>OX382298.1:17937494-20437494 GCA_947507805.1 Aporophyla nigra | reverse complement strand
CCGCCTCTCCGTAAACAGCAAAAACGCCCGCCGCGCCGCGCGACGCCCCGCGTCTCCGTAAATGAGGCCAAAGGGCGACTAAATAAAAGCTTTTACAACAGTCTAGTTTCCAAAGCACTCACGCCAGTATCACTGCTACTCTCCGAGGCGGCATGTAGCGGGTGCTGTGGGGCGGGTTCAGACGAGTCCAGTTTACCACCCGCGTTCAGTTCGGGTGACGAGATCGACGAGCATAGCACTACATTCGCTACTGTCGGGTTATTTGCGTCGGTCACCGGGCTGCTTGATACTGCTGTAGGTTAAAGTAATTTTGGTAAAGAAAACATTAACGAAATAATTTGTTCCAACCAGAATTAACGAATGACTCGTCGTTTAAAAACGTCACGAAAATCAAAGATTTACTTTCGAAGTCGCAGAGAAGTTCTTCGCAAAACTCACGAATATCACTTGTGCCAGAGAGACAAAAATACTTTATTAGCGGTAGATACAAACAAACACAAAAAATTGTCATGGAAACCACATATTTGCAATAAATGAAACCACATAATTGTCCTCGCCTTTTCTGATGATACACAAAAAAATAACGAAATCGGTACAGTAATTAGGTCAAAAGGTAGAGTTCTAATTTTGATCAAATTTGAACACTGTACAAATGCATTACTAGGTCCACGTTTCAATGAACTTGAATCCTTGAGCATTGAAAAGCGACGTTGTCATACAGTGCAAACTATCACGACCTTGTTAAGTATTTTATTTGTCTAAAATGCAAAACCGGTACACCTAAACGACAGACTGGAATTTAATGTCAACTAAGCGTATACAGGATAAGTTTTAACCAGTGCGCAAATTTTAACTTTTAAATTTTAACAAATTAAACTTAAACGAGTTATAATAACCATGCAATTTTTATTTTGATATATCTTAGTACAAAAAAAATGGCATGTGTGCAATTCACACGTGGTAGAAGTGAAACCTTCAAAATATTTGGCTTCAAGATAATGATACGAATGTAAAATTACGGCAAGAGGATAATTGTAGGTTTTAGTAATGATTATAGTGATACAACGTTTGATAATTATTTTTCATTTTTCATTCGTATATATTACATCGATTTATTCAGACTCAGTGCTTACATTTTCAATAAATGATACTTGTTGTGATGCCTTTACTCAAGCTCTGTACTACGAATTCGTGCGCGCACAAACGCCTCTCATCTGTCAAAAATGATTAAGTATCTTGATCGCAAAAATAACTCGATTGGTCGCGATGGTTCATCGATTAGCGGCGGACTTTCATTTTTACAGAATTTTGCATTAATAATCTGTGTTTATGATGGTTATGCATGGACGAGTGAGTACACAATAGACGGACAATGCAATATAATCGCTTATCTCAGCCCTGGAACGCGCCAACGAAGGTTGACAGTTTGACAATGTCGAATCAAAGAGAGGCAGATAGTCCGCTCGTTTAGATTTTGCTCGTACTGCATGTGACAAGATTATGGAATGTTCTACTTTTACCTACAAGTTTTGAACTCTAAAAACAGCAAAAACCTTTGAATGATAATTCATAAAATTATCATGATTGTAAAAAATACCAAGGTTTATTGTTGCAATAAATAACTAGTTTAGTGATTGCAAAAACCTTTTTGTATTTTGTCCCGTGTATTCGTTCGGTTGACGCCATCCTTGCTCATTCGGTCGCGAACTGATGAACTAACGAACTATGGATCGGGAAATGAGCGAACTTGTTCGCGTAGTTCATCTATGGGAGCGCTCTTTCGACCTAGTTCGTTCGCGAACTACACAAGACTATTTGACATAAACATTTGGATGAGCGTGGTGATCCGTACGATTATAATGAAGTTTTAAGTGCAAAGTTGTGTGTGTGAAGTGTTTTTGTTAAAACGTAAGATGGACAGGTAAGTAAAATACAGTTTTTATTGCGAGGATTGTGTTTTTGACAAAGATTTGCACGTTAGTTCAACAAACATCGTCATCCATTTTGCCGCCATTTTTCCGTGGCCGGCGTCGGATCTCGCAGTATTACGAGTAATAATTCTACTATTGATAGCAAACTATTGACGTTACTTAGGTTACTATGTATTGTATTATTGTTATTATGCATTTATAAGATATTTGCGTAACATTGTAATGAAAAATACGCAACCTAAAAAGATGAAGGAACTCGATTGTTGAACCGGGAATTTTAGGTCACGTGACATTAAAATCGCCATTGTGTTTTGTACGGATGATGAAATGTGTGGATATGACTTCCGTACATTTTAATGGTAAAATTTTTGGGCGATTTGTTTTTAACCGACTTAAAAAAAGAGGTTATTGGACACGTATGTAGGTAAGTAAGTATAATAGTAACCTACGGACTTTTCTAATTTTCATTAACTCTAAATATTCAGGTACTACAACACTGCTTTTGTTCCAGGTTTATGGACAATGACTGGCCATTGCCTGGGCCGGCATTACCGGTGCCTCCGTCACCAGCATCACTGTTCGTCGTGCTATCGCAATTGTAATTTTCTTTTCTTTTTTTATTGTATACAAAGGTTTTTTGTGTCAATAAACTTATTTTATTTATTTATAATTATTTTTAGTTTTCATTTTTTTTTTCGTATTTACATAAATAATATATAGGTACGATAACAGACTTGAAATAATAATAATATGTACAAGTACAAAAAAACATTTTTGATTAAATTCTAATATGTACAGGTACATAAAACGTTTTTAATGTGTTTTAATTTTATGAAGTTCAGATGTGACAATATTTGCCGTATCCATATTTCTTTCGTCCATGGTCATGACGTCATGTATTTCCTTTCTCATTTTCTCCCACGTTAAATCTTATGAAGTTATGTCTGTCTCTTTACTGTTGCTTTTTCGTTTCTTTGAGTTTCAAATCACAACCAACGGCGCTAAAGAAGTTTTCACTTCAAAAACTAAGTTATCGTTAACGAAAGATGTTTATTTTGAAACTGGTCTTATGGTAACTCGCGCGCGGCGCGGTAGGTGAATGAACGTAACCTAACATACGTACACAGCTCAGCGCTCGCTCAAAATTCTAAGTTCGAAGTACCTACGCCAGCGAAGGATTCGCGCGGTTACTGACCTATTATCAGATTCGAACTAGGTTTGTTTTTAAGTTAAGGCCGTGACCTGAAGTTATTTGAAGAGTAATACCAATTTTTCCTTCATACTTTCATGGCATAAGACCATAAAATGCAGAAAATAAACATTATGATCAATTAAATTAAGATTACAGTAATGTTCAATTTAAATAACCAATTCGTAAAAAAAAAGTCTTTAAAACGAAGTGCTTACCTTACCCCTACATGTCACGAATCACTATATTTTATTTTATTGTTGCTTTTGATCTTATTGCGTGCTGGCTCACACTGAAGCGTCGTGCTGTTTCGTGGAAATTGAATGTCGCTCAAAGAAATCAAAAATGGTTTCTTCGACATCGACCGCCAGTCGAGATGTACCAGATCCTTGTGCATGATTTGGGGTCCTGAATGGCCCATGGTCAAGCAGCCTTTGAGTGGCTGCTAAAATGGTCGTTCCATTAGGGACGGCGGGGTTACGGATCCCAAGAGGTCGCATACGAGGTCTGCTCTCCCTCGCATACATCCTGCGCCCTGCTCGTAAATTTTTACCACTTAATAAGCACACTCGCACCATCTCACAAAACTCACGGTTGGGGTAGTCTGACATCGCGTGAGGAGGCCCGCAAAGGCGGGCCGGCACCAGTCGGGGATCGCGGAAGATATATTGGTTCCCGTGGTCCCCGACGTAGGTGTGGGACGGAACACCGGGGTGGTTTTAGTCAGTAAGAGTCTGACAGACCCCTCCGCCCACCCCAGGGCGGAGGACATCCATGAGGATTTCCACCTCGAGATCAAAAAAAAAGTCTGACATCGCGACCTACGAGTTACTACACGTTCGGCGCGGCGCTGCGCGGGAAAACGTTACACACGACGTCTCGACAACGCATCCGTGCGCAGACTGTCGCTGCAACACCGGCACTGTATCATGTTACGAAATATGTAGGGTCAATATATTTTACTGATTTAAGGTTGGATATTTTTTTTTACAAAATTTTGAAATAATAATTGAAATGTGTTCTATGATGTACTGATTCTAAACCACCAAAAAAAATTGCGCACTGGTTAAAACAAAAATTCTGTATAGGGATCGCGGACAACTTCGCACGACTCCCCGCATGATCCCCGCCATTGCTTTACGCAAGAACCTTCGTTTCGCTACTTGATTTGCATTTGTACAGTACATACCAGTAAGACTAGACTCCTTGGCGGGCACATGATGCTTGTCGGGCCGGAGCTCGGCGGGCCGCTTGCTGGCCAGCTTGCTGGGCACGCGGCTGGGCGAGTTGGCCGCGCTCAGCAACGTGTGCAGGCTCACTAGCGCCATGTCTACAGTACATACCAGTAAGACTAGACTCCTTGGCGGGCACATGATGCTTGTCGGGCCGGAGCTCGGCGGGCCGCTTGCTGGCCAGCTTGCTGGGCACGCGGCTGGGCGAGTTGGCCGCGCTCAGCAACGTGTGCAGGCTCACTAGCGCCATGTCTACAGTACATACCAGTAAGACTAGACTCCTTGGCGGGCACATGATGCTTGTCGGGCCGGAGCTCGGCGGGCCGCTTGCTGGCCAGCTTGCTGGGCACGCGGCTGGGCGAGTTGGCCGCGCTCAGCAACGTGTGCAGGCTCACTAGCGCCATGTCTACAGTACATACCAGTAAGACTAGACTCCTTGGCGGGCACATGATGCTTGTCGGGCCGGAGCTCGGCGGGCCGCTTGCTGGCCAGCTTGCTGGGCACGCGGCTGGGCGAGTTGGCCGCGCTCAGCAACGTGTGCAGGCTCACTAGCGCCATGTCTACAGTACATACCAGTAAGACTAGACTCCTTGGCGGGCACATGATGCTTGTCGGGCCGGAGCTCGGCGGGCCGCTTGCTGGCCAGCTTGCTGGGCACGCGGCTGGGCGAGTTGGCCGCGCTCAGCAACGTGTGCAGGCTCACTAGCGCCATGTCTACAGTACATACCAGTAAGACTAGACTCCTTGGCGGGCACATGATGCTTGTCGGGCCGGAGCTCGGCGGGCCGCTTGCTGGCCAGCTTGCTGGGCACGCGGCTGGGCGAGTTGGCCGCGCTCAGCAACGTGTGCAGGCTCACTAGCGCCATGTCTACAGTACATACCAGTAAGACTAGACTCCTTGGCGGGCACATGATGCTTGTCGGGCCGGAGCTCGGCGGGCCGCTTGCTGGCCAGCTTGCTGGCCAGCTTGCTGGGCACGCGGCTGGGCGAGTTGGCCGCGCTCAGCAACGTGTGCAGGCTCACTAGCGCCATGTCTACAGTACATACCAGTAAGACTAGACTCCTTGGCGGGCACATGATGCTTGTCGGGCCGGAGCTCGGCGGGCCGCTTGCTGGCCAGCTTGCTGGGCACGCGGCTGGGCGAGTTGGCCGCGCTCAGCAACGTGTGCAGGCTCACTAGCGCCATGTCTACAGTACATACCAGTAAGACTAGACTCCTTGGCGGGCACATGATGCTTGTCGGGCCGGAGCTCGGCGGGCCGCTTGCTGGCCAGCTTGCTGGGCACGCGGCTGGGCGAGTTGGCCGCGCTCAGCAACGTGTGCAGGCTCACTAGCGCCATGTTTTCTGTGCACGCTACGTGGAGCGAGTTTGCGGAGCTGATGTGATAAGTAAGAATATTTAATTGAAGTTCAAAGTTTTATAGGTTTTAGATAATTAAAAGTTTGCGTTGACGTGTTAGCGTTGTCTTAACGTGGGTTTAAAGAACTTTTTTTCTTATAAGAACTTAAATAATAGTCCGCTTATAATGAGATACTTAAGTGATTATTACTGGTACTATTAACATTAGTTATCTCTAGGGAGAGACATTGTATAAGCATATTCTGATTCATGTTATTTCAAATATAGTGATGCATTGCCTTAATCTACATTTGAATGTGTTTATACTGTTATTTTTTTTATATCTTCCGGTAAACTATTGAACAGCCGTGCTACTTCAAGCAATATTGTTTTTTGTCATAATTAGTGCGAGCGTACTTTATAAATTGAGCAAAAGACTTTACAATAATGGGCACAGTCGCGGATATAGCTGTAATGAACACGTACCGTGAAGTAGAGGGCAGGTTGTACCCCGCATCCAGCGCGTGCGTGGCGTGCGTGGCGTGCGGCGCGTGCGGCGGCGCGGGCGCGCGGCGCTCCAGCGGCGGGTAGTCGCCGTAGCCGAAGGCGCCGGCCGCCGCGCTCGACACGTCGTTGTTGCGCGACTCGTCCGCGAACATGCCCGTGTTCAGGATCGAGCCGGCGTACCCGCGCGCTGCGCACACGCGTGACACGTCAATATCATATAGAGCGGGACTATCCAATATTAAGGAATTACGATCTGGTGATGGAAAAAGACAACTTTTAGACAGTCGTAGTGTATCATCATAGTTCCGAGTTCTATCAATACCATAGTGACCACGACAGCATAAATCGATTGTATTGACAGTTGACTAATAATCAGCCTATATAAAACATAGAAAACAGTTTTTTCCCGACTCTTACTTCAATATATTACCGCGTCTATTGTATGCCATACGTTTGTGGCAAATATATTTAATTATATGTTAATGAATGTTTAAAATAGAACCATTATAGGATCACTCGTGTGCCTATCTGTGGGTCAGACACAGATTTTTCTTCATCTTAAAATAATATACTTACTATCAGTAAACTATCATTATTGATATAGCCATCGATAGTATGACCAATTTAGAAGTCGCGATAGAATGTCTATTCACTCGTAATACTTTACTCAGAATAGCATCAAAGTTTATTCCACACAAAAAACCTTTTCAAAATATTTCTTTAAAATAAAAATATCCACCAACCTGGACTAGTAAGTCTCTGGCCACTTATAATATTATGCGGCACGCTGAACTTCCACTGGTTGCCGAACACGAGGGAATCGCTGAGACTGTTTCCATCGACGGGGTTGTTCTGCGAGGGATTGTCCGTGTCGTTGCTACCAGCGTTGGATTGCGTTGAAGTGTTTGAGCCATTCTGTGCGTGGGTTGCTGCCATCGAGTTACGTGACATCTCGAGGGAAAGACGCTGTGGGAATGGGGATTTGTTAGTAAAGGTTGTTGATTGAATTGGCGAATGGGATGAAAATGTGAATATTGTGTCCCAATGCGAGAACAAGGCCTTCCCTATTTGTCTGGCCATGTTTTTTTTTGGATGGGATACCATCAAATGACTTCTCCCGCTCTGGGCGGAGCGGTAGGGCGTGTCAGACTTTTACTGACTAAAACCCACCCGTGTTCCTTCAGTTGCCCATGTGCCAGGATCACGGTATCTCTTTCTAACAATCTCGCGACCCTGACAGGCATCGGTCCTAGCAGACCCCTTCAGTGCTGCTGACATCTCCTTGAGGCGCGCGTGGAACACTACGCGCCGTCGACCCGAGCCTGGTCCTTACCGGGCGGCGAGCTACGCATTGCTTGCCACCCGCAAGCTCGCGCCTACGGTGGCCGGGAGTCCGCTATCGACTCCCGACGCCCGGGGCGTCTCCTCCTGCGGCGGCTAGGGACCAAACCATTTTAGATCGTCACACCACCCCGCCGTGGTCTATGTCGTCGGTGATGTTCTTCCTCAGGTGTCCAGTGAGTGACGATCTTTGCCCATCGCGCCGGGTGCATTCCGGCCCACTTCCCCTTCAGCCTGGCTGTTTTCTCCAACATCCGCTACTGGGGTTATGGAGTGTTATGGTGTTGATTATCTGATTAAAATAAGAACAGCACAAGGAAGCAGGCCAAGAGCATCAGACAATGCAGAGAATTTTGTAATAATGACATTCAAACATTACGCATGACACCCATGGAGCCGTACTACGTCGATCTTCATACCACTTTGTTCTTTATCACACCTATAATAAAGCTTATTATTTATTCAATTTCATTACAAAAACTCTTTTCTTCTCAGTCTGCACCAAGTCAAAAACTAATTTATAGGTTTCAAAAGTTACCTCTTTGAGATCATTAATCTGTAGGATGTGTTGGTTCTGCATGGTGATGAGCTGGTTGATGTACCACTGCTGGTCGCGGCATCGCTGGTAGAATGTCGGCGGACGCACTTGGAATCTTTTACGTGAAACAGATTATGAGAGTTATAGAGATAATTTTGTTGAAATAAAAATGTCTGTGTCAAATTAGTTTGAAGTACATACATTATTGGATAACTGGTCGAATAATGGTGGAAAGATTTAATTTGTTTAAGTTGTTTTCCGTAGGAAATCTCGCTTCAAGGCATCTGGCTGCAAACGTTTCCTTGTTGCAAGTCGATTTTGGACGTCAACTTGCGCATAGTAATAATATTTTGTCTGCACAATTTTGTTTAGAAAGTTTAGAGTCTTTTTTTAATAACTTCCCTTTCCTTTGTTCTGAAAATATTGTTACAAATTTAACACTATGCATACCTTAGTATAAGAGTATCAGTATCTGGATCCAGATACCCCTCACTAGCGAGCAGATCGAGCCTGAAGAATCGGTTGTACCCCCAGCACTCTCCCACTTCGAAGTCAGAAGCGAACTCGCGCACTATGTTCTTTGAGGGGTCGCGCGACACTTGGTGCAGCATCTCCACACGGTACTCGTATCTGGGACATATTGGCTGTACAGGGTTCTGCTCAAAGGAATATGGAAGAGTTTGTTGAAAAACTATGCGTCAATAAGAGTGTTTTTGTTTTGATTGTATGAAGGCGCTAACGTCAAACTATGTGTATGTAAATACTTACGCTACGACGGCATCGCATAGACGTACTTTTGCGAAAATACTATTTGTTTACTACGCAGTGTGTACGTTCGACGAACGTCTTCCCTGCACAAATGTTTACCGTTTCAGAACAGGTTCATTTGCTTATGTAAGCATAGATGATAGATTTATTTGATGTAAGTATAAAAAATTTAAGCAATGTTCACAACGGATAATACAGATTTAAGAACGAACCAGTAAGGCCACAGATGGAAGATCTGGATAAGTTGTAATGAAGAAAAAAATTAAGCAAAGTAATGATTTTATTCGTATTTTCAAGTTTGAATATAACTGCAATGCATTGCAGCACTGCTTTATATTTCTTTTTATTATATATATGAAAGCATAAATTTTTAACTGATAGAACAAATGCGATAACAAACATAACTGTGTTGCAATCGTTTAGAAATAGTCTTTGAGCTAAAAGATTGGACATTTAGGATACATGACAGGCGAGTAGACCGACCATCAAGTTAACCGACTGATTAAAATTACAGATCTTCATACGACTAAACGATTCTGGAGAGAACTATAATAATCTTCCTATTTATCAGCAGTTTCGCTGAAAAAAAAAAAGGTTTCTCTAATTGCCTGTTTTTTAATATTTTTATAAGCAACATGTTAGCTATTTTCTTATCCTAAACGGGACCTACATAATATGTTTTGTGAAGACACTGTCTATGAATGTCTCGGTATGCTACAATGATAAGCAACCTTAAAATAGAATCTTACATACAAGTTTTTTTATTTGACAAGTGATAATTTAACATCCTCCGAAAGTATAAAAAATTCCGATTGGGATCATGAACTGTGCGGTTTTATGTGGATTTGTGTGTTTGATTATCAGATTAAAGACTCATCCAAATTGATGGTTTTATCAATAAGCGAATGCCCAATAGTAAGCTGTTGAGATAATAACAATACAAAGTGATCCCTTCTAAAAGATTATTGTCTATATACTTCATAACATGATTTGATAGGTCAGTTAAATGCCAATTTATCACGTATTATCGCGTTGAAGCATTGAAGAGCACACAGGAATGAAGTAAGCACGATTTATACTAAAGTAACATGGAGGTGGTGAATCTTTTAAGAATTAAATTTAAAATCACGAAACACTCAATAGTTTTCGCAAAACATTTGACTCTTGAGCCACCCAAAAAAGAGGTGCCCACCTTTTTGGGAAAGGTCATGTACAGTGGTACACTAGAATAGGCTAATTTATGTGCATATTAAAAAGGCTGACCATAAGCCACTGAACAGAACATTTCTTATCATATCATATTACTTATTTATCCAATCAAGTGAGATATTTTGTGACTGGCTAAAAAAAAATCCGAATGTTAAATCTACAATTGTCGGATACCCTTGAGTGTCTTCACAATGATATTCAATCTTCAAATATAAATGGCGCCTTAAATGCCAAGAGCAAGCTAGCACATGCAGCTACATTTAATAACGACTACCACAGCCGACACTTACCTCTTGCCTAGTCCTAACTGAGCAATGCTTGCAATAACGAAACACTAAGTTATTCCACTATCCCTTACAAGGTGAGGGTACAAAGTAATCATGGTTGGGTTGTGCGTTAATGTTCCGGTTGCTGTTTCACCACTTGCAAGCTACGATGTGCCAATGTTTGTGTTCTATTACATTGTTTATCAATAAAAATGGAACAAAAAGGATTTTGTGAATGCTTCATGTGCCATTGTAAATCAAATTTTACTACAAAGGCAAGTATGATGAGCAATTTGTGCATTTAGATGCTTTAATACGTAATACTAATGGTGAAACAGACCCACAAAAATACGAACAGATTCGGATATTAATACATGGTAAAAATACAACCCAATTTCAAAAGTTTAAATAACTTACTTGGATGTCTCAGGCAGTCCCGCGCTAAGTTCGAGAAAGACGGAAAGATAGTTGCCACGGACTACTCCGTTCCCGTCGGGGTACACCTTCAGGCGCCAGCAGAGCCCGTTGACATGCAGCGGCGAGGAGTACACCGGCGCCGCGGCGTGTTGCAGCTGGGTGAAGTTCGTGAGGGGAAACGTGCTGCTGTCGTAGCTCGGGACGATTTCACTGAGGAACAGGGGCTCTTTGAATATACGGGGTGAATTTATGAGACGAGACTTTAAGGGGAAAATCGAACTGAAATAATTGGTATATACGAAGCGATTCATTATAATAAAACTAAATACTTTTGCCTTCTAAGACCAAGTGTATTGCATGAATTTAAGGCTAGTATGGTTCGTCTGGAGGGCACGGTGGAGCATACGGTGGAGGTATGCCCTGCCTGGGCGGAGCACCGTGCCGCTGCCGTGTCCTCGTGGAGGCGATCGGCGGCGGCGACCTCTCGCGTCCGGCCCTGGTGCGAACCATGGTACGGAGCGAGCCCTCTCGCTATGGCCATGCAAGCCATGGGAAGCCGTCACCTCCTTCTGCGAAGCAGTAATGCTCGCGAAGGACGAGGCGGGGCGCGTGAGGGAGTGGCAGTCTCTGCGCCCTCACGTCCCTAGCCGCCGCAGGAGAAGACGCCCCGGGCGTCGGAAGTCAAAAGCGGACTCCCGGCCACCGTAGGCGCGAGTAAGAGTTTAGTCAATAAAAGTCTGACACGGCCTCCCGCTCCGCCCAAGAGCGGGAGACGTCATTTGATGATTTCCCATCCAAAAAAAAGGGGGGGTGCTGAAGCAAACCCTATCATAAAAATAGATACGAATTGCGAACTTTCTCTTTTTTTGAACTCGGTAAAAAAAAATACAATATTATCACTTACCTGTGAAAATCGGCCGGTACGGGAGCAGTCACGAAGCTTGCCATTGGTTTCTTACGAACTTGGTGGATCATTTTCGATATTTCACTACTCTTGGATATCAATTCAGACCTGCAATCATTCCACATATTTACAAAAACCTGTGACATAAAGTACTGAGAGTATAACTTTTGCATATCAATCATTTTAAGAGACACGTTGATTTATTATTGTAGTTTACGACTTTACTGGCGTTGGTTTGGGATTTCCCTCGGCACCCAAAGTCTAGGAAACGACCTCCCTCGATAAAAAGCTCATTAATATGACTTCGCTGGCGGGAAATTAATCGTTTCCGGAAACATCGAGGAAAGCCGAAACCAACACAAGGAAAACACAGTAAACAACAATAAACACAGTATTACAAACAAACATGCATTGAAAGAACTTTCACATGCAATACTAACATAATTTAGTATGTTTTCGTTCTGGTCACCCCAACATTATAGCATGGAATGCAGAATAATATATTATTATTAATAGAATAAAATGCTTGGGAGTTTTAAATAAATTGTTAAAGCAATGAGTGCTTACTCCAACTTAATGCAGTATCTCATATTGATGAAAGCAAAAGTATCCTGAAATACATTTGCCTATAATGTTCCCACTGCTGGGACACAGGTCTTCTACCTTTGAGAGGGAGTGGGTTGTAATCAACCATGCGGGCCCAGTACGGGTTGGTAGATGTCGCATGTCTTGTCATTTTCGGTTCGAGAACTTTTTTATTTTTATTGTTGGTCTGCTCTTGACCTATACCAGGCCTGGTCACCACCACTGCTCTCAAAACAGTGAAGAAAAAGCAGCGGTTTCCTCACAATGCTTTTCCTTCACTTCACGACCTGCAACTCGTAAATCGAGCCCATTATCTCTGGACCACCACTGCTCTCAGTCTCCGCTCTATCGCTGCATTGCTCTTATCCTGACATAAAAATGCCAATTTAATTATGTCTTATTCTCCTATTCATAGTCGAAGCGACCGCCGTCGAAGTAAACAGGGGACACAAACTAAGTTAATTCATTAATCAAGTCTATTTTGAAGATGGTGGGTTCTTAATTAAAACTTAACAAGTATTGCAAGGGCAACTCAATCAAGGATCAGAGCACAAACTGACAGAATGAGGTACGAATTTAAGTCAACAGAACAGTAAAACTTCTATGTAACTACCTAGTACTGGAATGCAGTTGATGCTCCACCTCCTGAAGCAGATGTTCAAGTTGCTCCGTCTCCTGGGTGAGGCTGTTCTTCTGCCCCATCAGGGTGAGGAGTTTGGCCTTCAGCGCGGAGTCCAGACGCGAAATCATCAGTTCTACGGCGTTTCGAATCTCGCGTACGCGCTCGTCTTTGGCAGCGCGGACTGATTCCACATTGCGTTCCTGTGAACAATATATAATTTGTGTTTACACCATGGCCATGTCACGAGGGAGGATGAAATACATACATGTCCTCCTCCATCTATATATATAAAATTCAAAGTCCTGAGTGACTGACTGATATATCAACACACAGCCTAAACCGCTGGTCCTAGAAACATATAGTTCGGAGGGTGTGTTCTTTGTGAAGAGGAGGTATCCACTAAGGGTTTTTTGAAATTCCATCCCTAAGAGGGTGAAATGGGGGTTGAATTTTATATGAAACTTTTTATTCCCTGGGTCGATTGACAGGCGAAGTCGCGGGCAGAAGCTAGTCATTCTTATAATGTTAAGTTTATATCCAAAGAGACTCGTTGTTAAAGCTCCGTAACCAAAGGGTGCCAACAGAACCCTACTGCTAAGCGTCCGCCCCTGTCTGTCTGTCTGTTAGCAGGTAGTATGGAAGGTAGACAGCTGAAATTTTCAGTGTATATTGTTCTAATCTAACTAGCCTGTATCACATGTACGACTGCAGGGCAAAGGCGGTGCCGCCTCCCTTTTCCACAGAATTCTGTGCTAGTGCTGGCCAGTCCTTTAGCTAGGAGTCAAGCTATACTGTTATGACTACAAATTATAAAAAACCGGCTAAGTGCGAGTCGGACTCGCGCACCGAGGGTTCCGTACAAACCTACAGGTATTCACGGTTTATGCATAAGGTTTATGTTTATGAAATTATGTTTTTTATTTTTATATTTGAGTTGATTGAATGAAAGGTAAATTGCGGTTTACGATTTATGACGTATTAAAAAAAAAACTTCTTACTAGATCTCGTTCAAACTAATTTTCGGTGGAAATTTATATGGTACATCATATATTTTTTATAACTCTCACAAAACAATCACAATTAAAAAACAGATACAGAACTAGACAAGCAAATGACATAGTGTTACGGGCACCTAGAACAAACTACGGCAGGAGAACTATTCTGTATGAAGGAGCACAGCTTTACAACAAATTACCTCGAAATGTAAAAGATCAAAAATCCATGTATGGTTTCAAAAAATCTCTAAAGAAACACATTTTAGCGGATTTAAAATTTTAGGCTATCTTCGGTAAGAATTTTTTAACCATTTTTGTTGTGTAACCATCGCGTCGGTTAATACATCTTCAAAGAGAATATAACCACTAGAGAGCGTATAGGCCGATTTCTGCTTAGCACACGACTCACCACTGCGGGCCGGGGGACGAGGAAGAACGTGCGGCTGCAATTGGTCAATTCAAGGTCAAGTTGCGAAGGTATGCCCATCGTAGGGCTGCTCTACTTCGTTAAGGGAAAATAGTCGATATCGATCAAATGGATTTTAAAATTGTGATAAATACTCAATTAAAATCAAAGAAATCATATTTAATCAAAATCAATCACTAATAAAATGAAAACTAGAGAATCCAAGAACAAAACTTTCGCCACTATCATATTCGACGAAATAGCAATCAGAAACGGTGTCGAATATCATCCCCAAGGCAGAAGGTACTATGGCCACGGTAGTTTTGGCGCCAGTTTACAAACGGATTGTCAAGACGAAGCTAAAGAAGCCACAGTATTTCAATTGAATAAAATTTTCATTCATTTTAATTTAAATTTTCGATAAAGACTTTCAGCTATTAAAGGAAACAGCACTAATTTTTACGATAAAAATACAAAGTGAAAGTAAGGGATAGATGCATTAGAATTGTCTAATGAAAGAACGAGACTTTTCCAAAAGACATCAACGCGGGACTCACACAGTGTGCTGGTTTACCCAACCACCATTTTAAATAGACCCCTACGGTGGATCATAATCTGATTAAATCACAATAATTTTTCGTACTGTTTATTTACTGATGAAAAGTTATGCGATCATTTTTGTAACTAGAAGTCTTGGAATGCTTCCCACACCACTTCACCGCGCATGAAAGTATTTTGATGCGTTATAATTGCAGATTTAGTTATATTATTTGCAATAATTTAGCGTGCACAGAGGTCTAACAATTGGTCACAACTAAAATGGCTACTTGAACCGCAGCCTATGCATAGGCGACAAAATACTAATAGTTTTCGAGCGTCGGGGCACTGTATGCGCAGTCAAGTGGTTATATAGTCTTTGTATATCTTATTAGAAATAAGTTTTTTCTCATATAAGTGAATGTAATTCTTTTTGAGAAATAAAGTTCTTAAACCATAAACCTTTATCATTCTCTTATTTTAGAAGTTATAGGGGGGTACACACATTTTACCATTTTGGAAGTATCTCTCGCGCAAACCATTCAGTTTAGAAAAAATGATATTAGAAACCACAATATCATTTTTGAAGTCCTATCCATAGATACCCCACACGTAAAGGCTTGATGAAAAAAAAAATTTGAGTTTCAATTCTAAGTATGGGGAACCCCAAAATTTATTGTTTTTTTTTTTATATTTTTGTGTGAAAATCTTAATGCGGTTCATAGAATACATCTACTTACCAAGTTTTAACAGCATAGCTCTTATAGTTTCGGAAAAAAACGGCTGTGACATACTCGGACAGACAGACAGACTGACATGACGAATCTATAAGGGTTCCGTTTTTTCCCATTTGGCAACGGAACCCTAAAAATGAAGTGCTTCAAGAAACATTTTTTTAAATATTGCATGGTGGTCCAGAACCCTTCGTGTGCGAGTCCTACTCACATTGGGCCAGTTTTTTTTTAAATTATTTTCGGGAGGGTAATATGATGTCATTATCATCATTTCAGCCGCAAGACATGCACTGCGGGGCATAGTCCTCCACCAATGTTGGGGGCTTTCCCATAAACGTCACGCTTGGCATGCGGGTTGGCGATCGCAGTATTGTGGTAAAATGCACAGGGAATGGTTGGTCGCCTTTTACGACACCAACGGGCAGATATGAGGTAAAGCTATTGTATACGTCAGCACCACACAAATATGATGTACTAAATGAAAGAAAAAAAACCTCTTAAAAGAAAAAAAAATATTTGAGAAACCAGCTGTTCCATACATTTTGACCCCGTAGGTATTACATTTTTCAATGAAACAGCTGATATATTTTTGTAAAACCCACGAAAAATTTCTGCGCAAGGGGGTCTAGAATGATATGCTGAATTCATGGTTACAATTTACGCACTGGATAAAAACTTATCCTGTATAAAACTTTAAGGCCCAAATATTTTTTTTTCTTTTAAGAGGTTTTTTTTTTGTTGGTTTTGTTTTTTCTTTCATTTAGTACATCATATTCGTGTGGTACGTAGAAAATCAATGATTTTGACGAGACTTTCACTGGCAGATAGCTGATGTTACAAGGAGTAACATAGGCTATTTCTTTTTACACGCTTTATATTAGCTTCACTTGTATGTTTGTATGTATGTTTGTTTGTAACCAACTCCTTATAGCGCGATTTTGACCCACTTTAAACGACCAGATATCATTCAAACTTTGCACTCCTGTCAAGGACCGATGACAATGCAATAATTTCATAAATTTGTGCCATTATCCTTGCCAGGGTTACCAGGACAGCAAAAAAACTGTCTTCGAAAACTACGCTGACATACTTCACAAAAAACGCTGATATACAACACAAACTACGCTGACATACGTCACAAACTACGCTGACATACGTCACAAACTACGCTGACATACGTCACAAACTACGCTGACATACGTCACAAACTACGCTGACATACGTCACAAACTACGCTGACATACGTCTCAAAATTCGAAACACCGTAAAAAATATAAAATAAATAATAGGTAGTTTAAAAAACTAAAAAACACGCTTCCATTGCAAACCAAACTAAAGTACAATATAATGGAAAAAAAGCGTGCGGTGCCTGATATCAATAAAAAAAATACCTTAAAAGACACCCCACGCTTTTTTTCCATTATTTTGTACTTTTTAGTTTGGTTTTCAATGGAAGTGTGTTTTTTAGTTTTTTAAACTATTATTTTTGTTCCATGTTTCAATAGGATAATTTCTGACACACATTCGGGCGAAGGCACGGCCACAGCTAGTCTCACATGGCAGGAAGAAAAGATGTTAGCAAATACAGAAATGTCCTGTTACTACTAGGAAGGATGTGATATCAAGATCAGTTGCCTTTCTTAAGTAAACCCTAAGACAAAGTTAAAGTTAGGCCATAATTTATATTCCAGTTTCATTGCAACATAGATCGCAGCATAAGTACCCTCTCTCATCTTTCTGGATTAATAAAATTGTATCTTGCAAATGGAGGGTCAAATATTATAAAAGGGCAACTTATCTCTCATCTCATATTATTATATCTCAAAGGCAAAGAAATGTTATATGTTTAAGTATCAGTGAAATGTAATACTCTCTAGAATGCATTATGCATTATGCAATTAATACAATAAGGCAAGTCAACAATCAAGAAATTTCAAAATGTTTTCAGTATGATTATGATATCATACATACATACTCACGCCTTTTTCCCATGGGGGTAGGCAGAAACTACAGAACGCCGCCTGCTACGATCCTTACATACTACTTATTATGATATCAATAATTTATGCAGTTGTCTTTGCATAGCAACAGAAAATTCAAAAAAAAATAATTACCACATCTTGCACCAAACTAATCAGCTCCATTAGTCTACGCCTCAACTGGGACACTTCATCACGTATCTGCGTGACATGTTGTTCATAGACCTCCTCTAATGGCTTGAAGGTGTGCCCCGAGTGAGTGCCGCCCCACAGAGCACACTGGTGGCAGATGCAGCGCCGGCATGTCCAACAGTACACCGTCAGCTTCTCCTGATGCGTCGGACACCTGTTCAGGATGCTTTAAGTGTGTTTATTATATCCTTACACGAAAGTAAGGCTATAGATTAATTATGAATCCTTCAGTGTTGTGATTATTTTTTGAATCTTTGTACCTATGTGAAAATTATATCAATAAATAAATTACAATGAACTGGGACAGTATTTTTTTTATTATTTAAATAGAAAGTTCGAAATGTTAGTCAGAAGATTGCATAAGGGTTTCTGTTTTCAAAGGAGCATCATTCCAGTCAAAGAGAGAAGTATCATGCCAGAAATGTGTGCAATAATCACCTATCCCTGAAGCTCTCCCTCTGACTAGCCGAATTGCTCTGCTGCATAGTTTCGATCTGCTGGGTGACCTCCTCGACCCAGCGGCAGTTAACCAGCTCGTGCAGATGCAGGGCTGCCCGGCAGTGCGGGCACTGCGATCGCTGCTCTGTCAGCCATCGCCGCACGCACGCATAGCAACACAGCTTCGAGCAGTGAGGGCACAGGTGTGCGTCCACCAGCTTCTCCATACAGATGAAGCAGCGGAACACCTCCGCCAGCGTCTGCAACCATCATCCCATTCAGAACTCTCGTCAACTCAACATAACTGTCAAATATGTAGGCCACATCGATTTACCTCCACGACCTGCTCCTCGCCATTTCCATTCCCTTTGTCTCCTCGTGAGGCCATAATAAAGGTTTGCTTTTCTTACTACGGGGCCGACGAGATATTCACCATAATTTAGACTTGTTTATATGTTTCTAAAATAACAATTGGACATGTTTCGCAATGCGAGCGTCAATACACGAAACCACTTCCGTGTTCGAATATCAATCGAATCAAAATAAAAACAAAAAAATGGTGCTTTTGTGTAATGTTAAAATTACCCTATAATAAAATTTTACACACAAATCAATGATCAAAAAACAAGCTATTGGAATATTTGCGTTGGTTATATATATCGCGATTAATTATGTTACGGTACTTTCCTATAGTATCAATTTATTTCTGCTAAATCTTAAACCAAATTAGTCATAAACAATTTTCCGTTTCACAATATTTCCCTAAAAAAAGGGTAATAAAGCTGGCGGCACTGATGAAAAAGCGTTGTTGCCATAAAAAAAAAACAATCGATCGATTAAATAAAGGTAGCGTTCCAAAAAGAATAAAGCGCTAGAATGTGTTCATTATAAAGAACTTCATATCCACGCTGTTCTTCTCAATTACTATTTTCTCGACACCATTCGCGCTAATTATGCACTGAGGTAACAGTGACAGAGCCACTTGACACTAGTTTTGTTTGTACCACTGTTGGTTCTGCCTGGCCATTTATGCTTTTACAGGCTTTCTAATGCCATGTACGCTAAAAGCTCGCACTATAATATGTTTGCCATGGAAATAGAATAACCAACATCCTCTGACCAACTTTCTTGCCAACATGGTAACGTAATTAACTATTTAAACTAATTAATATTCATTTATTCCACCAAAAATAGTACATCGGATTACATACTGCAGTACTACACATTACTCGTGAATACACACACGACACCAGGCGCGGTCCTAGGGGTCCCCCCCCCCAAAGAGCCGAGAGCCTGAATGATACACTCCAGTTTTAAATAAGTAGTCTTGCATTCTACATTCTCTTGATAATTGAGCTTTTCTTCATAGACCGACCAAGCAAACAATTCTAACCTATCCGAGCGTCGGCAAAAATTTTCGAGCTCGCTACGCTCGCTCTTACATTCATAATTCTCCTAGTTGCCTGAACTTTCCTGGCATAAGTCAACGATGTAACTCCTAGTTCTTTTTGAGTATATCAAACAAAATTGAATCTAAACGAGGAGAGTAATTAAAATTTTCGAGCTCACTTCGCTCGCCTTTGCATTCAACAATCTCATAGTTGCTAGGGCTATTCTGGCATAAGTCGACAATTTGACTCCTATTTCCGTTTGAAAACTTTAAAAAAAACCTAACTTGAACGAGGCGGGTTGTTAAAATTTTCGAGGTCACTTCGCTCGCCTTTGCATTCATGATTCTCGTGGTTGGCAGCGATATCCTGTATAAGTCGACAATGTAACTCCTATTTCTGTTTGAAAACATAAAAAATAACCTAACCTGAACGAGGCGGATCGTTAAAATTTTTGAGCTCGCTTCGCTTGCTCTAGCATTCATCATTCTCGTGGTTGGCGTCGATATCCTGAATTAGTCGATAACGTAACTCCTATTTTTGTTTGAAAACATTAAAAAACCTAACCTGAACGAGGCGGGAAGCTAAAATTTTCGAGCTCGGTACGCTCGCTCTTCTCGCCCTAAGTAGTCTAATGCTGTTCTCATGCCAATTATTTCTTTATCATAAAAAGTGCTACGACCAATTTGCCAGCATTTTTAATACCTCCTCCCCCATGTAAAAGTGGTCTCCCTGAATACCATATGTAATTAGGAGCAGAAAATGTACATAAAATCACGTCTTTAATTCCCGAAGGGTTTGGCAGAGGAGTACCTATATATGGTAATCCAAAACTTCACCAGTTATCTATAAGTCCCATGTCATATTGGGTGAGCCTACTGCCAGCTACCGGGCATAGATTCAGACTCCAGGATTCTTCTGAGAAATTTTTGATGGAAAACTCAATAACACTAACTAACCTGGGAATCGAACCCGTAACCTCAAGCTCAGCAGTAGCACTTGCGACCACTAGACCAAGATGTACCTTCCTAAAAGTATTACTCGTGGTGACCCCCCTCCCCCCCCCAAATCTTGGGCTGCGACCGCACCTGCACGACACATATAGCTGTGTAAATGTGGAGTAAGAGTAGAGAAAGTTGTTGGAGTGTTGGGTGATGTAAATACCATTTACCGAAAGAATAAAAATTAAAAAATTGAAAATTACAAAAGCATTAATTATTCGAACCATTAGCAGATTCTGTTTCCACAAAGGAAAGGGCAATTCAGTAGTTATGTACCTTCTTCTTACATATAGAATTATTGGGTTATTTATTTATTTTATTGTAAAGAAAAGGAGCAATGGAAGTGTTCAATCTCTTTTTAAAATACTAGCTTCTGCCCGCGACCTCATCCGTGTCCAATTTTTTACTCCCCGAACCAGGTGGGTCAGAGGAGCAAGAAATTTGTTGCATCGAGTCACATACCCGTGGGAGGTTTTCGTATTCGCGAATATTTTTCTTATTGTTCGGCTCCTAAGAATTATAGCGTGATGTTGTATAGTATATAGCCATCCTCGAGAAATAGGCTATCCAATACAACGAATTTATCTATTCGAACCAGTAGCTCCTGAGATTAGCACCTTCAACCAAACAAACTCTGCAGCTTTATCTAAACTAATAATATCTAAACTAATATTATAAAGAGGAAAGATTAGATTTTTTGTATTTAAGTTTGTAAAGGATAAACTTGAAAACTACTAAGCCGATTTAAAAAATTCTTTCACCTATAGAAAGCTGCATTATTAACAAGTAACATAGGCTATATTTTATCCCGAAAAATGCATAGTTCCTGAGAGTCACGCGGACGACAAAAAGAAGCAGAGGTGAAAAAGAGCAGTGTTGGCCCAGTAGTAACGGCCGCGACTTACGATTAGTCGGTCGCAAGTTCGAACCCAAGCAGAGGCGCTTTACTTTGTGTAAATTATTTGATCACCACTGCTCTCAAAACGGTGAAGGAGAACATCGTGAGGAAATCGGCATGTCTTAGAACCACAAATTCGAAGACATGTGACATCCACCAACCCGCACTGGGCCCGCGTGGTGGATTATGGCCGACTCCCTCTCACCGAAAGGAGGCCTGTGTGGGGGATGATGATGATGCGGTTGAAGTCACGTGCCAAGTGCTAGTAATATTATAAATATGATATTTTGGGCTAATACCGTGTGCAAACCACGTGCTTTTCACGCTTCTTCGTCAATATTGGATCATAAACGAGCACCTACGCTGTTTCTTCAAAACAATCGTATATAAGTTTACGTACCCTAATAGACAACAGCCTAATATTATATTCTTTAAAACACCATCCTGAATAAATCATGCATTTTAACCGTGTCTACCACCTGCCAGGGTCGCGAGATCTGTTCGAAAGAGTTACCGTGGCCCTGGCATATGGGCACCTGAAGGAACACTGGTGGGTTTTAGTCAGTAAAAGTCTGACACGCCCTTCCACTCCACCCTAGAGCGGGAGACGTCATTTGAAGATTTCACACCCACAAAAAAAAAATCTGTGTCTATAAAAAACTAATTCTGAATCTAGTTTATAGTGTGTTACGCAATTAGGATGCAGGTCCAGAATAACGCATGATTGCAATATTAACAAAATATTACAGGATACGAATTTCAAGGTGATCGGATGAGTTAAAGTAAAATAAACTTACACGTAACTTCCCTATGTTAGCGTTGTAGGGGACTAATAATTTACGAGTCTTCTTGTTAGCATGTCAATGATAGTCTAAATAAGGCACCATAGTAATCTGTTTATTTATTTATACTCCGAATCCGAAGTTTATCTTTTGTGAGTTCAAAATAAAGCTAAATGAACATAAAGCAGCATTGCATATGTGTAAGCGGGCATGCCTAAGGGTGGTTCCATGATTTATTTCTGGGAGGAGCAAGACAGTTAAGGAGTATCCTCATTGTCTTTGAGATAATTATTTTCAATAATTACGAAAAAAAGACGCTCGCGGTCGGGGACCCCCGTTAAAAACGATTTCGCGATTCTCATTCTCGTAAAGAAAGAGAAACAGAGGGTGTCCGATGAGGACGGTCGGGCAAAGCTAAATGTAGATGGCGTGATCATACGTTCCCACGGCCTACAATAAATTTGACATTGCATTCATTCAATCGATTTCATGTTCATTTATAACTTCGGTTTTATTTCATTACTAGCTTTTTCCAGCAGCTTTATCCGCGTATTATACGTATAAACCTTCCTTTTGGATCTATTAAAAAAAACTGCATCAAAATCCGTTGCGAAGTTTTATAGATCTATCTAAGCATACATAGGGACAGACAGAGGAAAGCGACTTTGTTTTATACAATGTACTGATTGCGATAATTTCGGTGATTTAAATTTTTTAAATAATGTATTTGACATAGAAAGTGGCAGAATTAAAAACCTTAAATATTTCTTATGTATGTGTCAAAATGTTTCTAACATAATTTCGAACAATGTTTATATAAAAAAATCTCTATTGGGTTTTAATAAAACCAGTAGCCAATAGAGTTTTTTTGAATAAGTAAAAGATGGTGGCTTAAAACCATTTTAGCAACAATCTTTTAATTATAGGGGCTTGCGGAGACTGGTAAACTCCAATTTTGGACCATATAAATATAATGTGCGACCGTAACTCCTACGTATTTACGAACTTTAGTTAGGGTTAGTTAAACTTCATTTCGGGCGAGGAAGTCTAGTCTATAATCTTAGAGCATATAATCTATAATTTTATTCAAGTTACTAATTTTACATACACTGGCAATAATCATTTATCATGCATGCACACTGACAGTCAGAAGAGAGTTACGTCACTTATGTCATATGTATGTCGAATTTAACGTGATAACCTCTGAGATGTTTTCGTATTATAGTTTTATCATAATTATTTTTTGTGGTGATAATAAGGGTGGTTTTTAGAATATTTATAATACTAGATAACAATTAATAAACACGTAAGTCGTATTTCCATCAGTCATAACTAATGCTTCAACAAAATAACTTGCAACTATTTACTCATTTGAAATTAAGCTTTGGATGGAACTGTATGTTATTTAACTCCAATGTAATTTTTAATTGAGTTTAGTACTGGTTTGAGTCTTGAGTCGCACTGCAGTCGAACTTGAACTCATGCCATAAATTTTACTATTACTATAACAACAATTTATTTTTATTTTTGTAAATTTCAGAATGTTGATCTAAAAGGCTTGTACCGACAGGATGTTCTATAAAAAAGTGATGCACTGCACGATCTGCCTGAAACATGGCATTGTCGGCATTTCTGGGGTAAGCCTTTTTGGAAACTCTTACTTAGTTTTACATGTGGAATGGTGAATAATATGATAACTGTTGTTATCTTTTACATGATTGATTATTGCGTTTTATTATTTATTATCCTGTGATACCATGATAAAAACTTAGGCATTAGATGTTCATAATATTTATTAAACATAAGCACTTCTTTAGAATTATTTTTTGTAGCAGTGTGCCACAGTTTATTGTTTATTTTAACAACATACTCATTTGTTATTTTATTTTTTTATTCCTTTATACTTACAACAAGTAACTATTTATACTAACCAAGTAATAAATTAACAGACTATGTAATTGACTATATCATACTAACATTCTTGAATTTGCTCTCCTGGTGTTCAATAAAATCTTCCATTCAAGCGAATTATTTTTGTCTTCTATGAAATTTACTATAGGTAAGTATTGGATTTAACTTTCATTAAGTATCTTACAAAAAAAAAACATATAAAAAGAAAAATAAATAAATTGATAAAATCATATTATTAATCATATTTTTGTAATTGACAAATCAATAAACTAGAAAAATATTTTAAACTATTATATTATAATCCCTAGATTGTTAACAGGAAAACTATGTAAAAGCAAGGGACATTTCATTTCAATGTTATCTTACTGGTTTTTTGTTTGATTTCATTATTGAGTGGCGGGTTTGAAAAAAGAAAACATTTTGTGCCAAACCTAAATAAATTGGCATTTGATGATGATAGTAATCTAATATAACACTCGCCCAGTAAAAGTAGTTGTAGGTATATAAATATATATTTAAGTATTACATATGAGTTTTTCAAAATAAGATTGATTGTAAAATATGCTTGCTATGTTTGTAGATAATTCATCATATGAGATCTAGTGTTGTACTAACCATGATCTATGATAGTTGTAATGATAAACATTGTAGATCTGTCTCTGATGAACATAGACACAATTTTTTATTTTTTTTGTTTTGCCTGTGTTTAGTGACCCTGACTGCTAAGACTGAGGTTGTGGGTTCGATTCCCACCCAGGACAAATCTTTGTGTGATGAGCACAATCATTTGTTCTGTGTCTGGGTGTAATTTATCTCTAATATGTATGTATTTAAAAATATATAAGTATAATTATCAGTTGTCTGGTTACCATAGTATAGCCTCTGCCTAGTTTGGGATTAGATAATTGTGTGTTGGTTTTCGTAAGATATATTAATATTGTTTTCAGAAAGTCCATGGACTTGATTTTAACTATACACATAACTTAAGTGGCAAAACAAATTATAACTCAATGCAGGCAGATAATCCGGAGTACTTAAAATAAACTTTTTTTTTAAATAAAATATTTTATTTGTCATTTTTTACATAACATATGATCACATCTTGTTCCCTGAAGGTTTGGACAGGCAGAGGTGTAACTGTAGTTCACCCATCTCTTAACTACGCCTATTCTTCTACGTTTTATGCTCTCAAGTAGTGTCTTATTTAGAGTAATAATATATAGAGTAGTAATAATAATTGATGAGTTTGTGTCAAGGGGGTAATCTTTAGAACTATTTGTCTTCATCTCATTTGGCAAAATTCATTCAGTAATCTGAAACTGGTGGATATATTTCAAGTTAAAACAGGAAAACTTCACACGGACGAAGTCACAAGCAGAAGCTATTAATTTATTAAACAATGAATATGCTACCTACTACAATAGGTAGGTACCTACTGGCAACGTGATACTGATAACATAGGTCCTAATCTCAAAAATTGTTATTAAAAATTTAAAAAATATGTCATCTGTGATAGCTTTTAAAGGTTAATAAAATAAAAATGTTCTTATGAAATAGACACCGCGTTATCACCAAAAACTTCGTGTGATTTTGAAAAACAATTTTCGCGATGAATCCATCCATCTCCATCATGAGAATATCATGCTCATACTATGAGGCTATTTCAGACGCTTTTAATATAAACAAACAATAAAAACTTTTTCCAAAAAGAAAACAACCAACTTCGGGAAAAAACAGTAAAGTGAAAAATAAATTTTAGGGAAGTCATTGTCTTTGGATCTGTATTTAAGTTGTATGTCGCCGGCTTTAGCAAATACCTATCAAATCTAAGTAATACAAACTAAATATTATCCATAATATTAAACCGTTAGTTAGCTTCTGGTTAAGTAGTAATAGCTGGATGGTTCGATCGATCAGGTTAAGCTGCGGTTGTCGCGGTTGGTCCGTGGATGGGTGGCTATGTTTACATACCAAGCCCACGGCAGTCATTCGTGGATCGTTACGGGTCATCAAAAGCCCTAAAGTCTGACTACCATTCTTACCAAGAGGTGTCGTAATACCCATTAGCTGAGTTTTGGAGGTCAGATAGGCAGTCGCTCCATGTAAAATACTGGTATTCAGCTGCATCCGGTTAGACTGGAAGCCGACCCCAGCATAGTTCGGAAAAGGGTAGGCAGAAGAGTTTTTTTAGTTACCTAACCTACGTAATCTTTATATTCCAGAACGGCATACTTCTACAGCAACTGGCAAGGATATCGACGTCACAATGTTGGAACAGTAAACTGCCACTGACGACACAAACGACAGCTCCAGTGAAAATAAAAAATGTACCGCCACAGGACAACAGGATGTGGAAGGAGACGCCGTCCCTTGAAAGAAAGAAACAGATGGGGAACTATTGTATGATGCTGTCTAAGTTTCGGTTAAGTTGTAAGTAGAAGTAGCCCTATATTTATAGAATTCTTTCATCGGTTTGTCTGAAACTGCTTAATGTGGAAGCTCCAAAGTAGCCCGCGAAATTCAGATTATCTTAAGTTTTTGAAATTTGCAGGAAGTTTGTTGATAAAATATTATTAGCGACCGTATTACGTACTAGCTGACCTGTGCCCACTTCGTTGGGCGGTAAAGGGTTTTGTTTTTATTGCATACCAGCTTCTGCCCGTGACTTCGTCCGCGATAAATTTTTTGTTCCCCCGACCCTTCCCGTCGCGTTGAATCGCATACCCGTGCAATTTTCCCCGTTTTAGCAACATTTTTCATTACTGCCCCGCTCCTCTTCCTTTTAGCGTGATGTTATATAGCCTATAGCCTTCCTCGATAAATAAGCTCCCCAACACAGAAATAATTTTTCAATTCGGACCAGTAGTTCCGGAGATTACCCCCTACATACAAACTTACAAACAAATGTTACCTCTTTATAATATTAGTATAGATATATTTACAGAATTAAAATCATTTAATTTAATTGAATAACTTTTTCATAAAATAGTAATTCAATGGAATGAAATGCATGAATAGCAACTTTGAATTTCGCGGACTATACTACCCTGCGTTTTCATTTCCGGGATAAGAGAGTTGTATAAAAATTGTAAAGTGTCAGTCACGTTCTTCAGGACATTTTCCGGCGTTGCATTCTTAAGCATCGGCAAGAATTGTACAACAGAACAATTGAATGCAGATCACGCAAAACCCAATTCACCAATCACACAAACATGCTGTCTCTCTCGAAAAATAACATATCATAGCGAGCCCATGCTAAGCCAGGCTTCTAGACTGCACCCAAAAATAACGTTTAAGCCTCCGTTCTTTACAAAATCAGCGCCACCAATTCTGAACATCGAAACTTTGTCTCAGACAGTGCAAGATCGATACTGTCTTATTGTAATAACAAATGTAGTATGTCTATACTTGAGACATTCCCTTCGCCATCGTTATTTCGTATCAACACACTCACGCCTTTCAATCGATTGAAAACAAACGGCCGTCCCACATTCTATGTTGAAGTATTTTGATATCAACAATTACACTGGCCGTTGACATTCCTGCTGCGGCTTATCAGTTTACGTGGACACTCGATCCCATTAGGTACAACTTTAGGAGATAATGGTCTACTGGATAATAGTCTGTGTATGAGGTGGTCTGATAACACATATCACGTGTATTAATGCTTAATTGATCATTATATGCTGTACCTAATCTTTGCAGGGATCCTCCTGCAGAGCTTATCCTACCACGAGTTTGACATTGACATAAATATCTTAACCTCATAGTTTATCGATAAATAGGAGGAAAAACGTATTTTCTATTCGGGTAATCCAATTAGTAATGCGCTCTAAGACTAGGTACTAGGTATATCAAACCATGAGGCCAAGACACAAACCCTAGGTATACGAGACACGCCTAATAAATAAATAAATCCATGGCGTAACCAAGACTGCTGCAATTTGGATAAAACATTCTGTTTACGTAACATTATTAACCCGATATCCGTTGTTTGGAAATTCTGCGACAATAGTTTACTAACACTGCTATCAACCACTATGATATAATGCACTGAAAACATAGTAGGTACAGAAATTTAATTGTTTCTTTACAAAATAATATTATAGTCCTCTTCACCGTATCTGGCGACAGCAACCGAGAAATTTTCCTTACTTTCGTGATTATTTGTTTCTTAACATGAGTTATGTACTTGTAGATACCCTTTAGTTGTGGTGCCGTCATGTGGGGTTGGCATCTAATAAAAACATATAGTCGTGTAGCCGCTGCCCGCCGTACCTCTTACAAATATGACTTTCGCGACACCTCAATCGGTAGCCCTGCACTTGAGTTTTCTGGGATCCTTCGGCTTTACATCCATCGCCCCCTATTCCTTAGGATCCGAGATGACGGCGCGTAGTATTTCACGCGCGCCACTTTAAGATATAAGGGGGATGTAAAACCACTCCGGTATTCCCTCCCACACCTACGTCGTGGATAACGGGATCTCATGCCACTTCCGCGATCCCCAACGATTCCCCGCCTTTGTGGGCCGCCTCAAGTCAGGGGTGGAGTGAGATGCTGAACTTACCCCTAAGTTCAGCATCTCACTCCCCGTCGCATGAGATGCCGTGATCCCCGACGTAGGTGTGGGAGGGCTACCGGGGTGGTTTTAGTCAGTAAGATTTTGACAGACCTCTCTGCCCACCCAGAAGCGGAGGACATCATGAGGATCACCACCCTGAAATAAAAAGGGTTCTTCGGTTTTGTGCTGAAATCTACCACCCTTTGAAATTCATTTAAAAAACATCCTTCAGTCACAAATTATTTATGGTAATAGAATGCTCTTTTCCAGCGTTAGTAGTGATGTCCTCGATGGCCGGGTACGCGCTTGCGCCCGCGCCCTTCGACCTGACGACGTTTGCGTTATGCGCGATCGGAACAGGACTCACCTCAGCGGCTGCCAATTCTATCAACCAATATCATGAAGTACCATTCGACGCACAGATGTCTAGGACGAAAAATCGAGTTCTGGTCAAAGGATTACTTGAGTAAGACCCTTTTTCTGTTTTTCAATTTTATAATTTTAAGCAGAATTTTGATATCTAGAAAGATTTCATTGAGGTATTTGTATCGTAATTTGTATGTACAGTTAAACCAGAAAAGGTATACGCGCTTCGGTGACGTTCGTGTTTCCGAATTAACACGCAGCAAGACGAGCATGGCCTACTGTGATGGGATTGAATTACACATTTTTATCACAGTTTGGTAGCAAAAACCGTGATAAAATGCGTGACTGAAGCCTATCATAGAAGTCGTGCTCGCCCCGCAGGTCGCGCCACAGCATAATCCTGTACAGACACAAAGCTATACATTTTTGTATGGTCGCGCTTTGCAGTAGTACACTTATCGTTGGGCGTTTGTATGAAGTTTTCTCTTTCTCATTTATGTTAAATACAGATCGTCTTAATATCACTCAGAAGTTTTTTAAAGTTAATTGGCATTACATAGAGTTGTAAATCTATAATTTTTACTTAATAAAAGTAATTACTTGCCTGTACGTGTTCCAAAGCAAAACATTCTCACTGGTCTTTTTGTTTTGAATCAATTTTTATTTATGAATATTCTCTGTAACAGAGATAAAGAACAATTCCAAAATTTCCAACGCTTTACCCGGTTGGTAACTTAGAAACTATTATTTCTATTCTAACCACTTATTATAATCTTATCATTCCTCTTATTATTGAAAATAGGTTGGATACACGTGTCTGAATTCGAAATCGCTAACCTTTTGACCACTATATTTGATATTATTAATTAAATAAGTATCTGAAACATTATTTTATCTCAAATTCTTTTCTAAACATACAAATATGTTTTTTTCTAATTAAAAGTCAAACAACATTTTTGAATAAACAATAAGGGAATTTATCTATATTTGTTCTTATTATACTACTAACAATTTAAACAGGATACTACGCTGTTGGCAGTGAAATGGTTAGTTTAATAAATTACCATTTGTCGCGTGTATTGTGATTTATGATAACCCTATACTTAGATAAACAGGACTTCAAATCGCAATTATCTTTACTAAACCATATATTTATCGTCTTATTATTGCATTTCTTGCATGAAATGAACAATACAAATGTTATGCGACAATAAGTAGGAATGCTTAATTAAGAATTCTTCAATTAAATTACAAAACAAACTTGTAACTAGCTTTTGCCTGCGACTTCGCCTGCGTGAAATTTCTTGTTTCCCCGACTCACCCTGTTGCATCGCATTGCCTGCCCGCGCTATTACATTTAAACACTCTCTTTTAAGGGTCCTTTTTTAGGGTGGGAAATCATCAAATGACTTCTCCCGCTCTGGGTGCAGCGGTAGTGCGTATCAGACTTTTACTAACTGAAACCCACCCGTGTTCTTTCAGTTGCCTGTGCCAAGGCCACGGTAACTGTTTCTAACAAATCCGCAACCCTGGTAGGCATCGGTCCTCGCGGACCCTTCAATATAATATGCTGATATCTCTTTGAGGTGCGCGTGGAACACAACGCGACATCGACCCGGGCCTGGGTGCTTACTCTCGAATATAATTCCGATAGATTGACATTGGTCAAACGTCAGTTGGTTGAGTTAAACGTCAGGGATTGGCTAGACTCAGTGAGTCCAGCCAATCACTGACGTTTGACTGACAATTCCAATGTCGATCTATTGGAAATATATTCGAGAGTAAGCACCCAGGTCCTTACCGGGCGACTAGCTACCGATTGCTCGCCGCCCGCAAGCCTGCGCTTTCGGTGGCCGAAAGTCCGCTATGGACTCCCGACACCCGGGGCGTCTCCTGCGGTGATTAAGGGCGTGAGGCCGCAGATATTTCCTCACCCTCAACCGCTCCGCCTCCTCCTTCACGAGCATTACTGCTTCGAAGGAAGAGGTAACGGCTTCCCATGCCTTCTCGCTCTGTAACATGACCTGGACCAGGGCAGGACGCGAGAGATCGCCTCCACGTGGACACGGCGGTGCTTCGACCAGGCAGGGCACACCTCCACCGTCTTAAGGGTCCTAACGTGATGTTACATAGCCTATAGCCTTCCTCAAGAATTAGGCTATCAAGATGCAAAAAAGTTTTTTTTTTTTCAAATCCGTCTGGTGGATCTAGAGATTCGCGCATAAAAAAAAAACTCTGCCGCTTTGTTATTAGTATTTTGTAGATTCCTGACCAGTTATCACTTCACAGTATGACAAATTATAAAACCGGCCAAGTGCGAGTCGGACTCGCGCACCGAGGGTTCCGTACAAATCTTCAGGTATTCACGGTTTATGCATGTTGGGACACGTGCATAGCATGACGCAATAATGAGGCGACGCTGCCCGCTCTCACCAGTCATTTCCCTACCGTGTAAGAAACACCTTGTATACCGAGTTCTATATTCCGCGCAAATAAATCCGGTTCACATAAGTCGCATTTTATATATTCCAACTACCTAACACGAGTCAGTGGACACAAGTAGGGAAAGACTCAATGAATACAATGCATAAGGTTTATGTTTATGAAATTATTTTTTTTTTTTAATTTTTATATTTGAGTTGACTGAATGAAAGGTAAATTGTGGTTTACGATTAATGACGTATTAAAAAAAAACTACTTACTAGATCTCGTTCAAACCGATTTTCGGTGGAAGTTTACATGGTAATGTACATCATATATTTTTTTTAGTTTTATCATTCCCTTATTTTAGAAGTTACGGGGGGGGGGGGAGACACATTTTACCACTTTGGAAGTGTCTCTCGCGCAAACTATTCAGTTTAGAAAACAATGATATTACAAACCTCTATATCATTTTTGAAGACCTATCCATAGATACCCCAGTCCCCACACGTATGGGTTTGATGAATTTTTTTTTTGAGTTTCGGTTCTATGTGTAACCACCCCAAATATTTTTTTATTTTTTTTTCTATTTTTGTGTGAAAATCTTAATGCGGTTCACAGAATACATCTACTTACGAAGTTTCAATAGCATAGCTCTTATAGCTTCGGAAAAAACTGGCTGTGACATACTCGGACAGACAGATAGACAGACAGACAGACATGACGAATCTATAAGGGTTCTGTTTTTTGCCATTTGGCAACGGAACCCTAAAAACGGTCCTCGAACCGCCATTTGCTTTGTTGAAAGTTAACTAAAATAGCTATTTTAAGATAATACAAGAAACACGATCGATTGCCACAAAAAAAAAAAACATTTTCTAATTATTTTTTGAAAACTGTGAATACAGATTATAATGTTTCAAAATTTAAGGACAGTCTCGTAAATCCGTTTTCTTGTAGCAACAATAGTTAAGGTCCCTGCCCATAATGTCCCATGTCAAAAATCCACCTTGTATTTGTAATGTCATGATTGACTTGACTGCTTATCTCAGTACAGATATAGCTTGATGATAATCATTTAAAATGTTAAATCTGTAACGCTTTAGGACTTGTCTTTAACACTTTTCAACTATAGAAGAATACGGACATAAAGCAATATTGCTGATGCCCCATAGCAAATACCGTGATAGTTTATAGCCCGACTGATCAGACTTATATTGTCTATGTAAAATTTGAAAAATCTGTATTTCCGTGATGCTGGACAAACATTCAGAAACTATACTTCCCGCATTAGAATCGTTCCCAGACCTCTAGAAATAACTTTTTTTTTTCAATAATATTCAATGTACAGATTTGACTTTGCTACGACTTTACTGTATTTATGAAATATAGATTTTAAAAACTTATTTTCTGTTTATTCGTCTCTCTTATCGTCCCTCCTTATTTGACACTGGTATTGTGATTGGTAATTAAGAATAATATTTCAAAAATAAGCTGCTTATCTTTTTTATTAACAAAAAAACTCGAAATAGGCATTAAGCCATTAATTGATAAGTTGAGAATCAATTGCGCAACATCAAAATTTGGCTGGAAACAATATTGCTCGGCTCGTTCCTCCGTAATTACGATACCTGCAACACAAAAACTTTGTAAAACTATTTTGGGAAATCAACCCAATAAATAAGAGGCTTTATTTACCACAATTCCTACACTTAGCTGTAAGTGATGGGTTGAGCTATAGATAAAATAAATATCGTTTATTTACTATGCAGGTTTTCGTGGTTTTCTTCTTTTTAGCGTGTCGATAGTAATATATCTGAATCTAGGGTGCATGAAAGGAGCCTTCCCGAGTGACGTATCAACAGAGCCATTACACGTCTGGCGCATCCTGGGCAGTCAGCGAGTTTCCACGTTGACTGGCTAATCCTATCACCACGATGGCAATCCAAAGCCCACAAATAAAGCCGGCGTTGTGCATAGTCTTGATCAACATCGAAGGTTTCTCACAAGATTAAGATTTTGGTAGTTACAATAAGTGATTGAAGCCTCATTTTAGGCAAGATATGCCTGTGTTAGGAGACTCCTTTTATTAACTAGACTAACTCAGATTAACAACTCTAAACAATTCCAAAAACTTTTCAAATCTTTTAAGTTAAGTTGCCCATGTGCCAGGGTCACGGTATCTCTTTCGAACAATCTCGCGACCCTGGCAGGCATCGGTCCTAGCAGACCCTTTCAGTGTTGCTGACATCTCTTTGAGGCGCGCGTGGAACACTACGCGCCGTCGACCCGGGCCTGGTCCTTACTGGGCGGCGAGCTACCCATTGCTCACCGCCCGCAAGCTCGCGCCTACGGTGGCCGGGAGTCAGCTATTGACTCCCGACGTCCGGGGCGTCTCCTCCTGCGGCGGCTAGGGACGCGAGGGCGCAGAGACTGCCACTCCCTCATGCGCCCCGCCTCCTCCTTCGCGAGCATTACTGCTTCGCAGAAGGAGGTGACGGCTTCCCATGCCCCCTCGCTCCGTACCATGGCTCGCACCAGGGCCGGACGTGAGAGGTCGCTGCCGCCGATCGCCTCCACGAGGACACGGCGGTGCTCCGCCCAAGTTGGTAACCCATCAAATATACTTCAAACAAATGCACAATGATAGGTGCACAATTACAAAGCTTGTTAGCACCTACAAAACTGAGAACCATTGCCTCCGTGGGTGGTCACTCTTGAGTCTTTTGCGCGACGTTCGTGCTAATTCGGAAACACGAAAATATCGAACTGCATATCTTTTCTGGTTTACCTGTAGATATGTATAATTTAGACAATAACGAATTGTACTACTTTCCTAAACCCGCTTTTTCTTCTCCCTAGGCCAGTCCATGCCATAGGCTTCGCAGCTCTAACGGGTACCACAGGCTTGGGGCTGCTTTACTTCGGTGTCAACCCTCTGACAGCTGCCCTGGGAGCTACCAACTTAATACTTTACACGTCCGTGTATACGCCCTTGAAGAGGATGTCCATTTATAATACCTGGCTGGGGTCTGTAGGTAAGCTTTGATTAATAACTTTCTTATATTAGGAATAGGATTCTGGAATAATACTGTAGTCCAGTTCCAACTCTTTTAGAGCCCTCACCCCCTGCGTTTACACCTAGGAAAAAAACATGTATGTTACAAGTTGTGCGTGCTGATTTAGTTTATTGTTTATTTATTTATTTAAACTTCTCGGGCACAAAAAGGTACAAAGGCAGACTTGATACCTTAAGGCATTCTCTACCAGTCAACCAAGGGTGGTGAAGAGATTACATGGCAGGGGCTTTGGTTGAGAGGAACAATAATTAAAAATGTATAATAATGAATTATAAATAAGAGAGGAACACTCGTTCATAAATAAGTTATAAACTAATAAAGTTACACCTAAGTTGTTAAAACGAAATGTATGCAAAACTTGTCAAAAATGTCTAAAAGTTGACAAAATAGTCTCAAAAATCATCCATATACACGTGTTCGGTCGCAGAAAAAGAGATAAGTAACCAGGGTCGTCCGAAATAGTTGAGGTCCAGCATTGGTTTCTTACTAAACTTCAATTATATCTGACCACCCGTGTGTTGACGACGTACATGTAATTGAGAAGTCTTACAGATTTGTTAAAAATAAGTGTCACAACTTGTATTGGTGGATGTAAACGAGGGGTAGGCACTCATTTTTCTAACATACATCTCGTCTTTTTTATGTGTTTCATGTAATATTTAGATAATGTCCCTTGTGTAACGATCATTTTCATAGAAAACAGCATTTTCCATACAGAAAAATAGTTAGATACAGCAACATTTTCAGAACATACATATGGCCTCACTTCCTCAATTATTAAAAAAACTTATTCGTCTTGCAGTCGGTGCCATACCCCCTCTAATGGGCTGGGCGGGGTGCGCAGGCGCGCTGGACCCGGGCGCCATTGTACTCAGCGTGATACTGTACTCGTGGCAGTTCCCGCACTTCAACGCGCTGTCCTGGAACCTTAGGCCTGATTACACGCGGGCTGGATACAGAATGATGGCGGTCACCGATCCCGGTGAGTTGAGATTATTTTTAAAGATTTGTTTATCGGTTTTTTTCTTAGAACACCAAATAATATTCCGGAGTTTTGTCACTGAAGTAAAAGATTTTCAAGAACTATAGTATAATTTGAACCTTATGTTGTTGGCATAAGATTCAAGTAGTCGTATCATTTGTGTTAAACTGAGTATTGAGAATCCAACAGAGTACATCCAGCGCTTCGAAAACACACACTTCGATTTTCAACACTGTTCTAAGCAATACGCTGAAGATTCAGTCTGCGAAAAAATACCACCACGATTTTTGACGTACGTGCGTATGTGGACTAAGATAAAAGCTACTGGATTTTCAACCTTTTGCTGTTGTGTTAAAACATACAAACTTGTCTAGAAATATTTCAATTAAATACAGATTTTTAACTGTTTGGTTTCCTTTCAGCGCTATGTCGAAGAGTAGCCCTGAGGCATACGGGAGTGATCATCGGCACATGTCTTGCCTCATCTTATCTAGAAGTGACCAACATGTGGTTCGCGCTAGAATCGTTACCGTTAAATATTTATTTTATGTACTTAGGTAAGACATATCCAAGTTTTAAATTGAACGTGTTTCAAGCCTTTTTGACTATTGTAATAAATGTAGAAGAGAGAAGTATAAAGCAAGTAATGATGTCTTTTCAATGTTTTCAGCATGGCAATTTCACCAAAAATCAGATAGTAACAGTTCAAGGAAACTCTTCAGGTTTTCACTAATACACTTGCCAGCATTAATGATTTTGATGCTAGTCAATAAGAAGAATTGGTACAAAAGTGAGACACAGGAGCAAGACAGTCCGAAGGTGCAGGAAGTAAAGATTCCCGACTCAAGAATATCAGTGTTGCCTCGTCGGCCAGTTGTAGCTGCGCAGGAGTCGGACGACGCGTAGAAGTGGAAACACTGATCGATAATAACCGAAACACGCTCATCATAGAACCAAAATGAATTGTCGGGCGGCAATATCGCATATTTGTTACCTATAATTTAAGTAATTATTTATTAAATGTCAATTTGGCGGCAATTCAAAGCCAGTCGGCAAGAGTCGTACGATTCGCACGTTTGTTTGTTAGTTGCGTCGTACCGATCTAATCGTCGATGTAAAGATAAAGTGAGAAGTTATATAAAACTTATGTCCTCTATAAGTTCTATGTAACGAAATGTTATGATGTATTGGTGCGATACCTACGTTTGTTGCCGGTCAGTGTTCCATGCTAAAACTTAATGTCTTATTCTACATGGAAGTAGATGTAGTACTTATGTAAATAATGTACATTATAATTATGTGATTCACTTAGATGTTCGTAAGTTAGTAATAACGATCTAACCTGGAGATTTTGTTATTAGTCACAGTGCTAAGTAACTTGGACATAGTCCAGCTTATTGCAGCGTGATTATTATTTATGTTCAAAAAAAAAAAAAATAGTCTCGAAATTACTACAGTAGTAATTGATGTATAAATAAACTATTTTGTTTTATGGTAACACTACCATTGTTATTTGAATAGAATCAGTTGATTATGAATTAGTCCATGACTCGGGAATAAATGAAATCAGCAAATAATAAATCCTTAAATTTATTTCTTTGTGGTATTAATTTATTACATTTTCATTGGAATCAGAAATAAACTACATACATACAAACATTCAGACCTGATTTTGAACAACACAGACGGACATTGGGTTTGAGAACACTGTATCAGTAATGAGCCGTGTGGCAACAGAAACATGCTCCTAACGAAATCATAACTTCTCAGCAGTTTATTTCCTGAAACAAAAGAAATAAGCATTAGCATTTTGTTGGCTAGTCTTACTTCTTGGACTGGCCTCGCTTAGTCGTCGTAAGTGCGACTTGAGATCCTGGGTTCGATGCCCAAGTCCGGCACTATTATAGTTTCAGCAGCCCAAATTTTTGTCCAGCTGATAGCAATAGGCTCGCACCTTTTACCTACATGTACAAACACCTCTTCCTTTCCTTCACGATGTTATAATGTAGAACAAGCCTTGGCAAAATTACAATTCTGTTTCATAAAACTAGCAAATAAATTCTGCTTGTTCTTTATCTCCTTGCTCTTCTATGATAACTAGCCTCTCCATTATCGCTATGAGAACCACCCATTTTTCGGTACAAGACATGAATACTCTATTCCAATACGTAGACGATTTTTTTTTTGTTTTTTTGCATAATCTGAAGAGTTCTTTCTTGAATTTAATCATCATCACCTTAAGTTATAATTTTATTTATTTAATCATTTAATTCGAGCAACAAGACTCATAGTGTTAGTAACAATGTGCTTACAAACTATGTTAGTAACACACAAGACAAAAACAAACAGATTATGATATCACTGCTGCCAGGTGACAGGCCCAGCTCAAACCTTGCAGCAGTGGTTTACAAACAACGACAAACTAATGACATAGAATTTGACAAGTTCTCGATTTCAAATCCTCCCCGAGTAATAGTCTAATACTTACTTAGCTTTCTTAGGATGACGGTCATGGTCCCGGCTGTCGTCGCGCGAACGCTTGTGCGACTTGTGGTCGCTGGAGTGCTTCTTGTCGTTAGATTTGTTGTGCGACTTGCTGTCGCTCTTGTGGCCGCGGTCGCGTTCGTGGTGCGACGACTTGTGGTGCTTGTCGCGGTTCTTTGAAGGGCTGGAGAGAACGATCGCGGGATAAAAACAGACAAATCATAGTAATTCGTTGCAAAGGCTGCGCGGGATGCCCCTGAGGCCCGTTGTACTCACAAGTTTTTCTTGCCGTGAAAAACTAGACTAGGTATTGTTGTATGGATCACTATGGAAACTTGTCAGACAAGGCGGAACTATTGCACGGCTCCATCACTGTACGCGCATATACAAGCTCATACGATTTGTCTACGGCGTGGTTAACACGCTGGCTTTCGAAAAGAAACCCTAACGTAATAATAATTACGAGCCTTAGATAGACTGAAGACTTATAAAAACAGCTGGGAATTACTGAATTCGGAATGCCGAGAGCAGGCGTTTTGATGCAAATTAGGGGAGATCTCCTAAACTGATTGATGGAAAAGACGACCGATATTTATAGTAAGTGTTAGGCAAGAAAGGAGTGGTATAATTCGCTAACTGGTAGGTTTGTAAGGAATAAGAACTACGTTACCGATGAGTCCTCAGCTCACCATAGCATACGTTTTTGTAAATTCGTGGAAAATGTTGTTGTTATTACATTGATTTTGTTTTATATAACTTTTTTCATACCTAATATGTAATGTAATATCGTTTTTTTTCCCAAATAAAATAAAATAATAAGTAGATAAAGCCTGCTCTGTACATTACCGCAGACAATAAGAAAGTCCATTTCTTGACACGAGACTATATTGCAGAATAATAATAAAATTAAACCCAACAAAAACCAACCTGCTGTTACTATGTTTCGACGGACTCTTGTGATTCGAACTCTTATGATTAGAGCTAGAGCTTTTATGGTTGCTAGAGCTTTTATGGTTACTGGAGCTCTTGTCACTCTTGCCCTTCTTCCCGTGCCCTTCATCCTCGAAGCGTCCGCGACCGCCCTTACGCTTGCGATCGAAATCAGTGGGTTCTCCGCCTCGATCGTATATACGCTCTTTTTTGTCTTCCTCGGCAGCCTCGCGTTCAAGATCTGACCAATCTTTGCCGGATTCTTCGTCTTCTTCACCTGGAATAGGATATTTGATTTTCATTATTTTTTATTTACAATTTGGGCTCCTAGACCAGAATGTCGACGGCTTGTTCGTATCCTAATTTACTTGGTATCGGCGCAACAAGCCTTTTCCTTATACCAGAATGTGATTTAACCAAAAATAAGCAGATATGAAAGTTCAACATCCTTGCTTTATCATTAAAATAATAGCCTCTCATAATAGCAAAACTTTTTTTGTTTCGATAGATTCACAGAAATTTCAGTTTGTTCTAGATGTATCTCCTTACACGGTGAATGCGAGTATTTTTGCAGAGGAATCATGTGATATAGTTAGGTGGTTATACATTTTGGTACATCTCAAATCTCCATATTTGGGCATTTTCACAAAAATGTATACCCCCTGATTTTCCAGTGTCCCTCGAATTTGATTAAATTTTATTCATGAAGTAGTTGCCAGAATTATTTATATTTGTCATCAAAGTGAATAAACGTATACAGTATTTTGTTGTTTTAACAAAAACTTTATGATAATCTCAAATTAATTCATTTTAATTAAAAATAACAATTGAAAAATGGGTGATTTTGCGCTGTCCCCTGCGTAGTCTTACGAATACAATAACTTATATCTTAACTTTATTGTAAGAAAGACACCCTCTTTTAAGGTTTTTTTTTAGTCTAAGATAATCAAATATTGTGATACTAAGTAAAATATAAAAACCTATTAACAAAAAAATATTTAAAAAATGAAGAAAGTAAATCAAAAAATTGTCCTTCCCGGAACATTCAGTTTTGTCACCCATTTTTCTAACAAAATATTTACTGTAGTTCGAATAGTTTTTCATTACTGACAATATCATAGTTGGCGCTATGCAATTAGTCAGGTTAGAAGCCGTCAGTATCAAAAAAGTGCTTAGAAAGAGGTCACGCGTGTTTGCAAGCCGCAGGGAACGAAATGTTGTCTCAGGTATGTGACCATATTTTGTCTTATTTCCTGTAGTATTTATCTTGTAGTTTTTAGTTAATTAGTTTTAAAATATTATGTTAACTAAGTTGAACAAAAGTTTTTATGAATTTAAGTATTGTGGCTATTTTTAAACAGTTTTTATTACTAGAGGATAATTAAATGTGACTTCCGTTGTGTGACTATTTGAGCGGTCACATACATGCTGAACGAAAAATCACAACATGCCTGAACACATAAAGCACAGTTTACATGGCAATTTTCTTGACCTATAAAATATTTTTCTAAGACGTTTTTGACTGAGTACCAAACCTCGGCAAATAGTAGATTTCAAAAGAATTATTATTGAAAAACAACTTGAAATATTTGATGTTGTATGTTTATTTGTTAAATTTTAATGTTACTTGTATGGGTGTACATTTTTATGTTCGTTTATTTGTAGGTTTCATTTTAGTAGTACTAAATTTTGTTTTAGGAATATCAAAATGCCTCTCACCGGGGCTGAAAAAACTAGACGTTCTAGGGAAAAACTCAAAGGAGATCGCCCGGAAGAATATAAAGCTCAATGTAAAAAAAAAAATTGAAACAATGAAAATTTTAAAAAAAAGAAAATATCAGAAATGACGGAAGAAGACGCAGAAAAGCAACGCAAAAAATGGAGAGAAGAAAAAAAAGAAGCAATATGCAGAAGAAAAAAAAGCAACTAGAACTAAGAAATGTAGATAATGAACCTTGTATAAAAGTACGAAAGATAAAAATGAAACAAACATCAGGAAAAAATGTAAACAATTATTAAGAAAATGCAGAAATTTGTTGACGCAGGATAAAAAAAAAATTAAACTCAAAGAGAGGCTTACAAAAAACGATACCAACGTCTTAAACAACGTACTACGATAAAGATAGCGGACTTATAAAATGAATTGATGAAGCAAAAATCAAGAGAGGAAGTGCTTGAATTTACATTAAAAAAGACATATCACAGGGCAAAAGCACATAAAGAGAAACAATATTTAAAACAACTTGTGAAAAACACCACAAACAAAAAATATGTACGCAAAATGATGGGCTTAAAAGCAAAAGACAGAAAAAAGAATAAGATCTAATTAAAATTATATCTGAAAGCTACAGACCTCAGTATGTAACTATAGGTTATCCGTTATGGTTAGATATTTCAAGCCAACAATTGTTATGGTCTAAGGACCGGAATTGATTGTGTTGTTTAAGATTGCTTGCTATTATTAATGTTAATGATAAACGAATCACGAAGACTGATATAAGTGTTATAAAAAAGACTTAATAATCTTGATACTAAATAATTTACCTTTAATAATTAATAATAAAAATGGGATACCTTAGGCAAGAACTGATTGTGATAATTTTGTTAAAACTTAAATAATGTTATACATATAATTATATGTATTAATTGTGCCTGCGTACTTTTTTTCGCCATGTAAACGCACCCTTTCCCTTTTTAGGTATTCAGTTACGTGACTGTCCCTATATTACGGAGCTGAATTTCTTGATTATTTGAGTAGATTTTACATTTAAATACCTTCAAATTACTCTCTCAAATGGAAAATGATTCTTTAGTATAATATTTGTAGCCTTTTCTCTAAAAAAACATATCAAAACATTTGAAAATGTAGATAATTATGACAGTTGAAGTAACAGAAGTCACATACTGAACATATTATGTACTTTTAATAAGCTAAGATATAAAAATTGGAAATGGTGAGTGTTTTTTTTTTAAATTACATGAGCATTTAAAAGTCATTAAATAAAAAATATCTAAAAATTCTTATAATTTACACCGTTTTCTCAGCTACTGAATATAGTCACACAACTGATTTAAATTTGCGAGACTTTCCGTTATGTTCTCATATTTTTTACAGTATTTTCGTTTTAAGCCCATAATATTTTATTTTTCCTTAAAGGATATTGAATTTCCGTTCTAAAGAGACCAAAGACGGTTTAAAATATAATACTATCAAAAAAGCATTATTTTTCAAGGTGGGGGTACATTTTTGTGAAAATGCCCATTTATTAGCTTGTAAATTACAGTGAATATCTTACCATCACTATCGCCAGACACATCGGACTCGTCGGAAGCTTCCGAGTCGTACTCGGAGCCCTCCGAATCCTCCTCACTCTCAACGTCCGTTGGTTCATACGCGTCGTCTTCTTCCTCTGACGATTCATCCTGTAACAGAGAATTGTGATTTTAGTACAAAATGGCATGGGCTTGGTGCAGCTAACTGTTTTTTCTAATTTTTCTTATACTGTATCGGCTAAAGCTTAGAGACAATAGCTTAAAGAACAAGATATTCAGAAAAGGTATTGAAGGAAGATGACTGATCAGAATGTTATGGAATGGGTTTAAATGCATGTGCCTATTGACTCAACTACTGGAAAAAAATGCTTTTCAGCATAAGCAAGGTTAAAATAGAACACCGCCTCAAATGTAACTTCAACAGAGATATTTCCCCGTCATATGTTGCGTTCATCTATTGTAATACCTTACGATATAATTTGTCGCCGTACGAAAATCACAGTAAAATAATATCTGGCTACAAAGAGAAGATTACAAAAAATGTCTGAAATATCAAATAGTATTGATACGGTACTAACATTTGCAGCATTCTCCTCGTCGGACTCCGGATCCAAGAACGACCAGCCGCCGTTTTCGAAGAAGCCCTCGATGTCGTCCGTGATCGTCTTCATGACCTTCGTCCAGTTCAACGATTGTATGCCTTCTGAGTAACGGATGTCGCAAGAGCTGGGGAAATAGGTTTATCGTTATATTGAACTTAAAAGTTAGGTTTCTGTGTGTGGCATCACCACATAGAAAAAAAAGTTTTTTATTTTTATTGATTCATTAAAATTTTGAACCAATTACGCAAAACAAACGGAGGAATACAAATGACTAGAATTATAAGTGTTGTAAATTTGTAAGCAAGACCGCTAAAGCACTTCTTCCTAATGTTACCATCTATAGTAACTGATTAATAATATAGTAACTGAACTCCTCTCAAAACAAATTTTGTGCGCCCCGGAGGAAAAAAATACCCTCATTTTTTATTTTATTTTATTTTATTTGGGAAAAAAAACGATATTACATTACATATTAGGTATGAAAAAAGTTATATAAAACAAAATCAATGTAATAACAACAACATTTTCCACGAATTTACAAAAACGTATGCTATGGTGAGCTGAAGACTCATCGGTAACGTAGTTCTTATTCCTTACAAACCTACCAGTTAGTTACCAGATTATTTATCTAAATTTTTCAATACATTAATAACTTTAGTGCGAAATGAATTTCTATGTAGCATAAATAAATCTATATCTAGGAAATGTTCATTGTACATTTGCGTGAGACGCCGAAGAGGTGCACGTTTACCAGCGTTTGTCCGGATGGAAACCTGATCAAACAAACGGTAATCGCGAGCTCCACGACGATGAATTGATCTAGGAACTACGAGTTTTAATTCATTACCAAGGTCTATACAATTTAGCTTATTATGATAATGGTCGTGCAGTGTCATTACTTGCAGAAGCATTCGTCTCTTCTCGAGCGAGAGTAAATTATACATATCTAATAGATCTTTGTAAGGTAGGCGTGGAAGTTGGCATCTGAATTGCAAAGTACGTAAAAATTTACGTTGCACTCTTTCAATGGCTATTTTATATTTATTGTATAAGGGATCCCATATCAGACAGGCATATTCAAGCTGAGAACGAATAAGTGAACGATACAGATGTAAAAATGTGCAAGGGCGCTTAAAGTCAGTAGCTGTTCTGAAAACAAAGCCGTACATTTTAAATGCTTTAATTATGATGTTTTCTATATGTAAATCCAAATGTAATTTACAGTCAAATAGTATTCCTAGGTCTCTAAGGTTCGTCACTCTGTTTAGCACAGTACCACATATAGTCATATTTGATTGTAGTTTTGTTCTTAGTGAAGCTGATGATATGGCATTTGGGTATGCTTAAATTTAACTTATTAATTGTACAGTATTCAGAGAGACAGTTGAGATCGCTCTGAAGCTCTGAGGAGTCATTAACAGTTTTATATAATTTCAAATCGTCAGCATATAAAAGAAAATTTGAAGCATGTATTTATGTCGTTTATGAATATAACAAAAAGCAGAGGTCCTAATATAGAGCCTTGTGGAATACCGGACGACATCCCAGCACTTCCCGACTTGTACCCATTGATCACGACTATGAGGCTGCGGTTAGTAATATATGAGCAGAACCATCGCAAAAGATTGCCCCTAATTCCATTAAACGCTATTTTGTTGAGAAGAATTTCATGGTCCACCCTATCAAATGCCTTCTGAAAATCTGTATATACAGCATCCACCTGAATTCCCTTGTCGATATTATGGAAGAGGAAATTAGAGTAAATTGCTAAGTTCGTCATGGTGGATTTTTGTTTTACAAAACCGTGTTGTTCAGGTATGATATAGTTATGGATGAAGGGGTAGATGGCATTATGAACAAGCTTCTCGAAGAGTTTTGATGTTGCGCTGATAATAGATATTGGTCGGTAATTTCTGACGTCATGTTTTGAACCACTTTTATGGATCGGGACAATGTAGGCGCATTTCCAAATATCTGGAAAGAAACCCTCAGTTATGCACTTGTTAAATACAATGTGTAATGGTTCACATATTGATTCAGCAGTGTGCTTAAGAAACACTGCTGGTAGTCCATCTGGTCCTGGGCCCTTGGAGGGGTCCAGGTTTTTTAATTCTCTTTTAATAACAGTTTTGTCGAAATAGATATGGTTCAATAACTCACACTGATCCGAATAATTATTTGGTGGCGTCCATTGCGGAGTTAATGTAGACGGCTGGTAAACAGATTGGAAAAATGAGGAAAACAAGTTACAAATAGTTTCGGGATCTTGCGAAGTTCGGTTTTCGTATGACATACTTGACGGTATACCTGCCTTGGTTTTTTTGTTAGATATATAGGACCAGAAATATTTTGTGTTTTTGGGGATAGAATCCTCTACAGAATTAATATACTTATTGTAACATTTTGTAGCCTCAGTTTTAAAGCGGGTTCTGTATAACGAAAAGACATTTACTTACACACTTAATCCAAGCTTTACTTTTGTTTTTATAAATATGTATGAGAGATGGGCTAAACCAAATTGGGTATCGTGCTGATTTAGATTTTGAAAATGGCACATTTTTTTTGACAATATCGTAAATAGTTTCATAGAATAGGTTAACCGCGTTCTCTGCGGGAAGTTGGTCAAGTGTCCTGTTCCAAGGAAAGTCCATCAACTCTTTATTTAGTAGATTGTAATTGGCCTTAAAAAAGTTAGGCTTTTTTACGGAGTTACGGTTCATGGTGCAAATATTAGATGTGAAGGGAATTGTAATATAAAATGGAGGATGGTGAACATCTATTGGGACAGAAATCGAGTCTTGCGGTTGCGTCACAGAGCAGTCAGTCATGTTGGTAATGCATAAGTCCAAAATTCTGTCGTTAGAATTTCTAATTGCATTATATTGATAAGAATGGTGAAGAGTCATAAAGTTTCGCAGACTGTCGCAAACTGATGATGTTCCCGTACAAATAAGGGCAGAAGAGTCCGCTTGATGTTGCCAATAAGCGTCTGGTATATTGTAATCCCCGACTAATAAGAGGTTGGATATGCTATTTTCTCTTATGATAGCATTTAATACTTCAAAATATAAATTATATACCGCTATAGGTGACCTATCTGGTATGTAGACTGCACCAATTAAATAACCGCCAGTTGGTTCAGTACTTGGTAATTGAACAAGAACTAATTCCACAAACTTTGACATTGGTGTAAGTGTCGGTACAGAGAAACGATACGGTTTGAGACCCTTCATGACCGCCACCAGAACCCCTCCCCCATCTGATTTTTGCGTCAATTTAAGGTCTCTGTCACATCTGTAAACAATATATCGTTGATCTATGAACTCATCATCATATATGCTACCGTTTAGCCAGGTTTCCGACAAAATGATTATATCATACGAGTTGGACATTATATTAAAAAATATTGTTTTCAGCTTTGTACGCATGCCGCGGCAGTTTTGATAATAAACTGTTAAGTTATTTATATTGTGATTAGCCATGACTTATACAATTCATAAGCTGCATTAGTTTAAAGTATTGTGTTGCCAACAAACACATCATTAGTCTTGAGTAGACCAAAAATAATAGTATATTTATGGTATGCTTCTGCAAGTATATAATGAACCATATAATAAAATAGGTTATGAGACTGTAAATGAATAAAAAGTAATAACTTAATTTAACATAAAAGGCAAAATAAATGCAATGGTTTTCAGTTCTGCGTAGGGGAAGTAGTTTTAGTACTAGCCTTAATTTTCTCGATGTCTTTGAGCGTCCGAATAGCCAGCACATTGGAGTTTTCAATCTCTCTGACGAGTATTGTAGAATGTTTAGTCCACACGAATTTATATCCCTCACGATTTGCTGCTTCCCGAGCCTTACGAAAGAGCTGCTTATTTCGAAGCGTAAGGTGTTCGTTCACGAAGACTTTATGTGAGGTTCCTGATATTCCTAGCTGTTCGGAAGACAGTCCCTTCTTCAGTCTGTAGGCGCTAATTATATTGTCACGTAAGATTCTTGTGGTAAATTTCGCAACTACATTCTTCGGCTTGTTATTCTGCGCAGCGTGAGGAACTCGGTGTATAGAGACAACTTCTTCTTTCCTAATATTGTATCCAATCTGTTTACCTAAACTTTCTAGCAAGTCAACGAAATTCTCATTCCGTCTTTCAGGTATGTTAGAGATTTCTATATTGCACTGTCTTGCTTGCTGTTCTAATAGGTCTATTTTCGTCTCTAAGTCCAAGATATTTTTTTCGTATTGTGTATTTGTTTGCGAGGACATATCATCCATGCGCTTTTTGAGGTCGTCATACTGGTCGTTCATGAACCGATTTGATTCCTTTAGGTCGGAAACTTCCTCTGAAAACTTTGCACACTGGGACACAATTTTTGACTGCTCCGTAAGCAAAGATCTCTTTTTTAATTTCAATTTTGTACTGATCAAAATCGCTTCTTATGTTATTGATATTCTGATTTATTTGCTCGAAATTATTATTCATATCTTGGCGCCAGTCCTTAAATGTTTGCAATAATTCCAATTTAAAAGAATTAAACATATCCAAAGCTTCATTTTCTGGTGTTTTACGCTTCCTGCTAGTGACATTTTGAGAGAATTCCGGTGTTGATGGTATATCCGGATTAGATGTGCTTTGTTTTTTTGGTGAACGCATCATTGTAACAGTTCTATTGATGTTGTTTTTGATAATTGCGCTGTTTTATTAGAAAAATTGTAGTTTTTAAGATAACTATTGGATAGTTATTTTTTATTTAACATTCAACGACGCAGGCAAAATCACAACAAGTGTACAAAGCGTCAGCACCGGCACGCGGGTATTGGTCAAAAATTTCGCGTCGCTGCGTTCACTGTCCGTGGCGTAGTGGCTACTGTGTTCAACACGGAGGCCGCTCGGTACGAGGTGGTCGAGAGTTCGAGCCCCGCCAGACGTTAAACTTTTTCAATGTTTCTTCAAATTCAAATATTAGTTTAAATTGAATAAAACACTTACAAGTTGTGTATTGGTGCACGCTTGTGTGAATGGGACGGAGAAACAAAATCCAATATGGACGCCGTCGTAAATGGTAATCCCCACAAGATAGTAAGAGAGGGCCCGATGTTCTCCAATATGCGCACTCAAAAATCAGAAATTAACAAATCAAATACACCGCAGTAACCAACTATACGTCCTCTCAAAGCAAAGGTCCACGAATGAATGATCAGACTTTTAAAACAGGTTTTCCTTTCTCTTTTCATAAATGTTACATTTCACAAACGCGCATTGCAAATTTAAACCTTATGTCACTGACATAAAAGTCAATAACATGTCGACTTGTAACAACAATAATTATTACTTTAAACATACTCACTTAAGCCACTCCTTCACATGATCCAGCATGTTCATAGGTACAGCGTTCACCATCGCGACCTTCTTAGCGTAATCTTTGAAAACGAACACCATATCGAAGTTCTTGAGGTGAAACTGTACTCGTTCGAAGTGGACTAACTCTACGTCTTCCAGGGCTATGACGAAGGGCGGCCACTCGGTCAGGTTGACGAGCGCGCCTGAAGTGGGCTGCAGGAGCACCGTGCTGCGGAACGGGGCTCCGGGGAAGCCTAGTTCTCTGTGGAGGTAAAATAAAAAGATTAATGATCACATTCGTAGTTCTTGATACTTACTTAGAGAACAGCACTTTCTAGTTTATTCAGTCTTGAAAATTATGCTATAGGATCGACATGTAATCAATTAGATGCCTTTATAACTTCAAACGCAATACTCCGCCATGTTTTGTATTAATTACGGTTTTAGTCACGTTCGTCTTTTGTGACAGTCCGAATAGTTTTGAACGCAAATGGATAGAATATCCGTTACATCATAATAAAACTAGGTTCAAAGAAGCAATCGACATGGTCTAAAGCAGCCTTTCCCAAAGTGGGCGATAACGCTCCCTTGTGGGCGCTGCAGGCCTTAAAGGGGGGTGGTAAGAGACCCAGAAAAAAAATAGGAGGGTTATTCTGGGTCTCTTACCACTCCCCGTTAAGGCCTGCAGCGCCCACAAGGGGGCGTTATTGCCACCTTGGGAAAGGCTGGTCTAAAGAGTAGCCCAATACCGCGGCACATAGCGATGGGTTTGCGCAGACAGTGCTTTTAGTATCGGTGTAACTTGAGTGTCTTCGTCACTCGACGTTTTTCGAGGACTTAAGTAAGGTACATATAAATTCAAACTAACCTAAAAGGCGTATCAAACTCGACCTCTTGCTTGGTCATGTTCTCAACTCTCTCACAGAAGCTCTTGAAGGCAACCTTAAGCTTATGTCTCAGTTCTCTCTCGCTCTGCTCAGCCGCTAAGTCGTCTCTGTCGTGCATATGCTGATGTTTGCCCAAGTCGGTCGTGATCTCACCGACTTCAGTGTAGAACTGAACGTCAACATGCTTCTTTTTACCTGTAATTGGAAGTTTGTTTGAGGATAAGAGTTAATTTATGAAATTTTTTCGTTTGTATGTTTTGTTGTGCGCATAGACAAATATTGGTCAGTTCGGAAGGCATAACAGGGGCTGGTCGTAGACAATGCGCTTGCGTTGCCTAAGTATGATTTTATCAAAGCGTGCATGCTTGACGACGAATGTTTATGAGCAAGGGTATGGTAGTACAAAAATATGCTTTTGGTATTTCAACTTACCAAACATAATCGCATGCTTCAAATGAAAATGTAACAGTATTATCATCTCTCCATCGCATGGCTGGAAGAATGCGTTCTTAATATTATTGTATAAAATATCCACTTTATCCCCTCTAACTGAAGTAAATCGGAATCCGTTCGTGTGTGATTCTAGAGACCCGCTCATTCGCTTAGTTACGATATTAGGTCTTATGTACAAGTCTTTAAGTTTCGGATTGCCTTTACTCTGTGAGAGAACTAAGGTGTCTTGTTTGACCAGGTCCTCCTTTTCTCTCTCTTCTGCTTCTCTTGTTTTGAACTTTTTCTGTACTTCTTTTATAAGTCTAAAGCCAGTGTTCAGGTTTGATGATGGAGGGGATATTTCGCCTGGCTCCTTTGTGTTTGTACTTCTGTATGTTCTGTAAATGTATAAATTGCAGTTTAGTGAAAAACATGGATCATAATGTGCACATAATAATAACGAATCTCCGAATACTCAAACGAAAATGCTAACTCAGCTACACACTTTAAGGAGACAGGGACAGCATGAGACTTCACGGCTACTGAAAATTACTTACAACTTATGCAACATGGCTTGGCTTCGAAAACCACATCACCATTGTTTTCTTGAATATTTCAAAGAGAATCAAAAACGTTTTTTTTTTTTTTCACTAAAAACAAGACTTGATATGGAGAGTTAGTTATATCAGCTTCAAATACTCACACTTCTTTGACAAACGTAGCATCCGGTTGTGAGTAGTTGCCTCCTTCGTTCCTGCCCATAGTGGCACCAGGGTGGAAGAAGTTTATCCTAAGGTAGGTGTAGTCACCCTCGACTGACTGGGAGATGTTCTTGATCGTTGATATATGGAATGGAACCGGCACACCGAATATCGGCAATATTACTGTTTCATATTTGCGATCTGGAAACAAATAATATTTGTTGATAACATTATATCACGCCTTGTTTCTCAGGATTAGGCAGGGGTGTACCTATAGTACACCAACATTTCGCCAGTTATGTTTAAATCCCATGTAATTTGCAGCGAGCCTATTATCATCAATGGGGCACGAATTCAGATTTCGGGCTGTTACTGAGAAATTTCATATAAAAAACCCAATAACATTTTGCCCAACCTCGGAATCGAAATTATGACCTCATGCTCAAAATAGCGTTTCTGACCACCAAGGCAGAAAAGGCAGGCGGTATATGGTGATCAAGATTCATATAACAATATTGACAGGAAATACACGTCCTGTTTCACTACCGCCAGATAAGTTCCACTTATTAGTTTTTTCTAACAGATAATTTCATACAAATACTGTTTCATTTCTTTAATTTTCAGCGCGGGTTCTCGGACTTTCGGAGAGGGGGCCTGTCCCAGCAGTGGGAACATTATAGGCTGATTATGAACTTGTATTATATTGAAATTCGTAAAGTAACTTCATACTAACTCACCAACATATAACTTGAGTTCTTTCACTTCATTTTCCCGTGGCATCTGACTGGTACTCTTGTATGAAACGGTGCTTTTCCTCAACTTTTCACCTTCCTTACCACTGGATTGTTTTGCTAACCTCTCTTTAGCCTTTTCGTTGAGTGTTATAGCCAGTTCCCTTTGATGTTCCTTACGTTTTTCCTCTGAAGAGTGCTCCGTACGAAGTTTTGATTCGATTACTGCTGTTCTTTTACCTCTGCCTGAAATAATATTGTGTAAATAGAAATTAAGTTGTCTGAGTAAAGCGCGGTTGTACTTAGTCATTTTTTATTAAGCAGAGTTCAGTGTGGGCCCTCAAATACCACTAAATGGGGTAATACACATCTTTACTGTTAAGGAAATAACAAATCCCTTAACAGTTTACTTTCATATTGGGCATTAAACATTCTTAAGCATTTACTGGCCAAGACTGTATCCAGTATATTAAATAACGTACAGTACGCGTGCGTCGACCCTTTTGCTGTTTTAAATACGGGTAAACTTTTACTAAGACAGTCTTCTCAATAACGGTCGCATACTGTATGAACATTTATACAGGTTTGCAGAGATAGCGACGAACTATCTGAAACCATTAATTCGGCGCATGATTCTAGATCTCCTTGTATAGAAATTTTGTATATGGAACACCAATCTTTATTTTAAAATAACTGAAGAATTTTTTTTGCGCACGGTAGTTCAGAATTATGTACTGAATCCATGGTAACAGGTTGCGCATCTATGCCTGCCACATTGTAAAAACAAAAAGTATGGTCTATTCTGTAAAAATCTCACTGTGAGAACTTAGGTGAGCATGAAATTAGTTGTCATTCCAGCTTATGCTAGAGATTAACAATTTAACACTATTGACAACTCACTCCAAGCTCACGTCATCTAAGTTTTCATGGTGAGATTATGTACAGAATAGACAGGCTGGTTTTAAAGTAAAAATAAGTAGAAACTCACCTCCATTTTCTATAAAGATTTCCGATAGCATGTAATGAAACAAAAATAGGTGTAAGTAAGTATAAAACACTCCAGTTCGTCATATTATAGGTAGTTAGTTTAGCGTCTATTTATACTGAAAGCTTTTAGTAATATAATACAGATAGAAATTCAAGTGGAAAAATATTCAACATACTAATCTGCCATCCTTCTGTTTTCAATACTATCACATCCCTTAAATTATAATAAATAAAACAAATGATTAGATATATAACTGGCAAATTGTTGCAAATTCAAATTCTATTCAGTTTTGTGTCAATATTTTCATCTTTAATTAACATGCAGAGTAGAGTCTTGTGACTCACTCACTCAATCTTTGATAAAAGCTAAACCTAAAGGAGACGGGCATTTCTGGGCCAAAATGTAATAAGTGGAGAAATGGTTTAAAAAAAAGCTTATATTTTTCTATATCAAAATCTGAAAAATCAACTCAATTTACAATCTGGAAAATGAGAAATCCTAAAATTAAGTTAAGGTTCCCAAGTAAATGGAATATCGATTAAATTACAATCGATTAACGTTCATACTATTTAAGAAGATGCCTTCACCAGATGATTAATTCAATTAAAATAATTAAATCTATTAGAAATAACATACTGCACAGCTTAAACCAATTAAATATTTATATAATTAACATAAATTGATCCACGTTTGTTAATCGATTAATGTATGTTTAGTCTGTGCTAACTCTGACATGACATGCATGACATAACGCTGACACTCACTCGTTTCATATTGTTTATTGCATGTGCGTATCGTGTTTCCACCCATAGTTTTATTGATGTTTCCTCAACCCCTGCTTTCATTCTACGGACTTCAGAGCTAGTTTCTTGTATGACCCTTGCCTTGCTACCATACCCAACACGGAGACCCCCGCTTAAACGTTGGACTTGGACTTGTCATTTTGGATTCTACGAACAGCCTACCGATTGGAAAGCGACACCATGGATCGTTGTGTAAATTGTCGCATAGCGACTAATCGCTGTAATACAACAGATCGTCGAGATTTGGATGACGAAATGATATTAGCAGTAATTTTCAATGGCGTACACCACAATCTGTAAGTACTTACTCACTTCTTGTTTACCTCACCAACGTCTACCACGCTGGCTTGCAATCTTTACAATATTTTTTCCTTCACCATTATACTAACAAAATAATAATAAAAACTAAAAGGTCAGTGGGTCGTTTTAGGGGCAACATTCTTATTTCTAGTAGCACAATAACAACCTTAGGTACAATTAGTTATATGTACGTATAAAAAACAAACAAATAAGATCTCATATCAAACGTAAATGGTTGTTTGGTTGTTAGAGAGTAATTCACACTGACATCTGTACTACATCATAGTATAAACTGAATCACGGTAGGACAGTATTCCTCGCTCTCCAATAATCACACATGTTATCAGTCAAAATAATATTTGAGATATTTAGCAGGTAGTTCGGTATTAATTAATATAATAAAGTATAGGTAAACATTTAAAAGGCCCATGTAGATTCATTATATAGAACTAAGTAACTATCGGACCAAGACTTAATCATCTTATCTGTTATTAACCATTTTTTACATCTTTCAGGTAAAATGCAGTGACCATGTTTGCCAAGCTTGCTGGTAGTTGGATCAAAGACCACCTCTTGTTATGAAAATAATATGGTACCTTAGTTGGGCTAGATACCAAGATAATATAGTACCACCTGCACAGTTTCTAGATGACAATTTAATCATAATTGAAGATAAATAAAAAATATTCGTGCTGTCTAACTGGATGCAGCTGGGTACCAGTATTTTACACGGAGTGACTGCCTATCTGAGTTCCACAATCCAGTTACTGGGTAATATGATATCCCTTGGTAAGACTGGTTGTCAGACTGGGCTTCTGATGACCCGTAACGACTGTCTAAGATTTACGAAAGATAGCTGGGACCAACGGCTTAACATGCTTTCCGAGGCACGGAAGGGTCTTGGTATGTAAAGATGGTCACCCATCCACGGACCAACCGCGGCAAGCGTAGCTTAACCTGATCGGTTAACCCGTGCGGCTGTTATTACTTAGCCACCAGCCCATCTACAAATACTTATATAATGATTAAGAATAGAGAGAATAGTAAAGAATAGCACCATCCTATTTCTTCCTGTGGATGTCGTAAGAGGCGACTAAGGGACTTAGAATTGGCAACAGCGTTCTCTATGCATTTTGCGACCACACTGCGATCGCCAACCCGCCTGCTAAGCGTTGCGATTATGGCAAACCCCCCCGAATCGGGGAAGACTTATGAGCAGCAGTGAACGTCTTTCGGCTGAAATGATGATGATGATGATGAATTATAATAATATTCTTTATATTTAACACCCCAATTGTATTTTAAAGAATGAGAATCGCACTTCAAAAATCAGCTGTTAAGTGTAGATTGTTACGTAACCTCACTTTTCCTAAATCTTATTTTACTCGGTTCTCAGATTGCCAAAACCTGCAAAATTTTCAGTGATTGTTTAATAATATAGTACCTATCAATAGACACCAATTTCATCTTTTTACATCCAGGCCCAAGATTGTATGAAAGCGTATCCGTCTCCTTTTACAATTCTATTATGTCATCAACTTCTTGACAAAAACTGTTCTAGTCTTGCAAGAACATTCAAATTTTGACTTAAATATGTTTCCATAAAGCTTATTTGTCACACAGCAGTTTCACTTGAAGAACATATTTTGTTTGTACACACACAATAATTGACTTTCCTACCCTCAACATAACACTCAAATTCCTTTTTCTAGCAACCAAATCATATATCAACTTTCATATACAACATAGAACTTTCAACCTTCCTCCCCTCACATAAAGTCTTTTCTGTGCTAATCACAATAACTCACCAAGTATTTCAGTCTTGTTTTCCTTTTCTTCTTCTTCTTCCTCGTCGTCGTCCTTTAAGAAGATACCGACGTTCTTGATTTTCTTTTTAGATTGTGTGAGGAGTGATGCTGGTTGTTCTTCGTTCACTAATACTGTGTCACCGATGAAGAGGGCGTATGTCTGAAACCGGCATCTCATGTTCGAAAAATGTCCTCTAGAGTGTAACTAGTACTATTGAAACTATTTTTCGCCGTCATGAAATTAAGGTGGATTTTCGCAGTTATGAAATGAATGTGTATTTTCACAGATATGAAAACTGGTAATTGACGACAGTGACAGCTGACCTTTATTTTCTGAAAATGTTTGAATCTTTTGAGTAACTTTACCTTGCCTTCCTTTTCCGTGGCGGCGCTATTCGTTAAGTTTGCCAAGCCGATATTAATGTTAAAAACCATTCCTTTTTTAGCAACAGTTGACGTTTTGGGCCCTATAATAATGGAACTTTCACGAAATTCTATTCCCATTGCGAACCTGTAAGATAACGTCACATTATTTATTTAATTTAGCATTTTAATGAGCTTCTGTAGTTTGTTCATACTGTCTACCCGTTTGCTCTTTTGGCATTTTATTGTTAAAATATCAAGGGAAAGGTACTGGAAACCGAAATACAGGCTTTGCCTAGTTCGGTTACAGTAGGTACATCCATTTATTAGAAATGTATACTGCCACACTATTTTCTGTGAAATATTTATTTATGTTTTTTGAGAAATAAAATTTACTTTTCTTTACTTTACTGTCTTACATACATCCAAAATAACGTACCCAAAAGACTTTGTAAGATTCTCAACCAAAGCAGGCTTCTCTTTTTTCGCTAACTCCAAACCGGCTTCATAAACCGCTGAAAGTTTAACGCCAGAGACAAGTTTCTTCATAACCTCCTCTTCTATATTCAAAAGGAAGTTATAATTGCTCTGAATTTCATCTGTAGGATTGACAAGCAATGTTCGAACTATGTTTGAGCAGTAAGATTTATATCGAGCGCCTAAAGAACAGACAATCGAGCCGAAATGTAAGTGGTTCTTGTCGGAAACGGCGCTGAATTTGAGACTGTAGTTCCCGCCTGATTGGATGATTGGAGGGTAGCACATGTCGACTTGGCTTGTGTCTACACCAGTGACGTATTTCTTGTCCGATATCGCCGCTTCGACGCCTTCCGCGAGCTTTGAATGTTTTACTTTCTGTAATAAACAAGAAGTAAATTCTTAGTGACCTAACATAAACAGATGCGGACCTATTGAAAGAAAAAAAATTATACGACTTACCTTATCTGAATCAATAATTTCCATAATCTGGTCTTTCAAATATTTTGTAAACACATCAACTGTGACCATACACGCTTTCTTCACGGTTATAATTTCGGAATCTTCTTTTGGCGCCATAAGGTGTGCAATAGCTGAACTTATATCTACATTTTCAAATTTCTCGCCCTTCATTACAGCCTTCCAACTTTCGCAGAATTCACCGGGATAGTTATCTTTAACGAAAACCCCGAGGGTCTTGCCAGATTTCGATTTTTTAATCTCTTGTACTAATTTGCTGAAATTTTCTTTATCTTTATCGTTCTGAAAACACATTGAGAATGAAAAATTGCATCCTGTGTTATGTTTGTCTAATGCTCAAATAGGTACAATGTCCTAAAAATATTCCGAGATAGCATTTATTTTCCTCATCACGTTTTTGTCTCTTCAGTGTCAGAAAACTTATAAATCAAACATCACTAATGTGCAGACATGCGCATAACAAAGACGCCGTTATTATCACAGTAATCAATTAAGTCGAGTAAAATAGATTTTTCTAACACGGATACTTTACTTTTAATTCATTAGTCATCCGGATAAAGGTATTTTCTAGTTTTTATTTGTGAAATATAAACAAATATTTAATAATCATTTACGCAACATTAGCGCCATTGAATCGAGTCGTCAACGTTCGAAATATGAAACAGTACGGCAACGTGCACGCTCGACAGAAGTCCAGTCGTCAACGTGTTCGAAATATGAAACAGTACGGCAACGTGCACGCTCCGACAGAAGTCACGTGGATTTCTGTCGGAGCGTGCACGTTGCCGTGCTTACGAACAAATGCCCAAGTTTTAACAAGCATCAATTTACCCTAAATTATATTAAAAGCAAGTTGGGCAATTGTGAGACTTTTTTTGCTGGTCCTATCTATGCCTATAAGAAATTCGCCCATAAAAAGACAAATAAAATAAATAAGTACTCATAATCAGAAATAAATTAAATGTCATTACAGCTTGCTTTTCCGATGTAAATATAAAGATCGATACAATAAAAAAACAAATGGTTTCGGGTATACTTACTCTATCTCTAACAAGTAATTTCACTGGTGGCAATTCTGTTTCTTCTTTTCCGTTTTCTATTTGTCTTAAAAATTCAATCTTCTTTTTGCTTGCAAGAAAACACATGCTGTTTTCTGTGAGAACCGTTATTGTGTCGGGCAGCTCATAGCCAAACAGCCAAGTCTGGATTCATAAAAAAAGGGTTTTAATAAGAGCAAATAAATAGTTAGAGAATACTGTAAATTTCGGACTCATTAAATAGTCTTCCATTGTTCAAAGTCTAATGAAGACATTTTGGGTGTGGCTAATCAATCAAAATATCTTCTTTCATAAGATGCAATGCATGCCAAGATGTTTGTCAAGATGTTTTGCTAAATAACTTGGATTCAAATTTAAACTATTTATTTCAATTATCATTAACCTTTGAAAAGTAAAGGAGTTGGTCGGTCAGAAAGATGAAGCTAATGTTTTTAAACAGCAAAAACAAGGATTTTTGGAAATTATTGATTTATTTAGAGTACACCCGTCTGTACCCCTAATAATGATGTTTCATAGCCCAGGTTTACTGTTAACTTTATAAATAGCAGTTTCTACTTGATTATTAGTATTACACAATAAATACCTAAATGATGCAATATACCTACAATTTCAATTAATGATTGGCAAGTTATTCAACAATTTTAATCTGGGGCATCAATTATAATTTTGAGGTGGAGGCTCATTGTAGTAACATGATAAAAATACTCTTCACATCAACTATTTGGCATGGCATTCTTCTAGTACATTTTTGTACTGGCTTACGAGATGGTAATTTTTATTCATTTTCCAACTTACAACTACCATTAGAGGTTTGTACCTAATTGTATTATAGTCAGTATTATATATAGGGTGGCACATTGACATGCAAACTGTAACCACAAATTCAGCAGGTTTCTAAAACCTCTAACATATAAATTGTTTTTTTTTTGTTACCCTCCACTGTCTCACTCCTGCACCCTAATTGCGAAACGCACAATTTATCAGAATCTGAATGGGATTGAAGATTATTTCTAAACCATTGCGTCATTTGTTTGAATAAATTGTCAGCTCAGCAATGTAAATAACGCAATGTATGTTGTTATTACACTACTATGAATATTAAACCAATTCCTACCAATAAAAAGTTCCACAATTACCCCTCTGGGCTACAGGCTCCATAAATTGTTTGTCACTTATAAATTAGAAAAACCAACTTATCTTACAGAAAGGTGCAATACCATGACAGTTAAAATGTATGCAACAGCTAATTATGTTTTTATAACTGAAAAAAATTTCAACAAAATGGTAACAGGTTACATCAATATTCCTTGTCACACTATTTATAATATCCATAGAATTGGGTGACTTATAATACAATTACCTTCTAGTAACCCAGTAGAAGAATGTACTAGAATGATGCCATGCCAAATAGCCTAGCTAGACTAATATAAAGGGTATTTTTTTTTACCCTCTATACTAGTCTAATATTCCAATGCCTAAAGTTATCTATAGATTATAATGTTCAGAGTACCTTCATAACAAGATAATCTTTGGAGTAAGGCAAATTTTCAAACATAAATAATGTAAACAATAACAATCTATTTGATTGCACTGAATATAAAAGGAAATAACTGTAGTAAACAGGAGGTAGATACATAAACTGTGATAATTATTCATACAGATCCAACAAATACGTAAAGAAAGAGTACCTATTTTGTTAAGGAGATGCTTTATATCTCCAAAAATAATCTACATTCGGTTTTCTTTTCTTGATCACACCCAGTGAACTTAACAACTATTCCATGTTATAACCTGACTGAAGTATAAATAAACAAAATTGTAAAATAAATCAATATTGCTATTGTAAAGTTATACAATCAGCTGCATTAAGTTCACTTTAGGTATTACATTTTCCTATAAGGATTTTACAATGATACTTGAGACGTACGACTGCAATCCAATCTGTGATTAGTTGTGGGTAATATAGTTTGTTGAAATTTTAACGTTTATACCTATTTACCCTGCTAAAACTATACAAAAACGTCTCTACAATCGAAACAACTCTTGATGCAATACATAAAAGGCTCTCGACATGTTTTAAATCCGTTTTTAAGCACATGGAGAATAATAAAACTCGCGCAAACCTGTAGCGCTGTTGACTTGCTGTAAAGCGTGTCTTCGTCCACTCCGACGCATGAAACCAGGCAATCGACCTTCGCCAGGGCATCATCACCCTTTGAATCCGCTGCAGCAGCCTGTAAAACATGTAATAACTGTAGAACGGGCCCTCAAAACGGTGACATCAGTAGACAAAAGTTACCGACCTTCCATGCTGCGTACAGCTTCTTCATGCGTCGATAAAAAGTTTCTTTATCGAGCGATATATTAGACATCGTCGAAACCAATAATAAAACTTAACTAAACAAAATATCCTGCGTAATTACGCCGCAATGATCGCAATTTATTCACGACTCCACGACATTACATCGTTTTTGACAGCAAACACAAATGGCGGGCGTCGGTAGAGGCCTGCCGCTTATTCTTTCTATCACTGTCTATGGTTCATCCGATTGCAGATAACGAAATCAGCAGAGTTTTCCAGTATTTTTATTACTTTTTTCTTTATAAAATTACAGCCATAGATAGGAATAGAGTCATTTCTTTGAGGTTATTCTCAAATGCACTTGTTCTTCTTTACTTGAACTGAAATAAACACCAAAACCGGCTGAAATACGTCTATTCAATCAAACGAGCGAAGTCAAGCGATTGAGATTCTGCATTCTGATCAATGAGCCAGCCTCTATTTCGTCTTTGTCTCTGTTTTCTGACATCTGTGATCCTGTCTGCTACATTCACTCATTCAATCACAGTTCACAATTTGAAATTAATGTTAAAGTTTTGTTTCAATTAATTTCTCATGTTTTATTTAAATTGTTTTAAATGCAAAAGTTAAAGTCCCAGAATTTAGGAAACCTTTCCGAGAGTTCACTGAGAACTCTCGCTCAAAATCGTATTATAACAATTTTAGATTTTCTTCAAGAAGATGTTTCTAAGTTAGCAGCGTTAACTAAAAGGAGCCTACCTGAAATATTAGCAATTAGAAATGAAATATTTACAAAATATTCAGCACCTCTAATAAAAGGAACGGATTTATTTATAAAAGTCTTCAAGACAAGAAGTCGGATTAGTACAGGTTTAGAAAGGTACTAATGGAAATTTGTTAGCCTTATGTGTGTAGTAAAGTTTTATAAACCTAATACTTGTTGAAACATTAACAGTTAGTTAAAAAAATATTTCAGGTTAGACACTGTAACAAATGGTGGTATTCCAGTGAGATACATTACAGAGATATGTGGCCTTGCAGATTCCGGGAAAACCCAATTGTCTTTCCAACTAACTGTTAACTGTGTCAAAGATGACACTAGCACTGTCCTCTATGTTGATACTAAAGGGGACTTCTCAGCAGTCAGAGTTCAAAAAATGTTGGCTGCCCGAAGATATTCCCATAAGGTATTGATTTATTTTTAAGTAGCTTTTGCCAGCGGCTCTGACCGTGAATTAAAACTCCGCCCCTAAAACGACCCACTGACCAAACTTCCTTCCATTTAAACCTTCCTTTTGAATTATTAGTGTCTATTGATAAAAACCACATTGAAATCTGTTGCACAAACTTGAATTCATTCATGGTAGAATAGCCAGAAAAAGAGAGATATCAACCTCCATATCTCTCTAAAGACAATCTTTTCCCAACAGTGGTACAATATAGTGTAAAGGTATATAAAGGTTTTATTAAGTGTCCTATCGCAGCACACTATCAAAAAATATTGATGATTAAAATATATAAATGCTGTTTACTTTTCAGGATATGGCTTCAATAATGTACAAAATAAGAGTAGTTCACATATGGACTATGGAGGATTTAGTGGACCTATTCAAAAGCCTTAAAAACAAAACACTTGTTATTGAAAACTTGGCAATGATCATTGTTGATTCCTTACCATGTTTGATGTTTCAACATCTCGGTGATGATAATAAAATGGGTAAGTTAAATTAAATCATCACCGGAGCAAAATTAATAAATTGAATATGAAATAAATGTAAAAATAAAATATATCTAATATCTTAGGACAACCAACAGAATGTTGTCTGATCCCAAACTAGGCAGAGCCTGTACTATGGCAACCAGACAACTGATGAACATACTTAAATATATTTCTAAATACATACATACTTGACTGGCCTGTTAGTCTAGTGGTTAGTGACTCTCACTGCAAAGACTGAGGCCGTGGGTTCGATTCCCACCCAGGACAAATCTTTGAGTGATGAGCACAATTATTTGTTCTGTGTCTGGGTGTTATTTATCTATAACTAGCTTCTGCCCGCGACTTCGTCCGCGTCAAATTTTCGCTCCCCTTCCCGTCGCATCGAAATGCCTACCAGTTTTCATATGTGTTAGTATATTATTTAAAATTACATTACTAATAGTGTGTGTGTTCGGTACATTGCTACCATGTCTTCTTAAGGCACTATGACAAATTTTTAACCAACTTTATAAACAATAGAGGGTTTCTTATTCAATAAGTTTTTTATATTTTAAATTAAATTTGTTCACAGGACTGTCTCTTTTGAATGTCTTAGTTAACTATAGCAGATTTATAGCTAACGAATTTAATGTGGGAATAATTTATATAAACATACAAACAAGATGGATAGACAATGATATTTCTGATATGGAAGGTAAAGTCTGGAAATTACTGTGTAAATCATAATAGTATGAATAAAAATATGTTTATGAATTTGTTTATTGTTTCAGATGATGGTGAGTCTACTTCTGCTGTCAGAGAACCATCTTATATCGAGAAAAGGAATCGTTGTCTAGGAAGATATTGGGAACAGATTCCAGCTTTAGTATTACAATTAGAAAAACTTGAAGACAACTCTAAGGAAACTGAATTTTATACTCAAATTAAAGTATCAGTTTTAAGTTCAAATGCAGTTATGAACGAAAATAGTCAATGTATTTTAAAGTTAAGTTTAGTGGGAATAACTTAATTCTTAATAAAAAGGTTTGGTTTCATATGTCATTGTATCATTTAAAATTCTGGTTTTGTTTTAGTTCGAACTAGCAAGAACGAGATAAAACTTTAAATTGGCAATACTGTAACTTACTAGTACAGTGGCTAACAACTAGATGGCGGTATACGTGCTTAGTTAGCATGCATACGTTTATTCATGGTTCCAGCAGAAACTTGTCTATGAATCGTTCGATTCAATACTCGATGCTGCGCGTCAAAATACTCAGTCATTCAGTCAATCACTCGCCTCCCTTCCATTCACTCTTTCATTTGAGCGCACGCCTGACGGGCGATGCGTGTTAAACTGTGATGGCTCTTTTTAACACTTTTGTAAATTCAACATTTTTATGATATTTGTGTGCTCAGTATCCTTCTTAGTGTAATTTAATTTTAATTTATATATTTGCGTTTACTTTAAAATGGCGAATCGAACCCAGAAAATCGTTTACAAACTGGTCCTCACTGGAGGTAAGGATTGCTCATATATTTTAAACACTGTGATTTTTATTTTTTTCCATGCCGCTATTATGTTTTTTATTTGTTTATTTAATTAATGAAGTAAAATATATCTTTGTGATATCTTATATGTTATTGTATGTGATAATGGTGTCATGAAAAATGCAACACGTGGATTTCTGACGACGTAAATCTCACCTCGAAACCACATTGTATTTTTATTCAGGACCGTGTGGCGGCAAAACCACCGGACAGTCCCGCCTCAGCACTTTCTTTGAGAATTTAGGATGGAAGGTGAGCAAAACATTTTATTTTTATTTTAAACTACTTGATATGTTCTTACCTATTCTTATTAGATTTGTCACTATGTTTAGATTTTGAAAAATGCCTCTGTATTGATAAAATGTAGAAACTGCTCGATAACTATTTAATTATCTGTAGATATTATCAATGCTATTGAAAGAAATAATTACAAATTTTATCGTTTTACTGTTTCACAACTAAATTGTAATATTATTGTAATCCTATTTGGCATATTCTATTGTGAAATTACATTCCTTCAAAAATTTGTTATTCCTAGCAAAATATTGCTTCCCTCTCGAATTTTGAATTGTGGTGTCTCCATCTGGAGATCATATGACATGGTTCCACAATGTGTTTATTTCCAGGTGTTCCGGGTGCCGGAAACGGCTAACGTGCTCCTCAGGTAAATGAGATACCTACAAAAACTACACAGTGCATCACAAACATTAATTCAAGCTTTTAAATTTACATTCTCTATCAGAATTGTGTACACAATACACATCATAAATTTCATATTTTTAGCACCATAATTATAAAATTTCAACGGTCAGTTCAAACATATCATTTGTGTTTTCATGACTAAGCAATGAAATATTTTTGTAATGATAACTCCAATTGCTGAATTGTGTACAAAAATAGTTACCGATTCCATGATTGTCAGAATACTATTGTACTTTATCCAAAGAAAGTTAATGTAAATTTAAAACCTGATTTACTTAGTATGCACTGTGAAAATGCCTTAGTTTTTGAAATTTAAAAGCTTGCACAACACAAATATGCAGTAGTTGTTAATTTTTTATCTTGTTATATGGAATTGGGAACTAATGCATTTAAGTGATGTTATAAAAATGAAAATATGAATTAAATACAATTATGTTTTGTATGTAAAATGTACTGCAATGCATATTTTTTCTTTTACAGTGGTGGTGTCAAGTTCGCAGATCTCTCCGCAGACGAAGGTAAGATTTTTAACTATCTTATCATTGTATTAAAATGAAAATCAATAAAAATTGATACTGCCGAATAATTTTGATATTCCATGCTGCATGTTTATGCTATCACAGCAAAGCACGCTTTAAGGCACGCTTCGCATTTGGCGATGGCGTTCGATGATCGTATATGCGGTGCCAAAGCCTTCTTTTATTAAAATAAGCGCAACTTTAGGGCGACGTCTCCCAACACCAAATGCGAAGGCAGCTTAATTTTCACAGCTAAAGTAATAATTTAGTTCCATTACGTCCTCATTTTAGCATTTGTCAACCTTCTTCCATATTTAGAATGCATGATTATAAGGTACCCAGCTATCTATGAAATTGCCTTTTCTTCACTTAGTGTTTATTAATTTTCCTTCTAAACGAAGTAACACACATGTTAATTTTATTATTACTAGGTAGGAAAATTAATGTTCAACTTATTTCAAATACATAATTTACGTCAATTTCTACTATAAAGTTACTAATGTAGACATGATTGATACCGCAAATTGACAAACCTATTTTCACTTCAAATTTGTGGTAATGAAGTAAGTTTACATAAGCAAATGAAGTGTTTATATTATGAAGCATAGTGCTTACAGGAACCTGCTTGATTATGGATGCCAACATTTCACCCACATTGTTCCATAGAATTTACAAACAGAAACTTCCAAGATAGGGTACCTACTGTTGAATTGACAAGCAACAAATTTAACGGAACAATGAGGGTAAACAATTGATTTGATGGCAGCAAATCAGATTGCCGTAACACTTTATTGCATTGTTTGAATAAGAAAAGATTGTAGGTTACGTCTTTTCCATAAAAATGTCTGGAATACCACTAATAATTAAATGCGCAGAACGAATTAAATTGTCGATAAAAGAAAAGAAAATATTTTCGGAAAATCCAAACGTCACATTGGCAAGTCTGATGACCGGAAACCTCTGCTAGTACATTTATTGTTTAGCATTGACTGCTGCCAAAATCTTATATCACACGTTTTTTAACCCTATCGCAGAACGTTTTGTATAGACTATGCATGCTGCTGGCTGTTTATTGGTTAATTATGTTTAGTTTTAGATGAGACCGGCTCGCGAACTCATTGTATTGTCTATGTAATCTAATCCACAGCTCAAGTTCAGTGTCAATGACTGTCTCACTCCTAATCGTGCAAATGCTTTAATTGAGGTTTAACATGCACGCAGCATATTTTCCGTTCCAGCCGATTTTTCACTATGGCAACTAGTGAAACTTGTTTAGGGTTTTGATCTTACGTCATTCAGTACATGTGTTTTTATCTCTGCCGAATTTTTCAGACGTTTTTTGGCGGCCATGACAAGGTCGAATTGACTTTCTCGATAGAAATTCTCACGTAGATATTGGTCTCTCTATATTGCTAGGGGCGTGACTGCCATTGACGTAGGAACCACGTCAACCACGTGAGGTAGGTCGACTGACAAACTCTGCCAAGTGGTAATTGAATTTTCATTGCTAAATACAAGTAATTATAGTAAGTTAAGACTGGTATGATGGGCAAATGGAACATTTCAGATGAAAACACAACACAAGAAATGTTTCTAAATATAATCTAGAAATATGTTTAACAGGGTAGGCAGCACTCAACCCTTTTTGAATAATAATATAATAATATCGAGCTCATTATGGTTTCTTCGAAAAATTACTTTCTTAAACCACGTGTAATTTTTTCTGCGTCTGTTATTCATTTATTTTCGTCGTGAAGGGGGAATGTCTCGAATATTTCGCACATTTACTCTTTAAACAAAAAAGAAAGTTAATACAGAATCCTAATAAAAATCTTAGTAAAAGAACAACATTGTTGGAGAAACCTTATAAAAAAGTTAAAAGGTCGAACAAAATTTGGTTTATCACGTTGTCTTGCATGTTCCACAATGTTTTGATATTCGTCTAATAAAAACAAACTGTTCGCAGGTTACGGCACATTACTTATTGAACAATGATAACCCCTGGGTTCATGCTAATTGTAAAGATAAGATTTTTTGTTCCTTTTATGTTTTGAATTCTGTTAAGAATTTGTTTCTTCAGATTTCTAGCCACATGCTAGTCAGAATGTTGTAACGATGGTACACCAATTTCTAGCTAAGCTAAATAGTTCGTAGCTAAGTAAAAACAGCATGGGTGACATGTTTACATATTGAGACCTGTGCGTGCCTCGGAAAGCACGTTAAGCCGTTGATCTTTGACGTTCATACGGGTCGGCAGAAGTAAGAAAATCTGACAACCAGTCTTACCAAGGCGTCGTTTTACCCAGTAACTGGGTTGTAGAAGTCAGGCAGATAGGCAGTCACTACATATAAAATACAATTATTCAGCTGTATGCGGTTAGACTGGAAGCCGACCCCAACATAGTCGGAAAAGGGTAGGTTAGATTGAAAGCCTTTTACTTCAAGTTATTTAAAACATAAGGTCGTATCAGGCAAAACCTTGTTTTCGTCTTTAAGTCATGCCACTTGGAAATGTCCCACCTGCAGCGTATAAGCCAACAGATGTATGAATCATGCCTACAATACTTAATTCAGTATTCAAATTTTACGAATTCGCACGTCACAGAGAATTCCGTACTGTACTGCTTTGTCACCATACATATAGGACAGATGTATCATTTCATACACTGCCAAGACGTAATGTCGGGCTAAAGTCCAATATAAAGCGATCTAGATCTGTATAAAACTCATATAAAATTTAAAACGGACAATAATTATGTTGCGTAACATCAAACGTATTTGTATTCTGTTACGCCGGGTATTTCGGTTGTTTTACATTGGCTACGGTCACGTGCATCGTTTATTTTTGCTCCTGAAGCTCTCTGTGAAGACTGCTTTGCGAGCCCCTGTATGCGAAGCTTCGAATCGCCTCTTGGGGACCATTTTCTTGTCTATTTTAAGGATACTCTGTGTCTGGTTGTGTGCTATTGTTTGGTTCGGGATATTATGTTCTTATAAATTGTTTTTATTTATTTATATTTTGTGATCGATATTGCGCATATTCTGCTTTAGAAAACTGCTATCTTTTTTATTAAATTTCGGGAAATTTAGAACTCGCATAGAAATTATAATATCATACTGTTCTAATTACACAACTCAGTATTTCCGAACCCCTTAGTTAATGAAAAGAGCAAGATTAACTTCGCTTAGTTGTTTCTTTTCACCATTGTACTGAGTCGTTACGTGCTTGTAAATCTGTTCAATCCATTATCGGCAAAGCCGCCTAGCGTTTATCCATTGAATAATACATATTTCTACCATTGGTATAATCTTCTTATAAAAATTTCATTATAAATGTATATGTAGACTGGCTGGAGGGTGTGGGGGACGGCGAGAAGGTTCGTTATGAGGCTTCTCGACGCCCCCGACACGTGAATGTTAATGTGTGTGTCACTGACGTATATAGTATAAGCTAGTTCACGGTCACGTTCATGGCAACAGAAACACGTTGTATGGAATGCGCAGTTACGTATCTGTGTAGCATTGTTAGGCTCTAGATCGATGACTAGAGGCTCTGGGGCAGGTCTCGCTTATACAACAATGTCGTTTAGTTATAGATAAAATGAATTGTTTGGCAACTGAATGCTTCTCTACATTTTTGATTTTAGAATTCGATTTGTAGGTACATACCTAAATGCAGTTATCTGGCGCCTCAAATGCGATGCTAATCGTAATCACAATCTTATTTTTTCAATCTTCTACCTCCCCTTGATATTAAGTAATTCATGTTTTTCGATAGCATATGGTATAATCATCCGACTAGTGTTGATATGATAAGCTCCTTATTGCACATTTTTTGTTGGCCCGCTCTGTTTCACGCCTGAATAGCTTCGGCAGTTGTTGTTGATAAAATGTAGTTTTTATACAATTGGAACGTGTCATGACACAATTTCTGCGTTTGATACTGAGACCGATTTTTACGAGACGAATAATACGTGATTTTTCTAGTAATCGTCGTTTATTGGCTTAGATTGGTTTATGTAATGTTGGAAGACTTACCAACTGAATATTTTAATGCTTTTTATAGCACGTGGTTATACCCCGTCCCTTTATAATACCCTTAACAAGTCTACCGTATCTACCTGCAAACGTCTATTATTTACGCATGTTACCCATTAAACAGAAATAGACAATCGTGCCCGGTTCCACTCAACCGCAGTTTTCCGTTCCAGTGCCCCCCAACGCTGAGCCATCACTGGAATAAACTGAATATAACTCGAAACCATTGTATTTCTAATAAATTTTATACACAAACTGTTTGTCATCACATCACTGTGTGACGCAGACAGCTGTATACAGTGAGCATCAAACGATGCTTTAATAAGTTCACCATCCGTTCCTAAACATCCATCAACGTTATGTTTATCATTTTATATCTCTGATATTTATTCATAACAAAGTCACATGCAAACTCTGACGTAAAACAACAATAATTGCTTTTGGCCCGCATTTCTTACTATTATCTCTCATGCTTACATATCTACATCTTTTTGTAGATACTTTAAATATTCGTTTTATGACAACTTATACATCATCTTCAAAGACAATGTTGTCCATATCTGTCATTTTCCTTCACGCTTGAGTTATTGCTCACTACCCATGTGACTTTTAGCTATTAAAATCATCTAAAGTATTCTTAAAAGTCTCAATGAGTCTGGATGTAAAGGAAAAAAGAATACTAATTGCGGACATGTGTTGACAAAATGCCCATTTGTTATTTTTTCATTTGAAGTATCAACATGAAAATTTTCCGACCTTGTGTATTCACTTTTCTTCATTTACTAGAATAATAGTGGGACTAGTGGCGTCGTAGATATTTGTCTACCCTAGCGTACTATTGACAAACACATAAAGCTTAGTTTTATAGGGGTTGGTGACTAAGTTCGTTCGGACAGACATCGCCCAAGGTCAGGACGACCTCACCAAACAGATATTGATTCATACTCGATGAATGCCACTATGAAATGTTAATAACCTGTAGCGGTAATAAGTTTTTTTCTCAGCTAGTAGGCGTGTTGAGTAGTACCACTTTTTATGAATTCTTTAAGGCTGTGGCCGTACGACCTTGTGCCCTTTTTCGTCTACTAATATCTAAACTTACGAAATACAGAAACAAACAATTCGTTCGCTTTCTTGTCCTTAAATTTTATAGGTACAGTGTTAATAACAGTTCGTATAAAAACCTTTTGTTCCGAAGTAGGGCGGGCCATGTTTCAATGCTGAAGGTAATATCGACCTACAAATATTTTCTGTATCAATTACGCCTTCGCCTTGAAGTTTCATGTCAATATAATAACACAAAGGTATCATTATCAGGCTCTTGGACACTTAATGATGACACAATAAATCACCTAGACCCACATCTACCTTTACACGCAGTCATTAAAATGATCAAAACCAACTTAATGATTTTAAAGTCTATCATGCGCATACATATTGATATTACAATGGATCCTAACGGGTTTTACAATCATGATAAGTTATGAATAGAAATGCTAGAAATCTGTTTGCAATATACTTAAATGATAAAATAAAACATCTATGATCAAACATAACAACAACTACGCACCACCAATCCACAATCAGTTCGCCAAAACATGAGCATTTTCATAAAAGTAATAGATAATGAATCTGTGACAGATCCGCCGAAAAGTGTTTCAGTTGCCATGTGTTCTACCAATTGCAAATGGTGCACCACCGCGGCTGTAGCCCAGGCAAGCGACTGTGTCAGTGGTGAGTCAGTAACCACCGGAAAACACCGCTAAAATTGAAGCTCATGCAGTAGGTTTTACAAAGCTAAAATACAACCATATCACATGACAGAAGTCCGGGCCATCGATCTATCGCTAATTGCTGTAGATATCTATCTAAGCGTAGGTACATGTAGCTCAGCTCTTATCGAATTAGGTAGCCCATTGCAGACCGCTAACTAGTTACTATATCCACTATCTATAATAGACATAATAAATAGTGTTGTTTATAGGAGATATCAATTGAGAAAAGTAAACAAGCTAACCGATGAGTTCCAGTGTGCTTCTGTTTCGTAACGTCACGTAATCGAACTTTGTCGCAATGATAACAAACCACATGTGGTATTAATAGGATCGTTAGCAGACTGCGGTTTTTAGAAGTTTTCACTTTAGATAATCTCGGTTCATGTGCTCAGTAATATGCTAGTTCTGGTATCGTGCCAGTAACAATATTTAACCACGGACAGTATTTCAAGAATTCCGTAGTCTCCTTTGCGAAATGCTGTCATATCACAATGATTGAATTATTTGGTAATTATACGGCGTGGCCGACTAATTAGCTTCAGTCAGGTATCGGGAGCTTTGTTTGGCTTCAGATGACGTCGCTAAAAGCGTTGAAACTTTTGTTTTTTATGAGCGAATGACGTCAGTGGAGGCGTGTTGGTCAACGTCCACAAGAGAGCTGCCAAACACTTTGTGAAGTAGACAGGAATTTTAATAAAAAAAGTTTGGAACTTTGAACATTTAAATTATTCTTAAATAATAATGATCGTTGTAAAACCCATTCATTTGGTAGTTAGTTTAGCTATGATCATAAAATAATTTTATTCAACTTTTCGACAAAAATTCCCTTGTTTAAGTAGGTTGGCATAATAGAACATTACTGAGTCATAAAGTATCGTTGATTCGCCATGCAAAGCGAACAGGAGCTTGCTCAAATAACGATGAATAATGTAATTTGAATAGTGCATGAAATTTGTCATGAAAACAAAGCACGCGATACGAAAATAAATTTGATTTCCATCGTTATCTTCGACAAGTTTACGTTGTAAAATAACTTTGTAGGACGTTAATTTTAACTGGTTTCTTTCCTTGATTTGTGCATACAAAGTTATTCAGCATTTGATTTTAGACCGCCTAGCTGTTTCATAGAGAAATGCAATGTCTATACGCTGTCAAAATGTATGGAAAAGCAAATTCTAACAAGTTGCACCTCAAATGTCCTGCCACCTTGTATACCTGAAACGTCTTTCATAGCTGTAAAGACAAGCATCCAAACAAATGAAAGTTTATTTTATGGATGAGAACTATTGTCTGCAATAAATATAACTGCTATGACGTCTCTGTCCTTTTTACTTACCTATCTATAAAATACCATGTCGTTCTTGGTACGAAAGCCTTTGGCCTCGGCACGTTGACTTGGTAATTAGGGAAAAAAACATGATTACAGTATTGTACAATGACAGATGGATTTGCTTAAATAAAAAAGCAAAACTTTTTGCTTGAAGAAGGAAACTTAATTAAATCCCTTATTTCCTTATTTTACGTTATTATCCTCTTGGCAAGAAATCCGTTCTTGCTAGAAATTTTTCCGCGATTTTGCAAAATCATGTTTTTTTTCTCTCTTATTAACTACGTGCTTAGCAAAAACAATAATGTTTTATCAAGTTCATGGCTATAGATTTTTCTTATCTATCATGTGATACCTAAGTGTCCACTCTAAAGTAGGTAATTTATTATTATGGCCGACGACAAGTAAAACTAGTATGTAGTATTTATGAGAGGCTGTACTCAAATGTTAATTAGGAACTAAACCCTACTTACATAAAACTGTGTGGAAAACCCGTATCTTGTGATGACGTTGAAGATTTCATGTCTAAAATTTTATGTTTTTTTTTTTCTTCTGTGAATTTACTGTTATCACTCATAAAACACGTTAATGGCTTCATTTTCATATCAAACTCGTAAAGTGTCTAGGCAGCTGAGGCCGATGTCATTACATTACATTTTGATAAAATTTTCGCTAGCGTGTCCTACTTTTAAATGATACAATTATTACCATACAATTATTTCACAATTTAAATTAAGAAAAAAAAAACAGTGAAAACTTGAATTATCCACATCCAGTGCGAGTTCATTGGTTTGGCGCTGAAAATAAAACGCAGCAGACATTCACGGCCGAAATTGTCTCCCGGCACGCCTCTAGCTGAAATAATTTTCTTTATTTTTTAAATAGACAACCAAGGCACTGTCCTTATGCTACTGTCTGTCAATTACATCGGGAACCTCACTTTCTATTTGTAAACACATTTACCACAATCAAATAATTTGCCACACATCTCTCATATTAGACAGATATTATCCGACTAGGAAATTGTGTGCGAGTGTGAATAAATATTTACTGGTTTGATTGTATTGTAATGCAGTGTAAGCCGTTGGTATTCAACTTGACTACATTACCGCTGTGTTACGGTCAGAATCATCTTGCATAAATAGGGTACCTCATGATACGATACCTTCTTAATTGGTCGTTGCCACTTGTAAGGCGTTGATATCGTAATACGAATATAAACTTGCAGCATCTTATCCTTGGCAATTGAGACGATCGTTATCTACAATAGCTACTTATGTATCATCGTACTAGCGGATTCTCTCGGAAATTAGTAACAGTCGAAGAATGATTTAGATACTTGATTCATCATGGGCACGACTCATGATTATTGATTTTTAGATACGCCGTAAGAAATTAAGCTTAATGGCTTACAGTATAAAGTTTTTATTGTGAAATCTATGTTTGTGTTTATTTTTTGGCAATGATTATAATGGTCTGTCGGGGTCGTTAACAGTGATTTGTAGGTGTTAATATGTGTTCCGCGCGCCTTGTCGCGTCTGTGTCCTCTTGCGTCATAGACATGTCTCGTGGTTCTCATCTCATGTCCGCACTCATAGCGACAAAAAAAATATAAAATGTTCAAAATCTTGCTATTTATAAGTTGTCTAACCTCTCTCTTCAATTTTGCCGACACTTACTCCAAGTGTCAGTCGGTAGAGTTTTTCAATTTTAGAAAAATTACAAATGCATGGAATATTGTAATGTAAAAAGTCGCGCCGCTTTTATCGATTTTCATCTTTTATTCATTGGCTGATACGAACATAAGAGCACTTGCAGATTTTGAGTCACGTTCTTTAGTACGGGACATAAAATTTCCGTTCATTTGGAAAATGCATATTATGTATTGTGTGCGTGACAGTTCACAAAATTTAATTGTACTATCTTTATAGGACGACGTTTATTGGTATATATCGTGCCGTAAATTGCCGTGATCAACGTTCATGTCTTTCCAAAACGTTTGTATCCAAATAACTTAATGTAGATAAATGAACCTAACTGTCATCATCATTTATTATGCAGCGGGTAATTTGCCAGATAGGCTAACCTTCAACGTTTTCACTAAGTCAAACAGAATATTTAAGGAACTTTCTGTGATTTGACGGTAGATATTCTCTTTTGAAGCTTTTCACCGCACCATTTCTTGCCGGAAATTGGAATGTCCGCTTGTATTCTATTAGCCATTTCCTGAAAGTTGTAACTTAAATCGAGGTTTCCGTAGTCGCAAGTTCGCAGAAATAACCCGCCGTATCACTATTATATTTGCATTTATGATTGTTTATTATACATACATTATATTTCATAATAATATGCCAACATGGTTGCTGACCAATTAAAGCCACAAGATTATCCGATTACTGCTAAATAAACATATGCAAAGCCAACTGCTACCAAGTCTAGCATCATACAGGGTGTCCAGTAAATAGCACGACATACTGCAGGGGGTGATAGCTTGGGTCACTACCTATCAATACAACACAATATATGTTCAGCAAAATCTTACGGATTTACAGTTTTACAAAATTTTCCGAAATACCGAAAAATCTCTACCTTGAAACAGATATTTAAGCATCTCGTAATGAAAAAATCCTTTTTACACGCTTTATATTAGCTTCACTTATATGTTTGTATGTTTGTATATTTGTATGTTTGTATATTTGTATGTTTGTATATTTGTATGTTTGTATATTTGTATGTTTGTTTGTAACCGACTCCTTATAGTGCGATTTTGACCCACTTTAAACGACCAGATTGCATTCAAACTTTGCACACCTGTCAAGGACTGATGACAATGCAATAATTTCATAAATTTGTGCCATTATCCTTGCCAGGGTTACCAGGACAGCAAAAAAACTGTCACAGACTACGCTGACATACGTCTCAAAATTCGAAATACCCTAAAAAAAAATAGAAAATAAATAATAGTTTAAAAAAACTAAAAAACACGCTTCCATGGAAAACCAAACTAAAAAGTACAAAATAATGGAAAAAAGCGTGGGGTGCCTGAAATCAATAAAAAAAATACCTTAAAAGCACCCCTCGCTTTTTTTCCATTATTTTGTACTTTTTAGTTTGGTTTTCCATGGAAGCGTGTTTTTTAGTTTTTTTAAACTATTATTTATCTAGTACTTTTTTTTACATCTAATTATTCGCGAATAGTTACTTTACTCATTGATAAGTCTTTTTTCTATCAAAGACAAGAATGTTTTCAAGAAATACTATTTTTTGTTTAAATTTGCACAGAACTATTTTCTTATCACTTAAGTTTAACCTACAGTGGTGAAAAAAAAATCCGTAAGATTTTGCTGAACATAATTATATTGTGTTGTATTGATAGGTAGTGACCCAAGCTATCACCCCCTGCAGTATGTCGTGCTATTTACTGGACACCCTGTATACACGTCCAATAAAACCGTACTTAATTATATTTGCTTGACAAGATTTTATTGCCAAGTGTTCATACTGCATTCAGCACCTACCCACTTTAATCGAGATACATAATAATTGATAAAAGTATAAAGGTTTCGAGTGTCAACTCCTCTGGGGAATTCCGTTTCCCAGTAATCACGAGGCTTGGTGCATCACTATGTGTATAATATAAATATACTTTCATTCTGCATTGTTTCGCTTAAGCACATGTATTCTCCAATTCAACACCTTATTTTATAGGTTATTGTTATAGAAAAGAAATAGTAAATTTTATAATGACCTGTCTGTTTTACTTATATTCTTTTGACCTTTAAGAGTCACGCCTACATTTGTCTTGAGACCGGTAATTAAAAAGTTGACTAATACTTTTTTACGAACAAATTCTATTCCTCATTAAAAAGTCACAGAAGCCAGGAGGGTTGCTATTAATTAGTAGACTTCATTTGTTTTGTCCTTCAAACATTTATTGATGAATTTACCTTCTGCCTAGCCCGTAACAGTTGGATATGTTCGAACACGCATCGTCATTCACAAAGTTTATGTTATTCAAAATGTTTAGAATACCTGCGAGAATAAACTTTGAACCATCTGTGCTTTCTCATGGCTAGCTAGAGTAGTCTATTCCTCAGCTATTATCGTGTTTGTAGTATTAAAGCAACCATTATGGTATTAGAGACATTTATTGAAATATGTAGTACGTCATTTTTTGTTTTTGGACATGATGGCGTGGGTTGATTTTAGTTATCACTGCACGTACTCATCCATTTTATAACATTACGCTTATAATTATTACCTGAAGAAATAGGCAGAGATGCACATTTAATATACCCCTTATCCATCTTCACATATAAAGAGCCTATTCTTATTATTCTCAGATGGAAACATTTGTATTCATAAGTGTGTATTCCTTGTTACAGCGTTAAAATTCCAGGAGAATCTTCTAAGGACTATGATACAGATTGAGAACACGTTCTTCGAGCTGGGCAGGACTTGCCAGAGGGATTGCCTGATTATATGCGATAGGGGAGCGATGGATGCCAGTGCATGTAAGTTACAACTTCTACCTTTTCCTAGTCTAATAACGATAAAGCTAAAAATCCAAGTTATCAGAGCGCGGGACGGAGACAGGTAAAATAACTATGCAGCTTTTTATCATCGAAATTGCCGCCATTTTGATTTTGGCTGAATTTATTTACACCTGATTTCCTAGATCTAAAACAACCATTCTAATAGGTTCACACCACATTGTGAACGCAGATATACGGAAACTATAATTAACTCGTGTATTATTTATTACTGGCCGCAAAACAACGTCATGCCATAATTATGATTAAGTACGAACAGACAGACAAACAGACGCCTGAAGGGCGGGCTATATGTCTGAGAATATAAATAAATATTTTATCGTCTACACACAGTGTATAATTATCAACAGTGTAGGTACTAGTCGATTATACCTGGAAGATAAGGCAAAACAAAAACACGTGCCCTATAAATAAAGCTATAGACAAGATGTAGTATCCGGTATATTTATATACCTATTAATATATTATATTATATATTATAATATATATTGTGTTTGCTTAACTAAAGTTTATTATCATTACTGCAAGGAACCTCTGTCAACAACTGAGGAGAAACTTGTTGGGAAACGTCTCAACAAGTTTTATTATGGATACATACCCGCATACTTTACAAGCTTCTAGTATACCTAGGTAAATGAGTCAGAAACAAGAAAATAGTTTTGTGCAATCAGTCTGCCTTTTTTTTTTTTTTTTTTTTTTTTTTTTTTTTTTTTTTTTTTGGATGGGAAATCATCAAATGACTTCTCCCGCTCTGGGCGGAGTGGGAGGGCGTGTCAGACTTTTACTGACTAAAACCCACCCGTGTTCCTTCAGTTGCCCATGTGCCAGAGTCACGGTATCTCTTTCGAACAATCTCGTGACCCTGGCAGGCATCGGTCCTAGCAGACCCCTACATTGCTGCTGACATCTCTTTGCGCGAGCTACCCATTGCTCGCCACCCGCAAGCTCGCGCCTACGGTGGCCGGGAGTCCGCTATCGACTCCCGACGCCCGGGGCGTCTCCTCCTGCGGCGGCTAGGGACGTGAGGGTGCAGAGACTGCCACTCCCTCACGCGCCCCGCCTCCTCCTTCGCGAGCATTACTGCTTCGCAGAAGGAGGTGACGGCTTCCCATGCCCTCTCGCTCCGTACCATGGCTCGCACCAGGGCCGGACGCGAGAGGTCGCCGCCGCCGATCGCCTCCACGAGGAAATCAGTCTGCCTTGATTGTATAAAAGTATTTTATGAAATAGTTTTATACCATATGGTGGTAATATAAAGTTATTCGTCTCTGTCAGACTGGAATGTTACTTGTCTTGCAGTACATGCACAACATTACACAGTAACTCCTGCATCCGAGTATTTTTGAGGATGTGTCTTAAACTAGAAAGAAATGGATAATTGGGAAAGGCACTTGCAAGGCTCCCCATCAATTATCTTTGGTTAACTTAACGATAGACTACTTGCTAAATGGTAGATAAGGAAAGTTTAAATACAGTTATGTACTTCTACAGGATCAAATAGAATTTACAGAGCATGAAATATTATCAGTAGATAATCGGTAATTGAAATGGTGCTATTATGGTTGCTGATTGTGATTACAGAAATACCTACGTTTAATTGTAACAAAAGTATCATTTTTACCTGTGAGGTAATTGCGAACAGTAGAAACGGCTTTTGTTTTGAAAGTTAACAACATTCATTGCGGTTTTTTTTATACTGCTGAGCAGACGAATTTTCGAACATATGAAGCAATGTAATAGCAATATTCTTCAAAAGATCCAAATTCTGATTGATAGAGTATTAAGCAATAAGGGCTGTACTGCTAAGGGGACTTTTTACTCTTCTAATTTTAATTCCAATCTAAAGCCAATACGATTGCAGTGTTAATTTTGCATACACGTGATTCGGTACTCTTGAAAACAATAGTGTCAACATTGAAACAACAACAACGCCCGATCTCGATTCCACTTAATTCTCCAAAATGGACACCCAATTTAAACACATTTTGGCGCTAGCGTCGGACTCAAGAATACGAAACGTCAAAATTCCAATGTCAATCGATCGTAATTAAAATCAAGAGTAAGCACCCAGAGGGGTAGTTGCGGAACTTTTTATCGTTAGGAATTGGTTTAATATTCATAGTTAAACAACATTCATTCCGTTATTTACGTTGCTGAGCCGACAATTTATTCGAACAAATGACGCAATGGTTTAGAAATAATCTTCAATCCCATTCAGATTCAGACAAATTGTGCGTTTCGCAATTAGGGTGCAGATATGTAGTGTGGTATGGTATGCACTTGATTGCTACCTATTACAATATATCATAGTTTATGCTACTTGCGCAAACTCTTTGTATTGTCTGATTCATAAATAAATAGAGACTTATTTATAATAATTGTTACCAATAAATGGATCGCCTATTGTATTGGAGAGTATTCCATAAATACATACTAGCATGAAGTAGGTATCATAATAAGTTTATTTATTTTCTCTCACAAGTTTGTAGTTTGTAGATTAACAGTTTTGAACTACATAAATGTACGTACCCATAAATCCACATTGAGAGATGTTGTCTGATGTAGGTTAACGAAAAAAAGGTTTTACATGTCACCATACATATTAACAGGCACATCTACTGGCCTATTCCAACAAAAGATAAAATATATGTAGTTATATAGGTACCTAAGTGTGTAGGTATTATTATATGTAGGTATATATTGATACCTCAATGTTTTTGTTATTATTTGTTCCGATTAAATTCGCAGTTTAAACTAGGATATTGATGATAAATTGAAATACAATGCGATTGAACTAGGTTCGAGGTGTTGAAATGATTGGAAACTTGCACAGTAAACAGCAAAAACTGCATATATATTTATTTTTCTCTGATTCGAAAAAACTGCACAGCACACGAAAATGTAGGTGCAATCGTTTGGGCTTTAAAATTCCCTTCACATGCGGGATATTTAAATATAAATGAATGACGTGAAGGTCGTAAACATGTTTACAAATACGTAATTTATTTTTAGGAAAAAATAAATGATAATACATTCCCGTAGACGTCTGTAAATTCTCGTGACAGGCACTGCTGATAAAAATACCAAACGTTGAGTGCTTTTGTTTTACATACATTAAAATGTATGTAAAACAAAAGCACTCAACCTTAAAAGGTTGAATACTATGTAAGTGGGTAATTATGGAAGATGTTAATCAACCAAAAAGATGTCTGAAATCAAAGAAGTCAAATTAATTTATCTTGCGAAACTGCAGAAGTGAGGGGTAAAAATGAAACAAAAAGATATAATTTTGTGAGTTTTTGGATCATCATCAGCGGGTGTACTCACTTGTTATTCACTTTTTTGTGCAAACTTTCAGACAGCGAACCATAGAAATCAAAACACAATAAAAAAAACAGAGGTTGTTTTTGCTCCGTGGTCGTTGACCTTCCAAAAATCAACAAAATCGATTTTTATTTGGTCATGTTTCCATCACGTCCGCGGAATTTTGTTAACCAATTTAATTTGATACAGTATAATTTTTTCTCGAGAAAACAAGTTGTACAAAAACATTGATGGCTTAGTAATGATGAGTATTACAAGTCCATACAAACAAACAATAAGCTCTAATCACGAACATGTACCTAAAGAAAGGTACCTCTACATTTTCCTGTATTCAAACATGAGTTGTTATGTAAATTCCGGCCACGCGCGCGCACCAAGGAGGTCGTTTGCTCCCTGATAAAAACTCCAGTTTTGTTTACTTACAGCCGTATCTGAATGGGTCATAATTACCACATCTATGCTTGTCTCTTGACTATTTATTAATCAGTCACCCCAATTATAATTAATCATAACCTTTTAAGTAATAATTAGGTAGGGACAATTATTGGTAATTTATTTCCGGTCATGACTCAAGGTAGACCAGTGGTGGCCCAGTTATAATGGCCGCACTTATAAGTTACAGGTCGTAGGTTCGAACTCAAGACATTGTAAATTTATTTTATCACCACTCAAAACGGTGAACGAAAACATCGTGAGGAAACCAGCATGTTATAGAACCAAAAATTCGAAGACGTGACATCTACACCAACCCGCATTAAGCCTTCGTGGTGAGTTACGGCTCAGTCCCACTCACTGAGAAGAGGCCTGCTGTGTCCCAGCAGTGGGAACAATAAAGGCCGATTATGCATGACTCAAACTCAATTGAGCTGGTAGACTTGTAGACACCGCTTCCGTATAGTCATTCACCAACGTAAAAAAAAGAAAAGTATGTCAGGGTGTTACATAAAATTGGCGGGCAGCCGAATGCTACATTCATTTATAAATTCTTAATGTTTGATTGTACCCAAATACCTAATAGATTTATTCAACACATTTCAGTTATATCAAGAGAAGAATGGGAAACGATGCTGTCAACTAACAACTGGAATTGTGTGGAGCTGAGAGATAACCGGTATAATCACATCGTGCACATGCTTTCTGCTGCTAACGGCGCTGAAGACTTTTACTCCACAGAGGTATGTTACTACTAACCTTTCTCTTGCACTACAGGCGCCGGCGCTGTTGTCACGTACTCAGGAAATGCAGGCCAAACAATCTTATATAGAGCACGTTTAAAAATACTCTTTAGATAAATGTCACTAGATAATGTGCTCGTTTTATTTTTGGTTTTGCTTTTCTTTGCAGATTAGTTTTTGTTCCGATTAGTGGTTTTTTTCTCATATCATTTATCTAAATCTTTTTGCTAAGAAAGTCTTTATTTGGATAATTGATGCTGTTTATTACGCCAATATTCGAAAGAAAATCAGCATAGATTTTCTGTAATTCTAATCATTACAATAGAAAGGGCTTATCGTTCTAGCTATCGAATTCAACATAAGTTAATTCCACTATAAAAATACTGATAAAAAACTAATTTTACTTGTTTGTAGCTAAAATAACACTAATACTATTTTAATACAACAACAAATTGAAGTTTTTGTAATATGTACTCAAAGTATAGAAAATATCACAAAGTAAACTTGAAGATAACAGAGGTTATAGAGAACATAAAGATCTTATCTTAGACCACGTGAAACATAAGGTTGTCCAAAGTCTGTTAATAGTTTTTATCATTAAAATGTTACGTCGAATTTATTATCTGAAAAGCCACTAAACTCAAATGTCAATAGTGTCTACGTAAAAACGTAACATCTCGCCTGTATTGTCGAAGGGGTAGGCAGTGAAGGCACAGTACACAAACATTTTTTTTATTTAAATTCTAGGTAATATGACAGAATATACCTATACAAAATAAAAAAATTCTGTGGTTTTACAGAGTAAATATGGCTTTATATAATTTAATCCTCATAACCCTCTAAGTTCATTTAGTCCTATTGAATGACTATTTCACCCCGGTTCCCCCCCGGTTTTTCTCCCCTTGTGTCCATTGTTAGTTGAATAAGCCTTAGCATGTAACTATTATAAAACCTGTGTATATGTATATCTTTGGATAAATAAACTTATTATTATTTCATGAAAAAAATATTACAATCAATGACATTAAATAAACTTAAGAGGGTTATATTGATGGTTTCAATGGTTAAAATTTTGTAACAAATAGCAAAAAAAGTAAGAAAAATTAAATTTTGCTGGCTACCACGGCGATTACTCACAATGATTTACTTGCACCTATTCATCTAACATTGTTACTGACTTATCATTATTTACATCGCCAATCATAAATTCATAACACTTAGGATCACGAACCTAACCCTTTCTGTGGGTGTGGGTATTATCTGTAAAGCTACGTCAGTTTTACAGATAAATGGATTGAATTGAACCGATGAAAACAATCGATTGAGGAAACATTTCCACCGTCTATTATTACTTTAGTTCATTTATATGAATGTGCGCACTATCTTCATACCGCCTAATTTCAATGTCACTAAATTATTTAAGTGTCATCTGACGCGTGATAAGTCTTATGTATTCACACGTTATCTTGATACCGAATGTTTTGATACGATAACATCATACTTCATCATCACAGTAAATAATTAACGGCAGATAAGTTACGTGAGTAATAAAAATATGTCAACAAATATAAATAACGTGTGGGGAAACAAGTATTCAATGTATGTTACATACAAATTAGCTAATTAAATTAGCATTTAATTTCAGTAACTTTACTATTAATGATTAGCTTCTGCCTTCGACTTCGTATGCTTGGATTTTCTTGTTTTAATACAAACAAGAAATTCTAAGGAATTGGCAATACTGTTTCAGAACATACATACAGAATTTTCAGAATCTGATCACTGTATTTAGTTGAGAAGGATTCAAACTCACAAATTTTACCTTATAATATTCGCTTAAGTAAATTGCCATGAGTTTACGACTGAAAAAATTTATCTCGCACCTTTTTATCTAACTGCGCGGCAGCAAGGGAGGTTACTAACATTGCGTACAACATTGAAGTGAGATTAAGAAATAACTAGTTCTACTAATGATACTATAGATATTGACTAACCCATTTCCAATTAACATCATGCCACACACCTCTAAATTAAGCATGTAACGTGTAACTGAGGAGTTATAATGCCGCTCACCTACGTCGTAGCAGAACTAGAAACCCATCAAAATGCTCATATTCTCCTGTCATAACAATGGAAGCGACCCATTACACCTCGTTGAAAAGCATTTTGACACCCATCTTTCTATCAATCAGTATGACAGACATTAGTGTATGAACTTACTCAGTTGGCTCTACAGTCCGGTCGCAGTTGTTTTACCTCTGAAAACCGCAACCTTATTGTAACAAGAATAAATTTTGATGGAGTTTTCTGTGGCAGTAACCTAAAAGCTACCTTATTGTAATGAGTTCAAAGATCAGTGATTTTGACAGTGATGTAATATCAGAGGCAAAATAACGGACTGAAGACACGACGCAATAAAGTGGTACGTTATTTGAGGAACTCGTTAGTCCAGACAATGGATAGTAACATTAACTATGGGGCCCTATTACGTCTTGTCAGACGTAATTGGACGTTATTTTTTGTAAGACAGGTTATTATTTGCATAAGCACATGTTATAAAAACGAGACTAATTAATTATCATACTAGTTCGCATCTCATTCATAATAATTCCTGTTATTATATTTTTTAAATGAGAATATCTGTCGTGACGTGACGGCCTACTACGCGATTACGTACCTACACATGATAGAAAACGTGACTTAAACGCTTTAGAGTGCAATTTCATTGTAACATTACTGGCATTAAATTTGCCTGCCGTGCCACGGTACCTCCCATTCACGTGACCCGCACATGCTGAAACACCGCATGACATTTTAAGAAAGATTCAAGCCTTTTTGCAACAAGCAACCGTAACATGTTATTTTCATGTTATGGTCGCTTGTTGCAAACTGGTAATTGACTTCACTGGACATAAAACTTTTTTGTGTACTTATAAATAATTATCGTTTTGTCTGACAATTGATAAAAAGTTGCTAAAAAGAAAGAGATAAGGGGGTTTTCATCATTTAGAGTATACATATATGTGTATTTATTTGTTATTTAACTAACACTAAGTAGGTAGGTACTTAAATTAGCATGTGTATCACTACGCCGTGGTATCTGTAACTGATAGAATGTATAATGCATAAAAGGAAAGTTTATCAGTCGTCGATAAAAAGACAAAAATAAACAGTAAACTAATAATTAAAAAGATATTGTTTAATAATATATTATATTATTTGCTATTTCTACTCATAAACAGAGCAGTGGTGGCCCAGTGGTATCGGCCTCGACTTACGAGTTATAGGTCGTGGGTTCGAACCCAGGCAGGCGCTTTACTTTGTGTAAATAATTTCATCACCACTGCTCTCAAAACGGTGAAGGAAAACATCGTGAGGAAACCGGCACGTCTTAGAACCAAAAATTCTAAAACATGTGACATCTACCAACCCGCACTGGGCCCGCGTGGTGGATTACGGCCCGCACTCCCTCTCACCGAGCGGAGGCCTGTGTCCCAGCAGTGGGAACAATATAGGCTGATGATGAACTCATAAACATGTTATAAATTAAATTCGCCTTTCGTGTGTTTGTCTGACCGCGTTAATCTTCTAAACTGCAGAACGAATTTTGCTGCGGTTTTCACAATCATCTAGATAATTTATTCCGGAAGGTGTGTATAATCACTAGCTGTTCTCCGGAGTCTGGATTGTCGCCCGGATGATGGCAATAGGCTCGTTCCTTATTACATGGGACTTAAACATAACAGGCGAAATGCGGGTGTAGTACCTATAGGTACACCTCTGCTCAACCCGTCGGGGAAACAAAGTGTGATGTTACGTATATGTGTACAATTTTTTTTTTTCGATATTTTGTGAAGTCTTTTATACCGTGCGAAGCAGAGCCAAGTCTCTAGGGGGTAGTACATAAAGATTGCTTATTCATTCCTAAACCACAAGCTTTCGTACCTACGTTCAAAACCAACAAAAACTATTAAATTTTAAATTAGTTCGCGTTTGTTCAGTTTGCTAAACGATTGCTCCGAGCCATAAAAACAATATTATTTAAATGTCTAACTTTATGAATGACCGCAGCACATGCAACGTATCGACTGTTTGTGTTTCGCAATAACATTGGCAGTGTGCCATTTTCAGACTATGGTGATAAAACGTGTGCTATCAGTAACGCCCGGGATATACGAGCCTAGTTTTTGAAGCTAGGATAACGAGCGAGCGAGCTAGTAGAGCTAGCGAGCTAGTAACTTTGACTTCGTGTATTCGAAACTAGCTTCAATTCTAGGCTAGAGCGTGTCAAGCCAAGATAGTTTAATAGGATGAGGTTCTATTTTTGAGCTAGTAGCGCCTGACACGAGGTTAGTTTTTGAAGAAAGCACTAGGAAGTGTCGAAGGGTGGGCGTTTTTGGGGGACTGTCTCATGTAACTTTGACGTTCAAAAAGTGCTGACTCTCAGCCTAGTTTGAATAAATGACTTTTGATTTTTGATTTTGATTTTGAAGCTAGGGTAGTAAGCTAGTAACTCTTGCTTCGTGTATACAAAACTAGCTTTATTTCTAGGCTAGTAAGCTAGCGTCTCAAGCCAGGATAGTTTAATTGAATAGGGTTCTATGTTTTACTAGTAGCGCGCACCACCACCGAATTTACTTATCCTGACTTGTATACTAGTAGCCTCGTGTGGCCGACGAAGATCGGAGTACCCGATCAGATAATTAGACTAAAGTCACTATTGGCTTAAATTTTACTTGCATCGTGTTAACAGCATTAGCATGTGCCAAGCCAGAGGGGTAATTGCGGAACTTTTTATCGGTAGGAATTGGTTTAACATTCATAGTTAAACAACATTCATTGCGTTATTTACGTTGCTGAGCCGACAATTTATTCAAACACATGACGCAATGGTTTAGAAATAATCTTCAATCCCATTCAGAGTCTGATAAATTGCGCGTTTCGCAATTAGGGTGCAGGACAGCAAGCCGGGATAGAATACGACAGGTTCTAGCTTGCTTTTCTAGCTTCGAAAAGCCTCGTGTATCTCGGGCATAATACTCACAGTAATAATTGAATGACGTCAACGAAAGATAAGGTTACCGTTTTGTTATGAATTTCCAAGATCAGAGATTAAGAAAGACATTGATTGTAAAATAGAAATATTATTGAATATCATCATGATGGATGTGTCTCATGTGATCAGTGATAGACGTAATCGGCTCACGACGTTATCAGTTCGGAATCCGACAATTCAACGTACGACCTAATTGTTTCCGTGCTTATTTTTGCCCAACCTTGACAGATACGCGGGCTTGATTGAATGAATGAATAATAAATAAATAATGAAGGTATTGTTTTATTTTTAACAGGATCATGCATCCCGGTCCGAAGGAGTCGAGTTGGCCAGGGAGCTTGACTACAATGCAGCGGCCGCCTGGATCGGCCACCCGTACTTCGACGTGATCGACAACTCAACTGACTTCGACCTGAAGATGAACCGGCTCATCGACTGCGTGTGCCAGAGGATCGGCATCGACACCGGCGACCGACTCAACGTCAACTCGAAGAAGCGCAAGTTCCTCGTCAAGTCACCGATTGCTCTCGACTCAGAGTTCCCGTCCTTCCAGGACTTCGATGTGGTTCACAACTACTTGCAGAGCGATGTCCGTAAGGCGCAAGTCAGACTGCGCAAGCGCGGTCAGAAGGGCCACTGGTCATACATTCACACGTTACGGAAGGTCCATCCTATCAATGGGCAATCTGTAGAAGTGAGGACGCAACTTACACACAGGGACTACTTGAACCTACTTCCGCAGCGTGATGAAGCTCACTTCACGATCTTCAAGAAGCGTCGCTGCTTCATCTACAATAACCAGTACTATCAGCTGGACATTTACAGACAGCCCTCGCATCCCAGGTGATAAGATAATAGAATTATATTGTTATATCTATTTATTTATATATATTTGCTTTCTTTATTGTGATAAATAAATTTAATGGCTGTGTTTTTCTTATTTATTTATTTATATTTTATCCTCTATCTAGAGATACAAGTTTTATGGTAATGATACGTATGTATGCTTGGTTCTATAATTAAAAATCTTTTTAATCTATTTACAAAATTGTTTATAATGTTATATTTGTAATATTTTCAGGTGCCGAGGATTAGTCTTGTTGGAGACGTATAGTGCTGTGTATGACCAGGACACGTTGTTGGCTGCGCTGCCCAAGTTCCTCGTTATTGAGCGGGAGGTGACCGGCGACCCTGCCTACTCTATGTACAACTTATCCTTGAAGGAAGATTGGAAGACCTCTAAAAAGTACTACACGGGTGGTGAAGCCAAGTCGAGCGCGAACGGTAAGACGGAGAATGTTTGCTTCGCAATTTCAAGCACAGACGGAGTGATCCGACATGCGGATGCTCTCGTCTCTCATTCCATACAAATGAACAGTCAACAAATCTCGACAGTAACTTTTTAATAAAAAAAGCAATTTTATTCATTTTCCAAACCCTTTGCGCTCGCGGTCTAAATTTTTTCCTCAGTGTTTTACAAATTTGCTGCAACTATTAATTTATAAAACATTGACTTAGAAGTTGCAACAAATAGTGCACTGATTGATTTTTTATCGATCTAATTATTTAGTATGACTTGAGATTTGAACAAAAGTATTGTATGCAATTGAGATAAAAATACATCTGCTAAAAACTCTACTATCTGTCAAGGTAGAATGTCTACAAACGCTATTAGAACTATAGAGACTATCTATTAGAATCCTAGTTCTAATAGCTTTTGGGTCAGACAAATCAATGTTTTTATCTCTCGTCGATTGTTTCTTTGCATGCGATATTGTGATGTGAACACTGGCGTAATTGTGTCTTAGTCTAGATTAGATACCCCTATTAGTTCTGGTAGACTTCTTTTTGACTAGTTTTTTTTTTTTAGGAACCTCTTAAAATCTGTCTAGTTTTTGCCTCATTACATTCACACATTGGATGTTTTGCACTTACATGTCAATATCTCCCCCGTCGCATCGATTACTATTCTTGGAAACTTCGCTCCCGACTGCTTTGAGAATCCTGTATCAACAAAGCTATCGCGTCGAAATCGACAAAATTTGGTTAGAGTTTCTATTCGAGTTTAAAACTGGAGACATCGGGATAATATTTGTGTCAAATATAATAAATACGTGCGGGAGGTATCGATATAGTTAATGTTATTATCACTGTGTGAATAATGTTAGCTTTCCCCACGCGTACCCGCGAGTATATTAAAGTCACACGTAACTTTGCAGATACGAGCGCTGTTGCCATTTTGGGACTATTCGAACATTTGGATTCATCCGATGAATCTACTCATTCGCAGAACTAACATTAACATTCAAGAGATTAGAGTTTTATTTCGTAAAGAACATTTAGTTTAGAAAACGTGACTAACACACTTGCGCCAGTGTTACAATGAAACACTTAGTTCGGGGGTTAAAAGGAAATTTTCTTTTGGTTTATCAGGGCATTCTAAAAGGTTGACCAACGGCCACAGTGATGACAAACACAATGGCCAGAATGGAGTCGCGAAAATGGTGGGTGAAAAAATAAATGGTCACGCCGTTGGGAAAATGAATGGGCACGCTGGTGATAAAGTTAACGGGTACAGCGATAAGGGCGGCGCTCGCGCTAACAAGGCGCCGGCCGCGCTCGCTCCCAAACACAACGGAGACGCGCACGACACTGAACTAGACGAATTCAAGAAAAGCCACAGAATGGATCTCGGATCACCAAAGATTACAAAGGTCGCTGTAAAGATTTAAAAACATTAACTTAACTACTTTAGATTTTGAAATTTTATGAAATTCCACTTTGTAACACTTCAATATACACCAAATTATGAAATACCAATAATTTTAAGATCTATTTAAATGTAATAATTATTTAATTATCGCCTACCATCATTAAATGGATCATGTATGCTCGTATAAATATTGTATTTATTCATATAATTGTATAAATTGCCAAAATATAACTATTTTTGTAGTATTCCTTAAATATTGCAATATTTTACATAGGTAACGCATCCATAAATACAGCATATGATAAAATATTGAGCATTCTGAATAAAATAATTCAGATCAAAATGAAATGTTTTGTATTGTTTGTGCCTTTACACAGTATAATATATTTAAATACTTTTTCATAAAATAATAAATGTAATAAGAAATAATGTCATCCACATTAATAGCATGTACTTAAAGTGTTGCAATAATATCAATTTAAGTATTGTTGCAGTATATTGAACACTATGATTAGTGTTTTAGGTTCTAATGTACCTAACGCGATAGCATTTTATTTATAGACTTAATTTAATTATGTAATGACAACGTTAATAAATTTCATAATTAGGACGTTGCTGTAAATCGTTTTAGTTGTAGATTGAATCGTGAAATTTTAATGTCTCGATGTTGTGTGGTCACGTAGATCGTTCACACTTTTTTCTTTACAGGGGTCCAATGTTAACGATAATCAACACCACTCGTAAACAATATTCAGTAGAGCGGTCCCCCTAAGCTTTTAGCATTGAATTTGTCTTAAATGAAATATATTTTTATCAATAAAGAAAAATATTTATGTGACATAGAATAATTCGATTTAGAAATTGATGTCTTTGCAATGTCACTATTTTTTTTAGTTGTCGGAGGAGACTAGTACTTATCGCGAAATCATAAAAATAATTTTACAGAAGTATTTTAAGCCACGTTTTTTAATATAACTTCAATGAGTTGAAGACAACTTTACTGTATAGCGGATTGCTAAATAGCTGTAAAGCTATTCAATCGTTTGGCAAAGATCCACGGTAGCATTGTTAATGGCTGTGCTATTATAAGTGAGCAATTGAGGGCTCTAATTCTACAGAGAAACTGTTGGCGGCGAGTAGCCAGCTGAAATTTATCTTACGAGCCGTTTGCACCAAAAGGATAAATGAAAAGCTAGCTTTATTGCTGTGTACAATTAAAATGCCCGAACTATTTGACATAATCTGTAGATTCGGCTTTGAATATTGTATTTGAATGAAACCTTACATTTTGATGATGTAATTTATTTTGGTGCATCGTGCTGATAGCTTTTGGGCGTAAAAATCTCAAAATTGCATATTATATAAAAACTTTCGCATCCTTTCTTAATAAAGAAAATGCGTCATTGGATATTTTTTGGTTTTATTTATTACCTGAACAAGAGTTGATGGAAGTTTGTTCATGTTGAATTTGCTGCTTACCGAATGCAAAGTCAACAACAATAATTTCATATCTGCGGGGCGAACATTGCCTACTGTGATAGGTTTAAGTCACACATTTTTATCACAATTTGGGAACAAAAACCGTGATAAAATGAGTCACCCATGCCTATCACAGAAGCCGAGCTAACCCCGCTGAAGAAGATTTATTTAGGCTTTCTGTACATCGTCGGAATTGCGTGTAAACCGCACTGTTGCCGACTTAAAAAAGGCACGTCTTGACAGTTTCGTTAGCAATTCTTTAGTAAACTGCAAAGAATATACAAACTCTCCACAGAGGTAAACTGTGATCTTTGCTTCACTGTTTAAAATTCGGCTTCAATGCGGTGTACAAATGGTGAGATATTAAGCTATACATTTCCAGCATAAGCAGACTGTTCATTGTACGAAAATCCTATCAATGCTAGGTCAGCTAAAACTGGAAATGTAGAGTTTGATAGGTCGCCGTGTATACGCGGTCTCCGGCGTCATATCCAGGAAGCTTAAAACTGGTCAAAACTTAAGTGAACCCCACGCAGGATGCGGAATGAAATTCGCTCAAGCCGATTGTGTCAACCAAAGAGAATAAAACCACTAGAGAGCGTATAGGCCGATTTCTGCTTAGCACACGACTCACCACTGCGGGCCGGGGGACGAGGAAGAACGTGCGGCTGCAATTGGTCAATTCAAGGTCAAGTTGCGTAGGTATGCCCATCGTAGGGCTGCTCTACTTCATTAAGGGAAAATAGTCGATATCGATAAAATGGATTTTAAAATTGTGATAAATACTCAATTAAAGTCAAAGAAATCATATTTAATCAAAATCAATCACTAATAAAATGAAAACTAGAGAATCCAAGAACAAAACTTTCGCCACTATCATATTCGACGAAATAGCAATCAGAAACGGTGTCGAATATCATCCCCAAGGCAGAAGGTACTATGGCCACGGTAGTTTTGGCGCCAGTTTACAAACGGATTGTCAAGACGAAGCTAAAGAAGCCACAGTATTTCAATTGAATAAAATTTTCATTCATTTTAATTTAAATTTTCGATAAAGACTTTCAGCTATTAAAGGAAACAGCACTAATTTTTACGATAAAAATACAAAGTGAAAGTAAGGGATAGATGCATTAGAATTGTCTAATGAAAGAACGAGACTTTTCCAAAAGACATCAACGCGGGACTCACACAGTGTGCTGTGGTTTACCCAACCACCATTTTAAATAGACCCCTACGGTGGATTATAATCTGATTAAATCACAATAATTTTTCGTACTGTTTATTTACTGATGAAAAGTTATGCGATCATTTTTGTAACTAGAAGTCTTGGAATGTTTCTCACACCACTTCACCGCGCATGAAGGTATTTTGATGCGTTATAATTGCAGATTTAGTTATATTATTTGCAATAATTTAGCGTGCACAGAGGTCTAACAATTGGTCACAACTAAAATGGCTACTTGAACCGCAGCCTATGCATAGGCGACAAAATACTAATAGTTTTCGAGCGTCGGGGCACTGTATGCGCAGTCAAGTGGTTATATAGTCTTTGGTGTCAACACATACATAGAAAGCACACAAACTCACGGGATACTTAATTGAACCCCGACATCAGGATTTCGTTTTTTATATCTAATGATACTATACGCAGCTACTCTATCCATCATTTTCATTTGATTGTTTTTGCTTATTATTTTCCATAGTTAAAGATTGTTAATAAGAAAACCGTGATGGTAACTTGATATGTAGCCGAGTGTATGTCTTATGTGAATTGTTTACTATAGGGGGGAAGCGCCAGGGTAGCCCGCGAAATTCATGCTCAAGTTCAAATACCACTGAATGATTTTTTTCACGAAATAGTCGTTCAATGGGATTTTATGAACTTACCGTCTAAGTTCATAACATCCCATTGAATGCTGCTCGAGAGCCTAATCTCGCACTGGTCGACATCTATGATGACCTCGCATGTAGTGGCGCGTTAGTTCAAATCGATGGTCATCTTCACTATGTTCCACTGGTCGTCCGTGTCAAGTATAGACAATTTTGCCATTCTCGTTCTAAGTTTCGTCAGATGAGACCTCCCTAATTGCTGAGCGAACGCTTTCGACCATCGTTCTACTCAATGTCACGAGTGTTGGATCATCGCGTTGCGCCAGCTTTCTGATCTTTAATTTTAAGGCTATCTTATTATCAGACTAAGAGTCTGCGTGGATGGCAACTCTCGTCTTTTTCCCTCGTAAATCCGAGCGTCTCCGAAGAAAGTTTTGACACCTTACTTTTACGCTGCGACGGGAAAAGTCTGCAGGACACGTTGGGTAGTACTTTGACCATCTCGTCGGCCTAATCGTCAACAGTGCCTGTGGTTTCCAGTACGGCGAATCGATTTTGAAGTTCCAGTTAGAACTTTTTTTACTGTGCAACTCACTTTTAGGCAGTACCTGTCATTGAATTTAAGTACGATTCTTTGTCGACACACTACTGATTTTCACAACGCTGCTAGTTGACTAGAAAACTGACTTGGGAGAATTGATAATTTTCGGGGAAACATTGCTAGTTAGTTTTAGCCACCAGCAAGCAGCACCAACAACAACAACTTCGTTTGTCAGGGGTGTCGTTTTCAAGGTTTTTGAGGGCGCGGAAGTCGATAATGGTACAGATTCCCTTGTTCACAGACTAAACCAAATTTAAGTTCAGTGCATCTTTTGCTTTGTATTTCATTAAGAAGAGGACAAAAGAAAAATTTTAGTTTAGTCCTGTCAAATTAATCAGCGCCTGTCACTACTCCATACAAGTTTAGACGCGATTAAAAACTTGCCTACTAAAATTACGTCAATTTACGTCAAGCGCTGATTAATTTGACAGGACTAGACTAAAATTTATCTTCTGTCCTTTCCTTTATGAAATAGAAAGAAAATGATGCACTGAACTTAAATTTAGTTTAGTTTGTGAATAAGGGAATCGGCAACACTAGCGGACAAAATTAAAATCCAAGATGGCGACTGCGAACATTTTAAAATTTTCTCTCGTGGTTTTCGAGGGTTCTGAAGCCAATAGTGAGGTTGAAATGAAAATCCAAGACGGCGGCTGCGGATAAAAAAAAACATCATGGGTGTCGTTTTCATGGTTTAGTCAAGTGGGTGCTGAAGCCTATAGTGAGATCCAAATAAAGTTTGAGTATTTTAAAGATAAGAGTAACCGACGTTACATCTGGGGTTGAAGAAAAGTGTTAGGAACTTCGTTCCTGACGGGGTCCCATGACCCCACACGTTATTTTTATATACCTACTTTACTATTTGCAAACGAGGTGTTATTGAAATAACTGAAGGTAACCCAAACGCATAATTTAACTCATTATGGCTGTGGGTTGGCTTTGTTTGTCGAAGGACTGAGCAGCCGAGTTCTGGAGTGGAGATCGCGTATCGCCATGCGTAGCGTGGGACGGCCCCAGCTTATTGGAGTGACGGCCTAAAGAAAGCGGCTGGGACAGACTGGATGCGGAAGGCGGAGGACAGTGTGCTCTGGCGCTACATGGGTAAGGCCTATGTCTAGCAGTGGACTGCGATAGGCCGAGTTTATTGATTGAATGACATACAACTTTGCTGGCACCTATTCAAGTACCGTGGAAAGCTTGACTTTGCATAAAGAACTTGTCAAGATAATGACCACAGAAATACAGCATTTTTGAGTAAATATTTATACTTAGCATTTTTTAAATTCTGGTCCGCTGCTGTGAACCCGTATCAACAAAATGGTATTGCTTTTGAACTAAAACATCTACCACGCGATGAAAAAAAACTCAGTTAATAACCACTAGAGAGCGTATAGGCCGATTTCTGCTTAGCACACGACTCACCACTGCGGGCCGGGGGACGAGGAAGAACGTGCGGCTGCAATTGGTCAATTCAAGGTCAAGTTGCGAAGGTATGCCCATCGTAGGGCTGCTCTACTTCATTAAGGGAAAATAGTCGATATCGATAAAATGGATTTTAAAATTGTGATAAATACTCAATTAAAATCAAAGAAATCATATTTAATCAAAATCAATCACTAATAAAATGAAAACTAGAGAATCCAAGAACAAAACTTTCGCCACTATCATATTCGACGAAATAGCAATCAGAAACGGTGTCGAATATCATCCCCAAGGCAGAAGGTACTATGGCCACGGTAGTTTTGGCGCCAGTTTACAAACGGATTGTCAAGACAAAGCTAAAGAAGCCACAGTATTTCAATCGAAAAAAAATTTTATTCATTTTAATTTAAATTTTCGATAAAGACTTTCAGCTATTAAAGGAAACAGCACTAATTTTTACGATAAAAATACAAAGTGAAAGTAAGGGATAGATGCATTAGAATTGTCTAATGAAAGAACGAGACTTTTCCAAAAGACATCAACGCGGGACTCACACAGTGTGCTGGTTTACCCAACCACCATTTTAAATAGACCTCTACGGTGGATCATAATCTGATTAAATCACAATAATTTTTCGTACTGTTTATTTACTGTTGAAAAGTTATGCGATCATTTTTGTAACTAGAAGTCTTGGAATGTTTCCCACACCACTTCACCGCGCATGAAGGTATTTTGATGCGTTATAATTGCAGATTTAGTTATATTATTTGCAATAATTTAGCGTGCACAGAGGTCTAACAATTGGTCACAACTAAAATGGCTACTTGAACCGCAGCCTATGCATAGGCGACAAAATACTAATAGTTTTCGAGCGTCGGGGCACTGTATGCGCAGTCAAGTGGTTATATAGTCTTTGCTTAAAACAGTATTTAAATAAGAGCGAGCTGCTGGATTTTCAACTCTTGTCGATTATGATATTTAGGTGTTGCCTAGTGTTAGTAAAAACGGACATTACAGGATTAACGACATCTTCATCTCTTTCATCTTCACCTTAAATTAAATAGAAAACTTTTTATATTTTCTGGGATCATATTTTATTATTTTCAACATTACTGAAACATTTTTTATTGATTAAATATACTATACATGAAAATGACCAAAAAATGTTAACTTGTGTCTTAAAAGATCTACTTACAGAAATAAACATTTCATTTCAATGGAATGCAATAGAGCTTAAGATAATTGGAATTTAAATAAAGATTGCTGCATATGCCCCGTGGTTTAATGATGGTGGCAAGCCAATCTGGAAATTGAGTGACTATCAAAAGGATGGCGTTTCTTGTAAAGTAGTAGTAAAATGTCGTTGTGAAAAACTGCTGCTGAAGTGTTGTCAAAACCTACATATTCATACAAAAAAAGCATCCATGTAATTTGATGAATCACAATATGCGTATGCGCTTATGGCGCTGCTACAACTTCTATTCAAAATTGGACGATTTCGACGCGATGACGGTCACTATTATTTTGCTTATGCTAGAGAACTAGATAAGCTGACTGTCCACGACACTTCAAGGTGTATATTGAGACAGATATATTGCTCTTAGGCCCGGCACATATATGGCGACTGCTGTCCTAAGACTAATATACTGTCACTGCTAAACGAATGTGGACCTTGCACAAGTTGATATAAAGTTAAAAATAATAAACTTTTCCCCTGTCCGAGAGTTCGGGCGAGATCCTCCTCTCGCCCGAACTCTCGGACAGGGGAAAAGTTGTGCGTGCTTGCCTTTGGTTAATTAATTTCGACATCATTTTAAGAAGTCCAATTGTGATATTTTTTTGGCAGTGATGTTTCACCAAGTCTGAGGATCAGGCCCGTATTCTAAAACTACACTCAAGCATGATCTAGATTTGAATAAGTAATTAAACTAGCTTTGAGACAGAGTGAGAGATACAATTATTTATTGTCAATTAAGAATTAAGATTCATGCTAAGACCTGTTCTGGAATACGAGCCTCTACATTCAGTTGGTAAAGATACTAATTACAGAATCATTTCTAAAGCCTAAATCTCCACCTACATAACTATTCTATATGCAAAATCTAATAAAGTTGCCCAAGTTCAACCATGCTACAAATACAGCAAACTTAACGGGATGTGTTATTTAGTTTTTATTGGTATCTTTGATTTTTTGTTCTTTATACATTTTGATAACTTTCTTGCCAGGCACTAGTGTCTGGCTAAGTCCTGGTCTCTTTAGTTTCTTCTTGTCTGTCGCGCCCTCCCAGATGGCGTCATCAGTAGGCAACACGGTGTCAAGGACGGCTAGGGGTGGTGGTACTGCCGTCATAGTGCCAGCACCTTCACATACCACGGACTTTAGTTTCTGTAAATCAAAGTTCATTTTGGTGAAGAAATTGGATGTGAAGGTGGATGCCAGATTCAATTTTTATGCCATTTGTAGGTCAGTGTCAGGTTCTATGTTAAGTAAAATATTATTTGCAACTTGACCAATTGATTATGTCAAATTAAATGTACTGTGGTTTTAATAGATAAAATATTACATTACATTACTACATTATTGAATCAGTAATATAAAACATTATTACTAAATAATTAAGCTAAAGATACAAGAACTGGCAACTTAAAGTCTGTGATCTTAAACTATAGTTCAACTAGGGTATTACAAGTTTAATATTAATTAAGGTTAATCCTATGTCATCATTTATTGAGAAGCCCTCCAAACAGTATTAATAGGATACCACTGTACCTGTTTATCCGCTTCCATTTCATCATTAGACTTCTGTATATCTGTGTCATGTGCATACTTGCAGTTGTGTCCAAAGCGGCAGCGGCCCTTCCGGTAGTTCCAGCATATCCGTTTGCCATTTATCATCTGTGTGTTGTCTTTACCTGGAACCTTACAGTTTTGCCTATGTACTTGACGATTATATGCACCACTTGATACTAAACTTTTTTGTTCTCTAGATACCATGAAATGTATGCAAGGATTAATGATGTAGGTAAGTATTATAATAGTGTTATAAGCGATGATGCTTATATTAAACATTGTAGTTAATAGATTATTATTTTTTAGATTAATGACAGGATAATCAGAAGTTTGGTAGGTTGCTACCTTATAGCTACAGAATGTTGATTTGTTTCTTAGATACCTGAGTACTATTTGTGTTTAGCTGGTATGTCCACAACAACCACAATAGTATGGTACAACCATCAACACCATACAATAAACAAAAACTTAATGTTTCAAAACTCAATGTCATGGACTAGTAAATTATATTTATCTGATAGAAAGTCAACATATACCATTTTTACATGCTTCTCAAGTATTGCGGCCTTTGCTAGTTCAGCTTCGGCGAACGGATTGGAAAAAACAGAAGTTTGTAGGCTACTTTCTCCGATAGACGGCTTTGGCAGTTTAGGCTTTGTGCTCTCCGTCGGAGATCTGGAAATCGAACACAGTTAAGCGTTATACAACAAGTTTTAAGTATCGATTGCGATAAAGTTTACAAACTGTAGTTTTTACTTACTTTTCTTGCTCCGTGTTATCTTCCTCAGAATCACTGGAGGATGACCCGTAATTTAGTAAAGCGTTCATTTTTGTGATGCTGTGAAACTATTTAAGAATAAACTACTGGAACAGTAATTATAATTATATACAATCATTAAATAAAACCATGCTTTTAGCTGCAGCGAAACCACAGGGAAACAATAACAAATTGTCAAATTCTAGTCAATCAATGAATGTGAAAGAAGAAGATAGCGATAGTTTGGCCTCCTCTCGCTTTAATGGATGACGTCAGAAGAGCGATTTTTTACAAAACCACTGTCCTTTTTTAAAATAATATTATTTTGTTTCTAGATGTTTTAAATGTTTCTGTTTTTTACTTTTATTTTCCATTTAGAGTAATTTGTGTAAGGGATGCATGCTTCATTAGTTTTATACACTAGCAACATTTTAGTTTTGTAAAATTGTCATTTGACAAATAATAATACCACTGAATAATCACTTCTTGAAATGGTAGTTTTTATACGAATTGAGGCATTATGCCTGCCTTTGTACCTTTTTTTGTGTGCGCGAAGTTTAAATCCTTCCTACTATCCTACTTCCTACTAATGTTATAAATGCGAAAGTTTGTGAGTATGGATGTATAGATGTATGGATGTTGGTTACTCTTTCACGCAAAAACTACTGAACGGATTTGGATGAAATTTAGAATATAGATACACATTACCTGGATTAACACATAGGATACTTTTTATCCCGGATGGACGTTCCCGCGGGATAATTCCGACCTCGACGCGGGCGATGCTGCTAGCAAAAGCTAGTACTTAAATAAAATGCGCATATAAAATCATCATATGTTGCCTTTAGTCTTAAAATAATAATTACATGTTTGCATGTAAATAAGTACCAACCAAGTGCATGTCGGACCACTATCAATGAAGGGTTCCGTAGTTGGGATGAAGAATATCCTAAGAACAAACTTAAAATTATACATATATCAAAAGTATCAGGGATCAAGTACGTTTTAGAGAATCGCCGTAATTAAATATTATACTTTTAACTATTTTGGATCAGTATCGATTCTTTTAGTGAGTTTCACTATTTGAATAATTTTTTTTTAAAATTTTGGTCAAAATTATTAAATCAACTGACAATCAGGCTTCCTATACAAGTGTGTAAATGCGTTTGTAAAAAACCTTTGCAAAACAAAAATGGCATCGATATGGAGCGACGACATCATTGACACGAGAAGAGATGAAGAGAGCGGGAGAAGTTATTTGATGATTTCCCATCCAAAAAAAAAGCCAGTTGGGTTATTCGTTTCGACTATTGCACAACAATGTACGTCTACATACGGCTGGAGTCGTAACACGCACTATTGACGAAACTCGCATCAACATTCTGCTGTGGTCTGCTCTGTCGCCAGACCTCAACCCAATGGAGCACGGATGGGATATGCTCCAAAGAAGAGCTCTGCTGAGTATGGATGCCGTGCATAGCATAGCCCACCACAACTTTTTGACTTGTTAGAAAGAATGTGGGTGCCAAATAGCTGTGATTCTTGTTAATGGTGGAATGGAAACACCGGTTATTTTTACTAAATAAAATAAAAAAAATTCATTTTTGCCTTTTTGTCATTTAATTGACGACTCCAACATAGGATAATTTCCCACAATTTGCAAAATATGCATTTTTGTAATTTTTACAATATATGGGGATAAGTTGTTAATATAAACATAAGAGTAAAAGTAAGAAGCCAGTCTGGAAGGCTAGGTTTGGTAAATAATAATAGGATAACTTTTTATAGTTAAAATGTATTTGATACCTAGACACTTTTGATGTTTGTAGTTGAAAGACATGTATGTACATTCATCGATAAACATAACGTTCAATTCCCCAACTGTAAATGTACGTTTGTGATAGCAAAAATATATTAAAAAAATAATGAATGATTATTGAACTTTTTCCTAAACTTGTGCTGTGAGACCTCGCTTCTTGTTAAACTTCATGATGCTAAGTCAACGAGAAAGTTGGTGATTCTAAGTGTTGAATTATTTGCGAGTATCGAAATATGTCAAATAAATGGCCGTATTTATTAAAACGTTGACTTAGAAGTTTGTTTTTTTTATAACTCCAACGGACCAATATATTTGATATTAATTTCAATTTGTTACCTTCACGTGTTCCTGACAAAAAGGGTCTTGAAAGACTGATTTACTGACAACACAGAGATCCTAAAAGGGTTCCATTGGTTCTTTTAAGGCACGAAATCTTAAAAAGATGGTGACCTTGGCAAGGAGCACCCAGGCGCAGACAAGTAGCGAGCCGGAAGATGGAGTAACCCAGAATACTGCCTATTTTAGTTGACGATTGCACCTTTAGCTAGAGGCCCGACTCCCACTAACCCAGAGCCAGTAGGCGGGTATGTCAGCAGTATTGATGGACGTATTATTGAAATGCAGGGCGGGTCATCCCATTATTATTTTAAGGTTGTAACCTTATAATATAGAGCAGTGGTGGCCCAGTGATACAGGTAGTGACTCACGAGCTGCAGGTCGTAGGTTCGAACCCAGATAGGCGCTTTAATTTGTGTATTTTTTTTAATAATTACGAGTACTATTCATTTCGGTGCACAGTACGGTACACTCATTACGGAACATAAGAACCAAAAATTTGAAGACATGTGACATCAACCAACCCGCACTGGGAAAGCGTGGTGGATTAGAGCCCTCTCCTTCTAACAGAGAGAAGGCTTGAGTCCCAAAAAATATAAATAAACAGTGATCCACCGGCATCGAGAGCAGGCTCCTTACTTGCTTTGATATCTGGTTCTGTTTTAGTGTAACCCAAACTTATGGATAAAAATATTGGTCTTTGCCACTGAAATTTTCATTTTTTGTAGGCCCTACCTTAATAAATCGCGTTGGAGTCCATTTTACAATGACAATACAAAATAGTGGGCAGCTTGCACGCAGCTCACTGCCCGTGAGCTATCGGGCCGACCGCGCGCAAGCGATCCCCGGTAGGGGAGACTTGGCTGTTCGGTTCTTCCTGCGTGTGGTCCTTGCACGTTCTTGATACCCCGTTTCTCACAGTCTACTGAATGTGAGAAGTTATGGGTGACGGATGTAAAGAAAACAGCCTGTAAGCTGAAAGATTACCGTTGATGTGTGAAAGATGAGCTACTAACTAGTAAGCGGCACGTGAATAACAACCTGTCACCTCACCGGTGGCGTGCAAGCTTCCAGCGGTCGTTTTGCTGATGGCACATTAGTGACTAGGGGGTGGAATTTTTCAAGGTGGTGACGGGTGGTTACTACGCTGGAGTAGCGCGATTACATTGACTGATAACTTTTATACTACGGCTACAGCGGTTACATTACTGAAACAAAACACCGTTTATTGTTAGTTATCCTAATAGTTCTACTCTGAAGAACTGTATAGTCTAGAGTATATTAATCTCTTGTGCTTATTTGCCATTACAATTCCTGCATTAAGACATAAATGGCATTTCGGCAATTTTCACAACATTTTAAAACGTGCTTGAAGAAGCAAGTTATCTACCACAGTGACATCTTTTGTGTTATGCCGTCGGTATTGTACGGGCCATTGGTCTCTTCTCTTTCTCGACCATGGACAACCATGAATACGAGACCCTTAGCACTAACTGCCACGTCGAGGACAGTCGGACATGCGTGTAGCAGCAGCGGAGCACGGTGGTCTCAAATAAGCATATGAAAAAGAGAACCTTCGTCTTCATTCCTCAACAAGTCAACAGTTTCATTAGTTAGTACTGGCATTCTTAATTTATGGATAAATACGACTTTATGGAATTCCAAATAAGTGTCCATATCACCTAGAACTCTTGTTATTATTTCTAATACATAAAATACACCTTCAATTAGGGGCGTACTTACCACCGTATCAGCCATATCAATCATGTTCTTCATGGTCGTGTGAAAGATGCCATCTGCAATATTTGTCCCAAAAATATAATCTTTTTCCATCTACATACAAATCTTTTGGTTACTTATGCTGATACATAATATTTTGTTTTTTTTTTTGCAGTCGAATGTATTTGTCTTTTATTGCTATAAATTGAAAATGCGAAAAGCAGACGTCTTAAAGCAAGAGCTTGGCGCTAAGAGTAACAATTGAATTATATTTTAACTGTATTCCTTTACTTATTTCAAAAAATAACCCTAGCGGGAAGAAACACGTGTCAAGAATTAACCGTGTCAGTGATATTTTTTAAGCATTGGTAGAATTCATCTTGACACAGTAGAATTTCTTAATAAAGTGTGATAACCCTAAAATTTCTTTTTTCCCATATTTTTGAATGCGTGCGAGCGAGACAAGATCTCTCGCTCGCTAGTTTGCCGTGTAGTGACGGCGGCATCAATTTCTGAATTAATTACCATTTGTCGCAAAAACTGCGCGTCCTTTATCTTTACTAGACCAAAATCTTTAATCTTATTGCAGGTTGTGTTGATTAGTGATCTAAATGGCATCGGATGATGAAGTAGACGGTTCTTTCGCAGGTAAACGTTGAATTTAGCTAGCATGTCATAGGTAAGCCGCGAATAGCGGTATCATGTGTTTACTTGCGGTATAAGCAATTAAAAATTTAGAAAATTTTGGGTTCCGTGACTTAGTTTTTGCCACTTATTTAGTCTAAACAGAGTGATGTGTTATCAAAGAAATGGTTTTTCAGTGAGTTAAGGTTGTATTTGTTATTTTGTGGTTGTAAATATTTTTAAGTGGCAGTTTGTGACAGAAAAGAACATGCGATATCCCCTCATTACTACTTAACAAAATGGACGCCGCCAAACAAAGGGATTAGTGACCTTAGCGTGAGGAGTGTGCTCATGTGGCGAAATGCACTATCGTAAAGGTTTAGCTAGAGTGTTGGTAAGAAGGAGGAGTGGTGGACTGGTTTGACCAGTTTATTGTGAACTTGCAGGCGACGAGGACGTGGAGGAAGGTGAGGGTCAGAACGAGAACTCAGGAGAGAGTGATGAAGCACCCCCTAAGGTTATTTGTAAAATTTAATATTCATTCATTATTTTAGTATTATTCCACAGTGAATGATTTGTATTTGTAAACATTTGAGGTACTGCTATTTATGTTATGGTTATGTTGTTGAACTTAATTCATGAGTTGGCAATGATATTGTTAGGAGGATGAAGACTACTCACCTGAAGATGGTAGAAAGAAGAAAAAGGGGAAGAAAAGGAAAGCCCGTGGAGAAGAGAAGAAGGGTAGAAAGAAAAAGAAGAAGCGTAAGAATGAGAGTGAAGAGGTAAGTTTATAAACATTATATTAGTTTTATTAACATGAGATATGCATAAGCCTCAAATCCTTAATTTATAAACAATGCCACAAAGATTGACTTGGAAAAAAAAATTAATGACTTCAATAAAATGCCCACCATCTTGATTTTAGTCAGGTTTACCTGTGCTTACATATAGAAAGTCAAAATGATGATTAATGAGAAATCTCATTTACCCTAAATAAAAACATTCTCTATTGATTACATCACAGAGATTGTTTTTGAAACTCGTGTGCACTTTTCTTGTGATGTCACCAATGATCCAATTTCTGATCAAATCTTACTTAGCACTTAAAAAGCTGACGTTACTATAAAATCAATTATTTGTAATCCTTTTAACGTAATGATTGGCTATGAAGTATTCAAATACCTATTGTAGAATGAGTTTTATTTTATTTACGTTTTAATCAGTGCCACTACTATAAATGTGATAAGGTTTTTCCATTAATGGATTTAAATTATTCTCTTCTTTTCATTTTGGAATAAAACTCTGTTCAAAGTATTTTTAAGAACTTACAGATTTCCTAAACTCTTTTATAGGTAGTCAAATAGTTATGACTAAATGAAGTACTTAATCCTTAATTAACTAAACTGTCTCCATTCATCCATATTTTTTAATACTAGTTTTTTTTCTGCTTAAATGTCAAAAAATATCCTGCTGCAACATATTACATTAATATGGTAGAAACTATACTATCTATGTGCATAATTTAGTCTGAATCTACTCAGCTGTTTTTGTTGCACTTAGGAACATACATACAGATAAACAGAACAAAAATTCTAAAACTGATTGTGTATCAGACTCATTTCCACACATAGCAATTACTTTTTCATATAGATTTCTTCCCTTTTTTGAGATTCCAAGTCCAAGTTTAGTTTATAAACAGAAACTTCACACAGTACTTTTCCAAAACAAACAAAACCTCAATTAATTTCAGTGTTATCTTACAAGTTTATAATTACCTTGAACCACATGTGCACATCTAAATAAACACATGTTAAAGGCAACCTAATTTTTTGTGGCATTTGAAATTGGCAATGGAGTTGCACGACTTCTTCCCAACCTAAACACTAGAAATTAATGTGAGGTGGTATCATAGAGGCTAACTTTTATAACTCTTGATGTTCATAGAATACTGATTCTTAGCCTAAGTCTATACTAACCTCACCTTTTCATGCTTAAAGCACTGAGCCGATTTCGATAAATTTTGCAAGGAGATAACATCCTGGGAAGGACATAGGCTTCATTATGTTCTGGAAGCATTTTCCCGTGGGATAATTTCTGACATCCACATAGGAAAAATCCTGGGCAGGAGTTAAAACAAACACAATAAATACTTACATGAACTTTTTATTAAAGTATCAGCTGTTTATTGCTTATTAAACCTTATATCTTCTGTCAACAGTCATAAATGAATGTTTTCCTACGCAGGAAGAAGAATTTGGTGGTGGTGGAGGAGTTGAGATTGAGGCAGAAGGTGACAGTGACTATGCACTCAGTGCCATGTCATCCACAAAGAAATCTAGAAAAGGCAGAGGAAGTAAACACAATACACCTGTGACACCGGCAGCCTCTGATTCAGGGTCTAGTAAGTATTATTCATATTCATATCTTTATTTGCATTCCATAATGTGAAAAGTTCTTACAAGTGGCTTAAAGCTAACATACAATTACGGACCCTTTGCCCTACACAGCAAAAAGTATTAACTAATTCTAAAAAATAAAATAAAATCAGAAATTAATAACAATAAACAATTTTAAAATAATTATGTCATTAACATTAATTAGGTACATCATTTATTAAATTGAGATCAAATATATATCTTATACTAATATTTAGATATGTGTGGTGTTTGACTGTGTACAAATAATGTTTTTGTATTACTTGTTACTTCTTTTACTTTATAAATGTGTAGTTCATCTCAGCTCCTTCTTCTAAATAGTCTCTGAGACACAATAGTATTAAACTGTGTGATGATGCTGTGAGTATGCTTGGATGCAGTCTGCTAGCAGGTATAACTAGTAAATGTTTCTAAGGATTAAAAACTCTAAAAGTCTAGAAGCTTTGACTCAATCTTGACTGAGGTATGGTGCAAAATGGCTAGTACACAAATAATTAATATGGATGGTCTTTGCTCACCAGTGATTGTGCCAGTGCTGGGCAGGTAATTTTTTTCTGTTTATCAGAGTTTAAAAATGTTAAGTATTAACTCCTAGGCCTGGAGTTACTTATTTAATTTAATCACCACTGCTCTCAAAACAGTAAAGGAAAACATAGAGAGGTCCTAGCATGTCCTAGCACCAAACATTCGAAAATATGTAAAATCCACCAACTGGTGGATTATGGCCCGCTCCCTCTCACAGAGAGGAGGTTGGTGTTTAGCAGTGGGAACATTATAGCCTGATTGTGAAGTAATACTTCGTTGCTGTGCAGACATCTTACTTCTATAGGAATATACTCCCTGTTATTATGTCATGACTTGCATAATATTTTTAACAGGAAAATACAGTTTGGGTTAAACCCCTAATTTCAGGGCTCCTATTTGAATAAATAAATACTTTTCATGGTTATTCGGAAAAGGGTATAAGAAACAGAGCCTTTGCCGAATATTGGACAACACCATTTCAATATGAATAGCACCATTCATTTTATTGATAATGTTTTTACGCATTCGCATTTCAAGTACATATTAGTTATGTAAGGAGAAACGCGTCACACATATTAATCACGCGAGTCTGCAAGAAAAATAACAAACATTTACTTTGAAATGCAGTTATTTAGGACTTGTCAAGTAGTTGAGGATGCAGGACATGCGATACATACAAATAATGGAATGAATCACTCTCTCCTAGATATTCTAATCGAAGTCTAGCGACGCGTAGTGCAATGACCTCTTCAAGTTTATAATGACCTTGCTCAGTTCGCTATCATGTATCAAGATCTGTATTGCGTCTGTGTCTATAATTTGTGCATGTTTTGTTATCATGTTGGTATTAGTAACTTGATTGGGTTTATTGTTTTTTTTTTTTAATTTCCTTGTTAGAGTTTGGATTGGATTGGACGTTTATTTCGATCGATTTGACGGGGACATGGGCATATTCGACTCATTTTTGTGGGATACCAAAGCACTTACGAAGCTCTTCGTCTTGCAGAAAATTTACAGTGATCCCTAACACCAAATTACTCATTAAGCCTCTCACAGACAGGTGCGTCGCGACAATTCACACGATTCTGGTAGAACAAATTCAATGAAGTTTTCATAGAAATTACAGCACACTACAGTAGCGTTGCGCCTGTCTGCGGGAGCCGTTAAGTTTTAAAGTAGATTTGTATGCAGTTATTTTTAAGATTACAAGTTTACTTGTAAGTATGCAAAGTCATTGGAATTGCGTTCCTTGAGTAAAATTGTGGTGTGACTATGAATTGATAGGCTGAGAAATGATATGATAAGAAAACGGTGCGGTTTAAAAGAAGTGACAAAAATTTAAAAGAGTATGCTTAATGGTTTCGTCATGTTGAGAGGACGAATACAGGACGGCTAACAAAACATATTTATAAGGCAGATGTGAGTGGAAACGCCGGCAGGAGACGCCCTAAGAGAACATATAGCAGCGACCATATAACCAATAGACGCCTAATGCTTGATCTAATGCACCAAAACAATTCTGTCAACTAGCTGAGGTATGAGGAAGCGGGGTACTGCATTCTGATTGGCCCTACCAAGGTCATTACGTATCACTAGAGATGGGACAGGTTTAAATAAAACACGAAGGTATCGATGTTTGTGTTAAAATTGTATTGTAAATAGTAAAACGTTTATTAATACATATATTGAATTGGCTTTCTAACTTCCTATTTCTTAATATAATTTTGTTATATTTCTTAACATATTACACTATGTGTTGATGGGAACCAGTTCTCTCACTTGGTTGCATTAACCTATTTATTTTTACATCAGGATCTTGTGGGTACCTAAAATCAATCATAGTTTCACAATTAATTTAATGTCTATTGTAATTAGTGATTCAAAAAATCTTCGTATAAATAGTATGTATAGGATTTTGCTTTATCGAACAATTTTATTTGTGTCATAAGATTTGGTGCATCACTAGTTATGTCTACCAAATAATAGAGGAAAAGAGATAGCTAAAAAATTACATTCAGAAGAAAGAGACGCAACCATAAAAGACATCAACGAGAGTCCTTGCACCTTTTTTCACCTACAAGTTTGACCAGTATAAGATGAACTCCGATAAATAATGGGAAAAAAAATATTGTAATTATGATTATGTAACTATTGACTTACCGATGAAATGTTATGCCATCCTTACGGAAACTCGAAGTTTGGCTATTGTTACCACACCCGTTTGTGCAAGGGGCCATTAAAATATTTATTTTCACCAATTTTAATTTACTAACGCGGAAGTGTTTACGGCTCACAGAAGTGGTCAATACTGAAACGAAATTATTGAGTGGTATCCTGTATCAGATCTATAAGTCTGATGTGTTGACAGACATCGGTCGCCTGTTATTAGGCGTCTATGGGTTATATGGTCGCTGACATATAGGGACCTTATTGGTGATGTTCCTCAGAAGGGTCAGGTGCGTAGTACTGGAAACCGGCGTATGACCAGATGTATGAACTTAAACGAAGTAAAAGAATATGTAAGAAACGTAGCGGGTGGCGTTGCTTAGTTTCTGCCTACCCTCTTCGGAAAAATGCGTGAGTTCTGAGGCGTGATGTATTTATGCAAATACCTATTGCAAAATGCAAATTAATGCTGACATTGTGTATGCAAAGACATTTACAAATTCTCAATGTCACGGAGTTGAGATGAGAGTAGGTATAGTCTGTGCCAGATGTGAAAAAAATAAAAATCGTCGACACCCGCCTTCCAATGTACTCAAATATTTCAAAACGATACGAAAAAAGTAAAGAAAGTGTCGCTAGCACGGTCAAAACGGTAATTTGAATACGTTGGTAGGCAGGTGTCAACGACTTTTATTTTTCTCACTGGCACAGACTATAGGTATATTTTCTCAAATATAATAAAAATAGGCCAAAATTACAAGACTGTCTTTAAAATGTTAAAATGATGAATATCTGAACCGTTCAAAATTTCCAAAGCCTTAATGTGGCGCGGTTTTTTTGCGTACCTACGTTAAGAACAAAGAAAAAGAATGAGTTGAAAAGAACTACGCGTATCGATCGAATGTCTTTGATTGGCGGAAGCATTCTCAGACTAGTAAATAATTGAATATATTTTTGACATTTACTAAATAAACTAAAAAACTATACATATATATAAATACATACAATATTAACAAAATAAAATATGGCGTCGAAAATTCCTCCTCGTCGCTGTCGACTGTTAACGTACATACCCAAGAGACTGGTGCCGCGTTGTATGGAAATGTTTAGCCTCTGGCCAAGGTAAAAGCCCGCTTTTAGGTTACGGGAAGTGTCAACCAGTCGTTCGGATATTTCGACTTTACTTCAACGTGCGAAATTTCATGTCGAAAAAACCGCTCTTCGCCTATTGCAAACCGACCCTAAATGTGCTTTGTTTTCCACAGTAGGCATGCCGACAGTAGAAGAAGTGTGCTCGTCATTCGGGCTCACTGACGTGGACATACAGTATTCAGACGCTGACTTAGAAAACTTGACATCATACAAGCTGTTCCAGCAACATGTGCGGCCATTGCTTGTCAAAGAGAACCCTAAGGTAAGTTCCGTTTCATGTACGAGCAAGTGTGTGGAATGTTTGTCGCAAAACCCAACTATTGATAAAACTCTTTAACATAGGCTAGTGTAATTGGAAACTGGCATATCCTAGAACCGACAATTCGAAGACATGTAATATCTACCAACCCGCTCTGGGCCCGCGGAATTTCGACCTACTCCCTCTTACTATGAGGAGCCCTGTTTTCGGGAGTTAATAGCGGACTCCCGGCAACGTAGGCGTGAGCTTGCGGGCGGCGAGCCATGGGTAGCTCGTCGCCCGGTAAGGACCAGGCTCGGGTCGACGGCGCGTAGTGTTCCACGCGCGCCTCAAAGAGATGTCAGCAGCACTGAAGGGGTCTGCTAGGACCGATGCCTGCCATCCAGCGAGATTCGTTCGATAGAGTTACCGTGGCCCTGGCACATGGGCAACTGAAGGAACACGGGTGGGTTTTAGTCAATAAAAGTCTGACACGCCCTTCCGCTCCGCCCAGAGCGGGAGAAGTCATTTGATGATTTCCCATCCAGAAAAAAAGGAGGCCTGTTTCCCAGCAGTGAGAACATTATATTGAATATCTTAAAAATCTTTGATATCATTGCAATTCTTAAAATGGGAGACTTATTAATATTTATGCAGTAATTAACTCAAAGTAGTTAGATCACTATTGGCTGTTTGTTTTCCTCCTAATGAAATAACGAATAGTTCACCTACCCAGTAATAGATGAAGGAACTAGAAACTTCCTCATTCTATTAACTGGCTCTAACAATTCGATAATAATGACATGACGATTCATTTGTATAGAATTCAAGAATATGCAACACACAAGAACATAAGCGTGAAAGATAACTTTAGGGTTCTGCATAACTCATAATTGAGGAGTTGGTTCCCTGCCAGGGACGCGAGATTGTTCGAAAGAGACACCGTGACTCTGGCACATGGGTAACTGAAGGTACACGGGTGGGTTTTAGTCAGTAAAAGTCTGACACGTCCTCCCGCTCCGCCTAGAGCGGGAGACGTCATTTGATGATTTCCCATCCAAAAAAAAAAAGGTTTGTTACACGAGCTTAGTTACCCCACGGCTCCGCTACGCAAACTAAGCTACGAACCACATTTCCGCTACGCGATCCGCGTTGCGAACTACGATTGTACGTCTGCTCCGCCCAAGAGCGGGAGACGTCATATGATGATTTCCCACCCAAAAAAAAGGAGTTGGTTCCAATATAAAATCAGACGTTATACTCGATACATAAACCGAAATATTTGGTCTTATTAAACTTGATTTTTTGCGCTTACTAAACTTAGAGTCACATCATCCTTGCCTTACCCAGCCAGTTTATCTGGGGACGGCGCAACATGTCTTTTTCTGCCATACTTCTCTGTTAGTCGTCTCTCTAACCATATCATCATGCACACAGTACATCCGTCGTTTCTTTGGTGTTCTACTCAAAACTTTCCTCACGACATTTTCCTCCGTGTCACATGCAATGACAACCGATTTCCACACAACAATTCAGCTACTGGTGCAAATTTCAGTCTTCCTCTTATGTAATCATTTTTTATATTTAACAGTACCTAATAAAAAAAAATTGTACCTAATATTTTATTTATACTAAGTATTTGTTTCCTTCGGCCTTCACAAGATCATCGGCCCACCTTGGTGGACGTCTTCTAACTCTACGTCATTCGGTAGAGGACCAGTGCTGCGGGAACATAGAATCGATCGAAATGGTTGAGCTTGGGCCTATGATGAATGAGGATTATGAAGTATTTCTTGTTATAGCAGCAATAGAAATACACACCCTGTGAACATTTCAACTGTTTACCTATTATGGTTATTATATACAGCTCGCTGACAGACAGATAGACGGACGGACCGACAGCGGAGGCTTAGTCATAGGGTTCCGTTAGAAACCATTGCATACGGAACTCTAAAAAAAATATAGATATCGGCGAAAAAGAAGAAGAATAACTTTTTTTTTCAATCAACCAGGTTCCAGTATCAAAGCTGATGATGTTAGTAGCAGCAAAATGGCGGCTGTTCTGCGAAACAAACCCGCACATTAGCAGCGGGACCCCGGCTATGGGCTCCGAAGAGAACACAAACACTTCCACAACTTCAGACTACGTGCCTAAACCAGGCCGGCCAGGACGCACCCCTAAAGAGGTTAAGGTAATTAATTATACTTTTAGACCTTTGGTTACAAGTGGTAGAATTTGATTCTATTTCAACTTTCTGTTGTACCTACCATAATTTCACGCGAGTCAAATCAAAAGTCATTTATTCAAACTAGGCTGAGAGTCAGCACTTTTTGAACGTCAAAGTTACATAAGACAGTCCCCCAAAACGCCCGCTCTTCACCACTTCCTAGTGCTTTAGCTGGGAAGAAGTGGCGCAACAAACTCCCCAGCAGAGCTGTCTGTTAAGTTAGAAGAACTGTGTCACTCTCGTGTCACAGTTCAGGAAATCGGTCTAGTTTGTTTGCACAATAGGATGGAACTTCGATACCAATTCTTCGACGCACGAACCAAGTCACAGCAGGTCTTGTCGTGTCACTCACAGATAGCAGAGTCTTGCTTGCGTGGGTCAATTAAATATTGCTTAGACTTACCAAATGTACATTGATAATGGTTACCGATAAAATTTAGGTTGGCGACCAACGTATGGTGCGTAAAGAATTGCACCATCCCATTTCTTCGCGTGTCGTAAAACGCTACTAAGGGACTTACTAGAGAATGGGCAGCAGCGTTCCCTATGCATTTTACCACCATACTGCGATCGCCAACCCGCCTGCCAAGCGTGGCGATTATGGCAAAGCCCCCCAAATTGGGGAGGCCTAAGTCCAGCAGTGGACGTCTTACGGCTGAAATGATGATGACGACTAACTGAGTTTATTAACTCTGCACAGAGTGAAGAAGTAATAGAAGAGCCGGAGGAGGAAGAAGAGGAGGAGCAGAGCGACGAGGGCGCGGCGCTGCCCCGCAAGCGAGGCCGTAAGCCCAAGCACGGCAGCGCGGCCGGCAGCACGCCGCGCGGCAAGCCGGGCCGCAAGCCCAAGGTGCCCACCTTGAAGATTAAGTTCAGCAAGCGGAAGAGGACGAGCAGTGTGAGTTTTGAGATCATAGCCTATTTTTTTAATTGCCGGATAATTTATATCTTTTAGGTAAACTAGACTGTGCAAGATATAGGACATGTTAAAAGGTCATCATCTGCCTAGGCAATTGGGAATAGCCATGTTGGGGTCGGCTTTTTGTGCGACAAATTCAATTAAATGTCTCTTTTAAAGTCCATACAATTACATAGTAATAGTCTGAATACCCTGTTTGTATAGATTTATGTCTAAGGTGGTCTCATAAGGGAAACATCGGACAGATTTGGTTGGCCAGGTAAAATCAAATCTGATCACATCGCCATGAGCAAGCCTCGCGATCAATGCAGGCTCATGCGTATTCCGTCTAAGAAGCGGTTTAAGCCCAACAGCGGGTCAAAAGTAGCTTCGTATTCTTATGGTCTTTTCCATATTTTCACAGATTTCTATAGGAATGTATGTTTTTCTCACTAGGAGGAAGACCAAGAAGGTAGTGCTGTAAACTCAGATTCGGATGCAGAGTTTGAACAAATGCTGGCCGAGGCTGAGGAGCCGAAGCCAGCAACCGCCGCTACCGCAGAGGAAGGAGTTCCGTTGAAGGAAGATGACCCGGCTGTACCTGTGAGTGGCAACATTTTATATTTACACAATTTGTTTATTTACATAAGAAAAATTTACATGGTAAGCTCAGTAATACTATTTAGGATAATAATAATTCATTTAATAAAAACATTTACAAAAAGAGTATGTTTAGCTAACAGTAGTAAGTTTCCCATAAAATTATAGTCCCTAAAGATGAACTATTTCTAAAATATTTTTATTATAAGTGCAAGTGATGACAGGTTTCGTAATTAGAATGCTAGGTGACCCACCCGATCTAGGTTTATTTAATTCTGTGTTAAGTTATAGTACGAGATTTTTTTAAAGTTAATATGCAACCAATGTCCTTCGGAAGTGTTTCAAAGATGTAGTTAGAATTCCTTAATTTTAAAGACTTATTTTCACTGTCTAACTCAATCTGAAAATTAACATGGTTCTGAGCGTGAAAAATATTTTGATAATATGTTATTGTATGTTCTACTCGTATTTGAATGATCACATAACATCGCACGCCTTGTTTTCCTCGAGGGTTTGGGCAGAGGTGTGCCTATAGTACACCCATATTTCGACAGTTATTAGCTAGTTAAGTCCCATGTAATAAGGGGCGAGTTTATTGCCTTCAACTGGACTTGAATCCAGACTCCCAAGTTGTTAATGAGAAATTTCAGATAGAAAAACCCAAAAACAGTTTCCTCAATTGGGAAAGACCAATAGTATTTTATCACAGGTCAATCTTTATCAGTCACACACTGTATGTATAACGGTTTAGTAACAGATACCAGAACAGATACACGCCTTTGAATACATTTTAAAAGGGGAAACTGTTTTAATAACTTAAGTGCTCAGCACATGAGCTGCAGCTTGTCGACGGCTGCAGTTGCCTCTACCGTTGACTTTCGCTCGTGTATATGAGCACTTAGTAATTGTCGATTATTATGAGTTTCCTAGGGTTTTTATAAACCATTTTTCCTTTACAGCAACCCAAAAAGAAGGCAAAGACCAAGATTGGCAATAAGAGCAAAAAGAAGAAGAAACTGAAGACCACAAGTAAGTTCCCCGACGGCGCCGAGGGAGAACATGAACACCAGGACTATTGCGAGGTGTGTATTTACTTTATTTAAAAATAAATCTTTTTACCTATTTTGGTATGGTAATTTTATTCTAGGTGCATAGTTTTCACATAAATATGCGAGTCTCACTATACTCCATTTGTTTAGGTAATTAACTAAAGGTAAACAATCTTGATATGTCTTTTTGTATAAAATAAATCGTATAAAAGACCAACAAATATTATTTAAATTAAGTTACTTACCTAACATCGGTTTAAGTAAATACCTAATTGTAAACATTTTTAGATTCAATTTTTAGAAAGTTTTTTAGATAAAAGACATGTTAAGATTGTTTACATTTAGTTAACTACCTAAACAAATGGAATATAGTAATAATTAATGTATGTATTGTTAAACATTTTTAAAAGACTAACTTGGCCCCTTTTTCTCTATACGAAACAAATTTTTGGAAGGATTTCACTAGAATCAAACCTATTTACTCGACTACGGCTAAGGAAAAAGGAGGGTTATGATTTAATGTAAAAGTTGACGTTCAAAAGTGCCTTTTATGTGCCTATTTGAAATAAATACATATATGTTTTTCTCTTGCCTTGAAAATCTACGTGTTTGCCGTGAAAAATTACAATTGATTAGCCGTGTTTAGGCGTGGTCATCAGTGTTGTAGGAATCACTATGGAAGCTTGTTTGAAACACGTTTTTTTTTTCGGCGCCGTTTGTTCCGTAAAGAAGCCGTGTTTTGTAAATGGGTTGGCTGTCCCTTGCATGTAGCACAGACCTTGTGGTTCTTTTTATTTATTTTATGTCTTGAGATACAAGGTGTTTCTATTGATATCCCATAACTCTAGGGTATTAATAAGACCATATCAAGGAATCTATTGGTTTTTTTTTTGTTTTTAAAGGCAAGTAATGGGTTTCTTTTTTCTTGAATATGGGTGTAAGTTTAATTTGATAAGTACGAATAATACATTTTCATTCAAACCAATAATTCAAATTTAAAGCTAAGAAAATGTAACTTTATCATATTTCACGTAAGGGTGTTTTACATAAATAATCGTGACGTCCAATTATTTTGTTTGAAAAATTAAAATAAAGCATATGCCAGTTGATTCTTTGACATGGTGTCATTAGGAGTTACCATAAATTAATATTAAAATGGATTTCAAAAGGAACACCTTTTATAATTTCAACCTTAGTGACATTTCCTCTGTCAGGTTATTGTAGGAAAAAAATCATTTTCATTTCATTCATTCATAAACAATTTACATTGTGTTTAATATATACACATGCAATTTACATAAAAAAAGAAAAATACAAAGAACTATGAACTATTAATTATCCTCCCAATGAAATTCAAGTATTCATAGTGCTAAAAACAGTTTTGAATATAATAAAGGTATTTTCCCGTTTATTACCAGGTTTGCCAACAAGGTGGCGAGATTATCCTTTGCGACACATGCCCACGTGCATACCATTTGGTGTGTCTCGAGCCTGAGTTAGAAGAGACACCTGAGGGTCGCTGGTCGTGTCCACACTGCGAGGCCGAGGGCAACCAGGAACAGGAAGATGATGACGAGCATCAGGAGTTCTGCAGGTAAGAGTGCAGCTTACATAGACAAAAAAACTTAGAAATACTTGTCCTCCTGCTGCTTGGGCCTTTTTAGTATTCATTTCAGCCGTAAGACGTCCACTGCTGGACTTAGGCCTCTCCCATTTGGGGGGCTTTGCCATAATCGCCACGCTTGGCAGGCGGGTTGGCGATCGCAGTATGGTGGTAAAATGCATAGAGAACGCTGCTGCCCATGCTCTAGTAAGTCCCTTAGTCGCCTTTTACGACACCCACGGGAAGAAATGGGGTGGTGTTATTCTTTACGTCCGGCACCACACGGTACTTTTACTATTAGGAAGATTATATAAAAAATCATTGTGTAAAATATAGAATTTAATTATTTTGGTAAGAGAATCTTTGAACAATGTTAATATGAAGGTATAAGTGTTGTGTCGCTGGCATGATTGTATGTCAGATCTTGTTGGCCCAAAATCACGCCAGTTACATGGCGTCATCGATGGCAGCGCAGAGGTCACTTTGGCTGTATGTTTTGGGATACAAAGGGCAGAATAGGATGTGGATCATAATTTGCGACACAGCTTCACATCTACACCCTGCTGCCGTGCCATCGAGTTAGCCCCACTTTACGCCAGGTTACAGTTTGTGCCTGGAGCCACTTGTGTCTGGAGAGATCACGAAAGGGAGATGCTCCTTTGGTATTACTTACTATTAGAATAGACAATCCTTCGCATCAGTATCTTCCACACCTCTTTTGGAGCCAGTGTAGATCTTTTACTATTTCCTACTGGTCGTCATTATGTAACGAATTCTTGGCAAAGTTTATAAAACTTATGTTACCATATTCTTTTACCTCTACAGAGTTTGCAAGGACGGCGGTGAACTTTTATGCTGTGACTCTTGTCCGTCGGCATACCATCGGTTCTGCCTCAATCCGCCACTGGAAGAGGTGCCAGACGGAGACTGGAAGTGCCCTAGATGTAGTGTAAGTACCCACCTAATTTTATACCTATATTTAGAAAACCAAAAATTAATTAGCAACAATGAATAGTAGCTCATCTTTGAGGTTCTAGTACAGTTTGCCACAAAAATATCAACTTTCCAGTGCCTGATAACTTCGTAAATCCGAAAAAGAAATGCAGGTCATAGTGCTACCTAGTTTGATCTAATATATCATTTTGTGTCGTTAACCAATAGGTATAACTACTAATACGCAATTTTAAAAATTAATTAGATTGACTTGTTTTTTTATTATAAAATAAGCGTTATTAATGGAATCTTTTTAATCCTTCTAGTGTCCACCGTTGGATGGGAAAGTTGCGAAGATATTGACGTGGAGATGGAAGGAGCAATCGGCGAAGTCGAAGGCTCCGCGTTCGCGGGAGTTCTTCGTCAAGTGGCACGACCGGTCTTATTGGCACTGCAGCTGGATATCTGAACTACAGGTGACTTTTTAATAAAACGTGCAAAATATAAAAAAAATCTTATTGAGAAAAAGAAAAACACCTACCTAATCAATTTTGTAGTCTAACGACTTTTTTGGCAGTGTTCAGTGCCTGTCTGGATCATCATCTGCCTAGCATTTTCCCAACTATGTTGGGGTCGGCTTCCAGTCTAACCGGATGCAGCTGGATACCAGTATTTTACATGAAGCAACTCCCTTCACAAGATCTCACCTTCACAAGATACTGGGTACGATACCCCTTGGTAAGACTGGTTGTCAGACTGTCCGGCGTTTGACGACATGTAACGACGAGTTTAAAGTGCTTTCCGAGGCACAGAGGAGACATGATATGTAAAGATGGTACCTTGTTCACGGACCAAGCGCGGCAAGTGTAGCTTAACCTGCACCCTAATTGTGGAACGTATTATCATTCAGAATCCGAATCCTATTGAAGATTAAATTATTTGTAATTCATAGCATCATTTGTTGCGGGAGGAAACGCCCGGGTGTTTCCATTGCGAGGATCGTCTAGAGGACACGGTGGAGCATACGGTGGAGGTGTGCCCTGCCTGGGCGGAGCACCGCCGTGTCCTCGTGGAGGCGATCTCTCGCGTCCGGCCCTGGTGCGAGCCATGGTACGGAGCGAGAGGGCATGGGAAGCCGTCACCTCCTTCTGCGAAGCAGTAATGCTCGCGAAGGAGGAGGCGGGGCGCCTGAGGGAGTGGCAGTCTCTGCGCCCTCGCGTCCCTAGCCGCCGCAGGAGGAGACGCCCCGGGCGTCGGCAGTCGATAGCGGACTCCCGGCCACCGTAGGCGCGAGCTTGCGGGCGGTGAGCAATGGGTAGCTCGCCGCCCGGTAAGGACCAGGCTCGGGTCGACGGCGCGTAGTGTTCCACGCGCGCCTCAAAGAGATGTCAGCAAATTGAAGGGGTCTGCTAGGACCGATGCCTGCCGAGGTCGCGAGATTGTTCGAAAGAGATACCGTGACCCTGGCACATGGGCAACTGAAGGAACACGGGTGGGTTTTAGTCAGTAAAAGTCTGACATGCCCTCCCGCTCCGCCCAGACCGGGAGAAGTCATTTGATGATTTCCCATCCAAAAAAAAAAAAAAAAGCATCATTTGTTCGAATAAAATGTCGGCTTAGCAACGTAAATAACGCCATGAATGTTGTTTAACTATGAAAATGAAACCGATTACTATTGATAGCAAGTTACGCAATTACCCCTCTGATGAATCGACCCGCGCGACTCTTATTAACTTATATAAAAAGAAAAATAACGAACTACACTCCATTTGTTTAGGTAGTTAACTAAAGGTAAACAATCTTGATATGTCTTTTTATATAAAATAAATCGTATAAAACACCAACAAATATTATTTAAATTAAGTTACTTACCTAACATCGGTTTAAGTAAATACCTAATTGTAAACATTTTTAGATTCAATTTTTAGACAGTTTTTTAGATAAAAGACATGTTAAGATTGTTTACATTTAGTTAACTACCTAAACAAATGGAGTATAGTATGATTTAGGTGTTCCTTCGGAAGTGGTGAAACAAGCCACTAGCTAATATGTTTGACAAACACACTATCACTTTTTTTTACCAGTATTGAACGAGGACAAACATCATTATTGATGACCCATAACATCGCAAACAATTCTAGATCTCGTGTTATTCGTTACATTACAGTTGGACGTGTTCCACCCGCTAATGTACCGATACTACATGCGCAAATCCGACGTGGAGGAGCCTCCTAAATTAGAGGAACCTTTGGACGAGCGCGACGGACGCGTCAAGAGGCTGCGGGATAAACAGGAACATGAAACAGACGAGAAGATTCTTGAAGAGAAATATTATAGGTGGGTTGACATTTATGTTCTATTACTACTAATAATTTGGTCGTTATGATCAAGATTGCAGTCATCAATCGCTCCCTGCCAGATCCGCGAGATTTGTTCGAAATAGTTACCGTGGCCCTGGCATATAGGCAACTGAAGGAACACGGGCGGGGTTTAGTCAGTAAAAGTCTGAGACGCCATCCCGCTCCGCCCAGAGCGGGAGACGTCATTTGATAATTTCCCACGCACAAAAAAAAAAGCCATCAATTAATAAAATAACAATATATTTCACTAGCTTCTGCCTGCGGCTTCGCCCGCGTGGATGTCAAAAACTTCACCATTTCACCCTCTTAGGAATGGAATTTCAAAAAACCCTTTCTTAGTGGATACCTACTCCTCACAAAGAACACACCCACCAAATTTCATGTCTCTAGGACCAGCGGTTTAGGCTGTACGTTGATATATCAGTCAGTCAGTCACTCGGGACTTTGAATTTTATATATATAGATGAAGATAAAGTGCAGCTCCATGTTGGATTGCTTTTTTATCGATCTATATTCATCAATCATTCAAAATTGGCATCGTGATTTTATTATTTCTCTGTGAAAAACTTACCAAACAGCTCAACTAAAATGAGCATATTTATAATCAATCCGCTCAGGAAATATAATTCACTATTGTTCGCACCAATTCACAATCGTAACAAACAACCTATGACCTCAGATACGGCGTGAAACCAGAATGGCTGGTCGTGCACCGAGTGATCAACCACCGCACGTCGCGCGACGGCACCACGTACTACCTCGTCAAGTGGCGCGACCTGTCCTACGACCAGGCCACCTGGGAGTCGGAGAATGCCGATATAGCAGGCTTGAAGAATGCTATGGAATATTATCAGGTTAGTTAGAAAAACTTTCTGAAAAACTCTTTCTTAGACATTGACATTGGTGAAGTAAATCATCGTGAGAAAAACTGAAGTTATATAGTTTATATATATAAGTCTGAAGTCGCTAAACCGTCTTGAGAAAGCAAGCTCGGTGATCAATGCGTATCTCTTCTCTACGTGACAAGAGGTCTTTACCCTGCATTGGGACAATACAAGGCTGGCATTGTAGTTAAAATGGCATATTTATCGTTTTGTTTAAGAATCTTATTGATGAGTACCAAATGGGCAAATTTTTATGGTTTTTCTATAAATATTTGAATGCACAATCTAAGGTAATTATCAATTTGGGAATACAAGCTCAATTTTGTATGGAACCTAGTTTCCATTGCAACCGATTTTTTTTTAGAAGCTTTCATTACAAACAGTCAATAAAAAATCAACTATGCAGTCAAGAAATATTTACGATACATCCTCTAACGCACTTATTCCACTGAAACTCGTAAAATAATGAATCTATTTATTTACAGGACATGCGCGGCTATATCACATCTGAAGGCAAGACAAAAGGCACCAAAGGCAAGAAAGCAGGACGCAAGAGCAAGAACAAAGACATTATCGACGAAGATGACAGCAGCGGCGCCTTACTGATGAAACCTAAGAAATACAACCCACCGCCTGATCGTCCCACCACTAACTTGAACAAGAAATACGAAGACCAGCCACCCTACGTGTACGAGACCGGTATGCAGCTTCACCCGTACCAGCTTGAAGGTCTTAACTGGCTGCGGTACTCCTGGGGACAAGGCATCGATACTATACTCGCTGACGAAATGGGTCTCGGAAAAACTATTCAGACAGTCACATTCCTTAACTCATTGTTCAAGGAGGGACATTGCAAGGGGCCATTCTTGGTTTCTGTGCCTCTGTCAACAATCATCAATTGGGAGAGAGAGTTTGAACTGTGGGCTCCTGACCTATACTGCATTACTTACGTCGGTGACAAAGATTCCAGGGCCGTCATAAGAGAGAATGAACTGACGTTCGACGATGGCGCTAACAGAGGGGGACGACCTTCCAAGATTAAGTCACAAGTCAAGTTCAACGTACTTCTCACGTCTTACGAGTTAGTGTCTATCGACGCCACTTGCCTCGGCTCCATTGAGTGGTCCGTTCTAGTAGTAGACGAAGCCCACAGACTGAAGAGCAACCAGTCCAAGTTCTTCAGGTTACTAGCAGGATACCATATCAACTACAAACTACTACTCACCGGTACCCCCCTACAGAATAACCTAGAAGAATTGTTTCATCTCTTGAATTTCTTAAATAAGGATAAGTTCAATGATCTCGCCGCATTCCAGAATGAATTTGCCGATGTGTCGAAGGAAGAGCAGGTGAAGAGGCTTCACGAGATGTTGGGACCTCACATGCTGCGAAGACTGAAGGCTGACGTGCTCAAGAACATGCCCACCAAATCAGAGTTTATTGTACGTGTAGAATTGTCGCCCATGCAGAAGAAGTACTACAAGTACATTCTGACGAGGAACTACGAGGCTCTGAACCCTAAGAGTGGTGGACAAACTGTGTCCCTACTCAACGTCATGATGGATTTGAAGAAGTGCTGTAATCATCCCTATCTGTTCCCCGTCGCGGCCGAGGAAGCTCCCCTCGGACCTCACGGAAACTACGACACACAAGCCTTAGTGAAAGCGTCAGGCAAACTAGTTCTTATGTCCAAAATGTTGAGGCTACTCAAAGAACAAGGTCACAGGGTATTGATCTTCTCTCAGATGACGAAAATGTTGGACATCCTCGAAGATTTCTTGGAGGGAGAAGGTTACAAATATGAAAGAATTGACGGCGGTATTACCGGTACGATTCGTCAGGAAGCTATCGATAGATTTAATGCTCCCGGCGCACAACAGTTTGTGTTCTTACTCTCGACTAGGGCTGGTGGTCTGGGTATTAATTTGGCCACAGCCGACACTGTAATCATTTACGATTCTGACTGGAATCCTCACAACGACATTCAGGCATTCTCTCGTGCGCATCGTATTGGTCAGGCCAACAAGGTCATGATATACCGTTTCGTAACCCGCAACAGTGTGGAGGAGAGGGTCACACAAGTAGCTAAGAGGAAAATGATGTTGACTCACTTGGTCGTACGACCCGGTATGGGCGGTAAGGGCGCGAACTTTACCAAGCAAGAATTGGACGATATTCTCAGGTTTGGAACAGAGGAGCTGTTCAAGGAAGAGGATGGGAAAGAGGAAGCTATTCATTATGATGACAGGGCTGTTGGGGAACTGCTCGATCGTTCAAAGGAGGGTATCGAATCGAAGGAATCCTGGGCCAACGAATACCTTAGTTCATTCAAAGTCGCCAGCTATTCTACAAAGGAAGGCGACGGCGAGGAAGAAGTGGACACAGAAATTATCAAACAAGAAGCTGAGAATACCGACCCGGCCTACTGGATCAAACTGCTCAGGCATCACTACGAGCAGCACCAAGAGGACCAGGCCAGGACTCTAGGTAAAGGCAAGCGAGTGCGCAAACAGGTCAACTATAATGACGGTATTGTCGCACAGACTGAAAACAGAGAAGACTCCACATGGCAGGAGAACGGCTCTGACTATAATTCGGACTTTTCTCAAGGCAGCGAAGATGATAAGGAAGATGACGATTTCGATGAGAAGAATGATAATGGTGACTTGTTGAGCAGGCGCAGTAAACGTCGCTTGGAGAGGCGTGAAGAACGCGACCGGCCGTTACCGCCGCTGTTAGCGAGAGTCGGAGGAAATATGGAAGTACTCGGCTTCAACGCGCGCCAAAGGAAGTCCTTCCTCAACGCCATCATGCGCTACGGCATGCCGCCACAAGACGCCTTCAACTCCCAGTGGCTTGTGCGCGACCTAAGAGGAAAGTCCGAACGAAACTTCAAAGCATACGTCTCCTTATTCATGCGACATCTTTGCGAACCCGGTGCGGATAACGCAGAAAACTTTGCTGACGGCGTCCCCAGAGAAGGCCTATCGAGACAGCATGTTTTGACTCGAATTGGAGTCATGAGTCTTATTAGAAAGAAAGTGCAAGAGTTCGAGCATATTAACGGGTATTATAGTATGCCGGAGATGATTCGCAAGCCTGTAGAGCCTGTGAAATCAGCTACGGGAGAGAGTGCCGCGCCGTCGCCAGCGCCATCTACGGCGACACCTATAACTTCAGCCGCGCCTTCGCCCGCACCTACACAAGTCACACAGATATCCGGACAGGCTCCCACACCCGGGGGCTCAGAGAAAGACGAGAAAGAAGAAATCAAAGAAGAGAAATCTGATAAGGACATCAAAGAAAAAGACGAGCCAATGGACATTAGTGACATTAAAGAAGAGAATGGTGACGAAAAAGAATCAACTAAAGACAAATCGGAAGATTCAAAGGACGGTGAAAGACGTATGTCGGTGGATGATGAGCCCAAAGAAGAAGAGAAGCCAGAGGAAAAGAAGGAAGAGAAAGAAGTTAAGGTGAAGGATGAGAAAGAGGAGGTAGATAAGAAAGAGGATGCTAAGAGTGATAAGGCCGAATCGGAAGCTTCTGAGAAGCCTAAAGATGAAAAGAAAGTAAATGTAAGTGTTGTTTTTTTATGTGAGGTCCGTTTTTTGCTTGTTCTTACTTTAAAAAAAAATATGGCACAAAATTACTTCTCGTTCTTGTTCCTAAAAATGATAGATGGTTTTATCTTTAAAATACACAACTAGCTTTCTTGAAATGCCATAAATTCTATCAATGTGAAAATAAATCTGTGTGTCTGTTAATATTCACGCCTAAACTACTTATGCCAGTTAGGTAGCCTAGGACCTGAAGAAGGACAGGCGGATAACTTTTTTTTTGTATTAAAAGCTAAATACACTCGAGACGAAATCGCGGGCTACAGTTAGTAATTAATAAATCATGTGTGATGTAAATTTTGGTTACAATATTACACGTAATAAGTCCAGAGCTTATTTAAAACCAACAAAATCTCTTTCCAGGACGATGAGGACGACGACGTGGTGCTAGTAAAAGAGGAAGAAGATCTCAAAGTGGAGCGTCGCAAGTTCATGTTCAACATTGCGGACGGAGGCTTCACGGAGCTGCACACGCTGTGGCTCAACGAGGAGAGAGCCGCGGCCCCCGGGCGGGAGTACGAGATCTGGCACCGGCGACACGACTACTGGCTGCTGGCCGGCATCGTCACGCACGGCTACGGGCGCTGGCAGGACATACAGAACGACCTGCGCTTCGCTATCATCAACGAGCCCTTCAAGATGGACGTGGGCAAGGGCAACTTCTTGGAAATCAAGAATAAGTTTCTGGCGAGGCGTTTTAAGGTGAGTGTTTTTACTATAAAGCTGTGTACTTTCTCTGAAGAAAGTTCAGGTAATAACGCATTTGCAATTACACGACATTCAGCTCGATTATCGGCAACTCTCATCCAGCTGCTAACTAGCCTGAGGGCGCCCTACCTTACGTCACACATTTTATTACATCGTCAAAACTTTCTTCTGTTATTTTTTGGATGTAAGCCACAGTAAGAGTCTTTTAAAGTTCAGAATATAATAGCAATCTTCCACCCTCATATTAAAAAAAAAAATTAAGCTCGTCAAAAATTATAAATACTTTTTTCCCCCAAATATTATGGATGTGGGTTTATCAAAACAACTCAGCTTCCCACCTGTGGGTTTGCCCATTATAATTAAAACACTGTTTTCAGCTACAACTAACTTAAAACTAATCTCTTTCCAGCTCCTAGAACAAGCGTTAGTAATTGAAGAACAACTTCGTCGCGCGGCGTACCTGAACCTGACGCAGGACCCGAACCACCCCGCCATGTCGCTCAACGCGCGCTTCGCGGAGGTGGAGTGCCTCGCCGAGTCGCACCAGCATCTCAGCAAGGAGTCGCTAGCTGGCAACAAGCCTGCTAACGCTGTGTTGCACAAGGTATAAAGGCTTTATGTTTTTGTTATCCCTTCAATTTCACCATGGCTGCGGTGCTAAACTTAATGAAGACTTAGGCTAAGCCCACATTGCGCATTTTAAATCGTATATTCATGTGAAAAAAATCGCAAACGCAAATAATTTTTAAGCGAATTTTCTAGTGTTTTTTTTTACCGCAGTCCGCAGACTAGTATTTTGGTATTGTTTACAGATTAGAGATTATTATTAAAACAAATTCCGTAGTGTGCTCTTGGCCTTATGCACACATTTATAACCAGTGAGATAAATAACCCTTCCAATCTGCCCTAGTCAGGTAAAACTAAGTGCAACATTAATTGTTTATATACCTTTTGTCACCCTGGCAAGTAAAATTCTTTAACCAGTGTCAGCGGTGCATGCAATCAAATGGTGTATTGATTTTTGTGATCTTCTTGAGTTGTAATTTACCAACCAACAGTAGCACATTGCTGGTCGTAAGCCTCCTCTAATACCTACTATACTAACTGAACAGACAGCTGTGCTGCTGGGGAGTTTGTTGCGCCATTTCTTCGTCCCACCTAAAGCACTAGGAAGTGGTGAAGTGCGAGCGTTTTGGCCGACTTTCAGCCTAGTTTGATTAAATGACTTTTGATTTTATACCACGTCTCTCCCATCCTCAACAACGTTTAAAAATATCTTTATGAAAACATTAATATGTAAATTATTTATCGTAACTAATTAACGTATTTGTTTTCTCCAGGTGCTGAATCAACTAGAGGAGCTGCTATCAGACATGAAGTCGGACGTGTCCCGACTGCCGGCGACTCTCGCACGCATCCCGCCCGTCGCGCAGCGGCTGCAGATGTCCGAGCGGTCCATACTTTCTAGACTAGCGGCTACTGCCGGCAACCCAGTGCCAGCTGGTAAGATAATACTTTGATATTATTAGATCATCAGGCAGCTGCATGCTATTTCATTCATCATCTGCTTAGACAAGCCCGGCTTCTAGTCTATTAGGATGCAGTAAAATCTCAGTATTTTCTTTAGACGCTGATATGTCATTAGAAGAGTATTTTCTCTATAGTCAATAATTGAATTGTTACCTCGAGCTAACTCTAGTGAGGATGCTATCTGTCACCAGCCTGTTTTGTTGTTACCACGTTCATGAATTGAAATTGGTTTTACTTTTTATGCAGCGTGTGCTCGGTACACGAAATTTTCGAATTTACGTTTCACACTGATTGCGAGCATTGGTAGCCTAGTGGTATCGGCTCCGACTTACGAGTTGTAGGTCTTAGGTTCAAACCCAAGCAGGCGCTTTTTGTTAACAAGTTGAGTGCCAAACACAGATTGATGGTTAATCCCATATGACCACAGATTTAGAGCGCATACAAAATTGTTAGTAGCAAGCACGCGATATCGCGTGATCGGCCATAATGCAAAGCCGGCAAATCACGCGATATCGCGTGATCGGCACTCAAAGTGTTAATATCATCACCAGTAATCTCATAACGATGAAGGAAAATATTGTAACATTGTGAGGAAACCTGGCATGTGGCAAAAATTCGAAGAAATTTTGCATCTACCTACCCGCACTAGCCCCGCGTAGATTATGGCCTAATCCCTTTCACTGAGAGGAAGCCAGTGTCCCAGCAATGGGAACATTATAGGCTTATTATGGCTGATTGTGATATCGTATCCGTCCATTTTACGTTTTTAGAACCATGAGAACTCTTTTTAAATTAGTATACTAATGAGTTCCGTAACTTTGCAGCACAAATGGCGCAGTTCCCGCTGGGCTTCCAGTCGGGCGGCTCCTTGCCAGGCTTCTCCCCGGCGGCGGCGGCGGCTGCCAACTTCTCCAACTTCCGCCCGCAGTACTCGGTGCCCGGACAACCCGCTTCCAGTGGATCTTCTAATGTAAGTAGCATAAATAAGACTTTTATTTACTGATAAATACCCAGGCAGTTGGGCAACAATAATAGAAGCTCAATAATCTATTTCCAATGATACTTTTTTCAATCTTTATTAAAGAAAATTTTGTTATTTGTATTGTAAAATGTTTTAGTTTGAATTCAGACTAATTTGATCTTTCCTTTTTTTACAGAAATCATAAGCTCCGTAACTTATACAACATATTTCAACTTGAAAATTTGCAGGTATTATATTTCTCTCTTTTCTCATAGACAATTCATAGTATTTAATTTACTAAAATTAAAATACACGTGCGAGTAGTAAATTCTGCAATAAAGTGTGAATGAACTAGAATGTTTGATGTAATATTAAAATATAAATTATTTGTTTTAGTGAGCGGCTAATTGGTCACATAGATGAATATTTTAGATGTAATCTTTCCAAGATTCGTGTTCCACCTTGGGTTTGAAGTGATAATTATAGCAAATTAGTGCAGTTATGTTAGGTAACATACAAATACTACGTCATTTTGATGCAGAACTCACAATATTATTTATTTCATCCTGATCTGTATGAATCTTGTTTATTGTGTAAGTGATTGTGGACTATTAAGAAACCTATTTTTAATTTACCAAAAATGAAAATTGAATAAATCGTATCATTTAAGTGATTTCGTTCGTATTATTTACATATCCTTTAGTAAATCCTGAAAAGAGCCTCCGTAACTGAACCAGTGTCATTCAAAACATTCGATAGGACGAAAACAAACGATTGATCTACTGGGTGGCCACCCTATTGAACATTAATACGAAAAAATAACTCTATTTACTCATGAGTTATGGCTAAATAGTTAAGATTTTGTTATGCATAGTATTTCGAGAACATTATGTATGACTGTCATCTAGCAATGTGAACTTTAACCCAGCATTGTAGCAGTTGGCCATACAACTATCGCATAGTCGTTGCATTTTACAAGCACTCGTCAATCATTCTTATATAAACCTTATTCCATTGACACATGACACACACACATGACGTGCACTTGAATTTCTGATACGAAATGATACAACACATATGTCAAAAAATATCATTTAATTCATGATCACAGTATAATTACTATTCAAAACAGTCAATGCAATAAAATGTCACGTAAATATCACCACATGTAAGTATCGTCGTCTGTATTATACTTGACACAATCTAAAGGTTTGATGACATTGGGGTCTGATGAGCAGAAATGTTGAAGCATTTCTTCGCTGAGTCCACAATCTGAAAGATTCTCTTTGTTGAATGCTTTGGCGAAGTGGTTCGGCTCGTTTTCTTTTGACGATTCATCTGCAAAGAATAAGTTGCTTGAGGCGTGGATAAAAATTACAAAAGATGAAGTCGTCCTTGGTTTAGTATTCGCAAGCACAACTTCTGAGCCAGAGTCCAGGGTTCGATCCCTGCTCCGAAATAGGCTTTTCCATATATAAAAAAAATATCTATCTAGGCTCGACTCTTTTTACATAGGACTTATACGTAAGTGACGAAATGTGAGCATAGTATAGCTACACCTCTGGGAACCCCTTCTAGGAATATAAACGTGATGTTTACTTTGAAAGTCTACATACATCCTTACATACTCCTTTAGCCTCGTCTACATTCATACATCCGACCGCACGCTGGTCGCAAGTACTACGTACCTGACTTTTCAAGAACATTACCAGTAAGGTCACTATACGTCCTCCTAGCCATGTGATGTCGGCCGTAAAGAATAACATCACTCCATTTCTTCCCGTGAGTGTCATAAAAGACTACTAAGGGACTTACTAGAGAATGGGCAGCTGCATTCTCTATGCATTTTACCACAATACTGTGATCGCCAACCCGCCTGCCAAGCGTGGCGATTATGGCAAAGCTCTCCAAACCGGGGAGGCTTATGTGCAGCAGTGGACGTCTTACGGCTGAAATGATGAAGATGACGTCCTCCTAGGAACAAACCCTGTAAGCATACTTTATAGTCTTACGTACCTTCAGCGATATTGCTAGCAGCCCACGAGAAGGCCAGCGTTGGCTGATGATGCGCGAAGGTGGCACTGAATTGTGCTGATGAGCTGGTCTTCAACACGTTAAACAGCGTGTGTAGGGTAGTTGGTAGAACTGGACCTTTCAATTCTATGGAGTAGTACTTATTGCTATCGGAATGTATTGTGTTTTCGCGGACCTGGGAATAAAATAATTCATGTTATCATTATGCCTAAGAAACTTAAATTTCTTTAAGAAAATGACCATATAGGGAAACCATCTTTACATACCAAGACCCCTCCGAGCCTCGGAAAGCACGTTAAGCCTCGTGTCGGCTGGCACTTGAGAAGCGGAGAAGCGTCATCTACAAAATTTTTAGGAATAGAGTTGGATAGAGACATGACGTGGAAAACTCACACTAACGGTGTATGTAATCGACTGAGTCAGCATGCATACGCTTTACGAAATCTTGCAAAAGAAGTCAATCAAAGACCATTGATCACAGCATACCATGCCTACGTAACTTCTACATTACGTTACGGCATAATTATATTGGGGCAATTCCACAAACATGGAGATGGTTTTCAGAGTGCAAAAGAGATGCGTTAGGGCGATCTGCGGGATTGTAAGCACGGATAGCTGCAAACCGTTCTTTGTGAATCTCCGCATATTAACAGTGCCTTGCCTATATATATATGAGGTGGTTCTATTTGTTAAAAGTAATCTTCACCTGTTTGGAACATTTAGTCTGGCGCGACACAAAAATAAAATAGTTAGTAAACAACACAAAAAAGCGATTTTTAGTAAACATTTTCTAGGTATGGCTCCAAAGATTTATAATAAAATACCTAAAGTCTTAATGGACTGCAACGATAATAACAAATTTAAGCATGAATTAAACAAGTTTCTAATAAATAAGGCATATTACACTTTAAACGAGTACATGTCAGACAAGAAATTGTTATGATGTCTGTTGGGATTGAGGTGAATGTTTTCTGAGTCCGATTTGTTATCTGTTTACCATATTGTTAATTTAATCTGTTTTTGACCAATCTGATATTATTATACATGTCATATTGTGTTTGACGAAATTATATTCCGACCGTAAATTTATTTGACATTTTATCAATAATTTAGACCTCACAATTTTTAATATTTATGATGCTATATTTTTTGTCAATTTCGATGTATTGAACTGAATAATTTAGATTTTTCTTTGACATAATTAGTAACCAATCTTTGAAATGTATTAAATTGTCTTGTGTATGTTTGTAATTATAAATAATATTTTGCATGCCTTAATTGGTAGGACATAATTAACTGCACATCTACTCAACATCTCAAAATGTATTTATTTCTATGTTCTGCAATAAATGAATTGAATTGAAACTTGTGGATCTTTGACAGTCGTTACGGGTCGTCAGAAGCCCGAAAGTCTGACAACCACTCAGCAAGGGGTGTCGTACTACCCAGTAACTGGGTTGTGGAGGTCAGATAGGCAGTTGCGCCATGACTGCCTATCTGATCTCCATAATACTAGTATTCGGTTAGACTGGAAGCCGATTCTAACGTAGACCTGTCGAGCAAAAGCTATTTAAATACCTTATCAAAGCTCACCTTCAAAGACTGCAGTGTCCCTCCGTGGAACGCTGTCGGAGATAGTAACGTAGGCGGCACTCCGGCGAACGGCCCGGTCGGACTGACGATGGACTTGCAGTTGAGGAGGAAGTTGAACAGCGCCTGCGCATCCGCCCCTCGGACGAATATTAGTGACTCCGCCGCGCTGTCCACGCTGCTTTCTGCACTGTGGGTTATGCGAGCCTGTGGGATAAATAGTTAATTTGAGAATGGAAATATTTGATTGAACGTATTAAAATGTATTGACTGTTTAATAATCTGAACGTGAGTAATTGAGCGGCATCGGTCGGCAAGAGCAATGTCCAAGATTTTCTCAGTAAGAAATCGTCCAATTCAAAACTGCAGGCCCCTCCGCTTAACTATCTAAACAAACATTTGTGCTGTGTATGCAAAAACCAATGGAACAGCGTGCAATATTTAATTAGACGATCCGTACTTTGTTTGTTATTCTAAAAATCAATAAGGATACAAAATAGGAATTATTTCAGGTTTACCAATAAGAGGCGCTATCATTATATTAGGATGTTCAATAAAATATTTTGAAAGCAAAATTAAAATTATTTGAAGTTATATTATAAAACGCCATTACAGATCAAGTGGGTTCATGGTGTTATAACAGAAGTGACGTAAAAGCTGGAGTAAGGCTGGTCGCGCATATGACGGTACTAACTGAAAGTCAACGAAGTGACGCCGGACGCATATTCCGTCAGATGTGCGATTACCCTTAACTCGAAAATAACGTGTGAATTTACGTTGTTATTGTAGTAAATTCAAATGATGTACAATGACACACCATTTACACCATTGACATACCCATTTTATGTCCAGACTTATTACTGTCCATTCCATGGTTGCCTGGAAGAGATCGCATAAAGCGATAAGGCCGCCCATTGTATATTTTGCAGTCTTTGTAATGTTTTTTTGTTTTGTATTTTAATGGTGTACAATAAAGTATATATAAATAAATAAATAATGTTGACAATTTTAACTGGTTCACTAATTCACAGAAATTAATTTTATTTCCTGAAGTAAATCTGTACAAAAAAATTTACACGTCAATTTTATTTTAAAAACTAGATGAGGTCGGGGTTTCCTATCTGACTACTCTGAGAAAAAAGGCCATAACAAACCCAGAGGTCAGTCCAGATATAATCTTAGTTAGACCATGTAGATTGGTGTATCAAATGGTATTTCAAGGACCACACCGATTGAGTAGACCTCTTGAGTCAGTGCACGCATTTGTCAATAATCATGTAACTCAATTCAAGTAGCTCAACGATTCTATGAACTACCGTAAAACGGGGCTACTTTGACTTCCAGGGTTACTTTGACAGATTTTGGGGCTACTTTGACTTCCAGGGTTACTTTGACAGATTTTGGGGCTACTTTGACAGAGCGCCAAAATCGGTTTTCACGTGTGCTCAGCAAGTGTGCGTGTCCTCGAGTAATATTGCGCGAGGCGTAGGGTGTGGGGAACGCGTCATAGTTTGTTGTCATTGTTTTCATTTAAATCCATGTAGTTTTCAATGAAATAATAGTTTTTTTGGTCAAAATGATGTCAAAGTAACCCATGCTTTTACTTTCTTTGACGTCAGTTGCATTTCAATGCCCTGTTAAAGAAACCCCACTTCTGAGGTTACTTTGACATTTAATAAATTAAAAAAAGTAGGGAATTAGGGTAGGTTTTAAATTTGCCATCGATCTGATAACCAAAGGACACATTGTTCTGTTGGCGTAAAAAAAAGTGAAAATCGAGCCGTAAAAAAAAAAGTTACAAACCAAAAACCTCCAAAACCTGTTCAAAGTAGCCCCGTTTTACGGTATACCATAGAATTGACATTCGGAATTTCGGTGCCACAACATATTGCTGCCGTAAGCGGTAATAACAATTTACTGGCACCAATTCCCCATAGGCCAAATTCAGTTTAAAATTACCTGTGTGATATTAATCTTCTTAATAACTTCAGTCTCGAACCCCATCTGTGAGAGGAACTGGTCAGGGTCCTCTTCATCCTCATCCTCCTTCCGATCCAGTTCATCCTGCGTGCACTTCTCATCCATGGTGTCGTAACAACTGTCGAAGGATGCATTCTTTGGTCTGTCCTCTTCTGAGGTGTTTAGCTTCTTCTTGCTGTCTGGTCTTAGTGGCATTGTGTATTCTACGTCTGTGAAAAGTAGGATTATTTATAAAGCTCATCATTCATCATTTCAGCCCAAAGACGTCCACTGCTGGACATAGGCCTCCCCCAATTTGGGAGGCTTTGCCATAATCGCCACGTTTGGCAGGCGGGTTGGCGATCGCAGTATGGTGGTAAAATGCATAAAGAACGCTACTGCCCATTCTCTAGTTAGTCCCTTAGTCACCTCTTTCGACACCCACGGGAAAAAATGGAAGCTCTATTCTCTTTACGTCCAGCAACACACGGAATTTATCGGAGCTTATTATAAAGTTCGGTAAAAAATAATGGTGGATTTTGGTAGGTATGAATCTGAAAGTATTTAATTGAATTTGAAAGTTTATTTCAGAGCAAAATATCAATATAAGTAGAAGCTTTTCAATTACATTTGTATTTGCCTTCAACTGGCAAGAAAATTTTAAATCATATTTCAGCTGCGGTATAACGGCAGGTGCATCTGGAAGGTATGGTTAAATTATACAAGTATGGTACTACAGAAGGCCAAATCTCGTAATTAAAATCGTTCTAAATCTAGTCGCAGTCACGTCTCGGCGAAAAAACTCACAATCAAATGTCAATAACTTGTCGAAAATGAATCGAAACTCTTATGATTTTTTGATAAATTGGACTGAGATCAGACTGTGAATGTTCTTAAAATCGGTTTTTAACCGACTTCAAAAAGGAGGAGGTTCTCAATTCGGATGTTTATGTTTTTTTTTTTTGTATGTTCGGCCATAACTCCGTCATTTATAGACGGATTTGCAAAATTCTTTTTTTGTTCAAAAGGGGTTCATTCCGAAATGGTCCCATGTAAATTTCATATAGATCTGATGATGAGTTCGGGAGACAGACACCGGAAGGAACTCTTTAAAAAATGACAGCAAATTAACCGCGATTTCTGCTATCGCATAAATATGCATTGTTTGTTTGGAATTAGTGCGGGGTAAATACCACAACTAAAAATTTAAAAATAAATACTTTTTTACAAAAAAAAAACAACCGACTTCCTTAAAAACACTACAAAGTGAAAAATAACTTTAATTTCGGAAGTCGGTGGCAAAAAAAACCATAAATACAGATCCTAAGACACCGACTTCCGAAATTAAAGTTATTTTTCACTTTGTAGTGTTTTTAAGGAAGTCGGTTGTTTTTTTTTGTAAAAAAGATTTTTAAGGCAAATTATTCTGGTGATTATGCACCACATGGTATGGTCGAGCCGATCGTTGAAGAGATAAGTTTCATACGAACTAAACTCTTGCAAGGGTAATTCTGATACTCTAGCTAGATGATGGGGTATCAAAAGGGACAATATATTTACCTTCCTGCCTTAAAATCTGTCGGAAGCCCCTAGTGGTGGGCGCGATCAACGCACACGGCTCTGATACTCCGCACAGTCCAGCTGCACGGAATAGACACGTGAACGTGTTCGCACACACGTAGAAGTACGGACAGTGGAGCGCGCGTAGCAACTGGAAAAGAAATGCATATATTGGAATTTTTTATCGATTTCAAAAAGGAGGATTTTCTCAATTTGTTTATGTTTTTTTGTTGGTACGTTTTGCGATATCTCCAGCAACTGTGGATCGCATGCTTTATGGGTGGTCTCATATAAATTTTATTAACTATGCTTGGGTAGTTGTTCTGTTAGCTTCAACAATACGTTTTTAATCCCTTTTGTGTATCTTGATAATATTCTACTAATTCCTGTCACTATTGTTTAAATAGCACAGGTAGGTCATGGGACTAAAACCTGAAAAATACTTTTTTTTCAAAAAATGAAACAAATGTCTTCAAAAAAATAGACTACGAAGTGAAAAATAACTTTATCTTGGGCAGTCGGTGACAAAATCTCAAATACAGATCCATATACCCGACTTCCGAAATTAAGGTTATTTTTCACTTTATGGTGCTTTAAAAAAAGTTTTAGTGAGTATTTAATTCGTTATCTGCTCAACCAAGGGATCTGCGTCAGCTTTGGCTTAGGACTTGTGGTCGCAACCGCGATGATACGAGAGATGTTTACGTTGGATGCATTACAATAAGCTTTATTCACCGCGGTTGCGACCACAAAGCTTACTGACTTGTTGTTTGAATATTATTCAAAGTAAAAGGAGTCGAGTTCTATTTTGACTAAAATATAAGCTTTACCAAAAATCTGCTGCAGCTTAAATTTTACTTACACAGCTAAGCTGCTCCATTTTTTAATCTCACCTGAAACAAAGACCTAAAGCTCTCTGTCCACTCTCTATGCAAGGCCTGCTTGACATCCTCATTGGTTGCCATGAAGCTGGTGGCTGCGACCTTCCCTGACGATCGAGGGTACAGGTCCAGCCATGGTAAGTGTGGGTGTTGCCAGTAAAGGCACGCTTGGTGGAACCTCGCGCGGGGAGATGTGTCTAGAGTTGGTGATGTGGTCGTGTCGAGGCAGCGGACGAATCTAGTTAAACAATGATTTAGAATCAGCAGTCTCAAGGTCAAATGTTACAAGGGTAGCCCCAAAATAGACTAGCCTTCATCTGGGCTTCTTCAGTTTGGGAATATCTCGTGAAAAAAAAAACTACAAAGCAACATGTTTCTACCAGTTAAGTGATATAAACGAAGGTTACAATGTATTTTATTTAAATACTACATAAGTAAGGTAGCTAAAGATGTTGCGTTCTAAAATGCAATCGCGTTTTGTGCAGCATTTTGATAAAGAAAAAATTATAATAAGCCTCACTCTATTTGTTAGATAAAACCATTATCATCAACTTATGTTAGGTGCAGTTTTTGGAAATGGCGTAATATAGGCGTATTAGTCCATTCGCACGAATTTAATCGGTCGAAACGGAAGAATTGATATATAAAAATATTTTCGGTAGGTGACTCGCACGAAGTAAATAATTTTCAAGGGTGTCGATTTGTCCGTTTCGGGCGAGTAAACTTGTGCGGATCAAGTAATAAGCCAATGATGAGTGTGACTGCTTTTGTCTATATTTAGACAAAGGTGATTCTTTCATAGAAATCTATACTAATATTATAAAGCTGAAGAGTTTGTTTGATTGAACGCGCTAATCTCAGGAACTACTGGTCCGAATTGAAAAATTATTTTTGTGTTGGGTAGCCCATTTATCGAGGAAGGCTATAGGCTATATAACATCACGCTACAACTAAGAGGAGCGGAGCAGTAATGAAAAATGTTGCAAAAACGGGGATAATCGCACGGGTAGGCGATTCGACGCGACGGGAAAGGTCGGGGGGACAAGAAATTTAACGCGGACGAAGTTGCAGGCAGAAGCTAGTAAAAAATAATTATTATCATCCCAGAAACAGCTTGTGTCCTTTGCAAACGAATTAACTTTTGAATTAAATTGTAATGTCTTACCCAGTAATTCCTGATGCTTCTTCACTAGCCTTTAATTTGGCAGTCCATGCAAACGGCTTTGGTGACATCAATCTTACCTTAGTTTTTAAAGCCCAGTCAATAGGTAAATGTTTGTATTTCTTCTCTGGAATCTGAAAAGTGTATGTTACTTGTATTCTGGTAATTTATTAATAATTATTCCTATCATTATTGATATATAAATGCAGTTGTCACCTATTTCCATGAAAGACCTGTTGGATAAAGGATATTTATTTCAGGATTATTTATTTATTTTAAGAAAACTAATATCAGAAATCATTGTGAGAAAATCGATTATGAGAATGAAGAATGAGATGCATCAGAAATCAAGCCATCATTATCTTGCACTTTCCCATTTTATTTCGGATTATAATCGGAAAATGTAACCATAATCAGTCTCCCACTGTTGAGACACAGGGGGTGGCCTTCGAACGGTGGTTCTTCGAAAAGGGAATGGGCTGTAACCTATCATGCGGGTTCAGTGTGGGTTGGTTGATATCACATTTCTTTGAAGTTTTGGTGCCAGTTTCCTCATGATGTTTTCCTTCATTGTTTCGAGAGCAGTGATGAAATTATTTACAAAGTAAAGCGCCTGCTTGGGTTAAAATCCACAACCTACAAATCATGTCAGGGTTGATGTCACTGGGCCACCACTACTCATGTAGCATCAAATAAATATTTAAAATGCCTGTTTCAGTTTTAAGCAGGTTGCTAACTCCTGCTTGCAACAGTGTGATTTTTCCAAAGAAGAGCTTACAAATGAACCTATACTAATATTATAATGTTGAAGAGTTTGTTTGGTTGAACGCGCTAATCTCAGGAACTACTGATCCGAATTGAAAAATTATTTTTGTACTGGGTAGCCTATTTATTGAGGAAGGCTATATAACATCACGCTACGACCAAAAGGAGCGGAGCAGCAACGAAAAATGGACGAAAACTGGCAGGCAATTTGATGCACTGGGAAGGGTCAGAGGAACAAACATTTGACGCAGACGAAGTCGCGGGCTGAAGCGATTCTCTTTATAGTAGTAGTTTAGATAACATAAACCCAGTGAAGCTATTCATAATATCATACTTACAGGTTCTACAGAATGTTCAGCAGTGAACTTCTGTAAGAGATTGGAGAATGTGGACAGTTTCTCAGTGTCCATCTCCTTCGCTGGCTTTTCCACAACCTTTGCTGACATATTGAGTAAGGCATCCAGAGTCTTGTCATTTGACTCGTCTAGTTGCTCTTCTAGCTTTGGTTTCTTACTTTGTTGTGGTTTATTTCTACAATAAGCATAGTGATATCGTTCGTTTGGATGAACAGGGTATTAACTCAAAATTTACGATTTTTGACCTAAAAATACAGTCCTACTAAAAATTATGCGATCTTTCTAACTAACGAACATGGTTGCATAACAACCTAAAAACAAAGCTAAAAAACAAATGTTAAAACTATTTTTATGTGAATTTTTAAAATAAATAAACATTTGATAATAAATTATTAAGACAATAGTTTAAAAAAACAAAAATTACAAAAAAAAATATTATCAATAATTATATAATTAATAATAATAAATGTTTGCTATCATTAAATATTATTTTGAAAATTTACTCCTTTTATTTGTGGAACATGGTTGTATTATGAATGCTCCTTACTCATAACTAAATGAATTAACAAATCATGAAAAAATAGGATGGCATAACAAAATAAACATTATATTTAAAAAATGTCAAAAAAATAATAATCGAAAGGTCAAACATAGATTCTCAAAATTGCATTTTATGAAAATATAATTTTCTAGTTAGTACTTTGGTTTATAAGTATTTTTTGTGTAAAAAGGTATCTATTATTATATTCTTGCCTGTAGATTTTCTATTTTTTCTCAGAAATAACAAAATTAACAAACTCGTGAAGAGAACAAAAACGTTATGAATAAAGTAAGTTTACAAGATATATAAGTGAGGTTAACCAATTATTAACAGAAATGGAAATATATTGATTTCAAATCAACTTCAAATCGCTCTCCTGAAAAATAGGCTTTTTTGAGTTAATACCCTGTTCATCTGAACTGACGATATATAGGATCCACAATAAGGTTTTTTATAGTGTTAAAGTTTACACAAGTTGAGCAGTAAACTTCAACAAGTTGTTTTACAAACAAAATTAAGATAAAAAGGCAATGAGCGAATACTGTGGCAACAATAAATTACCTAGCACTGCTACCCTAAAATGTTCCCACTGCTGGGACACAGACCTTTCAGTAATGGGAGTGGGTCATAATCCACCAAGCACGCCCAGTGAGGGTCGGTAGATGTCACATGTCCTCGAATTTTTGGTTCTAGGACATGCCGGTTTCTTTATGGTGGTTTCCTCTAACAATTGAGAGTTGTGGTGATTAAATAATTGAAACAAATAAAAGTGCCCATCTGGGTGGTCTTACGGCTAGACCACCACTGTTCATCTCTAATCCCCTCTTAATGAATTTTACTCAAAATGTTTAAGTTTAATATTTATGGAAACATTTAAATATACCTTCAACTGCCAGCCTCCATACTACAGAGGATGAGAATTTCCACAAGTTCGCTCCCCTACGTTGTACAGAGGCTAGTTCGTGGTCACACTGTTTTGCGATTATAATCGCAACACAAGATGCTTAATTAGGATAATAATCGCAAAACAGTGTGACCACGAAGTAGCCTCTGTACAACGTAGGGGAGCGAACTTGTGGAAATTCTCATCCTCTGTAGTATGGAGGCTGGCAGTTGAAGGTATAATTCTTAGTTACAAACAAAAAAAGGTCTGGGTTACCAACTCACTTTGAAAATGGATTTTTCCTTTTTTCCCCTTCTAGGATTCTTGAAAAGTCTAAATCAACATGTTTCTGGCTGCTTGATGCTTCTACAATTGGTTGGGAAGGTTGTTTCATGCGTTCCTGGAGTCAAAAAGTTAATAAATGGAACATATTGTGAATACTAATACACTGCTTGAATATACAGTGACATGATTAAAGCATTAATTTATGGGTCTATTAACTAAGTCTCTAGCATTAGATATTTTAAAAATTCTGGAAACAGGTCGTTCCTAGCAGTAAAAAATAGAGCGTAAGCCCATCACAGGACTATGTCCACGTTAAGGATTATGCCTGAAGAAACTGGCAGTTTTTTAAAAAGAGAGAGAGACATGTCCAACATATTTTACTATTATACCTATGCTAGTTAGGTTAGTACCTAATGCATAAATTATTGAGTCAGTAGCCTGTCAAATAGTGTATTTATTGTAATCAAGCTATCATACTATTAGATTTATTTATTTATTTATTTATTTATTTTGGCTTTTCAACAGTGAGTACACTGTTACTTTATAATTTTGACATTGTAATCTTAATTCTAAGTGCCTCACTAGTTACAGAAAAGCACCACATGCACTACATTATGCGCAGATAATTATACACAATTAAATAATTAAAATAAGTTAAACAGAATTAATACAAATAGAAAAAATTAAAATTATGCAATTAAAAGCAAAAAAATTAGTTTCATAAATTACAAAATAAATTAAGATTGGATTGAATAATAAATCAATCAAATTACATACAATAAATTAAAATAAATTAGATAGGGTTATTTAATAAATTTTATACATTTTTCAAATATTTAATCTTTATGATATTTAATCAGACTAGAGACACCCATCAAATAGCAAGAGCGGCTTTTTTTAGAGCAGGTACTGATGAGTGAAAGAGGTCAATGTCCACTTCCTGCTCTTTGTATGCAGCATACATTCTAGATAGTGGACAGTGCTGCCTTAAGTTGGTATGACATTTTGGCATGCAGAAAAGCCTCCTATTAGAACTTCTCGGCAGATTACGTGGCACATGGAATAACACCCTACTGAGCAAATCGGGACAGTTCAGGGAGCCCGTCACTAACTTTTTAAGGAAAACCAAATCGAGCATATTCCTGCGTTTCTCCAGCGACACCATCTTAAAAAACTCCAGTCTTTTTCGGTAAGAGTTGAGCTTTTTGCCCATTTTACTCTGATAGGTAAGATGCCATAAGAACCGTTGTTGCAGTCGTTCGATGCGCTTGATGTGAGCCTTATACTTTGGTGACCAGACCACACTGCAATACTCGAGATGGCTTCTAACTAGTGAGTTATACATTATTTTTTTAATTTTGGGTTTTTTGAAGTTTTTACACTCTCTCATAATGAAGCCAAGCATCTTTGAAGTTTTTAATATAGTTTTGTCAATATGTTCGACAAAACATAGCTTTTTATCGAACTGAACGCCTAAGTCCCGTATGGTTTCGACTTCCTCAAGCCGCTCACCATTCAATTTGTAAACTGATTGTATAATATTTTTCTTTTTTGTGAATTTGACATGGTGACATTTTTTAACATTCAAAGACATTTTGTTGTGCTCACACCACTTAGTCAGAAGGTCTAAGTCGCTTTGGAATAGTGCCGAGTCCGCAGGATTTCTTATAATCTTAATTGCTTTGAGATCATCAGCAAATAAAAATATTTTCGAGTTCGGGAAGCATTTGTAAATATCATTTATGAAAAGAATGAATGCATGCGGACCCACATGAGATCCCTGAGGGATTCCCGACGTTGCAATGTACGAGTTTGAAGAGCATCCATTTACCACAACCTTGAGCATCCGATCAGAAAGATAAGAACGGAACCAACTTAGGAGGGGGTCCGAAACGCCATGCATTTCAAGTTTCTTGATGAGTATGCCATGATCTACCGTGTCGAAAGCCTTGCTGAAGTCGGTGTAGACTGCATCAACTTGGACCCGCGCATCAACCGCTTCAACAATGCTCTCGACATAAGTCACCAAATTGGTAGCTGTTGATTTCCCTTTCATAAATCCATATTGGGCGTCTATTATTAGTTGTGATAAATGTCTAGCTAACTCAGGACATATAAGGGCTTCAAATACCTTTGCAAGTATGGACAAAATAGCAATGGGCCTGTAATTGGATACATCGGACTGATCCCCGTTTTTGAAAATAGGCACAATTTTGGTTTCTTTCCAGATAGTCGGGAAAGTACCCCGATGCACAGAATAATTAAAAATAATACTTAATGGCAGTGAAAGAACATCCGCCAGTTTATTTAAAAGCAAAGCAGGTATATTATCAGGGCCAGCTCCTTTGTTAATGTCTAACTTTTGTAACTCTTTACGGACCTGTTCTTGCGATATTGCAATATGGCCTAGCGTGGTATTGCTTATGCAGCTTTCCATGTCACAAGTGCCCGCACACACAACATTCCTATCACAATTATACACTTTAGAGAAATGGGATGCAAAATAATTACATATTTCATTAATATTTTCAGAGATGTTTTTACCATCCGTCATAGAACTGGGGTAGTTACTGGTGCCACCTCTCTTCATTTTTAAGTAACTCCAGAAATATTTTGGATTTGAAGTTATTTTAGCCTCCACATCAGCCAAGTGAGCACTATAACAAGACGTGGCCAAACGGTCACATCTTTTCCTTAAGGAATCTAATGCAATAATGTCTAAAGGATTATTATACTTTCTTACTCTAAGTCGTAGGCGGTTTTTTTCGTTCAGTCTTTTAATGAGCTGTCTAGAGAACCAGTACGGATATTTATTATCTTTTATTGGAATTTTTGGAACGTATTGCCTAATTAACTCATACAATACATTATAAAAATAATCCATCATCTGATCTATAGTCATACTAGCATCTAGCTCTGACGACCAATTGACCTTCTCCAGTTCTGCATTAATTGCCACGTAATCTGCCTTAAAGTAATTCAATTTGGTTCTATTATTAATATTCTGTGGCCTTTTAAAATGAGGAAACGAGAGCTCACACAGTACAGGTGGATGGTGCATATCTATTTTAGAAAGTACATCTACTGGTGCACTTATCACAGCACTGTCTAAGTTGGTCAATACTAAATCGAGAATTCTGTTATTTTGATTACATAAATAATTACATTGCCTTAAGTTGTTAAGTTAGATATGAAAGCCAGTTCTTTGTTATGATTTTCAAAGCAAGATTAAGCTTATAATATGTGTTTTGTTTTGATTAAAGTTAACGCCGTGGTGTTTGGCGTTAAAGTTTTCGGAAACATTTACTTTTCTTTATGAATAGATACCTAGTTCTAGTTTATTATTCAAATTAATTTTTAACGTTTACAAACCTGTAACGCTCTTTTTCGTTTTTTCAGCTTGTGCAGCTGCATTACTTCGTTTGGCCGCTTCCATGGCGAGGGGGGTTCCATGATTTCAGAAATAAATAAATACAACTCGAACAGTAGCTTGATTATCCTTTACTGAGCTTGCATATAACTTTTAATTACGAAGCATTTATGTTTATAAACTAAAAACACCTGACCCCTGTCGAAAAGCGCCGCCTGTAGCGCCTATTCTATTACATCAATCAAAATCAAACATTGCGTAGTCCAATGCTGCCAATATTCCAAAAAAATCACGTCGTTCATTTTTGACAGCTATGAATTGCGTTCCAGGGCTGAAAGTGGAAATAGTCCGTATTTTTTAAAATAATCACCTTGTTACACGAAATAAAACTACATGGTTTCAGAACTGACACCCTAACAATAAATTTAATTTGGTCAAGTGTGAACGTGGATCTATGGGAGCTTATTTATAGAACCCTGGGCAAACGATTACCATTGAAACTTTTTGGTAATCGTTTGCATGAAGTAGTTTAAAAAATATTTTCGAGCCATATAAACATTTATGTAATTTCGATTTGGTCACTCGCCATTTTTGATCTGAGTGTTGATCTGACTTTCAAAGAATTTTTGTCTTTAAACGGTAAATTACTTATTTGTTAATTTTACGGACCTGTCCATTTAATTTTAACCACTACGAAGATATTTCTAAGCATTTCCATGAGTAGAAGGTGGGTAAAAAAATATGGCTGGCGCCAGCATTGCATTATTATTGTTGAAATCATTTTATTTCAGATTATAAGTTGTACATACTTCTCAGAACAACCAAGTGGAAACAAGCCTGGGAAGTAACATATCGGAAATTCTTAGTAGTACAAAATTAATTTAATGTACTTAGATGTGGTACAATTCATTATCAATAGGAATAATTTATTCACATGAATATGAACCAATGTAACATAACATCACGTCTGTAATCCTTGAAGGATTAGGCAGACATGTATCTATAGTGCACCCACATTTAGGCAGTTAGAGCTCCCACACACAGGCGCGACGCGACTGTCGTAGAACAATTATTTCTATGAAAACTTCATGGAAATTGTTCTATATTATGAGTCACGTCACGTTGCGCTGACGTTCGCGCCTGTCAACGGAAGCCTTCATGTTTAAGTCAATCAATGTAATCTGTGTGCAGGTGTTGCAATAAATGATAGAAATCATTTATTTGGTTCACCTCAAAAAGCTTTTTTGGATGCTCAACACCCGAAAAAGGTTTTTTGCAACACGTTACATTGGATGGCTTCAACAGCAGCGGCAGCATCCATGGCACCTAGTGACTAGCGAGTTTAGTGACCCAATCTAAGATAGAATAACGGATCCTGAAGCTGTTGATGAATATGATGATCCAGATGATCCTCTGAACTTTTATAGGATATCTGTAAACTATGTAGTTGTCAGAGAAAGACTACAGGAGAAGCTCTGGTAAAAGCAGTGAAAGGAAATTTATTTCAATTAAATCAACTACAGCCATTTTTGAATTTTTAAGGAGTCGGTGGGTTCCTGTGGAGAAGGAAGGGCAATTTGTCGTTTCCGTATAGATTGGTATAGATTCGTTATAAGATAGAAATTGTATTTCAACGTTAACTCAAATTGTCTAAATTAACTCTTCACTACCCAGTACCCACATCGATTTCAAATAAGTCTAATTAGAATTACATGTAAACTCCTACACGTTTACATCTAACGAGCGTTTGCGGGGATTAAAATGCGTTGACCTATGAAATCTCAGCGCGGGTTTTGGCGACACGTTCCCGCGTCGGCCGGCCGGTTTGCCGCACGTATCGGTATCGCGGCAGTCACATGCTGCACGCTACGGCTCTAACATCGCGCCCACTGGCATCATGGCATTCCTTGTCAGAGCCAAAGAAACAGTGAATTAAAAAAAAATAACAAGAAGAGTGCGAACATGTTTTTCTTATTCGACACGAATTTAAATTTCGAAACTTTGAAGTTTAAAATAAAAATTGTTTGGCTTTTGTAAATAAAGTTTCTTTAAAGTTATTAATTTATTAAAATGAAGTTAACATCACTTATAAGCGACAGTTTTGATTATGTGAAGAGGCGTATTTATTTGGTAAGTACAAAAACCTTTTTAAAAGGTAAGTATGTTTTAAAATTCTCAAAGAATCCTTTGATCAACAATAAACAATGTTGAATCCTTCCAAACAGAGATTTACTGTCTAACTTATTGCAATTCTTATGCTTTCACTTTTAAAGAGCATTATTTAATAAAATGTACTCAGTAATCGCCCTGCATCTTTTCCGCGTGTGTTTGTCTCGGGAGCACAAGATGCCAGCGGCGGCGGATTATTTCGCAAAATTCCGAGAATTAGGATGATCTCAACTTCACGGTCAATATCGAATAGCTATTTATATTGACAACAGATTACCGCATTTGTTTGTCCTCCTACGACACACGCACGTTATAAGGAAGCAGTGTAAAGGGTGCAATTATAAAAAAACGAAATTGAGCTGCTACACTTAATTTACGGTGGCAGGCAGTGTTAGTGAAGGTTGAATCTTTCGTAAAGTTTGACTTGGAGAAGTAACTTTTGCCTTAGTTATAAGTATCGTACATAACTGAAACATTATAACAGTAAATAGCTCTTTTTCAAGTGGACAGGGTCTTCTCAGTAGTATGCATATTCCTACTATTCTCAGGGTTTGATTAAAATTGTATTAATTCTATAAATTCAACTTAGGTACAGGCAGTACCTAAAATGATAAAGCTGATTAGAATTTCTTGAAACTATTTCTTTCCGGAAGTTTCCTACCTTACTCGAGCTTCCTTTTACTACGCTATACTAATTATTTCAAGAATACGCGAACAAAGCGTGCAGGACAAATAAAAGTATTTGGGTCAGGCGGTAAAATACAAACTCTTGCAGTTTGTTAGCCTCGCGTGGCCGTAAAGTTGCTGAAAAAAACTAAAAAAGCGCTCGGTTTAATGCGAATCTTTCTACTATCACTTCGGGAATACTTTTGTAAACTATGTTCACGGAAAATAGGAAAATATTTAAATTACGTTACGAAGATGCGTAACGTAATTTAAATATTTCCTAACTTTTTACGTTGTAACAATAGAGGGATGAAAATATTAGTTAGAAGAACTTATTTATTCTATTGTTTCCGTTTACCTACATCTCATCATCATCGGAAGCCTATAAACGTTCCCACTGCCGGGACACAGGCCTCCTCTCGGTGAGAGGGAGCGGGCCATAATCCACCACGCAGGCCCAGTGCGGGTTGGTAGACGTCACATGTCTTCAAATTTTTGGTTCTAAGACATGCCGGTTTCCTCACAATGTTTTCCTTCACCGTTTTAAAAGCAGTGGTGATGAAATAATTTACACAAAGTAAAGCGCTTGCTTGGGTTCGAACTCACGACGTACTTACTCGTAAGTCGCGGCCGTTACCACTGGGCCACCGCTGCTCCATATTTGCTCTATCTACATCTACAATATTATAAAGAGGTAAGTTTGTCAGTTTGTGGGATAGAAAGTAATCTCTGTAACTACTAGTCATCATCATCATCATCATCATCATCATTTCAGCCGTAAGACTTCCACTGCTGGACTTAGGTCTCCCCCAATTTGGGGGGCTTTGCCATAATCGCCACGCTTGGCAGGCGGGTTGGCGATCGCAGTATGGTGGTAAAATGCATAGAGAACGCTGCTGCCCATTCTCTAGTAAGTCCCTTAGTCGCCTTTTACCACCCTTTTACGACACCCACGGGAAGAAATGGGGTGGTGTTATTCTTTACGTCCGGCACTACACGGTACACCAGTCGACTTTGTAAAATTCGTTTTGCATATGCTTGGTAGCCCAATTCTTGAGGAACGTTAAAGGCTATTTAACAACAAGCTATTAGGAGCCTAGCAAAATGAAAAAAGTCGAAAAGAACGCTAAGTGTAAACGAAGAAATAGCGTGGGCGGGCGATGGGATATGTCGTGGGGGGGGGGGGGGGGCAGGCCAAAATTTCACGCGAACGATGTCTAGCTAGTTATTAATATAGGTACTATTCACTGTTTGTTTTCCCTTATTTTAACGTCGCCATCATAGGAAATAAACGATACTTACCAGCTAGCTAACTAAAGATAAATCAATTATACTTAACACCAATTAAGATGCGCGTGAGTGTAAATCGTTTATCGCTATGCGCGCACGTTGACAGCTAACTCGATTACAGACGCTAGACACATAAGTACTCAGATGACTCACCAAAAAGGATATAGTTCCGACTCCAAATGTCATTCAATTGTATGGACCGTTTTATGTGATGTAACCAAGGAACTTATGTAATACTATGATTATTACTAAGACACTATTTATTACTTACTAACTACTACTACTTACTTTACTATTTACTAAGAAATTCAGAGCAATGGTGGCCGTACCCCCTGGTACGGCCGCCACTTACCTACGAGGAGTAGGTCGTGAGTTCGAACCCAAGCAGGCGCTGTACTCTGTAAATTATTTCATCACCACTGCTCTCCAAACGGTGAAGGAAACATCGTGAGGAAACTGGCATGTCCAAATCCAAAATTCGAAGACATGTGATATATACCAACCCCACTGGGCCTGCGTGGTGAATTATGGCCCACTCGATCTTGTCAGGAGGAGGCCACTGTCCCAGCAGTGGGAACATTATAGGCTGCTGATGAATACTATGATATTGGCATGGACAGTAAATACGACTATAATGGCTGTTAGAACTGCCAGGGTCGCGAGATTGTTCGAAAGAGACACCGTGACCCTGGCACATGGGCAACTGAAGGAACACGGGTGGGTTTTAGACAGTAAAAGTCTGACACGCCCTCCCTCTCCGCCCAAGAGCGGGAGACGTCATTTAATGATTTCCCATCCAAAAAAAAGGCTGTTAGAACAAAAAAAAAAAACACTGACACTATTAGACATCGGTATTCCCATCTTTACTGATTAGCGTGTCCAGAGGCTCTAGTATCAGTTTCTGAACCATGTCGACTTTACGCATCGACCGCGTTCTGCAATTTGATTGGCTCTGGATTAGTGAAGGGTCAATCGGAGCGCCGAACGCTGTTGATGCGTTAAGTCGAGATGGTTAAAAGGAACTCACAATAGGACCACTGGATCACGTTGACGAGTAGTAGCAGTTCCAACCGCTTCCATTGATCCCTGTCCTGTTGGACTTACCTATCTTGAAAGTTACCAATTATATTATACTAGCTTCTGCCCGCGACTTCGTCTGCGTTAAATTTCTTGTTCCTCCGACCCTTCCCGTCGCGTCGAATCGCATACCCGTGCGATTTTCCCCGTTTTTGCAACATTTTTCATTACTGCTCCACTCCTCTTGGTTGTAGCGTGATGTTATATAGCCTTGCTCGATAAATAGGCTACCCAACACAAAAAGAATTTTGCAATTCGGACTCTTGAGATTAGCGCGTTCAATCAAACAAATAAACAAACTATTCAGCTTTATAATATTAGTATAGATAAGTACGAATTTCCGAAAGCTTAGTCGTCGGGAGGCCAGTTCCTAGTAAGTAGGAAGCTGGCTGTCGCTGAGGACCAGAACTGTGGTTCTATCTCTGATGATGTCACAGCAGTATGTTGTGTCAAGGCCTTTTTGCATGGATGTGACGCATATTGTATACTTATTCTTCTTTGTGGTTTCCAATATTTTTGCGTCATGTTGTACTGTAAATAGACATATTTTCATAAACATCACGGTTTTTTTCTCCGAAAGCTTGGGCTGAAATGAAGCTAAGCCAACATTTCGCCAGTTTTTTAAATCCCATGTAATAGGGGGCGAGCCGATTGCCATCAACCAGGCACAAATCCAGATTACGAGCTGCTACTGAGAAATTCTAGACTGAAAAGCCCAATAACACTTTGCCCGTTCAGGGAATCGTACCTAGAACCTCATCTTCAGCCGGCAGTTCTTTCTTTTTTTAGTCCTTAATTTAAGCCCATTTTAATGCAGCCTGGGCATCCACTCATCCATGGATTCATTTCAAAAATGAACAGCATAAATACTGAAATATTTTGTAAATGATTTAATTTAAGCTCACACAATGCAAGTAACGTGCCATGAGAACCATAAAGCGTGAGTGTAAATCCAATAAAAATGATTTATTCGCTCTAGTTATCAGCTGTAACCACCCGGGTACGATCAATCTTGCAGTTATGATCATTGCGGTATTTGCATTCATGTATTGAACATGTTATTAAATTAAATGTGAAGTCAATTAATTCAGCTTTATGAACTTGGTCTGTAGATCTGATTTTGCTAAAGTGGTCTTCATTTAATATAGGTATTAATTAGTGAAGCTTATTTTATACTCAGGAATTATCAGCTGTCTTCAGTCAAGAATTAACATTCCGTAAGTCGACGTCCGAAAAATTAGTATCCTTAAGCACAAAGGACTCTTAAAAGATACACCATATTACATAAAAGAGGACTACCCCCAATCAGTTCTACAAATAAGGAAAGAGTTACAGGAACAAGTAAATGCGGAAAGAGAGAAGGAAAACGCAGCCACAATCAGATATGACAAGATTGTCATTTTAAAGAATAAGCCTACTACAAATATCAACTACAACAAAAGAAATCTCTCAAATTCGCCAGAAAATACCACAAACAATTATTCCAAACAAAGACCCCATACAAACAAAAAAAGTAAAACTCTAGCTACCTTTACACGGCAAAGTTCCTCAAGTTTATCCGAAAGCGTAGTAAAACCAGGAATGTTAAATTTCCTGATAAGCAAAAACAATAATAAAAACACAAACATACAAGACAGCACAAACACATAGCAACGAGCACTCCAGTCCCTCCCAACAATCCGCATAAACTCAGAAGAAGAACCAATTATAACAAACGAAACAAATCTTCCAAGCCGGCTGGTCACCGAGGAAGAGTATGACCAAAACCCTCCAGTTAAACCACAAAACCATAAAACCACCAAACGGAATAAAGAATATAAGAGCTATATAAAAGTTGGAACCTATAACGTCAGGTCCCTGGCATCAACGGAACGATACCTAGAACTTATTAACGCACTTGAGAGTATAAATTGTGACATACTAGGTCTTTCGGAAATTAGAAGAATAGGATGCCATATGGAAGAATATCCATTTTACATTTTCTGCTACATTGGGGAAACAAAAGGCCTATACGGGGTCGGTTTTCTTATAAAAAAGGCATGGAAACATAATATCACAAATTTCACTGGGATTTCCGAGAGAGTAGCAATACTGCAAATGAACTTTGGAAATTTAAACATCTCTATAATTCAAGCTTATGCACCGACAGAAAGATCCAGTGAACTTGATATCCAAAAGTTCTACTATGACCTAAAAAGAGCCCATCTAATGGCAGATGAGAAAGTCCTCGTATTAGGAGACTTCAACGCGAAAATAGGGCAACCCAGAAAAGAGGAAAATCTTATCACGGGAAATTATGGCCTAGGCCAAAGAAATGAAAGAGGAGAACGGTTATTAAATTATGCATTTGAATATAAATTGGCTATAGTCAATACCTATTTAAAAAAAAGACTTAGTAGAAGATGGACATGGAAGTCACCAGACGAAAGCGTCAAAAACGAGATCGACTACATCATGACAAATATCCCAAAACAAGTCCAAAATTATGAAGTTCTCAATAACGTAAAATTTCGAACGGATCATAGGCTAATAAGAGCAACGTTCATCTTAAACCAAACGAAAAAGAGCAGAAAAAACTTCAAACCATTACCAAAAATCCCTAAGACTGACGATGAAATAAAGCATTATAAAGATAGCCTAAGATTGTGTATCGACAACAATTTACAAGGAATAACAAACGTACAATCTTACTATGATGAACTGGAAAAAGCCATAACATATAGCCAAAAAAAGATAAATAGCCCTATAAAAGGAAAACAAACTAAAATTTTCAGTGAAGAAACAATTGCATTAATAAATAAGCGAAGTGAATTAGCAATAAAAAAGAATAAGGATAAAAACACAAAGAAAGAACTAAGCAGATTATACAAAGAAACCGGTAAAGCGATCAAAACAGATTATAGTGAACACAGACGAAGAATAATAACAGAAAACTTAAACAAATTTAGAAGCACAAAGAGAGCATTTAAAGAATTGAATTTACGTAAAACATGGATTCAAAAGCTAGAAAGTAAAAATAAAGAAACCAATACGAGACAAGACATTCTACATCAGGCAACAACTTTTTATCAAGAACTATATAAAAGCAAAGAACACAACATAAAAATGGATGATAAAATAAATCAGGCCAATAGCACACAAACAATTATACCTATAGACGAAAATGAAATGTACATACAGCTGAAAAAATTAAAATCAGACAAAAGCCCAGGTCCCGATGGCATAACTAACGAAGCCTTGAAACTAGGCGCACCAATGTTACTGGGCCCTCTCACAGAATTATTCAACCTGATATTAGAAACTGAAACTGTACCAATTCAATGGTGTATATCAGATATTATACTACTGCATAAAAAAGGAAATATACTCGACATAAACAATTATAGACCAATCAGCTTACTAGCAAATGTATATAAAGTTTTTTCATCAACTATTCTAAGACGTATAACACAAGACATTGATAATGCACAACCCATAGAACAAGCAGGTTTTCGCTCAAGCTTTAGCACACTAGACCATATACAGGCACTAGAACAAGTTTTTCTTTAAATAATGTAATCATTAACTTACTTAAATCTAATTAATGTAATTATGGACTTTGCCTGGCGCGTTTGGTCTCCTACACATTCCCTTCCTAAGTAGGAAGTGTGTTGGAGCTTGGAGGGCAGACGCTAACTAAGCTTTTTACTGTAGTTTAATCATATTTTTTGCTTTTTGTTGCTGGTCATGTTGTGCGATTACGCTTTGGGTGATAATCAGGTCTAAACCTATAATGTGAACCTCGTGAAATATTGTTATTGTTACCTGTTGTAGTTGCCTTGTGAATAAATAAATAAATAAATAAGTCATCGAAAAGTATCAGGAATTTAACAAACCTATATATCTAGGGTTTATTGATTATAACAAAGCGTTCGATAACATTAGCCATAGTTCTATATGGGAGTCACTAAACACCCTAAATATAAACCCAAAATATATAAACATCATAAAATATATAAACATCATAAAATATATATATATAATAACAGCACAAGCAATGTCAGACTAGAATCAAGAGGTGAAGCGATAAATATCGAAAGAGGAGTCAGACAAGGTGACCCCTTGTCACCTAAATTATTTATTGCTGTTTTAGAAAGTATCTTCAAAAAGACAAACTGGGAAACCAAAGGTATAAAAATAAACAATCGCTATTTAAATCATCTAAGATTTGCTGATGACTATAGTCATACTATCAGAAACATCAAAAGATCTACAAGAAATGCTATGTTCACTAGACCGAGCAAGTTCAAAAGTAGGACTAGAAATGAACGCTACTAAAACCAAAATAATGACAAATAGCAACAAAAAGCCCATCAACGTACGAGAAAACACAATAGAATATGTCGACAGCTACATCTACCTAAGTAAACAAGTATCGTTTAATAAAACAAACAACGAAGACGAAATTGAAAGAAGAGCAAATATAACGTGGAAGAAATTTTGGTCACTCAAGGAAATCTTAAAAGGTGACTACTCTATAAATATGAAGAAAATTATAATAGACACCTGTATACTGCCGTGCCTGCTGTACGGTTGCCAATCTTGGGTATTCACGGCAAGAGCCAAACAAAAGATCGAAACAACACAAAGAGCCATGGAAAGAAGTATACTGAACATAAGGAAAATACACAAAATCAGAAGTGAAGCCATTCGACAAAAAACAAAGGTAACGGACGCCCTCACGCAAGCTCTAAAACTGAAAGGGCAATGGGCTGGCCACGTATCACGTTACAAAGACGGTAGATGGACAGCTAAAGCTACAGAGTGGAAAGGGCCAGAGGGAAAACGAAGAGTAGGCAGACCGAAGAAAAGGTGGGCTGACGACCTGACTGATACAGCAGGAAACGATTGGCAGAATATTGCAAAGGACAGGGACAAATGGAAGGAACTGGAGGAGGCCTTCACCCGTGGAGGGGCCCATACCACATAACAATAATAATAATAACTTAGATTATAAGAAGAAGTAAACCCACAAATAAATTAGATTTAGATTAGATTTATAACGATATTTTTAATGGTAATGGGAAATAAAGGCTTTTTTATTTTATTAAGTCGACGTCCAGTGATAACGGCTCCGACTTACAAGTTATAGATCATGGGTTCGAACCCAGGCAGACCTTCAAATTGTGTATATAATTTCATCACCATAGCTCTCAAAACGGTGAAGGAAAACATCGTGAGGAAACCGGCATGTCATAGAACCAAAATAAAAAATCGAAGACAGGTGACATCTACCAACCCGCACTGGGCCCGCGTGGTAGATTACGGCCTCTCAAAGAGAGGAAGCCTGTGTCCCAGCAGTGGGAACAATATAGGCTGACTATGTAAGTCGACGTAATAAATGGATAATAACGGGATTGTATCGCGCATTGGATTTTCAACTGTCGGTTTTGAACCGACCATTGAGAATCCAACGAGTACAGCGCGATTGAGTCTCAACGCGTCCAAAAAACCAGTATCGTTACCCTGTAATTCTTACTATTATATTTTCTTACTCTCAATATTATATTTTTTAGCAACAATATGCTGGCTCTACTAAAAATAATAACGTTACATTGACCTTTGGCTAAAATTAGACAACGTTTGTTAATACCACAAACACCTGTGTTATAAATGCTTTGTCATCCAGTTGATAAAATTGCTGACATCATTTGCCTACTTCAGCAAACCGTTTATAATTAATTAGGTAGACAAACGTGTTTGTTTAACCCAAATTATTTGTCTAGATAAAAAAAAAAACCGTATTGCAAGTGATTGATTGATTGTTTGTGAAAATCTAATTGTTGTGGGGGGGGGGGGGGTCACCATGAGTACTGAAGAATATTTTTAGGAAGGTACATCCTCTTTGGTCTAGTAGTCGCAAGCGCTACTGATCAGCATGATGTCCCGGGTTATAATATTTTTGCAAATGTCCATCGGAGTCTCCGTGTCTCAAGTGAGAACAATTTTAAGATAGTAAGACAGGCAAATCGGTCAGGGTCTCGACAGCATGACTGTCTTTGGGGGGGGGGGGGGGGGGTCATGACCCCTAGGACCCCCCCTCGAACCGCGCCTGGTCCGACTTTTGAACTGCAATACCCGGCACTGAGGGGTTCATCCACGAACCGACGCGTGCGGCTGTTAGCATTTAACCACATGCCACTCTTTTTAAGGTGGTTATCCACTTATAAACTACATATGTACAGATGCCAGCACAAAAAGCTTCTACAATCTGTTTAATTTCTGTAATAGGTTTCCAACTTTACCGATAAGTATTATGGTTCAAGATTGATTGGGATAATGAGACAGTTTCAGATAGTTTGATGTGCTGGCGTCTGTACGTAAAAGCCGCACATTATCAGACTTTTCAAGGCAAAGATCCACTTATGCCTAAATGTCTACTTGTGATTTATGTACCTTTTTGAAAATTGTTGAGATTAGAAATTAGATCGTATTAAGTACCCTACCTATATGCTTATATTATATTTATAGGTATCTAGATAGAAAGTAGCTCTATGCATCATCTTAGTGGTCTTACTCAATAATCAATTAGGAAAGGATCCGCATCTTTAAATAGACAGAATTTAAACCAATAATTGAATAAAGACAGATAGAAAACTCAATGATTACAAATGACACAATACAATTGATGTCGTGAATTTAAATGGTAATAAACCTTTATTAGCTGCATTATGTATTGACAGAATGGACGCAATGATACGAAAAATCGGGTATCGAAATGTGTCGTGAAAATCTTCTCAAGGTTTTCGTTTTCAGTTTGAAGTTTCCAACTTTACCTAAGAAAAAAGAAAATCAGTTCGTCTTTTTACAACCTTTATAAAGTCGAGGCAATCTCAGAACAGTCTCATTTCCTTCTTACAAGATAAAATATACATTTCAATTGCTCTCAAAGAAGCCGGATATTAGTCGGCGTACAATACCTGAAGGAAACGCATCGAAGATTCTATTGAGGTAACGATTCTCATTTCCCTTAGTACGCCCTTTCACTTCTTCAAACCCTTTTCTTGTTGAGGAAGCAGTCACAATTGCATTAAGATTTAATATTATAAAATATCAAATAAAGACTTCTGTTCCTATCTTCAAGATAGCCTTACATATCAAGTATTCATTTGTGTCTGGAGAACGGGCAGCAGCGTTCTCTATGCATTGTACCACTATACTGCGATCGCCAATCCGCCTACTAAGAGTTGCGATTATGGCAAATCCCTCCGAATTGCGGGAGGTCTATGTCCAGCAGTGGACGTCTTTCGGCTGAAATGATGATAATGATGACTGATTTGTTTAGACCCAGTTCTTAGTAGAGGAGTTAGCATCCGCTGATAAGATAGTCTCAACGGCTTTTTAAAAATAGCTCTATAACTAATGGTTAATAGTTCTACTTTTTTTTTTTTTTTTTGGATGGGAAATCATCAAATGACTTCTCCCGCTCTGGGCGGAGCGGGAGGGCGTGTCAGACTTTTACTGACTAAAACCCACCCGTGTTCCTTCAGTTGCCCATGTGCCAGAGTCACGGTATCTCTTTCGAAGAATCTCGCGATTCTGGCAGGCATCGGTCCTAGCAGACCCCTACATTGCTTCTGACATCTCTGAGGCACGCGTGGAACACTACGCGCCGTCGACCCGAGCCCTGCGGCCTAATTGCGGAACACATTATTGGCAAATGATTGAGACTAATTTGTTTCGTTTTTATCGCAGTTTGTTTAAAATTACGAATTTGGTATTGCGTTACTCCCATAAAGTGTGAAACCAACGGCTAGTCGGTTTGGACGATAAAGAGTGAACGATATGTCAAGAAAAAATGGGCAAACGTCTATTTTTGGAATTGCGTAACATATTTGACAAGCGACAATTTGCTTCAATCGTTGTCATGAAATCAACGGCTAGTTGTATTGAAGCAGAAGGCAAGTTAGTTGTCGCTTTCGTTTTTCGTTCCACATATTTTAGGATTTAAACGTAAAATCTGCTAAATTATCGCGAAAAAATGTAAGTGATAGTCTTCCTGATAAATTGTGGATGTGATTTTGTGTAAAACTCCAATAATAAATCACTATTAATGGTATTATGAATATCGAAAGAGCGAGGTGATTTTATAAGGAAAATTTGAAGTTTTCTTCTGTGACAAGTGCTTACAAGGCGACCGCAAGTTATTCTACATCATCTACATGATATTTAAGAAACGAGATAAATTTGTGGCATATTTACGAAAGAAAAATTCGTAACTCGTATCGTAATAAGCTTAACCTATGGCAAGCTGAGCAAGCCAGTTGAGCTGTTACTTATTTGGAAAAGCAATAAGCGATCAAGGCAAAGAGGAACAACAATAGAAAAAAGAAGCAGTAAATGTCAATGATTACCTACCTCTATAGGACTTCAATAAAGATAGGTGCACACACACCCTATTTAGACTTATTTCCACAACATGTTTGTTTTAAGGTACTTAATTTTCAATATTATTTTCTTTAAAAGTGTTTATCATTGAATATGCTCACTATAGGTACCTACCTATCTACCTAAATATTGTATGTACCTTAAATGTTTTTCTCATTATTGTTAAATAATAGTTACTTAAGAATATCAAAGTCAATAATTGTTTGTCCATGGATTACAGCCCACTCCGTCTCACAGAGGAGGCCCGTGTCTCAGCAGTGGGAACTATATAGGCAGATTATGCTAATCCCTGTCAAGTTTATTGCACATGTTGCAAATCAATTCAATCAAACAGTATTATTCTTTTCATTCGGTGGATATGAACAAAATCAGCATTGTAGTTCATGTCATCAGACTATGGTAGTCTTCAAAATTGTTTTCTAAAGATTGAATTTCAATGTTACTGTAGAGCATCATAATACTTATTTATTTCTGTTTATTATGAGGCGCCCTTCAGAATAGTTTTTCGCATTTAATAGGTTTTGCTTCATATAAAGCTAAGCAATGTACCTATGTAGTTATATCCATCAATCTTTTTATTTATTACCAGACTTTAAATTATAATGATGGATATTCCATCACCCATTAATCATCCAGTTGGAGGATGCGGATGTACTTAAATTCTTTTTTATCTTTCAGGTAGGTCAACTACACTAAACAGGAGAATTGTAAACTTTCTCTTGTGCCCTCACAGCAAACATTACTAAGCTGTATTTAAATTATAAATAATGATTTCCACAAGAAAATACTGCAAGAGGAGAGGAAGAATTTACAAATACTATTGTCTGAATGTAAATTATATTCAATAAAAATGATTGTTTTTGATAACCATAATATATTTGTTTCTGTTTACCTCAAGGTGATAATGAATGCCAGTTAATTAAGTTACACACCATTATTTTATAAACAGTATCACTTTAATAGTCCATAACTAGTCTTTATTTCTTTTTTAAAACTTAATGCTTATGTAAATATTTCATAACAAGTTATTTTTATTTGTACCTATATAGTTCATAAATGAAACACTATTAAAGTTAACACTGTTTTTAATCAACACAGTAAGTACATAATTATGTTTATATCGCTGTTCAAATAACATTGAATGGTTTTCTAAACACATTTATTATCTTTAACAATATTCGGTTTCTATTTCTGCCCTTGAGAAGCTTAAAAACTGAAGTGGTTGCAGAGCAGCAGTAACAGTGCAGTCAGAAGTAGATCTCAGCAGTGGTCAAAGGAAATAGCAAAAGCATCATTCATGCTGCTTTCAAATCTTCATAGGTGAAACACTCGAGGACTCTCCTGCAGATTTAAAACAAAATCAAATTATTTTCTGCTCAGTTATAGTACTTAATAAATAATGCAGCAAACTAGGCTCATTAACTAGACTTTCATCAAGCCACGGCTGGGCAAAAGCTCTAGGCCTAGTCATTGCTGGCAGTTGTTTCACCAATTTTTATTGATCAGCTATTTTTATTGAACATAACACTAAATTAGAATGACAAACAATACTTATACACAAAATATATGATGTGATTTATTTAATTTGCCTAAATAAATATATTCATAATTATGAGTTGCCGATTGATTCTTAGCATCCATACATAAACTCACGCTTTTTTCCCATGGGGGTAGGCAGAAAGTACAGAATGCCACCTACGATCCTTGCACACTGTTTTTGCTTTGTTCACGTTCATACATCTGGTCATACACACACGCCGGTTACCAGTACTATGCACCTGACCTTTCTGAACAGCACCAAAAAGGTATGTCCTCCTAGGGTGTCCCAGTGTTCTGGCGTGTCCAGTCACATCTGCCTTGTAAATACTTGTTGTTAGCCGCCTATCATTCATCCACTCCAGACCAAACCATCAAAGCATACTTAACTCTTGTTCTTAACTGTGACGAAATTAGAGAATACCTTCGTACTTTATGTGGCACTGAAACTTGTACCATTGATGAACTCACTCCAAAAGGAAACTACAAGTCATTCAAAATTGGCGTTCCCATTGCATATTATACGCGCTGCTATTCCGCAGATGTGTGGCCAGTTAATGCAAGAATTAAAGCTTGGATTAACTATAGGAAACCGTTCTCCGTCCATTCTAACAGCCAGCGTGTAGTTGCCCCACAGCCCTTTCACGAACAGCTTACACAGAGAGATAAGGCAGCATAGTGCTGGTATTGTGACCGGCCCTCCAGCAGCTTTCAGAGCAAGCACCAGATCTAAAAAAACAATTGATTGTGTATACCAGAATGTTCGTGGAATTAAATCAAAGCTCCGGATGTGGCGCAACAATCTACACATAGCCGAACAAGATGTAATAGCGGCAACAGAGACTTTTTTGGATACCTCGGTTGACGATTCAGAACTCGTCAATGGTGATTGGAATGTATTAAGGCGCGACAGAGGTTCACCTTGTGGAGGCGTGCTGCTTATGGCACGCACACCCATAGCCCTGCGCCGTCGACGTGAACTTGAGACGGACTGTGGTGAGGATCTTTGGTCGAGTTTCACGTGGCATGGTTCCCCTGTTTATGTGTGCGTTGTGTATATAAAACCAAGTGCCACTGACAGCGATTATATGACCTGGTTTACAAAAGTGGAAAGTTTTATAAATGACTTAAAAGGAACAGTTATCATTTTAGGTGATATAAACTTAAACAGTGCTTCCTTAAATGTTCGCAATTATTATGGTTATTTTCTAACATTTTCCAATATGTGTGAAAGAAATATTGTTGAGAACATGCATGGGGGAATGTTGGATGTAGTTTTAGTTCAGGAAAGCGCAAGTCTACGTGACGTTTCTGTAACAGCAGTTGAAGGCTTGGTACCCCCCGATGCGTACCATCCGCCGTTGGACATCCAGGTAAGGTTACAGTCATCTGATGAAAGTGAAGCACTTGAACCCAGTAATGTCAACCGTAGTAGGGACTGGAATTTCAAAAAATGTAATCGCGATTTTCTTTACGAACTTCTCTCTGAGGTATCTTGGGATGCTGTTATATCATCCAATGACGTTAGCACTAGCACTCGGATTTTCTATGATATTATTTACAGCCTATTTGACGCTTGTATCCCTAAAAAACACCGAAAAAGAGTGACTAAAAGATATCCTACCTGGTTTACGTCAGATATTATTCTGGATATCCAGAAAAAAGTCAAATTACATTCTGCGTGGAAAAAGAGCAAATGTGAACTAATATATAAGCAATTCTCCGAGTATAGATCTAGCCTAAAGTCTCGTATATCTACTGCCTATGATACTTATATTACGCGCATCGAAGGGAATATTAGGAAAAACCCCAAAGAGTTCTGGCAGCACATTTCTAACCTAAGATCAAAAGGCGGATTTGAGCCTAACATAACCCATAAAGGTGAAATTCACAGTGGTGCAGCTGCTGCTGAAGCGTTTGCAGAATATTTCGCAAGCGTCTTCCAAACTGAAGTACCAAAGTTAGACCACGAGAATATAGCCAATCCAACCAACTGCAATATTAGTAATTACATTAATATACTTAACTTCTCTGAAAGTGATATAAGAACCGGAATAAATAAAATAAAGCTCAACAGTTCTATTGGTCCCGATAATATTCCTCCATGGTTCTTAAAAGAGGGAAAGGAATTTCTCATTCAGCCCCTACACCATATTTTTAATTTAGCTCTAAAATCTGGAGTCTACCCACCACCATGGAAGATATCGCGTGTGACTCCTATACCAAAATCATCAAAGAAATCTTCAGTCGATGAATATCGTCCAATAGCGATACTATCTTCTCCCGCGAAAGTTTTCGAGAATGTCCTACATCGAGGAATTTATAAGCAAGTGAACCAGTACCTGTGCAATGAACAGCATGGCTTTCGCGAAAAAAGGTCCGTCGATACTAACTTACTTACACTAGTTAATTATATCTCTACTAGTCTTGATCGCAGACGCCAGGTAGACGTTCTTTACTTTGATTTTCAAAAGGCGTTTGACAGAGTCAACAATGACGTCTTGCTGTCAAAGCTCAGTGCTATAGGTGTAGCTCCAGGTCTCCTACGGCTTCTTGCAGATTACTTGCGGGACCGACAACAATTTGTCAGACTAGGTTTATATGAGTCACTCCCATACCACACTCGCTCGGGTGTGAGTCAAGGTTCGGTAGTCGGCCCTCTCCTTTTCATCTTGGTGATTAATGACCTCCCTGACGTAGTTGCGAATGCCAGATCCCTCTTATATGCTGATGACTTAAAACTGTTTTATGAAATAAAATCTGAGCTCGATTGCCAAGCTCTGCAATCAGACATTGATTCAGTATATAAGTGGAGCATAGAAAATCAAATGGAATTTAATAAATCAAAATGCTACGTGATGTCCTTCGGTCGAATGCGGCACCCAGTCAACTTTACATACAAGCTGAATGGAGAGGCAATCACAAGAACGGATTCCATGAAAGACCTGGGAGTCATATTCGACAGTAAGCTCACTTTTCACGACCACATCACATCCACTGCTAAAGAGTCTTTCAAGCGCCTTGGTTTCATCTTAAGGAACTGTCGTGATTTTCATAACCCCCACGTTATCAAGCTTATTTTTGGGGCATTGGTCCGTAGCAAACTTGAGTCTAGTGCGTGCGTATGGAATCCTTTTGAGAAGCAGTATGCGTTAGCTTTAGAAAAAGTTCAAAAAGCATTCCTTAGATACCTTTACAAGCGCTTGTACGGGTTTTATCCTTTCTTGTATCCCACAAAGTTTCTGTTGGGTTGCTTAAGCTTTAATTCTCTAGAAGTAAGAAGGTCGCGCGATCAGATGACTGTAATATTTAAAATTCTTAGGGGGATTATTGATGCTCCTGATCTGCACAATGATATCTGTAAACTATTTGTCCCAGACAATTACTGTCGTGGCAGAAAACACCGCTTGCTGGCTGTTCCAACTTGCCGTACTATTGCGCACTCCAAGTCACCTATTCCTCGGACTTTAGCAGCTACTAACGCTTTCCTGAACTCAAACACAGATATAGATATGTTTGCAAATGAATGGAAGATGATACTGTCAGAATGTTTGAATTTTTGTGAGAAGAATGCATGACTGCTAAATTCATTGTAAATATCAAAATAGTTTTACTATATGTTTAAATAGTGTAATTGGCTTCGGCCGTTCTATTTAAAATAAAATAAATAAATAATAAATAAATAAAAAGGCTCACCTCCAATGATTGATACAGAAGATTGTATTTCTATGTCCAGCCTTGCCAGCAAATTCTTTGTAGGAAAATCCCCTGTATGTCAACTAGCTTGATGTTGGTAGGGAAGTGTTCCATTCATGTAGATTCAGCTGTAGCACCTTCTGCGAAAATATGATTAATGTATTGTTGTTACTTGGTTACTTAGTGGTTATTTTAGTTTGCATCAGCATCTACATACATAAAAAAATATCAAATAACAATATATCTCATTTGTTAGAATGTGAGGCTGACATACATAATCATTAATTTAACTAGAAATAAGTTGCAGAAGTCTACACAGTAAAATAATGGTTGTCCGTTTGGTCAATAATGTACCTACAGCTACAATAATCAATTCTACACGCGTAATTCCTATTTACATTGGTGTACTTACTTGCAGTGGTGATATTGACTTGTCCTTTTCGTTTTGGAGCAAAACAGCGTAAGTCGTAATGCAGCCAGTACAAAACGAAGACAGAGCCCTATTCCTTGCCAAAGATCTTCCAAACCAACCGGTGGAATATTTAGTTAAATGTTGTGCTACTAGAAATTTTCCAAAACTGCTTTTCAATGGCCCAAGCCCATGTATCTGTATGCGAATAGTAAATAATAAATATAATGCAAAACATAACAACTTTCAACAAAATAATAGCGGTTTTTTTTTACTCAGTGTTGCCAATTTTTCTCCCGAGTCAATGTTTTTCTCACTGATGGCGGTTCTTCTAAAATAAACTATATTCGCAAATTTTATATTATTTATTCGTATTACTGTCATTCGGTCGTCGTTTTGAGGATGAAATAAAACTTATCATGTTATAATTATAGTCTTTGTTATAACATAATTACTATAGATAATATAACACGACAATTACTGGAAAAGTAAGTGAAGCTATTTGTTTGATTTTTAGCTACACAATAATGGAATAATGGTTAATTTTACTATCCCGAAAGTAGGCTCGAATGGCATATTTTTTCAAAATCACGTTTTTCGATATTAACACTGGCGCTATTCACTATATTTGTCATGCTAAACTATCTTTCCAAATCAACGTTGTATCCAATGTGGTTTCGGCATTTAAAAATAATCATAAGTGCCACAGGCTTCTTGAAAATAATAAAACCACTTGCCAGTATCGTGTTAATATAATATTTTCTCGAGTCAAAACCAAAGTCAAATTAGACTAACCAAAACAAAACCACCAGCTACAAACAAATAGTTGAAATAGTCCGCCAGTTGCGGTGTCCATACCGACCAACCCGGGATTAGTGGAAATCTCAATAAGTTGACAACCCTGCTTTTCTACTATTTTTCCACTGGCCACAGATAACTAAAACGTGAAGATAATAACGTTTCGTTGTGTTTTTCAATTATGGTAGTTTTTGGTAGAAAGTGTTTTATAAATTGGTTTTTAAATTTTTAAGAAATCATTGTACTTTTTCATTTATAAGCAGTAGTAGACCATCAGTTGTCATTAAAACAATGTCATATTATTGTAAAATTATTCGCAAGCAAATAGTTCATATTGATGAAACAAAACGCATATATGAAAACGATTGGGTAAGATTTTGGTACCCTCCCTATACAATTTGGCAGAATTTGTTTAATTTTAGTTACACAATTCCGATTAAGGACACGGAAATCGACTGGAGTTTGTTTAAATTCAGAATTGCTTTCAGAAATTAAATGTGTTCCGCAATTAGGCTGCTGGTCCTAACCGGGCGGCGAACTACCCATTGCTCGCGCCTACGGTGGCCGGGAGTCCGCTATCGACTCCCGACGCCTAATAGTTCTACTTCGCTGGACATAGCATAGTGTATGTGTAAATATATTTATGACTTATTGTGGAGTCTATTTATGTAGAGGTATCAACATCATGGGTATGGTTCTTATGAGAATAACCATTGTTATAGCGACCTAGACCTTGATTCTTGACAGACGTAGGAACATGATTGATGATCTAAATAACTTATTATCTTGCTCACAATTTTGAATCTGTGATTTTAATATTTAGCAAGATCTTTGTCGCTTTTAAATTATGAGATGTAGTTCCATGGAATCCTTTTGTTTATGTCTAGGTAGGTAAAGATTTTTGTATCGAAATGTGTGACGCTATAAGGTCTGTCTCAGTCTGTGTACCATCTATACTAATATTATAAAGAGGTTTTTGTTTGTTTTATCACGCTGCGACCCTAAAGACCCAGCTAAAAAGAAAACGTCAGAAAGAACGCTAAGAGAAAATTAAAATATCGCGGGTGGGCAACGCGATGCGATCTATGTATACGTACAAATTAAGAATTTGAAATTTCACGCGGACGCAATCATGGGCAGAAGCTATATTCTATAAAGACAAAACTATTTATGTTATTATCAATAAATAATGATTTCCTATCATTTGGTAGAGATCCATCGGCATTCAGATATTTATTCTATCTAGATTCTCGGAACTATAAAAAATATTTTGAATATACCTAAGTGTTATTGAAATCCAAATGGGAACACTTTATGCAAATGTCTATGTATTAGTTTCTAAGTCAGTCTGTTTACTTTCTGATGTTATCCATGAATTAATAGTATTATGCTTATTGTGATTCATCGAACTGTTGTAACTCATTTCAGTGTCTTAAATATTGTTGCTTTATACGTTCTGAACAGCTCTATTTTCTTCACCGGCTGAAAATAAAAGAAAATGTATCGTGGATTAACTTGCTTGCGTCATCTTCCTTATAATAGAAGTCTACTCATTAGTTGCGTGTCTTTGTTGGTATTTCTTACATATTTCTTATGTCTATTCTGTGTCAAGTCAAAACGTTTGACAGAAGATAATTATGGCATAAAATATTTGTAAAATCTTGCGCAGTTGTATGCTTGAACACTTGTTTCCTGTATTTCATTATATAAATTTCCTGCTATTGCAATTAAATCTAAACGTTTGTACTTCATCAAATCAATAATTAATGCCCTCTTTTTTGGCACGAACACCATCAGCTACTAGTAAATCAAAATAAACATAAAGTACTTATTCTAAATATTACACATTCCTCAACCATTTTGCTCTTCGAGAATATTCTAAAACATATATTTAAATCCATAGGGACGCGATGATTGATAGCCTTCAATTCCCATTACCCCCATAAGATGGATTAATGCACTCGGGAGGAAAAACCCTTCATACGTGTAATGTAGCTATAGTTGTACCCTCTATGGGGCTTTGCGCTCAAAGGTGAAGGAAATGTGCACATTATCGGGTTTACAAAATTAAGATGATGTGTTTCAATTATTTTATTTTATTGAAGACAGTTTTCAGGAGTTTCACTGAACTTTCATGTCTAATTTAGAAAATTAAGAATCCCATTTTTATAAGGGCTGTACTGATATTTTTTCTTTTACCTTCTTGACGTCTGTAACTAAATACTAAGTTTAATAAACAGTGTCTTGTGCTAAAACCTCTCATTTTGATACAGAAAATAAATGGATTCCAAACCTTAAAATAAGAGTAAAGCAGATGCTATTTTTAATCCTAGCATATTTTAATACTCGGCCATGAATAACGGATTACATTATGCCCCTAGCACAGATTAGCAATGGCTCGTAACTAATTTTATTTTATTGCAAAGGTACATTTATGTCATCTTCAAACGCTCATACAAGTTTACGTTCATACTGGTTTATTTAAGTACAATGTAAAACTTTGTACGTTAATTTCTTATCTTAAAACAAAATGTTTAAAGAAGAATTGGCTAGTTCTATCGAGTCTACACCTATCCGTACTAATTAACTACTAGGTACTAGGAGTTTATGGTCTCCTTTAGTTTTGTCGTTGTGAGCTTCATTATACCATTCAAGTGGAAATGAGCTAAAGCTTTTACTGCACGTATTTGCGAGTCCAATGTCTAAAGCAGATATTTTGCTATGATCTACTGTTTGTAATTCTAACTCTGTAGCTTTATTAGTTACATCCACGATGTCGGTTCATGTAAAGTCATGCAATTTTATCATTCTCTTAACCTTATCATTTTATTTGGGGTCTTCACAATAGGTCGTCTTCTACCAAACCTGTTTATTAGTCGTCATGTCAGTAGTCACCCCCTTTCTAACAATGTCATCTTTCACTCAGACCATGAATCGTTTCTTTGATATTCCCCTATTCTTATATCATTTCATTTATCACCTTTGTACTTAAGTTTTCTTACGAAATTTTCCTCATGGACCGCATCACATGTCCATACCAGCTGATTTCCATAGGACTTTTTAGTCACCGGTGCCACTTGCAGGCTTTCTCTTATATAATTATTTGTGGCGTTCTACACATAAAGGTATTAAGGCCGGATGTAGAATCTAGAGGAGTCCCTTTATTATGCTGATTACAAAAAAAAAATCCTAATACTTTTTTTTGGAACAGACACCAAAGTTGAAATTCTGAATAAACTAGTTTCGAGAAAATGGAATTTGAAAGTTAAGGTTACAAAAAAACAATGTTCTACTCGTTTGTTACATAAATTTTTCCACATAGATCCCAACACATTATATGCATCAATGTATCACTAACATAACCGATACTGTACTGCCAATATACAAATAGTATTAAAATTCAAAAACACAACATAATTATTATGAAAATATCAACATTAAGACCTACCGACATCTGGTACCTTTTTACTAAACATTTCCTTTTAAAAAAAATGTGCGTAGAAATGTTGTCTGTAGATGTTAATTGTATAAAATTGTAGCTTTGTTTGGCTGAATGGCGTGCAATTGGAGAGGCCAATGTCCAACAGTGGACTGCTATAGGCTGATGATGATGATGATGTAGCTTTCTTGTAGAACAATCAGTAAAAATCACAAAATGCCATATGTTGACCCGATTTTACAAATACGCAAATAACTCTGAAACTAAATGCCGACATCTGGTACCTTTATGCGCGGAACGCTACATTTCTTATTATATATCTATGCTATCTGCTAGGGATCTAATCAACCTCCTAATTACAAAGGCGACAATATAAGTCATATTGGATAAAGCATATAAATTCAATGAATACACTTTCATCTACGATTTAGAGACTGAATTCATGTTGTAGCCATTAACACAAGATCGAATCAATCACTTTATCGAACAAATCCTATCATTTAACATAACACATGCAACATCTCAATGGCATTCAGTTTGGACGTTCGACGTCGTTAATTAATGCAGGCCCACACTCGCTTCACGCTGTCATCGGCTCTATTCACTCGTTCAATGGAGGTAGGCACAACACGGCTGTCAAAGGCTGTGTATAGAAAGCCGTCTACGCACCGCCGCTGAATAGAGTCTGAAGTGGCTAGCTATACGTCTGTTTACACTTCCGACGCACGACCGACCGACGTAAGCTGATGCAACGTAGTATTTATGCTCTTTTGCGATGGCTGAAACGTGTCGTTTAACTTGAGAAGCTCAATTAAAGAGAAACCGCGACTGAAAATTGCCAGACATCAAGTCTGCAACGTAGTCCGAAATAATTAATTCGAATCGTCGATGCTTAAAATAAATAACTAGGTACTTACTGCGGTTGATCTCAGTAAATAATTTGAAAAATGACACAGATTGCTTGACTCATAAAGTATTAAAAAATACTACAGAGATTCTTCAAAGATTTTCTTCTGAGACTTGTATCATGTGTATTTTTTTGTTTCAGATATTATGGATCTCATTAGTACTGTATCTTTTTTACGATACATTTATTTATTATAATATTGGACAGCAGTTTTATTATTTAAGACGGATATTAGGGGTAAGTTAATTAATAAAATATCATATAGTTTAATAAATTGTATGTGCTAAAGGGACAACCCTACTCCATACTCTGTAAAAATGAAGCATGTGTTTGAAAAAAGGCGGTGTTATTTCATAAAACGCAGTTTTTCTCACCTGCCAGCATTCAGCACACGAGCTCAAAAAAGGTTGAATAAACCTCGTCGGCGATATTTTTTTACTTTTTCTCATTTTCAGTTAGGACTATGCATCTCCCGTGGCACGGCGACTGTTATAAATTTATGTTGCGCCCTGGTGTTACTTCCTCTGTGTAAGAAGTTGAATCAATTGCTATACAGAGTCTTATCAAGATTATGGCCGGGATTGTTCTTTTTCTGGCTAGAAAAAGCAAAGAGTTTTCACATGACTGTTGCAATAACACTATTAGTTTTTGCAGGTAAGTGTGTTTGATATGCTTTCAACGTAGTAGATTTAAAGTTGTGATATGGACAAACAGATGCTACTGGTATATGGGTTCATTACGAAGCAGAAACAGTAACGCTTTTCAAATGAAATACTTAGTAGTGAAATAGTGCCATGCTTTCCTAGAAACTTGGAATTTCAATATAACTGAGTGGGATTTTTTTCCCTTTAAATAGTGCGTGTTTACGTTACAAGGAATGCAATTAAAAACAGTTTGCAATGCTGAGGCAAAGAGGAGTTTTATAAACGTAGTCTGGAAATATGTTGGGTAAAAGCAGTCAACAATTACAGAACGCTTATTGTATTAAAAGAAATCTTTAACCGCTTTCAGGCAGTTGTGTTATTTAAAAATTGAACGTTCGATATACAAACTTCATGGAAACAGTTTGACTTCTTTTTCATATTTTGGTAGCTGTTTCCAGCCAGTCGTCTACCCAGGAACTGGAAAAAGGAGGTTTTCAATGGGTTCCACTTTTTAAATATTCACAAAGCGAATTGGAAATGGTGGGAGGCTCGTTAAAGCCCTCTACGTGTATGTAGAGCACCATTAAGTTGTTGAGACGAAGGCTAATGGCTGCCAACACCACTGTTAGGATTTCTAGCTTTTGTTCGTGAACTAGGACGTGGGTTTTACCTGTATACTCACTTAAATGAAACTAGGAATTTTGACATTTTCATTAAAATTTTATCGACCTTTTTTCTAATAAAAGTTTAGCTTCTTTTACAATTTTAGAACGACCATCATCCACAATCTAGGTTGAAAAAGTACCAGTGCGTTTATGCAATATCGTAATTTAGGTTGTTACCTCTAAAGCAAAATAACTCATTCTAGTAAAAATACTTGACACTTTACCGCAAACACTGCCCATTATTTACTTCGAAACTTCTTAAACAATTTCCGTAACAGGATTTACAACTGCTTCGTAACACCTGCTGTACCGTACCTACCAACAAACAGTATAATACAGGTACATTATTGTTTCCAGTTGTACATTCCATTTCCCACCTGGTAAACTTGTGGAATTTCTCCAGAGGGTACGACCAACAACACGCCGAGATTAACTTCGCCAGGCACAGAAACGAGGTTAGTTTGACAAACTTTAGGTTATCCGCGTTTTAGACTTACGTAACCACTGTTCAGGTGGTATAGAGGGGAATTGTTCTGGTTATATGTAGATGGCATTTACGTTAGAGTTGTTATTAGTGGTTATGTGGAGAAAGGAATGTATGGGGAAGTATGTCGTAAGTGTGTAGATAAGGACCTGATCTATACAATAGACACTTCCACAGCACATTAATTCCTGAACATTAAGAATGAATGTGCTGTTTGATTTTAGCAGATTTATCTGCAAAAGTTTTTGAGATGTTTGGTGTTTGGTGAGATACTCGGTCAGTGTTCTGTAGTCTGTTTGAATATTCCTAATAAAATACTTTTGGAAACTCGCAACGTAGTTTAGATAAAGACATTTAGGAATCAGAATGAAAAAATATGAATCATTCGGATGGTTTACGCAAAGATCCCACGGTCAGGAGAGAAATATAACGAGGTCTAGATGTTGCTAATCGAAATTAAATATATATGACTAATTTTTATAAATAGTTAAGAAAATAACGTAGTTACTTACTTGTTGCCACAGTGCAATAAGGTTACTATACAGTCGACGAAGTACAGAAATTCTTTAGAAGAATCTTTGTTGCACAGGTAAGTTTTGCGTAAGCCTATTAAGAATTTAATTTTTCCATTATACTAATTGAACTTTCATGGCAAAGAAATATAGAATGTAGTCAAACAAATTAATCTATTAATCCTGATAGAATTGTAGATAAATTGTACTGCATAATGCCATTAATTTATATTCTACTGTCTATGGGTAATGTCCGTGCAATTTGCGATGAATAGTTTACAGTACCTAACTAATTGCAGCCAGTTACCTAATTCTATGTGTTATATAGTAAGTACCTAATAGGAGTAGTTGTAACGATGCATTCAGCCAAGGAAGAACAGATTTACGCATTTAGTCTTGAGTTTAGCTATATGAGAGATTGTATCCCTTCTGTAAGAATAAATATATATTTTTACACGCTTTATATTAGCTTCACTTGTATGTTTGTATATTTGTATGTTTGTATATTTGTATATTTGTATGTTTGTATATTTGTATGTTTGTTTGTAACCGACTCCTTATAGTGCGATTTTGACCCACTTTAAACGACCAGATTTCATTCAAACTTTGCACACCTGTCAAGGACTGATGACAATGCAATAATTTCATAAATTTATGCCATTATCCTTGCCAGGGTTACCAGGACAGCAAAAAAACTGTCACAAACTACGCTGACATACGTCTCAAAATTCGAAATACCCTAAAAAATAGAAAATAAATAATAGTTTAAAAAAACTAAAAAACACGCTTCCATGGAAAACCAAACTAAAAAGTACAAAATAATGGAAAAAAAGCGTGGGTTGCCTGATATCAATAAAAAAATACCTTAAAAGCACCATGGAAGCGTGTTTTTTAGTTTTTTTAAACTATTATTTATTTAAGTATTATGTGAGTTAAAGCGTTGTCATTACGCTGCCCAAAAATAGAACTACGGCTTTGGTCATGCATAAATGGGTATATATACAATATAGATACACAAAATATGACTAACCACTATACTCTCTACATAAGCTTCTTTTAAATTCCTGCGTCTCTGCGGTCTCGTCATTAAAAATATAAATTGCATATTTCAGATTGATATCATGTTGACTAGCTACCATAGTTATGACGTCATCAACATCCTGTAGGTCATACTAATAGTGACCCTAGGCTGCCTCTCGGTTACGAAGATGATAAAATAATAACATTCGGCCTTGATTCTAACTGAGATGCGAATACTTCTCAAGCTTTTATGAGGACTTGACGTTTGTCCGTGTCTAAATGCTTGTGTTTGTATTTTGGGTTATGTCATTTGAATTTTAGGCTCCTGTACTTATTTTTAACCGACGAAAAAAACGGAGGAGGTTATCAATTCGACGCGTATATTTTTTTTTTTAATGTATGACCACGTATTACTTTTTACATAGTAGTCCAATTGTGATAATTCTTTTTTTATTGGAAAGGGTATACTCCGAAGGTAGTCCCATATAAATTTGGAAAACAAAATCGAACCCTAAGGGTCGGAAAACAGGAGATGAACGATTGTTCACTCATTGATTGTAATGTATAACCACGCATAACTTTGTACAGAGTAGTCCGATTTTGATAATTCTTTTTTCATTGGATAGGGTATACCTTGCCAAGTATTATTAGTACATTAAAGTCACAAAAAATTATCAAATAAAAACTTTTTAACAAAAAATTTAACCGCCGAAAAAACTGAAAAGCAAAAAATAATAAACCTTAAAATTTTGAGTCGGCGCTGAAAAATCAATGAATAAAGATCACTCAAAGCGCCGACTCATAATTTTAAGGTTTATTATTTTTTGCTTTTCAGTTTTTTTGACTGACCAAGACCGTGGTTTGATGTTTGTATTTATAACTTGTGTTTCGATCGATTTGATCGATCGATTTGATCGATTTGGTTGATCGATCTGGTTAAGCTATGCTTGCCGCGGTCAGTCCGTGGATGGAGTCTTTACATACCAAGACTATTCCGTGCCCCGGAAAGCACGTTAAGCTGTTGGTCCCGGCTGTCATTCGTGGGCTTTTGACAGTCGTTTCGGGTCGTCACAAGCCCGAAAGTTTTCAACGAGTCTTACCAAGGGTATTGTGGTACCCAGTAACTGTGTTGTGGAGGTAATAGATATTTACAACAATCCACGTAAAATACTGGAACTCAGCTACATCCGCAAGGATTGGATGCCGACCTCAAAATTTTTTGTGAAACGGCTTGGCATTAGGGGCCATCCATAAATTACGTCACACGTTAAGGGGGGGAGGGGGTCGACAAATTGTGACATTGTGTGACAAGGGGGTGGGAGGGGCCCTATATTTTGTGACGTCACGTTTCAAAATTTAATATACTTATTTAAAGTACTATTAAAACACAAAATATGAACTATGAAAGAAAAAAAAAATTCAATGTCTTGATGTAAAATTGCAAAATATGTGACGGCACACTAGCGAGGGGAGGGGTCTCATAAATGTGACCAGCTGTGACAAGGACGGTGGGGGGGGGGGATCAAAAAATTATGAATCTTGTGTGACGTAATCTATGGATGGCCCCTTATGATGATGTTACCTATACTGCACCTATCTTTGGGCTTTGGCATTAATCATTTCTTTTATTTCAGAATCCTCTATACCTGCTACTAAGTACGGCAGGTCTTACAGGCGTGTCTATGATTATCATCACTGTATGCATGGGTCTGACGTCGATGAGAGTCGTACGTACACGGGTCTACAACGTTTTCTGGTATACCCACCAGCTGTATCTCCTCTTCATCGTGCTACTTATTATACATCCTTTGAGGTAAGTGTATTGTTTTGTCTATAAGAAGTTTTCTTTTGTCATTAATTTTGCCTCAGACAAAACATATCTCAGGAGGGTAATTTTATTCGTGCACTAACTGGACAGGTCCACCCGATCTGTTGTGTCTGATTTCAGACACCAATCTACACGGTCGTTACATTTATTTTATTTATTTTTAACCGACTTCAAAAAAAGGAGGAGGTTATATGTTCGACTGTATGTATTTTTTTTTTTTTTTTTTTTTGTATGTATGTTCACCGATTTCTCCGCCAATTGTCAACCGATTTTGAAAATTCTTTTTTTATTCGTAAGGGTATACTCCTGAGGTGGTCCCATATTAATTTTGTGAAGATTTGATGTATACTTTGGGAGATAAACGAAGGAACTCCTCAAAAACAAACAGTACACGTAATGTGATTTGGATATTGTACTAAAGATCAAAAATAATTGCTGGTTCTATCTATCCATCCGTGGTGAACTAATTATAGTCTTCGAAGATACCGCATGGAACTCCTCATCGGTGAACAGTACATATAGGAACTTACAGTGAAAGGTTAGAAGGTTAGGGGATAATTCTTTGAATATTATAGGCACGTTTAGACCGTTACTTGTATTCTTATATTCCGTTGAGCTGATGATGGAAGGTACAACTCCTTATCGATCAGGAGTTAGAAGATATCTTGTCCTAGATAGACATACTCGTTGACATCGAGAATTGATTCCTCAGCAGACACTAGAGAGGGCTCTTACCCACTCTACTGTCTGCTTAATAAAAAAAAAAGCAGCCTTAATCATTTTGGCCTGGCCATGCTTGGTTTTTTTTTTATGTATGTTCGGGCATAACTCCGTCATATATAGATGGATTTGCAAAATTCTTTTTTTGTTCGAAAGGGGTTTATTCCGAAATGGTCCCATATAATTTTCATATAGATCTGATGATGAGTTCGGGAGACAGACACCGGAACTCTTTAAAAAATGACAGGAAATCAACCGCGAGTTCTGCTATCGCATAAATATGCATTGTTTGTTTGGAATTAGTGCAGGGTGAATACCACAACTAAAAATTTAAAAATAAAAACTTTTTTACAAAAAAAAAAACCACCGACTTCCTTAAAAACACTACAAAGTGAAAAATAACTTTAATTTCGGAAGTCGGTGGCAAAAAAACCGTAAATACAGATCCTAAGACACCGACTACCGAAATTAAAGTTATTTTTCACTTTGTAGTGTTTTTAAGGAAGTCGGTGGTTTTTTTTTTTGTAATTATTTATTTATTTACACCAAATATACAACATCCTTACAGGCTAGACCAAAATATCATTGTTGTTTTTATTTTTTTATTGTGTCAAAATTATACGTTTTATTTTCAAAGTGGTGTAAAGTGAGTTTTCTTTCATCCGTTACGCTACATGATGTGAACAAGATTATGTCTAGACTTTGAAAGGGACTGACCTCTCAGTTTGTTTTGGCCTTTCTTCTCAGAGTAGTCAGATAGAAAACGCCGACCTCATTTTGTTTCTTGAAATATGACATGATTGATGAGTATAAGTATTGGTATGTACAAACCTACTTCCAGAAATAAAATCATTTTAATCTTTTCTGGGTTTCTAGTTTATTCTCAAATTTATCGGTTTCGGTATAATTTAGAAAATAAAAAAAAAAAAATTTTTGTATACTTTTAGCGTATCCCAACTAAATAATGAGCTTGAATTATATGACCTAACGGTTATAACAAACAAAAGAAAGCTACCATTTTATGGCTGTCCTGAAGTTAAAGTAGCAGCTGCAGAAATGCAAGAAATACAACGCCTTTCTTTAGCGCTATAAGCACATGCAACAAAGTTTAGGCTTTAAAATATGACTCAAACCAGTTATGACGTGCCGAAACCGTTGAAAGCTGCAGTGGAAACGTTGAAAGGAATAACAGTTAAAAATATGATTTAAATGACAATAATATCGATGGTGGAAAGAAAAACAAATGTAGCGCCATTTGGCTTATTTTTCAGTAGAGCTTTTTAAAGTTAACTTTTTGTTTTAAGTGCTTCCGCTTGGCTTCTAACAAACACATCGATAAATAATCAAAAACCATATCAAACTGTATAGAAAACAAATTTTCGGCCATAATGGCGTTTCATTTGTTTTTCCTTTCCTTCATCGATATCTTAACTAGATGTATTTGACATTCATATTATATGTTTAAGTGTGGTAGATTTTTGATTTGTAATTGTTGTAATTGAAGGCATAATATTAACCCTTTATAGAACGGCTCATACAAAGTGGCCAGTAAACTTGGACAGTCATTTCAAGGTCCTGTATCTTGAAATTACTGTCCAGTTTACTAGCCATTTTGTATGAGCCGTCCTATAAAGGGTTAAATCTTTACCCTTTACTGTATAAGTACTATTCTATCATGTGACTTTACTGCATTATTCTATTTATTCTTCGTATTTTCTGCTACCCATCAAAATATAGCTTTACATTATTTTATTTATACTTTGAGGTCCAAACCATGTCCACAGGCCTGAATTTTAATGATGGTTTAAAGTTTCAAAGGCGAACACAATGGTATGAGTAGCAAGTCAACGGTGCGTGTGAGTCAGATGAAAATAATGAATCACGCCGAACTTTATTTAAAGCTAGCATTGACCATATTTAGTTGTAAACCTACAGCTTGTTTATTGTAAAAACGTGTCAAGGTTTGATGATATTGGAATGGGACATTGAACTGATAAATATGGTATAAGTAGCTAATAATCTTGAAGTTTGTTTGGACCTCTCCTCCTCGAAAAGAACTAAGGAAAGTGGCTGGGGCAGACTGGATGTAGAAGGCGGAGGACAGGGTTTTGTGGCGCAACATCGGAGAGGCCTGTCTAGCAGTGAACTGCGATAGGCTGTGTTGATTGGACCTCTCCAAACGGCCAATATTTTTTTTTGCCTGAATCATTTCCAGCATCCTAATTGAGTAACACACTAAGTATATTATTAAGAATCTTAATAATTTTGAAGGAAACTTAAATTGCTACTGCTTCAAATGTTCGAAAAACTTGTTTGCTCTATAACGTAAATAATGCAATGAATGACGTTGAACTGTCCAAATTAAAGTATAATAATTCCTACTACGTAGTGTGCTACGCAATTACCCCGCAATTTTTTTTTCTGTGTACAATTTTGCCGTCCTTGCCTCATATAATTCAATTGAATTAAATAAAGAATTTTATTTCAGCGGTGTCCTGAAAGAAGAAGTCATAGAAACAGAAACTAGTCCAAATTTTAGTCAAAACGAAAATACTCCGAAATTCGTCGCCATCAAATCAAAGGTGAGTCACAGGAACATTTTTGCAAGATCTTGTTATCACAGAAACCATAAATGATTATGAAAAATCATCTAATATTAATGATCAATATGGTAGAGTCAAAACATAAAGTCGGTTCAAAATAAAGTTGAAGCTTTGATTGACATTTTTCAGTAGATGAATAATTACATTTTATAGAGATACATTAAAAATATATGCTAAACATTGATTTATATGTACACCATACCTACAGGCCTTTACAATAGAGTCTGAGCCTGACGTTAACCCTTTTCATGCGCCACTCTCGTGGGAGGACACCTATTATAATGCACCTCAAGTAAACTCTCATTGAGACGTGAACTCAAAGGGTCTGAGAGGGTAATCTAATAAGTATATTAATGTCCCTAATTGATGGTCCCGCACTCTGTCTAATGTATACTGGAGAAGGTAGTAGAGTGGTCCTTGTGTTATCAAATTTCGGGTAGTTCGACGATAATTGAGTGAGTATATATATGGTTTTACTAATACTGTATAACTAGGATTCAATATGAAATAGTCTTTAACATTTTTTTCTTCTTCATTAATGAATTTTGTATCCCTGCTCGGCCTTCATGGCTTTATGTACGATGTTCTTCCGCTTCATTCGGTTTTCGACTTCTCTTAAGACAAAAGTAACAGAGAATTCAGTGAAGGTCGGACCAGGTTTAAGGTGACAGGCTATGAGATCTTTTCCCATCTACCTTGCCCATCACCACCATATTTTCAAGGTTATCTGGTTCCCGACGAGCAATATGGTCAAAGATATTGAGAATCCTTTTGTAACAGATCGTGGATAGTCTATCTCTTATGCGTAGTTGTCCGAGGATTTGTGATTTGTCCGTGATGGCTGATAGAGGAGAATGGAAGAAGAAAACTTGTTGAGACGACTTCAAGTAACATGGGACATGGGCAGGAAGATGATGATACAAATCAGATATTTGGGGACGATTGCGAACACCATATTTGTTCAATTATCATAGTATTACCAGCCTATAAATGATCCACTGCAGGACAAAAGCCTCGTCAAATACAGAAAAAGCTCGAGCATTGCACGCTTACTCAAGATGGTTTGGCGATTTCAGACCACGATGTTAGATGTATGATGATAAATAAATAAATAAATAAAAAATAAATAAATGTTTTTCTCCACCGATGTCCAGTAATCATCATTTCAGCCGAAAGATGTCCACCGTTGGACATAGGTCTCCCCTCAGCTGCACCACTTCGACTGGTTCTGTGGTTCCCGCATCCAGCGGATTATTCCTGCGGCCGTCAAAAGATCTTCCAACTCCACGTCTTCCGGTACGCGGTCGCCACTCCCGAACCTTTCGGCCCCATCGGCCATCTGTTCTGCGAGCAATGTGCCCTGCCCACTGCAACTTTAGTTTGGGCTATGGTGGTTGCCTTGGTCCTTTTGGTTCTTATGTCAGTAATGTCCAAGATAAACTCAGAAGACAGAAGTCTTGTTTAAAGTATCATGCTTTAATTATACATTACAAGCTTATTACCTACCGTAATAATATCTTAGGCGCGACCTGACGTATGTGTTCCGATTCAATGATTTGATTAATTCTCTCCGAATTAACATTACAATTGACACGCCCGCATTCTCTAAATGGTTAGCCAATGCCCAATGATATACAATCTATAGAACTCTTATGATTATTACTCAGTCCATTGCTAACTATCACAAATTGCCACAAATATAATAGAAATATTTCGTAACACACGAAATGAAGGAAGCGATATATGGGTGAACCTCCTAGGTATAGGTTTACCTCTGCCTAACCCTTGAGTACAGACGTGATGATACAAAACAGGCTAAATTCTCCATTATTTAAAATTAAAAAAAAAAAAACATTTATTTGCGTAAATAAGGTACAGAAGGATGGTAAAATATATGAATTCGTTCTCTTATTCTGCCTTTAATTTCGGCGTGCAAATATAGGCTAAACTTACACATTTCTTATTTATTTAAATTAATTATATTATCACAATCATGCTGTCATTAAGCAGATAATCCCATTAAAATTGTATTACTGAATACAAAATAAGTTAAACTTTCAACATTCCAATTCTAACTAACACAACTTAAAATTGTTTAGATATTTACAAAACTATTCTGAACATTGTTTACCTTAGTGCGGTTCTTAGTAGTAATATTTAGTACAATAACCTCTAAGCTAGCAACTAGATTATATTAGTCAGACGTGCTTATGTAGAAACAGAAATTGTTACTCATCATATTGTGGTCTTTTTGTACGTAAGTTTTATCCTCGCAATCGTACGGTTTTAGCAGAGTAATTCCATAACACACTTACAGTAGGAATGACTTTCATTCACAGTTCAACAACATTCATTGCGTTATTTACGTTAGTTGAGGAGACAATTTTTTCTAGCATAATATATGAAGCACATAATTATGATGGAAAAGCAATATCCTCCAAAGTGATTCAGACTGATTGATAGTGTTACGCAATAAGGTTACAGTAGTAGTATGTCATAATCATTTGCTTACAAGGACCTCACAGATTTTTTTTATAATGATTTTATGTTTCTTTAATTTAAGTACTAGACGATCGTAAAATTGTATATACTTTCTACTTCGATCAATAATTCTATAACTATCCCTTTCGTCACCTTCTGAAAGTAGTTTTATAGTGGCAGTAACTTCATTATTCTTCTATACATATCATAAATTGAATTCACTCCTCGTGTCCCTCTGTGTGACCGTGTTGTTCTTCAAAACTACGCAACGGATATTGACATGGTGTTTCAAAATCATTCAGAGAATTTGTGTGTGCCTATAAAACATTAATATCTAAATTATATATACTCGTAATGAAATCTTGTTCATCATGTTTTGTTGAATCGTAAAAACCGTCCGAACCAGGGTGATAGTTGGGAGATTATTGATTATACATTATAGCCGGTCTATATTGAAGTAAATATGTCCAAAAACCTATGTAAATAGCTTAAAGGAAACCTATGTATAGCCTTTATAATCTATTAAGGAACAAATGTGTTCACCTAGTTCCTGAATTACCTACAGCCGAAGCTCTATTTTGAGACTTAATACCGAACAATAGTACTGTGCACATAATGTTCATTGTAGGGAATCAAATTGATATCGCAGGCGCGGCTAATTTTCGTTGACCATCTGTGACCGGTCAAATGGTTGGAGTTATAATAGATTTACGATCTAAAACGTTTTGGTTGAGCTTCATTAAACATGCAAGGTACATAATTATATCTGTCCTTCTGTATTGTAGTGTAATTTATGAAATACATAACTAAATACATACAATCAACATCAAATCCAGCGCAAATCTTTTGGTATCTAAATTATTTTTTCAAATTCAAATTTAGAATAGAAAGATTCTTTGTAAGATTTTAAAAGCGGCCAGTATTTTTTGAGTTTAAGAACTTTACACAAAATATCCCTAGACGATGTTGATTTATGTATTTGTATGGGATAATTCTATTTTTTTTTTAAGTCCGGTATCAGCCAATCCTACATTATTTTGTTTGATACAACATACAAGAAGAACACACAAATAAATTTTCTCATAGATATTGGCCACTTTTACTAAAATTCAGTTTATTTATTTATTTAATTGAACCCACACCACGGTAATGAGCAAAACCACGCATGTTTTGTTTATTAGTCGCAAAGTCATGTCTACAAGTTTATTTTCAAGAAAATCCGTGATTCAACTTTGAAAATCGGTTCATTATCTACAACAACAGTTGTAGGCGTAGGTTAGCACCTCAGTAGAAATAGCATTTCTTTAGTCTCAATGCCTTTGCAAAAAATACTGTTGTTTTCGATACTGGTTGTTTATATTGTTTTAATGTTGGATTATAAGACATAGTCCTACAAAGGTATCTGTCTTTCGTTTCTCTTTTTCCCAATTGCAAGACTCTAACAGAGTGTCTTTCTTATTGTCTTTGCACAATATACCTCTTAGCAGTTCTAGGCGATCTAGTTTTTTTTTTTTTACGATTTATTGAACTTTTATCCATCATCATCACGTTATATGGTTAAACACAACATTCGATCGTAAAGATTAACGTCACCTTTCTGATGAATATTGTTATAAAAGTTGTAAATGTGACTCATTTGACCTAATTTTGCTGTGACATCATCAACCTGTCTACAATGAACAATATTCATTTAAATACGTGACCAACAGTTTAGTCACTTCTATTCAATGGGCCGACTCATTTCTTTTCGTGGGAAGGAAATTACCCACAGTAAACTGTGGCAAAGGGTATTATTGTTACATCTTCAATTTTGTAACTGTCGTCATTGTGATTTCTTAAACGTAAGTTGTTAAGAAGCAAGTTTCATTTAACTGCGAATGATCGGAATCTATTCCTATTTACCTAATTTGGTCAGGAATGTTTGTGGGTATCATTTGTAACTTTTTCTATAACTTTTTATTGCCGTTTAATGTGGCCATTAGACTTCATCCTCATTTCAGCCGAAAAACATCCATTGCTGGACATGGGCTTCCTCCAATTTGGGGTGATTTGCCATAATCGCCACGCTTGGTAGGCGTGTTGGCGATCGGTGTATTGTGGTATAATGCATAGAGAATGCTGCTACACATTCTCTAGTAAGTCTGTCGTCTTTCACTTTCTGTCGCCTTTTACGACACCCACAAGAAGAAATGGTACAACAGACTTATTTATCTCTTTTTCGGATGATTGTTATATCATATTATATCTTGATGCATTGCTTGACCTAACCGCATCGATTCCGTTCATTTAATTTCATATCAGAATTCCGAGATTTATATTTGACTAGGTTAATGATTCCTAACTAATGTTCTATTTGTGTGCAAACTGAAATGGTAATTTTATTTAAAGCATTAAAATGCTTCGTGAATAAAGACCATTATTTTTTTGCGAGATTGATTCGAAAATTAGACGTTAAATTATCTACCTGCCGTCTCTCTGTTTTTGTGTCTTTTTTAGGATTCCGTACCTCGAGAGAAAAAACGGTAAACCCTTCGATCGTATTACTTCGTTGTCCGTCCGTCTTTCTGTCTGACAAGGCACTTTTTTTGAGGAACGCGTAGTGGTATCAAGTTTAAATTAATATCAAATACGAAGGTCTTTGTCCAAATCGATACAGCTTCTAAGTTAACGCAATACAAAAATTTGGCTTATTCCCAAAGTACTCCATTAAAAATACTTATTATTTTGTTCCCATTCTGCTCCATAGGTATCTGGAACTATTCCCAAAGTACTCCACCGATTATTCGTTATCAATTCTCAAAATGCTTCATCGACATAAATACCGATAGTATAAAAATCTCGTGTCACGATGGATGTATATTAAGGGTAAACTACTGAACTGATTATTATCAAACTTTTTAATTATTTGTAGCTTCTGCCCGCGACTTCGTCCGCGTCAAATTTTTGCTCTTGGTCGCAGCGTGATGTTATATAGCCTATAGCCTTTCTCGATAAATGGGCTATCCAACATTTAACATAGTTCCTGAGCTTTGTACGTTCAACCAAACCATCTCTTCAGTTTTATAATATTAGTTTAGAGATAGTATAGTATTTAGATTTGATTACAATTAAAAGACTTATAGTGAGTAAACCTTAAAAGATAGACATTTATGCTCTCGCAGATGTTTTTTTAGAACTTTTTAAAAGGAATAATTCCGTCATACATGATTAGTCATGCTGAACTTAATAAAACAACACGTGCCTGGATGGAATCCTCATACAGTTATTGTTGACTTAGAAATAGCAATCATTAGTGTTCTGGGCAATACATGTCCCAATGCTATGTATAATCAATGGATGTAACTTGCGGGAGGAAATGCCCGGGTGTTTCCATTGTGAGGATCGTCTGGAGGACACGGTGGAGGTGTGCCCTGCCTGGGCGGAGCACTGCCGTGTCTTTGCGGAGACGATCGGCGGCGGCGACCTCTCGCGTCCAGCCCTGGTGTGAGCCATGGTACGGAGCGAGAGGGCATGGGAAGCCGTCACCTCCTTCTGCGAAGCAGTAATGCTCGCGAAGGAGGAGCGCGGGGCGCGTGAGGGAGTGGCAGTCTCTGCACTCTCACGTCCCTAGCCGCCGCAGGAGGAGACGCCCCGGGCGTCGGGAGTCATTAATAGACTCCCGGCCACCGTAGGCGCGAGCTTGCGGGTGGCGAGCAATGGGCAGCTCGCCGCCCGGTAAGGACCAGGCTCGGGTCAACGGCGCGTAGTGTTCCACGCGCGCCTTAAAGAATTGTCAGCAGTACTGAAGGGGTCTGCTAGGACCGATACCTGCCAGGGTCGCGAGATCGTTCGAAAGAGATACTGTGACCCTGGCACATGAGCACTTAAGGAACACGGGTGGGTTTAGTCAGTAAAAGTCTGACACGCCCTCCCACTCCGCCCAAGAGCGGGAGACGTCAATTGATGACATCCCATTCAAAAAAAAAAGTGTAACTTCCATTATAAGCAAGCTTTATTGAGGAAAAGTCGCGATGTTGGGATTAAAACGAAAGAAGAAAAAGACCACGTGGCTAATTGCAGTGCTTTAGCTCATCTTCCAATTGAAATTCTAGTCTAGGAATTAAAATCTTTAATTTATACATTTCTTTTTATTTAAGAATATATTTGCAAAGCTTTTGAGCCTGACTGTACGTCAAGTACCCTTTTATAGTAATTCGGTACATATTTAAATTAGCTTATTGAATAAAATGGAGTGGATTACTTTGAGAACATTTTAATATTATCATGGAGTAGAATGAAACCTAATTAAAAATATTATATTTCTCATGGAGTCGTTTGGGAACTTTTTTTGGAGTATTTTGGGAATAACCCAAAAATTTGGCCATTTATGCAACAAATGATTCTCGCAAATAAATCAAAATCTAGAAAAATGATACTAGGTCCTATTGACCTAGAATCATGAAATTTGGCAAGAAGCAGGGCAGAGTCTCACAGCACAAGTAATGGAAAAATACCGAAAATCGTGACTTATTAGCTTATTACTTACTTGTATAATATAGAAAAGGTGTTTTTGCGATCACAAATTTTCATTTGTACTTGGAGAATCTAATTAACCGTGTCGACGTATGGGAGAACATTTTTTCAACTACAAAGTGTGGTTTATTTTTAGTATATATTTATTCCAAGTATGGAACCCTTCGTAGTTCGAGATCCGACACACTTGGCGGGTTTTTGACGAGCAACTAATTTGACGGTATTTAATGCGATGATTTATTTTCAGACTTGGCTGTGGATGTCCTTGCCATTGACTTGTTACGTCTTGGATCTTTTGTGGCGGATCTGTACTAGGAATAGAGCGAGAGTTAATATATTGGAGGTAAGTTTAGTAATTTTGATATTTTAAAGTTTTTATGAAATTTCTAATTCTAGAGCTTAATCTAGCTAATACATAAAAAACATAATGAAAATCGTCGTCATAAAAGAATCGTCTAATTTTAATGAATACCATAGCACTGACGGACGGTTTTACTCAAAAACAATTGTTTAGTGTTCTAAGTTATGTTCGATGCAGACATCGATTTTATAAATGACAGTGTCAATAACATTTATATTTTGAAATAAGTGCCTAGTAATATGACAATGTTGTGCAACGGTTTTTTAAATAGCTTGAAACTATTTTAGAAAATTAATTAGGTACTGTTTGTTCAATCGCGGCTATAAACAATTGTTAATTAACTAAATAAACTTCAAACATACGAGGTTAATACGGTTTTATGTTCACATTTAGCTGAAGATTTTCGCGAAAATAGTTACGTGGGCAGTTTTAATCCAATAACCGATCAAGCTTTGCATAATCCTCTTACTGAGTAACAGTCTATTGGATTCGATAGAATTCATTGCATATTTTAGATTTGTATCATGTTTCAATTGCATTATCTCTTATAGTATGCTTTTATCGGCAATTTCTATTTTATCGTCATTTGACCATCTCTAATTAACTTTTCTATTTCGTGTTTTTTTAGTTGTGCTTGCACTGAGTACAGTATTGCATTTTATATTTTAAGAAAAGTCCTGGCCTTATTTCGATCTATTTGGGGTCAACGCAGCCCGTTTTTTTCATCCATACCTAATTACATCTATTTTAGCTGTCATCTTACAATTCATTAAACTTCCTTTCTAGCCTTATCGTCTTTCACGCAATCTAAGTTATCTTTGGTCTGCCTTTTTTCATAAAGTCACCTCATATTCATACTATGTATATGTTTCCTATATATGTTTCCTAGTCACATGTTCCTCGCATGTGTCTAGGAAACTATTCACTTCTTCTACTTTTACTGCTAGAATATTTTTTTCACTGTAATATTTTTATTAAAATTCCTCTTGCCCCAGATTGAATATTGCCAACCCCATTATTTCTTGCTCAACAGCCTGCTAACAGGTTATGGTCCCATGGGTAATTCCGCATTGATGGGATTAGCGGTTTGGGATGAATGAGTTAGCCACTTCCCCTTGGCTTGTATAATTTTCGATGGGATGTTATAATATTGTATGAGATGGTAATGGGATTACGAGCTAAGAAGCGTAATTTACATTCATAAAGAAACACTGTTCCTTCCTGTATCTACTTGGTGCTAATGTAATAAGTTTGGATTATGAATGTAGATGGGTATAAGAGTAGAAGACGGTCAAAGAAACGATGAATGGACTGATTGAATGATGATATTTTAAGAAAGGGGGTGACTACCGTGATGACGGCTAATACAGAAGGATGGAAGAAAAAGACATGTTTGCAGATGACAGAGATGTGCAAAATAGGTTATACTTAAAATGTTTTCAAATGCAAAATGCAAATACTTTTGTATTTTCTTATTTCAAATACAAAATAGTTTTTCATTTTATATTTAAAATACTAAATGCAAAATACGTATTTACAAAATGCTTTATTAAAATAAAATACTTTTAGTTTTAAAGTATCTTTATTTTGTTAAAAAGTTTATTTATTTCAGTCAGCTAACAGGCTGGTAAATTTACTGCGATAACTTACTTAAATTAAATTTACTTAACATATTTTAATAAAATAATTTGCTCAAATACACTGTCGCTCATCTTTCTCCTGTGTGGTCTCATAATCATGCGACCATAAGAAAAAGTAAAACTAATTATCTAAGTGGCCTGACAAGAAAGCAGTTGAATTCAGTGTTGCCATAGTGAGAAAAACAAGTACCATTTCTCATCACATTAATTATTAATTCTTTGATATTTTCAAAACTTAGCAAAAAGTATTTTGCATTTTGCAAATACAAAATATGTCCTAAAAAGTATTTCAAATAAAATATAAAATGCTTTTCTAAAAAAAGTATTTAAATACAAAATGGAAATAGGTATTTTGTATTTTCTATTTTGCATTTCAAATACTGTTATTTTTAAAATGTCACATCTCTGGCAGATGATGATGATGATTAGAATCATGTTGTTAAATATAGGATTAATTAATTCCTTGGACAGCAAAATCTTGTGGGATAGAAAATTGATAGTAACAATTTTCAGTCGTGATTAGTTCCATTCAAATTATGTTCGTTTCGCCATTATCATCGATCCCTAGATATATAACTATATAACAGTGCACAACTACAACGGCGAAACCATTAACATTATAGGTGCACCACATGGCAGGGCACACCATAAGTTTGACAGTGAGCTGCCCACACGAGCTGCAATGCCGCATGGGACAGTACGTGCTGCTGCAGTGTTTGGACGTTTCTCTCATTGAATGGCATCCCTTCACTGTTGTCAAGGTAAGCTACACGTTAGTGGCAGCTCTTTAATCTTGCACTGGCCTAGCGTAGTACGGAGTTTCAATAGAATAAGAGTCCAGCTTATACTGGTTTTCAGCAGACTGTACATAGATTAGTAGAGTGGTCACACAGCCAGTTATAAAACTTGCAGTTTCTTTTTGAGGAATTGTTTAGTACTTACTGTTTATTACTTTCTGGTCTTGGTCCAGTCGTAGACTGTGAATTGTGTTGATTGAATTGACTGGTATCAAATTCTAGGAAGCCCCTAGACTCTACTGAAGTATGTAACTTTTGCGTTCAAAAAGTACTGACTCTCAGCCTAGTTTGAATAAATTACTTTTGATTTTGACTGTCTAACAGTTGGAGGTTGTATCTAAGTAAGTACTCGTATGTATGCACTTTATCAGTTAATGTCGAATAAATAATGTCTAATGGCTGATTTAAAGTTCTCCCAGACGTGGTGTTTCAAAGGAAATTCTTATATCCCTCTTAAAGATAAAAATATGTAAGTTCAAAAAGAAAACTCTACGTCTGAAAAATGATGCTCTAAAAAGTATGTAATAAGAAAATATTCTCATCCGACAGCCGTGGTCGTATGTATACCTCCGACCATATCCATACCAAATTGTGATAAATCGTTTAGAAGTTATGAAGGAACAGATGAACATATAATATATTACATACCGATCATAATCATAACCTTACTTTTTGCTTCGCCATAGTCACGTAATTACAGTCACGACTCACAACCTAGAGCCTGTCAAATCTTTAACATTCACTACATAAACTACTTTATACAATAGGGTATTCAGAATTTATTTGTTTCCCAATATATGACTGTTTTATTTATGTACTTCCACATAACCTGTCGTGAATTATTTATATTCCAACAAGAAAAACGATATTCGGTTACGTAACTTCTTATTATAGTTAAAAATATATTCTACCATAAGTGCTATAACCTCGTGGGTGGGATGGGAGACTCCTTATAAGGTAGTTGACCTATTAGCAATCACACTAAGCGTATTTGCTTATTGACAATGGCTTTTGTGGCATCTCAAAATGGTAGATAGTAATTGTAATGTTAAATCAGATAGCATAACGGTTTCTATGGAAGATTTCGTTTCATCTAATTATTTCATCGCTTAAGAGCGTACTTAAGTGGGTTTTTTCTTGATCTTGTAGTCCTAAGTTTTCCAAATTTTCTTTATGTGGTTAATGTCGTCTAACCTTGTGGACTTCTTCTACTTCTTTTACTTTTAACTGCCCCTTAGTCTCATGGTCGGAAGCAAGAGGAAAGTGTTATTGGGTATTTCCATTAGTAATTTCTTAGTAACACACTGCCTGGAGTTTGGAAGTTGGCGGTATGATACCTCCGTGCCTCGGAAAGCGTGTTAAGCTGTTGGGTCCTCGCCTAATCTTTCTCCGGTCGTGTCGGATTGCCGTCCCATCGCACTATGAGAGCGAGGGAAGAAGATTGAGTGCCCCCGTGTTTGCGCACACACTTGTGCACTATAATATCTCCCGCGCTACGATGGCTTGTCTCCTTTAAGATTGGCCGCCATCGCCGAAATACGATCTGGAGAACTATATATACTTCTTCTGCTTAAAGTTGTAAGAGGTCTTAATTCTTGTACACCGTCAGATGTTTTTGTCTTAATGACGTAATGTCTCCATTAGGCATAACCTTTTGGTGAAACGACTGAGAGAAGCTACCGTGCTAACCGTTTGACTCCTTGATAGTACCTAAACCTTATTTGTTTCGAAATTTCAGGTTCCTACATCATACCAAAGAAGCTTCGTCGTATGGATAAGAGTAAAGGGAGATTGGACTGAATCGTTGGAGAAGTTGTTATTAGAAAGAAGGCCCAGTGAACTAAGGTAATCGGCAAAATTGTTTCCAAAGTATTCATCTAAGTAATATGAAAAGAAATGTTAATAATAATAATAATAAGTTTATTTATCCAAAGATATACATATACAAAGGTTTTATAAAAGTTACATGCTAAGGCTTATTCAACTAACAATGGACACAAGGGGAGAAAAATAATTGTCTATATGAACCAAAAATTAAATCCTGTCTCCTAAACTAGGGGTGACCTGTATCTTAGGAGACAGTGATTCGACCGAGCTAAACTGTAAATTAAATTAATGTTGGACCTTAAATGTTAATCTACCACAAAACAAAAATGTGAGTTAGCTGAGTAAGTAATTTTACATATATTTTGAGCATGGATGGATGCAGGTATGGAGAAAGAGTGTGGGTGTAAGTGGAAGAGAGGTGTGTTCATATTTGTGAGTGTAATGTGAGTTGTGTTGTATGGGTGTGTATGTGGTGTGTTATGAGGTGTATATTTGTGTGTAGTGTTTTATGTTCATATTTAATAGTGATTTGTTAAGCGATGTATGCCAGTATAGATTCGGTGTTATTGTAGTCCTGTTTTATGAGCCAGTCTGTAACTATAGTTTTGATATTGAATTTATTTAAGTTTATTATGTTTAATTTCTTTTGTATTGTTTTATATACGTGATTACTTAACACGTAGTAATGGTGTTTTGCAAACGACGTTTTGTGCCGTACACCGGGGGGGACGTATGTTCGTTTTCCTGGGTCAGGCAGGGGTAGGCAGCCATGTACTCTGAGGACAGATCGAAGGACAAATAGCTGACGTACCGTTAGAACTTTGCAGTCAGAGTATAGCTGTGCGGTAGGGTATCTAAACGGTTTCCTAGTCATAACCTTAAGCACAGCTCTCTGAGCTCTCTCTGCTCTCAGAATAAAGGTCTTCGCTGCTCCACCCCATACGGTTATGCAGTATCCGAGGATTGACTGGCACAAAGTGAGGTAAACCATCTTGAGAATGTTAAAATCAGCCGATTCTCGCAGCGATTTAAAAATGTGTATCAGACGGATAGTTCGAGTAGTTATAGTTTCAAGCTGTTTGTCCCATCTCAATCCCTCATCTATATGCACCCCAAGATACTTTACGTTATTAGTTCTAACGATGGTAGCACAAGAGCACGGTATCAGCCGATTTTGGCATGAGTGAGCTGTAATCGAAAAAGTATTCGGGGGTAGGGTGTTACGTCTGATCGCAAAGGGTATATAATGGGTTTCATCGTCACTCTCCTGCTTCTATAAAAATCTATTTAAATCGATGCAGCATTTCTTTTAACTCCATATATATTAATTATGATCATCAGAAGAGTTCCCCTTCCATTTATATTTTTTACATATCATTCTTCTGTTTGGGTTAATTTGTCTCTCGCATTGTGCATTCTTTTAACCTTATTTTGTTCATTTATTCAATTGCATTTTCTTTCTTTATTTTCAGCGTACTGGTAGATGGACCTTTCTCAAGTCCTATGCAGGGCGTCTGTCGCAGTGATGTGGCGATCTGCGTAGCCGCCGGTGTCGGGATTACACCGTTTGTAGCTGTGTTACATGACATGTTGCTGTAAGTGTTTTTCTTTATAGTTTTTACGTTATGAAATATGTTTCATAGGAAATAGGTAGGTTGTTCCTTTGTTCCATGATAATTTATTTATTTATTTTGGCCAACCAACAACTGTATATATCTACTCATACAATATAAAAATGTTTTTCTATTAACTAAGGTTAGTATTACAGTTTATTATAGGTTAGCACCGCATGCCCCATAAAAATAAGAACTATGATACAAATTTACACGATGCTAAAAAATTAAATTACATTTAAGAGACATATAAAAACCAAGAGAAAATAAAACAAAATTAATCTGATAGATGAGACATTAGTATTTCGTTTGAACGTTACATGCTTAGAGCCCTTTAAAAACAATGAATCCAATTACAATGTTTGATTTTGTTACTTTTCAGGAACCCGCGCAACCGACTGCCCGGTAGAATCCATCTTCTCTGGATAGTAAGACACGAAAAAGAACTGACATGGCTGGCAGACCTAGCGAACAAAACTATACTACAGTTACGAAACGCAAACCGCCCAGACAGACTGCACATTGAATTTTACGTCACTAACACACAAAATGAAATTAAGAACGATAGCAATAAAGCACATAATTCCGTAGCACATATGGTTGTGATAAACGAGAAAGGTCTAAGTCATGTTTTGCGTAGAGATAGAGATGATGAGAGAGTCACTTTGCTGACTCCAAATCTTAACAGGAATACTAATGAAGTGAAGACAGGAGGCGATGAAGACAATAATTTTAATATAGCGAAACAGTTTCCCCTGATTGGATGTCGAGTTCACCGAGGGAGGCCGCACTGGGACAGAGTTTTTGGATATTGGGTGCACTTATATCCAGAGTAAGTTAGTTGAATGAAATTATATATTTTCTACTGAATAAAAACCGATTTCAGATTTCTTTTTTTGTGACTGCAATGAAGCTTTTGAATGTGTCATTGTGACCCATTTACTGATAAACTTCGTAATTATACATTTTTAACTCATCCCAAGTATTTAATTTCTTAAATCTTTAACGTATACCTGACTCGCGGATGCGGTCAGCTCAATTGTAGAGTTGTGCGCGTACTAGAGAATTTTGGGAGTGCCACATGGTACATTGTTAGGTCCCTTTTAAAATTAAACTTATTCCTATATTTAATCACTATCTGTACCCTGCCACGTTTCGCTGTGGCACATCCGAGTGTTTTACTCGCTTCCGGCAGATGGCGCGGTCACTGGTACACAGCTGATCGTTAAAAAAACTGTTTTTTCGCGGTTCGCTGATATGTGACTGATGCAAAAAATAGATAAAAACAATCCTTGATGCGGATTATATATCATGCTAAAATTTCAGCTCGATCGGTGCAGAACTTTTTGAGTTTTTGAAGCGTACACAAACCAACATAACATTTATATATCTATAAGATAGATTGCAATATAACTCCCAAAAGTTAATTACTTTAATACAATGACTGGGTATTAACAAATTCTTTTTTTTTGTGTTTCAGGGACCATCTGAACCTATATTGCTGTGGACCAAAGAAATTAGTGAAATTATTGACAAGCAACTGTAAAAATGCTTCGAAGACTAGTAAAACTAAGTTTACGTTTATACACGAAGGTTTCTCATGATCAGTGATATTGTAGTACTCATTATTATAAAATATAATGCATTTATGACGAGGGTGTTGTTCTTTTATTACTATGCAACAAACAAGACGATAGAAGTGAAAATTTACGACTGAAGTTGAGTATACATGAACTACTATTACCGACTCAAGCGTGGCAGTTCGGTCTCGTGTTTAGAGAGAACGCAAAGTGAGCCTTAAGAAGTTTTCACTTTAAATGTTCAGATATAAAATATATATACTGCAAAACAGTGCGACAGGGTTACGGTTTAAGGGTAATCATTATCAACGACAGAAGTCCACTACAGAACATAGCCCTCTCCATTCTTACGCCTTTTACCTCAATTGTCAGCAACTCTCATCCAGCTGCTATTATAAACCCTGCAAACAGTGTCGCTCCACTTAGGACATGGAATCTCCGTCGCTGTGAGAGTACATACCCATAAATTAAATAGTTTTAACGAAACGGGGGCTTAAGTAGGCATAACTGATCTCCTTATAACACAGTTATGGAAAATAGACAAGAGATCTTTTTAAATTTTAACATGAGCGACTGTCAGATGTTATGTCAAAATAATGTCTGACAAATCAAATTATTTGTAAAATGCTTTTACAATATCAGTGAAAATATTTAATCCATTTAAGACAACACAATATCAATACGGAGGAATGACGCCCGGAATACCTGAAGCAAAGGAGAAAATAGTAAAAGAGAAAAAAACAAAGAAACAAAAGACCAAAGTAAGATAGCCCTAAAAATACTCTTGATATCAACTCTATCTATCGCATCTACAAAGTTTGGTTGGACAAAAGCGTTAACTCGTCTAATTTATTCATGTTAAAGAATTTCAATAAAATATGGGTATGCTACGTTAGTTTGCTGTAGCTTCTTCTTAGTTTAATGTTTTTTGACATTTGAATTAATGTTATTTACAGGCAAAATCAAAACGTAAGCAACTTCTGCGAATCCGTTGCCCTATTTGTTTTAACAACTTAGGCAAAGAATCAGTTGTTTCGACGAGGTGCGGTCATGTATTTTGCAGAAATTGTCTGCAGAAGGCGTTGTTACTAAAACCTATATGTCCAACTTGTCGGAGAAAGTTGACAGGATATCAGGGCTATCATACTTTGTACCTAGACGACAATGTTTATGACGACTTTATGGACGATATCACTATCGGTCAATAGCAATTTAAACAGCTTGTATTTTTTAGCGTGGTGTAACTATTTAGAGCAAGATTAACAAATTATTTGTGGCTCACTTTAGGATTGTTAATATTTTTTGTATAAATCTGTTTTGTTTTTGTATTTAACAATGCATGTCGCTACAGTTTTATTGCCTGCAAATAAACTAACTTAAAAATATCTACTTTTTTATTACAACCCTGCTACATAGAATTTTTGGGTAGTAGGGTTGGAAGGCCTCGCACAAGGTCGACCGATAACCTTGTGAAGACCGCAGGAATCCACTGGATGTGGGAAGCACAGAACCGAAATGAAGCGAAGTGAATCGAAATAGTGGAGCTTGGGGGAGACATATGCCCATCAGTGGACGTCTTTTGGCTGAAATAATGATGATGATAATGATGTAGAATTTAATTCATTATGAAGGAACTAAGACGGTCGCTATGGCGAAGCCTGGGAGTTGCATTTGTCCAGGATAGGACGTCTGTTAGCTAAATGATTACGATAATGATGATTGGACTCCAGTGATTACTAATAAACGAAAAACTGTAATAAAAAAAGAACCACGATAATAATCACTAACCATATTTTCCTAGGGCAGGGCAAAGGCCTAACTTTTTTTTTACTGACTAAATCCCACCCGAGTTCCTTCAGTTGCCCATGTGCCAGGGCCACAGTATCTCTTTTGAACAAATCTCGCAAACCTGGCAGAGGCCTAACTTTCCTTTTCACACTCAAATCAATCCTGAGGCATTATGGACCAACCCTCATGTAATCGTCAAGTTCGTCACGCCATCTACACCTGGGTTTTCCGCGATAATAAATAAATTAATATCTTAGGACAACCAACACACCGTTATCTGATCCCAAACTAGGCAGAGCCTGTACCGTTTGGTTACCATAGTACAGGCTCTGCCTAGTTGTCTAACTGATAAACGTACTTATATATTCCTAAATACATACATATTATAGATAAATTACACCCAGACACAGAACAAATAATCGTGCTTATCACACAAAGATTTGTCCTGGGTGGGAATCGAACCCACGACCTCAGTCTTAGCAGTCAGGGTCACTAACCACTAGACTAACAGGCCAGTCAATGCCGTTGGACGTTTTTCCAGGACCCATGCTGCGGTGGTCTACGACTATTCAGACTAAGACTAAGACTCTTAGCCCACAATACATCCGACATGCGGCAAATGTGCCGGATACAGTCACATTTGAGTTTGGCTGTTTTTTGGGTGACGTCTACGATTTGTGTCTTAGAGCTCAGTATCGTGTCCAATATCCAGGCGTTAAGTCGAAATCCAAGGATACTACGCTCCATCGCTCGCTGGCAAACCTCGAGCTTGGCAAATGAACATAAATCTAAATTTAAAGCATCAAGCTTCTCAGAAATTACAGTGGTAACAATTGACTTTCGTTTTTGGCCATATTCAGGTATGTGGTAAGTATTATCCAGTCAGCAATGTGGTGCCCGCCATGGTACGCTGTGGTGTGCACCGTAGATGTAAGTATTGCAACTTGAAGATTGCAATACTAAAGCCTTGCTTTTATCTAGTGTATAAGAGTATATCATTTGTCATTTGGAACGTCAATAAATAATTAAGAATTTATTGATTAAAATAATATATTAACTTAACTAAAACTATACACAAACTAAAATATATCGTCGAAAAATTCATCCTCATCGCTGTCGACTGGTATTGTATCCAAGAGAGAGACTGGCGGCATTACCACGTTGTATAGCAATGCTTAGCCGCTGGCCAAAATAAAAACCAGCCCTTGGGTCACGAGAAGTATCAACCAGCCGTTTGGATATTCCTTAAAAGAGGCCATGAGCACTCTGATCCCACAACCCGAGGGTCTCAACCCCAAACGGCTCGAAATATAATTATCAATAAGTTTGCTAAATTTTCGCCGCTTGAGGTTTTCGGCAAATTGAACGTAACATTATGTCAACGTCACACAGACAGCTCATCTCATCTGTGTGACGTTGACATAGCTTGACGTACATTTATTGACGTGAACAGATGACAGGTCGGTCACTAAAGTTTTCAAAATAAAATATTATATTGCTTTTAATATTAATCAGTTTAAACTGCAAACAACGCTATGAATTTGAGAGCAGAGAGAGAATTAAGTTCTAATGCTTACAGCAAGCTATTTCTCCCGAAAGTAGACAGCCCGGATGAAATATTCCAAAATTATGTGAAAGTTCTAGCCAAGCGTTATTTTACTGTGAAAAACATAATTCAGGTAATTATGAATGATAAATAAAACGATAACAATTTATTGATTAACCAATGTTTAGCCTAGTGTTATTTTGATTGTCTTATACTTTGGACGTAACAAAATATTTGCAAGTTCTCTGGTATTTTAAAAACATATTTCTCTTTCTTTTGGATATCTAATGACGTGATTTATAGACTAGTTGCGTTTGTTGTAGACTTTTAGAGTGTCCTGCATCATTGCAAACTATCGTGGAAGGAACACCGCAACTCATAAACAAAAAAAACCCAATATTATTGCATTTTAAAATCTTTTGTAATGTTGTCATAACAAAATTACAGGAAATATTAGCATGCCGAGAGTCAATGGAAAGTCTAACCAAGCTCAACGAAAAAGGAAGGGCAGCTATATCAGCATTGAGGGATGAGATGGAAAATTTTGAACTATATGGAAAAGATACCGGAGACATGAAATATGCTAATGAGATGGAATCGCAGAGGCATCAGCTAGCTTGGTAAGTGACATTTCATTTAACTACCAACAGCCTTCTTTTTGGGCTATCAATAAGGATTCATCATTCATTCAGTATGCATATAACAATATCAATTAACATTAGTATTGCAACTAAATTTTATATTAATGTAAATGTTGACGTTCAAAAGTGCCTTTTATGTGCGTATTTGAAATAAATACTTTGAGTTTTTATTTCCACAAATAATATGTCTTAGTGTTGTATAAAACTTTTGTTTATTTTATTCCGTTTAACAGACCCTATTCACTGCTGGATTTCCTAGCAATAGACATTTAGGGCTGATGGTGTTGTTATTTTGTTGAATTTTATTAAATTACTTCTAACATGGCCAGCACTAGCTAAAGATGAAATTCTGTGGAAAACCGAAAGGGCCACCCTTTGCCCTGCAGTGGGACATTACATTCTAGTTAGATTAGATAGATTTATAACATCTAAAATTCTCAATAAAGAATGATCTTGAAACCATTTAAAAGATCTTATTGAAATTTCAGTCTTCTGAAGGAATTCAAGGATGCCAACATAACAAGCTTGTTTGCGATAGAGAAGGCTCAAAGAGATGAATTACTCAAATCCGGTGAAGGAGATGATTCTGGTATCAGAAACAGAAAGACTAATGTCGAGAGAGATGGACTACTCAAAATGTCTTCAGGTATAGTGTTTAAATCTATTTTCCATACTGATATTTTATTTTTTATTTAATTCATTTACTCTTTAGTCCCTGCCCAATCCTTTCAAGCAGCTCTACTTTGACTACTTCGGAAAGCAGCAAAGCTATCACAAATGCATTTCTTAGGTTCATGATTATATTTTATTTTTGTCATGCTGTCACTTCACTTGACATATTTGTCAAAATATATTTTGTATAACTCGAGTGAAATGCACTTGAGTTATACAAAATATGTACAAAGTACCCCATAGTGATATAAATAATATTTAAGAAAATATGTGAAGTGTAGTGCCATTACCACATTATCTTGTAGGAACACAATGATCACTCATTAGACTAACACTTCTCTTCATTTTATTTATAGACACAAATAACCAAACATTTATCTCTTGACTAAATAATCTTTCAAAATGTACCTTTGTAAATTCAAGTACATAATTGCCACATGTTATTGATTATTGTAACTATTAACAGCTGACAAACATTATTATCTTTAAATATGCAACATGTGTATTGGCAGTATGCCACAAATAAATAGAACAAAGAAGATGAATTAGTAGAAGCTGGTTTGTTTATATTTTTAACCGACGAAAAAACACGGAGGAGGTTATCAATTTGACGCGTATATATATTTTTTTTTTTTTTTTTATGTTTGACCACGCATAACTTTTTACATAGTAGTCCGATGGTGATAATTCTTTTTTTTATTGGAAAGGGCATACTCCGAGGGTGGTCCCATATAAATTTGGAAAACAAAATCGAACCCTAAGGGTCGGAAAACAGGGGATGATTGATTGTTCACTCATTGATTGTAATGTATAACCACGCATAACTTTGTACAGAGTAGTCCGATATTGATAATTCGTTTTTCATTGGATAGGTATACCTTGCCAAGTATATTATTAGTACATTAAAGCGACAAAAAATTACAAAATAAAAACTTTTTAACAAAAAATTAAACCACCTTACAAAATTCATATGAACATAAATATTCATAAAACAAAAAAAAAACAATTCTTAAAATGTTGTCATGACTGTTTTTCCCGGCGAATCTTTTTATGGGCTGGAACAATATCTGATCTTATAGGGAGTAATATAGGTTACGCCGACATCCACACCCAATATGGGCGTGGATGTCGGAGTATGACAACTGATAGTAGGTTACCTTACCCTTTATTTGAAAAAGGGCTACAAATTGATGACTGCATAAAGCAATAAGCACTTACTAAGGGCGCTTAACAGGCAGTGAAAATTATATCTTGATGTCGGGGTCTGATTACCATCATACCTAGATATCTTTCAAGAGGGATATGCTTAGGTAGCCTGCGAAATAGCATTGCAATTTGCAGGTCAGTATCAGGTTGTATTTTAATTAAAATATGATTCATGAATGTAACAAATAAGGCTGGCTATTCTGTAAACTGAAGGGCAAAACCCTGGCGTTTCCCTCTTATGTTATAATATCGACGCTTGAATGGCGAGATTGACTAAGTGACATAGTAGCATTATGTCGCTTAGTCAATTTCGCCTTTCAAGCGTCGATATGTTTTCAGTCCTTATAACTGACTAATTGATTGTTGTGATTTCTTTCAATGCAGGTGTGACTGAACAATTGCTGTCTATAAGTAGGCAACTAGCGGACACCGCTCAGAGGAGTCAGGACACACTGGATAGCTTGGTCTCTTCCAGTTCTACTGTGCATGTAAGTTATTTAAATATACCTAGAGGTATTTATGGCTAAGTAATACGTCGGTCTGTAGATCAGGTTAAGCTACGATTCCCGCGGTTAGTCCTTGGATGGGTGACCATCTTTACATACTAAAACCCCCTTGTGTAAGCAAGTTAAGACATTGGTCCTGGCTGTAATTGGCGGATCTTTGTCAGAAGTAATTATTTGTCAGAAGCCTGAAAGTCAGACAACCCGTTTTTTTTACTAAAAGGGTATATTAGTCAGTAACTGGGTTGTAGACGTCAGACATGCCGTCGCTCCATGTTAAATACTGGTATTCAGCTGCAGACTGGAAGCTGACCCAAAATAGTTGGGAAAAGGCTTGGCTGATTGATTTTGGGTATTAATTCCATCATACTCTATGAATGAGCATAGTTATTCCTGAATTCATTTTAGTGATGCTATTGTTCATTGTTGATAATCGAAATAAACTTGCTGCATTGTTTCTAATCTTGTACGCAGGAGTGTATCTTGTGTGTATTTGTATACATTTAAATACTTATCCACTATATTCTTATGTTTTAGGGCACTAAATCGGAGCTACAGAACACAGCCAGTACAATATCGGAATCTGGCAAACTTCTAAAGAAATATGGCCGACGAGAGTTCACCGACAAAGTTATCATGTTCTTCGCATTCCTATTCTTTTTAGCTGTCTGCCTGTACATTGTACAAAAACGGTTTTAATTATTGTTATGACCATTTAATCATTTTATGTATAGGACAATATTTATAATGGATTATGATGATATTGGTGCCGATTCTGTTGTACACCGAACTAAACTAACTAAACTATCTCTAAAATTCCTTACTTTTGGCTATGAGAATTTTAACGCTATTCTGCAAGGAAAAATCTCTAAATTTAAAAATTATTTTGACACGACTAAAACGAATTTGACAATCAACATGTTTTTTTTTTTTGGTTTCGGAACGTGGTACTTGTGTGCGCTACGCAATGAATTTTTTAGAGACGAAGGCGCGCGCTAGTGGGCAGCCTGGACGTGTTTTATTTGGAATTTTTCATTTTTTGTTTGAAAAATTAAAAAAAATATTATCCACGTGTTGAGATTTAAATGTTCCGGGGTTTCATAAAGGGGGTCGAAAATTTCATTATTTTTGCGATAGGACACGCCATTTTCGAGATATAAGCAAAAGAAAAAATAAAAAATACACCACTGTTTTTGCACGTGAAGGCGAGGCGTTGGTGTGAATTGTTGTTCATGCCACTAGTTTTATTCCACACCTTTTTAATCGCGATTAAAAATAGTTAGATTTAGTCAAAATAAATTATTATAGTCTAAATTTTTGGTGAAAACCGGCAAACTCAGAATAGCAAAATTGTCATTTTCACTAAACTAATAACTCAGTGCAATCTTAGTGCTGACAAACTAAAATATAGTTAAGTTGGGTCACTTTAGTCTATTTCAGAATAGGAAATCGTCGTTTGACAGGAATAAACCAAATTTTAGTAATTTTTAGTTTAGTTTAGAGAATTTTTTACAACAGAATCGGCACCATTGAATTGTAAGTAATATATCATTAAATTACTTCGAATTGCATTAAGTTTGGTCTTTTAAATCTTTGCTGCTGTTAGCATTATTAATACGTTGAGTGCCGATCACGCGATATCGCGTGCTTACTCCTAACAATTTTGTATGCGCTCTAAATCTGTGGCCATCAGTGTTCGGCACTCAACGTGTTAAAAATATTAAACAGCGCCATCTATTGGCCATGTTGTGTAATGACAAGCCAAACTGACAATCATAAATTATACTCTGTGCAAAGTGACATAAATGAGTTATATCTTGGTTGAGATAGATGTCGCTGTTATCGTAATCATCACGCCACTAATCTCAAAAGGGGTACCAGAGACTTCGTTAATTCAGCTTCTTGATGCCATTGTGTTTAGTATTTGCCACTATTATGTTAATGCGATTCTTGAGCTGCAGGCTCAAGTTTCGCCCTGAGAACTTCATAAATAAAAAATAAAAATCTATTTGATGGATCTACCTATTAGGACCAAACGTGAGGCAGTCATGCCTGGCAACAATAGCAAAATAATATAAGTCGAAACAAGAATCTGTCGTTATATACAGGATAAGTTTTTACCCAGTGCGCAAATTGTAACCATGAATTCAGCATATCATTCTAGACCCCCTTGCGCAGAAATTATTCGTCGGTTTTACAAAAAAAAAAATCAGGTGTTTCATAGAAAAATGCAATACCTACAGGGTCAAAATGTAAGGAACACCTGATTTTTTTTAAATATCCGACGAAAATTTTCTACACTGGGGGGTCTAGAATGATATGCTGAATTCATGGTTACAGTTTGCGCACTGGATAAAACCTTACCCTCTATAATTAGATCGTACAGCTACTGCAATAATACGTCTTCTGGCTCGTGACTAAGTAGGTACGTCCAAAAAGGTCAAGTCAGGTTCGAGGTCAGCTTTCTGTCCACAACATAACCTTAGCATCCAGTTAGTTTTCAGGGTTTCTATCTCACTTAGCACCATTTGTTTTATTGTTTGTTCCTGTTCCCTTCGCCTGGGAATACGATGGACGTATAGAAACATATTAATATTGATTGTGAAGTGTCATGACGGGAAGGCCGTTTGATCGTATGGCCATGGACAGAGAACCGCCGCGTACTACTGGAGTGCTGACATAGATAGCCACAGAGCATCATTTATAATACTGGTAGAGACCTATATACAGTCGCGAACATTCATCATTTCAGCCGTAAGACGTCCACTGTTGGACTTAGGCCTCCCCCAATTTGGGGGGCTTTGCCATAATCGCCACGCTTGGCAGGCGGGTTGGCGCGAACATTAATGAAGAAATAATAAATTAAATACTTTTTTCTTTGGAGTGCCAAGGGCTGGACCAATTTGGCTATTTTTTTTGTTTTAAAATGTTCGTAATAGTCCGAATAAAGTTTGTAGGGGATAATAATAAATTGGAATAGTTGCCCGGAACAATGGCAAATTCGGGAAAAACTAAAAGTGCTTTTTTCTATGGGATGTTTGTATGAATTGATTGGATTTGGACAGACGACTCTAGTGTTAGCTATTGGTACACTTAATCTTACTAACATCATAAAGCGGTAAAGTTTGTTTCCGGAACCGATAGACCGATTGATTCGATTATTATGATGAAAATTGGTATGGGGATACTTTGTACCCTGGGTAAAGACATACCTAGGCTAAATAAAGAGGTAAGTGAGTTTATATGTGATGTTTTATGTTAAAATAAGAAGTTCCGCTCGTAATAAAGTAATAGGTACTTAGCAAACTTTAAAAATATTTTACCTACTTTATTGACTATATTGTAAGTTTATGAAGCAAATAGGTTTTCTCTTGAAGTTGAAACACTTAACTGTAATCGTTAATCCACCGAGATTGATGTTGAATTTTACAAAGTGCAGGAATACGTGTATAATTAAGTGCTCGGGATGGTATGTGTGACTTCAAAAAATAAAAAAAAACCGGCCAAGTGCGAGTCGGACTCGCGCACTGAGGGTTCCGTACAAACCTGTAGGTATTCACGGTTTATGCATAAGGTTTATGTTTATGAAATTAAATGTTTTTTTTTTTAATTTTTATATTTGAGTTGATTGAATGAAAGGTAAATTGCGGTTTACGATTGATGACGTATTAAAAAAAAAAACTGCTCACTAGATTTCGTTCAAACCAATTTTCGGTGGAAGTTTACATGGGAATGTACATCATATATTTTTTTTAGTTTTATCATTCCCTTATTTTAGAAGTTACGGGGGGGGGGGGGCACATTTTACCACTTTGGAAGTGTCTCCCGCGCAAACTGTTCAGTTAACCCTAAAAAACAAGTGAAAATTAACTATAATTTCGGCAGTCGGTCAGTTTAGTCTATAGTATTGTATTTGCAGTTTTTGCCAGTAGCGTTTTTTTGAAACTTGTTTTATTTTTTTTACTAAATAAGTTTTTTAATGTGGTTGTACTAACCAGTTTTGTTATTACTTGGATCCCATGGTTAATTTGTTACCTTACTTACTATATAAAGGTGCCTATTTAATTGTCTATTAGATCTTACCTTACTCTCACAACATTGACGCCGGCATAAGTTTCCTTATTCGGTAACTAGCCGTACCCGCGGCTTCTCTCACGTGGGTTTCGGAAATTATCCAACGGGAATGTGCTACACAGACGAAAAGTAGCCTATGTTACTCCTTATAACATCGGATAACTGCCAGTTAAAGTCCCGTCAAAGTCTGTCCAGCCGTTTTGGAGACACAACAAACAGACATGTAGACAAACATTTTGAAAACTGTTGTTTTGTTATAGTCGTAGATACCTAATACCTTAAACCTTAACCATACCTTAAAGACTATATTATGCATTAGTGAAAAGCTTTTATTTTGAAGTTACAAACAGACACTTTAATTATATTTATTTCTATAGATAATTATCTATTAGATGTTACCTTACTCTCACAACATTGACGCCTGCATAATTTTCCTTATTCGGTAATAAGCATTGCCAGATGCCAATAGTGCACGGGCCGGCTTCCTTACACGTACATTTTCAATAACCCCATATACCGATATAGAAGGAAAGCATATAGGTACTTACGTAGGTACCGAAGCCAGCACATCAAGCTACCCGAAACTGTCAATTTTTTCCAATCAATTTTGAACCTTATTATTTAGCGATAAAGTTTAAAATCGATTAAAGAAATTTGACAGATTGTAGTAGCTCGATACGCTGGCGTTTGTACATTATACATAATCGTGATAGGTCATCACTGTATTGCTTATAAAGCATTGGAAATCGCACTTAGAGCTTTCGAGTTTCGTAAGATGATAGAATCTAAGCTTCGCATGCAATCGAAGATAGCTGTCTTTTATTTATCCGATAAAATAATAAGGAAGCGGTCTTTCTTATCATATGTAAATTTACGAGTGATTTCTATGGAGCAGTCTGTTAGATAAGTGAGAATGGAGTAGCAGGGAGCAATAATTTAGAATGGTTAAACAAAATCTAAGTTAGTCTTAGAAAACAAAAGAAAATTCTCACGCGTACAAAGTTACGGGCTAATGATTCTACCTGCGATTTCGTCGGCGTAAAATGTTTCCCGACCCACCGCGTCGCGTCGCATCGCCTGCGCTTTTACTTCGCTTAGTATTCTTTCTGACTTTTTTTCTCTTAAGGGTCGTAGTTGATAGCTTTCACAAGAATTAGACTTCCAAATGCGAAAAGATTTCTGAAATTCGACTGGCAGATCCAGAGATTAGCGTGTTCAAACAAACAAATAAAATAAACAGTAGCTGACAGGATGTCTATGTTACCAAGACTTACAGCGGTGTTCGGAAATAGGTTCGTAAGTTGTATACAGTACCTGCACCCTAATTGCGAAACGCACAATTTATCAGAATCTGAATGGGATTGAAGATTATTTCTAAACCATTGCGTCATTTGTTCGAATAAATTGTCGGCTAAGCAACGTAAATAACGCAATGAATGTTGTTTAACTATGAATATTAAACAAATTCCTACCGATAAAAAGTTCCGCAGAGAGAAGAAAGGCGCCAGTTTACGTGTGTGTGTCTGTGTGTATGTATGCCGTTTAATTGTGTTATTTCATTAATTTGTTATTTTAAATTGTGTTTTTATAAATCATGTGGTTTGCAATAAAGTTTTTTTTATTTTCTAACAACCTTTTCAGCTTTATGAATATTAAGTAACTAAGTATATGGTTATACTTAGATAGAAAACTTCTTATATCTCAGGATACTTTTAGATTTTCATATATTCCATGACTAAACTAATAGGTTACTCTAGTAACTAGGTACCTAAGTATGAATTTAGATAACTTTGTTCTGACTATAAGTTCTATTTTTAACAAAGAATTCTCGGTTAAATATTCGTGGAATTAACCAACAATATAAATGAAACAGTTTTATAACGAGCAATACTAATTAATAGATTTATTTAATACGTCATGTTCTTGGAGGACACATAGAGGAAAATCAACACTAAAATCTGTTATTTCTATAGTAAATATGTTATGTTCAGTGGAGCTCTGATAGCAGTATATTTACTTCATATTTCTGCGTATTTCAATGCAAAATCCTTCAGTAATTGGAACGCAATGATAACTCGAACAGTTCAAGGGTACTTCAAGGAATTTATGAAATACAACGACAGCTTAGATAAGCTTTAAAGGGAAATATGTTAAGTTTATCTAAGGGCTGCAGGATGTTTGTACAAGAGTACTTTTCTAAAGGTGTCTTCACACAGCGAGCGGGGCGTGACGTGACGCGACGTGGCGGGGCGCCGGCGCGACGCCGGCGCGGCGGGAGCCTTCACACTGCGGGCGCGATCACGTCCCGTCCCGCCGGCGCACAGTGGATCGTCCCCATACAAGAGGTCGGACATAGAATCAAAAATTGAAAAAGTATTAAATTAAAAAAAAAAAAAATATACAGTTGCATTTCTCTATTAAAGAACAATACACATGTGCAAAACACACAAAAATAACTATAACTAGCAATGAATTTGATAAGCTAATTATGACATGGGCCAATCACACTGCAGAGCTTAAGGGCTGTGAACATAGTAATTACAATAACTAATTAGATTAAGCAAGTACTGGTAGTCGTTACTTAATGACTCATTAACGCTTTTGTTATGTTGCAACGAAAGCGTTCATAAGTCATTAAAGTCCTCAAAAATGCACCTGTTATTTAAGGAACTACTTAGTGATGACTAATTCTCAGTAATAAGTATACTTAATGTACCTCCATTCCATCAGTAATACACATACAAAGATAGTTACTATAGGCAAAATATCTCGTTAGGGGCACTCTGGGGGCACCATGTGTCCTTGAAGAAAATGTGACATAAAATGGGTAAATAACAGTAGTGAAATCCACAAGTCGAACAAAGAGGGAATCATGAGATACATACATTTTTGTGTTCGTTTCCATACAAAAATAAAAGTTTTCATCGAATAGCGCCTAAAGTGCTGGTCAAATAAAAAAAGCGTACAACAATTTTTGTTGTTCTTTAATAGAGAAATGCAACTGTATATTTTGTTTTTTTTTTAATTAGATACTTTTTCAATTTTTGATTCTATGTCCGACCTCTTGTATGGGGACGATCCACTGAGCGGCGCCGCGCCGCGATTCATTCATTGAAAAAATGTTGAGCGATTCAGACGTAGAAACGCTCTTGCTCTTATTTTTTAATGAAGTATCTAACTAATATCACAGGTCAGCATATCATCGACCCGTGCGGCTGTTGTAACTTAGCCTCAAGCGCTTTACAAAATTATGAATTTTAATCGTATTAGTAGCCGTTATACTTTGAAATTGACTGAGGCATTTTACGTACCTTTCTAAATCTTTTGCGATCTTATGAGGTTTGGCTTAATTTGTCAAACTGTACTCCATGCCTTTCATGCGAGATTCAGAAGGATGCCGGAGGTTTGAAAATCTGTCTCGGTAAATCCACAAAGCAAAAGGAATAGCTTTGCCACGGGCTTCTAAACACATCAACATGTTACCGTTTTCACGACCACTGTACACGTATTCAGGCATTGTTTATCACAACAAAATCAATAAAAACAAAACACTAAAAACGTAATAATAACAACAAGACACAATTTTAAACTAAAGTGTTAAATGCGACCCAATATCTATCAATCAGTTCCACGTACCACTTTCGCTCACGAACTCAGTCGGACAGGAACTAACTAGAGGACTAACACAATATCAAAGATACCGCCTGCACGTGGAGCCGACAAAAGCACCACCGTGCCGGCGCACAGTGGGTCGAAACTATGATTTTAGTGACTTAGGGCTCAACTTTGCTTTTTTACTTTTTTCTTCATGTGGATGGATAGAGCTCATTAACCTCAACAATAATTGTTCTGATGTATTTTTTCCTAAACTTTATACTTTGGGTAGAAAAATGTGTTTTGTTATTTTTTTGTATGGAGCGGATCAAATAACCTTAAATTCCTGCTAAGTAGCGTGTGATCCCGCGTTGAAACTTTATTTTTCATATACCTTGTCTAGTCTATTATCATTTGATGCTATTAACGTGTGCATAAAGTTGCAACTCTGCCAAATAAATGGATCGAAAAAAATGAAAAAATATATCGAATAAAAAGCTACATTTTTTACTTTCGTAAGTTCTTTTAAGTTAAATTTGATATGGAATAGTAAGTAAAAGCACGTAATAATACACATAGTTACTTAACAACTAACAACAATACATTTAAAAGGTCCCTAATTAGCTTAAATTTACTAATATATGTAGTATTAGTAAATTTGTAAATTTAAGCTAATCACACTAATCATAATACATTTAAAAGGTCCCTAATTAGCTCAAATTTACTAATATATGTAGTATTAGTAAATTTAAAGCTAATCACACTAATCATAATACATTTAAAAGGTCCCTAATTAGCTTAAATTTACTAATATATGTAGTATTAGTAAATTTAAAGCTAATCACACTAATCATAATACATTTAAAAGGTCCCTAATTAGCTTAAATTTACTAATATATGTAGTAGTAGTAAATTTAAGCTAATTAGGGATCTATGAATTTCAATTTCTTTGTTTTAATGACTTTAACATGTTTATGAAATGTTATTTTAAGTTAGATTTAATACTGAATAGTAAGTAAAGATAGGTACATAATAATACAAATTAGTAAAGGTATACTAACATTACTACAACTAACACAAGCAAACTAAAAACTAACTATAAACAACATCAAACATTACTATTTCCTTTCAATTATGAGTTTGACATTTATAAACTAATAAAAAAAACAAGAAACTTACAAACTACCAAAAAATCTTATTCACTATCGCTATGACTACCTTGTAAATTATCTACATCAATAAAATCTATATCGGATTCTGTGGGAAAAATCAGCAGAAGCTCTTTGACTTTTGGAGAGAGAACCATTATATTTTGTTTCACCATTCGAGGTCTTAGACTTGTGATCTTTGGATCAGAAGACAAAAGAAGATTGTGTATAATATCCTCATTTGTCGCCGTTCTACTTACCTTTCTAGAATGACTCTCTCTATATTTCCGGAAATCTTTATTACGAGCTTCCGCTGCCTCTTCCGACAGTTTACCTATAGGTATGGCACCAAAGTGCTTAATTATATCACTCCCATGTACTAACAATTTATGTATACTGGAAGGCATATAATACCAGGGATATAAGTGAACGTACAATTGTGCAGTATCTCTACAAAATTCGGAAAACTTAGAAAGATCCACGCTCTCTCCAGATGCAACCGTCTGAAGAATCACATGAAACCTTTCTATTAAATCTTTATCTATTCCTGTTATGCGAGCTGTTGTTTCTGCATCCCTAAAAAATCTTCTGGCAGTATTGCCATCATTGGTTGTGCCTACTCCTTGCTTGACTACGTCAATAAGTAAACCGCATTCTTTCTTAAACGCTTGCTGTATAGCGCTCTTTCTGAGTGACATTTTTTCTTTGTCATCGCCCCTGCAACTCCATTTTTTGAAGTCCAAACGATAAGCTGCAAACAAAAAGAAATATCACTTAAATAAAAATCTCACAAGTAACTATATAACGTGAAAAAAATTATGAACTAATAAAATTATATTTACCGATATGAAGTAAGCACTCCATGCTTCTTATCCAGGCATGTAAAGATGACATTCCATACTGGAACACTTCTTCGTTGTTCTCTTTTTGAGCAAGTGACTCTAAATTGTTCATCTCTGACGGTTTTGCTTTGCAGATATCACAGACAGCTGAAGATGTGTCTGACAAATATGACGATATTTTGCCGTCTATCATCGTCAAGTGCAATTGATGCTTAACTTCAACTTGATTGAACTTGATTGGCTGAAGTCTTTCTATTTCTTCGGTTATGCTAGCTTTTATAGTTACCACTGTTGACTGCGTTTCTTTGGTAAATTTGAACATTATCGGACGGCAATAGAAAGTTGATGAGGGTCGATCGTTTTCCCAAACAATTGTTCCATCACATTGTTGAAGCCTTATAGGAACTAGACTGGCCATGAAGATAGTTGAGTCATCAAACTCTGCTTCAGTCTTTTGTTTATAATTACTTTGACCTGAGGCTCCATCAAAACCCCATTTGCTTATTAGCAGTAACTCAGTTGGCGAATCCAAATCTAAAGTAATCACTTCTAAAAGCCTAGATACCGTCAAGTTGAGTAAAGCTTGCAGTTTAATAGCAGCTCCTTCTTCAGTTATAATTATGTCTTCTTTCCCTGGATAACATTTTGCCTTCGCTTGTTTTATTTTATAATAAGAAGGGTATAAATCAGACCTATTTTCACTTGCTGCTTCTCTTAGGCTTATATACTGCCACTTACTTAATTTAAGTGAAACTAATAAAGACAGTGCCTTATCGGGTGAATATGTACTACTTTTCGGTTTACTTGTACTTAAACACTCTTTAACTTTTTCTAGATCTTCGGGGTGATTTAGTAAATGGTTCATAATTTTTCCTACATCCTCATTTCCGGTGTTTCTTAAACTAGCAATTGTAGTAGCTTTAAGTTCATCCGGGGATAACGAAAGCGATTGGTTAATTTGATCAACGCGTCTTCGTTTTTGCCTGGAGCCCAATTCCTCGAAAGGTTTTCGAGGTGTAAATGTAGATGTCGAAGCTTCTGTAGTAGATGGTGGTAGATTTTCGACATCTTCAGTATTACAAATCTCGAGCCTTTCCTGTTCAGTGTTCACAGCTTCAGGTATCATTCCTTCGGGCCAGTTTATTGCACGTTCCAACCAATCACCATTTTTTCTTACAAACTGTGCTAACGTGCGACTACTTCGTTCCCATCTTGCACTTATATTTGAACAAAAGCGCGTACAGAATTTTTGGAGCTCAACACTGTTCTCTTCGGTCACGTTTATTTTATGTTGTAGGAATTGAAAGAATTTTTGACTATCCGACAGTGACTTGACCTGCTCTCTTAAAATCATAAATAAATCTAAATTGTTAACTAAATTATCCATTATAACGAAAAAGGGACGATCAGAATCACGAGATGTTAGTAGTAGTACGAATAAACGAACACTAGTTAGTATATAATAAATTATGGTCATTTTATACTTCCAGAATCCAGTGACAAACAATGTTTACTAATTTTTCTACTACCCTCATTAACTAATTATCCTAATTAATATTACAGTAATGACTAAAAGTGAAAAACATTGTTTTTTTATAAGGTAAAAGGTTAAGCTAATTACAGTAATTAAACACACAAATAGAAATTAATTGATTTCATATCCACATTTTTAAATAAAGGTCCCTAATTAGCTTAAATTTACTAATATATGTAGTATTAGTAAATTTAAGCTAATTAGGGACCTTTTAAATGTATTGTTGTTAGTTGCTAAGTAATTATGTGTATTATTACGTGCTTTTACTTACTATTCCATATCAAATTTAACTTAAAATAACTTACGAAAGTAAAAAATGAAGCTTTTTATTCTATGTATTTTTTCATTTTTTTCGATCCATTTATTTGGCAGAGTTGCAACTTTATGCATTTGTTTATAGCATCAAATGATAATAGACCAGACAAGGTATATGAAAAATAAAGTTTCAACGCGGGATCACACGCTACTTAGCAGGAATTTAAGTTTATTTGAGCCGCTCCATACAAAAAAATAACAAAACACATTTTTCTACCCAAAGTATAAAGTTTAGGAAAAAATACATCAGAACAATTATTATTGAGGTTAATGAGCTCTACCCATCCGCATAAAAAAAAAAGTGAAAAAGCAAAGTTGAGCCCTAAGTCACTAAAATCATAGTTTCGACCCACTGTGCGGCGCCGCGCTGGCGGGCGGCGCCGACGTACGGTGGGCTGCATATCGCCTTTCATAGACATAGAGACTCGAATTTTGAAGGCTTTTTTTTGGCTAGAAATGGATTCTGCTGATGTGTAAAAATGAAGGAGTTATAATTTTTTAAACAAAAACAATGTACGGTGCTGACATGAAAAATTATTCTATCTCTGGAATTATAAGGTTCGCCATTATATCCTTAAACACAGATAGTACCATTTATTTTTAATTTTTTGACATACTTCATATTGCGCCACCATTTGTGGCTTTTTAAAAATCCTCAAAATTAAAAAAAAAATATAATGTTGATGATTAATTTTATGGTTAAATGCTTTAAATATGAGTATGCTTAGTCAAGTTCACAATATTTTTTTATACTATAAGCCAAGACAGTATAAAAATCACAAAATTTCGTTTCACTAAATTGAAATCACATGGTAATTATGAATTACCATTCTTATCTCGCGATTTGCAACCCACTGTGCGGCGCCGCGCTGTCTTGTCATGTGAATGATCTAAAAGTTACAGAGACAAAACAGAAAACCAAATCATTTCAATTGTTAGGAAATTGGTCCTATGCTTTATACCGAACTGTTTTAATTTTTTTGACTTTTCAATAAGATTTAACGGGTTTCTTAGATTAAATGTATCAAATTATTCAGTTTAAATTAATTGAGTTTACTTACTAAATAAAGGATAGGTACAGTCATTGTAATAAACAAGCTTGCGTCGTGTGACTCTAATCACATTAGCATAAAGTTCAAATTCAATTGATTCACGTGCGCTAGTTGTTTGAAACTGTACTCGTAATGAAAATGTTTTAGTCAATCACAGCTAATGTCGGCGATCGCTCACTTTCATTCACTATCCATTACTCGTATCAGCTAACATACAAAACTGTTATTAAATGTAAGACGCAGTCAATCAATTTAAAACTTGTGATACTTCTGCAATTTATCGCCGTCCTGCCGACGCTGCGCTCGCGCCCCGCTCGCGGCACGCCGGCCTCTGAGTTGTATTCCGACTCGGCGCGGCGGCGGCGTGGCGCGTCGCGCCGAGCGCTCTGTGTGAAGTCGTCCATACTATCTAGTACATTACAACTACTCAGCGTCGCGTCGCCGCCCGGTCCCGCCGCGTCGCGCCCGCTGTCTGAAGACACCTTAAGACGTGCCGGTTTCCTCACGATGTTTTCCTTCACCGTTTTGAGACCCGTGGTGATGAAATTATTTACACTAAGTAAAGCGCCTGCCTGGGTTCTAACACGTAATTCAGGGCCGTACCACTGGGCCACCACTGCTCCCGTTGCTGTAGGTATTTATATAGCTTCTGCCCGCGACTTCGTCCGCGTCAAATTTTTGCTTCTCTGACCCTTCGGGTCGCGTCGAATTGCCTGCCTGTTTTCACCCATTTTTCATTGCTGCTCCGCTCCTTTTGGTGTTAGCGTGATGTTATATAGCCTTCCTCAATAAATGGGCTACCCAACACAAAAATATTTTTTCAATTTAGACCAGTAGTTCCTGAGATTACTGCGTTCAACCAAACAAACAAACTGTTCAGCTTTATAATATTATTAGTATTAGTATAGAAGATACTTGATTAGCCATTTATCCAGTGTAAACTTTATTTTAGCAAACATGGCGGAGTTTTTGTTAGAACGTTTTAGAGAAACAATTCCGTCATACATGATTGTTGCGTAACCGTTTACGTAGAGCACGCAATGGAAGGTCTGAAAAGAACAAAAATTCATTTTCCCCGTTTTTGCAATGTTTTTCATTGGGGCTCCACTCCTATCATTCGTAACATGATGTTATGTAGCCCAAAGCCTTCCTCGATATCGAATTGCCTGACTGTTTTCATTCATTTTGCGTTGCTGCTCCGCTGCTTCTGGTGTTAGCGTGATGTTATATAGCCTAAAGCCTTCCTCGATAACCGGGCTATCCAACATTAAAACGATTTTTCAATTCGAAACAGTCATTCCTGAGATTAACGCGTTCAATTAAACAAACAAACTCTTCAGCTTTAAAATATTATATATTAGCTTTTGCGCGCGTATTATACATATAAACCTTTGTCTTGAATCATTCTGTTTGTTGGCGAAAACAGCATTAAATTCCGTTGCGTAGTTTAAAAGATCTAAGCGTACAAACGCAGGAAGCGACTTTGTTTTATACCGTGTTAAGATATGTATAGGTACTGATATGAATTTGACTTGATTAGCCAGCCGAGTCTACACTTCATTTATTTTGAGCAAAAGTCCTAACCAGTTACGTCTACCTAGTGAACATGAAACAAGCACAACAAGGACAGTGCTAGGTCTAAAATAAACGCGGTAGTGCATAGGTCCTATTAACCTATCATAAATATCAGACGCGGTAGTGGCCCGGAACAGGGAATAACCAGCACCCTAATTGCGAAACGCACTATTTATCAGAATCTGAACGGGATTGAAGATTATTTCTAAACCATTGCGTCATTTGTTCGAATAAATTGTCGGCTCTGCAACGTAAATAACGCAAAGAATGTTAACTATCAATATAAAACCAATTCCTACCGATAAAAAGTTACGCAATTACCCCTCTACTTGAATGAGTCTGTTGATATTGAATCTGCATCACGATTGAGAGTCAATGAGTCACGGAGTCAGTGTTACTTGAATATTGGCCTCCACCTACGCCAGGGTTATCACTTTCTTTCTTTTACTCTAATATTTGTGAGCTTATTCATATGTCTAGGGGTCAATGTCAATTGCTCGAGAATTTGCTTCTAGATTTGTCTGGAGAACGTGACGTAAGACTTATATGAGTCATACAATGTTGACTGTTGAAGAGTACACGAGTGATGAATAAACTCACTGAAAAGTTTTCAAAGTAGAGGCATGGAGGGGTTACTTTCTTTTCTGACAATTTTTGAGTTGACAGATGCTGTTAAATAATAGTAGATTATTAACCAAGGGGATAAAGCAGTGTCTTCTGTCGGTGGTTATATAGTCTTTGGTCGCGGGTGACGATTTAAATCGCGAGCGTAACGAAGGACTCGAGGTTTACTCCCGAATGTAGCGAGGGTGTTAAAAACTTAAATCATGAGCGAAGCGAGGGATTTAAGACGAGTCCTGAGTGTAGCGAGGGATTTAAGTTCACCCAAGACTAAGACAGCTTTATCACCGAGGAAAATACTCTACTTTTCGTACCATTTGCGAAAAAAATAATACAATAATAATATGAGATAAGCATTTATTAAAAATAATGACAATTAAAAATAAATTAAAATAAACTTAACGTCTAAGTATTTGAAGAAAACAAAAACGCGGCAAATTCCTAGACTAATATTTTTTTGTCGGAAAAGCAAAGGCATCAAGCTCATACGGCCTCGTCGGTTTTCGTAATTTTATTTAATAATCATAACTGCATAATAAATTCGTATTTCTTTTTCAAAAAGATGTATATACAAACTCAATGGTGTAAACACAGATGTTCGTTCAGTATAAATTTCGGTAAGTATTCCAAATTTAAATCACATTCTCCCCCTAGAGGATGAATGAAATTCAGTACAATTTTCTTTCCCTGTTTTTAACATATTAATTAAAAATGACTATTGTTATGTTCGCTTTTTGTGGCATAGAATGTCACTTTTTAACCGACGAAAAAAAACGGAGAAGGTTATCAATTCGACGCGTATATTTTTTTTTGTTTTTTTTTTTTTATGTATGACCACGCATAACTTTTTACATAGTAGTCCGATTGTGATAATTCTTTTTTTATTGGAAACGGTATACTCCGAGGGTGGTCCCATATGGAAAACAAAATCGAACCCTAAGAGTCGGAAAACATGGGATGATTGATTGTTCACTCATTGATTATAATGTATAACCACGCATAACTTTGTACAGAGTAGTCCGATTTTGATAATTTGTTTTTTCATTGGATAGGTTATATCTTGCCAAGTATTATTAGTATATTAAAGTCACAAAAAATTACAAAATAAAAACTTTTTAACAAAAAATTAAACCGCCGAAAAAAACAAAAGCAAAAAATTATAACCTTAAAATTTTGAGTCGGTGCTGAAAGATCAATGAACAAAGATCACTCAAAGCGCCACCTCATAATTTTAAGGTTATTATTTTTTGCTTTTTTCGGCGGTTTAATTTTTTGTTAAAAAGTTTTTATTTGAGCAAGTGGTACGAAAAATAATTTATTGGTATGATGTTTGGTGAGTAGTGTCTTTAAGATAAAAGTTATGCGACAAACACAAATTGTAACCTTTTTTTTTGTGGGTGGGAAACTGGGAAATCATCAAATGACTTCGACGCTCTAGGGTGGAGCGGAAGGGCGTGTCAGACTTTTACTGATTAAAACCCACCCGTGTTCCTTCAGTTGCCCATATGCCAGGGCCATGGTATCACTTTCGAACAAATCTTGCGACCCTGGCAACAAACTTTTAACCATCAGTACCGTTTTCTTCGGTAAACTAAAAAACCATATAAACATTAGCTGACCCAGCAAACGTTGTTTTGCTGGGTGAAAAAGAGTGAAAATTTAGAGTAGTATGTATTTTTTAATGCCAAATCATAATAAAATAAAAGTAAAAAAAAAAAAACCAAAAAAAATAATAATTAGGGGTGGACTACCCCTAACATTTAGAGGGATGAAAAATAAATGTTGGCCGATTCTCATAGATACCGGATAAGCACAAAAAATTTCATCAAAATCGGTCGAGCCGTTTCGGAGGAGTATGGCAACGAAAACTGTGACACGAGAATTTTATATTTTACTAACACTAACTTTATACTAACAGCTAGCCTCGTCTTACAAAGTGAGTCCTCAGATTCTAAACCGTCTCTAAATTTCACGCTGACGCTTACCAGGAAAACTTAACCAGAAACAAGAATGCTCCTCCCAGACAGCCCTACCCGTTAGACGACATTGAGTTGCATTAACAAATAATTTGTCAGCGGCTCGGAGGTCGGCCCATTAGCTCTGAATTCGGCACATGATAGTTTTAAGGCCGTTTCGCGAAATGATTGATGCCACAATAACTTTGGCAATGATTGGGCCCCGTTGCGTTGACTTACGTAAGAGGTTTGTAGTGCCTCACAGATTTATTATTGGACGCTATACTTCCTTTTGGGACTTTGGATTATCTTTTGAAGCGTTGTAAATCATAACCTATGTTTTGTAGAATCCTGTTGATTTCGTATTAAAGGTGATCTGTTGATTATATCACTTCATTGACTCACTACCATGCCAAGCGATATCAAGCAGACCTGGGGGGGAACCGACTTAAATACTAATATTAACGTAGGATACAAGATACAAGATATTTATTTTGTTAAAACATGAGTGTACAGATAAATGCAAGATGTTACATAAAGTTCGGTCAAGTCGCTGTCATGTTTTGCCTTACGTAATTAGGAAAAACGAAAATTTTATCAGTCTGGGGTAATTGGGGTACAGTCACATGCTGCTTCACTCATTCTTTTTCCCGCCATTCGTTGTGCCTGACAGATGACATTAATGACAGCTGCTGCCTCTTCTTGATTGAATGAGATAGTGTTTACAATAGATAGATACAAGAAATATATGCACGCTTGCACCACAAATAAGCATACGATGCATACCAATCCATAAAATCATTCTGGCTCTATTATCGTCAAACGATTGAGAGAAATAGATTGATGTTTCAAATAGGTATATTAAGCACTAAACGCTTTGAGTGATTTACGGTACATAAAGAGGTTCTGCGAAACTCGTGCTTTGAACTTAAGCATACGGAGATTGCGTCACTGCGCAGCGTACTTAGTGTAACCGTGATTGCTTGGTTTAAGGTAATCACGGTTTTATAACTGTAATTTGGCGAGAGCAAACCATAGTAACCACAGATAGCTCTGGAGCCAGGGTCTCAAATTTGATGTACCTGTTTTTATGGCAATAAAGAAATTATTATAATTATATTTAAATGAGCTTGACTTAATTCGATAGCATTAAGTCAAACATTCTTGGTGATTGGATATATTTCTCCCGACAAAGAATATTCCATTCGTGTTTCGTCGTCGGCTTACAGTTCATGTACAAAAGTGAACCCATAACTCTCAAGAAAGCCTGCCGGGTGGCCCTGTACCTTTGAACACACGTGGCCTCAACCTTACACGTTAAACGTAGTCTGGCTGCCGGCTCTCCGGCAGGATGGCCCGCCGCGTCTGCGCGCACTGGCAATGAACTTGACTAAGGTCAGTTCAATCGCGTTCTTGCGTGAGATCGCTTTCTGTACCATTATAGGCATTTCGGGAAATATATGGAGATTATTAGGACTCGTATTAGGAACTCAAGTTCTATATATTTGTATATGTCACCGTAAAATTGTAAATATCGTTAGATTATAATCTAACTCGCGAGATTGTAAACTGTCGAAAGATTGTGAACCGTAATATACTGCTTACAATATAACGCATTATTTTTCGGTAGCTTATAAAATGGTTTTTGCAGTGCACAATTTTTAGATAGTTTATAATCTTGCAAGATAATTGTAATATAAAGGTGTTTACAATTTTACGGTGACATAAAAACATAAATCGTCAAAATGTTGACAACAGATTTTTTTTGCGATTTCATTATTGGTTCTATGGTAAAAGTTGTTCAGCTAAAACTGAGCTCGTAATAGTCTTTTCAGGAGCTTCTGATGAGGTGATGACATAGGGATGTCATCAGAATGTCCTCGTTACGTGGGGGTTTAAGTCTGGCTAAATGTGAAAGTGTCATAGGTACCTACAGTTCTGCCTGTCACGTCGGAAATTAGGTCCGCCTTTGTACAGTATTTTTGAAGTGAAAACTTCTGTAGCGCCGTTGGTTGTGATTTGAAACTCAATGAAACGAAAAAGCGACAGTAAAAAGAGACAGACATAACTTCATAAGATTTAACGTGGGAGAAAATGAGATAGGAAATACATGACGTCATGACCATGGACGAAAGAAATATGGATACGGCAATTATTGTCACATCTGAACTTCAAAAAATTAAAACACATTAAAAAGGTTTTATGTACTTGTACATATTATTATTATTTCAAGTCTATTATCGTACCTATATATTATTTATGTAAATACGAAAAAAAAAAACGAATGCAGAATATTGTCGCGATAAATCGATGTAATATATACGAATAATAAAATGTTAAATAATTATCAAACTTTGTATCACTATAATCATTACTAAAACCTACAATTATCCTCTTCCCGTAATTTTACATTCGTATCATTATCTTGAAGCCAAAAATTTTGAAGGTTTCACTTCTACCACGTGTGAATTGCACACATGCAATTTTTTTACTTGTGCATAAAGTTTTAATAAATAAATAAATAAGGCTTGTTATTTGTGACAGATGAAAGCATAATGCTTTAAGGTTACTATCGTATGACATTAAATAGATTAAAAAAAAAAAGCTTACACTGTCCCACTGCTGACCAAAGGCCTCCCCCAAATCCTTCGAGGTATCCTTTTCCAGGACCATCTTGATCCAATCCTTGCAGTACGCGTCTGCCACTTCTTGGGCCGGACTCGGTTGCATTAATTTTATTTTACTATTTGTTTAAAACTCATATAACTACCATCACAGGCTCTAGTGTAGTTATAGTTACAATAGCTTACAAAGATTCGACTTACAAGTGTATTATTATGAACAACCTAGAGTAATTTTACAAAATGTGGCCTGTGTGTATTCACTCAGAGTACAATTCAAGCAGTCAATCTGTTGTAGCCATATATATTTATAAAATAAATATAAAATAAATAAATAAATATTGAGTGTACATATTCTAGGTAAGAACACTGTCATAAACAGATTTAGGAGTGAGCCCTCAAATGAAAGCAGCTTATTGATAAAAGCCTTAATAAGTAGATATCTACTTAAGCACGATTCTGTGTCTTACTGTTAGGTTCAACTAAAGACATTAGTCAAAGTGAAAGCTTTTAAACCTTAAGATACATTTTAAGCTTCGTACAAGAACCTATGGTTAACTAAAAACCTCGCATTGGCAGCTCACTGTTTTAACTGTAAAATATTGTGGTAGGGATCTAATCTAAAATGGAAATTTTGAAACTGCCATAGAGTCGACATCTCTATTCATAATTCTCGATATTTGAATGAAATAAGTTCACAGATACATCAAAATCATCAATTGCATTGAACCACAGAGCAGTAAAAACTGTCTATGGTGTAGACGACTCATTTTACCAACATATCAACGAAGACTTTTAGCAAAGCACACAATGTTGATTTGGGAAGCCTATTGCGTTTGTGGTCTCTACATGGTTGCCAACTTTTCCTAGATGAATACTCTACGGATTTCTCATTTCAGAGAGAGTAAATAAAGAGTCAAATAAAATAGAGAGTAACATTTTTTTAAATGTTTTTTGTAGCACGAAATAATTAAAAAAAAAAAACAATTTTTTAATCATTTTATAAGAGTTGTAGGGCTCCAAACATCCTAATTGTACGTTAGTAAAAGATCAGAAGCTCATTTTAATTAATATAGGGCCTATTCCTCTCTTCTCGCCACTTCTCATTCATAACTGACAAAAATAATCAAGTCTCACAGTGGAAAATATGAGTGTACGATTAAACGCCGACAGACTGAACACCGAGAAGACTTTACTTTGACGGGACTCTTCGCCGACAGGGCACATCAACATAATCTAGTCGTATCTGGCACTTGCCGACCGCTGCCGTCGCACCGCTCGCTGTGCTCGCTCGGCTCTTGCGCAAGCGGTCACAGTTTTAACTTAACCTAATCATGAAAAAATAAATACCTACTTAAAATAGCCCTGTCAGCGAAGTGTCTTGTCGACAAAGAGTTCTATCCGACTAAAGTCTTGTCGGTGTTCAGTCTGTCGGCGTAGTGTCTGCTGGCGTTTAGTCATACAATGAAATCAATTGCCTCAAAGAAGTTAGTTTATGTAAGAAGAGTATCTTAGCGTACTCTATTCGTGTTATAGATTACAAAGTACACCCATAAAAAGAAGTAAAATACTTTATTTTAGTGTGCAGTTGTCAACTCTGGAATGGATATTGCTGTATTTTAGAATAGATCTCGTCTTCAAGAACCTGAGAATCTAGTTCAATTTCTACTTTTTGATATTAGATACAAGTTGTCGAGTGTTGGATGACACGATGCCCTGTGTTCCGTGTAACATAATATTGTTTTGCTGCATCTCCTTCGACTGAAACTCTGAAAGTCGACACGAATAATCCAGGAAGATTAATCATAATAATTTATTTGCGTAGAAAGTAGAAAAAAAGAAGTAATTGAAAAAAGGAAATGTGGTGGTGGTATAAAGGTGGTTACTTAACTTGTGAAACTTTTGATCCCCGTACAATCTACATTAAATTGGGCCTCCAAACATTAACAAAAAACACGTCAGTAAAAATTAAATGGTCTTAAAAAAGGATAGTTTTAAACCAACCAATGTCAATCTGCAAATCAAAAATGTCTAACTCTCAAGCTACGAATTGAAGAGAATTAATTCAAGACCGTGCTCTCACCGGTCGCCGCTGCACTAGTGGACATAGTCGTGTAATTGAATTATTTTATTTTCATTGAGAGAAGCGCTTCATCATCATTGAAGCACGCAATTAAAATTAAGGCTATATAAATGCGACTGTCAAGGAGGAAATCTGACACCTGAGATACAGGACATGTCCTAGTTTGGGTATAAGGAGTTTCACATAACGAGCAAATAGTAAGCTGATTAATATTAGGATATAGTTTACGAAATGCGTTTGTTAACCCTTTTGTCTCCTTATCGTATTAGGCTGAAGAAATAAATTGATTTATTATTTATAGGACTCAGTGTGCCTACCTTTACGTGTACCTTTGTACTTTAGCATACGGGGGAGGTGTGCCCTGCCTGGGCGGAGCACCGCTGTGTCCTCGTGGAGGCGATCGGCGGCGGCGACCTCTCGCGTCCGACCCTGGTGCGAGCCATGGTACGGAGCGAGAGGGCATGGGAAGCCGTCACCTCCTTCGGCGAAGCAGTAATGCTCGCGAAGGAGGAGGCGGGGTGCGTGAGGGAGTGGCAGTCTCTGCGCCCTCACGTCCCTAGCCGCCGCAGGAGGAGACACCCCGGGCGTCGGGAGTCTATAGCGGACTCCCGGCCACCGTAGGCGCGAGCTTGCGGGCGGCGAGCAATGGGTAGCTCGCCGCCCGGTAAGGACCAGGCTCGGGTCGACGGCGCGTAGTGCCCCACGCGCGCCTCAAAGAGATGTTTGCAGCACTGAAGGGGTCTGCTAGAACCGATGCCTGCCAGGGTCGCGAGATTGTTCGAAAGAGATACCGTGACCCTGGCACATGGGCAACTGAAGGAACACGGGTGGGTTTTAGTCAGTAAAAGTCTGACACGCCCTCCCGTTCCGCCCAGAGCAAGAGAAGTCATTTAATGATTTACAAACCAGAAACAAAAAAAAAAACGCCCTCATCTCGTTTTTTTTTTTTTGAAAATCAGTTGAGGTCTGAATCAGAATTTATTTATTTGTAAGAATGCAGTTTTACATAGATGTTAATATTTCTATAAATTCTGTACATTCTACCACAATAATGATGTACAAATATTCGTCGTTTCGTTGTTTTCTATCCGACTGTAAGATGAAGCATCGAAACAATTTCAGAGGACAGTCTTTTTTAAAGTCCAGACAGTATGATTAGTGTCTGAAATGGTGAGTTGAGGAAAGAACCTCAGAGATTTAAGTGGACGTCAAGTCAAAGCACGCATTTGTCAATCGGTATTCGTAGCTCAACTCAGAAGTTAAGGAGCTCAACGACTCGGCTACTAAAAACTAAACGAAGTAACCGTCTCCATTACACTTCTGTCTGATATTATTACCTCTCTCCATGTAATTTGTCACCGTCCGTTCGGTTTTGTTAACATAAATAGGTATCAGCAGACGAGCGACGTTTTCATTGTGAATAACTAGCTAAAATAATTGCTATCAGCTATTGATTTGTAACTAATTACTTTACGTACAAGGCCTGTGTGTCTGGCTGTGTTTTTGTAAGTAACTGTATCGGAAATGTAAAGATATCGACACTAAATAATTTCTATAATGAATTTGAACATGTATTGTGAGTTTGTGATATTTTAATGCATTTTATTCGCACAATACTTTCTGCGGGGCCTTTGAAAATATAATAACTGCCGCACGGGTGAACTTCCAAGGTTAGGTAAGCAACGCTTGCCGAGGACGGTCCGTGGATAGGTTTCCATTACACCCAGAGACGACTCCGTTCCTTGGAAAGCTCGGTTAAGCCATTCTTTGGAAGCTGTTACGTATAGTTAGAAGCCCGAAAGTCGGACGATCAGTCTTATCAAGGAGTATCGTATGGCCTAGGTCAAATAAATAACTCCATGTAAAATTCTTATAATAATATAAGAAAAATATTCTTCTTTCTTATATTCTTAAAATTCTTATATTCAGCTGGATCTGGTTATATTAAAAGCCGAACCTAACAGAGTTAGGAAAAGGCTTGGCAGATTGATTGACCTTCTGCATGCTCCGGTTTCAACATTTTATAATCAACCAATACTATCTTAAAGAATCTACAAAACGTACTGGTGTAAAATTTACCGCATAACCGTAGCGCCTTGACCGTAAGGCGATTAACACACGGCACCGCGCACCGCCGTGGTAGGCGGTGAAGCGGATCTCATGTCGCATTGCCCTCTATTAAATCCGTTGATGCCTAACACACGTACACCGACTGACCGCGCGGTCAATTCGCTTTACCGCCACCGCCCTCCGCGGCGGCGCGCGGTGCGCGGTGCAGTGTGATAATCGCCTAAAGGTACGTGCTCAGTGCAGACACGTTGGAACGCCATTGTGATAATAATATAGCATGTTAGAGGGTGGTTTACCGTTGCGGTGAACTCCTCTGCTGTCCAGATATCACTTCCCATGGTCTTTAAAGTCATAAAAATTATTTTGACAATAGCGTCTACACAGCGGGGTAATTGTGTAACAGACTATCAGGAGCATAATGTTTACATAAATGAAAACTGATCTTATTAACTCTAATATAAATGTATACGATCTTTCCAATCATAATAATAGCAGAACAATGTATTGTAAACAAGCGTGTCAATAGTTATAGCTGGGTTCAAAAATAAACTTGATTAAAGGAGAATAATAGTGTAATATTACAGTACGTTTTATTCGTTGTGTATTATTACACGAATAAACGTGTAATGATATATGAATGTAACCTAGTCAAGCAAATTTCACAAGAGCATAAACATTAAATCTTTTCATGAATTTCCTGAAACTCGTTAATGTTTTAAAAATAATAAATATACAAGTCTATAGTTTATTTTTTTACCTATAATTCGATAACACATTATTTACACCTATTTATAATGAAATGAGCATTATTGAAGTTTGAACGTTTTTATTTTTTGCTGAAAAGTTGTTAATTTTCTCTTACACGATTATTCGGTTCAATTTTACAAAAACGCAAATAATTGAGAACCTAAATGCCGACATCTGGTACCTTTATGCGCGGTACGCCACACAATATTATGTCTTCTTAGGGTTGATAGCAGGCGCGGTCTGAGGGGGGGGGGTTCCTGGGGGTCATGAACCCCCCCCCCAAAGACAGTCATGCTGTCGAAACCCTGAACGAAAGAGTATAACCCGGGACATCATGCTGATCAGTAGCGCTTGCGACTGCTAGACCAAAGAGGATGTACCTTCCTAAAAATATTCTTCAGTACTCATGGTGACCCCCCCCCCCCCCAAAATGTTAGGCTGCGACCGCGCCTGGTTGATAGTGTGTGCGAAGTCCTCCCAACGAGAGAGATAAAGTGTTTTATAACGAGACAAAGGAATCATAAATGCGAAAAAGCTTCCCAGTATAAACACTTGAGACCTAATTATGGAAGACAATAGGGATTTTTCATTCTCCCTGCGATTTACATACGTGTGCTAAGAGAAGACTCTGTGCATATAATTGGGTTTGTTCACATTATTGTTATGTAAATGTGCCTTTAAATACGATCTGTGTACCTTGTAGGTTGTACGTGTGAAATAGGGATTGTGGTTGTGGTCCTGTGAAAATTCAAAGAAAATCAACATTGTAATTAAATTGTTGGCTTATTTATTACAAACAGAAATAAAATTCTTTCGTAGCTGTCCCAAGGTTTCTTCTAGTACATACAGGGTTATTTTAATTTGGCCAGCTACACTCCGCGTCGCAAAGGGTATGGATATCTGGTTTTTTTTTAGGACCGAAATTATTGTCATTTCTAAAAAGTTCTTTTTTTTGGAGTGTAAATTTCACAGGCAGGTCGCGATAGCTTAACACGTTAAACGATAACAAAACAGTTTTTATAAACACATACTTCCACAAACCTCCCAAAAATCATCAAATCATTTTATTTATCGTGTTTAGATATCGATACTCATAGTGTCTGTGGCGGTTAGCTAGCCAATTTAAAATGACCCTGTATAGGTAAGTTATTGTTAGTTTTGATTACTCGCGGTGTGTTAAATTTTATATCCATGATCCACGATATTTTTCTTAATACTGAAATATATAAACTCCGTTAATACTAAAATATATATTGATTGTAAATTTATTAGAAGATACAAACCTTCCTTGACATGCTTTGGGAAGGCAGACTTTCAAAAAAAAAAAAACATAAACCTACATGCACACTTATGAAACGTTCCAAATTGTTCATTTCTATGGAGAAGAGCCGGCAAGAAACTCCATGGTTACTCTTTTAAGAAATAATTTGTTTTTATTCTTTTCTGGCTTTCATTCACATTATCACCACCGTCAAAAATGTTATCACACCAAATATTGCCACGTTGAACCGAAAAATCGTTCCTTTAAAATCTCACTTTCCATTTTCAGACTCCCAACATTAAATACACAAGCTAAATGTATCGCTCGAGACCACTAGATAGCAATAGAGTGGACATCAAATGGCCAGTTTACGTCCAAGTGCACATTATGACGTATAAAACGATAATGCATCCCTGCAGGTAAACTATATGGCTTTTAACTTCATAGCCTTCTTCAGGGGAAGTTAGTTTATTGGCTAGTCCTATGTAGTGTGTACTATTTATTTGTTTTTCTATTTACGCTGTCTAGAGTTCTAACCGTCTTCAATCGTCAGACTCAGGTTTGAAACATAGAGCCAGTTTTGAATTTCGAACTTTTCTCCGACATAGGCAAATTTCGTACAGGACTGGCAATTTAGTACCGGAATAAGTAGTCAGGTTTGTTAAAAGAACTGTATTTTAATCAGAGTGACGTTCGAATTTCAAAACTGGATCGGTGGTTTGAAGTTTTCCCGCGTGATGATTCGGGATTATCCGATCTCATCTTGTCATTGATGTTTTTTTTTATTAATCGTGTTTGCCTCGGATTTATGTAAACTGACGTTTTTAAGTTTTGGGTACGAAAGGTCTCTTTGTTCCCTTATTATATAAGAATAATTATGTGACTTCTATCAAGTTTTATACGATGATGTAGAGTTGAATTTATGGAAACTCCTATTTTTTACAACACGTGCTTCCTTCTACATAAGATTTATGTTTCTGTAATTGAAACTTGTTGAAGCCAGACATGCTAGCTTTAGATTTATAAGTTATGTTGGTTTCGCCAGATGAAAGTAAGAAGCATGTTAACACCTCAATTACAAGGGGCCCAGCTGAGCTGTTCCCTCTTATAATTCAGTTTGCGTAAGTTTTTAAACTAAGTGCATTTATCTTCCTTTTTCAAGTGACGCAGAATTTCGTGGAGTTCGTTCAACTGTGTGCGGTTTGTTAGATAGTCATCTCATGCACGAGAAAAAAAATGGTAAACAAAGTACCTACTTGCGACAAAAAAGAAATGTTTATGCAATTTGAGGAGTAAAGACTAAGTAATAGCAGCCGTACGGGTCGATCGGTCATGTTAAGCTACACTTGCCGCAGTTGTTTCCTGGATGGGCGACCATCTTTACATACCAAAACCCCTCCATGCATCATTCATGGAACTTTCATAGTCGTTACGGGTCGTAACGACTATCAAAGCATTAGAAGTACGAAAGTCTCACAACCAATGTGGCTGACCACATCTGCCCTATGTCCAATGAGCTACGGGCTAAAATAATAACTAGAGGAATCCTGACACCGAGGGCGTCGTGGCAGACCCCGTAAAAGATGGCGGGACGAGCTGGAGGAAATCAACGACCAGTGGGCCACTGTAACCCTAGGTCGACATTCATGTACACTCTGTGATTACTTAAACTCACACACAGACTTATTACTTGATATTCTTGGAACATCTTCTTTTACAAGCTTTGTTCATATGTGAGCACCATGTATCTTTCATCTGCCATTGCTTCATTTATTTGCTCTTTACCTAGTAATTTTATTCTAGGTGCATCGTTTTCACATATAATTATATAAATATTGTATACTAATATTCAAAAACATATTAAAAGAGTACCTAACGGTGGGGTTGCTTGCCCATTCTTCTCCATACAAATTTACCTTTTTGAAAGGGCAACCAGAATTTTATGTGCCTTTATGAAATCAATGCTTTGTTTTTTAATTTCGAAAATGCTGGAAGTCATAGTGAGACGCTTTGCCCAGCAGTGGGATGATGCAGACTTACAGTAATAGTAATATTCAGCTGCTCTTGATTAACTTGTTGAACCAGAGACACAGAATCAGGGTTGGATTTCAACAACACAAGTTTTGAAGAAAGTAATCCATAACTCTACAAAATAAAAATAAAAAAACGCAACGCAAAACTGGTCTAGATGGCCAGTTACATACCCGACATCACCCTGTTACACGATGAAGTAACTAAATATGCACATATTCTCGGTATCACGCACAATTGTACCGGTTTACGACTTCAATGTTACCATACGTAAATATTGTATCATTGATGATACGATTACGCTGATATCTATCAAATAGCCTGCAATATGCATATGAATGAAGTCGCAGCACTTTTATGACTGCATTATGACTCTATTATGACTTCTGGATGTGTTATAGCTTTATGAATAACAAACAGGTGGGACAAAGAAGCCAAAGGATTAAATCTATGTATCACCCTGTAATTGGAAAATCATGATAATGTTAATAATGTGTAAAGAATTGCATAATGGAAATGGAAATTTTCTGCGCTGGTAATAAATAAATAAATTAATGATGTAAAAAGATGCGTTCTTTGATTATTGTACGTAGTTTTGTTTTATACAATACTAGCTTCCGCAAGCGGCTTCGCCCGCGTGAAAATTCAACCCCCCAATTCACCATCTTAGGGATGGAATTTCAAAAAACCCTTTCTTAGTGGATACCTACTCTTCACAAAGAATACACCCTCCAAATTTCATGTCTCTAGGACCAGCGGTTTAGGCTGTGCGTTGATATATCAGTCAGTCAGTCAGTCACTCAGGACTTTGAATTTTATATATCGCACCCCTAGATCTAAAGGGAACTAGGTGGTAACTCAAAATTCTTAATTTTTCAGTTATGCACACCTTTGAGTCTGTCATTTCAATACCTATCGACCAATAAACCAGATTCAAAACTATTTCCAATATTTGGAGTCGAATCTTGGAAATACTTTTGAATCTGGTTTATTGGTCGATAGGTATTGAAATGACAGACTCGAAGGTGTGCATAATTCATAAATTAAGAATTTTGAGTTAGTTCCCTTTAGATCTAGGGGTGCGATATATAGATTGTATTATTTCTTGGTTGGGATTAAGGGTCATTAAAATTGAAACCTGGATTATAAACCGAGATGTTTAAACCTCGTTGGTCTAGTGGTCGCATGTGCTACTACTGAGAATGAGGTCCTGGTTTCGATACCCAGGTCGGACAAAGTGTTACTGTATTTACCTATCAGGAATTGCCCAAGAGCAGCCCAAAGTCTAGATTTGTGCCCGGTTAATTGCAATAAGATCACCCACTGTTACGTGGGACTTAAACATAACAGCTGGAAAAATGTGGGTGTACTATAGTTACACTACTGCCGAACCCTTTGCAGAAACATGGCGTGTTGTTCTACATACATACATACAATCATGCCTTTTTCCCATGGGGGTAGGCAGAAACCACGGAACGCCACGTGCTACGATCTCTACACACTTCTTTTGCCTCGTTTAGGTTCATACAATTCGCTCATTGAATACAAAAGGGCCACAAATCAAAAAACATCATCATCATCATCATCATTTCAGCCGTAAGACGTCCACTGCTGGACTTAGGCCTCCCCCAATTTGGGGGGCTTTGCCATAATCGCCACACTTGGCAGGCGGGTTGGCGATCGCAGTATGGTGGTAAAATGCATAGAGAACGCTGCTGCCCATTCTCTAGTAAATCCCTTAGTCGCCTTTTACGACACCCACGGGAAGAAATGGGGTGGTGTTATTCTTTACGTCCGGCACCACACGGTACAAATCAAAAAACATAAATTACCTTAAATAATATAATTATTTTTAATATTTTATGTTTTTTTTTTAATCGTAAAAAATCATAAAAAAAATATTTATGTTTTTTGATTTGTGGCCCTTTTGTATTCAATGAGCGAATTGGTCATACACACACGTCGTGTTGTTCTATTAGGTTTAAAAGCAAAATTACGTTTTTAAACTCATTTTCATGGTTGAGATTTGCTCTAGGATTGCGGTCATACGTTTTTGTATATAATTTAATGTTGTTTAGTGTATATGGTTTTGTCAAAATTCGTGTTTTAAGTCAACTTTAGGACTAAGTATATTGTTCAGAAACTATAGACACATCATGTGTTATCAGCTGTAGTACACTCGCGTTCAGAACTAAATAAACTTTAGTTGTTACTGGACCGTGAAGTTCTGAAGTTACGAAGCTTATGGACACATCTAGCTTAGGTACGTTATGAGGCCGCCAACTGTAGTGAAACTATCCAATAAATTCTTACTTCGAATAAAAAAGGGTGTTTTTTCAAGCAAAGTAAATAATCAGGGTTGGCATAATTAACACAAGTCGTTTTAAAACAGTGTATTGTTGTGAAACTGTTTGGATTATAGCAATGTTATTTATTAACTCTATGAAAACACAGTATAAAACAAGTTTAAAAAAATGTTAAATACGCAGTTTAAAATAAGTTTTAAACAATGTTAAAAAAACAGGGTTTAAAATAACTGTTAAGTAATTGATGAATGTTTTAAGCAAATAAATGATCTTATCTTATCTTATCTTATTGAGAATTGCGTAATGCGGAAAAAAAGGGAGAATTCAGCACTTGATTCTAGATAAATAGAACGGACTGAGTGAATGTTTTGGCTGGGAGTTCAGAATCGTACTGAATCCATGGTAACAGGTTGCGCATCTGGGTTTCCTGACATCTATCTATACATGTTGACAGGGATATCGAGTTGATTTGTCAAATAATTAAAATTGCAAAATATATTTTTGATTCCAAACTATTCACAGAAACAACATACCAACAGACATCCGTTGAAAACCAATACAACAGACAACCTACCTCTATAGTCACTCCAGCCAGTTCGATATTCCGTAGGTGGCATAGATAACAGAGCAGCGTTTATATCTATCAATAACATGATGCGTGCGTAAGCTGGTCCTATCCTGTCAGGGTCGCGAGATTGTTCGAAAGAGATACCGTGACCCTGGCACATGGCCAACTGAAGGAACACGGGTGGGTTTTAAGTCAGTAAAAGTCTGACACGCCCTCCCGCTCCGCCCAGAGCGGGAGAAGTCAATAGATGATTTCCCATCCAAAAAAAAAAAAAGCTGGTTCTATACAAATAGTTCAATGTTCAATAGCTCTAGGACTTTTTGCAAGCACACTACTTACATAATACGTGTTGAAACGTTTTTAAAATCATTTTTAATTCTGGAAATGTTTTTAAAAACGCTTTGAAAGGATTTCTAAGGTCAACGCATTCAAATTAATTCAAGATGGATGCATCTATGACATTTAAAAAAAATACTCTGACAATCAATTGAATTTTGACGTGACAACGTCTTATAAATTGGTTTGCCGGGTGACACTTCAAGAAACTGCGTTACGCTCCGCTCACGTTATGCGCTCACAATGAGAGCGAGTGAGAGGCACGCGTCCCTTCCACTCGGGCATGGTTAGCCCGCCTAAGAGCGAGAGAGACAGAGCGAGAGAGAGAGAGTGAGAGAGATAGGCATACACACCGGTTCATGTCTTGCGCTTCTATTGTGATTTTAATATTCACATTAAAATTATTTTACCACTCAAAGTCACGTAAAACTTTCGCCCGTATACCGACTTTACAGGCAACCAATTTTTTTAAAATGAATTGTTGATTAAAATAATAATACGATGTAGGGTATAAAAAAATCGAATAAATGCAGAATGTGGGTAAAAATATTGCATTATAGCATTAGAATTATTAACATCAGCATATAATGTTCGGTAAGTCAGGGCTGTTACCGCTCCTGCCGGGGTCGCGTGATTGTTCGAAAGAGATACCGTGGCCCCGGCACATGGGCAACTGAAGGAACACGGGTGGGTTTTAGTCAATAAAAGTCTGACACGCCCTCCTGCTCCGCCCATAGCGGGAGAAGTCATTTGATGATTTCCCATCTAAAAAAAAGGGCTGTCACCGCTAGGCCATCACTGCTCTTCATGCAAAAATATATACCTAAGCTAAAGTAAATCCTCCAAACTTTAGTAGGAGTTGTTAACGGTATATTGTGGAGATCGCGTATCGACAAGCGTAGTATGAGACGTCCCGACGTCCCTTACTTGATGGACAGACGACCTTAAGAAAGTGATTGGAACAAACTGGATGCGGAAGGCGGAGGACAGGGTGTTGTGGTGCAGCCTGGAAGAGGAGTACGTCTAACAGTGAACTGCGGTAGGCTGAGTTGATCAAGTTGAACAGTAAATTAACCCAATAACACCTTTTTTTTGGATGGGAAATCATCAAATTACTTCTCCCGTTCTGGGAGCGGAACGGCGTGTCAGACTTTTACTGACTAAAACCCACCCGTGTTCCTTCAGTTGCCCATGTGCCAGGATCACGGTATCTCTTTCGAACAATCTCGCGACCCTGGCAGGCGTCGGTCCTAGCAGACCCCTTCACTGCTGCTGACAATTCTTTAAGGCGCTCGTGGAACACTACGCGCCGTCGACCCGAGCCTGGTCCTCACCGGGCGGCGAGCTACCCATTGCTCGCCGCCCGCAAGCTCGCGCCTACAGTGGCCGGGAGTCAGCTATCGACTCCCGACGCCCGAGGCGTCTCCTCCTGCAGCGGCTAGGGACGTGAGGGCGCAGAGACTGCCAACCCAATAACACCCTAAATACGAATTAATTTAATTACTTCCCATCATCATCAGCAACATTTCATAGGCCATAGACATAGGCCTACCCTGATTTGGGGGGTTCGCCATAATCGCCACGCTTGGCAGACATGTTGGCGATCGCAGTATGGTGGAAAAATGCATAGAGAATGCTGCTGCCTATTCTCTAGTAAGTTCCTTAGTCTTTACGACATCTACGGGACGAAATGGGATGGTACTATTGTTTACGTCCGGCATTACACGGACCTAGACATTTGATTGTTTCTGATACAGTGATACATATTTTCAGACGATTCTAAAACCTTGTTTAATTAAATCTTAGTTTAAAACAATTCAATCACAAACACTGACTAATGAGATTTAGAGCAAATTCACAGGTCACTTAGATCAATCTTTCAAAAATCGAGATGTAAACTATCTCTACATAATATGGCCTCGACCAATCAGTGTTGTCATGTAAAAGTTGCACAACGAAAGCTTCTAGACGATATCGCGCAAAATAAATCGAATCGTGAGTAATGTCTCGAGAATGGAGATCGGTATGTAATCGAATCATATTATACACAAACTCGATATATTGCCTGCCATATACTGATTGACGATCGATTAATTTATCTAGAAGTGGGTTAAATAAGTTATTTTCTTACTCAATGGAAGCATTGGGTTTTTCAATCTGGAATTTCGTAGTAGCAGCCCGGTAGGCTCGCCCCCTATTACATGGGACTTAAACATAACAGGCGAAATGTGGGTGTGGTATAAGTACACCTCTGCCCAACCCTTCAGGGAAACAATGCGTGATGATGGCATGCCTTGTTTTTTAACAACAAATAAGTAAAAATAATAGTTAAAAAAAAAACTAAAAAACACGCTTCCATTGGGAAGCGTGTTTTTTAGTTTCGAATTTTGAGACGTATGTCAGCGTAGTTTGTGACGTATGTCAGCGTAGTTTTCGAAGACAGTTTTTTTGCTGTCCTGGTAACCCTGGCAAGGATAATGGCACAAATTAGTTTGTGACGTATGTCAGCGTAGTTTTCGAAGACAGTTTTTATGCTGTCCTGGTAACCCTAGCAAGGATAATGGCACAAATTTATGAAATTATTGCATTGTCATCGGTCCTTGACAGGTGTGCAAAGTTTGAATGAAATCTGGTCGTTTAAAGTGGGTCAAAATCGCGCTATAAAGAGTCGGTTACAAACAAACCTACAAACATACAAGTGAAGCTAATTTGTAGCGTGTAAAAAAAATCAATTCATTAGGGTTTCAATAAAATTATGATGTGCACTACTCCTTTCAAAAGTTTAATTCCTAAGGACTTAAGACGGCCCTGCCAGGGTCGCGAGATTGTTCAAACGAGATACCGTGGCCCTGGCATATGACTGCGAATAACTGAAGGTATACGGGTGGGTTTTAGTCAGTAAAAGTCTGACACGCCCTCCCGCTCCGCCCAGAGCGGAATAAGACATTTGATAATTTACCACCCAAAAAAAAATGTGTGTAATTCACACATGGTAGAAGTGACACCTTCAAAAATTTTGGCTTCAAGACGAATGTAAAAAAGTCAAAAGTATATTTGTCCAAAAACCCTGCTCGATAAACGTCAAACACAAAAGTAAACTTTCTCATGGTGCTCCTTGAGACGTGTTAGAGCGAGACACAAAACATAATGACGTTGCAATGTGTCTGTCTCTTTTTACTGTCGCTTTTTCGTTTCATAGACTTTCAAATCACAAGGGTGCTAAAGAGTTTTCACTTAAAAAAAAGGACTTGTGACTTTGCTTTGATACGCGCTCGAGCCTATAATTGCAAAACTCGCGTTTGTGAATTCAATGGTGCAATCGTTCTATTGATTTTACAACGTGTATTAGAAGGGCAATTAAAGTGTCTTGTTCAGTTGGCTATTAGTTTATAATTAGCATTCAATCAATGGGAATTGTAAGGTTCAGAATACTGAGTTCGGAATATGTATTCAGTTAATAATCGCTGTTTATTAAGACCAAATAGTATGCTCATTGCTAATAAATAATGGCCGTACATTTGGATCTAAGGTACAAGCTACGCTTGTCACGGTCGGTTGCTGGATGGGTGACCATCTGTTACGTATTGGAACACCTCCGTGCTTCGGAAAGTACGTCAAGTCGAACGTCCCGGCTGTCATTCAGAGATCTTTGACTATCGTTATGGGAAGAAGTCCAAAAATAGTCTTATAAATATCAGTATTATCAGTATTTTCCTGTTACCCAGTAACTGGGTTTTTGTACTCAGATAGGCAGTTGCTCCATGTAAACTGTTATTCAGCTGTATCCGGTTAGACTGGAAGCCGATCCCCATATGGTTAGTAAAATGCAGATTGCAGATGGAGTAAGATAAGCATGTTAAAAAACTTCCAAGGAAAGTGAAGATAATAATGTTATTTTTACTCCTGCAAGTTTAACGACAAATTAAGAAGAAAGTCTGTACAGAACCCAGATATCTCTTATTTCTGTGGTGCCGAATGATGTAAAACTGCAAATCCTACTAAAGGAAAAGTAATGCATTCAATCTCATCTTTATCATATTGTAATCCTACTATCCTACTTATCCTACTAATATTATATACGCGAGAGTTTGTATGTATGGATGTGTGGATGTTTGTTCCTCTTTCACGCAAAAACTACTGACCCGCTTTAGATGAAATTTGGCACACAGATAGTTTATAACCTGGAATAATACATAGGGTACTTTTTATCCCGGTAGTATGTTCCCGCGGCGAAGCCGCTGGCAAAAGCTGGTAAGATTATACGAATGAAACTTGCGGTAACAGTTACCTGCCCTATTTCTTAAAAAAAAAACACTGGTTGCAAATAAAAAGATACTATCTGTACTTAACTGTAAAGCCTGATTTACACGGTTTGATTTAGGTATTAACTTATGACATACCATAAGTTATATTAAGTTGAAGCAACCATTAAAGTTGCACCGTCTAAGCAGTGTTTAGACGATGCTAGTAATTTTTAACATGGGCAAGAAACTTCCGTCGTGCATAAGGGGCTTAAATTTCTGGAAAAAAAAACAGTGGTTTCAGATTGCAATAAATTACATTCCAAATTCGAAATTCGAATAGCCAATCGTAATTAAAATTGTCAATCAATTAATTGTTTCAGCTCAACAATGTAACCTATAGATAATGTAACGATGTCACAACTTTTTTTCGTATTTACTTTGAGTTGATTGCTCTATAGATTTAGTTTGTTGCTACGTGGCTTGTGTTGCAACGTTGCACGTGACAGCCAACATTTACCCGTTAATTGTAAACGTACCTTCACTAGTTCCATTTGCAAGATTAATGTAGGTTCAGACAGTTGCAAATAATAATTTATTATTAAATAGTAGGCAGGTATTCATTTTATGTAATAGTCTGGCCATTAGGTCAAAGGCCCACATTAGGAAAGGGGTCATCGCCGCTATTGACACCTGTCGGTAACATGAAGGGAATTACTGATGCCATACCATTAGTACCAAGAGCAAATAAGGAATATCTGTTGCCATGCGACCTGCATCTATCTCCTTCAAACCGGATTATTGCCGATTGTTGCATTCCGATCCACTTAGAAAACAGGAATAGTAAAGTAGTAGATCTTCCCCGGAAAACAGCGACAATGCTCATTTTTTAATTGTTTTACGTACCCTATTTGTACGTGAATCACATGTTAGTTTGTATATTGCACTGTACAAAACCTTGGGATTCTATTATCAAATATGTTGTTTTAAAACTTTATTGTAATTTATTTGGCATAACGCTTTTAGTCAGCTAGGGCTTTCTTATAAAACGAAAAAAAAAAGCGTGGTGCTCGTGGTCGCAAGAGCGGCTGCTGAGTGTGGGGTCCTGGGTTCGATTCCCGGGTCGGGCAAAGTGTTACTGGGTTTTTCCATTAGGAATTTATTAGTAGCAGCTCGGAATTTGGAAGTTGGCGGTGTGATACCCCCGTGCCTCGGAAAGCACGTTAAGCCGTTGGTCCTACGCCTGATCTCTCTTCGGGCGTGTCGGATTGCCGTCCCATCGGACTATGAGAGTGAGGGAAGAGTGAGTGCTCCTGTGTCTGCGCACACACTTAAGCACTATAATATCTCCCGCGCCGATGGCTAGTCTCCGTTGAGATTGGCCGCCGTGGCCGAAATACGGTCTGGAGGACTATATATTTAAAAAGAAACATTGAAGGTTGCCAACGTTTTTAAAGTAAAAAAGCTAATCGACTATTCATTGCTACGTAGCTTCAAAAACATCTAGATTAAAATGGAATCAAAAATAACGAATACGAAAGGAAATACCTTCACACGGTTCTTTTACGTCCAACTACATCTAATTATAGCCTTGCAGTCTATTAATACGAAGCTCGATTTTATAGCGCTATCAATGACTTATAAGGCAGGTAATGGAATTAATAGTCTAAGCTAGTTAAGCACAAAACACACATGTCCTGGCCACATGTGTTTTCATTATCCGCGAATTAGGCTAGTGAACGGTCGAGTAATTTACTTAGAGACTACGTGGTTGGCATACGTAAGTGGCCAGTACTTGTATGCTAGTGAATTTAAAATGTCGTTGTCGTTTAAACGCGTCGAGAATATTTTTTTTCTTTATTTTTATGACAGGCTGTTTTAAGTCGAAATTATTGGCCAAAGAGAATTTACGTTTTTCAATCTCTGTTGTTTCCGTAATTATTTAATGTGATGTACGGTTATCATTGTGTATTGGTAGAATACAATTGAATTGCAGTAATAAGGAAGTGGTATTTACAACATTATGTTATTGGTTCGACAAAAAAAATATTTCTTCGATAAACTTTTCCAGAATTTAGCTATCTAGGACTCTCATTTTATGGTCCGTTAAAATTTAATTCTTTCATAACAGTTCCACAGCTGCACATTCGATCTAATTCCAAAAGTTAGAGTCCAGTAAAACCTCTTTAAGCCTTACTACGCTTGTATACCTTACACTTTAAAAAAAGAACGGGTAGAGACAAAACTTCAGTCAGCCAATGCAGAACACGACTGGTGAAGCGTCGTGCTGAACCGTAAATTACGGGCCGAGGTGAATGCTCGCACCACCCGTTGAACTTGACTCGCGGCTACCTTAACATTGCTGCGTGCCGTGAAGATATTATATAAGGAAATGATCTAATCATGCGTCCTTTGCCACCGTTTTAGTTACGGTTGCGATGAAAGTTTTTTTGATTACGTTCGTTTTTGAAATGTTCGGTTCTCATGCTTATAATTTTTTTCGTTTTTCTTTTTCCTGGCCTGTGGAAAGGAGACTGGTTCATTGATTGGACCATTTTGGTTTTAGATTCTATTCTTAAATTATTTGGTTTTCGTGGTCAAGTTGTCAGTGTACATGCGGCATTATTTATTATTTAATCTTAGGTCATTACTGATTTAAGTATTTTCTAAGAAGCCTTTAATAAACACGATTGTTTCCAGATATTGAACTCGCGTCTATCTTTGGAATTTAATGTTTAACTGTGTCATTGAACGTTGACATTAGTTAAAAATACACTACAAATGTTATATGATTTACTGTGAGTTTTATGTTATTAGCGATATGTCTATAATGTCTATTATTAAATTACTTATCAATAAGGAAACTGTAACGCTGCACAAAACTATACCGGTATACGAATAGATTACCCCACTTTGATATTTAAGTGCAAACCCACTTACAATCCAGCTTGAAGCGTACAAAGTGTCTCGGCTGAACGCTTCCTGTTTACGAAACAGATTACAAAATGTACCCTTCGAATTTTCCGCAGCAATCAGTGCTCCAATGCGACTCCAGGGTACGGACCGTGAACCCTGCGCGCACGCACCCGTGTTTGTCCGCCGTCGGATGATCCGAGGCCGATATATAAGCCGTCGGAATGAACACCCGGCACCATTCGCGATTAAACGCCACCGGAGCGAGCTTCCGCAGACAGAGGCCAGTCTGACCGTCAACTGAATTGATACAATTGCTAGCCACCCTTCCGCAATGTCTGTGCTCCGTGTTCTACTTGTCGCCGTGTTGTGCTTCGCCGTGACCGTCGAGTGTAAACCCTTCTTTGACGCGATATACGATGCTATCAACGGCAACGCGAGAAGATCTTACGGCTACAGCGGCTATGGAAACTACGGTTATGACGGCTACGGGTATGGAGGCGGCTACCAGCAGCCAAACTACGGATACAAGCCCAGGAATGTAGAGCGTGCCCCAAGACAGGGGAAGACGTACAAGGAGATCTGCAGGGTCCACTTCCCTGACTCCGTAGCAGTGCCGGGCGCGGGGGGCATCGTGTGCCCCTACTGAGGGTCAGATCGCGTGTTCTACGCAGTGGAGCGCCTGCTCCGAAGACGTAACATCATGAGGATGGGTTGAACTGGTACGAAACACCAACAATTCACAGATGATCTCTACTAGAAAATTTAGGACGGATTTCACCAAAGAAACTGAACGCGATCAGGACGTCTAAACCTCGTTCAAATCTGTCAATGTCAAAATTGTTGTAGAATATTGACAATGACAGCTATTAAACGCAGTTTTAATCTTTATTCTCGTTCAGTTTCATTGGTGAAATTGGCACTTATAATCACAGCATTTGTTTAATTACTGTTTCGATGTTGTATGTGAATATTTCTTCAATAGTGTGTGCTCTGATTTTGTTTTTTGTAGCAGTGATTGTACTGACGTCTCGATTATCGTAATCTGTTTCAAGTTTACGAAGTGCAAGTGTCAAGTGTCTTGTTATGAATCCACGATGTTTACAATGTTAGGTCGACCTGTCCTGAAGTGTGATGTGATAAGTTACTGTTTTTTAGTCTCATTGTACATTGTAATATAGCGTGTGATACGAAGTTTATCATTGCCGTGATAACCTTGTGATAATTCCTCTATTAGTGATTATTATAAGTACTTTAGTTTCTCTGGACACCGGACGCTTAGAACACGCGATAATATTTAAAAAAATTGATTTGTAAATACGTAATTTGGCAAAATTATGATTGGCTTTTTGTACTTAGATGAAAAATTGTCTTTTAAATCCCACTGTCTTTGAACTTCCATACTTTTTCAACCAAAGCGTTTCTTATAATTTAAAGTTTAGTACAAGTTAACTTTAAGTATTGTAAATATATTTTATGTTTTAAAATAAATGTTACGAATTTATGAATGTGTTTTATGTCAGTTTCGCGACGTATTGTTGTGAATTAGGTCACTTTCGGGAGTGCGTATCGTTACAATGATTTATCTGGGACACAACTCAATCAACAACCGTCTCTTTAGTTATATGCCACTTGACAGATTGCTTTTTATTTCCTGAGCTGTGATTATCTGTGCTAATTGCAAGGGTATTTCCTGTTGAGCCTTATTTGTTTGGCGCCTAGACGCACCTTGAGTTTTTTATGTAAAAAGTACAAATAATTTGCTCTATGTACAAATCTGTAATTTAAAAATAGAATTAGGTAAAACATACTCTACACTTCGGCTGCAGACAAAATGTTGCATTTTTTCAACGTAGTAATAGGCTTTTAGGCCCTAAATGGGATGCAGGTCGATCTATAAGGAAACCATTCGGATTTATTTATTTATACATGAGATAATAATTATTAACACAATGTTTATGAAATTGACACCTTGTAAATAGACCCTTCAGTAATGATTTTCAAAGAATGTTGTTCATTCATAACTACTTGGTTAAAAAGAGTAAGCACCATAAAATGCATAAGACGCTGAAAAGTAGAAGGTATTACTAGCTTTTTTATAGACCAAACAAGCTGTTAACGTTACCTATTGCACGTCCAGCACCCTGAGTACTTAGCCAAGTTACCAACCTTATCAAATCAAATCAAATCAAATCAAATCAAAATATTTTTATTTCATATAAACCTGCATGAGCACTTATGAAACGTCAGAAGCTAGGTGCACGGTTCCAAATAGCGGTTATACTCTGCAAACTCTTGATCAGGATTTCCCAACCATTATTTTGTTGATAAATAATATTTTCATGGCCCATTCCCCTGAATTTTATCATGCCAAAATCAGCACATTATTTCAACAAACTGTAAGTATTTATTTTAAATATAAGTTACAAAAAATTTACTTCAAACAATTTAAACACCGCCGCATTTTGATACGGTGGGAAACAGAATCGATGAATGCATAATAAATATAATATTGTGATGCAAAATTTACGCGTTAATTTTAATTTTTCGTATATGCAAACATATACCCTTTTTGACACCTCCATGCTTCGCCCCCTGGTTGGAAACTCGTGCTCTAGATAAAAAAAGGGTACTTTTTGGACCTCCACTAGATCTTTCTATAGTACGTTATTTGTTTAAATTTAGTTCATCTCAAAGTAAAAAGAAAAGTTTAGGCAGATGTGATGATCTCAAAATAGTTATTGTTTTCATTGAGCCTGATTTTTCCCCCAAGATAAGCCAATATTCTATCTGTACTGTCACAAGAAAACAAGAAGCAAAATAAATTTCACGTTGTTACACTATTTTCCAATAGTAGGCTAGTAAACTGCTTTACAAAATAATATTTACGATCAGAGGGATAATTGCGGAACTTATTTTATATCTTTATCGATAGGAATTGGTTTAATATTTATAGTTAAACAACATTCATTGCGTTATTTACGTTGCTGAGCCGACAATTTATTCGAACAAATGACGCAATGGTTTAGAAATAATCTTCAATCCCATTTAGATTCTGATAAATTGCGCGTTTCGCAATTAGGGTGCAGAATACATAATATTATGCTAATTATTAGTTATGCATTACGATAGTCATAAATGGAAATAAGGAAGAATACAATTCAACCCTATTTATTGATATAATTATTTATATTTATGTGTAGTCATAAAGCATAGTCGTAACTGTCTTTAGTTGTTGGTAAAGTTGCGTTGCGTTCAGTTAAGATCGTTTAAGAGCACGTGGCGCGGGCGCAGGTGTAGCGCTGACCTAAAATACGAGGGCACTGATTTATAAGCGAGTTGGTTATTTATAATGGAGATATTATAGCTTATGTTACTTTACGATATTCAGACTTAACTAGGTACGCAACTTATTTGGGTTTTAGAAGAGTACCGGTCTAAGCGTGCGAGGCTACAATTCCTTTAGTTATTTCGAAAGTAGATTGGTGTCGAAGTGTATTCTTGACCATAGGCCTCCCTAAATTTATCTTAGGCAATTCAAAATTCCTGAATTTGGTCCTTGTTAAAGATAATTCTGATAACAATGCTGTCATCAAGTGCGGAAGATTCCATCTATTTCAATCTACTGTAGGTTCACTTCACACAAAAACTGTCTCATTATTCAAAACTATACATAATTATAGTTCTAATCTAACTTGGACACATTTTTGAATTTAGAACTTTATTTCGTCAAAGGTTTTAATCCAATATTTTTTATTTGGTTAAATTTAAATCTGCACCCTAATTGCGTTACACACTATTAATCAGCATCTGAATCATTTTGAAGTTTATTTATCATCCATTCATTTACATGTTCGAAAAAATTGTTCGCTTGGCAACGTAAACAACGCCGGGAATGTTGCAGACCTGTCAAAATGAAAGAGATTGTTGTTGATAGTGTGTTACGCAATTAACCCTCTGGTTCTAAAAATAAACGTTGGCTTTTTTAGTCCGTCAATATTTTACTCCTTCATTCATCCGCACCAAGGAGTTAGATCAGCTGATGGAAATAGGTCACTAATGACGATGATATAGGTCATTGGTCACACTGTATCCATTTCGTCACACGTTGGACTACATGGATGTGACCATTTGTTGTGGACCGTGATTTGTGGCTATTGAATGGACGGAGTTATCGCTTCATGTAATCCTACTAATATTATAAACGTGAAAGTTTGTGTGTATGGATGTTTGTTCCTCTTCCACGCAAAAACTACTAAACGGATTTGGATGAAATTTAGAATACAGATAGTTTATAACCTGGATTAACACATAGAATACTTTTTATCCCGGTAGTACGTTCCCGCGGGATAATTTCGACCTCGACGCGGGCGAAGCCGCTGGCAAAAGCTAGTATGTCATAAAGATAGAGCTGTCATTTCATGTTTCATGGTTGTTACGTATAGTCAGAAGCCCGAAAATCTGTCACCAAGTCTTTCCAAGGGGTATCACGTTTCCCAGTTACTGGGTTGTGGACGGCAGATAGCCAGTCATTCTATGTAAAATACTGGTACTAAGCTACATGCGGTTAGACTCGAAGCCAACCCCAACATAGGAATAGACAAATGATGATGAGATAGATAGGTGTTTTAAAATGACCATTTAAGGTGAATGCTCCAAACCAGCCCGCGAAATTCAAAATTTGTTGCGTTTTTTGCAATTTGCAGGCCAGTGCTAGGTTGTATGTTGCTTAAAATATTATTCGCTCCTGTAAGACGTATGTAGTTACAGAATTATAATCATCAAAATCGCCAATACTACCCTCCAAGTTCACCCTCCAAGTTCCTAGCCGCTTGAGTGCTACAAGTGACTTTATCACAATAACATGAGTGACGCGAGCAGTGATGGCCCAGTGGTAACGGCCGCACCTTACGAGTAGTAGGTCGTGAGTTCGAACCCAGGCAGGCACTTTACTTTGTGTAAATTATTGCATCACCACTGCTCTCAAAACGGTGAAAGAAAACATCGAGAAGAAACCGGCATGTATTTTTTTTTTTTGGATGGCAAATCATCATGACTTCTCCCGCTCTGGGCGGAGCGGGAGGGCGTGTCAGACTTTTACTGACTAAAACCCACCCGTGTTCCTTCAATTGCCCATGTGCCAGGGTCAAGGTATCTCTTTCAAACAATCTCGCGACCCTGGCAGAACCGGCATGTCTTAGAACCAAAAATTCGAAGACATGTGACATCTACCAACCCGTACTGGGCCCGCGTGGTGGATTATGGCCCATTCTCTCTCACTGAGAGGAGACCTGTGTCGCAGCACATTCCATCCCAGAACGTTATAGCCTGCTGATGATTTAATGTGACTTAGTATTATTTCTGATTTTTTCTTACTATACAAGTAAGAATAAAATCAGCAGTATCCAGCTGTGGACTGCGATAGGCTGAGTTGATTGATTGATTGATACAAGTAAGAATAAGATCAAAAACCTTTTTCCTACTGATGAAGTTGAAAACTCCTAAAGTCAGAAAGACTTTTTTCACGAAGAGTTGGAGTGAGAGAGTTGGTTGGATTTCATTTATTTACAAGACATCGGTAAATGCTTTCCATCTTACACCTTTATAACCTTCAAGGAACCTGCAGACTACATGTGCTTATATCTACATACATTTTAGTAGCTCAAACGTGTTTCGCCAATTATCACAATTAGGCATAAGGCGCACTAGTGTAACACGACTGTTGCTAAAAGCCAGGACTTATACTCGGGTGTGTAATATTTCTCCATTTTCATGCTCCAGAATTAGAATGATTCCAAAAAGCTTCATCATTATCATCATCTTCAGCATTCAGCAGTCCACTGCTGAACATAGGTAATTCTCATCCAGCTGCCCACAGGTACCCTGCGAAGATTCTCTCTTCACTTAGTCTGATGGCGTCCTACCACACGTTTAGTTAAAAAAAAAAGTCATTTATTCAAACTAGGCTGAGAGTCAGCACTTTTTGAACGTCAAAGTTACATAAGACAGTCCCCCCAAAACGCCCGCCCTTCGATACTTCCTAGTGCTTTAGCTGGGAAGAAGAAGTGGCGGAACAAACTCCCCAGCAGCACAGCTGTCTGTTAAGTTAGAAGAACTTGATTCTATACAATATTGTGTAAGTTATTAATATTATAAAACGAACCATACATTATTCGCCATATGTCAGCTAGCACATGCCAATATACCAACAAAACATTGAAAACTTCAAGCTGAAATAAATAATAAAACAAAATCGTAAACAGAACTTAAAATTAGTTATTATATTATATATTATTAGTTATTATCATGATCATCGTCATCATCGGCAGCCTTGTTCCACCCTTTACTGTGTGCCTCCTCCCTTTTGTGCCGTTAGCCAACTTTCGTATGGACGTAAAAATATCACTCACTGTATTTTCAACCTTCTGCTAGGCGCCGAACCTTGAAAATCCAACAGTGTAATTTTTCGACACACTGGTATGCACAATGTTAGATTCTCAACGTACAGCTCCACATCAAAGGTTGAAAATTGAGTGCGCGATTGAATCCCGCCACGATATTTATACGTTCGTGCGAATGTGGGTTCAGGCGTTTAGGTATATATACTTAAAAATAACAAATATAGTTGGATATAAAAGGTGTCCTTTCAACTCAAAGACTAGGGCTTCTTGCCAGGGTTGCGAGATTTGTTCGAAAGAGATACCGTGGCCCTGGCATATAGGCAACTGAAGGAACACGGGTGGATTTTAGTCAGTAAAAGTACCCTCCCGCTCCGCCAAGAGCGGGAGACGTCACTCTACAAGCTAAAGGAATGGCACATCTCACGAGAACAATCAGCCCCTTCAAGTGACGTCATCGCAGTCAGTTTACTGATCATTTATTCGAAGATGGTACCCCACATCCACCATGACATAACAGAACAAGGAAATCGAATACCAAAACCGTATAATGCGTCCGTTCAAGTTCAATAATGCGCAAGAGTTGACCACCCCCCCAAATGTTCATAACACCATGTAATAACAACATGGCGACGCATACAAATTGTCCTAAAACAATGTTAAAATTATACTTACCGGCCTTGAACAATGCAAAATATAGTTTATGGTATTTATCCGCCTATGTTGGCTTATAAATATTTAACACATGTGTTTAAGAGTATGGTAGAATTTTTATATAGTTTTAGATCTCAATTTTTAATATTATTAGACATCTAATGGGGTTTGCTAACTGCTTAAGTGACGTATGGGTTCCATTGTGAAGAGGCGAACTGTTTTTGTTTTTTTTTAGCTGGGAACAGTCACACTAACAGGCGCCATGGTGTTGAACTGTCAAATTCATTTTGACAGTTATACATCATCCACTGCGTTATTTACATTGTTGAGAGACAGACATCGTTTTTCGAACATAGGAAGCAACGGTTTAGCAATAACCATCAAAATGATTCAAATTGTGATTGATGATGTGTTACGTAATTAGCGTGCTGCCAGCTATTGTGCGATGTGTAATGTTTGTATGTGTTTGTGTGATGAGGTTTCTTTTCTAAGAAATAGGTACTAAATTATCGTTTTCAGATTTTCTTAGTAAATATTGCCTAAGTGGCCTTGCTTTGCCACCTCATCTTAGACTGTCTAATGACTAAGATAACTAGTCATAATTATAAGGGATAAACCAGTATGCAATGGCTTGACCATGTACATAGATAGATACACAGAACCCCTATCTTAACTCAGGGGTATTAATTGTGTAGTAAATTGACTATATACTACTATTATTCACTGTATATTTATATAACAACTGTCATTTTTTTATATTTATGTAAAATAGATTTCGTAATGTGTCGTCAATCTACACTAATTATAAACAGGTAAAGTTTGTAGGAAGTAATCTGCGTAACTACTGAACCGATTGTTAAAAATCATTCACCAAAAGAAAGCTTCAATATTCCTGAGTGACATAGACTATGTTTGATAATATTTTTAATATGAAAGATTACAAATTAAAATGCTTGACGTCCTGCGAGGTGAGCGCGGGTCAGTTAGTTTGATATACAATCAATTGTGCTGACTGAATGTGTGACACATTCAGTCATGACCCGAGCAACGTTGGTGAATAATCTCATAAATCGATGGATATTCGAGGTGGCCTTAAATTTGCTTCATGCATCGTACAAAGATCAAGTGCTGTCATTAAATCCACCTTTTCCTCCGCGAGGACATCCCTTTCTGTACTTCCAGGAGAAATCTAAATATTTATCTATCCTCAGCACACTGTCGTATACCTCTGGTCATCTTGGCAAAAGTATGGGTACAAAGTCTCTTAACGTAACGGGGTATATAACGTAAAGAAATTTTTCCAATTGAATAGAGGACGTCAGATTTAGAATAGGGCAAATAAAAATTACTCGACCGGACACACACGTTGTCTTGTCCAATTTTCCGTACAGTACGCAGTTTTTTTTGGAAATTCTCGATTTCTGGGTCACTTTTCCAATTTTTCTTTCTCTGAAAACGTTATTCGATAAATTGTACACATTTTTTTAAACTTTTTTAAATTATGCGATGAATTTATGGTTATAGTTTTTGTCGTTGTCCCTGCCACCCTGTGTACTATAAGCTGACCTGACAGACGACATCCAGTTCAAATTTCAATAATTCTTAAAAACCTATACAAAAAGACCCTATAGCTCTTCCCGAATCTGTACATTTTCCGGGAAACTTAATTAATTTTACTTTCCATAAAAAGTTTTCCGTAAAATTACGAACATTGACTTAAAAATAACCTAATTGGTCCAGCCGTATTCATGTGATACCAATGAACAGCATTTAATTTTATTAATATAAATAGTTGCCTTAATTTAAGACTTTAGACAGACAGTCGCTCCATGGAAAATATTGGCACCATCCGGTTAGACTGGAAGCTGACCCAAACATATCTGTTAAAATGCTGGGCAGATTGTTTGAATAAAGATGGCTGTAAGGTTTGACATTTTTACTTTTTTTTTACTTTTTTTTAAAAGTTATATAAAACAAAATCAATGTAATAACAACAACATTTTCCACGAATTTACAAAAAGGTATGCTATGGTGAGCTGAGGACTCATTGGTAACGTAGTTCTTATTCCTTACAAACCTACCAGTTAGTTACCACATTATTTATCTAATTTTTTCAATATATTAATAACTTTAGTGCGAAATGAATTTCTATGTAGCATAAATAAATCTATATCTAGGAAATGTTCATTGTACATTTGCGTGAGACGCCGAAGAGGTGCACGCTTACCAGCATTTGTCCGGATGGAAACCTGATCAAACAATCGGTAATCGAGAACTCCACGACGATGAATTGATCTAGGAACTCCAAGTTTAAACTCTTTACCAAGGTCTATACAATTTAGCTTATTATGACATATCCAAACATTTGATTTCTGCACTATTTGTGGTGACACATCGTGGAGATTATTTTTTTTTAGGGTTCCGCACCTCAAATGGAAAAAGCGGAACCCTTATAGGATCACTTTGTTGTCCGTCCGTCCGTCTGTCAAGACCCTTTTTCTCAGGAATGCATGAAGGTATCAAACTGAAATTTATACCAAATACTCAAGTCTACTGTCCCTTGGAGCTGTGAAAAAATCAAACTTCTAAGCTAACGCAATCAAAAGATATAGCCGTTTATGCCGCAAATTTCCACAAATTTTCGAAACTCGCAAGGGAATCAAAACCTAAAGGGTACTTCCAGTCGATCTAGAATTTTGAAATTTGTTACGAAGCAACGTCTTATAGCACAGATAAAGGAAAAATTGCGAAAACCATAAATTATTAATTACATCATATAATAAAAATATTTTTAATAATTTTAAAGGTACTACAACGTTTTTACGGAACCCTCGGTGCGCGAGTCCGACTCGCACTTGGCCGGTTTTTTTTTGTAGTAGGATGTATGGGTAATGCGTTAGTCATACATAGTGGTCTTAGTAAGGTAAAGAACCGAGCTCTTACTCAGTACACTGACAGGTATTGCGTAGAATTACGACGATGATTAGTTCAATGTTAACGAGGTAAACGGTGACAGGCATATTAAATCTTTGCTAATAAAAAAAAATAGTAAACATGTTTCAAAAGAGTCACTGGGGGTCGAGTCAATAAATGATGTGTTAACTTATTAGGCTCCTACCAAGTTATGACAACCTGGTACTTCGAAGGCAAAAGCGTTTTCTAGTTAATAAATATCCACCCATGTTAGGTGAGCTCCTTCGAGTTATGACCACCTGGTACTTCAAAGGCATAACGCGTTTTGTTGCTGACACACAAAATGTATGAGAAAATGTTTTATTTTTTCGCCTATTTATATTTTATTCACTGTACTTTAACTTCATTTTTCTTGTGGTCCCAAAATACTACTAAAAATATTTATTACATTAATAGGTGGTATCTGGGACCGCGGTCCCGGTACCGAAAGCCCCCTGAAGACCATATCCTTTTTTGGTTCAAGACGGTACGGTGCGACACGAAACCGCGTAATTTTTTTGTTTTCCTTTTTTATTCGTTTTCTATGTCGATACCCAACACGTGGGTAAAGTGTTTCCAGCTAATTTAATTTGACCCTGTTCAGTAACTACAATAAAATAATCGGTATTTAATAAGTATTCATTGTGGAATTCTACGAAGGAAGGGAACGTCAGTAAACTGCCAACTATTTTAAATTTATGTTTAATTTAACACTTGTTACAAACGACATATGTTGTAAACAAATAAACGCATTGTTTAATTGTTATCTTTCATTCATTTATTCACAAACAAGGATTTAACGAGACAGGTATAAATACATATATATATATTATGTGTACATAAACTCAATAATCATTGTAATTTGGTATGTGGGGCAGATTACAATATATTACAAGTAAATAAAGACGAACAATAAGTGCACTGTTGACCAGGTGTCATTAAGTATATTAATGACCTCATGCATATTAATAAAATATACATACCTACCAATAATATTAATCAACAATATATTTACGTCTCTTGTGTATATTCTTTGAATAGTGCATAATATTATATACTCATGAAGGAAGCTATTGTTTTATTTTCAATACCTACAATACATTAATTAGTTATATTTAATTCCCAAGGTAGCTTTATAATACACAATTAATTGAATTTTTTTCATTACTCATCAGTCATCAGCTGTGGGAAATTTTAGAGTTTTGTTAACTATAGAGTCGGTTACAAAAATGTCTGATTATTATTTTAGTGTCATATTAAGAAGAGTCGTGTAACTTTTGTATTTTTTTTAAACTAGGCAAAGAAACTAAAATCTAGATATTAATTTATAGCTGTAGTTTTAAAAGACCTGCTAAAGTTAAACGTGTGGTACGGACCATCAAACTGATTATCTTATCTCCATGGGATCAACATCGTAATCGCGAAAATAAAAATTCGCCGTCCTATTAACACTAACATGTAGGTCGGGTAGGTAATAAAGTTTGTATGGGAAAGTGGATAGTTTTTTCACAATTACCGTACTGATCCCATGGAGAAAGTTCTTCAGCTTCATGGTCTGTACCAAACCCTTATATTTGGCAGGTCTTTCAAAACAAACTCTGTATATAGTTGTGAAACTAATTTGGTATAGATTTCAGGCACCTAAAAAGTAAAAGATAAATACCTATCATGCGTGTTATGTATTAAAATAAATAAATAAAATAAAAATAGCCTTTAATTCCTCTGACCTTCATACACAATTTCTTATAAACAATATTTTTTTTCTGTAACTACTTACTACTTATGAAATAAAAATAAAAAATAAAAAAGCACATTTAACTAAAAGTATTTCTGCTTAACCCTAATATTATTATATATGTATTTATATATTTATATATATTTTTTTCAATAGATTGGTTAATCAGCTTCCAGGTCAGGCTATCTTGCGACATAGGCCTCCTCTATTTCCCTCCATTTATTCCTGTCCAAAGCTATTCTCCGCCAATCTTTTGGCAGATCATCCTCCCACCTTTTCATCTGTCTTCCTCTACGTCTTTTTCCATTTCTTGGGTACCATTCTGTGACCTTTTTGGTCCATTTTTCCGTCTTGGTTCGTATCATATGACCTGTCCATTTCCACTTCAGTGTTCTTATTTTTAATTTGACGTCTGCCACTTTGGTGATGTTTCTAATTTTTGTGGCTTTCCATTTTTCCGCGTTATGTAATAAGTTTATTCAAATCGTGTACCCTAGTATAATAATGGGAAGGTACGCAAGATTCATATATGCGCATTTCAAACCTTTTTATCTGCGAGTATAATTTTTGGTCCTGTATTGCATTGAATTCTTTAACTAGCTTGAATTACATGACTGTATTCACTTTTATGAAAACAATGGCTGACTTTCATATTTCTCGTATTCTCACAGTTTAGAAAGCAACGAGTTCTAAATTCATATTATTATCTTTCAACTTTATGCCACAATTTATTTTTAAACAAGGAACAAAGTTGATTGAACTTTTTAAATGTTATGCAACACGTGTCCGAATTATAGACATAGTAAGTACTGCACAATCGATTTTATCTCTTGAAATACTTAGTTTTAAAATAGGTAGGTACCTATTGCTTTTTGCGTATGATTCGTATTCGTATAGAATCTACTAAAGATAATTTTTGCATTTAATGTATTTTTATGTTGTCTACACTGTACGTAAACATTCATCAATGATTTTATGGTAAGGTGAATAAACTATAGACTAACTAGACCTTCGTGGCTTAGTAATAACATTAGAGCTAATAGAGGAGTGGAAAGGAGAAAGGAAGACCTTTGCCTTTCTGCTGTGGGACAAAATAAGCTAAAAATCTATACTGAAGAGTTTGTTTGTTTGTTTGGTTGAACGCGGTAATCTCAAGGACTACTGGTCTGAATTGAAAAATCATCTTGTATTGGGTAGCCTATTCATTGAGAAAGGTTATAGGGTATATAAAATTACGCAACAATCAAAAGGAGCGGAGCAGCAACGAAAAATGAACGAAAATTGGCAGGCAATTCGATGCGACGGGAAGGGTCAGGAAACAAAATATTGACGCGGACGAAGTCGCGGGCAGAAGCTAGTATATAATCATTCGGGCTAGTTCTAAACTACGGATATCCGTACAATACCATTTTATCTTTCAACAGAGTATAAATGTCGACTGCTCTTTAAATGACGATGTGCAATGAGAGGAATGGAGAGTAGTTCAATAAAGTTCCATTACATTGTAACCATGGATGAATTCCAATTTCCAAAGGCAACTGTCATAGTCCGAAGAATTGTAAAATTTAAGAGATAGTTCAGCACTGGATATGGTGCAGTGATTGTCCATTGGTATCGGCTGCAACCTACGATTTGTAGGTGTGAGTTCGACAGGCACGTTTATTTCTTTCTTTCTTTACATAATTTCATCGCCACTGCTCTCAAAACTGCAAAGGAAAACATCGTGAGGAAACCGGCGTGTCCTAGAACCAAAAATTCTAAGACATGTGATATCTACCAACCCGCACTGGGTGCGCGTGTTGGATTAGCGCTCTCTGGCCTGTCACTGTGAAGTGACGCCTGAACCCACATTCGCACGGACGTATAAATATCGTGGCGTGATTTTATCGTGCACTCAATTTGCGAGAGCAGTCGTGGTCCAGTGGTAACTGCCGCGACTGGTCGTAAGTTCGAACCCAAGCAGGCGCTTTACTTTGTGTAAATTATTTTATCACCACTGCTCTCAAAACGGTGAAGGAAAACATCGTGAGGAAACCGGCATGTCTTAGAACTAAAAATTCGAAGACATGTGACATCTACCAACCCGCACTGGGCCCGCGTGGTGGATTATGGCCCACTCCCTCTCACCGAGAGGAGGCCTGTGTCCCAGCTATGGGAACAATATAGGCTGCTTATGAAGTGATAGTGGGCCAATGTGCCCTTGCTCACCGATAAAATGGCCCAAGAGACTGGGGGGGGGGAAGTTCTGGAGTGGCGACTGCGTACCGGAAGACGTAGCGTAGGAAGGCTCCCACAAGGTAGTCCAATGACCTGGTGAAGACCGCAGGTATGCTTTGGATGAGAGTAGCACAAAACCGGTCGAATTGGCGATCCTTGGGGGTGAGCCATGTCCATGATGATGATGATGAATTCCAAACGTTAGATACCTACTCTAGAGTACATAGAGACATATAAGAATAAAACTTATTCATAATACCCACCTGATAAACCGTAACCATAGCTACCTATTAATAAATAGTCTCAGGGATAGTTTGCAAAGACGTGGGCGCTATTTCATAATAGAAGCAAGTATCGTTACACTGATAGGAATGCCCTTTCTAAAAATGTCTATAGCTAAATAAGATTCTAGTTTATTTATAGACGAGACGCTAGATAATTCTAATAATAGATTGTATACTTATTATCTAATTTAAGGGCACAGATTTGTGATATTACATAACTTTGCCTTAAGTTGGAACGGAGGGTAATTGCGTAACACACTAACAGTAGGAATAACTTTGATTTTGACAGTTCAACAACATTCATTGCGGTATTTACGCTGTTGAACCGACAATTTTTTCTAACGTATGAAGCAATGATACATGATTTATTTCTTTCTGTAAGCCGGTTTGTAGGTAGCTACACACACTTATACACGTCGATAATATTTTGAAAACTAGATGAGGTCGGCGTTTCCTATCTGACTACTCTGAGAAGAAAGGCCGGAATAAACACAGAGGTAACAGTCTCTTTTAAAGTCCAGACATAATCTTAGTCTGATCTTGTGAAAACCATGTGTCTGAAATGGTTTTTACACGCTTTATATTAGCTTCACTTGTATGTTTGTATATTTGTATGTTTGTATATTTGTATGTTTGTTTGTAACCGACTCCTTATAGTGCGATTTTGACCCACTTTAAATGACCAGATTTCATTCAAACTTTGCACACCTGTCAAGGACTGATGACAATGCAATAATTTCATAAATTTGTGCCATTATCCTTGCCAGGGTTACCAGGACAGCAAAAAAACTGTCACAAACTACGCTGACATAAGTCTCAAAATTCGAAATACCCTAAAAAATGGTGCCTGATATCAATAAAAAATACCTTAAAAGCACCCCACGCTTTTTTTCCATTATTTTGTACTTTTTAGTTTGGTTTTCCATGGAAGCGTGTTTTTTAGTTTTTTAAACTATTATTTATTCGAGGAAAGAAACACACAGATATAGTGGACTTGTCCAGTCAGTGCTCTCACTTGTCAGTAATAATACAGCTCAGTTCAATGTATAGGTAATATCCCCCAAAATGATTCAGATTCTGATTGACAGTGTGTTACGTGTTGCATGTGGTGCCCGGCGTAAAGAGTACCATTACTACCTGTACTATACCATTGCGTCCCGTGGATATCGTAAGAGGCGACTAAGGGTCTTACTAGAGAATGGGCAGCAGCGTTCTCTATGCATTGTAACACCATACTGCGATCACCAACCCGCCTGTCAAGCGTGGCGATTATAGCATCCTGTTACTCTTGGAAGAGCCCTATGTCCAGCAGTGGAGTTCTTTTGGCTGAAATGATGATGATGATGATGAGTCATCTGCCTAGCCTTTTCCCAACTGTGTTGGGGGTCGGCTACTAGTCTTACCGGATGCAGCTGAGTACCAGTATTTTACGTGGAGCGACAGCCTATCTGACCTCCGCAACCCAGTTACTGGGTAATACGATACCCCTTGGTAAGACTGGTTGTCAGACTTTCGGGCTTCTGACGACCCGTAACGACTGTCTAAGATCTACGAAATACAGCAGGGACCAACGGCTTAACGTACTTTTCGAGGCACCGAAGGGTCTTGGTATGTAAAAATGGTCACCCATCCACGGACCAACCGCGGCAAGCGTAGCTTCACCTGAACGATCAACCTGTGTGGCTGTTAATATTTAGCCACTAGCCCAAGATGATGATGATGAGTGAGTTACGTAATTCGGGTGTTGGAGCTTTTCTATGCGATTTCTAAAGTTGATGTTATGAAGTTCTCCATATTACAACAGAACTTAGGAGAAAATCCAAGCGAACTTTTACGTAAACGTGAACATTCATTCATTGGTGCTTTACCTAATAAATCTGACATGTGTATACAAACACTTATTCACAACTTTTGACAATGACGAATGACTATCCTAGTTTGAGCGCTGGGTTACCTAAATATATGTAAGTAATACTTTTTTGTTACAATAGAATATCTCTTTATTATATAGGTAGGTACAGCATACGAATGACGGATTTTAATGTAGAACATTGACAAAGAGTGACACAATGGGTGATCTAACTGATAAAAGCGATATTTTGAAGACTATCTTTCAACAATAGTTGAAGTGTCTAACATCTACACACACATAGATATGTGTTCAGATACCAACCGTCTAAAGCTCTAAACAGAGGGGTATTTGCGGAACTTTTTATCGGTAGGAATTGGTTTAATATTCATAGTTAAACAACATTCAATGCGTTATTTACGTTGCTGAGCCGACAATATATTCGAACAAATGACGCAATGGTTTAGAAATAATCTTCAATCCCATTCAGATTCTGATAAATTGTGCGTTTCACAATTAGGGTGCAGATACACACACCTGGAAAATAAACATTTCTATTTCTAATTAAAAATCACTATTATTAAAAAGCTGAAAGTCACCCAAAGGGCTATGGAGAGAGCTATGCTTGGAGTTTCCCTACGTGATCAAATTAGGAATGACGAGATTCGCAGGCGAACCAAGGCATCATAGTCCGAAGAATTGCTAAACTGAAGTGGCAATGGGCAGGGCACATTGCTCGCAGAACAGATGCCTGATGGGGACGGTAGGTTCTGAAGTGGCGACCGCGTACTGGAAGACGTAGAGTTGGAAGGCCTCCCACAAGGTGGACCCATGACCTTATGAAGGCCGCAGAAATCCGATGGATGCAGGAAGCAAAAAACCGGTCGAAGTGGCGGGGCTTGGGGGAGGCCTATGTCCAGCAGCGGACGTCTCTCGGCTGAAATAATGATGATAGTCTATTCGCGTAAGAAAATAGTGACTCATCGTTGTCATTCAGCTTAGCCACGCCCCTTGACCAATTAGATCAAAGATAGAGAAAAGATGTGTCCGTACTGTCTGAAGAGCTTCACAAAGAAACTCAAGAAAGGTCTGAAGGGCTTACTTCAACTGGTCAATGTGAACACGGCTTTCGAATTTACTGCGATGTAATTGGTCAAAGCGCGTGGCTAAGCTGAGTGACAACAATGAGTCACCATTTTCTTAACGCGAATATACTATAGTCAAAATTACAATAGTATGATTCTGTATAATTCTACTTATTGCAATTTTGACTACATCAATCAATCAATTTTATCGGTTCGACCATACTTACCAATCCCTTGCTAACACATGACCAGTTTCCAAAATGCCTGCGGGCCGCGTCACGTCTCAAACAGGCCTTTAAATGCGGCCCGAGAAAACTTTGAATACCGCTGTTTTCGAGTAAACAAGCTGAAACAGTTACTGAAGATAAGACCGTGTTCGACAGCCGGCTACAGTTCGACGTAGATCTTTGTCGTACTTTGTTGTTTTCATTACTTGCCCACTTTAAACAAAGTGTTTGAGAGAAATCTTTATAGAGCTGTTGAATCCCTTGAAGGTATGAGAAATATGTAGAACTAGCTTTTGCGGGTCGAGGTCGGAAACTAACGTGCGGGAACGTGCTACCGGGATAAAAAGTACCCTATATGTTAATCCAGGTTATAAACTATCTGTGTGCCAAATTTCATCCAAATCCGATCAGCAGTTTTTGCGTGAAAAAGTAACAAACATCCATACATCTATACATCCTACCAAATTTTCACAATTATAATATTGGACGACTAAATGCTATGTAAAATGGAGGTACGTGTTGTTATATAGGGTGGCAGGGACATCGCCGCACAAACTGTAGCAATGAGTTCAGAAAATTACACGGGAATGTCGATTAAAAAAAAAAAAAAAAAATGGCAATCGTGAATGTTTTTTACATTGATTCTAATAAACAAATTTTTTTTTTCACATATAGGAAAAAAACATCAAAGGGAATTGTTTTGAATATCATTACCATAAACTTCTTGTTATTTGACATCTATTATACTCAAATAAATGATCAATGTTTGAATATACGAGGTCAATAAATTAATTCTCATTCGTTATCAATTTAAGTTCCACACAATGATGACGCGTTGAGTAAAGTAATTACTCATATTTTAATTGGAATTACTTATTAGAGCTACATACGTAAACATATAGTACGATAGTGGATTGTTTATTCCTCATTGGTGAACAAAAATGGCAAAACATGATTGTTAAATACGACGAAGTATTGAAGGGTAACCGGATCTTCTTTTAATAATACCTATATTATTTACTATTTAGCTTTTGCGTGCAATTTCGTCGGCATAAAATTTCTTGTTTTGACTTAAAATTTGTTCCCGGACTCACCGCGTCGCATCGCATCGGCTGTCCGCGCTAATTACTTTAATAATAATAATGCTTAGCGTTTTTCAGACTTTTAACGTTTTTGTTCCGCTCTTTAGAGTCGTAGCGGGATATTTATTGGTGTGAATAAATAAATAAATATTAAACACTCAATAACCTTTCTCAAGTATTGGGCTACCAAATACAAAAAAGATTTTTTTAATCAGAATGGTATTTCTAGAGATTAGCGCGTTTATACAAAATAACAATCACTCGTCAGCTTTATAATATTACCTAACTAGCTTTTGCCAGCGGCTTCACCAGCGTATCTATACTAATATTATAAAGCTGAAGAGTTTGTTTGATTGATTGAACGCGCTAATCTCAGGAACTACTGGTCCGAATTGAAAAATTATTTTTGTGTTGGGTAGCCTATTTATCGAGAAAGGCTAAAGGCTATATAATATCACGCTAAAACCAAGAGGAGCGGAGCAGTAATGAAAAATGTTGCAAAAACGGGGAAAATCCCACGGGTAGGCGATTCGACGCGACGAGAAGGGTCGGGGGAGCAAGAAATTTGACGCGGAAGAAGTCGCGGGCAGAAGCTAGTAAATATAAACCTTCATCTTGAATCACTCTGTCTATTGATGAAAACCGCATTAAAATCCGTAGCGTAGTTTAAAAGATTTAAGCGTACAGACGCAGGAAGTGAGTTTGTTTTATACTACGTAAAGATATACAATCATGGTTATGTATACATTTATAAACTTTCTGGAAACTATTAAAGTAAATTGAGACGCGTCAAAAATTAACCTGCGTGAACCCGGAAGAGTTTTATAAATATAACTGGTCAACGAGGACGACCACTTGTAACCTCGAATAGTCGAGACAGTATCGTGTATTCCCATCTTTACATGAATCGAATATTTAAGCGGCTTCAATTTTTTTTTGTTTATTTCCACGTTTCGTACAGTCACCACCAAAAGTCGATGAACAGAATCAACATAACAAAACACCTGTTCACAATAAAATGCCATAAGTTATAGTCGCAACTAGGAAACAAAATAGCCTGTACACCAGAAATTTACAAAAGTCGTTAAACACGACTATTTCAAAAGCTAAATAATTAATATTAATTATTTAGCTTTTGATTCTGTTCATCGACTTTTGGTGGTGACTGTACCTTCGTGGGTAGTTAAAATTTCACCTATGTTTACCCTGTGGTGGATATCGTCATTCAATTCTGAGGTGTTGTATAGAGTAAACAGCTAAATAGAATAATGTAAATGATAAAGACCAGAGATACGCAATCTATAAAAATAAGGTTCCTATTATTATTATTATATTCAATTCAATTCAATTTATTTATTTCAGAGAAAATCTCCATAAATGTACATAAAAAGGATAAAAATGTTACAAAATCATAAAAAGTTAGTGTGTTAGAACAAAAATTGGACTTAAAATTATATTAATATTGTTAGTACCTAACTGATGCCAATGGCTGTCCTTATCCAATGATTTTGAAAAGGACAGTCAAAACGGGCAGCAATCACATTTAAGATGCTGTTGCTGCTGCTTCGTAGACGCTGCAGCAACGAGTTTGCTTTCTTGCGCATGATGGCTTGAAAGCCATCTATACGCGCTTCAGCAAACATGCCGGATGCGCTGCAGCGCCACGGCAGTCCCAACAGCATCCTAAAAGTGTTGTTACATTGGGTGCGCAGGGCTGTGTAGGTTCGCTGCGTATGCTTCACCCACAGGCCACTCGAGTAAAATGACTGGCAGAACGCCTTAAAAAGTGTTATTTTCACCTCCTTGGTGCAACGTGCGAACCTGCGAGCGAGCATATTGCCTCTCACCGCCAAAGCCCTGCGCTCCCTCTCTATGTCCTTGTCATCCTTAAGGTCACCTGTCACAATGTGACCCAGATACCTAAACCTGTCCACCACTTTTAAGGCTGCACCATTAAGCATGACAGGAGGAACATATGCGGGATAGTATGCACCTGCTCGAAATACAAGAAGTTCACTCTTTCTTGAGTTGTATTTAAGTCCGTGTGACATCGCAAAAGCCTCACATTGTGATACCAAATTCCTTAATCCGCTGATTGTGAGGCTCAGCAGCACCATGTCGTCAGCATAACTAATATTGTTAACACACTTGTCATCAATGTAACAGCCGACATGAGTGCTACTGAGCCGCTCAATCAGCTGATTTATATACAGATTAAACAACAGGGGCGAGCTTAACCCCCCTTGTCTCACACCACATTCTAATTTATAGTCATCCGACAAAGTACCGGCCCATCTCACCTGATTTCTCTGATTTGAGTACCAGTACTTGAGAAGAGAGGTGCATTCTACCGGTACACCCGCCCTTCCCAGCTTCTCCCATAGCACGTCATATGCTACGAGATCAAAAGCTTTTGAAAGGTCAAGGAAACACGCGTATACCGGCGTCCTTCTCTCCGTGTAGTACTTGACAGTATGTTTCAGGCAAAGTATGGCGCTCTCTGTCGACAGTCCAGCTCTAAAACCGAACTGCGCATCCTGCAGGTCGACGTGCCCCATAAGGTTACCATTTAACAAACCGTCAAGCACCTTAGCTGTTATTGTGGCAAGTGAGATGGGTCGATAGTTAGCTTTATCGGACGCGTCACCTGTCTTATTTTTAGCAATGGGCACTACAATTGTACGCATCAATGGCTCAGGTAAATAAGAGTGGCAAAGAAATAAGTAATTATAAACATTTATTTTCAGACCAAGTCCATAGTGTGTTAGTAACAATATTCTTAAAAACACCTATATTACAGGTTATAAATTAAAGTAGTTTTTCGTGTCTTCTGTGTGACCGCGTTCTTCGTTTGCGGATTTTGACATTTATTCCGTTATCATTGCTCCCAAAACGGTGAAGAAAATACATTGTGAGGAAACAGGCATGTCCTAGAACCAAAAATTTGTAGCCATGTCACATCCCCCAACCCGCAGTGGGCCTGCGTGGTGGATTATGACCCACTCCCTATCACTGAGAAGAGGCCTGTGTCCCAGCAGTGGGAACATTTTAGGTTATTATGCTAACATCCTAAAATAAAGAAATCTGGATATTTTGTAAGCTGTAAAAACCGTTCCAAATTGGGGCGGCTCGCTTCTTTATTTATAATTTTGTTACAAACTTATGAGTTTACCCACTCATTATTCCTGTGACATTAAAAGACTCAGTAAAAAAGATTTATTATTAAGAATATTATTTTGTTTTAAATGAGTAGCTTGGTCCGAATGTAAAGCAAGCCACGCAAATAATAAATCAAGTTTAAATAGCTTGATTTAAATCGTGACTCGAATGTGTAAGTTGAGTTTTATGATCCTGCTAATTTTAGGTTTATCCCCGATGTATATCAATGTACAGATAGTTTGTTAGTAGGTATTTATACTCATACACAGCCATATTAAATGTTGGTATTGTAGTAGGTAGTAGGGCTGCAAGTTTCTGGAGTGGAAGACATAGCGTTGGAAGACCTCCCACAAGATGGCCTTGTAAAAACCGCAGGAATCCGTTGAGTGCGATAAATACAGAACCAGTTGAATTGGCGGTGCTTAGAGGAGGCCATGTCGTGTGTCGTCTGGTGTCGGATGTAAATAATAGCACCACCACGTTTCGTCCCGTGGGTGTCGTAAAAGGCAACTAAGGGACTTACTAGAGAATGGGCAGCAGCGTTCTCTGTGCATTATACCACCATACTGCGATCGCCAACCCGCATGCCAAGCGTGGCGATTATGCCAAACGAGCCCATTTCTTGAGGCTTATATCCAGCAGTAGACGACTTGAAGTGAATCATCACTTCAACCGAAAAAAGTGTAGAGTTACACTTTAACACTTCTTTTCTTTTCATATATTGTTTAGTTTCACTTTTGTTTCCTAATTCAATATTATTTAAATGGTTATTTCAGCCAAAAGACGTCTACTGATAGAAATTTTTTGGCTGAAATGATCATCACGATGATGGTAGAACCTTTATCTACCTAAATATATGTCACTGGGTGGTGGCTCACCAACCGTCATTCAGATTTACGTGAGATAGTAAGTTTATTAAACGTGTTTTAGTTAGTAAGTGCCAACTTGTTTCCTCGTATGTTATGGATCTCTGGTCTGAAAATAAAGATTTATTTACACATTTTTCTTAAAACACATAAAAGGAAAATCGACTTATTGTTAGTGTGGTTATTTTTTTTTTTACACATTTTTTTTTTTTTAACTCCTAAAAGGTAAATCTACTAAGTGTGGTATCATCAGCTCTATGTAACGCCAAACAGACAAACCAACATATCGTATCGATTTATAGAGGGACAACTTCATCAATCAAGCGCTGGACTTACGTAGCTATCTGTAGGCTCAGCAGCTTGACAGCTCCACCAACTTAGTTCGGAACAAGGTTCGATTATATTTTAGAGATATTTTGTAAATGAAATGTGGATTTGGGAAATGTTTGAGAAAGTAAATTATTTCAGTATATTGAGTGATTATTTTTTTAGGCTTGTGGAGTATGGCTTTATACTGACTTTATTTTTTTGGTATCCATTGTCTGGATGCGTGAGTCGGAAGACAGGGTGTTGTGGCGCAACATGGCAGAGGCCTATGTCCAGCAGTGGACTGCGATAGGCTGAGTTGATTGATTGACATCAAAATTGATAACAATATAAACCGGATATAAACCGGCGTATTCCACAGAGCCTAAAGACGAAAGTCTTCAACCAGTGCGTCCTACCTGTTATGACCTACGGAGCCGAAACGTGGACACTCACGGTACGGCTGGTCCACAAATTTAAAGTCGCTCAGCGAGCTATGGAACGAGCTATGCTTGAAGTATCTCTGAGGGACAGAATCCGGAATGAGGTGATCCGGCAGAGAACCAAAGTTGTCGACATAGCTCATAGGATTAGCAAGCTGAAGTGGCAATGGGCCGGCCACATTAGCCGTCGAACCGATGAACGTTAGGGTAGACGTGTTCTTGAGTGGAGACCGCATCGGCAAACGTAAGGTAGGACGCCCTCAGGCTAGGTGGAGCGACGATCTTCGCAGGGTGGCTGGTAGCAGCTGGATGAGAGTTGCCGAAAATCGAGCTAAATGGCGTGCAATTGGGGAGGCCTATATCCAGCAGTGGACTGCTATAGGCTGATGATGATGATGATGATAAACCGGAAACCAAATGTATGCTAATTGGTCCTTTGTTTTCTGGTCTCCACTAACTAACGTGAGATGAGGTCCTATCTTGTGGAAGTGTTTAGTATGGTCATTAAACTACCAACTTGATCGGGATTCGAACCCGTACTAATATTATTTATATGTAAGCGTATAGCGTAGCGGAAGGATGAAAGAATGAAGAGAGTACAGATGAGTGAAATGAATGAATAAATATTATTTAGCGTAACAAAGTAATACTTCTTCGCAGTGGTCAGAAGTCCTACCGCTGGTGCTACTTGGCATGCGTAACGCTTGGAAAGAATTCTACGTGAGTATCCGGAAATCACGCATAGTGAAGACTCGACTACCGCCCACAATCTAATGATCTTTCCTAATTTTTTTAACGAAGCATGATCATACAGTTGTATATATCACTAGCTGACCCGACAGACGTTGTCCTGTCTCTTTGATGATATTTGAGCACGCATTCTGTCAATTCTATGTCAAATGTCATAATGTTACATTCAAAATGTTTACATTGTCCTATTATATGGTTGTTAAGTATTCTAAAATAAGTGTTCTTAAATTTTCTAATTTTCCGCGCAATTTTTTAATTTTTTTCTTTCATAAGAACCTTTTCCTGACAATTACAAACACAACAAAAAAAAAAACTGAAATCGGTCCAGCCGTTCACGCGTGATGTCGTGACCAAGGGAAATAGGGATTCATTTTTATATATATATATATATTTATATATTAATGGAAAAACGCGTCCAGGGTGTAAGAGTTACGACTAACATCACACCTGTAATTCTCAAAAGGTTTGGCAGTCGTGTACCTATATTGCACCAACAGTTCACCAGTATTATTTGGTTTAAAAAAAAAATAACCGATGAAAAACGGATACCTCACAAAGAAAAGAAAAATAATTGAAACACAGGGAACTCGAGCAGGTTGCTCCATATTGTGGAGACTTTTCAACTTCTTGGATGTTTTGCAACACAACTTTAGCAGAACTTACCTCAACATTAAGACATGACGCACACTATGAGGGCAGTGGTAGCCCAGTGAAATGGCTCTAAATTACAAGTTGTAGGTCGCAGGTTCGAACTCAGGCAAGCGTTTTACTTAGCGTAAAAAAAAAATCATCACTACTGCTCTCAAAACGGTGAAGGAAAAACATCATGAGGAAACCAACAATTTGAAGACATATGACATCTGCCAACCCGCACTTGGCCCGCGTTGTGGATTATGGCCCACACCCTTTCGAGGAGAGGAGGCTTCTGTACCAGCAGTGGAAGCATTACAATCTGACTATGCGACATGCAACTGCGACTGCTTGGCTACTAGAAACAGCAATAGTTTGAGGCCGCTAATTTCCATAAATTTTGTTTGTACAGGCAAGGTGAGTCGTACGGTACGGCTACTTGTCGACTAGACGCCCGATGCCCCTGCATATTTGACGACAGTTTGATAATCACCAAGGCAAGAGCAATTACAGGCTCTATGTACACAAGATGAAGAACACGGCCGTCTCGAATACTCAAAGAAAATGAACGCTTCCTACGACTAGTCGCAGACCCAAACGACAGCTTTGCGTCGATGAAGACAACTGATGAAAAACGACAACTCTACGTTTTGTTGCAGCGACTAGACGCAGCGATAAGACGCAGAGTTTGCGCAGGCACTTACATAGCTTGTATTTGTAATTCCAAAGCTGCACTTTAAAAAATATTTCTGCTCGCTTGCAACACTTGGCAATGTCTGTGGCACTTGTAAGACGTGTTTAAAACTAGGTTTTTGTCTGAGATATAAATAAAACCAGACGTAATTAAGAACATGGGATTAATTGCATGTATAATAAGGATGCAAGTTTTTTTTCGTAATGTTACATTCCGAGAATTTATGTATGTTTGTGTGTTAACACATAAATTTACCCCTACATTTCCTAGAGGGTTAGACAGAGGTGTACTCTAACTATAGAGTACACTCGAAAGTCGAGGTCGATACCAATGGGTCCCTATTGGTCCAGCTGTTCCTGCTTTCCAGTCTAAAAATCAGATATCCAGTAATTGTTGACATCACAGTACTGAAAGAATATTTTGGCGCTCGATTGATGTTGACCCTGACATGGTGGCGCGCGGCGATTGGAATTATTTGTGAAATGTATTAAAAGAACAAGATTTTGGCGTTAGTTCTACGCGCCAAAAGATCCCAAGTAAAAGCTGTGAAACATCTTGTCGTAACACCGGAAATAACCCACATTCAGATTATTTTTTTGAACTCTGATGATCGAAAGGTTGGAATCGCGCCACAACATCAAAAATAGGTCGTACGTGGTACGAGTTCCAACCCACCATCTATAGACCTGCCTGAGAGAGGACTTTTGGCCGAAAGGTGTCTTATATCGACGTTTCCGAGGACGATTACACCGACCATGCAGCGGAACACGACGCCGCGCCGTCATCATAAAGTGTTTAGTGATAGTTTAAGTTTTGTTTTATAGAGTACTAGCTTCCGCCCGCGGCTTCGCCCGCGGCTTCGCCCGCGGCTTCGCCCGCGGCTTCGCCCGCATGGATGTCGAAAAATTTACCATTTCAACCCCCCATTTCACCCTCTTAGGAATGGAATTAAAAAAAACCCTTTCTTAGTGGATACCTACTCTTCACAAAGAACACACCCTCCAAATTTCACGTCTCTAGGGCCAGCGGTTTAGGCTGTGCGTTGATATATCAGTCAGTCAGTCACTCAGGACTTTGAATTTTATATATTTAAGATGTATTAGTTTATAGTTATTCTTTTATACTATTTATGTATTGTTTTTATGGGCCTTAGTTGCCGGAAATAAAGGATTGTATTGTATTCTGATTTAGGATGTTTAAATCCCATGTAACAGATGGCGAGCCTTTTGCCATTAATCGGGCACAAATCTCAGAATCCGGCCTTCTACTGAGAAAATGAGAATTATTGTGTTTTGTCTTCTGTTGTTTTGTTTAATGTGTGTTAAATTGCTGATCATCAGCAGCCTATAATGTTCCCACTGCTGGGACACAGGCCTCCTTTCGGTGAGAGGAAGAAGGCCATAATCCACTACGCGGGCTCAGTGCGGCTTGGTAGATGTCACATGTCTTCGAATTTTTGGTTCTAAGACATGCCGGTTTCCTCAATATGTTTTCCTTCATTGTTTTGAGAGCAGTGGTGATGAAGTAATTTACACAAAGTAAAGCGCCTGCTTGGGTTCGAACTCACGACTTACTACTCGTAAGTCGCGGTCATTAGCACTGGGCCACCTCTGCTCTGTACGCTGATTAGTCTGTGAGGCAGCAAAGGTTGATAAGTTACCGTAAAACAGAATTATTTATCTACATTCGTGTGTGTAATTAGCTCCGTCTATTCCAGAGTCTATCATTATGATATTCGACTAATTGTTGTATGAAATCATTAAAAATCTCGTGAAACACACATTATTAGAGACACGCATGTGTAAGCATAAATTAGCCACACGTTTCAGATCAAGGGTAAACTAATTCACTAAACCTAGCGATTTCTCAAAACTGTGTAGTTAGTTTTACAAGAATATAACTTCGAACACAACTATGCAACAATGTTTCAGATTCTTTTGACACTAAAATAAAAGTATTGCCATCTCTAATGGACAGACCACGAAAAAAAAGACAAGTGACGTTTCAGATCTGTCAAACTAAATTACGTCTCGACTTCCATGAATTTGGCGTGGTTTTGAGTATGATGAATTTAGTTCGTCGTAGTAGAGTCAAAGAAAATCTTATTTCAACAAAATTTTACACTTCTTATTTATTTCTGTCTCTCTCTTGTTTTATTAGAAGGAAAATGATCGCAATAGCCTAAATTAAGTTAGTTGGTGCACAACAACATCATCACCAATGTAAAATTTAGGCTAGGCCGCATTGGCTGCTTTCCTTTGCCGAAACATCATTTTTTTGGTCGAAAACGCTTAGCTTCTGTCAGTCACTTCTCATAATGCTACCGCAGCAGGGTTACAAACCTCTTCTCTGTGAGACAGAGTGGGCAGTAGTTCACCAATCCTTTCTCCGATTTACAAAACGAAACACGACTAAATAATCAAAGACTTCATGTCTATAACTATCTGCTATCTATGTAGGACTTAATAATCTCGCAGCGATGTCCTGATTAGTCCCGGAGTGCGGGATTAGTTCCGAATCCCGTTGCATGAGGATTTACATCACATTTGTTTATTAGCCGCTTCATACTGCAGCCTTCCTTTAGAGGATTTTATACTCAAAACAGAGATGTGTTTTCAGGATTTTCGGAGAGCTTTGCTGTTTTCTCTTTTTTGAATATCTGAAGTTTGTGGTTTTATGAGTTTTAATTAACGTAGAAAAGGAAATCTTGCCATGGCAAATCTAGTTTGCTGATGTCTGGAAGTAGGTATTTGGTTCAATGTCATAAGTATAGGTGTTCCCTACTAGGTACCTCAAGAATCTCGGATTAATCTGAAGATGTTTTGGAATCAGATGTTCGGGCTATTCATTCGGGGTGTCGATCTCCAGGCTTTACACTTGGTCCTGATGACAATACCTTCAACCACTATCAATTAGTATGGAGAATGAATAAAATAAATTTGTATGAAATAACTTACAGGTAAGATACTAAAATAAATTACTAACAATACAAATAAATACAAAAACAAAAGGAGTATTTTTGTTTTATACTGTATAAAGATTTGTATTAGTGCCTACTCACATACTTTTGTATTAATTTGTGTATTTGTGTTGTAGTTTGATTATGCAGAACAGGTTAATGTCTATTTAATTGTCACTGTAATTATTCAAATGCCAGCGGAAATGTTACACTGGGTATGAATTCATTATTTAAATTGAATTGTTAACTAATTGCAATTATGCAGCTAAATCAATATTTATGATAAAATGGTTAATTTACTATAACAAGGTGTAACAGAATAAACAAGTTAAGGAAGTAGTTTTTTTTTAGAATTGACTTCTGAATCGATTTCAGTAACTTCTAATACAGGTATTTTTTTCAAAATGTATGTGTTTGCCACACTGACTGCCGCCGCGCCGCTTGACCAAAAAAAAAACTTATTTCAAAGCAATAAGACTAAATTTTAAATACATAAATTGCCCGTGTTCCGTGTGGTGCTTGACAAATAGCACCATCCCATGTCTTCCGTGGATGCGATCGCCAACCCGCATGCCAAGCGTGGCGATTATGGGAACTCCCCCTAGGTCCCCCTAGGCCTATGTCCAGCAGTGGACGTCTTATGGCTGAAATGATGAAAGTAATATAAGTAAGAAAACAGTAACAATAATATAAGTTTTGGTCATTTTATTAGGCTTTTATTCCTGAAGGTATTTTACACATTGTGTAAGAAATAGAATTTGGGTCATTGTATACGAAATTCCCGGAAACCAAAGACGGAATTTGACCCGAAAATATGTAACCCGGAATAGTTAAGGGCTAAACTTATTTGGGATCACGATATTTAGAGGCAGTGATTGGGAAAGGAATGATCTTATAACACAGACCAGAGGGATATTTGCGTAACACACTAACAGTAGGAATGACATGGAATTTTGACAGTACAACAACATTCATTGTGGTATTAACGTTGTTGAGCAGACAATTATTTCGAACACATGGAGCAATGGATTATGGTTTAAGGACTTTGTTTTTTTTGTTTATCGTATTTTTTTTTCTTTACATCCATTTATATGAGAAAATACTTATTTCTAAATAAATATATTTACCGATGCGACGGTTTCACAACAAATACCTCTGCCCACGAGTGAGAAAGTTCAATTATGGGTACACACTTAAATAAAACCGTTATTAAATCAGCATCAGCCTGTGGACAATGGGCATCCTGGGTAAATCAGCTGGCAATGGAAGAGAGTTAGGGAGATCGACGCCCGTAATGCTTGGCACCCTAGCGTAGAAATTATTCGTAGCTTATATAAAACAAAAATTGTTAAAGTGTATGAAATAGCTACTTTTTTAATACCAGACATAAAACTTAAAGAGTTATGAGTTTAGAGTTATGTTGTTCAGAGTCATGTACTGATTCTGTGTCAGTTTTCGCGTCGATGTGGCTGTATATTCACCGCAAAAGCTTCCATATTAATTAACAAATAACGCTACTGTCTTTGTACCTATCTAGTGCCTATATCCTACTTAATTATAAACAGGCTTCAAAGGAAATTAATGATCTGCTACAGGTGTTTGAATGTACTAAGACATACGTGAATAGATTCGTGTACTAGTAGACGTTTGACAATGAAGAGGAATTGGTAAATGAAAGGGAATATAGACGATAATAAATACATAAATCATTCGCGTAATTACTTGCTTGAAAGCGCCTACGCAAAGTGTTTGAGCAGTGTGTTGTGAGATGGGGAATGGCTTTGATGTATCCGTGGTTGATTTATTTTACTATTCGTAGAGTTTTTGTTGTTAAGCTTTATTTGGGACAATAAAACAACCCAATAAAACAACCATTTATCTAGGTTTATTATAAGTACCCTTATCTGTACAATGAAAAAAATAGAAACACTTTATTTCCAGTCAAACCTCAAGAAAAGAAACCCTAAAATATTTCGATTTTTAGTTCCTGTACCCTAATTATGTAACAAACTATTGATCAGAATCTGAATAATTTTGAAACGTATTGCAAATCCATTCTTTCATAATATCGAATAAAATGTCTGTTTAGCAACGAAAACCACTCCATGTTGTGGAACTGCCAAAATGAAAGCGATTCCTACTGACAGTGTATTACGAAATTACCCCTCTGTTCTTAATTTTGATATAAATCTTCATAACGACTTACTAAGGATAGAGTTTCATTTTTATCGTAAACGCAGATACATGATTCAAGTTCATCAGTTCCTGAAATGTTTTAGTGGTAATTAATTAATACCAATAAATTCTTGGCTAAATATTTGTTTTCGGTACAAGACGAGGGTACATTTTATCACAGACCGTGACTGGAGGAAACGTGGGCTCCTTGGAATTCTTACCCTTTTTACTGCCTGACGTCTACGGGGCGGACTGTTTGGAACTTTGACCGAGGTACCACTTTAATTATATATTTTGTGGTCAGTTTTGTAGATTTTTACATATGGGCCCACAAAATATTCTTTCGAACACATGAAGCGATGGACGAGCATGAAGCAATATCCTTGAAACTGAATAAGGATCATTCAATGATAACTAAAAGGGAAAATACATAATACATAAGATTAAAAAATAGAATAGGAACATTGTATTTCTTAAGTTGATTATAACATACTTTAACTGTTAAAACAAGAAGCAAATGGTTAAAAGAAAATAAAACTTCTATAGGGAAGAGAGCATATTAAAAAAAAATAGGCGTATTTAAAAAAAAATGCTTAATTAAGGAAACTGAAAGAAGGTACTTATCTATATAATAAAGGCAGGTGCTTGCCTTTCAGTATCCTTACTTAAGTATTTAAAACAGCAAAGGTTTACAGTAAATTCCTATATAAACCGTACTTATCCCTAACACTAGACCAACAGGGCAACTTCTTACAACTCCTTCACTTGTTATAAGTTTATTGATTTATCAAGAAATTACCTACCAACACTGTATTTGTTAAGTAACTGATTGCTTAGATTTGTACTTGTTAAAATAGAAAGGAAAATGGTGCAAAATATACTAAACTTTAGGCGCTTTGTGCAGTTGTGGTATCAGCCCCGACTTACGTGGACTCGCAGGCGCTTTACATTGTGTATTTTAATTCATTACTACTGCTCTCAAACCGGTGAAAAAAAAAATATCGTGAGAAAACCAACCTGCCCATGAATGTAAAATTCGAAGACATGTGACATTTACCGACCCGCGTGGTGGATTATAACCCACTCTCTCTTACAGAGAGGAATGTCTCAGCAGTGGGAACGTTACAGGTTGATTATAAAGCTTCATTAGTGTAAAAAGCACATACCTAATGAAATCCTACTAAAGTGAGTATGGATGTATAAATGTATGGATGTTTGTTACTGTTTCACTTTCAAAAAATACTGAACGGATTTGGATGAAATTTGGCACACGGATAGTTTATAACCTGGTTTAACACATAGAACTTTTTATCGTAGCAGTACGTTCCCGTGGGATAATTTCTGACATCTACGCGGGCGAGGCCGCGGGCAAAAGCTAGTATAAAATATGTACAGACGCCTGCATTTTAGTTTTCCTCCATCAACCGTCGTAAATCCTATTTAAAACAGCAAAGGGTTTCCAATTAACACGTATTGGTACACCATACTGATCCCTATCTTTCGATCAGTTCCATTAACGACCAACCATCGGTACAAAAGATAACGCATAACGAATAGTTAACCAACACAATATACGCCATTTTATTGTTCAATTACATTCGCTTTCCGCATGATAGATTTAATCGGAAACGATAATATACTCCCGGCGGAACCATTGCTATTTGACATAAATCTTATGATATTATTGAAGGTAAATATTTGGTATTCTGGTGAATGAAAATCGATGTAAGTGAGAGAGACTTTCGTAAGCTTGTGTGTCTTGTGGACTGCGGAATGTATTTGTGTGTAAATGCCTTTAAAATTATCACATCATCCTCAGCTCGACTTCCCCTTTGCTCATCATCATCATCATTTCGGCCGAAAGACGTCCACTGCTGGACTGAAGCCTCTCCCAATTTGAGGGGCTTGTCATATTCGCTGCGCATGGCAGGCGGGTTGGCAATCGCAGAATGGTGGTAACATGAGATACCGTCCGGTCATCTCGCCGCCCGACGACAGACATCTTGGTTTCGATGGTTTTATTCACCGTTTAGAGAGCTCAGGATTGATTTCTTTTTTAGTGGTCTAACTAGTAATTTTACGTTTTCAAATCAACACCAACCTTACATTTATTTTCAAAAACAGAAATGATCTTATACTGAAAGTTACAATGGTCACCTGCCTGCCATAATCACCTGTTGTCTATATGAAATGGTACACATGTTATATACCTTCTTAGTAATTTCCCCTTTTGGTGTAGCTTGAGGTGTACCTAAATGTGCTTTTTAACGAATTTATTGTATTTTTAAATGAAATTAATGTGCCAATAATGCAATATTATATCAAAATATTAGCTTTCTGCGCTCCTTCTCCATATGAAGTTTATTTATTCCAAATTGCATACTCCTCCGTGCGCGTAATTTTTGTAAAAAGGGTTAAAAACCTTTTGGCTTCACGTGTTAATCATAATATTTCCGTTTAATATAGATAATATTATTTATCATTCAATATTCTTATTATATTAATTAATTTAAATAAATAATCTACATCACATTGTTAATAGACGACATAATAATACCACTAACTATTTACACAAGGTACTGAATTAAATGATTAATATACTAAATATACAAATAAATACACCAGACATTGAATTACGTTTATTTCATACATTTCTGACCCAGAAAATGTATCATATATAAAAAGAATTCCGTTTCAACACCGAAACGGATTTTCTCAGATTTCTCACAAGTTTGAATCGTTTAAATCATATTAGTTTCCCCTCATGAGTCGGGTTTTCCTGTAAAAGGCGATTTTCTGTGAAGTATGCGTCGTAAAAATAGACTGCAGCATGATATATCATAGTTTTAATAATATATAGGGGAAGTTATGTTGGTCCGTTCATTGCTTGGAAAGAGTTATTTGACGATTTTTTTTCTATGAGTGTCGGAGTAAGGAGATGGATTATCAAAGTATCAAACAATCAACTCAGCCTATCGCAGTCCACTGCTGGACATAGGCCTCTCCCATATTGCGCCACAACACCTTGTCCTCCGCCTTCCGCATCCAGTTTGCCCCAGCCACTTTCTTTAAGTCGTCGGTCCACCTACCTGGGGGGCGTCCCACGCTACGCTTGCCGATACGCGGTCTCTACTTCAAAATTATACCGTGTGGTGCCGGACGTAAAGAATAAAACCACCCCATTTCTTCCCGTGGGTGTCGTAAAAGGCGATTAAGGGACTTACTAGAGAATGGGCAGCAGCGTTCTCTATGCATTTTACCACCATACTGCGATCGCCAACCTGCCTGCCAAGCGTGGCGATAATGGCAAAGCCCCCCAAATTGGGGGAGGCCTAAGTCCAGCAGTGGACGTCTTACGGCTGAAATGATGACTCCAGGATTATCAAAGTATATTTCCTCAAAATTCATCCATTAATTATTAATGATTAAAGTTAGGTATTTATAATAGTGTACTTACAATAAAGCTTGCTATGAATGATTTTTTTTTTTGTTAGTCTGTTTTGTGTATCACTGTTGGGCAAAGGCCTCTCCTTGTTCCCTCCAAACTTCGTGTCTTGTGCATTCTCTGTTCAAATTGGCTTAGCAAATCTAATCAGACACCACAATCATCATCTGCCTAGCCTTTTCCCAATTATGTTGGGGTCGGCGTCCAGTCTAACCGAATGCAGCTGAATACCAGTATTTTACATGGAGGGATTGCCTATCTGACTTCCAAAACCCAGTTACTAGATTATACGATAGCCATTGGTAAGACTGGATGTCAGACTTTGGGGCTTCTGACGACCAGTAACGACTATCCACATATAACAGCCGGGACCAACGGCTTAACGTGCTTTCCGAGGCACGGAGGCATGACTATCTTTACAGATCACCCATCCACGAACCGACCGCGGCAAGTGTAGCTTAACCTGGTAGCTTAATCTGATCGATCGATCGGTGAAGCTGTTATTACTTAGCCACAAGACTCTCAGACCCCCCACCAAAGAAAATTACAGATTTGATTTATACTCACTACAGGTACAGTTGGCTCACTAGAGTTTTCACGAATTGCATGCCCTTTGTCACGGGACAGGAAATTACTTTTCGTTCGTAGAAAACGCATCTTTCCTTTCGTTGATATAAGGATTTGCATATCAGAGAGATATTTATTTATTTGAAAGAAAATCCTACTATATCCTACTATCTTCTATCTATATATATAAAAATGAATCCCTATTTCCCTTGGTCACGCCATCACGCGTGAACGGCTGGATCGATTTCACTTTTTTTGTTGTTGTTGTGTTTGTAATTATCAGGAGAAGGTTCTTATCAAAGAAAAAAATTAAAAAATTGCGCGGGAAATTAGAAAATTTAAGAACACTTACTTAAGAATACTTAAAAACCATATAATTGGACAAAGGACAATGTAAACTTTTTTAATGTAACATTATGACATTTGACATAGAATTGACAGAATGCGTGCTCAAATATCATCAAAGAGACAGCACAACGTCTGTCGGGTCAGCTAGTAATATTATAAATGTGAAAATTTGAAATAAAATGTCCATTTATGTAAGTAGATCTATCTACCAACCAAATAGTGACGTGCAAAAGCGCCTTATACAGTTTTCACGTCACTATTTGGTTGGTCAAGTTTAAAAAGTAGAGAGTGATTCTGAGAAGAAACGCCGGCGCCGATACAAACTAAGAAGTCATGTCTCTTTTTAACCAACGAAAAAAAACGGAGGAGGTTATCAATTCGACGCGTATATTAGGTTGGGGAAAAAGTCTTTTCGCATTATAGTATGTATGAACTTGTAATAAAATCTCTTTGGCTATACTATTTGTATCTGGCTGGTTTTGGTATCATTGAAAGTTTAAATTTTAAAGAACATAATTCCAAATTCAAATTAGGAAAATGTGTGATTTTCATTTGTTTTTCGTACCGTCAAGATGAGTGAATCTAATGAAGAAATTCGATACATTTTAAAATGTTACTACAAAAAAGGTAAAAATGCAACGCAAGCCGCGAAAAAAATTTGCGATGTTTATGGACCTAGTGTAGTGTCTGTGAGGGTAGCACAAATTTGGTTTAAGCGTTTTCAATCCGGAAATTTTGATGTCAAAGATGCACGTCGCTCTGGTCGCCCTATTACGGATAAAATGGATGCCATTTTTGAAAAAGTGGAGCAAGATCGGCATACCAGTAGTTACGACGTAGCTGAAGAACTGGAAATTGACCACAAAACAGTTTTGGCGCATTTGAAAAAAACTGGGTACACAAAAAAGCTCGACATTTGGGTACCTCACGAGCTCACTGAAAGAAACCTAATGAACCGTGTACTCATTTGTGATTATTTATTACGACGTAATGAAACCGAACCATTTTTGAAGAAGCTGATAACTGGTGATGAAAAGTTGATCACGTATGACAAGAACGTGCGAAAAAGGTCGTGGTCAAAGGCCGGTCAGGCTTCACAGACTGTGGCGAAACCCGGGTTAACTCGCAACAAGGTGATGCTGTGTGTGTGGTGGGATTGGAAGGGCATTATTCATTATGAGCTGTTACCACCAGGCAGGACCATCGATTCTGAACTCTACTGCGAACAACTGATGAGATTAAAGCAAGAAGTTGAAAGAAAGCTGCCGGAATTAATCAACAGAAGAGGTGTGGTTTTTCATCATGATAACGCTAGACCTCACACATCTTTAGCCACCCAACAAAAATTAAGAGAGTTTGGCTGGGAGGTGTTAATGCATCCGCCGTATAGTCCTGACCTTGCACCTTCAGATTTCCACCTGTTTCGGTCTCTTCAGAATTCTTTAGGCAGTGTCAGGTTAACATCACGAGAGGACTGCCAAAACCACTTGTCGCGGTATTTTGACCAGGAGTCCCAAAATTTCTATAGCAATGGGATCATGTCCCTACCTACAAGATGGCAAAAAGTTTTCGAACAAAATGGTACCTACATACTTAAGTTAAATGTAAATAAACTTGATTAGAAAATGTTTTGAATTTTCTTAAAAAATGCGAAGAAACTTTTTCCCCAACCTATTTTTTTTTTTTTTTTACGCATATCTTTTTACATAGTAATCCGATTGTGATAATTCTTTTTTTATTGGAAAGGGTATACTCCGAGGGTAGTTCCATATAAATTTGGAACACAAAATCGAACCCTAAGGGTCGGAAAACGAAACGAAAACGGGGATGATTGATTATTCACTCATTGATTGTAATGTATAACCACGCATAACTTTGTACAGAGTAGTCCGATTTTGATAATTATTTTTTCATTGGATAGGGTATACCTTGCCAAGTATTATTAGTACATTAAAGCCACAAAAAATTACAAAATAAAAACTTTTTAACAAAAAATTAAACCGTCGAAAAAAAACAGAAAAGCAATAAATAATAAACCTTAAAATTTTGAGTCGGCGCTGAAAAATCAATGAACATAGATCACTCAAAGCGCCGACTCATAATTTTAAGGTTTATTATTTTTTGCTTTTCTGTTGTTTTCGGCGGTTTAATTTTTTGTTAAAAAGTTTTAAAGTCCAAACATTATATTATTCGAATTTTATGTGAGTTCAAAAATGTAGGGCCATGTCAACCTTGTAACGAGTAAAATTAGCCATTGCATCTTTGAGCTGACCTGCCCCAACAGACGGCATGTATAGCAGTCATCGTGTAGCTCAACTTACATACGTACGTTTACATGTTTGTTATTAATTAACGCAAAAACGGCTCAACGCATTTGAAAAAACACAAATAGTTTATGAACACATAGGATACTTTTACCCCGGTAGTACGTTCCCATGAAATAATTTCAGATCTTCACGCAGGCGAATTCGCTGGCAAAAGCAAGTTCGAATATTTTTATTTTAATCAAGCGAATCCTGGCGAAACCTCCTAGTAATTTCACAAACAAGTCCTTTATTTTAAACATGATATAGCGAGTGCTGCAGCAAGGACAATTTTCCACTACGTTCATCAAACCAGACGCCATTTTTCTTTTAGTATCTCTTTGTACAGTTGTATGGAATGAAGAACCGCTTTGAAGTATACATTCTAGGAGAAGTCATGGCCTCGAGCTGTTTATAAAGTAGAGTAAAGTATCCTTTACATCAAGTAAAGGATACTTTCAGTAATAAATATAATTGAAGTGACTTTTTGTTAGGTATGTCAAAATAACATCTTGTTACTAAATGTATGTGAACGGTACTTAAAACCAAAGGTATATTAAAAAAAAGAAAATGAAAAGATATTTTATGTCACGTGTAATAAGTCGCGGGCACAACTAGTAGGCAATATAATTACTATGTCCTCGAATTGTACCTCCCTTAAAATTTGTAAACGACAACACAAAAACAAAAAATTAAAAAAAATCGCAGCTCCTCTCTCTTCCATTTTCATTTTGACCGCACTATCTTTAGTACCCTCGAAAACCACGAAAACTGTCTCACTCTCTGTCTTTGTCTATATCTATATATATAAAATTCAAAGTCCTGAGTGACTGACTGACTGACTGACTGATATATCAACGCACAGCCTAAACCGCTGGTTGTAGAGACATGAAATTTGGAGGGTGTGTTCTTTGTGAAGAGTAGGTATCCACTAAGAAAGGGTTTTTTGAAATTCCATCCCTAAGAGGGTGAATTGGGGGGTTGAATTTTCACGCGGGCGAAGCCACTGGCGGAAGCTAGTTATACAATATAATAACAAGCTTAAGCGCTTTTTCGTTACGACGATTTCTATTAGTTTATTTTTACCGCGAGCTTCGTTAAAGTACTTTGTTTTAAAAATGTTACTGGTGTATTATTTCTCTATATTACGTAGTTCATAAAATCGTAGTTTTTGTCAAGTTTCTTGTTCTAAAGAGTTTACATATTGTATCAAGGAGATTACTTATAAAACAAGTTTTTAATTTCCTAAAGGTATAATAAGGTGAAGCGAAGTATACATTATTCGGAATTAAAAAAGAAATTTTTGTTTTGCGAGTTGTAAGGAGAATTAAGTTCTGAATTAACATGAACTGGTGCACTTTTAAAAATATTAAACCTGGAAATCGACCAAGTGCATGTTTGACTTGCACTAGAAGGGGTCCGTACCACAAGGCAACAAATGCCGGAACAACACGTTTCTTATAAGAAAAATTGGAGACCCTGTTAACTTAATTTTATTTTTATTATACTTAAATAAATATTTAATTGAAACACCATGTTATAATATTTTTACAATATTTACGTAATTTAAAATGTAAGTGTTAAAGAAAAACTAAGTACATGAATATATAAAAATATATAATCATAGAGCATCATACAATTCGTCTGCATCGTTGTCACCAGGAAAGGTGCAAAAGGCTGGCAGCATTGACATATATGGCAATACTGATTCTTTGGGCAAAAAATAGGCCATCCCTATGGTCACGTGCACAATTAATTATTGATTGATTCTTATTTTTGATTGTTATAGCGGCAATAGAAAGACATACATAGATACAGACCGCTGACAGGCAGATGAACAGCGAAGACTTAGTATGAGGGTTCCGTTAGCACACTTTGGGTACGGAACCCTAATAAAAATGGCTTACAGAAATAAACAAGCTAACCCTAGTTTGACAGTTCGTTAGTCTCCCTGTTTTTTTCAAACTTGTACATTTTTAGAATTTACCCTTTACCGGTTTTCGTTTTCCTCGTCCTGAAAACTCCAATTTTATTTATTATTTAAATAAAATTGGAGTGTCTGTTTTTAATATTAAGATAACCACTTTTTACTAAGTGTATATAGATTTATACACGATACATATACCAAAACAACATTTTTTACATTTTTTGTCTGTCTCTCTGTCTGTCTGTTTGTTCTGGCTAATCTCTGAAATGGCTGGACCGATTTTGACGGAACTTTCACTGGCAGATAGCTGATGTAACAAGGAGTAACTTAGGCTACTTTTATTTTAGAAAAAATAAATAATAGTTTAAAAAAACTAAAAACATGCTGAATTCTGAGACGTATGTCAGCGTAGTTTTCAAAGACAGTTTTTATGAAAAACTTTTTGTTAAATACCACGCGGACGAAGTCGCGGGTAACAGCTTTTACCAATAATATAACCTGAATAAACACATCTTACCGCGGTAGTACGTCCTCCTGCGTTAATTTCCGACATCCACGCGGGCGAAGCCGCGGGCAAAAGCTAGTTATTCATAAGTTTCATATTAATGTAACTGACACTAACATTTTCAGCACCCTATTGGCGTAACACAACAGCATTCACATATACAATACGTAATCTATATAATACATCTATACAAATCAGTAAAATTGAAGTGTCTGTTTGTAATTTCAAATTAACAGTTTTTCACTAAATGCATATGAAAGTATATAAGTTACTTACATAAAAAAATCATTGTTTTTAAATTTTGTCTGTCTGTTTGTTCCGGCTTATCTCTGAAACGGCTGGACCGATTTTGACGAGACTTTTAGTGGCAGATAGCTGATGTTATAAGGAGTAACATAGGCTACTTATTGTCTGAGTAGCCCGTCCCTGTGTGATAATTTCTGAACACCACGCGGGTGAAGCCGCGGGTGCAGCTGGTATAAAATATTCGAAAAATATTGTCTGCTCAACAGCGTAAATACTTAACGCAATTTTTAGTATTTTTCTAAAGGTCCTCCGTCTGACCACCGAATTTCGACTAAAATTATTCCAGAATTTGCTTACCAACAACCCGCAAACCACAAAATTATTCAAAACCAACAACTTATTGAATCATCCGGACCAAATCTTCACGAGCCTTCGTGAATAGAATAAAAGCATAAAGTAGAATCGTTTTCTTTTTTACACACTACATAACTCATAGATAAAAAGGGTTGACAGGAGCGCAGAGACAAATTGGACCGTTTCTCTTGACATAGACAATAAGGTGTTTGTTCTCTCGGGCGGTAGGTACCTACCTGCAACGTGCGTGTTTACCGTTTAAGGCTTCAATAGGTACCTAATCGGGTGGTAAAGGTCTCTGGGAAAGGATTACTGGTACCATGTTGTTAAAGTGTTAATTGGGTGGAGTTTAGACGTTTTGTGTATTAAAAGGTGTGGATTGTTGTTAGAATCATTATTTAACATCACACCTGTAATACTTGCAGGGTTAGACAGAGGTAAATCTAAAGTACACCCAATTTTCGCCAGTTATGTATAAGTCCTTTGTAAAAGGTAGCGAGCCAATTGCCATACACGGAGCACAAATCCGGATTCGAGTAACCACCAGTAGGATCTCAGGTTCAACAGTAGCGCTTGAGACCGCTGGATTAACGAAGCAGTTGTAGAATCAAAGCAAAATTAATTCATTTTTAAGAAAGTTTTCATATTTACATTTAGCGTTTTTGTTATTTTGGTAGTTACCTGCTATTAGTCTTTTGATAAAATAAACTCTTTCCGTCTTATTATAAAACGCGGTCTAACTTAAATTCTAATCGAAAAAAAGTTGGAAACGTAAAAACTGGCTCAAAGTTCGTCTGAGCCAGCATTTGCATTTGGAACTTTGTTTCAATTTAGGTAAAGTTCTTAATACTGTTTTTCTTAATGTGATCATGCGTAAAAGATCGGCATCATTACTGCGTCGCATGCAAGGCAGCGACAGACGCTTCTTTGCATTGTTACTAGCAAAACTGAGGGCCATGTGATGGGGTAGGCCTATACAGCAAGCATATACATATAGGGTACCTATGCGCAGTGCATGTATTGTTGCCGGGTGTGTTCAGAAGATGGCATATTAGATATAGTGTTCCTTCAGTTTTTTTTAATACAATTTCGGGAATACTATATCTATTCTCTCTATGTATACACAGATATACTTTTATCTGTTAATTTTTGTTCCTTGTTGCTGTTATTTGTGTATTAATTAATTTTACTACGTATTTTAGTTATCATCATTTCAGCCGTAAGACGTCCACTGCTGGACTTAGGCCTCCCCCAATTTGGGGGGCTTTGCCATAATCGCCGCGCTTGGCAGGCGGGTTGGCGATCGCAGTATGGTGGTAAAATGCATAGAGAACGCTGCTGCCCATTCTCTAGTAAGAACTATGCACGACACTAAGTTGTCAGTTTTGTAAAATAAAAAGAACTGTATTTCGATTTCTGCTAGGTTCTTATTTCAAAAACAGGTTCCATGATATAACCATGCCTAAAGAGAACCCCTGTTCTGTTATAAGACTGTTTTAGATTTTATAAAATCTTAAATGCATTTAAAACTTTAAATTTTTTATTCACACATCTGCAGTATCGCACAACATCAATCCCATAATATCAATTGAGTCATCTATGAAATGGAAAAAAATACCGAAATATTCGCTTCAATTCATACATACAAAATACAGTTAAGTCAACAGCGTTTTTTGGTATTTTTATTTATAGTTCCTCTGAGAAATTTGCTCCTGTCCATCTCTGACAGTGGGGTAAGAATCGTAAACTAGGACCGTATATTATGATAACGTATATAAATATAAAATACCTGCATATCTCTCATGTATCCAAAATTTGTGGGATATTGGAGTCTCAACATTTTCGTGTATACATCGACCCATATGATTTACAATCGTTAAACCACCTGCTGTAACCAAAAATCTACTAAAAGTTTTATATGGAAATAAAATTTGCTTCTAGCACTTGGATATTCTCCATTTACATGATGCACCATACATTTTCACATGGAGCGAACCCAATCGAAGTTCCATTAATGGGAAATTGTTCCCAACTGACCCAATTAATGGGAATTCTGACAGAAGCCTAAAAATTGGAATTTTAAATGTATTTCTATTACGTAAACAAGAATGGATATAATAACATCACGCGTAGACTCCAATGGGTTAGGCAGGGACGTACTTATCTCACTCACACTCACTTCAGACGTAAGACGCCCACTGCTGGACATAGGCCTCCCTCAATTTGGAGGGCTTTGCCATAATCGCCACGCTTGGCAGGCAGGTTGGCGATCGCAGTATGGTGGTAAAATGCATAGAGAACGCTGCTGCCCATACTCTAGTAAGTCCCTTAGTCGCCTTTTATGACACCCACGGGAAGAAATGGGGAGGTGCAACTCTTTACGTCCGGCGTGTGGTACATGGAAAAACATATTATATTATATAAAATCCTGCCTATTTAAAAATTGCTAACTATTGTTAGTCTATTTGTCAGAAATTACACTAATCAAAAAAAAAAAAGGTATCGATTTAAGCAGGTGGCGTTCTATAGTTTCTGCAGACGAAACTTCCATTCTACAGTAGGTAAGTCCCTTAGTCGCCTTTTACGACACCCACGTGAAGAAATGGGATGTCACTATTTTTTACGTCCGCCATCACACGGACACGGCCGTACCTATAGTACAATCACATTTCGCCAGCTCGCCAATAATGGTCGGTTATAAATGCATAGGTTTTTTAAGGGTTCAATGGGAAGGCAATTACATCAAGTGCAAAAGCAATCGATGTGTTATTCACCATTTGTTTGCAATGTAGGTCGACGGGATATTTCCTTTGTGAAGGCACCAGCTGATAATTTCCACTGCTAATGTAAATGATAGCGTCGGTGTGATCGTCCGTATCTAGCCGTAGGCTATCGTTTTTTCCTAGTAATTGGGTTGCAGGGGTCCGATGGCAGTTGCCACGTGCAATACTGGTGTTCTTCCGCATCTGTTTGGCTTTTATTTATCGTGTAATTGTTTTATTTTTGTGTTCATTTTCGTGGTATCAATGCGTGAAAACGGTTAGATAAAGTTAAGGGTAATTGATTAAGTCCTGCGGGGTAACGAAATATTACTTACCACTACTTGGCATTGCCTTTCATTTTTGACAATTCAACAGTTTTCGTTGCGTTATTTTCATTGTTAAACTGGCGGATTTTTCAAACCACGCAATGGATTTGCAATTTCCATCAGAATTTTTCGGATTCTGATTACCAATTCTGATGATGATATTTGGATCTTTGTTGGGTGCTGTAATCCAGAGCCTGGGAATTTTGATATAATTTCATTTCGAAATGAAAACCTTGTAATAAACAGAAATCCAGGAAACCGGTGCAGGAATACTCAATAAAATCTAACCTAACAATAATAATAGACCGGTGGTGAGCTTATAAAAATCAAACAAGGAAATAATGCCCTGGCGCGAGACTGCAGTAAATTGAATAGGAAATATTTGTGCTGGTAAACAAAACCTCTTGCATTGTATTCAACGATCTTCTAAACTTTACGATCGTTGGTTCCGATATAACTTTTATTTGTAAACCTGTGTAATACAAACCAACTACATGTTTATTGAGAATTAAAATGTTATATGTAAATAACCACTTAGACATATGTACCTAATCTACACTATTTATGTAGAGTTTGAGTTTGTTTGTTGGAAGTAATCTCTGGATCTACAGTCGAATTTCAAAAATTCTTTTTTGCATTTGATAGTCCAATTCTCGAGGGAGGTTATAGGCTATTTAACATCACGTTGCTACCGTTCGGAGCCGAGCAAAATGAAAAAAGTCGGAAAGAACGCTAAGTGGGATAACAGTGTGGGATAGAATACGACACGACGGGTTGGGGTCCAAAATTTTACTTGAATAAAGTCGCGGTTAGAATCTAGTTAATTTATAAAATATCAATATAAGGTGCTATATATCAACGCGCAAACTGTTACCGTGGATTCAATATATAATTCTGCAAAATCCGTGTGTTTAAATTTTAATGAGTTATTAAAAAAATGTGTAATGTTTTGTATTGAACGTTTCTATGTAAAAGCCGATTTTTTTTTTGATAACCGACGAAAAATTTCTACGCTAGGTATTGAATCTATGATAAAAGTACGCTTGTGGATGCCCCTGCCAACCTGTATAATGAGGTATAATGACTTAACTAACACTATTAGCAAACTAAAATATTGCGTCGAAAAATTCCTCCGCATCGCTGTCTACTGGTAAATGGTAATGTACCCAATGACTGGTGGCATTGCCATGTTTTATGGCAATACTTCTTAGCTTTTGGTCAAAGTTAAAGCCAGCTCTTGGGTCATGGGAAGTGTCAACCAGCCGTTTCGAGATTTCATTGAATAGAATATGAGCCAACACTACATCCAATGGAATTCATGTTATACCAGGAGAGGAAAACGCACCCATATTATTTAAGTGTGTTTATTTATGATGGCGTGATATTTGAATTCATTTTCACGCCAATAATAAAGAATATTGCTACTTTCACGGTGATTTGATACTATAACGGATAAAAATCTATCAAATAAAAATATTTACTGAAAGTGGGAATATTAGCTATTTTTATTACAGCTAAATTTGTGGTGCGATGAATATTTCACCACCCTCGTGACGCCAACCAATCAACTCAGACTATCATCAACCAGCGAAAGCAATGAATGTGAATCGGTCTCTTGTGGATACCTCAAAAGAAGACTTAGGAATGACTTCAAAGAAGACCGATTTCACAGAAACTCATCGAAACACAACGAAATTATCCGGAAAAGAACCTGGAATTACCGACATACCTTGCAGAGTAAGCAGGTTGAAGTGGTAGATGGCTGGCCATGTTTGTCAAAGGACTGATGGCCGATGGAGCAAACGAGTCCTGGAATGGAGACCGCGTATCTAGCGTAGTGTGGGACGCCCGCCTGTTAGATGGACCGACGACCTCAAAAAGGCGGCTGGGACAGATTGGATGCGGAAGGCGGAGGGCAGGGTGTTGTGGCGCAGCATGGGAGAGGCCTATGTTCAGCAGTGGACTGCGATAGGCTGAGTTCATTGATGGATACCGAATTTTGTTAACCGTTCTTAGCTTTAAGTTGTGCAGATTAGCTTAGGTAAACACGTGTTTTTGGACTGTCATTGATGGTTGAATCGGCGTCGTCCTTTCTACGTAGAGTTAGAGTAATGTAGAATGATTGTAAAATCTCAAGACCTTTCCTGGGTATTATCCTACTCATATTATGAATCTGAAAGTATGTATATTTGGATGTTTGTTTCTCCATCGCGAGGCCATCATGACGTATGCAAGCGCGGTCTTTGCACACGCTACACCCCGCTATATCCATAGGATGCAGACTCTCCAAAATCGATTTCTCCGTCAAGCCACAGGCGCGCCTTGGTACGTTCGGAATATTAACCTACATGTAGATCTCAAGATCCCGACTATCCACCAGTTCATGAAACGCAGTTCGAAGCGTTTCTTCGATAGAGCCGCAACCCACCGCAACCCTCTGGTAGTCGCGGCAGCCAGTTACACCCCCTCTCGCATTAGCACAGTCCGCGGCACGTTCTCTCAGAACCCGATGATCCCACTACCCTCCTCCAGGAGAGCAGAAAAGAGACAAGTACAGTGAGAAAAATACACAGACACAAATCGTCATACCGATCTCGCCGCCGAGGTCCGTCGTCGCGACCCCGACTAAATAATAGTCTCTCCCGGCCCTTGCAAGAGCCAGCCCGCGATGCTGCACCTGTAGTTTTAAATTAGCCCCTAAATAATAATTTAACCTAGATCCAGCCTATCCCTTGCTGCCCTCCCTATCAGCGATCGCCTAAGCCGAGGTTCGTACCCCCCTCGGGGTAGCCCTTAGTCTTTCGCTTTTAAGTATACAGGGTGTGGCGTAAGTAGTGGTCCACCGTTCAGGATTCGATGAACCAGATAATTAACTATTACAATAATTTTTTTTAACATTTTTACCCAAGCGTTTTTTTTACAAAATTCGCTCTTGGACTTGATGGTGCGTTAAAAATTGGGGTTAAAATTAGAGAAGAACCAACTTTTTCTTCAAAAGAGCTGAATTTACATAAAAAATCATAATTTATCAAGTTAGCTCTAGTATTCAGCAGTAATTAACAGAAATCAGAATGAAAAAATAATGGTTTTTGTTGAAACTACAAACAAATATGTAATAAAAGGTAGAAATTTCGTAAATAAAAGACAAAAATGAAATATTTTCGGAAACCTTGGGTGAAAATGGTTAAAAAAAAATATTGTTATAGTTAATTATCTGGTTCATCGAATCCTGAACGGTGGACCATTACTTACGCCACACCCTGTATAATAAGCCCCGGCTGCAGGCCTAAAAAGTTAACTTTTTAGGAATCTCCGGGCCCCTATCCGTTTAAGTAGTATTGTAAAAATCTTATTTAGGTTAACTTCGAGATGTCCCACCAAAAAAAAAAAAAAACTCCATCGCGACAGAACGGCTGATAGGATGTGGATGAAATCCACATATTCCCGTGGAATATTTTCAAAATCTAGTGCTACCATACAGTAGCGCAGTAATTTAAATAAAGAACGCATACAAAACGAATGAACCAAATTCTGAACGATTGGATGAATGAATGAAAAAAAGTCCCCGTAACATGTTCATTGCCGATTCCGTGCGGCGACTATGTATCCGTTCGTCAATATTGATTGTAAATAGAACACAAATTGCTCGTATCCGTTTGGAAAGCAATCAAGCACACGCATGCACACGTGTATCGTTCATGTTCGCGGTGAGCGAAACTTCCTTTGGATAAGTATATTGGTTTATTGAAACGAAGTTCTTTAACACGGCTTGAGGTAGGAATAAACTTTAAGAAATCATCACGTAACAAAAGGAAAAGCCCTATGCAAATTTTTATTATTTAAAAGATACAGAGATAGAAAGGGATAGTTTTCATGGTTTTCGAGGGTGCTGAAGCCATTAGTAAAGCTAAAATAAAAATCCAAGAGCACGACAAAAATCATGGGTGTCGTTTTCAAGGTTTTAGTAGGTGCCGAAGCTAATAGCGAAGTCAAAATAAAGTTTCAATATCTTAAAGATAGAGTAACCGATGTTACTTTCGTAGTTGAAGAAAAAGCGCAAGGTACTTTGTTCCTGGAGAGAGGGGGTTCCCCGACTGCACACGTCTTTTATTTTTTAATCTATTTTTAATTACATTAGGATATAAGAATTGTCTATTTAGTTTTCTATAACACTGTTTGTTTGGTAATCTTTATGACTGTTCATAAATTACGCTTATTAACATTGATATTGAGTTTATTTCTAGTTAATAAGAAGTAATAAATAAATAATTTTCATATTATTAGAAAATCTATTTTAAAATAAGTACCATTTTCTACATTTCTGTTTCTTTTATAATGTGACTGACGTTACTGTCCATAGTTGACGCTCCATATAAAATACTGGTATTTAGCTGCATCTCTCTTTTTAAATTCTTACTCTTCAAATATTGTTTTTCTATAAATAATGTAATTATTACTTAAATCTAATTAATGTAATTATGGACTTTGCCTGGCGCGTTTGGTCTCCTACATATTCCCTGCCTAAGTAGGAAGTGTGTTGGAGGGCAGACGCACAGTCCTTGTAGCTATTATTTCGTGTACTAAGCTTTTTACTGTAGTTTTAATCATAATTATTTTTGTTGTTGCTGTTATTTTGTGCTCTACACTTTTCACTGTAGTTTAATCAAATTTTTTGTTTTTTGTTGCTGGTCATGTTGTGCGATTACGCTTTGGGTGATAATCAGTTCTAAACCTATAATGTGAATCTCGTGAAATATTGTGATTGTTACCTGTTGTAGTTGCCTTGTGAATAAATGAAATGAAATGAAATCTGTCAGACTGGAAGCTGACCCCAACCTAATTGGGAAAAGGCTAGGCAGATGATAATGATGAACCATACTAGAACGAATTGTGAAATGTAGGTACAATATTAGAAATAGAGTTGGAGCTGCAAGTGTGAATTAGAAATAAAGAGCTCCGTAGAAGAATCAAGGTAACCGACAAAGCCAGAAAAATTGCCAAACTAAAGTGTCAGTGAGCAGAGCACATTGTTTGCAGAACAAATGGTCGGTGGGGGCAATAGGTCTGGAGTGGCAACCGCATTCTTGAAATGCAGCGCTGGAAAGCCCACAAGGTCGACCAATGACCTATGTCGTGTGTATGTCGTATGGTGACCTGCATCCTAATTGCCAAACGCACTATTTATCAGAATCTGAATGGGATTGAAGATTATTTCTTAACCATTGCGTCATTTGTTCGAATAAATTGTCGGCTCAGTAACGTAAATAACGCAATTAATGTTGTTTATATATGTTATAGGCAAACTCCGAAGCTCCGGCGCTCCTAGGTTGGACTGGTCAATCCTCAGGTCAGACTGAATGACTTAGTCAAAGCCCAAACAAATGTAAATTTTCGGCCTTTGACTAAACAATTTTCGTCAAACCTGGGAGAGACTAATTTGGTCAGGCAAACGTCAAAACACAATTTTATATTTATATATTTAAAAAAAAAATATTATATATTTAAATCGGGGTTTGACGAGTCAAACTCCGATATAGGTATGAAGTGTCTTATCTTATTATATTTGGAAGCATTTTATCATTTAAGCAGCTTTCAAGTCTTAAGAACCGCTTAACTCTGCCAGTTCTGACACCTGATTGGTCAGCTTACGTGATTTTCACTTTTATATTTGAGATGCTTTGAGAGAATGCCGTGTGGCATTAGGCCCGCCTTTTGTACGATGTGCAATAAAGTATAAAATAAAAAAATAAATGCTTTGGAATATACGGAGGTTAGGTTAGGTTAGGTTAGTTTTTTTATGTGAAATGAACACTTATTTTTATTCAAATTAGAAATTTTCTCTTTAAACTTTACTTTTAAAGCTTCTTTATCCACGTTTTTAGTAACAACAACACCGTTTGATTCACTCATCTTCAATTTTACACAATTACACGCCCGCACGCTCAATGAACGAACATGAAATGACAAAACAATCGGTCGGAACACCGCGAGAGACATTATGAACCTGTTTAAACATGTTCAGATCAACGTTTGACCGAGTTTTGCAGTCGCTTCTAGGATTGACTAGGCCAAAACCGAAACAGAATAATTTACTTTCGACGTTTGACTGAAAAGTTAGGAGCTCCTGGGTTTGACTAAAAATACTTCAGGCAAAGGGCGAAATTGAAATGTATTTCGGGGATTGCCTGATGGCTTTGGCCAAACCTAGGATAAACCAGTCCTTCCGCGAAGAGACTGTGTTTCGGACTTTGACTATAACATATATATAGTCCTCCAGACCGAATTTCGGCCACGGCGGCCAATCTCAACGGAGACTAGCCATCGGCGCGGGAGATATTATAGTGCTCAAGTGTGTGCGCGGACACAAGAGCACTCACTCTTCCCTCACTCTCATAGTCCGATGGGACGGCAATCCGACACGACCGGAGAGAGATCAGGCGTAGGACCAACGGCTTAACGTGCTTTCCGAGGCACGGGGGTATCACACCGCCAACTTCCAAACTCCGGGCTGCTACTAAGAAATTCCTAATGGAAAAACCCAGTAACACTTTGCTCGGCCCGGGAATCGAACCCAGGACCCCACGCTCAGCGGTCGCGCTTGCGACCACGAGACCAACGGGGCAGTTAATGTTGTTTAACTTTCAATATGAAACCAATTCACCTCCATTCTGTAATAAAAAAAATTAAACTTTAAACCTGGTGAAGACGGCATGACGTGGTGAAGTTAGTGGGAGGCCTATGTCCAGGAATGTCTTTGGGCTTAAATAATGAGAAAACCTCTTAAGGACTCATTGTTATTATCATTACGAATAACTGTTGCATCATAAGGAATGACACCGTGAAAAAAGCCAGTTGTCAACAAAAATGTAGGGGACACCTGTTTTTTTTCGCCGTATGTCGCATGTTGCTGAAATCAGAAAAAAACGTGCTTACTTAACCTACGGTCCGAAACAAAGATGGCCTACCTAGTCTGTAATTCCACTTAAGTGCCTATGTTTCCACTTGAGTGACTTGCCTCTCATTAATGCCAGAGCAATGTTCAACCTATCTTATCTTTCTTTAAAAAAAAATCTGTTCATTCGACGCATTTAATAGAGATCGATGACAGTTTAATTGATTCTAGATGCCTAATTGCCTTGACTTTATTCGTAAGAAACATCAAATTTTCTGTTATAATTAAGAAACGTTATACCTAGGTTGATTTACAGATGACATCACACCTAAGAATACTAGTATCAAGGGATTGCCGATAAATATTTTTGCTGCAAAAAGTGTCTTAAGCCGGTGACATTATTTGCGGTTTTCGGGATAAAATGCGGAATGGTGGGTTTAGATCAAAAGAACATAACACCGAAACAATAATATTTTTTTTCTGTTCTTGTGATTGTAGTATATGCCAACGAAAAAATGCTTTTTCCCTGTCAGTTTATGCAAACATAGTTTGGTAGTGTGAGGATAGATTGTGCATTGTGTGGTGGCCCAGTGGTAAGGGGACCAGTAGCCAAGTTGTAACGGCCGCGGCTTACGAGTTGTAGATCGTGGGTTCGAACTATAGCAGGCACATTACTTTATATATATCTCAAAACAGTACAGGAAAACATCGTGAGGAAACGTGTCTTAGAACCAAAAAAAGTGAAGACATGTGACATAGTCTACCAAACCGCACTGGGTCCGTGTTGTTTATTATGACCCATTCCTTTGACCCTGAGATACCGTGACCCTGGCACATGGGCAACTGAAGGAACACGGGTGGGTTTTAGTCAGTAAAAGTCTGACACGCCCTCCCGCTCCGCCCAGAGCGGGAAAAGTCATTTGATGATTTCCCATCCAGAAAAAAAAAACCCATTCCTTCTCATCGAAAATTATAGGCTTTTGCAGATAAGATTGTGCATTGACTGGGCTGTTAGTCTAGTGGTTAGTGACCCTGACTGCTAAGACTGAGGTCGTGGGTTCGATTCCCACCCAGGACAAATGTTGTGTGATGAACACAATCATTTGTTCTGTGTCTAGGTGTAATTTATCTATACTTCTATACTTAATATTATAAAGCTTAAGAGTTTGTTTGATTGAACGCGCTAATCTCAGAAACGACTGGTCCGAATTGAAAAATTATTTTAACTAGACTAGACTAAATTAGTTTAACGGGGACGAAGTCGCGGGCTGAAGCTAGTCTATAATATGTATGTATTTAAAAATATATAAGTATATTTATCAGTTGTCTGGTTACCATAGTACACGCTCTGCCTAGTTTGGGACCAGATAACGGTGTGTTGGTTGTCCTAACATATTATTATTATTCTCTCCTTTGGTCTTAAGCAGCCTAAAAATATAATAGTTTTTAATTTATACAGGCACGTAAGCAGTTCAATTGCCACTAGAACGTAAGGTTTTGATCAATCATCTTCACAAACTTTAACTTTCTTGTTCTTTTCCCTATAATGTTTGTTCTGAAGAAACTTTAAAATACAAGAGCAAGCTTGTAATGCTCTACAGAAAGTTGTAAGACGATATATAACGCGCTCCATGTTGCTGCTTGCAGAGGATTTGTGTAGTAGGTCAGTCTGTTTAAAGGCTAATAGTTCATGTCGGTTAAGTTAAAAGATATAGGAGTGGGGAAGAGCCTGCTTGTGGTCGTATTTTTTGGGTTTTTCGTTTCTTATTTAGTTGAGAAAATATAATGCAAAATGAAAATGGTTTCTCATTTATGAAAGAATGTTTGGCTGTGTAGAGAATAGTTACCGATTGTAAAGTCGGGAAAATAATTGTTGAACAAATTGACTACCAGTATAAATTGTGTGATATACAAATCACAACTTAGACTATAGACTGTAGTATGAAATGGCACGCCAAATAGGGATTTTCTTAACAATTAATTTCATTGCGTTTCCCTTTATTGTCGTTAAAGGTCGGATCCTAAAACAAGAACTGGAAAAAACTTTTTCTATCTGTTTTCTATTTGGCCTTTGACGTCTTCCCTCTCCAGCTCTCTCCTTCGCCAGTTCATTGCAGCGATTGTCAGAACACATAAGTTCAATAGCGACTTATTCGAAACCTAGGTAACAAAATCAATTAAATGAAATTGAAGGCAACTCACAAACTAATCTTCTTCTCACCACTTTCCTCCTCAACTTAACAAAGTACTTCAATACTTACATTCAGAATTACATTTTCAAATCGCAGAATAGGCGATCGTAGGTCAATTTTCCGGCAAGTACCCACGTGGTAACTGAAGCGTCCGTGGTGAACCAATCGTAGCAAATGCACCATTTGCACCAGCCGCTAACCGGGCAACCGGGCAGCCGGGAAACCAGGACGAACACAATCGCAAATTGAAAATTGTTTTATATGCAAACGGAACGGCTGCGTGGAATGAGAGTTTCAAACTGGATTTTCATCGAAAAGGCCTGATGAGAGTTCGTTTTTTTTAATATTACGGCTTATAAGAAACTAGCTTCTACCCGCGACTTTGTTTGCGTCAAATTTCTTGCTCCCCCGACCCATCGGATCGCCTGCCCGTGCGAGGTCTATGTATTCGTGACTATTTTTCCTTTTGCTTGACTTCTAAGGGTTCTAGCGTGATATTATAATAATATAGCCTATAGCCGGCCCCGACAAATGGACTATCCAACACTAAAATATTTTTTCAATTCGAACCAGTATTTTCTGAGATTAGCGCGTTCAATCAAACAAACAAACCAACTCTTCACCTTTATAATATTATAGTATAGATATGGTTTAACAGCTTATGGTTCTGGGTCACACACGGTACGTCTTCCATGTTTTCTGAATTTCACACTATATTTTACAATTATGTTGGAGGTTTTCTTATCTGCCTCTGTACATTATATCAGATTATTACGTGTCTAATAATACAATATGTAACATTGTACTTTTGGCGAGTTGGTAGGTAATTCTTTTACGTGTTGTGGTATAGTAATTTTATTTTAGGTGCATCGTCTTCACATATAATTATATAAATATTATATACAAATATTGAAATATTATTAAAGAGTAACGGTGGAGTTTCTTGCCCATTCTTCTCCATACGAATCTACCTTTTGGAAGGGGCAACTAGAATCAATTCTATTTCCATGTCGTCATCGTTGTTCATTATACATGATGACGTTCAAAAGTGCCTTTTTTGGGCCTACTTCAAATAAAGGCTTAGACTTTATGTACCGAGAAATCGTTGTTATTATTATTTTATAGTTATGAAGTAATGTTTTTTTTTTTTAAATAAAACTAACAATTAAATGGACTCTTTTCGATGCACACATCTTTTTGATTCTGAGGTTGTAGTATAGACCCAGACCGTATTTCGGCATCGGCGCGGGAGATATTATAGTTTACAAGTGTGTGCGCAGGCACAGGACGGTGCACTAGCTTCCCTCACTCTCATAGTCCGATGGGACGGCAATCCGACACGACGGGAGAGAGATTAGGCGTAGGACCAACAATGGCTTAAAGTGCTTTCCGAGGCACAGGGGTGTCACACCGCCAACTTCCAGAGATTAACGTCCAGAGACATCCTTGTTCACTATACATGTACGCACACGTGTTTGACTGATGACTGTATACAGCTGTAAGTAATACGAGAGAGCCTATTTCTTAGTATCAATTTTCTCAGATAATTTTAGTTATACTTTCGCTTTCAGTATGATTCCAGTTATTTCACTACGCAAGACCAGTGAAAACACAAGGCTCTTCTTATTGAATTCCAAAAAGAATAAAACGAGCGAGACACTCGGTTTTCCTTTGACTTTTACAATTTTATAAAAGCAAAGAGAGTACCAATATACTGTAATTTCTAAACGTGTATTTTCAATAGAACCGTAGAAGCGTAGACGTTGGCGTAGCAGTGTCAAAGCGTAGACCGCGTAGCCGCGTAGCCTTTATCGTTTGACTATCTATTTCGTAGCGTCTCTCTATCTTTGAATCAAACGGGCGTAAAAACCTGCACAGTCGACTTAATTCATTATAGTCCATACAATGTGAATGTTTCGCATAGAAATTGATTTACATAGTAAAAAACAGGGTAAAGCGAATAAATCAATATTTCAATAGTAAGTCAAGGTATCCTTTGAATACAATTTCCGATAGAAAGCCTATTCGCCATTGACCGCTTTCTTTAGTTTGCGCTTACTTTCAATCAACCGGATATAATAGGCTTTTTTGTATACAGCCTATATTTTTGGTGTAGCTTAGAGTGGTTTATTTTGTTACTTTTTATAATGTAGTTCCCTAACGTTCTGCCTGTTTTATTATTTGGTATATGAACTATACAGGGTGGCATAGACGCACAAACTGTAACCATGAATTCAGCGCATGATTCTAGGATCCTGGCGTAGAAAATTCTTGTCGGTCATAAAAAAAACTGCTGTATTTAAGATAAGTGCAATACTTAAGCGGTCAAAATGTACAGTAGAGCTTTTGCACAGGTTTTTTTTAAAATAACTAACAAAAAATTCAAAATCAGTTTAATTTGTAAAACCAGGTGTTGTAAATAAAATATGTGTGTACAGTATATTTACCGTTGACGTCGTGTAGATATCAATAAAGTAGGGTACTAAAGTTACACTTATGTACCTAACAGAAATAACTTTCATTAAGAGAAAATTAGAAAATCTATCCAAGTATCCACGCTAAATTATTCAACGCAGGAGCTTTTAGAATCATGTGCTGAAACCATGGTAACAGGTTGCACGTCCATGTCCGATCTTCAGAGACCTACAGAGACCGGGGCTCCTGACTGAATTCACGGGTCGATCAAAGTTTAAGTTGCGTTAGCCGCTGTCGGCTTGAGATCAGAGGGGTGATTGCGGAACTTTTTATCGTTAGGAATTGGTTTAATATTCATAGTTAAACAACATTCATTGCGTTATTTACGTTGCTGAGCCGACAATTTATTCGAATAAATGACGCAATGGTTTAGAAATAATCTTTAATCCCATTCAGATTCTGATAAATTGTGCGTTTCGCAATTAGGGTGCAGGTGTCCATTCATTACATATCGACACTCCTTCGTCCCTCAAAAAGCACGCTAAGCCGTTGGTCCCGGCTGTTATTCGTAGATCTATGACAATCGTACCGGCACCGTGTGGTGCCGGACGTAAAGAATAACACCACCCCATTTCTTCCCGTGGGTGTCGTAAAAGGCGACTAAGGGACTTACTAGAGAATGGGCAGCAGCGTTCTCTATGCATTTTACCACCATACTGCGATCGTCAACCCGCCTGCCAAGCGTGGCGATTATGGCAAAGCCCCTCAAATTGGGGGAGGCCTAAGTCTAGCAGTGGACGTCTTACGGCTGAAATGATGATGATGATGATGATAATCGTAATGGGGCGTCAGAAGCTCAAAAGTTTGACAAACAGTCTTACCAAGGGTACCAAGTTACTGGGTGGTGGAGGTCTGATAGGCAGCTGCTCTATGTTAAATGCTGGTATGAAGCCGACCCCAAAATAGTAAAAGGGTAGGCAGATTGATTAGGTCTAATTTTCTAATAATATTTGCTGACTGGTCTAAAAAAGGAAGGCTCATAGTTTAACTGTTTTCGAACAATGTTAACTACGTTAAAAATAAAAACGTTGCATTGCGTGTTGGTTTACGTCACGTATTTCAAGCCGAGTTTCATTTATCTGTGTCGTGAGTTATCTCCCTAATACCTTGGCAGTTTTGGTAAAGGACAGGACGGGCAGAGGCTTTGCATTTTACGCGGTATAACTATGTTGGCACATAATAGTATCTACTATCCTTTAAAATGTTCAGAGCATACCTTTTTTTTTTTTCTGGATGGGAAATCATCAAATGACTTCTTCCGCTCTGGGCGGAGCGGGAGGGCGTGTCAGACTTTTCCTGACTAAAACCCACCCGTGTTCCCTCAGGTGCCCATGTGCCAGGGTCACGGTATTCAGAGCATACCATAGAATAATACCAGACTATTATCATTTTGTTATAGAGCGAGATATAGACCGTTAGTGATCCTACGAGCCAGTTTTTGTATTTTAAACATTATTCCGATCAAGTAAAATTTTTAATACAAAATTGACCACTTGCGGATTATCGACTCGTCGATCGACTTATCGATTATCGACTGGCCTGTTAGTCTAGTGGTTAGTGACCCTGACTGCTAAGACTGAGGTCGTGGGTTCGATTCCCACCCAGGACAAATCTTTGTGTGATGAGTACAATCGTTTGTTCTGTGTCTGGGTGTAATTTATCTATAATATGTATTTATTTAGAAATATATAAGTATGTTTATCAGTTGTCTGGTTGCCATAGTACAGGCTCTGCCTAGTTTGGGATCAGATAACGTTGTGTTGGTTGTCCAAAGATATTTATTTATTTATTATATTGTCAGTTTTAAATAAAGAACAACTGAAATACTATTTCGCGCACATTACAAAAACTGTCTTGATTATTTGTTGATTTCTTTTTTAAACCATTTTAAAAGAAAAACTTTGTTTTTCTAGAAGACCTTACTGTCTCATGGCAGAGCAATGGATATTCTTGTACAGAGATGTCATGACCATTGAATACCAGGTTTCAAGGAAGACTGGAGATTTCACCAATCACATCAGATTTTTTTAAATAAAGTTATTATAACATCATCAACATCTATTAAGTAGACAAAATACATAATTATTGAAGCCAAGTCGGAATCCATTAATAAGAACGTGCCCAAAGGGGTCCACCCTTTATGGCAGAATTTTTTTCGTCATAATATTATTTTGCATAACAGCGGATAGCATAAACTTCATTTCGCAGAAAATCGTTTGGCATAAACTCATTTATCATACATTCACAACGCATAATTTTATAAGTCAGAATCATCTTTAGGCATAAATTTTATATCCATAATAATGAAAAAACCGGCCAAGTGCGAGTCGGACTCGCGCACCGAGGGTTCCGTACAAACCTGCAGGTCATCATCATCATCATTCGTCATCATCGTTTATGAAATTAAATGTTTTTTTTTTTAATTTTTATATTTGAGTTGACTGAATGAAAGGTAAATTGTGGTTTACGATTTATGACGTATTAAAAAAAAACTACTTACTAGATCTCGTTCAAACCAATTTTCGTTGGTAGTTTTCATGGTAATGTACATCATATATTTTTTTTAGTTTTATCATTCCCTTATTTTAGAAGTTACGGGGGGGGGGACACACATTTTACCACTTTGGAAGTGTCTCTCGCGCAAACTATTCAGTTTAGAAAAAAATGATATTAGAAACCTCAATTTCATTTTTAAAGACCTATCCATAGATACCCCACACGTAAGGGTTTGATTAAAAAAAAATTTTGTGTTTCAGTTCTATGTATGGGGAACCCCAAATATTATTGTTTTAAAAAAAAATGATATTAGAAACCTCAATATCATTTTTGAAGACCTATCCATAGATACCCCACACGTATGGGTTTGATGAAAAAAAAATTTTTGAGTTTCAATTCTATGTATGGGGAACCCCAAATATTATTGCTTTTTTTATATTTTTGTGTGAAAATCTTAATGCGGTTCACTGAATACATCCACTTACCAAGTTTCAATAGCACAGCTCTTATAGTTTCGGAGAAAAGTGGCTGTGACATACTCGGACAGACAGACAGACAGACAGACAGACATGGCGAATCTATAAGGGTTCCGTTTTTTGCCATTTGGCAACGGAACCCTAAAAAGGAGAACCATCATATCGCAGAAAGTTCGCAGTCAGAATCGTCTCTTGGCATTATTTCATATCGATAGTCCTTAAAAGGCAGAACTATCATATCTCAGAAACTTTACAGTTAGAATCATCTTTTGGCATACATTTCATATCCATAATAATTGAAACGCTCATCTATTACATTACAGAAAAATCATATTTAGCACGCTGCATGCAGACATGCAAACAAGCATACACCATGCACGCAGCATGCAAGTAAGCATGCAGCATGCAAGCAAGCATGCAGCATGCAAGCAAGCTCACAGCATTCAGGCGAGCATGCAATATGCAGCATGCATGCTTCTGTCATGGCTCCGGCGCTGCATGGCTCCGGCGGTCCCACGCGAGCTCATCGTCGCAGATGGTTTTACGTTCACCACCGCAGCTTCGGCTTGCTGGCCGGCTCCACCGGCCAGCCTCAGCCACGGTGGCGAGCGTCAAAATCACCTGCTCCTCAACTCGCGGGCCGCCTCGCCCCTCCGCGCCTACGCGGGCTTAAATTACACTCAAGGGGTAGGGCAGACAAGACTACGTGGAGTCGGTTCTGCAGCGATTCGTTTCTGTCAATAACTTTTGTAGCACCACATATTGATTATGTTGAGTTTTTGAGACACTATTTTAATTTTAATTTAAGGTTAAAATGCAATTTTATAGGAATGACAATATGCCTAACAAAATTATTCTAAACGAAATTCTGCCATCTTCATAGTATGCCAAGTGAAATTGTACCAAATAATCGTCGCTCTAAATAAATGTTATGCTAAACGAAATTCTGCGTAATGTTAAGTCTGCCAAAGGTAATTATGCTTAATAAAATTCTGCCATCTTAAAAGTATGCCAGCGTAAAGTCGGACACATAAACATTCGGCCAAACAATGATTATGCTAAACATTTTTTATGCCTAACAAATATTCGTTTAAAGAAGATTATGCCAAGTGTGTTATGCCAAATAAAATTCGGAGCATCAAGTTTCTGCCAGATAGAGGGAACCCGCCCAAAGAGATATACCATTGACTTGAAGAGCAATACTTGTAAATTTAAGACAGCTCAATAACAAACATTTTTGTTAAGTTGATCAAATTAATTGTAGCGTTCTTTTTTTTTGGGTGGGAAGTCATCAAATGACGTCTCTCTAGAGTGGAGCGGAAGGGCGTGTCAGAATTTTACTGACTAAACCCACCGGTGTTCCTTGAGTTACCCATATGCCAGGGCCACGGTAACTCTTTCGAACGAATCTCGCGACCCTGGCAGGCATCGGTCCTAGTAGACTCCTTCAGTATTGCTAATATTTCTTTGAGCGCAGCGAGCTACCCATTGCTCGCTTGCAAACTCGCATCTACGGTGGCCGGGGCTAGGGGCGTGAGGGCGCATAGCTTGTCTCTCCCTCACGTGCCCCGCCTCCTTCTTTTCGAGCATTACTGCTTCGCGAGAATTACTGCTTCGCAGAAGGAGGTGACGGCTTCCCATGCCCTCTCGCTCTATACCATGGCTTGCACCAGGGCCGGACGCGAGAGGTCGCCGCCGCCGATCACCTCCGAGAGGACGCGGTGGTGCTCCGCCTAGGCGGGGTGCAACTCCACCGTATGCTCCATCGTGTCCTCCAGACGATCCTCGCAATGGAAATATCCAGGCGTGTCCTCCTGCTTTATCCTGATCAGGAACCCCCCGAAGCACCCATGCCCGGTGAGAATCTACGTCAGGCGGAAGGTGAGGACGCCGTGGCGCCTCTCTATCCACTCCTCAAAGAGGGGACTTACCGCCGAAATTGTGACGTACCCAGCGCTGGGTTGCGACAATCGTACCCGCCATGTCGCCATGAGATCCTGCCGGAGCTCTGTCCGCCGTGCCGCGATTTGTCTCGGCAGCGGAGTTTCGCCCCGGCGTTTCGCCTCCTCGCGCTACTCTCACATGTGGGTGAGAACCTTTACCTCCAGATCCCATGGCGGCATTTCAGCAAAATTGTAGCGTTTGATTGACATTTTACTATGAGAAATCATTTGGAAAAGGTTCTTAACGTTTTTAATTACGACCGTTGGGCCTCTATTGTAGTTCACCGCTCCGAGTCAACAGAATAGCATCGTTCCATTAAATATATATTTTTTTAATGAAAGTAATTATTATAAGCCAGGTAGGCTAGGTAGATTTACTAAATACACTGCAGGGAATTTACAATCAGCACTTAAAGCCTAAGCTAATACTATTCATAGCTTTACAAACATAGACAGCCTGTAGACTACCAGACGATCAGACCATTACATATATTTTAAGACCTCTTATATTAAGGCGGGCTTGCTCCCAAGGGTGGGATAAACTGAATGAAGTGCCATTTACTCAGATTTACAGAGATGTACCAGACTTCTGCGCAGACACTTGTATTTAATCGAACATCAAATAATTCCAACTAAGTTTTCCTAAAAATATTATTGTACCCCCTAATATAATGATTTCATCTCTTTTTGTAAATCTAAAATAATTTATATCTTGGGGTCGTAAAAATACTAAATAGCCTAGTAACTGCAATCAACTTTTGATGTACTGGTTTCTCACAGTTTAAACATAATCTAACCCAGTTGATGGTCAGGATACTCTAGCTAAGTTGATGCAACCAACTAATAGAAAAGGCTTGAAAGTATAAAATAGGAACTATTTTTTTTAAGTGTCCCTTATTAGAAACTAAATAAATTTTTAGAGGATAAGTTTAAAATTTCCACTTTTTATTTTCTTTAGTGCGAAGACATTTTTTTTATCTTGAAAGTCATCGTTATCGAAACGATAGTGGAATGGTGGGAATAGATTAAGTAGTTAGGTTATAATACTAAAGGTGAGGTTCACTATCGAACGTGTGAACTTAGTCTTTTGGAAGGGGTCACGCTTATGATAAGCATACGCAAGAATTTATTTTATCTCATCATTATCTCAACTTATTCAATCAACTTAAGGCCCTCTTGTAGTTGAAGACGTTTCGGCGAACACTGGCCGGTCGTTGCGAGCGCTTGTGCTGCTAGATTTTGTGTATAATTGTTTCGTGGAGACAAAATGATAAGGAAATTATAAAATATTTTCTCAGCATGCCCTAAAAAACAATAAAACCTATCTTTTGGTATAAGTTTTACATGGTTTAATGATGGAATCTTTTCAAGGTACACGTTTTAAATGGCGATTTAGTGTCATCTTTATGGTTATTTTTTATCGAGCCAATTGTTTTAATTCACGTTTCTATCTTCACACAGCGCTTAACAGTATGTTCAATTTTCCTAAATGTTTTTATTTTTACGGAAACTAGCCATTTTGCTAGATTTACAGAGGTTTAAAAAAGTTAAAAAGTACTGCAACCTCGCCTTAAAGCAGTGGCAAGTTTTCTCACACATCGGTCCGTAGCGGGAAGTGTACCGGAAAAGTGGAAAATTGTCGCGATAGCCGCCTGCATGCTGCATCCTTGTGTCATCTGATAGGAGGCTGTAAGTTATGTGTGTCATTTATTTTGTATTTTACTACATAACAGGGCAGTAGAGAGTTGAAGGGTGTCACGTTCGCACCGACGTAAAAATATCGTGGTGGCGTTTTTTCGTGCACTGGGTTTTCAGCACATTGCTTAGCGCTTAGAGTTGGAAATTGAACAGTATGTTTTTTCAACGCGCTAGGAGACACTGCTGGATTTTTTATACTTTCACGCCCATGCGAGCATAGTCCTAGAGAGATGCCACACGGGCGTTGCCATTGCGTAGCATTGTTGCAACGCTAACCCGTTCCAGTATAATATCTGATCCTCAGTAAAAGTCCGGGAAAGCCAGTATGGCATCTCTCTTATTTTGAGAACAGGATAAAAATAGGACTTACTTGTCACTGTCTTCTTTTCTGTAAATTTGTTTGGAACGGATTTTTTGCAAGCTCTAGCTTACTGCTGGATACATACAAACCAAATATTAAATTATTACGTGTACGTGTGGAAGCGGCGACGCCCGCCCCTGCTTGCTGTGCCTGCAGCCAGAACGAACCTACTGGCGAGAACTCCTCTCACTAGAGCCATCCGCGTGGTGAACGAGGTTCACGAGAGGGTTGATGTATTGTCGTGCAACTTGAGTGAATTTGCAAGAGTTACGTTATTATTACGATTAGTTACGATTTTATAGGATGTACTTATGTTAAGGATTTAGCATGTAAGGCCACGCTATCGCATTGGATCGCTGATCTGTAATGGTAGTGTAGGTAAGAGTTGCGTAAATAAATAAATAAATTATTTACAGAGGTAATATATACTTTTATAGATGAAAGAAAGTTTATTGCATAAACAGTGCCTTAACCCATAGATAAATTAATTAATTGACTGGCCTGTTAGTCTAGTGGTTAGTGACCCTGACTGCTGAGATTGAGGTCGTGGGTTCGATTCCCACCCAGGACAAATCTTTGTGTGATGAGCACGATCATTTGTTCTGTGTCTGGGTGTAATTTATCTATAATATGTATGTATTTATAAATATATAAGTATGTTTATCAGTTGTCTGATTGCCATAGTACAGGCTCTGCCTAGTTTGGGATCAGATAACGGTGTGTTGGTTGTCCTAAGATATTTATTTATTTTATTTATTTAATTAAGAACTAATAAACGTATAAAGAAATGGTTACCCTGTATTTTTTTTACTCGAAAACTGAAAATATCTCTGTCTGCAGCCCTCCAGCTTTTGTAGTAAATTTAATTAGCCCGCGAAGGTATGTAGCTTGGACAGCCTTGCCTTAAGGGGGATGCTCCGACCAGCCCGCGAAATTCAAAATTTCTTACGTTTTTAGGGTTCCACACCACAAAAGGAAAAAGCGGAACCCTTATATGATCACTTTGTTGTCCGTCCGTCCGTCCGTCCGTCCGTCCGTCTGTCAAGACCCTTTTTCTCAGGAACGCGTGGAGGTATCATGCTGAAATTTATAATAAATACTCAAGTCTACTGTCCCTTGGAGCTGTGAAAAAATTAAACTTCTAAGCCAAGGCAATCAAAAGATATAGCCGTTTATACCGCAAATTTCCACAAATTTTCGAAACTCGCAAGGGAATCTTAACCTAAAGGGTACTTCCAGTCGATCTAGAATTTTGAAATTTGGTACGAGGCAACGTCTTATAGCACAGATAAAGGAAAAATTGCGAAAACCGTAAATTTTTAGTTACATCATATAATTTTTATTTTTTAAAATTTTTAACTTTAAACCTACAGGTTTGTACGGAACCCTCGGTGCGCGAGTCCGACTCGCACTTGGCCGGTTTTTTTGCAATTTGCAGGCCAGTGCTGGGTTGTATGTTGATTAAAATATTATTCGCGCCTGTAAGACGTATGTCGTTACAGAATTATAATTATCAAAATCGCCAATACAACCCTCCAAGTTCATAAAGCTGTATGAATGACTTTTTCTCTTTGTTTTTGTTTTTAGACCTTTATGAACTTAGAGGGTTGTATTGGTGGCAAAAAAACGCAAGAAATTTTGAATTTCGCGGGCTGGTTTGGAGCATTCACCTTTAACTAAAACTGTACATAACATCACGCATGTGATTCCCAAAGGGTCAGGCAGAGGCAGAGATCTATAGTCCACCCACATTTCACCAGTTATGTCTAAGTCCAATGTAACAGGGGGTGAGTCAATTAAATTGTACTTACCAAATAACAAAGCCAATCAAGGAAAACGCATAAAATATTTTATGCTCACAGTACTTAGTTCCAGTTCAGTTAATAAGTTCTGAAAACACTTCGGAGACGATATTGTGCCACGCCATGGCAGCTGAGGAGTTATTCATTCAATTTACGACCCCTGCCGAAGAGCTGGCATTCGCTGGATGTGGCACTGAGCTTCAAGAATATATCAGAGGCTTCATTGCGCTTGTTGCATAAATAACTTTTAAGTATGTGATCATGGTACAAACTTTTAAAAATAGTAAATAGTATTTACGTAATTTTTTTTGTCACGTCCGTAAGTGTGTCCGTGGCATCACAGTGGGCCCTATCTGAATACCAGCGCTGCGGTAGTTGTTTTTTTTATAAATATCACAGCAATATGCTGAAATAGGAGCCTTTTTGGCCTCGCACAGGTCTTATTCTTTTAATTTTATAATTTTTACCTTTTTGTTATCTTGAAAGTTTTTATGTTCTTTTTATTGTCTTTCTTTCTTTCTATTTGTGGATCTATGATAGTCGTTACGGGTCATCAGAAGCCCGAAAGTCTGAAAACCAGTCGGACCAAGGCGTTAACTGTAACAGCGTTAAGCCCAAGACACCTTGACCCTGGCACATGGGCAACTGAAGGAACACGGGTGGGTTTTAGTCGGTAAAGTCTGACACGCCTTCCCGCTCCGCGCAAGAGCGATTCATTCGATGATTTCCCATCCAAAAAAAAAATAAAAGCTTTAAACCCAGTAACTGGATAATACGGCACCGTTACTGGATTACGAACGTCAGATAGGCAATCGCTCCATGTAAAATAATGGTATTCAGGTGTTTCCTGATAGACTGGAAGCCGACCCCAAGATAGTTTGGAAAAGTCTAGGCAGATGATGATGATGTACTTGTCATTTTTAGGGTTCCATTGCCAAATAGCAAAAAACGGAACCCTTATAGATTCGTCATGTCTGTCTGTCTGTCCGAGTATGTCACAGCGACTTTTTTCCGAAACTATAAGAGCCATGCTGTTGAAACTTGGTAAGTAGATGTATTCTGTGAGCCGCATTAAGATTTTCACACAAAAATAGAAAAAAAAAAACAATAATATTTGGGGTTCCCCATACATAGAACTGAAACTAAAAAAAATATTTCATCAAACCCATACGTGTGGGGTATCTATGGATAGGTCTTCAAAAATAATATTGAGGTTTCTAATATCATTTTTTTCTAAACTGAATAGTTTGCGCGAGAGACACTTCCAAAGTGGTAAAATGTGTGTCCCCCCCCCGTAACTTCTAAAATAAGGGAATGATAAAACTAAAAAAATATATGATGTACATTACTACGTAAACTTCCACCGAAAATTAGTTTTAACGAGATCTAGTAAGTAGTTTTTTTTTTAAATACGTCATAAATCGTAAACCACAATTTACCTTTCATTCAGTCAACTCAAATATAAAATTAAAAAAAAAAAAACATTTAATTTCATAAACATGAACCTTATGCATAAACCGTGAATACCTGAAGGTTTGTACGGAACCCTCGGTGCGCGAGTCCGACTCGCACTTGGCCGGTTTTTTGAGTAATTTTTACACTTTGATTGGAAATAATTAAACCTTTGGAACAGTAGCAGTGCAGTCGTGGTCTAGTGCTCTAACTTAAAAATTCTAGGTCCTAGGGTTGAACTCAGACTAGTGTATTACTTTGTGTAAATTTGTTCATCACCACTGCTCTCAAAACGGTGAAGGAAAACATCGTAAAGAAACCGGCATGTCCTAGAAGCAAAAATTGGCAGACTTAGGTATGTTGTCATCTACCAACCCGCACTGGACTCGCTTGGTGATATACAACCCACTCACTCTTGAAGAGAGGAGGGTTGTGGCCCAGCAGTGGGAACATATATAAAATTCAATTTCAAACAATCATCATTTCGGGCGTAAGACCTCCACTGTTGGACATAGGCCTCCCCCTAACGAGTGGGTGCCATAATTAATTTCAAACGTTTGGTATGCGGGCGAGCAATCGCAGTATGGTGGTAAAATGTTAGATGGTAAAATAGAGATCACTGCTGCCCATTCTCTAGTAAGTCCCTTAGACGTCATTTACGACACCCACGTAAAGAAATGGGATGCTGCTATTCTTTACGTTCGGCACCACACGGAATCAATCAATTTCAAACAATACTATCATTGTTTTATTGACTGTCTGTAACTTTGCATGAGGTTTGTATTCAAAACGCTATTATTGTTTGTAACCTTTTACTTCACGATAATCGGAAATTGGGACACAAAATCGGTTAAACCATCGCCATCGAACTGTGACGGGTCAAGCGGCCAATGGTTCCTACTTAATGAAGTTGCGTTTGAATTTCCTATTATTGTGACTATTTTAAAGGTTACGAAATTAACAGTCAACAAATTAATGGAAGATTTTGTTGCACCTTGGATTTAGAACTCTAGGTGTTGGACGACTGCCAGGGTCGCGAGATTTCTTCGAAAGAGATACCATGGCCCTGGCATATAGGCAACTGAAGGAACATGGGTTGGTTTTAGTCAGTAAAAGTCTGACACGCCCTCCCGCTCCGCCCAGAGCGGGAGACGTCATTTGATGATTTCCCACCCATAAGAAAAAAGAAAAGGTGTTGAATCGAGCATTGAGATTCGAACAGACTGCATCCCAGCACGTCGAAAAACTTAAACTGTTCGATTTTCAACTGTCTGCTTTATTTAAGCATAGAGTTGAAGATCCAGTGTGCAAAAAACCCCGCTGCGGTCTAGTATGGAAGGTTTTGCGATCTTGCCACTCAAAACATTGAAAAAGAACAATGGATATTTAAAAAAAGAAAATATAGAGAAATGTCCATATAATTTCTTTTTTAAATATCCATAAACTTTCAATAGTCTGAAATAAACTTTTTTTTTTTTTACTTTATTTAACCGACTTCAAACAGGAGGAGGTTCTCAATTTGTGTTTTAGTATTTTTTTATTGTACGTATGTTCCAAGGTATCTCTGGCAATTGTGGTAAATTACCAAAATATATTTTTTAGTAAATAGCCAGAAACCGGTGCCTCAGGGATGGTCCCATATAAATTTTATTTACTTTCATTGGGTATATTTGGCGTTAGCCTCGATAATACGTTTTTAATCTACTTTGTATTTCTAGAAGACATTCTACTGTTTCCTGTCACTGTTGATAACATAGCAAGTGGTATACCAATTGGTGTAGGGTAGGTACCATAACTAAAAAGTGAAAATAAAACATTTTCAAACAAAAAAAAAAACCGACTTCCGAAAAAAAACGCTACAAAGTGAAAAATTAGTTTAATACAGAATATAAATATTTACTCAAAAACATAAAATAGGTAAAATACAGTATCAATCTTACAAATAGTATAGGAAGTACAAAGTATGATCTTGTACTAAAGGATAAACCTGTTTCACAGGCGGCAATTTCGGAAGTCTGTTTTTTTGGTAAAACTTTTTTTGTCAGAGTGATATCGTATCCAGTATCCAAATCCAATTTCTACATCCTACCAAACAATCAGTTAGAGCAACACGTTGTACAATTCTGTTTGCTTTGCAGTGCGATAGCCGATCGAGTGTGATGACCAGCCAATATGGCCAATAATTTGTCGGACATAATACAGCCAACATTGTTGGATTGGCTGATTTTGTTGGCGCTTGATTAGTGTACTGTCGTGTTTATTATGTCCAAAGTTTGGTTTGGTTTCTGTGTGTTGATTGGTGATTGTTTTTGTCATCTAGCGGATAGTGATAGTACTGATTGATGGCTTGGTTAAGGTTGCGTGGCTTTTTGTGGGCTACATGTCCTGGGTTCGATTCCAGTTCGTGAATGTGGTTCTTGAGTTTGTGAACATACCTACGACATTACAGTTTATTGTTTTTCGGACTTAAAAACTGTTGATTCTCGTGGTTAGAAAATCTTGTATGAAATAATAATTTAATCTCTTAAATATTTTGGGTCCCAATTTGCTAACGTCGTCTTATGCAAGCAAATTCATATATATTCAGAATTTTGACATCAGCAAGTCTCAAGAAAATTATGCAGAGTCATGCATGCACGTGTATGAACTGACAGTGAAGAAGACATTTCAACTTACCAATAATTTTTAAAAGAGTAACCATGGAGTTTCTTGCCGGCTCTTCTCCATAGAAATCAACCATTTGGAACTATGCACCTAGCTTCTGACGTTTCATAAATGCCCTTGTAGGTTTATGTGAAATAAAAATATTTTGATGATTTCGATGTTGGCTTTGTTTTTAAGGGTAATGCGTCGGCAAACCATTTTTGTTTTAAGTTAGCTACGACTTTTTCTTTACCGACTTCAAAATTGAGGCCGTTCTCAATTCCTCGAGTTTCGGAAGCCAGTGGCGTAATTCGAGAACAGTACCAAAGATACAAACTTCCGAAGTTAAAAGTTATTTTGATTTTTTTACTTTGTAGTATTTGTTTTTGAAAGTAGTTTTTTTTTTCTGTAAAAATAGTTTTGATCAGGCCTATTGTTGATATAATGCTTTGAGAACCGTGCCTACGAGCACAATCTAGGTGGCCAGCCATTCTGCCAAATATTCCTTAAAACGCTAAACCCACAAAAGAAACAGTAACAATCTTAGTATACTGCCAACATATATCTTAAACCAACGTTTTCAACTGTGCTGCCTAGCGCAGGTATGACTTCAATCATAGCCGATTATCTATTCTACTTGAATGAGCATGGGACAATGCGCTATAAGGTATCTCCTACATTCAATGCTGGAGACACTCGACTTCACGTGTGGGAATGTGATTCAATGCAAGAGCTTCTCTCTTTTCAAGTGGGGCCATTTTGGCTTGCACTTTACATTTAGGATTCTAAAGCGTAACTCTGTCATGCGATTGCCAAAATCTATCTGCTAATCTTTCCTCAACTATTTTGGGGTCAGCTTCCAGCCTAATCGGCTGAATATCAGTATTTTAAATCGAGCGACTGCTTATCTGACCTCCACAGCCCAACCAAACAAAGAGGACCAACATAAAAAGTAAATTTAGGCCCAACACCATTTTTAACCGACTTCAAAAAAAGGAGGAGGTTATCAATTCGTCTGTATTTTTTTTTAAATATTTTTTTTTATGTTTGTTAGCTTATAACTTTTGACTGGTGAACCGATTTCGATGATTTTGTTTTTATTTGAAAGCTGGTGCTACCCGAATGGTCCCATTTAGTCAGAAGTTCCTGTGATTAATAAATACGTTTCCAAAAAATGCATTTTATTTGGCGTATGTAGTCGGTTGGACGAATGTTTAGTAACCATGTAACAGCCAAAATAGTTTAGATATATAGGGTTAACACGCTTTTATTAGCTTCATTTTACATTTAATTTTGTTACATAAAGAGTATATTTAGTTTAATTTGTGATATTCTTGTGCGATTCCCAATAATTACTTTTACTTTCCTTCAGTTCAGATGTGCTGATCGCGTTCAGTTTCATTGGTGAAATTGGCAAGTAGTCTGTTGTACAGAATACGTATACGACAGCTTTGTGATGTTTTTTTTTTTTTGGATGGGAAATCATCAAATGACTTCTCCCGCTCTGGGCGGAGCGGGAGGGCGTGTCAGACTTTTACTGACTAAAACCCACCCATGTTCCTTCAGTTGCCCATGTGCCAGGGTCACGGTATCTCTGTCGAACAATCACGCGACTCCGGCAGGCATCGGTCCTAGCAGAGCCCTTCATTTGTCTGTTTACATCCCGTATGTTTAGTGCTAAATAGATTGAGTGTTGTTTTGTAGAAGCGAGCCTTAGTCTGTTACGTGGGTTACCGGACTTGAAGAATAACACCATCCTATTTCTTCCCGTGGGTGTCTTAGAAGGCGACAACGGTAGTTTTTAGAGAATGGGCATCTGTGTTCTCTATGCATTTTACCACCATACTGCGATCGCCAACCCGTCTGCCAAGCGTGGCGATTATGGCAGACACCCCCCTTTGGGAGAGGCCTATATCCAACAGTGGACGTCTTTCGGCTGAAATGATTGATGATCATAATAATGAGCCTTAGTCAACATAGCTGAGCGGTGGTGGCCCAGTGGTATCGGCCTCCAACTTCTAGGTCTAGTTTAGTAGGTTGAGTTCTAGGTCGTGGGCCCGAACCCAGGTAGGCTCTTTCATCATCATCATTTCAGCCGAAAGACGTCCACTGCTGGACATAGGCCTCCCCCAAGCACCGCCACTTCGACCTGTTCTGTGCTTCTCGCATGCTATCTATTCCTGCGGCCTTCACCAGGTCATCGGTGCATCTTGTGGGAGGCCTTCCAACGCTCCACCACCACTCCAGAATCTTCCGACCGGTAGGCTCTTTACTTTGTGTAAATTATTTCATCACCACTGCTCTCAAAACGGTGAAGGAAAACATCGTGAGGAAACCGGCACGTCTTAGAACCAAAAATTCAAAGACATGTGACATCTACCAACCCGCACTGGGCTCGCGTGGTAGATTACGGCCCACTCCCACTCCCCGAGAGCAGGCCTGTGTCCTAGCAGTGGGAACGGTATAGGCTGATAATATATTGATATTTTTTAAATCCTATTATTAGTCCAAAAATAATATGAAAGCATTTTACAATATTGAATGTGCAGATTATGATGAGTCAACATAACCATCCACAAATTCGTAGGAACATTATGTAAAAATCTTTTAATAGAGGAAAACGGGATCTAATATTTTCTATTCAAACTTTTGTTTAAAGAGAATACCGGTAAAACGAATTAAACGGGATCTTAATCAACAAAGCGGTTATAATAAAATAATTCAATCGTTTTCAAGTGGTCTTATCGCTCTACACTTCAGTTAGTAATTTATTTTATCGTCTTGAATCAATTTCTTTAATCAATTCGATAACTTTATCTGTTGTTAATCAAGAATCAATCAATTTGCTATTTTCACTTTATTGATAACTTGGAGAAGGAAACTTAAGTTACTTGAATAAACTTGAATTTTTGGTAAACAGTACTTCAAAGTACAGAAACAATAAGCGTTTATAAATGATGAATTTCCTTTATACAACATTTAAGTTGTTATATAAAATCGATTATGTGGGCGGATTATATTGTTACTAAGTCGGGTAGAGGTTCCGTGTGGTAAAGAATAGCACCATACTATTTCTTACCGTGGATGTCGTGAAAGGTGACTAAGGGACGTACTAGAAAATAGGCAGCAGCGTTCTCCAAGCATTTCACCACTATACTGCGATCATCAACCCGCCTGCCAAGCGTGGCGATTACGGAAAACCTCTCCTTTTCGGGGAGGCCAATGTACAGCAGTCGACGTCTTTCGGTTGAAATTATGTTGATGATGGTGGGTAGAATCTGAACCCTAATAACGTAATACAGTATAGTATTGTATGTTTTTTGTGGTAAAAGTTCTTGTTGTTATGTATTTTCTGGTGCACAATAAAGCATATATAAATAAACTATAGTTTTCATTATTTTTCTTGGTAGATTAGTGAGTGCTATCTGACATAAGTAATTAAGTTTAATGTTTTTGTTTGCATAGAATCAAGTTTTCTAACCGAACAGACAGCCTGCACTGCAGGACAGTTTGTCGGGTCATTTCTTGTTCCCAGTGAAAGCACAATTAAGTGGTGAATAACTGGGCACGCCACAATTGCGGCGGTAAGCCCCTCTTTGAGGAGTGGATAGAGAGGCGCCACGGCGTCCTCACCTTCCGCCTGACGCAGTTCCTCACCGGGCATGGGTTCCTGTTCAGGATAAAGCGGGAGGATACATTCGGGTGTTTTCATTGCGAGGATCGTCTGGAGGACACGGTGGAGCATACGGTGGAGGTGTGCCCTGCCTGGGCGGAGCACCGCCGTGTCCTCGTGGAGGCGATCGGTGGCAGTAACCTCTCGCGTCCGACCCTGGTGCGAGCCATGGTACGGAGCGAGAGGGCATGGGAAGCCGTCACCTCCTTCTGCGAAGCAGTAATGCTCGCGAAGGAGGTGGCGGGGCGCGTGAGGGAGTGGCAGTCTCTGCGCCCTCACGTCCCTAGGCGCCGCAGGAGGAGACGCTCAGGGCGTCGGGAGTAGATAGCGGATTGCCGGCCACCGTAGGCGCGAGATTGCGGGCGGCAAGCAATGGGTAGCTCGCCACCCGGTAAGGACCAGGCTCGGGTCGATGACGGCGCGTAGTGTTCCACGCGCGCCTCAAAGATATGTCAGCAATACTGAAAGGGTCTGCTAGGACCGATTCCTGCCGGGGTCGCGAGATTCGTTCGAAAAAGTTACCGTGGCCCTGGCATATGGGCAACTGAAGGAACACGGGTGGGTTTTAGTCAGCAAAAGTCTGACACGCCGCGAGAGAAGCCATTTGATGATTTCCCATCCAAAAAAAAAGTGGTGTTGGACGGGCGTTTTGGGCAATGGTCAAGTATTGGCGTTCAAAAAGCTAATTTTCAGCCTTGCATAAATGACTTTTGATTATGATTTAAACATTAATGAGCGGTATTTTGCTAGCAGTAGTTAATTCCAGACAATTAGCATCATACGTCACTTCCAATACATCGAGTTCTGATCACGTATGTTGTTGATATTCCACCGGCTCAATTAACTAAGCAACGGTCAATAAGCGAGATAATAATATGCGTGAAACAGACGCTGATTATCTCACATTAATTTGATTAATTGCTACGTAAACCCTTGCATAACGCAGCTATTTGTGGTGCGAATTAGAGAACTGGACAATTTCGAGTCATAGATCCAATTCTTGTACTAAAAACGTTGAAATTCCAGCCACACCTAAAGACTAATTCCCATAATTACAAACGTTCAAAATCTAGTTGCAATCTCATCTCGGTGACCATCATATGTCAAAACTTGTCAAAATTGTATGAACGTCGAGGCATTTTTAACAGATTGAGACTGATAACTGACTGTGAACGTTCTTAAAATTTCGAGAATTGCCCCTCTGAATTCATCATCATCATTTCACCCGAACGAAGTCCACAGCTGAACATAAGCCTCCCCCAAACACCGCTACTTACACGATATGTAAGCATTTTTTACGATTCTTTACGAACACCATTAATTAAAATTAAAATATTCTAATGAGCCGTATTTTATGTCAAAACATTTGAAAAATTAAAAGTCGCATTTCATTGTCGTTATGTTGGCAATCAACGTTTGTCTCGTTAATTTGACATGTCTGTCAATTGGAACGAAGTGAAATATGAATTGATTTGAAAGATTGCAAATTAAAGAAAGTATCGAATGAAATGAAATTAAATGACCTACCTACATTTTATAGCGTTTTTAATATGAGTGAGTATTGTTTATTATAATAATATTGTTGCATTTTTCACAGCAAGCGGTGTTTAAAGTTTTGCTAGTTTTTCAACTGGCTGAATACAGCTTAGTTTGGTGGTGGTAGGTTGAAGGTACGAAAATGACTGCCAATTTCTTTGGTAGGTAATCTGTTTAATTTTATACACCCATGCATGGTTATAGAATCAAATCAAATCAATTTAATTCGGGCAACAAAGACCCAAATCATAAATATTTTACAGAGTAACATATGTACAAATTAAAACAATGTAAACATAAAACTATTGAACACGAAGGACGGCGTCGTGTTGCGCTGCGTGGTTTCGCGTAGCCTTCCGCAGAATCGCCGATACATGACACCATTCGGCCAAAACTCTTCCTTGAGGAAGATTAAATAGCATGGATACATGAATGCATAGTTGGTTGTGGTTGTTGTACGGTTGCACGGTTGTATATTGCCGTCCCATCGGACTATGAGAGTGAAGGAAGAGTGAGTGCCTTTGAGTCTGCGCACACACTTGTGCACTATAATATCTCCCGCAACGATGGCTATAACTGTTCGTTGAGATTGACCGCCATGACCGAAATACGGTCTGGAGAATTATACTATATACGAGATTCTTGTTAGGTCATTAAAAAAAAAACCCCTTTTTTTGTGCTAACATGGGAAAAGGTTCTGAACAAAATCTTTTCATTTACTATAAAGTCTAGCTCAGCTGAACAGTATTAGAAATAGGGAGGTCAGCCAAAAAGTATAACATTAAATATTATGGACAATACATTGTAGTTACAAAGCTACGTGGCTCGGCGGCCATTTTAACTTATTATCAAGATGGCGACCGACGTATAACGGATATTATTTTCGGAAACATTATGAGGGTTTGGGCAGCTTTATGTTCTATTTTAAAATTTTATTGCTGATTAGAAAATTGTATTAAAATTTGCAGTTTTAAAATACTGGGTGGCAGGGACATGGGCGAACAACATGTTACCCTAGATTTAGTACAAGGTTCTGAACTCCGCTGCGGTAAAAATGTTTTTCATCTGTTCCATACATTTTGATCACGAAGGTACTTATTGCACTTTTCTATGAGACAGGTTTTTTTTTATTACCGACGAAAAATTTCTACGCTGGGGTGAATCATAATGAATTCATGGTTTCAGCTGGCGTGTCGATGTCCCGGTTAATACCCTGTATAATATGAGCTTATGCAGGTGTGAATTTATCAGAGTAACAAAATCTCAGACATGAGTTTTCTGTGGACATACATAAACTGTTGCTGAGCCATAAAAACATGCAGGCTCGTTAAAAAGGTGGCTATTGCTTGTGCGCAAACCTTCACCCTCTCTAGAAGTAGTGTGACCATGATGTGCCGCAAAATAATTATGATTAAAATATTACGGGCTGAGAATCGAGTACCTTTGTAAAGAATTTTAACTTTATTTTATGTGCAGTAAGCCGCATGCCAGTAGTAAATAAGCTGGTCTCATAGCATAATCAGCGTATAATATTCCCACTGCTGGGACACAAGCCTCCTCTCTTCTTTAGAGAGTGGGACATAATCGAATATTTGGGCTCAGTGCGGGTTGGTAAATGTCACAAATCTTCGATTTTTGGTTTTAGTACATGCCGGTTTCCTCACGATATTTTCCTTTATGTAGACAAAATCTACTTTTGAGCATTAAGATAAAAAAATACTTGCTACGGTATCAATCAGGATTTTGAATCATCATAAGAATCAGCCTATGTCCTATGTTCCAACAGTGGGCACATTGCCCACTGCTGGACATAGGCCTCCTCTCTTCGAGAGGAAGTGGGCTGTAATATACCATGCGAGCCGAGTGCGGGTTGTGTGGGTGTCACATATCTAAGAATGTTTGGTTCCCTGAAACCAAACTGACGACGGAGAAAATCGTGAGGAATCCGGCATGATCTAACATAGTTTCTCATAGTTTTCTGGTGAAGAGTGAAGAAATGATTTACACAAAGCAAAGTGTCTGTCTGGATTCGAACCCACGACCTACAAATCAGGACCGTTACCACTGGACCACCATCCGCTCTTAAATCATCAGGGGAATGCCAAATCTGTTTGCTAAATGAAGTGATTGGACAATATTTACTTACTGAATACCTGTAATAGAAAATAACCCGCAAAATACATAAACTACATGAATATTTGTGTTAAATAGGATAAGCTTTAAATAAAATAAAAATCCAAATCTACGTGAAATATTTGCATTGAATATTTGATGTTCCCAACACATCTATCACGTATTTTGTTTATAGATTAATGGGAAAGTGAATACTACGGTAGTCCAGGAAATAGGCAGCGCCGGACAAAGCAATCGGAAATGTTCTTCCTGTCGACTGAAGTGAAATGCTGACCAAATGTCACACTATTTACAAATGTTAGATAAACATTACTGTAGTGTGTGTGTTCAATGTGGAAACAGACTTACGAGTTTTAATTGTAAGTTCAAACCTAGGCCAGCCAGGCATTATAAATAAAAAAAAGCATTTTGCGTTTATAATTTTATCACCACTGCTCTCAAAACGGTGAACGAAAACATCGTGTGGAAACTGGCATGTTAGGACATGTCGGTTTCACGATGTTTTGGTTCGCCTTCGTTTGGTTCTAGGGAACCAAAAATTTCAAAATTCCGACATGTGACACCCACCAACCCGGACTAGGTATATAATAAATAGCCCACTCCCTCTCAAAGAGAGGAGGTTTATGTCCAAGCAAGGAACATCATAGGCTGATTCTTATAATGATTTAAAATGCTGATGGATACTGTATCAAGTCTTCTTATCTTAATCAAATCAAATCAAAAATCAAATCAAAATAACTTTATTACTCCTCACGATGACAAGCTTATCCTAGGTTTTGCATATTATTCTTGTTTTTTAGCAATGTGAGGAGCTGGTGTCTGAGTTAAGTGTAAAATGCCTGTATTACAAATCACCAGGTCCCCCACCCTACGGATGAACAGAAAGTTTTACTTACAAAATATGATATTACAATCTTACATTATAGAAAAGGAGATTTAAGATTCAAAACTTAAGTTATTATAATTTTGGGGGTAGAAGTAAAAAATTAACTATAAATAAACAAAACAAAAAGTTAATCAGGGCGCCTGTGTCTGTGTGTATGTGTGTGTCTATGAGAGTGGGTGATGTTAGTGTGTAGTGTTCAGCGTCAGGTGTAGTGTGCCGATGTGTATGTGAGAGGGTTTAAAAGTGGTTAGTGTCTTCGCAGGTACAGTGACTTGTCTGCCGCAATGGCCACCGCTCGCCCTAAGATAACAATTAGGTAGTACATCAACGCTTGTCTCTAACACGATGTACGAATTTTGAATTGTATCCTCCTAAGATACTCCGAATACAAAACTTTTATACTACCCAGGTTTAGACCAGAAATCACTCTGACTATACACACCTTCCAGACATGGCCCTGCATTGTTAAACTCACATATAACACCCTAATAATATATTGTTTGTACTTTAACAGTGACCATGACTTCTAAGTTTGTTCTGGCATTTCTTCTCAAGTTTAGTCACCTAGGAAATGCCGCGCCGGTACATTGACTGGTAAATATGTCCTTAACTACTTCCCTAAATTAACATTTTATTTGATTAATTGACTACATAGCAAAAACTTAGATATTAAATCGTAATAGGACAGTCTTCTATAAAAATATATCATGCTAACCCTAAAATAAACGGTGAAAACTGCAAATATTAACCCGTCGCAGTCGGGTCATTGTTGCCTTTATATCTATTCGTAAACACTTTACAACTCACGATTTGGTATCGTTGTTCAACATTTACTGCCCGTGCCGACTGCGCCGGCGGGAGAAGGGTTAACTCGGCAATAATGTTGGCTAACAAACGCTTGAAAGTGCTCGGGGGGTTAACGAATGGGGGTGGTTTAGTGAGCAGTTTTAAGTTTGTTTGGTTTTCTTATTTTCTTGCTGGCTGCTTAAAGTCTTGCTTAAATATGTTATGAGTCTCAATATCTCCTCTTTTAATTAAGATACATGACCATACGTGGGGTGTATATTTGTACAGTAGGTCAAATTTACCAACTATGTTATTATAACTCCAATGTACTCCCCTAAACTAAATACACTTTAAAAAGAAAGAATATATATTTATTTACGTAATTCTACATTGAAATTTACTGATAAATTTTCTGGTTAAAATAAGGAGCTGAATGCACCTCGTCATTTTATGGAGGGTTCCCTCTTATACCCTGTATTAGACTGTTCAACAATATATTTGGAAAGCTATGGGCATTACTTAAGGTTCAATAAAATAAATACCTAATTATTCTACATTCTAAACGTTTGACAAAATCTATTAGATATACACATCGTTTACGATACAGACCGACTACATAATTCTACCAGGCAATTACGCAAGAGGAGCTATTCCAACTAATATCTATCAAAGTTCCATCTCTATTCATCAATACAATATGTAAATGGTAATGTATAAACAGTACATTATATGGCTCCTCATTAGGTAAGCATTCAGCTAGTTAGAGTGCCGATTGTGGTGGATATCTGGGCCCTCATAGAACCGTCGCATTTAATGAGTTATTAATGAAAATAGAAAAAAAGAAAAATATATATAATTATTGGTCACAGAAACACGGCTTTGTTTTGTGGTGGGAAATCATCAAATGACGTTTCCCGCTCTGGGTGGAGCGGGAGGGCGTGTCAGACTTTTACTGACTAAAACCCACCCGTTTTCCTTCAGTTGCCCATATGCCAGGGCCATGGTAACTCCAGAAACAATTACAATAACATTAAGACACACTAAAAAAAAAACTGAAAACAATACATATTTCTATAGAACATCATGAAAATACACAAAGTGAATTAAAGCCGAATATTCAAAGCTTACGCAAAAATACAGATTCAAAATTAAAAATCAAGAATTTATGAAAATAGAGATTAATTGAGAATATTCCACATTTTGTAGGCGATTAAAATTACATTTGACCCATAAATGGTGTCAAGTGGATGCACACTTCTGCCCTCCCCTTATGGGGAACACTGGCGTCATACACAAATCTTCCGATGTATTCTGAAAGCATCTATGACTTATCCTAATATTTACAAACGTCTATAAAAGTAGTTTTCATCAAAATAATATGTAAACAGTAATGTACAAACATTTCATTATATTACTCCTCAGTAGGTAACCACCAAGCTAATTATAGGACCTATTGTGTTCAGCATAGGATCTGCCTTGTCAGCATTACAGCATGATTTAATTGTTTATCACAGAGTAGACCATTGATAGAGCCCATGCTTAAATAAGTCGATAGTGGAAATCTATGTTCTAAATACAACCAGTAGAACGTTCGATTTCAATCCCCAGCTCAGCCAAGGTTATTAGGTTTGCAGTAGTGGGTCGCGGTTTGAGTTCCTGCCTGGTTAATGGATACCATCTTGCCTATTTAATTATTATTATTGTAGTGGTTTTGTAGCAGACTATACTGATGGCATATCGACGCGCAAATGCGCAAAACGCAAATAGTTGACCATGAATTCAGCAATTCAATTCAATTCAAGCGGAGAACTTTCGTCGGTTATCAAAATAAAAATCTATGTTTCATAAAAATAATGCAATTCCTACGTGTACAAAATGTATGGAACCGCAATTTTTTTTTTTATATTCGGCGAGTAATCGGCGGTAATAAGTCGAGTCGATATCCCCGCCACCCACCCTGTATGCCTCCTTATGCTAAAAAAATTTTGAATGCAGAAAGTACTACACATAAGTACTGTGATAAATAATTACGCACGGCTCATTTAATCTCATTCTATTTGATCAGGACAATACGGCTCATCGAAAACAAAATCGAATCATTAATTAAAATGTCAACGAACATTATGTAACCGATCACATTACTCTCATCTTGTCAACAACGAAACAAAAACAGCTTAAACCTAAAAGCAATTAATTATAACTTTTTAATATCCCTTCTGTTCAAAGGGCAAATAGAAAGAAAAGTTCTGAAAAAGAAGATCGCATACTTTTCTCTGAAAAGTTTGAGAAGGCGGGGCTTGCTCGCGCATGCGCGTTACGGTCGCCGAAGAAATGCTTGGCTGACGTCCCCATCAACGGCGACGGACGCTGGGCAGCCAAGCAGTCGCCGCGATACCTCAGTGCTATGCGGACGCTAACCGAATGCACCTCTGCATAACTTAGCGCATGTCGTAGTGAATAATTACGCCGAAAGTACTTTCCGACGACCGGACATAACATACAAAATACTTTCCGTAAACTTGAAAAACTTTTCAAGTTCGAAAAAGTTTCGCGAAGTATCGAAAGTTGTTTGTTGAATGAAAATTCATCTTATATAATTTAGGTAAATAGTTTTATATGCACATTAATAAGTTTGATTACTTTTATCATTACCGTACTAAGTTATATGGTTATAAGTTATTTCAAAAAACTGAAATACCAACTAAAATATCTTATCTTTAAAGCCATATCTTCCAAAAAGTTTTAAAACTATAAGAACACTAAACACAAACCGTAAGTATAACATAATATTTTACGCCATGCAATGCACATTCTGTACTTTTTAACCTACATATAAAATATTAAGAATAAATATGTTTAGTACGGTATTTTCCGCATAATACTTTAGTTATTCACAACTTTTCCCACCTCACTTTAAACTGAACGTCGCACAACTATGTCAATTTAAACTTTCGGGATGTGCTCCATCTTATTCAAAATGCGTAAAACTGTAAAAGAAAATGAACTCTACTCACATTCACTGTAAGTAAACTTTTCAATACTTTATCCTTGAAGGGTTTAATGCAATAATCTCTTCTAAACTACAAAAACGCATAAAAACAAAAAAAGAATGGCCGTTTAAAAACTTTTAGGAAATAAAGAAAGAACAAATAAAAACCAATGAATCATTACGAATTCGAGAACTTTTTTTAAATTAGAAACAGTTGAATTTCGGCGTTCCAAAACATGTTTACCTGTAAAAGAGGTTAATTAAGAAATAAATTCACCTAAACAGATGCCATTTAATTCCGAACACAAATTAGTTACGCCTGCTGCTCACAAAATGCCAGAAATATAATTAAAACGCTTACAAAACATAGCGATCAGTGATTCAGAACTCATTAACCCTAAAATAGCTTACACCGTTACCTACCCTTAAAATTATATTTTAGAACAAATGCCGTCGGTACCCCAATAATGTCCCCAAATTGGGGCTCGAACACCGAAAACGAACCGCAATTATGTGATGTGAAGACCCCATTGACGTCATAATGCTTACCATAATAGTTAGCCAATTGTTAGTAATAATATTAAAATAAACAATACAAAATTAAATATTCAATATCTGCGTCCTTTTTCGAAGCAGTCTATAAGAAGCGAAGTTTATTTTCTCATTGTTATTATGAGTCGGCAATTTTCTTCGATGCAAACCCTACATAATATGACTTGAATACAAATTGTAAGGAGGGAAAGCTGTCTGTATTTCCTTCTACCGTTTTCGTACGTTATCTGTTAAATTTCGAAGCCTCCAATAACTACTTTTCTACGGACTTTTGCACCTGATTCTCACATATACCATATAGATTCCAGCATATGACTTGAATGGCCTATATTTTCATTGAATAATGGACTAGAATAGAATGGACGTATTATTTTAATGGTCTTCTTTTATGTTATCAAAAACGACACCATTCAGTGGTTATTGAAATGAAAACTAATAATGTAAAACATAATTAACATAACCGTAAATCATAACTTAACTTCTTGATTAAAATGGGTCTGGGAAGCCATAACGACGAGAACCATGAGAAAACATTAATAGCATACGGGAAGATGCAGAACTGGCCATTAATTCAATATTAGAAAAAAAAAACGGTATTGCATACAAATGGATGGCTGAAGAGGAAAATAGAATGAGTTTTTATGGTTATTCTTTTTCAAATTTCCCACTTTCCCAGAGTTAAATCATGGGTCCTCTTAAAGTCTAAATAAAATGTTAGGGTACGTTCGAATATTAAACAACATATTCAAAAACCTTTTGTTCTCATAAAACTAAAACTACTTAGGTATATATCCCAACGCATTATTAATAAGGAATCCTTATTTATATATAAACATAACATTTTCTCATGAAATCGGTTCCGTGAATAATAAATGTGTAACTTTAACCCAACAAGGGAATATGTAATATTTTTTATCGAAGGAATCGTAATATTGGGACGTAAGCACTTTGAATAAATTGCTTATCAAAAAGCGTGTGTTCGGCTGATATTGTTGCTTAATATCGGCCGTCCGATATTCGGTGCTGAAGCCAATATGTAGGTACCTACATTATAATGTTATTGAAATATGGAGTTTTTAACGAATTCGGCAGTTTTGTTGTCTGTTCATCATCTATTGTAATTGTAAATGTGTATTGTTGATACGGCAGGAACGTTAAAATTGTGTTCCAATTTTTTAAATTATTTTATATAAAAACTGACCATTCAGAAGTGGGAAAATTGTTTAGTAGTTTTTATTTGAATTATTGCTTATGGTTCTGTGGTCATTGCTCTATGTTTGTCAATGTTAGTGCTCTTGAAAATAAAGGTTGCGTGGGGGTCATATAAAGCTTTCTTAATAGGTCATCATCTGCCTAGCCTTTTCCCAACTATCTTGGGGTCGGCTTCCAGTCTAACCGGATGCAGCTGAGTACTAGTATTTTACATGGAGCGACTGCCTATCTGACCTCCATAATCCAGTTACTGGGTAATACGATATCCCTTGGTAAGACAGGTTGTCAGACTTTCGGGCTTTAGGTATGATGTAATATTCTGTAAGGAAGATTCTGAGAGGATATTTCCTATGATGGACGAGCCTTACGCTGGCAGTAAGAGTGACAATATACAGCAGTATTGATTGGTAGCTGAAATTATGAATGAGTATGGATGTTTTTGGAAACCTTTGAAATAATAATGGCCTCCAAACGAATTGTATCACTGGAAATCTGGTACACATATTGAATAATTTTACAATATTCTATAAAAAAACTTACTTTCAATTGTTACACTTAATCCGTTTACGAATTCCTGCGAAAGCTTTCATGTAATAATAGTAACTGCAATGCTGTCTCTGCGTGTGTGTGAATACTTGAATATGGATGAATAAACATGAATATAATCTAAAGAATTAATAAAATAATATGAAAATACGCGAATATGTTAAGTATTGGTAGTTAGTAAGCTTCAGCACCATCCAGTGATTAAAATAATTGTTTTTCAGTTGGTTTTCTATTAACAGAGATCTCATTCTCCAACCTATTCCAACCATTTCCCTTTTGCCCGCATGCGGGTGCATTTCGGTATATCCGATATAGTATCTGCATCTCGGTTACAATAGTTGCAACCAAACTTCGATCGCATGCGGGCACAGAAAATATCACGTCGTGGGGGAACTGAAAGTAATCGAAGAACAAACTCTTTACTTTTCTCTCTTCAGAAAGATTTACATAGTTTAAACGCAGAGACAAGAATTATAGCATTTTGACAAAAGTTCACACAATAGGATCATTTGTGAGAGTAAAGCGTCCGTTCTAGGATAACCTGTGTGACGCATCACACGCTCTAACCCCGAATTTAAACAAATAATGAGGCCTTTAATAAATCATCATCATATTTTTGTCCCAAATATCAATCAACTCAGCCTATCGCAGTCCACTGCTGGACATAGGCCTCTCCCATATTGCGCCACAACACCCTGTCCTCCGCCTTCCGCATCCAGTTTGCCCCAGCCACTTTCTTTAAGTCGTCGGTCCATCTAGCTGAGGGGCGTCCCACGCTATGCTTGCCGATACGCGGTCTCCACTCCAGGACTCGTCTGCTCCATCGGCCATCGGTCCTTCGACAGACATGGCCAGCCCACTGCCACTTCAGTTTGCTTACTCTGCGAGCTAAAAAAAAACCAAATATAATAAAATCATTTTCGCCGAAAGATGTCCCCTGCTTGGCAGCGGGTTGGCAATCGCAATATGGTGGTAAAGTGCAAAAAGAAGGCTGCTGCCCATTCTCTAGTAAGTCCCTTAGAATGGATGGATGGACAGTGGGATAGTGTTATTCTTTACGTCTGAAACCACATGGAACATTTAATAAATGATAACAACAAAATATGTAGAAATTCTACTCATTTATAACCACCTCAACCGAAGCCTATAAGAGTATTTCACGTTTCAAATGAAACCAAATATATTACTCGTATTGGAGCAAAATACGGCAATTAATATTCGGAACCGCATAATTCAGTATTCAGAGAACTGTTCTTATAATTTGGTATTGGACGTCTGTCTGTCCGCATTTCGGGGATTGCAGTTCATTAAAATGATTTCATTGATTTAATGGAATTTTCATAATAAAATGTTTCATGTGAATTCCCACAGAATATTAATCAGAATAAGGATGGACGTGGTTTTTAACACGAGAGTATCAATGGCTATAATATTATCGCATGTATAGGAACTGGCACAAAAGGAAAACAAGTGAAGTTAGATTTTACCTTAGTAATTTCTTTTGTTCGCACAAGAATTGTTTAAAACTCATAAAATATAGCGATAGCTACAAATATTCATTTGTAGGAATTAAACCAGCTGCATGTAGTGCCGCAGCCAATGAATTAGCCACGCTGCCATCAAGAATAGTCCAGTTTCCTTATGTTAAACTATCCCAATTCAAAATACAAATTTTCATATAAATCCCCCCAAATTGGGTTTATGTCCAGCATTGGACCTCTTACGGCTGAAATGAAGATGATGGTGATATAAACCTTCATGGGCACTAATGAAACGTCAGAAGCTAGGTGCACGGTTCTAATTGGTGGATTTTTATGAAGCAGAGCCCGTAAGAAACACGGTTACTCTTTTATAAATAATTGGCTTTTAAAATGTTTTCAAATTACACTAATATTACATATAGGACACTATAGGCTTGTCAACAAAAACCAGGTACTTAACAAAATAGAAAATGGCCTTATTGGCCATTCAATCATCTATGAGTCTAGAAGTTATCTTTATCTATACAATCCCTGGTTTTCTTTCTAATTTCCTTTCAGTAACGTATAAGTATTTTTTATTACGTATACTACAACTAAATACCCACGATATCTTCTTCCTCTTCCGCTTTACATTCTATCAATTTGATTCTACTAAGAGGAACTTACTACTGCTAACATTTGCATCTCTCAAAAGGAATGAAATAACTTTTCCTTCCATATATGCTTTATCTGAATATTTACCTTACTATCCAATGCAGTATATTTCCTATCAATGTGCAGGTTTACTGCATCTATCTAAAGTTGCTGAATACTCTTAAGCTTTTACATTCCATCGATCATAGGTTTTCAAATGCTTATTTTGAATCAACTTTTAATGTAGACTCATTAATAAATATCCTTTTAATGACGTCTCGTGTTCTTGAAGGGATTACTTAGCTACAAGCTAAGCAATAACAGCCACAGATGTTAATTATTCAGGTTAAGCTACGCTCGCCGCGGTTGATCCGTGGATGGGAGACCATCTTAACATACTCAGACCCTTCCGTCCCTCGGAGAGTCGTTAGCCGTTGGTCCCGGTTATCTTTTTTAGATCTGAGACACTCGTTATGGGTCATCAGAAACCTGCAAGTCTGACAACCAGTCTTACCCAGTAACTGGGTTGTGGAGGTCAGATAAGTAGTCATTCTATGTAAAGTACTCAGCTGCATCCGGTTAGACTGGAAGCTGACCCCAACATAGTTGGGAAAAGGCAGGCAGATGATGAAGATCTAAACATATACGTCTACAATAATATTAAAATGGTTAAGTTGTCTGTGAGTTTAAAAGGGTAGTTAGTTCTTTGGAAATACAATTCCTACTACTAAAATACCACCACCCACCCACCCATATATTTTTTTTTTCATTTCTTTTTTATTGCGTTTCGTTTTGTGCTAAGAAAAGCAAGGTTCCTGTGAGAAACTGCATGTGGGCGCTGTAAGTTAAAGTTTTTTTTCTTTTTATGGATTTATAAATATTTTCGTATCGTGTGGTGCCGGACGTAAAGAATAACACCACCCCATTTCTTCCCGTGGGTGTCGTAAAAGGCGACTAAGGGACTTACTAGAGAATGGGCAGCAGCGTTCTCTATGCATTTTACCACCATACTGCGATCACCAACCCGTCTGCCAAGCGTGGCGATTATGGCAAAGCCCCCGAAATTGGGGGAGGCCTAAGTCCAGCAGTGGACGTCTTACGGCTGAAATGATAATGATGATGATAAATATTTTCATAGAAAAACGATTTATTTAAAGAACATTAAAATTACAATAGTGTATTGAAAGCGAGCGATTCAATTAACGATTATATTATTATAGACGATGGTACAAAGACATGGACTAATGCAATTCAATTTAAACTCCATTAACGTTGATTCAATATATCACGCTTATAATAAAGTCTATGGCGTTATAATGATCTGTGTATGTAGCTAACCGTTTTACTGTCTTCGTTTACTAATTTACACTAGCTCCCCCATACGTCGTATTTACCGTTTTTCTATCATAAGTAGAACTGCTTATCAGAAAGGCAACTCTAATCTCAGTTTGTCAAAAATATCACTTACATAATTTTCAAAGTTAATGAAAAAAAACAAAATTGGCATTGATTGTCGCTGAATTGAAATTGGAACTATATTTGTACCTTTTTAGTGTTGGAATTTGCCTTCAGATCATCTTATTTATTTATATTTGGTGCCCAAAGTCTAAGTTAGTTTCTTCGTAGATTTTTACGACTCTCTTTTGGGCTAGTCGATTTCAATAGCTACCTGCTTTACCATTATGACTTTCTTGTTTAAGGGGGTTTAATTTTGGTGTCCTTCTTTCGAGTTGGTACGGGAGTATGTCATAGAAAGCAAAGATTTCCAAATATTTTGATAATCCGTTTTCAGTCAATAGAAACGGTTATATGTCATTACATTCAACAAATCTGTTCGTAGTGAAGAGTCACTACGAACAGATTTGCCGATGATACTAAATCGAGTTGTCTGACCAATTAACTTTGACTTTAAACTACCTGTAACGATTGTCAAATGAGCCTGAACGATCGATCGGAGCCTGTTTACCCATGAAACTCATGCAGCTGTACCTAATATTAGGTTTACACATAAATAGTACCAGGTTTCTAGGTCATTGCCTTCAAGCGTCGCAATAACCCACTTACTTCAGTCGACTTCTATAACTGTCGGGCCTAGCCTAGAATATGCTTCGATTCTTGCCGTAACTATCGGAGATCTTTGATTAGAAAATGTTTTTATGTGATATGATTTGATTCAGAGAAACTGGGAATCATCTATACTTGCAAACTTCTTAGTAAGCAGATATATATTTTGAAATTTAGAATCGTTTTTCTGTTATAAAGTATTTCATTTGAAGCAATATATTGTCAACTAGCTTCTGCCAGCGGCTTCGCCCGCGTGGGTGTCGAAAAATTCACCATTTCAACCCCCCTATTCACCCTCTTAGAAATGGAATTTAAAAAACCCTTTTTTAGTGGATACCTACTCTTCACAAAGAACACACCCTCCAAATTTCATGTCTCTAGGACCAGCGGCTTAGGCTGTGCGTTGATATATCAGTCAGTCAGTCAGTCACTCAGGACTTTGAATTTTATATATATAGATGGCGAAGCAATTTTGTAACCACACCTTTAGTTAAACACTCCGTACAAAATCAAGCAACGTAAACGCGCTAATATTTGACTTTCCAAAATAATTAATCCAGCCATTCTCTAAAGAAAACGGAGTGTTGTGTTATAGACGTCATTGTCAAGGGAGAGGTACGCGATGTATTTAATATTCAACGTAAACTTAGTTAACTGGATGCACGCTTGATTAGTTGGCTCAGTAGCCGCAGGGTTGGATCCCATATTGCAGTGTAAAGTTGAGGTCATGTCGTTAATAGAGATTATCTTACGTGGAATTCTAGGGAATATATTAACAGTGTTAAGAAGATCCTTAGTATGATGCTCTTGTAGACATGTTAGTTTAGAACCATTACAAAGTAACTTAACTATACAAAGTATCTCTGTTTGAAAGGTAAACTCAACAGGGTAAAATGCTGTTTCCTTTTTTCCAAAATTCAACGTATTCAGTTTTATGTTTTGGATTGGTTGTAAAATATTTATAGTTATACCGTCCCGTAAAATTCAGCAAAATTTCTGCTATGTAAGAGTAACTGAACTGAATTATTAAAAAAAAACAACTCTACGCATACCAGGTTTCCGATCACTTTGAAAATTTGCCTGCAGAAAACATTGCGCAATCGAAAGTATTCGAAAAATCCAGGTAAAATGCAAATCACGTATATCGAAACACCCTGAAACTACGCTAAGACTATCACCATCTTTATACGTCTCACTTACATTTGGATCCACACCTTATCCTCAGGCAGTACGTGAACACGTACCGATCCCAATGATCCAGCGGTCGTTTATTATCCTCGAGGAGCAGGGGTTTAGCACCGACATACGTGTTTCTAAAATATGCTTTTATATTTATTTATATACACGACATCCTTACGTTTGACGGTAACATATGAAAAGAAGTTATTATGCAGGAATTGGGGAAGTTCTCTCTCTTCTCTTTTTTTGACGGTGTGTGTAATTAGGTTTCCTATAAATCACTTTAGACGGGTCATTTGTAACTTTGCCAATACATATGGCAAAGTTATATTAAGTAGTTTGTTTCCTCATGCTCAACCCGACTTTACTACTTCCTAGGAATAAGCCTGTTTTTGATTATGGCAATCTTAAAGCTCCTGTAATACATGGTACTTCTTTGTAATAAATGTAACATACCAAATTTTTGCTCTTAATTATCGTATTAACTTGAAAAATGGTCGGTATATAAACCGGTTGGAGTTGTGTAAGCCCTTAATAGTCCTATTAGGTTACCAGAACAACCCAATTATAAATGTAGTCCTGAAAGTTGTCGTTAGCCGATTTTGTAGTTCAAAAGGTAAGGAATATACGGGAGAGGTCATATTTTATACCGTTATAGTTAAATATGTGTTGACCGGGTAAGTATTGTACTCAGAAAGGCCCCCAATTATAATGTTGCTGTAGAATTAAGAACTTATTAAATTTAATATTGTGTTCATTTTCTTCCCTTGGCAGTAAGATTTTCAGTCAATTTTCTATGAAATTTGTAGATTATATATTAAATGTGCAAGTTTCAGAATATCTCACGGAACTTATAGTTTCTAATCGGTTTCCATCTTGAGCTTGTTTTCATTCAATTTTTCAACTTGTCTTCGAAGTAAATTCTCCGGGTGTTTTGATATTTTAATGAGGCGCTGATACAAGCTGACGTGAGAAACCCGCAACGGTCTTCATTTCAGGTGAAATTTTCACGGCATTTTTTCTATCTTATAACCAGAACACGTACGTTGTAACATATTCATGCGTCTTACAAAACGCAACTGCATATAAAGTATTCATACTAGTACTCCATTTATTATAAACGGTACAAGAAAGTTTTCTTAAGGATAACGCATAAAAATCTAAACCACAAATTCTTCGCATTTCTTTGAGTCTTTATGATCGATGGCGGTTACAGTTCTCATATATTTTATCACTAGTTGAGTTATTGTTGAAGATTTCCAGCTGATTTGTTCGTACTATCGTGGTTGATAGAACTGATTCGATTTTATTGACGCGATTTTATTTTTTATTGAACTAATCTTGTAAATGTTCTTATAGTGTACGTCACATTTTGTAAGTCTTTATGAATATACATATGTACGACGTTATGCCAACCAGACTATAATCATTATCTTTATCGAATCTAATGTGCCTAACTCTAGATAGGCAAGCCCAAAATATGTTTAGATACCGTTTAGATTAGCTTTTAAATCTGTTCATATTGTGGGATTAAGTTTGTACTTTAGTAGTTAGTACTAATTCCCATTTTCAACCATCTCAAGTAATTAAAATTAACCGCCTTTTTAATCTGTATAAAAATTATTAAAAGCAAACATTAATCTCAATTTCTTCGTTCTTTTATTTACGTAAGATTTCTTTTTCATATGACCGAACTGTTCTGTCATCAGAAAATGCCTCTCGCTGCTCATATAAACCGAGAAGCCTCGTCCTTTATTAATTTGTTTGACTTTTGTGTGATCGGCGACGTGAAAAACGCCTTGGGTCAACCGAAAAGATATTTTTATTTTGACTTGCTTGTGCCCGCTTGGAGGTTGGAAATTACACCACGGGAACGTACTACCGGTATAAAGAGAATCTTAAGTTCTAACCCAGTTATGCACGCGTAGCATGACCACCGTAGAAATGGGTTTTGTCGACGGAAGAATAGACAAAATTACAGATTGTACATAGATTAAAGACAAAATTAAAGATTGTAGAAAGATTTGTACCGTTTTATGCTGGCGTAGCATGATAATTCTATCTCTATTATACCAAGAATAGACAAAACCCATTTCTACGGTGGTCATGCTACGCGTGCAGGTCTATCCGTGTATCACATCCAAATTCGTTAAGCCGTTTAGGCGTGAAAAGGTAACAAATATTGATACAGACAGAGTTACCTTTATACAGGGTTATTTGTAAAACACCGGCAACCTCTCAGGACTATGTTACTAACATCATAAGCAACAACTTTTGTTCTATGACTTTTAAAAATTCATCATATTTTAGTGCATCAGATTTTCAAACAAAAATAAAAATATTTAAATTGAACGCTCTAAATGTTACGGAGTCTATGCGAAGCAAAAGAAAGCGATAGTATATTAGCAAGGGGAGCGGGGTTAGGGCGGCGGGGGCGCTTGAACTTGACTTATTTACAGGCAGCCGATTTTTGTATGAAAATCTGATGCACTAAAATATGATGAATTTTTAAAAGTCATAGAACAAAAGTTGTTTATTATGATGTTAATAACATAGACCTGAGAGGTTGCCGGTGTTTTACAAATAACCCTGTATAATATTAGGTCACGTTAGAGAATAGAACCAAGAGCCTCGAGATAATAAGTGTTTTGTATTGTCCTAGAATAATCACGGCACTAAATTCCAATCAATACAGAGAGTAGATAAGTGTGATTCGATGAAACTTGGTCGAGATAAGGCAACTTTGCCCACGAGGCGGCCCTCTTTGACGCAACTTTCTGCTCTTCTATTATGACGAGCCTCTTTGTTTGTCCGAGACATTTCCGTTCGAAAACATCGCTTGGAATATATTTTTTCACAATTTCCCTTTGCAAGGGTTTTAAAAGAATAGTTGAGAAGGAATAGGAAATACGTTCATTTCGGCAGGAAGATTATGAAAGCATCGTTTTCAATTCTCTGTCTCACTTTTAGATATATTTCCGAATACATTTCCGAATTCGAATTCAACTTTCACGGCGAAACAGTAAGTTAAACTGATTCAATACTGGAGTGGTATTGTAACTAAATAACGGAGCTGACGCTCGGTTAACTTAGTATTAAGTGCAAGAACTTAATGGAGCTCACTGACTTGTTGATTCACAAGTTGTTGAGCTCAACCAAGTAACGAAGTTGAGTATTAAAATATCGTAGCACCCTGTAACAGTTTACGATGCTACCGTTTCTTGAGAACTTTGTTTAATTTACTATGTAAGGTTTGTTTCAACATGTAAGTATGAGTAAACTAAGGAAATTATCGTCTTGTACTTACGGTAGTGGTAAGTATTAGGTTTAATAGATTTCTTGTAGATTGTAGACATTTCATTAGCAATAGATCATATTTGTACGTTAATTGGCTTTAGGTATATTGTTCTTGTTTTGTTAGGGCGATGATTTATTGTCATGATATTAGAATTAGAGTAAAACGATATTATTCTTTTTTTGTATTTGGTGGAAATATAAATACCTAACAGACTTCTGTTTTTACGCTATGAATTTGTTATAAAGTATTTAATTGTATTAACAGTATGAATGTATTAAAATTAAAAATAATAGTTAAAAAAAACTAAAAATCACACTTCCATTGAAAACCAAACTAAAAAGTACAAAATAATGGAAAAAGAAGCGTGGGGTGCTTTTTAAGGTATTTTTTTATTGATATCAGGTACCCCACGCTTTTTTTCCATGATTTTGTACTTTTTAGTTTGGTTTTCAATGGAAGTGTGTTTTTTAGTTTTTTATGAATTATTGCATTGTCATCGGTCCTTGACAGGTGTGTAAAGTTTGAATGAAATCTGGTCGTTTAAAGTGGGTCAAAATATCGCTATAAGGAGCCAGTTAGAAACAAACATACAAACATACTAGTGAAGCTAATATAAAGCGTGTAAAAAGGCAGTAAACGAAATAATAATTGAAAAATGTTATTACACAATAATAAACGACGTTCATAATGACGGATCACTGACTGAAAAGTTTTACTGTAACCTTGATGACATTTTTGTATTATTATGACATTTCATTATAATTCAAACGGCTTCACATGAATTTGTATTTCGATATTATATTTCTTTATAATATCTTTTTTGTGTAAATTCACTAATAATATAATTTGCATGCACATCTCACGGTAGAACATGGAGTCACTATAAAACATATATTTACTAAATAACCATGTTTGCAAACCATTAAATGATTTGATTTGTCTGGTGACTCAATCGGTATGAAGCATAATATTGTTATGTTCGAAGTTGATGTTTATATTACTGTTGAAAATAAACAAAACACTACCAAACCTCATGGCCTCACACTTCGTTACACAGAAACCTTTACCAATGTAGGTAGCAATAGGTTGGCTCCAAGACAAGTTGCCTCGGGGAGCTCGCTCCGGAATCCAAGTGACAGTATCGCGAGCTGTGACGTCATTGTTTTACACGTCGACCCCGTTCGAACATGCCGCGAACATGGCTTATTTAGGAAAGTTTTCGAGTAAAACGTGCAATGTATGAGGCGTTAGTAATTATAAGTACAATGGTACTGTCAGATACACTGGGTTTTGGGTAGGTGGAGAATGAGGTCGGCGTGGCTAGACGGAACGGAGTTGTTTTTATGGCTTGTTTTGTATTGAGATGTTAAAATATAAGTTTGCTAAGGAGACTAATAATATCGCTATTTACGAAAAAAATGTTTTTGGTAAAATATTTCTCCGTAGAGAGTTAAGTTTAAAAACTAAAAAATCTTACAGACGAAGTTCCATTTCCATAATATGAAATCAAAAATTAACTAGAATAATCTATCGAGAAATACCTCTGTTATAACTGAGATAAAAATATAACGATACTAAAACTATAACCATATAATGATGTTGCATTTTAGTTTTGAGTAATCAAAACTTTTCTACGCTACATAAAAGACGAATTTTCATTCCCAACCAATAGAACTTCAAATCATGTTAAATAATCCCTAAAGATCAGTGCTCATAGAAATGTACAAAACTCTAAAGTGCAGTAGTTGAGTAGATACCCGAAAATCCTTAAAACCAGCCAACATGATGTCTCAACATCTGACGAGCATGTTCGAACAGCTCGGAAACTTCACCAAGAACAACCTGACGCATAACAGTAAGATAGTGAAAGAGAAGGAGAATAAAGTGAGTTCGAACCACGTTGGTTCTGGTGGTGGAGGAGGCGGGAACCAGCAGCCGTCTCCCTCGCACAAGCATGGGCAGCCGCCACCGCCGCTGAAGAAACCCTGCAAGCTTCGGAACGTGTGCTCAAGAGCTGAGTCGTATGATACGCTGTACGCGAATGGGACTGTGGTAAGTGTTATTTTGTAAGTTGGTTTATTTATGACAGATGAGGTGTGACGTCACTAAATAGTAGTGGTGTACTCGTGTTCTTTATTACGTCACGATTTTAAACGGGGAAACGTTTCAGGAGAGATGCTCTTAGGCATCTTTGTAGCTTCATAAACTTGAAGACTGTTTTGGAGTGACGATTGAAATGTATGATTTCGTATAGAAGTTATCATTTTGATAGGAATCTTTTAGAGCATCGATCATTTGAAAATCTACTTTTATATCAAGACTTACTGTTCGATAATGTCCACATTAATGTGTTTGCAATGTATCATTCGAGGCAAACTTGCTTACAAACGGTGATACACTAAACTTGACTCAAGCGTGCTCTATTTTTATTCAGAATGGAAGATACAGAGTATATTTTTATTTTGGAAACGAGAGTAATTAAAACGAGATAGTAGTCCTTGAGGTGACGCGTCACTCTGCAGTATATTATGTGTTCTATGCCTTGCACTGATTTGTTTGTAAACATTTGCAATCGCAACGCTTACATCGAGCGTCTCGGTAATGACTTCTGTAACACGTTACAGAAACATGATACAACACAAACAATCGTTGCAAGTCAGCGCCTTTAAATTTGCCAAATGTCTCTCTTTCTATCTTTTGTTTTGATGATTTTCCAATAAAGCAAAAACGTCATTGCCTACATTTTTACGATAACATTACACATCACTTCGCAAACACTTCTCGCTACATACCTACTTATCTAGTTGTTGGTTTTCCCTCGGTACTGAAACATTATAATTACGTCGATTCCGACTACTTAGTCAATCGGTTTGTTGAGCGATAAGGCGTCGCTACAACGGTTCTGATTTAAACACTCGTGTTTGATGATATCGGCATGACTGTAGATCTGCAGACAGATAATGTTTGTGAACAAACTGGAATAGGTCAATAGTTATTAAGTAAATAGGGCATTGTAAAAAGGTAAATGTACGAGTAAATAAACAACGCGTTAAGGCTCCCATAAACACTAGCACAGACACCGCCGTTTACTCTATCTTTTTATTACCCGAATACTTGTACATTGTGTTTTTTGTTTAGGATAGATAAGTTGTACTTCCATTTATTAATAAACAAAAACTAAAAAAAAAATCGTGACGCGGCATCGCGACTTGAATCTCGTAGAACAATCTCTATGAAAACTTCATCGAAATTGTTCTACAAATGTCGCGTCTCGCCTGTCTGAATAAGCCTTCATGGGTTAAATTCCATTAGTACCGTCCTAGACAACCTGAAGTTTCTGTTTTAGATAACATCACACATATTGCCCCCAAAGGGTTACGCAGAGCTCTAATCCATCGAACACCTACATTTCGCCCGTTATATTTACGTCCCATGTGGAGAGCTTAGTAGGTATCACCACCCGGGCAAAAATCCAAACTCTGGTCTGCTACTGACAAATCCCTGTCAGAAGAACCTAATGACACTTTTACCTTTTGTGGGTATAGAACCCTGAATCTCATGCCCAGGAGTAAATTCATGATGCTTCACAAAATCACACAAAATTTAAGTCAATCGAGACGTAATTTAGTTTGACAGTTCTAAAGTGTCACTTGTCTTTTTACTCGCAGTCTGTCAGTAAGAGATAGCAGTACTCTTCTTTTAGTTTAGGTGGTAAACAAAAGAATCGGCACCATTGAATATAATTCCAGTGTCAAGTTATTTTAACTGCTAAAATATCAACAATCTTATTCTATTAACTTAGAGTTCATTTTAAGTACAGATATTTCAGAATCGAGATTTGAAATTGTATTCAATTAAAATTGAAATGACGAAGAAATCTCAGTGTTAATTAAGATATCCTAATTAGGATAAAATAGAGATACAAAGAGATACGGAGTTGCTCCTGTCTTTTTATTACATTCTCAATGTTAATGAAGTTTCAATAAAGTAATAAACTCATTAAGAACTTAGCAAATTAATTAAGAATAAACTCTGCTTTTAAGTTAATCAGAATTTAAAACGCCATTTGAATGGTCTGGTAGTTCAAAAATTTGTATTCAGGTAGAAAGTTTATTTCCCATTTTGATTAATATGAAAGTTATTAAAGGCATGTTTTAAATGAATGTAAAATGATCAGTAAGTGTTTCAATAAAAAATAAGTAGTTCGGGATATTTATGAAATAAATATTATAAAATATATTCATCATCATTGGAGCCGTAAAACTGCTGGACATAGGCTTCTCCCAATTTGGGAGGCTTTGCCATAATCGCCACCCTTGGCAGGCGGGTTGGCGATTGCAGAACGGTGGTAAAATCCATAGAGAAAGCTACTGCCCATTTTCTAGTAAGACTGAAGGAACACGAGTGGGTTTTAGCCAGTAAAGTCTGACACGCCCTCCCGCTCCGCCCAGAGCGGGAGAAGTCATTTGATGATTTCCGATCGAAAAAAAAAAAACAAAAAAAAAGTCCTTTAGTTTCTTTTGACGACATCCACGGAAAGAAATGGGATGATGCTATTCTTTACTTGGCCAGTTACTTAACATAATATTGGCAGATAAATGTTCACAAAAAAACCTTGTTAGCTTCTCTTAACTTTATAAATACGACAGTTACAGGGTGACCGGATATATATATCGAAGCGTAACTAGTTACCATGGATTCAGCATATGGTTCTGAACCCAGAGGTGCCGGGGGGGGGGGGGAATCAAGGGACACCTTTTTCGAAAGTTGTTAAAAAAAAATGTTGTTCTCATACCGTCATACATCTTGACCGGGAAGTGATAGCACTTTTCTATAAGACAGTTGCAATATTTTTTTGATAAGCACAAAAAAATTCAGCGGGGTTGGAATCATGGTCACAGGAATTGTGTACTGAATCCATAATAATAATAGGTGGCACCTCGATGGCCTTGCCATATCAACATTTAAAAAACTGGTCAAGTGCGAGTCGGACTCGCGCACTGAGGGTTCCGTACAAAACTGCAGGTATTCACGGTTTATGCATAAGGTTTATGTTTATATAATTAAAAGTGTTTTGTTTTTTTAATTTTTATATTTGAGTTGACTGAATGAAAGGTAAATTGTGGTTTACGATTTATGACGTATTAAAAATTAAAAACTACTTACTAGATCTCGTTCAAACCAATTTTCGGTGGAAGTTTACATGGTAAAGTACATCATATATTTTTTTTTACTTTTATCATTCCCTTATTTTAGAAGTTACGGGGGGGGGGGGGGGACACATTTTACCACTTTGGAAGTGTCTCTCGCGCAGTTTAGAAAAAAATGATATTAGAAACCTCAATATCATTTTTGAAGACCTATCCATAAATACCCCACACGTATGGGTTTGATGAAAAAATATTTTTTGAGTTTCAGTTCTATGTATGGGGAACCCCAAATATTATTGTTTTTTTTTTTCTATTTTTGTATGAAAATCTTAATGCAGTTCACAGAATACATCTACTTACCAAGTTTCAAGAGCATAGCTCTTATAGTTTCGGAAAAAAGTGGCTGTGACATACTCGGACAGACAGACAGACAGATATACAGACATGACGAATCTGTAAGGGTTCCGTTTTTTGCCATTTGGCAACGGAACCCTAAAAAGTCCTGGTAGGAACTCAGTGAATCAAGTAACATTATATGCATAACTTTTCATATCATCACGCCTTATTTCCCCGAACGGTTAGGCAGAGGTTTAGCTATGGCACACCTACATTTCGCCAGTTATGTTCAAGTCCCATGTATAATAGGGGCAGGGCTTTGAATAACGTAAAAAATTTGGTATCGTTACTTTCATCGGACGAAGATAACGTTATTAGTAGAGGTAACGTTATGTTTGGTAACGATACTTGGCATACGTTTTACCGGTAACTGAGTAACGTTAAATTTTTATTTATTTTCTTTCATCTCTTTCTTTCGTCTACATTAATGAAGTTGCATTTGCATCGTTTGATTGGCGATGTTGCCGTAGAGCGCCGCCACCCATGGCGTGCCGCTTAGGTTGCGCGGGTTGACAACAACGCATTAAGTAACGATAAAAGTATCGATACTAGTAACGGTAATGGTAACGTTATTTTATGGATTCGATACTAAAGTATCGTTACCCGTGTTACCGTTAAAAAATTAACTTTATGAAAATAACGTTACTTAACGATACTTATAGTGTGAATTTGGTAACGTTACCAAGGCCTATATAGGGGCCAGGTTATTGCTAATGACCAGCCACAAATCCATACTCTAGGCTGCCACTGAAAAATCCCCGATAGTAAAACCCAATAACACTGCCCGACCTGGGAATCGATGATTTAGAAATTGTCTGAAAAGCTAAAAAGTTACTAGAACGCAAAAAAGAAGTATCTTTTTCGATTTATTTCACGTATTGCTGCATAAAGGTCCACAACACGTCCTGAGATCCATAAAACGAGTCTATCCCTTAGTTAGGAGTCACGCGAGGATCACAAAATGGCGTCACACCCCGCGGACTAGGCTGTAAAACCCACCGTAGATTGGAACGCAGTTTGCCGCCTTTTCGATACTCTACGGCACGTATTTTGTGTATTGGAGGAATATTTAAGTGCTGTCAAAAGATTTGGGTTTCTTTTTGATATTAGAGATGGGAGGATACGTGGAAAAAAGACACTGGACCCTTTATTGGATGAATTGAAATTAAATCTACCTTTTAGTGTTCTTAAGTTTATCTATAATATGTATGTATTTAGAAATATTTAAGTATGTTTATCAGTTGTTTGGTTGCCATAGTACAGGCTCTGCCTAGTTTGGGATCAGATAACGTTGTGTTGGTTGTCCTAAGATATTATTAAGTGTAAGTAAAGTCAAGGGAATTAAATTAGAATAAAATGTTAAGCAAATTGACCCCTCCTCTTAAATTGACCGTATTTTCAAATCACAAGTGTCATCTTTGACAGTTGTATGATGTTGACGTAGGGTATAAATTAACAAACATTAGGTAATATAATATAAATTTTATTCAGTTTAATTAAAACAGTACAAGATTAGAAAAAAAAAAACAAAGAACAGATTATATTAAGCCTTAAGTGCTAGTTTTTACAAATGCCCTGGACCCCACACTAGGATTCCCTGTGTCGTGAAGTCCAGTCTCTTCCCGAGTGACGCAAACATTTAAATTTATTTAGGTAAACACATTAATATGAAAAATTTATAAAATAATAATAATAATATAAAATATATGGTGACTGCAGTTTTTACGCAATTGACAAATGAGAGCGCTGATGCAGAATGTTTCGTGGAAAAGCGATGATTAAAATGTTGTGGTATGTATATCTTTTAGAAGTTAATATAAAAATTAGCATGGGAAAAATTAAAAATTACAAATGAAGCTTAATTAGCGTTGCGTGGTGTACAGCAATAAATATGTCACTGGAACAAGTTATTTGCGTTTAATTGGGGAGCGTAAACAATGACGATCAATTATAATATTATAACATGTATGTAGGTAGCATATAAAAAGCGTAATTAATATTATGTTATTCACTAGTTTATTTTTACTGGGAATCAATATTCCTATAACCAATTGTAAACAAACAATTGCATTAGGCTAATATTTTCAGTGAAATTAATTGATTAGTAAATTCGCTACCGACTTAAATTGTCTGTACCAATAAGTATTAGAATCACAACTGTAATTTTTTAACAGTTTTATTAAATGACTATAACGCGGCAAATTGACGTAGTATGTCAATTTGATAAACAATGACTGCACCTTCGTAATTATTTACGATACCCAAATGCAAATGTTATTTTGAAGATAACTAGAAATAACTTGAACAGAAATGCATAATGATAATGCATATTTAAACCTGTTTGACATTATATTTAAAGCTTTTTAGATATCGTATTTCAAAGCTATTTGATATTTTAATTATATTGTTTTAATTATTTTTTTGACATTGCACTAGACATTATAATTATATTATTTTCGAACTATCTAGTAGTATGTCAAAACTGTTTGGACATTATTCTTGAAAGTGTTAGTTTAATATATGTTGTTGTTTTTTTTGGTATGTTATAGATTAAATTGCATGCATATTCAACACAATGTAAATTGTTCAGGAAAAATGAAATTAAATGAAATGCAGAAAATTGTGTATGTGCCAACTGTTCACAATTACAGAAGTCATAATATTTTAAGAAACCAAGAACGTTATTTTAAAAATATAAGTACCAATGCAAACTTTTGGCACTATAGTAGCCACTATATATTATGACGTGGGTGCACAAACGATTTTTATTATTTACTAGCTTTTGCCAGCGGCTTCGCCCGCGTGGAGGTCGGAAAATATCCCGCGGAAACGTACTACCGGGATAAAAAGTAGCCTATGTCCTTTCTCAGGCTCTAAACTATCTGTGTACCAAATTTCATTTAAATCGGTTCAGTAGTTTTAGCAGGAAAGCGAGACAGACAGACAGACAGACAGAGTTACTTTTGCATTTATAACATTAGTGTGGATTTGTTTTAAACACAGAAATATGGTGGGTAATAAACCTAATTATACACAGACAAAACTTTAATTCAAGAAACCTCATTACATCACAACCTTCATCAGAAACTTTAATCAAACGATACAGCAAAACGTACCTTTTTTCCGTATTCCCCTGCCAACTACATAAGCAGTGTTAAGACCCATTGTTGGAACATTCCTTTTCATCCGATACAGTCTTGAAAACGGATTGTTTGTGACGATAATAAAGCCAGTGCCACACCGTTAGATAACACAATAAGCTTAGCAAAATGCTGGCAAGTTAAGGCTATTACACACGAGACGACACGTGTTTTATTCTGGAGGACTTGTGCTATTGTGTTTGAAGATTTTGTACTTGTATTTTATTTTAGGTTTTGTTGTAAGCTGAGGTGGTAATTATTTGTCATGTGTTTTCTTTAATTTTGTTACGTTTCTATTCTTACATTCTCTGGTCTGAGCGGTTAAGCTGTTCTGTAACTATTGAACTGACAATTAGAATTTTGAATTTATGTTTTTAGTCTATACGAGGCAGAAGGTGCCCGATTTGCTTGACCCCCACACTCGTTTAGATTTGTTAAGGTGTAAGCTTCAGGTTTAGGACTGCCAGGGTCGCAAGACTCGTTCGCAAGAGATACCGTGGCCCTGGCACATGGGCAGCTGAAGGAACACGGGTGGGTTTTAGTCAGTAAAAGTCTGACACGCCCTTACGCTCCACCCAGAGCGGGAGACGTCATTTAATTATTTCCTACCCACAAAAAAAAAGCATCAGGTTTAGGTTAAAAAAGGTTAAATCATAAGATTATAAGGTAGGTAGATTTACCTTAAGGTCCTTGACTTCCATATCCAAAGATATTATGAACGCTCCCTATGATTCTTCCGGCTGGAATACCACCCATTATGAAAAGGGAAAATGGCGTGAATATAAACTGAATACAATATAATACTTTCCTTTTATTATATCTAGCTTCGAATACAAGTTAATCTGGTCATTCTTAGATATGTCTTGGAATTCTTATTTATTATGAACCTTTCCTGACGGTTATGATCTCCTAGTAACCGTTATATATATGTAAAGGAAATAGTTTTGGAATATATGTGGTAATGGTTCCTCTAGATAGTTGATATGGGTCCATGAAATGATAGTCAGCGAAAAAAAATACTGATATATATTTTCCAGCAGGTAGGCAACGGCTATGATTTACGAGTTGTAACCCTCGCTTTTTTGTATAAATTATTTCATCGCTACTACTATCAAAACGATCAAGGAATACATTGTGACGGATTTAGTATCTCTTAGAACCAAACGCTCTAAGACGTGTGACATCTGCGCACTGGGTCCGCGTGGTCAATTACAGCCCACTCCATCTCACCGAGAAGAGGCCTGTGTCCCAGCAGTGGGAACGTAATAGGTGAAATATGTTTTTTTTTTACTGCCAATAACTTATCAATTTAGAACCATTTAATTATGTTGGCAGTAGCCGTACATATGCTATTACGATTTTTTAATTTTTTAAGTGTTTGTTAATGTTTGTATAATGCTCATCATTAGCCAATAAATATACTTACATATATAATCAAATAATTTATTTAAAATAGGAACAAATATTTACAAAAAACTAGAATTAATTTTAGTTGTCCCTTCCAAAATCTAGTTTCGTCTTGCGAAGAATGGTTAAGAAACTCCACTACATGAATTATATGCAGAATATAAATGATCAAAATGAGGAACAGATTCCAAACCTGGTAGCTGGTAGACAACAAACATGTCATTGATATTTTGTTCTTTGTGGCAAGTTTTTCACGTAAAATCTAGTAGTCGCTTTTTAAAAGACCCACGGATAGGGGCCTATTGTTTTGGGAATCAAAAAGAACTATGAAAGTACCAAAAGCTCGTATCAACGAATGGACTACATAGAGTTACTTTGTTCTGGGGGTCGCACAAACTGTTGTCATGCTATTCAATCAAGATACGTTCATACATCTGAGGGGCAAATCTCGTAATTTTAGGACCTTTCACAGTCTCATATTAAGAAAAAAATAAACAATAGTTAAAAATAAACTTAAAAACACGCTTCCATAGAAAACCAAACTAAAAAGTAGAAAATAATGGTAAAAATCGTAGGGTGTATGATATCAATTAAAAAATACGTCAAAAAGCACCTTTCCATTTTTAGTTTGTTCCGAATGTTGTGACGTATGTCAGCGTAGTTTTTTAAGACGGTTTTTTTTAATTTCCTGGTAACTGCGGCAAGGATAATGGCACAAATTTATAAAATTATTATATTGTCATCGGTCCTTGATAAGTATGCCAAATTTCGAGTTAATCCGACGTTTTGAAGGGGTTCAAAATATTGTTCAGTTTCCGTTACATACTAACATAATGTACGTTTGAAGCTAATAAAAGCGAGTTAAAAATACGCCGAGTTTCCATACATTTTTGACAAGTTTGTTTGCCGTCGCGATTAGACTGTGACTAGATTTTGAACATTTTTAATTACTAGAATTTGCTTTTAAGTTGCACTCATAGGCCGATTGCGAGTACTGCGCACCTAACCTCTCTGAAAAACATCGGCAATGAGGTCACTGTATGTCCTTCCACATGTACATATGAATGTAAACGAAACAAAAGGACTGTGTAAGGTTCGTACCAGGTAGCGTTCGAAAGTCTCTGCCATGCCCTTGGAAAAAAAAGGCGTGAGTTTTTGCATGTTTATCAATCCAGATACCACCAAAATATTGTGCCGTTCTACTCGTTCTTAAAATCCTACTTATATTGTATTATAATTGTGAAGTTTATATGTTGAGATGGTTGTTTCTCATTCATGCATAAACGGCAGAACGGATTTGGAAGAATTTTGGCTCAAAGATAGTTTATAACCAGGATTGATACATAGGATACTTTTTAACCCTTTAGTACGTTCCCAAGGGATTATTTTCGACCTTCACGCGGGCGAAGCGGCTGGCAAAAGCTAGTATTCAATTATACTGAAACGATAAATAGTTTCAAGACAACGTTGTCAAACTCTAGGCGATGAGCATAGCTGGAGTAGTTTACTGTTCTAATGAACTTTCAGCATTATTGGCAGCTTAATCTTAGCCTAAGTATAGAAATTTCTGGATGTTTTGGTAGACAAATACCTAATTTACCTCATGCGTAGTATACGGGGTAGCTGGGACAATGATGGACAACCTGTTACCATAGATTCAGTAGATGACTTTGGGTCTTCCACCGTCGACATTTTTCATTGGTAATTTAAAATAAAAACAGCTGTTGCATACAGGGTGTTTCGTAAGTAGTGGTCCACCGTTCAGGATTCGATGAACCAGATAATCTAATATATAAAATTCTCGTGTCACGGTTTTCGTTGCCATACTCCTCCGAAACGGCTTGACCGATTTTGATGAAATTTTTTGTGCTTACCCGGTATCTATGAGAATCGGCCAAAATCTATTTTTCATCCCCCTAAATGTTAGGGGTAGTCCACCACAAAATTTTTTTTTTTTTTTTTTTACTTTTATTTTATTATGATTTGGCATTAAAAAATACATACTACTCTAAATTTTCACTCTTTTTTACCCAGCAAAACAACGTTTGCTGGGTCAGCTAGTTAACTATATCAATTAAACATTTTAAACATTTTTACCCAAGGGTTCGGAAAATATTTCATTTTTGTCTTTTATTTACGAATTTTCTACCTTTTATTACATATTTGTTTGTAGTTTCAACAAAAACCATTATTTTTTCATTTTGATTTCTGTTAATTACTGCTGAATACTAGAGTTATCATGATGAATTATGATTTTTTATGTAAATTCAGCTCTTTCGAAGAAAAAATTAGTTCTTCTCTAATTTTAACCCCAATTTTTAACACACCACCAAGTTCAAGAGCAATTTTTGTAAAAAAAAAAAATTTTGGTAAAAATAGTTTAAATTTTTAATTGTTTTAGTTAATTATCTGGTTCATCGAATCCTGAACGGTGGACCATTACTTACGCCACACCCTGTATATGTTGCGCGCATATATTAAATTTTTGTAGAGAACAGCAGATGTTTTTTTTTATAATTGAAGAAAATTTTCATCTCAGGGTGTTCCAGAATATTGCAATGCATCAGTGATAATACGTGCGTCGGTGTCCTTGCCGCCCTCTATAGTAGAAGGCTACCACTTTGGTAAATTCATATGCTTTCACTGTTTAAAAATAATTGTTGCCAGTGGTTGCAAGTGCTACTGCTGCTGCTTCACCTAGGTTCGATTCTCGGGTCGGGCAAAGTGATATTAGGCACAACAATGAACCCCATTAAAGATTACATAAAAAGATTATTAAATAAACGACTAAAGACGTCAGTACCAAAAACTGAAGGGTACCATAGCGGGACTTTTTGATAGGTATTTTAAGAGGGTGCCATACCGGGACCATACCATAGCGGGACTAACCGGTTTGTAGCAAACTGAGCAAGTCAGCTTATGTGCTGTATAATCTATCCCATAAAGTAAGCAATGATATTCTCCTCACAGCTTACCACGGACTTGTTGCACCAATACTAAGTTTCGGAGTAATATTTTGGGGCAATTGTAGCGACAGGGAAGCGATCTTTAAGGCCCAAAAACGTTGCATAAGATCTATGTCAAATTTGAAATCCACAGACACCTGTGAGCCTATGTTTAAGTCACTGAAAATACTTACCTTCCCATCGTTGTATATTTTTGAAGTGGCAATCTTTGTTAAAATGAATTTAAATTTATTTCCAGCACTAGTCAATATTAGGACTCGTTCCGCTCCTATAAGATCCCAATATAAAAATTTACTTCATACAGGCAATTATAAAACAGCACTTCTTAGAAAAAATATTATGTCAATGGGGTCTATAATATACAATAAAGTTCCTCACAATTTTAAAGAACTCCCTATTCGAATATTTAAATCGAAGCTGACTGCGTTATTATTAACAAAATGTTATTATAGTATAAAAGACTTTTTAAATGATGAAAATGTATGATAATTAAAAAATTTATTGACATGTAGGATTATTTGTATTATATGAGAATGACTTAATTATTAATTTAGATGAAAATTGTATCGTTAGTTTTTTCCCTATGACTGCATGATTTGTATTTTTTGTTATTACTCTTTACGAATATTTTATTTATAACTTTGCATGCCGTAAGGTAAAATGTAGCAGAAACAATTTTTATTTCCCATCTTATACCTGTACCTACATTATTGGCAAATAAATATGAATTTGAATTTGAATGAAATATAAAAAGTGTTGTGATGATTTACACCAACATAATTATTCTTCACACACCAATCATTTTATTATTGCATCCAAATTTTCGTGTTTCAGTTTAGATTGAAACACGAAGGTGCCCATAATCATAAGTATAATCAGCCTATAGCATTCTTACTGCTGACATCCATGCTGCAGGCATCCATGGCCCAATGCGGGTTGGTGGATATCATTTCTTCAAATGTTTGGTTCTAGGACATACCGGTTTCTTCACTATGTTTTTCTTCACCGTTTTGAGCGCAGTGATCATGAAATAATTTACTCAAAGTATAGCGACTCTCTGTGTTCGAACCTATGACCACGACACGAATCGACTCGTAAGTCAGGGCCGTTATCACTTGGCTATCACTGGTCAAAAAAATAAAATAAATAAATAATAATCGCGTATAGAAATGGACGAGTTTGAATGTAGGTCCGTACAGAAGTTGTACGCACAGAGCACTTTTCGCTCCACGAATTTAATTAGTACTGCTGTCTCTAGACTTTACCGTGTTCTGTAAGAACAACAAGATCCAACCTAAAAATGTATGTATGCGTGTTTTGATGGTAAATACAATTACCTCGGTATGATTTAGTCAACGTGGATACGTAATTGATTTTCCCTTGTATACATTTTCAGCAGAAGAGCGAAGTTTGAGAATGTCTTTCCTTACACTCAATGCGTCACAGGGCCTAAAACAGTTATCGGTGAAATGCGGTCAAAAGCCACACGGTAACGGGAATTAAGGGGAAGAATTGGATTTATCCCTTGATGGATTCTGGAGTTTCTTGCCCCTCTTTTACACAGGAATGTTTTATTTTGGAATGGGCAACTAGCATCTTTTGACTAACCGACCGACTCCATGGCAATGTTTAAAAGTAACTGTAAATTGTTGTGAAATAAATCATTTTAAAGGTTTTAAGTATGAGGTTCTGGGCTCGATTTCTAAGTCGGACAAATTGTTATTGGGTTTTTTTTATTCAGGAATGTCTCAGAAGCAGTTTGGAGTCTGGTTTTGTGCCCGGTGGATAGCATACTAAAACTTTACTGATTAAATGTGGGTTGTACACTTCTGGGGAAACAAACAATTAGACTTATATTTAACTAGCTTCTGCCCGCGACTTCGTCCGCGTCAAATTTTTGCTCCCCTGACCCTTCCCGTCGCATTGAATTGCCTGCCAGTTTTCGATCATTTTTCGTTGCTGCTTCGCTCTTTTTAATTGTAGCGTGATGTTATATAGCTTTTCCTAATAAATAGGCTACCCAACACAAATATTAAAATATTTTCTCAATTCGGACCAGTAGTTCCTGAGATTATCGCGTTCAACCAAATAAACAAAGAAGCAAACTTTTCAGTTTTATAACATTATATATAAAGCTTCTGCCCGCGACTTCATCCGCGTTAAATTTCTTGTTCTCCCGACCTTTCCCGTCACGTCGTATCACCTACCCGTGCGATTTTTCCCGTTTTTGCAATATTTTTCAATACTGCTCCGCTCCTCTTAGTTGTGCGTGATGTTATGTAGCCTATAGCCTTTATCGATAAATAGGCTACCCAACACAAAAAGATTTTTTCAATTCAGACCAGTAGTTCCTGAGATTAGCGCGTTCAATCAATCAAACAAACAAACTCTTCAGCTTTATAATATTAGTATAGATATATAAGATCAGTCAACCAATCAATCTGCCTAGCCGATTCCAAATATGTTGGGGTCGGCCTCCAGTCTAAACGGATGCAGTTGAATACCAGTATTTTACTTAGAGTGGTTGCCTATCTACCCTCGACAACCCAGTTACTGAGTAATACGATACCCTTTGGTAAGACTGGTTTGTCAGACTTTTAATAATGTAAGTCTGAAATTTTGAATCTGCCTTGAGCCAAAGTGATCTGCCAGGGTCACGAGATTGTTCAAACGAGATACCGTGGCCCTGGCATATGGGCAACTGAAGGAACAGGGGTGGGTTTTAGTCAATAAAAGTCTGACACGCCCTCCCGCTCCGACCAGAGCGGAAGAAGTCATGTGATGATTTCGCATCCAAAAGAAAAAAAAAACCAAAGTGATCAATGCTCACGTTTCTTTTGTTTGAGAACAGGCCTTTGCCCAGCAGGCTATAAGAGGCTGATATTATTATTGTATTATATGCTAGGTGCATTTCTAACAGGAAAACATCTAAGACATTGGAACATCAAAGCAGCTATCTTTGTAAGTCCGATGTAACAGTGTAAAGTATATCTTATCTAAACATATCTCCAGATACTTCCGCCGTTCCTTTGTCGTGGAAACAAAAAGATTTATCTCGCGGTCTTCCGACGGCTACTGTTCTAATGGGGGTCAGCTTGTTGGCTTTTATTCGTCGTGATATCTGTGTGGGAGGGCTTTAAGTTTAGTTTTGTACAAATTAACAACGAAACTTTTCAAAAGTTCTTTTAACATTTCATAGAATTGGATGCTTGTTTTCTCATTGCTGTATCTGCCTTTTAGTCGATTTGCAGGAATTAACAGGATTGAAACAGGCAAATCTTCTTTATTGAATTATAATGGGTGTTTAATTTAGAGGTACTTTTTTCAAAAGTAAAAAAAAAAAAAAAGTTTTATGGGGTTATCTTTGTAATCACACAAATTAACCATTTTCTACCTTTATGTTCCAAAAATAAATGTAAGGAATCGTTCTTTAGTATTATAGTAAAGGTAACCTGCAAAAAAACTTTTATTTATTTAATTTATAAAAAGTACCGCGAAATGAATCACCCGTAATCAACATTTTCGATCGTTGATTCACACGAAGATTCGTGGGCGAATTGACAACTCCAAAATACGTAAGACAATAGACACGATTTAAATTAAAAAAAAAAATCAGTTATAGAAAAGTACACTAGCTTTTTTTTAAAAAAATACACTCACACAGATTATTGCTCCCTCGTAAGTCTTTCGTGGTTCAATTTCTGAGTTTTGCTTTGTTAGTGTCATATGCACTGGAATCATTAAAATAGGGTAAGTGCCATTATTGTTGCTCTACCTTGCTTACTTTCGGGATTGCAAACGAGTCACGTTTTAATATTTATTGGGGCTCAACCTGCGAAAATAGGGGTGCTTTTAATATGAAATGATTAAATTCGTTCTCAAAATGACGTGATATGCAGATTTTCCAATTTATTGCGTAGAAATATAGTGCTCTCAGTATCCATATTTTTTTTTATCAGTCCAGCAGATCCAGCGATATGCGCTTACCAGCTAACAGTATTTCATTTTATTTATACGGCTAGATAGATGAAACTTCGGATAAAAATTTGATCACCTAATAAAAGTAAATAATGTTGGATGTAAATGGCTGAGTTAATCGTTTCGCTGTCAAGAATCACAACTTGAGACTAACAGATTGTACATTTGATATTAAGTGAACCTCTTCCAGACGATTTCGGGTTACTTAATTGCTTGTGATAACTATCGGTTCCAATTTAATTTTAAGGATCTTTTCAGACTAGTGAATAAGACTTATCTTACTAGCAGATGACGCCGAAATTGATGATTTCTCATGATCTATCCTACTAATATTTATACATGTGAAAGTTTGCGAGTATGGATGTATAGATGTTTGTTTGTTACTCTTTAACGCAAAAACTACTCATCGGATTTAAATGAAATTTGGCACACAGATAGCTTATTACCTTGATTAACACATATGATACTTTTTATGCCGGTAGTACAATCCCGCGGGATAATTTACGACTTCCACGCGGGCGAAGCCACTGGCAAAAGCTGTTAATCCTACTAATATTATAAACGCAAAAGTTTGTATGTATGGATGTGTGGATGTATGGATGTATGGATGTATGGATGTGTGGATGTTTGTTCCTCTTTCACGCAAAAACTACTGACCCGATTTAGATGAAATTTGGCACACAGATAGTTTATAACCTGGAATAACACATAAGGTACTTTTTATCCCGGTAGTATGTTCCCGCGGGATATTTTCTGACCTCCACGCGGGCGAAGCCACTGGCAAAAGCTGTTAATTTAATATATTTAAAAATTTCCGCGCCACGTCTACACTAAAATTAATTAACATACTCATAGAGCAATAGTGGACTTACGAGTTGTAGGTCGTGAGTTCGAACTCAGGAAGGCACTTCACTTTTCGTATTTGATTTCATTACTACTACTTTCAAAATGGTGAAGCAAATATTTTGAGGAACCCGGGATGTCCATTCGAAGACATGTGAAATGCATCACTGGGCCTGCGGGTTTATTATGTGTGACCCACCTCGTTTCACAAAGAAGGTCTGTGCTGTGTCCCAGCAGGCTGTTTATGTATACTCACGCCTTCTTCCTACAGGGGTAGGCAAAAAACTTTAGGACGCCTGCTACGATCCTTACAGTATCTCATTCCTTTTGTTTCGTTTACGTTCATACATCTGCACCCTAATTGCGAAACGCACAATTTATCAGAATCTGAATGGGATTGAAGATTATTTCTAAACCATTGCGTCATTTGTTCGAATAAATTGGCGGCTCAGCAACGTAAATAACGCAATGAATGTTGTTTAACTTAAATTAATATTAAACCAATTCCTACCGATAAAAAGTTCCGCAATTATCCCTCTGGTCACACCAGTTGCGAGTACTACGCACCTGATCTTTTTGAAGAAAATCACCAATATTAAAATTAAATCAACCATTGTTTATTGTTTGTAAAACAAAGTAGAAAGGTATCTACAATACAATCAAAGGGCATACTTTAAGCAGTAAACAAGCAACACTGAATAAATTATAAGTGGCCATTGAACTGATCCATTTGAAACCACTTGCCTATTCATCAGGTTTCTGAAGTAAGCGTGGATCTCCTTGTTAGAGCCTCGATGCCTCATTTCAATAAAGAACCCCCTAAGAGCTTATGTATTTTACGATCTTTGACGGCAAAGTGGTGATGAAACAGAAGGTCAAATCGAAAAAGGAGGAAAAAATGTGAATATGTTGTGATACTTTCTATTATCGTTGAGGTTATAGTCATGAATCCGCGAGTATTTTATAAGTTGATGGCATGTATAATGAGATAAATACTATTTCATATTTAGAAAATTAGAAAAGAATGGAGGATCAGCTACACACACAAGCACACACACACACATACACACACACAGACACACACACATACACACACACACAGCTAGCAGCTAGCGTGCGTTGCGTTTATAGCTAGTTACCTATACACTACAGAAGCCGCAATGCTGGAGCAGTAGTAACCCAGTGGTAACAGTCGCGACCAACAAGTTGTAAGTCGTAGGTTCAAACCCAAGCAGGCGCTTTCATCATCATCATCATTTCAGCCGAAAGACGTCCACTGCTGGACATAGGCCTCCCCCAAGCTCCGCCACTTCGACCGGTTTTGTGCTTCCCGCATCCAGCGGGTTCCTACGGCCTTCACAAGGTCATCGGTCCACCTTGTTGGTGGCCTTCCAACTCTACGTCTTCCGGTACGCGGTCGCCACTCCAGAACCTTTCGGCCCCATCGGCCATCTGTTCTGCGAGCAATGTGCCCTGCCCACTGCCACTTCAGTTCAGCAATTCTTCGGGCTATGTCGGTTACCTTGGTTACCTACGGATCTCTTCATTTCTGATTCGATCACGTAGGGAAACTCCAAGCATAGCCCTCTCCATCGCCCTTTGGGTGACTTTCAGCCTTCTAATAAGGCCCATTGTGAGCGACCACGTTTCGGTTCCATATGTCATCACTGGCAACACACACTGGTCAAAGACTTTCGTCTTGAGACACTGCGGTATGTGGGACGAGAAGATATTGCGTAGCTTCCCAAACGCTGCCCAGCCGAGTCGGATTCGACGATTGACCTCTTTCTCGAAGTTGGACCTACCTAACTGGACAGTCTGTCCTAGGTAAACATATTCGTCCACAACTTCGAGTGTAGCGCCTCCGATCTTCACTGGAGTGGGTATCACACGAGCATTGGACATGACCTTTGTCTTGTCCATGTTCATCCTGAGACCCACTCTTTCGGAAGCTCTACTGAAGTCATCGAGCATTGTACTGAGGCCCTCCATAGTCTCAGCCATGACAACTATATCATCGGCAAACCGAAGGTGAGTGATGTACTCGCCATTGATGTTGATGCCAGCCCCTTTCCAGTCCAGAACCTTGAAGACATCCTCCAGTGCAGCGGTGAACAGTTTCGGAGAAATAACGTCTCCCTGTCTCACCCCTCGCTGCAGAAGGATAGGTTTCGAGGTCTGGTCCTGAAGTCGGACTGACATAGTGGCGTTTTCGTACAGACACTTCAGCACCTCGATGTACCGATAGTCGATCTGGCACCGTTGAAGAGACTGCAGTACAGCCCAGGTTTCGACCGAATCGAAGGCTTTTTCGTAGTCCACAAACGCTAAAGAAAGAGGCAGGTAGGTTCGGTCTTCTGTAAAGCAGGCGCTTTACTTGTGTAAATTATTTCATCTCTACTACTCTCAAAAAGTTGAAGGAAAACGTCGTGAGGAAACCGACATATCTTAGAACAAAAAATTCGAAGACATGTTACATTTGCAAACCCGCACCGGGCCAGCGTGGCCCCTACCTTCTCACAGAGAGGAAGCCTGTATCCCAGCTGTGAGAACGATTTAGCTGATTATGTTTCATAAACTGATAGCCCACGCGAGGTTGCAAAATTTAATTAATAGGAATAATCATAAGATTAATACAAAATATGCCTTTCATCATCCGACCCGACGATGTCTAATAATAATTTGTAAAGTTAGAGGAAAACATTCGTTATGTCTGTAATGTAAAATTATGATGTCTCCTAATAAAAAAGATTCTTTATTTAAATTTTTGGATTCATACCACTCAGTAACTGGGTTGTGGGGGTCAGATAGGCAGTCGTTTCATGTAATATAATGCTATTCAGATGCATCTGACTGGAAGCTGGCCCCAACATAGGAAAAGTATAGGCAAATTGATTAACTTAAATTCATTGTATGACCTACAATACTGAAATGAGAATAATATTTGAATATACTTAAGTTACATAACTTTACCTACCATGTAAATATTACTAAGTTGTAAGTGGAAATTATTAAATAAGAGAAAACATTTGCTCTATATTATCGTACTTTATTCAACAAAGTTGTACGTTTATTTGTTTCAAACTGAGCTATTTTTCCATCTGGAATTTCCTAGTAGCAGCCTGGAGCCTGGGTTTGTGCCCATTTGATGGCAATAGGCTCATCACCTATTACATGGGATTTGAACATATCTGGTGAAGTGTAGGTGTATTGTAGGTACCTACAGTTCTGCCCAACGAACTAGCTGCGAGGAAATAAGGCGTAATGTTATGTTAAGTGTGAGATATTCATCTGGATGTGAGTTATAATAATATATACTACAATTAGCTTCAACTCTCTGACTAATAGACCGATACCTGTAAATTGAAATAAATTCTTTGAGTATTGGGTTTTTATATGAATTATATAGAATAACCTTAAAATTATTATTAAATTGCCTGAGAATCTTAAAAAAAAATATACTTAGACACATTTCATCATTAACAGCCTATATTGTTCCCGCTGCTGGGACACAGGACTCCTCTCGGTGAGAGGGAGTGGGCCGTAATCTACCACGCTGGCCCAGCGCAGGTTGGTAGATGTCACATGTCTAAGAAATTTTGGTTCTAGGACATGCCGGTTTCTTTACGATGTTTTCCTTCACCGTTTTGAGAGCAGTAGTGATGAAATTATTTACACAGATAAAAGCGCCTGCCTGGGTTCGAACTCACGACCTACAACTCGTAACTCGGGGCCGATAGCGCTGCGCCACCACTGCTCTCCCACATGCTCCACACGTTCCACACGCTCGCTGCTCTTAGACACATTGGCGTAGGATTATTTTTTAATATCCGATTATTATTAGTATAAAAGCAAAATGAAAGCATTCTTCTGCCAGGGTCGCGAGATTCTGCCAGAGCCGCGAGATTGTTCGATAGAGACAACGTGAACCTGGCACATGGGCAACTGAAGGAACACGGGTAGGGTTTTAGTCAGTAAAAGTCTGACACGCCTTCCCGCCCAAGAGCGGGAGACGTCATTTGATGATTTCCCATCCAAAAAAAAGCATTTTTCCAATATGATCTTTGATTTTTTAAAATCTTAAATTAAAAACATGTCACCAGGAATAAAAATAGGTAGATATCAATTAAAATTATGAATGTTTCATTAAACCTATTATAGCAGCTTCACTGAAGGATAACCTTCTGTTGTTAGTCTGTATTGTGTCCGGTCCTGAGGTTGACACTGTATTGTAATACTTAGGCTTTAGAGCCTCTGTGACATAGATAGCGAGGCGAAGGAAAAGTGAGATGATGCGAGAAACATACAACCGGTCGAAGTGGCGATGCTTGTGAGAAGCTTATTTCCAGCAAAAGACGTCTTTTGGGCTGAAATTATCTCAAAATTCTGCTGAACTAAATGGCACTTAAATCTCAATATCTTAGGACAACCAACACAACGTTATCTGATCCCAAACTAGGCAGAGCTTCCACTATGGCAACCAGACAACTAATAAACTTACTTAAATATTTATAAATACATACATATTATAGATAAATTACACCCAGACACAGAACAAATGATTGTGCTCATCACACAAAGATTTGTCCTGGGTGGGAATCGAACCCACGACCTCAGTCTTCGCAGTCAGGGTCTACTAGACTAACAGGCCAGTTGAAATGGTGACATTAAGCGAGTGGAGTGAGAGAACGTGCGCGAAAATATTTTCTTTCTATAGGAATCACCACTACAGGCAATAAACTGCATAAAATTCAAAATGTGCCAATTGCCTAATACGTATTTCTGGACTTATCGATCGCCCGCCAATAAATTGACTTTGTGCGAGTCGCCTATAGAAAATAATTATTATTTAAAAGTGTTGATTCGCCCGATTAGGACGAAGTAATTTGTGACAATGAAATTTCAGAGAGCTTATATTTAGATCGGCCCTATAATACATCTTAAGCACGCGTAGCATGACCACCGTAGACATGGGTTTTGTCTATTCTAGGTAGAATAGAAAATAGAATTGTCATGCTACGCCAGCATAAAACGGTACAAATCTTTCTACAATCTTTAATTTTGTCTTTAATCTTTCTACAATCTGTAATTTTATCTATTCTTCCGTCGACAAAACCCATTTCTACGGTGGTCATGCTACGCGTGCTGGTATGAATAATACTACATTCGACACTGGTTCGCTTTCTATGTGACAGAGCCTTATGTATGTACATACAGCGTCTTATATTAAGCGGTATTACTTCAGTAATTAAATGGACCGTGGTTATTGACAGTGAAGATTTTTGACAATAGATACCCACATAATAAGAAAATCATTGTAGAACACCACTTTGAAGAATCCTTGCGAGGTATTTATTATGAGAAACAGGGAGAAATAACTACCTGTTGGTTGTTATCATTCGGAGGCAACAGACTATCATAGTAGGACGAAAATTACTACCACCGCGGTCCATGACCATTTTACCCAGTAACTGGGTTGTAGAGGTCAGATAGGCAGTCGCTCCATGTAGAATATTTGTATTCAGCTGCATCTAGTTAGACTGGAAGCCGACCCCAATATAGTTGGGAAAAGGGTAGGCTGATTAGGTAGGACGAAAATGATTTGGTTAAATGATTGTTGCATAGCGCTGCGACACTTATTTTTAAATGTCGCAGCATTATGCTGAGATATGGGGCCCTTTGGCCTCGCACAGGACTTTCTGTTTTTTTTCTTTTAAATTTTGTTTTTTTTTTTTGTTTATAATTGTTTTTTTATGGATTGTTTTTTTGTATAGTTTCTGTGCGTGTCCCAATAAATACATTTTCTTTCTTTCTTTCATACCATTCAAAAATCGTATCATAAGGTCTGTTAATGATAATTTTGAGTAGAAGAAGCTTGTTATTTCTTAGTTATTAATTAGTTATGTAATTGAAATTGTATTTAAGAGGTAATACCAAAATAACCGTCGTGCTGGCTTTATAATATCTACACTGAATTATATAAAATAATTAATAATACAAAAATATTTTTTTATAATTCTAGACGTTAGTACCAATTTTATTTTTTTGGATAATCTGTGAATCATCAATAAAGGCCTTCGAGAGAGAGTGCGTAATAAACCACACGGGCCCAGTGCGGGTTGGTAGATGGCACACGTCTTCGAATTTTGGGTTCTAGGACATGCCGGCTTCCTCACGATGTTTTTCTTCACCGTTTTGAGAAAAACGGTGATGAACTTATGTACCAAAAGTTGACCGCCTGCTTCGCTTCGCACCTACGACCAACATCTCGTACGCCGACGTCGTTACCTCTGAGTCACCACTGCTCCAGCTTATATGTTATGTTAATACTTAAATTCTACTACAGACAAGATGGTGTTATATCTAGGTAGGTAGGTATATATTAAGTATTTTTAATTTCTATGTTTGTTGAGAAATTAACGCTTACCTTGATGTAGGTATGTGATTTTTTATTATGCAAAAGAAAATTCTCACCCTTGTTTCAAAGGAGACAAAAATTCTGTTGTCCAAAAGTAATCATTTGAATAAATAATTTTTAATTTAAGTTCTCTGACATTTTGTTTAAGGCGTTATAATAATTTAAAGCAGAAGTTTTGTCCGGTGTTACAATGATAAACTTTTCTTATTAGATGACGAGTTTGGATTTAATTATGAATAGCATTGAATTTAATTATCTCATGACCTATAGCGAAATTAGCTTTTTTGGTGAAGCTGTTCAATATTAAAGATACATGTTATACCGTGGTCCCATGACCTGTTAGTCGACGGTCCACGCCAGACATTGCTATGCCTGTTGATGTCTCGGGCGGTCCATGCCGAGCGTTCTTACGACTCGTTTACTGTCAGGTCACGCCAGATCTTGGTAAACCTGTCGAGTCGAGGCCTTTGCGGCCCGTGCCGAGCATTTCCATAGAAACTAAGCTACCGAAACTCACGGCACTGAAGTCTATGTTATTTTTTACCCTTTTTGGAAGTCTGAAATTGGCACCACAGGCCTCGTATCCGAAAAAGTGGTCGCCCAGTAGTCGAATTTTAACCATAATTCATTAAATTAAAATATTAACTTTCTGCACTCCTTCTCTATCTATACTAATATTATAAAGCTAAAGAGTTTGTTTGTTTGTTTGTTTGATTGAACGCGCTAATCTCAAGAACTACTGATCCGAATTGAAAAATTCTTTTTGTGTTGCGTAGCCTATTTATCGAGAAAGGCTATAGGTTATATAACATCACGCTACCACTAAAAGGAGCGGAGCAGTAATGAAAAATGTTGCAAAAATGGGGAAAATTGCACGGCCAGGCGATTTGACGCGACGGGAAGGGTCGGGGGAACAAGAAATTTAACGCGGACAAAGTCGCGGGCAAAAGCTAGTACTTTATAATCTTTAACTTTGCCAAATTTCATACTTCTCCGTCTCCGTTACTTTTGGTAAAAGGGGTATAAACTTTTTGCTTTAAGTATTATATTTCAATTATCAATTTCTGCCATTTATGCTTGTATTTGTTTGTACACCACTGTAGGCCTATTAATTTATCATTATCATCATTTGAGTCGAAAGATGCTTCGTGTTTCCTGCATCCAGCGGACTCCCGCGGCCTTCACAAGGTCATCGGTCCTTAATTATTGATAGATAGTTCTCTTAATTTCTATTGCTACCTACCTAACTGACATATAAATTAATCACAAGTCCAACGATTTAAATAATTAGCATCGGCCGTCTTACCCATGAATACCTCGTTACGTTCCGCCTATAGTATTAAGGCATACTACCTATATGAGAATAGTTAGTAAGGTGCAAACATAAGCTGTCTCTGCCCGTCTGAATAGGCTTGCGGTCACTCAATGAAATGGCAGACCGATAGCGCAGTGAATGCAAACCAAAGGGGATACACAAACAATGCCCTTTGGAAATATATGCTGAACATACTAGACATGACTAGGGTAATAGAACCTATCAGTATTTGTATGGAGATTGGCTGCTTAGAGTCTATCGTATATAATCCTACTAATATTATAAACGCGAAAGTTTGTATGTATGGATGTGTGGATGTTTGTTCCCCTTTCACGCTAAAACTACTGAACGGATTTAGATGAAATTTGGCACACAGATAGTTTATAACCTGGATTAACATATAGGGTACTTTTTATCCCGGTAGTATGTTCCCGCGGGATAATTTTCGACCTGCACGAGGGCGAAGCCGCTGGCAAAAGCTAGTACACTATAATTCAGAAATGAGTATCTCATCATTTCAGTCAATAGACGCACACCGCTGGACATAAACCTCCCCCAATTTCAAAGGGTTTGCCATAATCGCAACGCTTGGCAGGCGGGTTGGCGATCGCAGTATAGTGGTAAAATGCATAGAGAACGCCGCTGCCCATTTTCTAGTAGGTCCCTTAGTCGCTTCTTACGTCACCCACGGGGAGTTTCCATCCGGCACTATACGGTACTGTGAAATGAGTACCTACAATATGTTTTTGGGCTCTGGCGGTTACCTTGGTTCTCCTAGCCCGAAGAATTGCTAAACTGAAGTGGCAATGGGCAGGGCACATTGCTCGTAGAACAGATGGCCGATGGGGCCGAAAGGTTCTGGAGTGGCGACCGCGTACCGGAAGAAGTAGAGTTGGAAGGCCTCAAACAAGGTGGACCGATGACCTTGTGAAGGCCGCAGGAATCCGCAGGATGCGGGAAGCACAAAACCGGTCGAAGTGGCGGAGCTTGGGGGAGGCCTATGTCCAGCAGTGGACGTCTTTCGGCTAAAATTACGGTGATGATGCTATGTTCTTCTTCTACTTATTGTTATAAGATTTTAAGAAGGAAAGCGTCTTAATTATAAAAAAAACTGCTGTAAATATACACAACATGAAATAACATCAAAATCAAAAGTCATTTATTCAAACTAGTCTGAGAATCAGCACTTTTTGAACGTCAAAGTTAAATGAGACAGTCCCCCCAAAACGCCCGCCCTTCGACACTTCCTAGTGATTTAGCTGGGAAGAAGAAGTGGCGGAACAAACTCCCCAGCAGCACAACTGTCTGTTAAGTTAGAAGAACTTGATTCTATACAGTATTGTGTAAGTTATTAATATTATAAAACAAAACATACATTATTCGCCATATGTCAGCTAGCACACGCCAATATACCAACAAAACATTGAAAACTAAACTCAAGCTGAAATAAATAATAAAACAAAATCGTAAACAGAACTTAAAACCTGAACAAAGCCTCCAGGCATAAAGGGCGTGCCCGCTTACATATACGATACAAATGATACATATACACAATAAATGAAATGAAAAGAAAATAAAAATAAACTAACAAAAGCAGTTAAATAAAAAAATAAATAAAAAACAATTACATGAACTACCCATATAAACTGTCAGTAGGAAGACTAATTCTGGATTGAAAGAACATAAACATTGTCTTGAGTTGATCACAGCGACCAACTATTCTTATCGTTTAAGTAGTCGTTGATACAATTGTATGCCTTAGAACAAAGCTTGGATTTTACTTTAGCTTTAAACTCATTAAACTGCAACTGCATCACGCATGTAATCCCCGTTAGGGTTAGGCAGAGGTTTACTAATTTTATACCTATATTTTGGCAGTTCTGTTTCAGTCCGATGTAAACGCCTCGCACAAAGCCAGACTGGTACCGAGTAATTCCACATGGGAAATCTCACAAATCATTTAGGCATTTGGTTGAAGGAAAAAATCTGAAAAAAGTGCACCCTTTATAGCTACTCACGAAGGCAGTCCGTGTACGCTGAATATTTTAAAAGATTTGCAAAGCAAGCTTGTCCCCAATGCATGTTTGCACCGAGAGCTCTCAAATATACTTCTATTTGACCTCGCAGCGAATCAGGCTATTTGTTAGAGCTGGGACCGGCTCGTGTTTGCCAACGCTTAGGACCTCTGATGCCTCTCGTTCTACTACTTATTGGACAAGGGATTCTGTTTGGAAGAAATATTTCTTGCGAGAACTGAGCCGTGTTTGTAGGTCTCATATCTCATTTCTGGGATGTAATGGTGCTTGTGCCCGGAAAACGTAAAGTTAAGACTGATCTTAAATACTATTAATTATTTATCGATTTGACATTAGCTTGAAACTGTACCTCTCGAGAACAAAGATCCAAAAGAAAACTTTATACAATCAGAATAAAGTTTGAAAACTGGTTTTGAAACCAAGTTGTAGGGTTTTAGTTTGTTTACTAGCTCTGCTGTTGTCTCTCTAATGTCCTAATTATGCTACGGGAACATGATACCGGGCTAGTCTATCTGTCTATGTATGTCTGTGTATGTACCTGTCTGTCCGTATAACATACGCTATATTCCAGTGAAAATTCCGTCAAAATCGGTCAAAACATTTCGGAGATTAGCCGAAACAAACAGAAAGAAATACAAATATTAAATAATGATGTTTTCTATTCAGTAGCGTAAATACTTTCAGAATTATTTATTTAGCAAAAAGCTGGTATTTTCACATAGCAAACAGACACCTTCATTGTATTAATTTGTATAGATAAATCATATAAAGTTAAATGTATCTACAGTTGCAACCAAAGTAGCTAGGCAGGTGTACTTTTTTTGTATCTCTTAGCACGTCATTCAACTCTATCATCGGCTACTTTTATCCAGCTGCTACCAGCTCAAGACAGTAAGATATACCTGGGTTTTGTTTGCTAATACAATATATTCCAAACATGATTGTGTCCAACGAAAAAAAACTCTTCAGTAAGTAGGATTAAACTTTATTTCTCTACAAAGAGATATGGCTATATACGTCCTTGTAACACGTATTGTATCCAGCCAAACAGCCTGTTATGATATAAAAATAAAGAAACATGAATATGTTAGTGCATTATGCAAACACATGTTATCGGGTCGACGAGGGTTGGGCAAAGAAATATACTTACACAAGCAAAGTAAGGTCAACTCGCTAACTCGGTTCAAGGCACATGTATAACAAGATATTACCATTTTATTTTGACGTGAAATATTTCCAATATCATCGTTCTCCAACCGCTATTCTAATGTATTTAGAGACGCAGCAACATATCTTCTTCTTATATACCTACTCTTATTCATTTTTCTATAACTCACTAAAATAATATGATGTTATGGAGTAAGACTGACTGCAGGCACACACTTGCAATGACCGCCATATAAACGATATATGCCTAAAATTACGGATTGTAGAAAAAGAAAAATTGAAATTGAGAGGATCACTGACGGGCACGCCACAATTGCGGCGGTAAGTCCCCTCTTTGAGGAGTGGATAGAGAGGCGCCACGGCGTCCTCACCTTCCGCCTGACGCAGGTTCTCACCGGGAATGGGTGCTTCGGTGGGTTCCTGTTCAGGATAAAGCGGGAGGAAACGCCCGGGTGTTTCCACTGCGAGGATCGTCTGGAGGACACGGTAGAGCATACGGTGGAGGTGTGCCCTGCCTGGGCGGAGCAACGCCGTGTCCTCGTGGAGGCGATCGGCGGCGGCGACCTCTCGCGTCCGACCCTGGTGCGAGCCATGGTACGGAGCGAGAGGGCATGGGAAGCCGTCACCTCCTTCTGCGAAGCAGTAATGCTCGCGAAGGAGGAGGCGGGGCGCGTGAGGGAGTGGCAGTCTCTGCGCCCTCACGTCCCTAGCCGCCGCAGGAGGAGACGCCCCGGGCGTCGGGAGTCTATAGCGGACTCCTGGCCACCGTAGGCGCGAGCTTGCGGGCGGCGAGCAATGGGTAGCACGCCGCCCGGTAAGGACCAGGCTCGGGTCGACGGCGCGTAGTGTTCCACGCGCGCCTCAAAGAGATGTCAGCAGCACTGAAGGGGTCTGCTAGGACCGACGCCTGCCAGGGTCGCGAGATTGTTCGAAAGAGATACCGTGACCCTGGCACATGGGCAACTGATGGAACACGGGTGGGTTTTAGTCAGTAAAAGTCTGACACACCCTCCCGCTCTGCCCAAAGCGGGAGAAGTCATTTGATGATTTCCCATCCAGAAAAAAAAAAGAGGATCACTGAAAGGCAAGTAACAAAAGGTACTTAAAAGGCAGATGTGAGTGGAAACGCCCTAGATGGACGCATAGTGACCTTATTGTTGACGTTCTGCAGAAGTGCGTCGAATTCGCAAAGTGGCGACGCAACAGCATATGTGTATGAGCAATATGAAACCTGACCGTGATCTGAACGTAAACCAAGCATGCAAACTTTGTAGGAGTTCTTTTTACAGCAGTATGTAAACTTCGTACCAGTTGGCATACTGTAGTTTCGGTCTCCGTCATGGGAAGAAGATGCGAGTTTATGCATGATTGAATGTTACTGGTCAACCCCAGTTTTAGGAACTAGTTTCATTGTCATTATGTTGATGAAAAGAGAGAACTGGTTTGGCCTGGGCAAAATAAGTTCATCCTAAAATCGGGTTTAGCCGGTAACATGTATACATAGAAAGATTTCTACGGCGCGATGTCAAAGATATATGAATAAAATATTTGTCACTTTGTCTATGTCTTGCTACGCGTCTGTTATGGTTTTCAGCATTATCTTACGTATGGAGAAGTTACAGACTTCACACGTGTCTCTAAATAAACATACTGCAATTTTGTTCACCACTGAAAACTAATCTTGAAGTCTCATTATTCTTTATGAACCTTGTTCTTTACGTAACCAAATGTTGTTCTAGAAAGTTGTCATGAACACAACTTTTGACACTTCATACCACAAATATTTGTTTGCAATATTCGGAATCAAAAAGAACAATAGCGAACTGTCTGGTGTTTTTTTGCCGTCTGCCGATGAAAAAATATGGATAAATTAGTTTGAATTGTTGAAAAGTTTTGTCTTCGGTTATTATGTGCTTATTTCTGTTGTATTTTTCGGACTGTTTATCATTGCTATTACTGTAACAAAATTATTAGACAACATTTTATTCAAATTGTTTTCATACGAAATTACAACATAAAAATCCTGCATACAAAAAAGGCCCTTGGCAGAAATAAAACACGTTTCTACCAAGCTCGGATGGGTAGAACTCAAACGAGTAGAAAATAGATATCTTCTACTGAGTCGACGATGTCAACCGGTTCACTAGCAAACGGGGTTGCAATTTTACGCATTGATTGGTGCATACAGATCGTTTGCAGCTTTTATAAGGCTAGATTGAAATCACTCCCGCTAGAGTCCTGTAGAGGGAATAAATGTTCACGGGATTTTAGTATCTTTGAACTTTTGAAAGCTAGCTTCCAATTGAAGTCACTTTTTCGATTTTGATTTGATTTCTAGCTATTTGTGTGAAAATAGAAAGAATTAATAAAGTTTACTAACGTTGAGTTCCTTAAGTTCTGATTACAGCTGCGCATTACTGACAAATACGTGCACTAAATGGACAGGTCCACCCAATTTGTGTGGTTATTTTCACAAAATATCATTTCAGACACCAATCTACATAGTCTTCATACGATCTGACCAAGATTATGTCTGAAGAGACTGTGAGTTTCTTTGCAGAGTAGGCTCAAAAATTTATTTTTAAATATTTAATTGACGTGTATTAGTGTTTGTATAACTTTCAGATTTAAAATTATTTTTCATTTACAAATAACGTCTTCAAACAACACTAAGCCGAAAAATGGACCGTTGCAAAAGCTGACCACCTTTCTAACATTTTGGTGTAGGTATCAAATCTGCGGCGCTACACTCGCGTCGCGTGTCAACAACGTGTATTATGAATTCACAACTTAGTTGGTAGTTGTTCTCGAAATTATATTAAGTGCAATACAGACCTTGTCAGTGGTACCACTTTGACCTTGAGCTGGCTTAGCGTTGAACGTAGTTTCAATAGAGTAAGAGACCAGTTTATATTGGTTTTGTTATCACTAACGTGTGACGTACCGTGGAAAAGCTCGTTCGATATTCACTGACCAAGATTTTCACGATTGCTTGGAAATTTTTTAGTTACCTTAGATATAACTAGAGCAGTGGTGATAAAGTGGTATCGGCCCCAACTTCGTCTAAATTATTTCATCAACACTGCTCTCAAAATGATGAAGAAAAACATCGTGAGGAAACCAGCATGTCCTAGAAACAAAATTCAAAGACATGTGATTGAGCCCGTGGTGCCTGGATTATGGCCCACTACCTCTAACAGAGAGAAGGCCTGTATCCCAGCAGTGGGAACATTATTGGCTAATTATGTAAGAGTCCAGCTTTTACTGATTTTGATAACACCAACATGCTACGTACCGTACAAAGTCTCGTTCAATATTCACTGTCCAAGATTTTAAACATCTTTCCGGTACCTTGGTCGTAATGAAGCCTTACCTACCTAATTACCCTCGATCACCTCAGAAAGTATGTCGCACAGATTAAAACAAGGAGTGGATGGAGCGGCATTTGTTTGTTTCTATAGAAAATTAAAAAAGTCGCTACGTCCGTCGCGCGGACAATGGCGCCATGGCGTTGACTTCATTCATTGTCTCACTCGGTGTTACGACCTCGTGTATTTGTTGCGTTCGTTTGATTTTATAAATAATTATTTTGTTTATTTTCATGCTGATTTTTTATACAGTGTGTATCAGAAATGTGTGGTCATAACATAATGTACACCCACGTTTTGCTAGTTATGTTTTAAGTCATATAAAATAGTCATCATCATCATTTCAGCCGTAAGACGTCCACTGCTGGACTTAGGCCTCCTCCAATTTGGAGGGCTTTGCCATAATCGCCACGCTTGGCAGGCGGGTTGGCGATCGCAGTATGGTGGTAGAATGCATAGAGAACGCTGCTACCCATTCTCTAGTACGTCCCTTAGTCGCCTTTTACGACACCCACGGGAAGAAATGGGGTGGTGTTATTCTTTACGTCCGGCACCATACGGTACCGGACAAAATAGTGGCTGAGCCTATTGCCATTAACGGGCTCAATTCCAGACTCCGGGCTGCTGTTGAGAAAGTCCAGATAGAAAAACCCCAAAAAACTTCACGACCTGGAAATCGAAGTAGCTCAGCAGTAGCGTTTGCGACCAAAGTTAATTTATTTGTGGTCTAATTGACAATACCAGAAAGTATTAGGCAATTGGCACGTTTTGCATTTTTAACCGACGAAAAAAATACGGAGGAGGTTATATGTAATAAAGTTAATGTACTTTTTCCTTAACTTATCGTTCTTTCCTTAACGTTTTGTTCAACACTTGCTAGAAGTCTTTTCTCATATTCATATAAATTCCTGGAATTATCGATTCTACCACAAATAAATTAACTTCGAGCGAGTCAAAATATAATAATAGTTAAAAGTGACGATTTGCCGGATTTGGGCAACTTAATTCGTGCGAATCAATTAATAAATGCCTTTTTCCATGGGACCAAAAATAATAGCAAAAAATTATTTGCCTAATAGTTATACCACACATTACATTTATTATTACGGACGCACGCTTCCTTATGTGTTTATTATTAGTCTATGGCCCTCATGAGTTGTACTTGTACCTGAAAATCTGCGTATGTGGCCCTTTTATCATTATAATCATTGTTTTCTGTTTCTGTTTATTACAACATATTTTCCTTTCTTTCACATTACTAATACACGCTATATATCCAAGCCAATAAAACGCATTAATATTTCACATTACTAATACACACATTTCTGTGTGCTATGTTTATTTCAAAAGTTAATTTTAGAAAACTGCTTCCAGCACTTTTACTTGTTTTCTATAAGAAAACCTTCGTTTTACGACAGTATTGTAACGTTTCAATAATGTTAATGTAGGATGGTTTGATAAGTTTCCGTGGACTGTTGGTTTATGTCACATTTTGTCACTCCTTGGTAAATGTATTCCTAGTTAAATAATAACTTGATCAACAGAATAGACAAGCCGCATGTTTTATTTATTACTAGCTTTTGCCAGCGGCTTCGCCCGCGTGGAGGTCGGAAAATATCCCGCGGGAACGTACTACCGGGATAAAAAGTAGCCTATGTCCTTTCTCAGGCTCTAAACTATCTGTGTACCGAATTTCATTTAAATCGGTTCAGTAGTTTTAGCAGGAAAGCGAGACAGACAGACAGACAGACAGATAGACAGAGTAACTTTTGCATTTATAATATTAAGTGTAAAAGTGTAAAATTAAGTGTAATAGTGTATATAGTGTGGATTTGTCGAGGTTATGGAGGTATATACATATACTCTCGAATCACAAAAAATCACTAATCATCATTATTATCAATCAACTCAGCCTAACGCAGTCTACTGCTGGACATGGCCTCTCCCATGTTGCTCCACAACACCCTGTCCTCCGCCTTCCGCATCCAGTCTGGCCCAGCCACTTTCCTTAGGTCGTCGGTCCATCTAGCAGGAGGGTGTCCCACACTACGCTTGCCGATATGCGATTTCAACTCCAGGACTCGTCTGCTTCACCGGCCATCGGTCCTTAGACATAGCCAGCCCATTGCCACTTCAGCTTGCTTACTCTGCGAGCTATGTCGGTAACTCCATTTCTTTTCCGGATAATTTAACTTCTGATTTTATCCTTCAAAGAAACTCCGAGCATAGCTCGTTCCATAGCGTGCTGAGCGACCTTGAATTTGTGGACCAGCCCAACTGTCAGTTTCTACGTTTCGACACCGTATGTCATTACGGGCAGGACGCCATGATTTAAGAATCATTATTGTAATTTTCCATTAATAGCTGAAATTGACCTGCATTATTAAGCTTACATAATTAGCCTGTGCTGTTCCCACTGCAGAACTACAGGCCCCCTTCCTTGTGAGAGAGAGCGGGTTGATCCATCACCTGGGCCCAAATGGTAGATGTCTTTGAAGTTTTGGTACGAGGACTTATTTCTCACGATGTTTTCCTCCACCACTCTGAGCTATGGACCTTGCTTGTTTCAATATTTCATGACCTGCTTTATCTCATTCCTAAATCAAGTAAATAAATACTGGTAGCTTATAAAGGTACCTAGATAACCTAGGTATATACGTCTACCGTGTCCCAGTAACGAGCTTCCGTAGCCGTGTCTGAAGAGCGAGGAAACTGCACTCGATCGTCGTCCGGCGCTTTTACTTTAGCTAAATGAATCATAAATACAAGTACATGCTTGTATCTATACTGATAAATATAATTAAGCTGAAGTGTTTGTTTGTTTAAACGCGCTAATGTTAGAAACTACTGGTTCGAATTTAAAACGAATGTAAGGGTTGGACAGCCCATTTCTCGAAGAAGGATATATGCTAACATCACGGTAATCATTATCTGCCTAGCCTTTTCTTAACTATGTTGGGGTCAGCTTCCAATCTAACCAGATGCAGCTTAATACCAGTATATTATATGGAGCGACTGCCTATCTGACCTCCAAAACTCAGTAACTTGGTAATACGATACACCTTGGTAAGACTCGTTGTCTGACTCTCAGGCTTCTGACGACCTGTAGTGTCATAGATCCACAATTGACAGCCGGGACCAACGGCTTAACGTGTTTTCCGAGGCACGGAGGGGTCTTGATGTCATCTATAACATCACGGTAATAATACACATAATTGGGAAAAGGCTAGATGGTGTCAGTCATTATCATACAACATTTTGGCCGTTCGTCTACGCCTCTGCTCAAAAGAAATCAGTTGCAAATTCGGATTACTAATGAGTAGCCAAAATGTTGCAGAAGTATTTCTATGATGGTCTACACATAACCGAAGGTTATTTTGAGAATTATTACAGAATTGCCTTCTAACTACCTTTTTGGGTGATAAATCATCAAATTACTTCTCTTGTTCTGGGCGGAGTGGGAGGGCGTGTAAGACTTTTACTGACTAAAACCCACCCGTGTTCCAGTTGCCTATGCCAGGGCCACGGTAACTCTTTCGCAACAAATTTGCGACCTTGGCAGGGCCTTTTAACTGCCTGGCATATCTACCGGGAAAAGAGTTCAAAGTCTTTATGCTTTCTTTTTATTCGTCTGATATAATCCCGAAGCACTATCTGAACATGGCTGATCATCATACTTTTATTAATTTCGCAGTTTATCTGGGGTCGGCGCAGCATGTCGTTTTCTTACTTCTGTATTCGTCGTCACCAAAGAAGTCACTTTTTTGCTTTATTATCTTTCACACAGTCTATCCATCGTTTTTTGGTTTTCCCCTACTGCCATCAGTATTCATACTTTTACAAAACTTCTCTCCCAATAAATTAAATTAAAATTCACTGATTTCGGACAACAAGGATCCATATTGTGCTAGTATAACTAAAAAACTTATATTCTAATTTTAGTAGTACTGATAAAATAAATAAATATAACTAATGCAACTGATTTCCACACAACTGTTCAGTCTACGTGCTACTTTCAAACTTCATCGGACTCATTTCTTATTCTATCCATTTGTGTGAACTATCTCTCTTAGCGTTCTCAACTCAGCTGTTTGCAACTGTCTTGTGGTAGAACATGGCTGTTATATTAAGTGTGTGCTACGCCCTGCCTCGATAGTTACCTGAAATAGTACCTGCAACATGGCACAAGTACCAATTTCCGTCCCTGTATCTCAAAGTACAGAAGCTGCGTTTGATAGCTGTCTTTTCAGAACCTTTGATGCAACGCAACTACGGTAAGTTAAAGATTAAAAATGTTTCGCAGTATAGTGAAATTAAAGATAATATTGCGATACAAGTTTTGATGTCTATTTTAACTAAATAAAGTTTTAACTAGGTAACTTAATAGGAAATCCGTTTACTTGTACTACTTTGAGTTTAGCTCCACTATAGTTACAGGACTTATTTAAACAAATAATATTTATTCATTTTTTCCTTATTTTGGAACTACGTAATATTTACTACTATTCTTCTGCCTGCGACTTCATCCGCGTTAAATTTCTTGCTTCCCCAACCCACCCCCGTCGCATTAAATCGCCTATCCGTGCGAGGTCTTCGTATTCGGGACTTATTTTCATTTTGCTTGGCTCCTTTGGGCCCTAGCGAGATGTTATATAGTGTATAGCTTTCCTCGATAAGAGGCCAACCAACAATTTTTTTTTTCAATTCCAACCAGTAGTTTCTGAGATTAGCGCGTTCAACCAACTAAACAAACTCTTCAGCTTTATACTTTTATATTATTCGTATAGATCGTAAGTAAATTTCAATCAAAATCACAAAGAAACATACATAGTGGCAAAAACAAACAATGTCGTTCAACTTAAACTTTAAAATTATCAGCAAATTGACTGGATCTAACTTAATGACTTGAGTTTAACGGATTACTAAGTTAGTTAATAATTAATTTCCCGAAACTGCCAGACAGTCGGGTGCAAAATATTAATTTTAGATGGCAATATTGGTTCTACCAATATTTACGAGGGTTGTCACGTGACAAAAGGAAATCTATAAAATACTTTTGTAATTTTTAAACATATCGAAAAAATCATTAGGAAGATAATTTTTAAGGAAGCTTTATTGAGCATTTAATAACGTAAAATGTTTTTAAAAAAACTAATTCCAAAAACTGCTATGACATAAACCCACTAACAAATCAGCAAAGAAATAAATATGCTATTAGTAATGTTACTCCGAAGTATTTCCAAGATTCAAATATTAAAGCGTCAATTAATAACCTCCTCGATTTCCTTCACACATGGCACAAGTAGATTACCTGTTTTAATTTACTAAAGAGTTTGCTTTTGTTTTCAAACGAAAACTTGAAGAGATGCACTAATTGCGAAATTTCACAGCTAATTTTGAAAGTCGAAAAGTTAGTAACTAATCCGGTGTTTGACAGCCCTAGCGAGAGTGTAGGCGAGTGGGGAGGTAGGTCAATCTATTAGTTTGTTGGCGTAAACTGGACTGAGGGATTATTTCATAGCATTTTAGTATAGCAGTGTACTTGTGGCGTATGTGTGTTAAACCAGTGTTGTTCAATCATTGCAGTTATTAGGTCGGGATATTTGCGATTTGGATTATTGAAGTGGTCTGGTATTTGATCGTGGTAATTTTGAAATGCGTTTGATATTTTAGGACGTTGTTTACTGGAAAGTGGGAGGGTCACTAATTGCAATTTTGGTTTTTGATGTTACGTGTGTGCGTGTGGTTCTTGATTGTTGAGAATATTGTAAAATTGACGTATGGCTAGAATTAAGTTACACCTTTACGTCATCTGTCTAGCCTTTTTCCAACTATTATAAATTGGGGTCGGCTTCCAGTCTAACTGGATGCAGCTGAGTATAATTAATTTGATATGGGGTGACTGCCTATCTGACCTCCTCAACCCCCTTGACAGAAACCTATGACAGAACACAGAAACCCCCAGAAGCCCCTTGACTTTCGGGCTAACTGGGTATCAAATATCTGTCAAATGATAACCGGGAACAATGGCTTAATGTGCTTTCTGAGGCACGGAGAGGTCTTAGTATGTAACGATGGTCCCCCATCCAGGGACCAACAGCAGCAAGCGCGGTTTAACCTGATCGTTTGACCCGTGCGGCTGTTTTTACTCAAAAGCCTCTCCTACTCCTTTACAATAAATAATGATATTTATATTTTTTCACGAAGTTAAAAATTACTTCGTGAAAATATCTAATCTAGACATACTTTTAGATCTTACTCATGACCAGTCGACATTTCGGAATGAAATAGGTGATTAAGCAGAATTACTTGACGTAGCTACATCACAGTCATAAGGGTCATTATGACAGCAATTGCTTAAAGTTTTCTTTACATTTTGACCTTAATGACATTGAAAATAACACGGATTTGATGACCTCACTTGCCATTAGTTTGGAATAGCGATTACGTGGGTAATTCATGTTACTTAAGTTTATGTTTTGTTTTTTCCATAAAGTATAAGATATCAAGCAACGTTGTAATCTAGTTAGAAACTAGTTTTTGACAGCGGCTTCGCTCGCGTAGGTGTCGGAAAATATCCCACGGGAACGTAACTCCAACCGTACCTACCGGGATTAAAAGTACCTACCATATGTCAATCCGGAACATTCAACCAGACAAACTTTCAACAATATTCAATGTTTAGTATATTTTTTATTTGTTACTATTTTATTACATATACATAGGTATAGATAACCAAACCCGAAATTGCTATCTCTTTGGTAGAAGGGTTAACCTAACTATTTTTAATAATATCTATCGGAAGAGTAAAATTATCTGAAATATTCGGGAAAATATCCCTTGATACTCATAGGGTAGTAAGAAATTCAGAAGTTACGTTATGTAGAAAATTATGCAAATTTTATTAAGATACCGTTTATCCGTACCTTTAGTTAAATAGTTAAGACAACTATTTACATGGATAGGGCTATTATTTTAACTTTAAGTTTTACTTAATTAACTCGAAGGAAAGATCAGGCGTCTGTTATGAAATACTCGCAACCGACCGACACGCGTGCATAAATGAGAGAAATGTATGAACGTAAATGAAGCGAAAGGAATATCTAAGGATCTTAGCAGGTGGCGTCCTGTAGTTTCTACCCATGGAAAGAAGGCGTGTGGTTATGTAAGTATAATAATAATAATGACACAAACAGAAAACACGTAAACTCAAACATAAATACACACCAACGCACATACGCACACGTACACACAAACATAAACACACACACACAATATACAATCCCACATTTACACAACTTTATTTCACACATGCACATACAATTAAAACCTACATAGAGCTGATATTTTTTTTTTTTATTATAGGTCCTTGTTCCTTTTTTTCTGTTTAAATAAGTACTTTTAGTTTATCTTCGTTTTTAATTTAATTTAAATTATGATTTTGATTCTGAATTTGATGTTAATTTAAAAAAAGTTGTTTTATATAGTCTCAATTTTGTTTAACATCCTGGGAAGGAGTGAGACAACCCCAACACAAGTATTAGTAATTAGTTACTGCGGCTGTTTCATTAAAAATTTTGAAAATGTAATCGTTTGAGACCCAATAAACAATTTATTTATTTATAAGTATGTGTATTTAATTAAATAAATAATTAAGGTATCACTATAATTGAATAAAATGACGCTTGGATCACATTTTACTTAGAGCAAACAAATGTGACAAATACATATTATTATTTAGAGGTAAAATTGCATATTAGCGCATTGTATTATTGTATTTATGGTAAACCAACGCCACAATGAGTCTTAAAAGAGTAGGTTAAGGTGAACCCTTGTTCCCAAACGATTACCCACGTTTCGGGTTTATGAGGCAATACTATGGGGTTTCTCACCGAGTTTTCCTTCATTGGTTCGACCATGTTACTTATTTTTCTTTTACATGTCTGCGGTGTAGGGAAAGTAAAGGGTCGGGTGAGTAAGTACCTAGTAGTGTTTGTACCTATATAGCAATGTATTTCAAATAACTACTAGGTTTATGCAGTCTGAGTCTAGTTCAAACTATCCTGAGATTCAGAACTTTTTAACGTAAAAATTACATAAAACAGTTTTCCAAAACGGCAGCCTTTCACCATTTCACCACTTTTTTGTGCTTTAGCTGGGAAGAAGTGGCGCTTCACAATCTCCAGCAACACAGCTGTTTGAAACACTAAACAAAAAAAAAAAAAAAACAATACTAATATTATAAAGCTGAAGAGTTTGTTTGTATGTTTGATTGAACGCGGTAATCTCCGGAACTACTGGTCCGAATTGAAAAAAAAAATAGACGATACATAATCGATAAATATATCGAGAAAGGCTATAGGCTATATAACATCATGCTTCAACCAAGAGGAGCGGAGCAGTAATGAAAAATGTTGCAAAAACGGGGAAAAACGCACGGGTAGGCGATTCGACACGACGGGAAGGGTCGGGGAACAAGAAATTTAATGCGGACGAAGTCGCGGGCAGAAGATAGTTATCAATACTAATATTATAAAGCTGAAGAGTTTTTTGGTTGAACGCGATAATCTCAGGAACTCCTAGTCCGAATTGTAAAATTTCTTTTTGTGTTGTATTTATTAAGGAAGGCTATAGACTATTATAATATCACGGTATGATCAAAAGGAGCGGAGCAGCATCAAAAAATGGACAAAAACTGGCAGGCAATTCGATGCGAAGCGAAGGGTCAGGGGAGCAAAAATTTGACGCGGACGAAGTTGGGGGGAGAAGCTAGTTTGCCAGATATCAGTAAACCTGCCAATATAATAGCAAAAACATTGAAAACTGTACTCAAGCTGAAAGAAATAACAGAAACGATGTATAGAATCGATTTCCTATTTGCAAATATTTGGCAATTATCTGCAGTTACCAATTTGTTATTGCAGATTACCAATTTGTTATTGCAGATTATTGCTATTTGATTAATTATTGGTGTTTTTTTTTTAATTTTTAATCAACCTCAAAAAAGGGGGACGTTCTGTGTTCCACTGTTTATATTTTAAAGTTAATTAAAAATATTTTGCACTTTGTAGTGTTTGTTTGTTAGTCGATTGTTTTTTTTTTTTGCTAATAAGATTTTTCCGTGCTGTTACAATCGGTGCGACTAAATTCTGCATAATTTTAATTCTATCCAAAAATCAAATCTCTTGAAGTCATAGCACTAAAACGTACGAGTGTACTTAAATATGTAGAACGACCTATTTACATAATTACTCGGTTAATTATGATTTAAAATACAAACACACTGAACTTTCAATGCAGTTCTTGGTACTTTCATGTTTGTTCAGCTCGAACGCCGCCTTAAATAGAACAGGGTGGGCAGTGTGGGCAGTCCATTAGTGTTGCTTAAGCCGACTGGTAACTAGAGTTTATGGTAAGCTCCGGATCTCAATTAGAGTACCTAGGAGATATGCGGGACGCCACTACTCTGAGGATGGATGGAAGTTCTGAGTGGGAAGTGTGAGACTTGAGAATAATTTATCGTTTACTAGCTTTTGCTATCGGCTTTACCCGTGTATTATACAATGTATAATACACGGGTACGGGCTTACTAGAGAATGGGCAGCAGCGTTCTCTATGCATTTTGCCACCATACTGCGATCGCCAACCCGCCTGCCAAGCGTGGCGATTAAGGCAAAGCCCCCCAAATTGGGGGAGGCCTGAGTCCAGCAGTGGACGTCTTACGGCTGAAATGATGATGATGATGAATACACGGGTAGTTTATATGTCATATAAACTTTCCTTTTAAATGTTATTGTATATACCTGAATATCAGAAGACATACTGTCTATTGATTAAAACTGTATTTGTATTAAAATCTTTTGCGTGGTGGTCGTAAAGCGTACTGACGCGAGAAGCGACTTGTTTTAAACTATGTAGAATATTTATTTGATGTAGATATTGGGAGTTTCGCCTCTAGTAGTCACAAAAACATCTGTGGAACGTTGATGGTCTCAATCGGGTTGAGGTTTGATGAATTTCTTAATAAGCCTATAATGTTTCTCACAGCTGGGACACAGGCCTCCTCTCGGTCAGAGGGAGTGGGCTTATCTAGTCTTCGAATTGCAATGTGTTCGATTCGTTTTTTTTTGGTTTGAACTTTGTGGTGGTTTTCCCAATTGGTCTGTGGAAATTCAAAACTCATTTTTTGTTCTGTAATAGTGTCAATTACCAAAGCAGCTGATTTGGACTATGGACATTTTCTCCTCCAAGCATTAAATTCGTCTTTAATTAGCGATTTCCTACGTATGGTATTCAGCATATAGTTTGAAGTCCTATATACAGTGTTCCGTGTGGTGCCGTACGTAAAGAATAGCACCATCTCATTTCTTCCCGTGGGTGTCGTAAGAGGTGACTAAGGGAATTACTAGAGAATGGGCAGCAGCGTTCTCTATGCATTTCACCACGATCCTGCGATCGCCAATCCGCCTGCCAAGCGTGGTGATTATGGCAAACCCCCTCTCTTTAGGGGAGGTCTATGTCCAGCAGTGGGCGTTTTTCGGCAGAAATGATGATAATGAGTATCCAGCATAAAGATTCTGTCTACCCTTCCTGGTATTACAAGCTTGATCGTATCGTTGTGCATATGAAACGCAAAAGTCGTTATGAATTTAATCTAACATATGTAGTAAACATTTTGAGTGAGCAATTAACTCTTTAATTTTTCTCATTTAGCGACAAGCGAGTTTTAAAAGTTTAATGTAGGGGATCGCTTTCAAATGACTGCCATACGATAAATGTACCTACCCACTGCACTTTTAACTGAATTTTGTACTGAAATAGTTCAAACACAGGTTTTTGTTTTGTTTCGGAATTGTTCATGCTAGATTATGAGTAAAAAAACCGGCCAAGTGCGAGTCGGACTCGCGCACCGAGGTTTCCGTACAAACCTGCAGGTATTCACAGTTTATGCATAAGGTTTATGTTTATGAAATTAAATGTTTTTTTTTAAATTTTTATATTTGAGTTGATTGAATGAAAGGTAAATTGTGGTTTACGACGTATAAAAAAAAAACTACTTACTAGATCTCGTTCAAACAAATTATCCATAGGTAACCCACACGTATGGGTTTGATATTTTTTTTTTTTTGAGTTTCAGTTCTATGTATGGGGAACCCCAAATATTATTGTTTTTTTTTTCTATTTTTGTATGAAAATCTAAATGCGGTTCACAGAATACATCTACTTACCAAGTTTCAACAGCATAGCTCTTATAGTTTCGGAATAAAGTGGCTGTGACATACTCGGACAGACAGACAGACAGACATGACGAATCTATAAGGGTTCCGTTTTTTGCCATTTGGCAACGGAACCCTAAAAAAACTTTAAAAAATCATGTATAGTTCTAACAGGAAGAAAGAAAGAATTTTACGTTTACTGGCATTACAGCAAAAAAGCATCTTAAAACTTTAATATTAAAAACGAAAAATATGAATTTTATGGGCTGAACTCAGCATAATGAAGAGGTGGAGGTGAAGAGACACAAGGTGAAGAAGATATTTATAATAGAACAATACGAATTATTAAGAGCTGTCACAATTTTTCAAGATACTCTATTTAATCATCATTTGGTGGATACAATAATTTTTTTTAATGACATCTTGCACGTCAGCCTTTGAGGTTGTTATCTACTTAACCGGACTTGCATGAACCTGTCAATTTATTGAGACGTCCAGCCAGGGCTTAAAAACTTAAAACTAGAGCGACTACTTGGTTAGGTCACCCCCTGTGGGGTACGGATCTCGGCTTAGGACATCGCTGGTAGAAGGCAGCAAGGGACGGAATGAAAAAACCTTTAAAAAAAAAAACGATCCATTATATATTTTCCAAGCTTTAAGTACATTAACAACATTCCATATATAACCTACACTGCAAAAATATTCCGCTATCAGAAATAAGCCCAGGACTTATTGATATAAGACCTAATTACGTTCGATATTCAATACAAACCTTCGTCATGACCAAATAACCCTTTTTACGTCACCTAACGATTCAATAAAATGTCTCAGCGCTTACAGGGTTAACTTCGGGGTCATTACCGAGCCATTTGCCATTGAACCCGTTTGTATGTTAAGATTTTTTTCCGTATTTGTTACTTGACTTTCTTTGGAGGAAGCTTTTAGAATGTGTGGTGAAAAATATAGGGTTTAGGGATGTTGTGAAAAATAACGGTATTGAATATTTATGGGTTTTATTTTATTTTCGTATTAATGAATGGGTCTGCTCTTGACCTCGATCACGAGTGATGGAAAGCGATGAATGAGGTCTATGCTGGAACTTCGAGGCTTTGACAATAATTTTAAAGCTTCATAATAATCAGCCTATATTGTTCCCACTGCTGGGACACAGGCCCTGGGTGAGAGGGAGTGTGCCAAAATCTTCGAATTTTGGTTCTAGGACATGCCGGTTTCCTCACGATGTTTTCCTTCACCGTTTTGAGAGCAGTGGTGATGAAATAATTGTGACATAGTAAAGCGCCTGCCTGGGTTCAAACCCAAGATTTACAATTCGTAAGTCGGGTCCAATACCACCGTGCTACCACTGCTCTCTGTAAAGCTTTTAAACATTGTAAAGTTTACTTATACCATATGCATGCATTGTGGGTTAAGAACATTGCAGGATGGGTCCCTGAAAACATCATCCCGGAAGACCCAAGCGTAGATGGCGGGATGAAATTGACGATTATTTTTATTGGTCCATATTGCCTCAGGATCGACTTGAGTGGAAGAAGGAAATGGAGGCCTTTCCTCTGTAGCAGATAATACAGGATGATTGTATTTTATATATAAGTTATATATTCTTTTTGGCATCAAATCAAGTCAGAGGTTTTGTGTGAAGAAATCGGAAAGTATCTAAGCGCCCTGCCAGGCTCGCGAGATTGTTCGAAAGAGACACCGTGACCCTGGCACATGGGCAACTGAAGGAACACGGGTGGGTTTTAGTCAGTAAAAGTCTGACACGCCCTCCCGTTCCGCCCAAGAGCGGTAGACGTCATTTGACGATTTCCCACCCACAAAAAAAAGGGTGTAGGCATTGTTGATGGAAGAAAGTAGAAGAAACAAAATATAACCTATCAGAATTAAACTTGCCGTTTCGGTAGATAGATGAAACCAGAAATAGAAACGATCGGTAGATCCATAAAAATCTTGAGGTTTTTTTTTTTTCAAACATATCGTCATACATGCTTCTATTAGTATCTATCTGGACTCCAATACACTTTTTAGGGTTCCGTTGCCAAATGGCAAAAAACGGAACCCTTATAGATTCGCCATGTCTGTCTGTCTGTCTGTCTGTCTGTCTGTCTGTCTGTCTGTCTGTCTGTCCGAGTATGTCGCAGCCACTTTTCTCCGAAACTATAAGAGCTGTGCTATTGAAACTTGGTAAGTAGATGTATTCAGTGAACCGCATTAAGATTTTCACACAAAAATAGAAAAAAAAACAATAATATTTGGGGTTCCCCATACATAGAACTGAAACTCAAAATTTTTTTTTTCATCAAACCCTTACGTGTGGGGTATCTATGGATAGGTCTTCAAAAATGATATTGAGGTTTCTAATATCATTTTTTTTTTAAACAATAATATTTGGGGTTCCCCATACATAGAACTGAAACACAAAAAAAAAATTTCATCAAACCCTTACATGTGGGGTATCTATGGATAGGTCTTCAAAAATGAAATTGAGGTTTCTAATATCATTTTTTTCTAAACTGAATAGTTTGCGCGAGAGACACTTCCAAAGTGGTAAAATGTGTGTCCCCCCCCCCCGTAACTTCTAAAATAAGGGAATGATAAAACTAAAAAAAATATATGATGTACATTACCATGAAAACTACTAACGAAAATTGGTTTGAACGAGATCTAGTTAGTAGTTTTTTTTTAATACGTCATAAATCGTAAACCACAATTTACCTTTCATTCAGTCAACACAAATATAAAAATTTAAAAAAAAAAACATTTCATTTCATAAACGATGATGACGAATGATGATGATGATGACCTGCAGGTTTGTACGGAACCCTCGGTGCGCGAGTCCGACTCGCACTTGGCCGGTTTTTTTTATTTCTAAAACCATACATTTACTGACTAAAACCCACCCGTGTTCCTTCGGTTGCACATGTGCCAGGGCCACGGTGTCTCTTTCGAACAAATCTCGTGACCCTGGCAGATGCCTACACTCTAATTGTGTAACACACTGTCAATCACAATTTTAATCATTCTGATGGATATGGCAGTTTCATTGTTTTATATATTCGAATAAATAAATAAAATAACGCTTCTGCTTCTTGTCGAAAATTTCTCATAGTATTTACTCTTTCCATTTATGGAACGTATTATAGTATAGTAAACAAAAAAATATGTGTCTATTTTAACTTTGAGCTGGCTTTGTTCAGGGATACGTATTTTTAGTGCGATAATAGGTAAACATAAACAGTAATTCGTAAAGGGTTTTATCAGAAACTGTGATCTTGACTATAGATAGGGTATTCCTTTACTCCTAAATATGTCGCTTTTATATCCCAGGGAAGATGTAGAACGGTTTGTGACCACCCGTGGCTTTCCTTGCTTTTGTCTTTGTTTTATTTTATTAGAATGTATAGTAATGTATGATGATAATCAGTTTATGGTAGGAGGTATACAAAGCAAAGTTTTCAAAGTTAACATTCTAAACTTAATATGTAAAAGAATTCGTTCTTTGGCCATATAGAATTAGCATTGCCATTCAACGTGGCAATACTGCCAGAGTTCTGGGTACGTTTCCGGATGACAGTGATACAGACGAGTACTTCGAAGCCTAAGTGTACTTTTGTTTTTGTAGTTATTTGTATAGTTAATAATTCAAATTAGATTCTAATGTAAATGATTAAATCATTTTTTTTTAAAGAGGGATTCCTATAAGAACGGTGGCCAATACACAATAGTCGTCATAAAAATGATGACACCGGGGTTTGTCTTCTCGGTGTCAAAAACTCTCTCTAGGAGAACATAAGATCTTACTTTCATAACAAAACTTTATGGTGATGTCATTCACCGGTAAATCGTGGACACTATGTGGTGGTCACTGCAGTCTTAGGAAGCCCTAGCTTTAGAACGTTGAGTTGTGTCGGCAACTGCCAACAGATGTCAGTGTTGTCTGTGACGCGGACAGAACACATTTAGTTGTCGGATAAGACTTCTGTATGTAGACGATTGACCGGGTACATTGATTGATACGTGGTGATTTTGATTTTGAGTGGACTCATACAGAATACTACTTCAAATTCTCATAAAAAGCATCTGTAGGTAATAGTTAAGAAGCAATTTTTGTTCGATTTTACCTATAAATAAACAAGGTTATGCCAGCAGCGTTGCCCACGTGGAGGTCGGAAATTAACACACAGGAACATACCACTGGGATAACAGTATCCTATGTGTTAATCTAATCTCTAAATAACTTATCTGTGTGCCAAATTTCATCCAAATCCGTTAAGCCGTTTTTGTGTGATTGACAAACATGACTAGACTGAAGCAAAGCATTTTCGTTTACAACAAAAAACTTTTTTACAAAAAAAAAAACAACCGACTTCCTTAAAAACACTACAAAGTGAAAAATAACTTTAATTTCGGAAGTCGGTGTCTTAGGATCTGTATTTATGGTTTTTTTGCCATCGACTTCCGAAATTAAAGTTATTTTTCACTTTGTAGTGTTTTTAAGGAAGTCGGTTGTTTTGTTTTTGTAAAAAAGTTTTTATTTTAAAATTTTTAGTTGTGGTATCCACCCCGCACTAATTCCAAACAAACAATGCATATTTATGCGACAGCAGAAATCGCGGTTGATTTGCCGTCATTTTTTGAAGAGTTCCGGTGTCGTATCTCTGGAACTCATCATCAGATCTACATATATGAAATTTATATGGGACCATTACGGAATAAACCCCTGTCAAACAAAAAAATAATTTTGCAAGTCTGTCTACATATGACGGAGTTATGGCCGAACATACATAAAAAAAAAATAAACATCCGAATTGAGAACCTCCTCCTTTTTGAAGTCGGTTAAAAAATGAAAATTACGAAACAGTCATCATTTTTTTTTTCTAACAAAGAATCTTACCTAAACAAAAAACAGAAAAACCACAGAATTTAATTCGAGCGCTACAAAAGGCGAAATGTAGCACAAACGGGATCCGAACCCGCTGCTTTATTGCAGCCCATGAATGATGCATGCTGCACACAAGTTGAATCAGAGATATTTGATTAATATAAATATATTCATTGTATATTTTACGGTATCAGAATCTATGCTTTCTGTAGACTTTGCATTGCGATATGAGGTTTGACGTTGCGTGGGTTTTGTATTTTACCGGATCAATGTGTATTTATATATTTTTGTCTGGCCTGTTAGTCTAGTGGTTAGTGACCCTGCCTCCTAAGACTGTGGTCGTGGGTTCGATTCCCACACAGGGCAAATCTTTGTGTGATGAGCACGATCATTTGTTCTGTGTCTGGGTGTTATTTATCTATAAGTAGCTTTGGCCTGCGGCTTCGCCCGCGTGGATGTCGGAAATGAACGCAGGAGAACGTACTACCGCGGTAAGATGTGGTAATTCAGGTTATAGTATAGGTATAATAGCTGTTACCCGCGACTTCGTCCGCGTGGTAGGTAATAATAGGTAATAGGTAGAACGGGCTGGTGTCCGCAACTCCACGTCTGAGCGCGTATTTTGCGTACGGGTGGGAAATCGGTTATTCGATCCACCCCAGCTCCTCGAGAAAGGCCAGCAACGTCTTGATGTTGCTGACTATCTCACGTAGGGTACCTGGGTTACCGAAGTACTTGGCCCTGTATGTGGCGATCGCCGGGCAGTTTAGAAGCACGTGCGCTGCTGTCTCGTCGTCCTCAATGCAGGCTCTGCACAGCGGACTGTCTGTAGCTCCTATGACAAATAGATGTTTATTAAACGACCCATGGCCAGTTATTGCTGCTGTAACCATACGCAGCTGTCGTTTGTCTAGCCGGAGGACCTGTTTTGTGAGGCGGGCATCGATGGCAGGTAATGCTTCCTTGGCCTGCCTGCACTCACTTTGGTCGACCCATAGCTTAAAGTGTTGATCCCTGGTACGTTTCCTTACCAGAGAGCGTAGGAACCCAAAGGGGAGTGGCGCGATTGGTTCTGGTCCCACCGGTGTCATGCTCGACCCCCTTCTGGCTAGTTCATCGGCGGCATCATTACCTAGCGAACCGCTGTGTCCTTTTATCCACTGAATGGTTATATTATTGAGGCTACCCACCTGGTTGAGGCGCTGGTGGCACTCGTATATTAGCCCAGAGTCAATCGAGTGACTGTCCAGCGCTTGCAGAACAGCCATACTGTCTGAGAGTATGCGGATCGAGTGGTCTTTAACCGCCCTGGCCATGATGGCTGAGGCGGCAAGAGTGATCCCAATGCATTCCGCCTGGAACACTGTGTTGTGGACTCCTAATGGTGTGGCTATATGTATGTTGAAGTCCTGCGAGAAGACTCCAGCACCTGTGCCACTGTCTGTTTTTGATCCGTCCGTGAAGATGCGCAGCTCAGTGGGGCGCAGACCCTCACACCGGCGATCTTCGTGAAGCTGGATTTTGTATTTTTTATCAAATATGAATTGTTTAGGCACCCGGTCAATTATAGCTTTGGTAATGGGGAACTCATTGTTGAGTTCCTTAAGCAGCGCGGTGTGATGTGTGTCTCTCTTCCTCCAGAGGTTAGTTGTGTTCAGACGCGCTGCCGCCATCGTGGCTTCCTGCTGTATGAACAGGTGGAGCGGTGGTAGTCCCAGCATGGCTTCCATGGCTGCAGTCGGAGTAGTCCTCATGCAGCCCGTGACCGCCATGCAGGCTAGTCTTTGCATGCGTTGAAGTTTGTTGCAGCCTGTAATGAGCTTGGTGCGGGGCCACCAGACCACGGCCCCGTAGGTGATTATGGGTCGGATCACTGCGGTGTATAGCCAAAGTATGATTTTGGGGGATAGGCCCCACCTCTTACCTATCATTTTCCTGCATTGCCAGAATGTGATGCAGGCCCTGTTTAGTTTGCTGTCTAAATGACTACTCCAGTTTAACTTACTGTCAAGAATGACCCCGAGGTACTTGACTTCGTTGGCCAACTGAAGTTCTGTATTGAACAATTTCGGTAGGCGGAAGGGGCCTAAAGCTCGTTTATGGGTGAACATGACTAGCTCAGTTTTGGTGGGGTTCACTGAGAGGTCATATTCATTGCACCATTTCTCTACGATACGTAGTGCTTGTTGGGTAAGGTTAAAGATCGTGCTCGTCACCTTCCCTGAGACAAGGATGGCGAGGTCGTCCGCATAACCTATTGTGTAGTAGTGATTGGCATTGAGTCTGGCGATTAATTCGTTAATCACCAAATTCCATAGAAGGGGTGACAGCACCCCTCCTTGGGGGCAGCCTCTGGCAATCATGGCCAGCTGCTGCTCATCCTCTAGGCGAACCACGCGCTTGCTTAACATGTTTGTGATCCAGTCTATGAGTACCTGTTCAACTCCATGTCTGGAGAGGGCGCTGCTGATGCTGGAGAAGTTTGTTTTGTCGAAGGCTCCTTCAATGTCTATGAAAGTACCCAGGCAGGTCCCTTTCTGATGAATCGATTCTTCTATCTGGCTAACTACCAGATGAAGCGCCGATTCGGTGGACTTACCCGAGCTGTATGCATGTTGATTACCGTGCAACGGTAGGGCTTTTAGAGCGCCGTCCCTCAGCTCCCGGTCGCACAGCCTTTCCAGGGTCTTTAGAAGGAAAGAGGTCAGGCTGATTGGTCTGTGGGATTTGGCGTTTGTGTAGTCACCCTTACCTGGTTTAGGGATGAATATTACTTTCACTTCCCTCCATCCTTTGGGAACGTATCTAAAGGCCAGGCACGCTCTCATTAAAGGCACCAGTCTTTCTGCGATGAGGGTTCCACCCCACTGTAGTAGGGCGGGAAACACCCCATCCGGGCCAGCGACCTTAAATGGATGGAAACTCCGGATGGCCCATTGAAGTTTCTCTAGCGTGATTACCTTGCCAGCATAAAACCAGTCATTGTCTGATGGTGTTTGAGTTGCATCTTGCCAGTCGATTGCTTGCGAGAAAATACATCCCGGGAAGTGTGTTTCGATAAGGACGCGTCTCGTTTCTTCTGGCGAGGATGTGAGAGTGTTGTCTGGCTTGCGAAGGGTTGTTGGACCCGGTGTAGTTTGTTGCGCCAGTACTTTCCTTACCCTGTTTGCTTCCTGGCAGGACTCAATGCTACCGGTGTATTTGCGCCATCCCGAGGTGCTCCTGAACCTGATGCATTTTTTGTAGCAGGATTTGGCTGCGTAGTACTCATCCCAGTCCTCATCCGCACATGTATTCATGGCTCTATTCAAAGCTTTCCTTACCTTCCCGCGCTTTCGCTCCAAATCCGCACCCCACCAAGGCTGTTTGCCCGGTGTACTACGAGGGGTCGTCTCTGGGCAGTCCGCGTGGTATTTAACAAAAAGTTTTTCATAAAAAACTGTCTTTGAAAACTACGCTGACATACGTCACAAACTACACCGACATACGTCTCAAAATTCAGCGTGTTTTTAATTTTTTTAAACTATTTCTAAAATAAAAGTAGCCTAAGTTACTCCTTGTTACATCAGCTATCTATCAGTGAAAGTTCCGTCAAAATCGGTCCAGCCATTTCAGAGATTAGCCGGAACAAACAGACAGACAGACAGACAGACAAAATTTAAAAAAAATGTTGTTTTGGTATGTGTAACGTGTATACATCCATATACACTTAGTAAAAAGTGGTTATCTTAATATTAAAAACAGACACTCCAATTTTATTTATTTGTATAGATATGTATGTATTTAGAAATATATAAGTATGTTTATCAGTTGTCTGGTTGCCATAGTACAGGCTCTGTTTGGGATCAGATAACGTTGTGTTGGTTGTCCTAAGATATTTATTTATTTAATATATTTTATTTATGTGTGAAGCGCTGGTGGCCCAGTGGCATCGGCTCCGACTTACGAGTTGTAGGTCGAGGGTTTGAACCCAGGCAGGCGCATTACTTTGTATAAATTATTTCATCACCACTGCTCTCAAAATGGTGAAGGAAAACATCGTGAGGAAACCGGCATGCCGTTGTTTTTGGGTGGGTAATCATCGAATGACGTCTCCCGCTTTAGGGTTGAGCGGAAGGGCGTGTCAGACTTTTACTGACTGAAACCTACTCGTGTTCCTTCAGTTGCTCGTATATGCCAGGGCCACGGTAACTCTTTCGACCCTGGCAGGCATCGGTCCCAGCAGACCCCTTCAGTATTGCTGACATTTCTTTGAGGCGCGCGTGGAACACTACGCGCCGTCGACCCGAGCCTGCACCCTAATTGCGAAACGCACAATTTATCAGAATCTGAATGGAATTGAAGATTATTTCTAAACCATTGCGCCATTTGTTCGAATAAACTGTCGGCTCAGCAACGTAAATAACGCAATTAATGTTGTTTAACTATTAATTTTAAACCAATTCTCACCGATAAAAAGTTCCGCAATTACCCCTCTGGTCCTTACTGGGCGGCGAGCTACCCATTGCTCGCCGCCTGCAAGCTCACGCCTACGGTGGCCGGGAGTCCGCTATCGAAACCGGCATGCCTTAGAACCAAACATTCGAAGACATGTGACATCTACCAAACTGGGCCCGCGTGGTTGATTATGGCCCAATCTCTCTCACTGAGAGGAGGCCAGTGAGACATATTTTTGCCTTATTCATATTCATTGCTAATAATGAGGTAGACCCCATAGTATACGATATAGCCACGATAATAAGCGGATTAGATTCATCGTGAGACCATACATCTGTTATAGATAGAGCTCAAGGTAGGGATGTCTCACTGCGTCGACTGTTGCGATCAGGGTTTGTAGGAAGGTGTTAAGTATATAACAACTATTATAAACTTACAGAACACATAGCGACTATAAATTAATTAAACAGGTTTATTTAGCTTTGTGCCAATTCATTCTTCCATTGCATAACTTCATGGGGTGGTGCTGCAAAAACAATTTTACTTCCTCTAGAACAGCCTTTCCCAAAGTGGGCGATAACGCCCCCCTTGTGGACGCTGCAGGCCTAAAGGGGGGTAGTAAGAGACCCAGAAAAGACTGTGGGGTGTGTAGACTCTACACAACGCTCCCATTTGGGAAAGGCTGCTCTAGAACGTGCCCAAAGAGCATGTCTAAAGGTTGCTACCTTTCGCCCTTTTAGATTTCCTATGCACCAGGTCTACATAGCATGTAATGTACTAACAGTAAGACAATTATTCATTTTAAGCATAGTATTACACCAGCGCACTACTCTTCCTTTTGACTCAGTACCTTCTGACTAGAGAAGAAAGGATTTGGTTTGCATAAAGCCTCAAACTAGACATGCGTTTGCTAAGCGATTTTTTGTGTTCTTAGGACCTCTTCTGTATAATAAACTTAACAAGTTATTGAGCATCTATAGTTTAAGTTATAAAAATGTAGCACAATGTCATCAGAATACTTAGCGGTACTTAATTACACAGACACAGAAAAACTTCTAGAAATGATGTCATGATTATAATTTATTCCCTCGTAACTATTTATTTTCGTAGTATTTACTTAGTTTTAGGAATTATTGTTTTATTGTGTTGTTTTACTAATATGCTTTTTCTCATAGTTATTAATAGATTACTTTTATATAAATTATACTTAAAATATTATTGCACCAATTTAATTGAAATGTAAAGTGATGGCCCGAAACACAGGTTTGAATTAACCTATATCGGTCGGGTCGCTTCCTTACATTCTAATTCCGATAAATCATCATTTGCACTTTTGATAAAAATATTTAAGAAATAGTTTATCTTTAGGCAATATAATTTTATGGGAAATTTAATACTGTATGCTAAATGTACTCTTTTTGTAATCGTTTTTAACCGACTTCAAAAACAGGAGGAGGTAATCAATTCGTCTGTATTTTTTTATTTTTTATTAATTAAATTGTTATATTATATATTAATTAATATTAAAACGAGGTACTAAATCTGCCTAGCTTTTCCCCATCTGTGTTAGGGTCCATGGAGTGACTGCCTTTCAGATCTCCATAGTCCAGTTATGTCATTGATTCCTAAGTGCTACTGAGAAATTCCAGATGGCGAAACCCAATAAGACATTGCCTAACCTGGGTATCGAATCCAGAGCCTCATACTGAGCAATAGCACTTGCGACCACTAGATCGACGAGGTTATCTGACTGAATTACGTGTTTATTCTATTCTATTTATTATTAACAATCTCTAAGAGGCCGATGAGATTTTTGCAGCCTTTAAGAGCATTTTTACTCCAAAATTATTTTGTACAAAATTCTATCCCAGAAGTTTAATAAATTATGAGATCTATTCTATACAGCGTGATACTAATTACTTACGTAATGAGCGGCTCCCTTGTGGGCATTACTCGTAAGGTATGGAAATATTGACATAAGCTTACCCTAATTAGCGTAAGACTACAAGTTATAACAGACTAACAAATCCAGAGAGTGTGATAGAGAGAATTAATCAGACTAGCTGAGGCTCTACTGCGAGTTTATTTTAACCATCTCGACTTAACGTGGTTGGTTATAGAAACCCACACTACCACTAATGCCCTCGATTTAATCGGTCGATATTTTGAACTTTTTAGATGGAAAGCTTATTATTTCGTTCCAAAACTTTGCTTCTTTTTTACTTCCATAAAACTGATTTTATGAGTGACTTGCACCAAGATATAAATAATAAAAAATTTAAGGAAAACATTACGTATAACTTATGACATGAAGATAGCTACAAACGTAAAATACTGTAGTGTGCCTATCAGCGCCACACAAAACACATGGAAAACTTGTTTTCCAGACTTTCACATCCATAATCTTTTCATGAATTACGACTTACAAAACGAAAAACAAAAATTTATAAAACTTTGTGCGTGTCATTTTGCAATATGTAGTGTGGTGTACAGTGACGGTGAGTGTGCGTATGTAAAGATGAGCATTAGTCTATTTCAAGAGAACTCATACCATGTCAATTGTATTTGATACCTCAAGTTGCTTGACTTAAGTCAGTCTGTCAACGTATTAAGTCAACGTGGGTATAACACAGAAAATTACCCGCACTTTAATTACATAAACTACTATCAATCAGAATCTAAAACATTTTTTGCTAATCCATTGCTGTTTGAAAAAAATGTTTGCTAAACAGCGTGTATAACGCATTAAATATGGTTGAACTGTCAAAATTAAACCGATTCGTACTGTTACTGTGTTACGCAACTATCCCTCAGAGCTTGAAGAAAATATAATCTAAGATATGCGCGACAACTCTTGTCTTGAATACTGAGAAAAAGAATTAAATTAATATCCTCTTAGAGCATATATGTATGGTTACCTTAACAAGGAAATTAATAGTTTCCGGATGGCGGCAAATTAACTGAGTGAGGTTATGTTTCATATAAAACATAGCTAGGATTTTTTTTCTTAGAAAATGAAGATATGTAAGTGTTTTACATGATTTCTTTTCCTCTTTACTTCATACATGGATCGCCCTTATTTGCCTGTCTCGATGATCAGCCGATGATACTGTCAAAAATATCAGGCCAAAATAAATAAACGGAGTTGGGTGAAATAAAAAGGCTCATGGCTTAATAATAAATAAATAAATAAATATCTTAGGACAACCAACACACCGTAATCTGATCCCAAACTAGGCAGAGCCTGTACTATGGCAACCAGACAACTGATAAATATACTTATATATATCTAAATACATACATATTATAGATAAATTACACCCAGACACAGAACAAATGATTGTGCTCATCACACAAAGATTTGTCCTGGGTGGGAATCGAACCCACGACCTCAGTCCTTGCAGTCAGGGTCACTAACCACTAGACTAACAGGCCAGTAAATAACAGCTGCACGGGCGATACATGGTTAAGCTACGCTTGCCGCGGACATTTCATGGATGGGTGCACATGTAATACATATCGAGACCCCCCATGCCTCAGAAAGCACGTTAAGCCGTTGGTCCCGGCTGCCATCCGTAGATCTTTGACAGTCATTATTGGTGGTCAGAAGACCGAGTCTGCAACCAGTCTTACTAAGGAGTATCGTGTTACCCAGTAACTGGGTTGTGGACGTCAGATAGGTAGTCACATCATGTCAAAAGCTGGTATTCAGCTGCATTCGGTTAGCCTGGAAGACTCTGCTGGGATCGAGTTGGGAAAAAGGATAGGCAGGTATAAAAAAAAAAAAAAAAAAAAAAAAAAAAAAAAAAAAAAACATTTATTTCAGGTCTTGAACCCATATAAAAATTAAAAAGGACACAATTGCCATGCTTGCATTATAAATTCTACATACCTTATTGATTAAAAGACATACAAAATAATTAGAGAAATTAAAATTGAATTTAGAATTATAAGTCAAATAAAAAAGTTAAAACAAATTAAAAATGTCTAGAAATAAAATATAAAAATAATGTAAAAATGTCAAAAAAAAAAAACCAATGTCAAAAATATACATATGTGCAGGCGCTGGCATGCAGTTTCAGCCATCTCCGCAAGAAAGGAGAATCCCACCGCTCGGACAACACGCTCAGAATCCCGTTCGAGCTGCCCCTACAGCGACGCAGAAGCGATGCACTCCTTTTCCGGATTATTGCGTAGAAGTCATCGGTATTAGCATCAGCGAACATCGCCGATGCGCTACAAAACCGGGGCCGCCCCAACAGAATTCTGAACGCGTTGTTGTACTGGACACGAAGCGCGTTGTACGCCCGCAGAGTGAAGTTGGTCCACAGGCTGCACGTGTAAAAAGTCTGGCAGTATGCCTTGAACAAGGTTATTTTTACCTGTGAAGAACAACGTGCAAACCTGCGAGCCAACATGTTGCACCGGACAGACAACGCCCTTCGCTCCCTCTCGATGTCCGCATTGTCAGACAGATCATCAGAGACCCAGTGACCCAGATACTTGAATCGATCTACTCTATTCAAATGTGACCCGCAAAGAGTGATAGGTGGTCCAGTTAAGTAGCTTTTAGTACCAGCTTTGAAGATCATGTATTCACTCTTCTTTGGGTTATATCTGAGCCCGTGGGCCTCCGCGTAGGTCTCACAAATATTCAAAAGTCTGCGCATCGCAGAAAGAGACGGGCTCAGCAACACCATGTCATCCGCGTAACTTATGTTGTTTATACACACCCCATCAACGGAACAACCGACCTTAGTGCTGCTGAGTTCCTCGATCAATTGGTTCATATAAAGGTTGAAGAGACGCGGGGAGGTTATTAGGTATAAAATAATAGTTATAAAATTAGATACTATATGACTTAAAGCTATATAAAAAGCTGTAGCTGTAGCTTCACACTTTTTATTTTGTGTACCCACAAAAAAAAAAGTGTGATGTCCGTACGTATATTAAAAACTAAATTATTAGGTACTTATCAATTTACACACATTCACTAGGTAACATTAGGATGTAGTTTCACAAAACATTGTCTAAATAAAGGGGCTAGAATTATAATATTTGAGTTGAAAATTATCCCATTTGAAGTTTACACAGTCCGTAAAACTATTGCGTGGTAGGACTAGCAGGCGACATACCCATTATGTACTTACAGAGTATGGTGGTGCGGTGTGTATGTACTGGGTAGCTTATTTGCTCTACGTATCTGCTCAAGGCGCAGTTACTGTTTTAGAATTTAGTTAATTTGTTTGTGTTATTAAAATGGATGTAAAGCAAGTGATTGTGTAGCTAGCATGTCTAATGCAAGCGTATTATATGTAAAGCACATTTTGTTAGTAATTGTGTGAGATATTTCTTGTTAAAAAAAGATATAAACAATTAAGTCATACCTACTTCACAGTAATCCTAGGTCAAACAGGATAGGCCATATACAAAGCCTAGCCATAGCTTAGCCATATGCCCAGGACAAATGTTGTGTGATGAGCACAATCATTTGTTCTGTGTCTGGGTGTAATTTATTTATAATTTGTATGTATTTAGAAATATATAAGTAACTTTATCAGTTGTCTGGTTACCATAGTACAGGCTCTGCCTAGTTTGGGATCAGATAACGTTGTGTTGGTTGTCCTAAGATATTATATTATTATTATTATATAGTGACCTAATTGGTGATGTTCTTCAGAAAGTTCTGGTGCTTCGTATTCGCAATCAACGTGCGTGTATGACAAGATGAGTGAAAGTAAACAAAGTAATACGAGTGTGTTTCTGCCCACCCACATAGGAAGAAGTTGTTTTGGTGTATATTCAGATTCAAAGCGTTTATTTTGAACAATAACAATCCATATTTTGTTAGCAAGTACATATTTTAAACTAAGTTAGTAGACGTAGTATAAAATCAGATCAAAATTTGGTTTACATTATACAAAAATTTACTTTGAATTAAATCAAAATTTAGTTACAATTAAATTAAAATTTCATTTCAATTTAATCAAATTAAGATCATCTTTCATCATAATACTGGGAATTAAAAGTTTTACAGCTACAGAAGCCTTTGCCTAGCCAAATCCCACTGCTTCGCTTTGCTTTGTCTGAAATAATTCCGTTTTATATGCAGAATAACTGCGAATGCATCGCCAAAAACTACGTCTTACATAACATGATACCAAATGATGAAACATAAATATCCTAGAAGCATATGTAAACATATGGACATTGTCATACAAATCCAATAGAATTTAAATTGTAATATAACGTCTAACCCTGTGTCTATGTGCGACACGTTTGTGCGATTTGCGACATTGAATGTGGAATAAACAGATAAAAGAAGTTGTTTAGAGCAAGCTACGAGTTTGGTCCGATCCAGCCTGTCCCTTGCTGCCCTCTCTTAGCGACATGATAAACTGAGGTTCACACTTATGCCCTAGATTTATACGTTGTATGCTCTAGCAGTCTAGCTGAAGACCATAATGTATTAAGGCTTCTACAAGATAGACCGGTTAAGTAGCTGAGATCAACTTACGAGATGACATTCTTTTTTATTTTGATTGGCCTATACTGTTTCACTGCTGTGCAAAGGCCTCTCTAAGTCCTGTTAGGAACTCTTTTCCCACTCTTCCTCGAACCACGTCCAGGCCATCGCGCGACCGCTTTCTGGACCGACCGTGACGGTACCGTCCATCATCAGACATCCATTGTGTAGATACTTTTGTTCAGCGATCATCTTGTATGCGGCTGATGTACCTGTCAAATCCTACAAAAACATGCCAAGCGTCGTCGCGATAGAAGAAATCAGGTGACGATAGGGCGCGAGACTTGAAGCAAGTCGCGTCGCAAATCGCATCGCTCGAGGCTGTGAACGGGGCCTGTAGTACGCTTATTCAGTACAGACGTGCATAGTGATGCAACAACATGCTCCATATCGCGGGACAGACGCCCACACGACTGCGAACTCTGCATATATGTCTTTGAGATATTAAATATATGATAAAATGATGTTGATGATAAAAGGATACGGCCGAATGCTTATTTTAGATCTTTTGTATGCATAAATCGAAAGTTGGTTCTACGATAAACTTAAACTCAAAGTATTTATATAAACCAATTACAAGCACTTTTTAACCTACGAAAAAAAAAAACGGAGGAGGTTCTCAAGTCGACGCGTATATATATATTTTTTTTTGACAACGCATAACTTTATACAGAGAGGTCCGATTTTGATAATTCTTTTTTTATTGGAAAGGGTATATCCCGAAGGTCCCATGAAAATTTAGAAAAAAAATCCAACCCTAAAGGTAGGAAAACCGGGGATGATTGATTATTCACTCATTAATTGTAAAGTACGAGTATGACCACGCATGACTTCGTGTGGAATAGTCCGATTTTGCGAGCATATAGTAATTAGTAGATTATAAAAAATGATAAAATAAAAACGTTTTAACAAAACATTAAACCGCCTAAAAACTGAAAAGCAAAAAATAAGAAGCCTAAATAATTTTGAGTCGGCGCCAAACAATCAATGAGCAAGGATCACTAAATTACCTTAAATTTATAGAAATAACCAAACCAAATTAGTTAATTAATTTGCTTGTTTGGCGCCGACTAAAAATTACTTAGGTTTCTTATTTTTTGCTTTTCAGTTTTTTCGGCAGTTTAATTTTGAGTTGTCAAATGGCGGTGAGTCAAAAACGAAGCTAGTTGGCCATGACACAAAGTTTTTGCTTCACGTATTATTATATGGTTAATTGAAGCTAACTAATACTCACAATTAACGTAAAATATATAGACCGTGTCTGAAACCCATGCGGTCTCAAAAAAAATATCACGTAATTCACCCCAGTAATTACATAGAAATCGATTTACATAAACACTAACAACAAAAACTCACCGAAATCATAACCTTCTTTTTTGAACTGGCTTGATGAACTGAGTATGTCATACAAAATGAACGTTTGCTCTCATTGTGTATTCTGTTGTGTGCATCACAGTTTTGTGAGTAACGTGTCAGTCACGGTGGTTAGCCCATGTCATGGCAGTGAGCCGAGCATATAGCCACATGTCAGGTACAACAGTCAAGCATGAAAATGGTGCTCTAAATGCGCTTGGAATTATCACTTCTGGAATTAAGAAGGAAAGACAGAAAATGCATTTATTTAGCACAGACTCTTCATCATCTGCCTCGGCTTTTCTCAACTAATTTTTGACTGGTCTGTTAGTCTATTGGTTAGTGACCCTGACTGCTAAAACTATGGTCGTGGTTTCGATTCCCACCCAGGACAAATCTTTGTGTGATGAGCACAATCATTTGTTCTGTGCCTGGGTGTAATTTATGTATAATATGTATGTATTTAGAAATATATAAATATATTTATCAGTTGTCTGATTACCATAGTAGAGGCTCTGCCTAGTTTGGGATCAGATAACGGTGTGTTGGTTGTCCTAAGATATTATATTATTATTATTTATTTGGGGTTGGCTTTCAGTCTAACCGGATGCAGCTGACTACCAGTATTTTACTTGAAGCGACTGCCTATCTGACCTCCACAACCCAGTTACTGGGTAATACGATACCCCTTGGTAAGACTAGTGGTCAAACTTTCGGACTTCTCACGACTCATATTGCATATCAAAGATTTACAAATGACAGCAGGACTTAGCAAGCTTTTACAGGCTTTGAAAGTACGAAATTCTACAGCAATTTTCTTCAAAAAAAAAAAATTTAAATTTAAATTTTATATTCTTCAACATAGCAAATCAACATAAATACAAAAAGGACACGTGGAATATTTAAACATACCAACATACAACACAAAGAAGTGAGAATTGTTTGTTGTTCGTAGCAAAGTGCTACGGCGTAGCGCTACGGCTACGGTCCGCTGCCTCGCTCGTAGCCGGGGGGCACGGAATATAGTGTAGATTCCGACACGCCGTACTGGATTATGGATGAATGACTATTCTTTTATATATATCATGTTTTCCTGAACTGACATGTTTTATATTTTTACTATTTCCCAGATTAATAATACGATTTTACCATACTCGTGCTGAGAATAAGCCATAATTACGAAATAAATTACCAATTATTCTCATTTCAATCTTATTCAGGAAAATGGCCATTTGTATTAATTTCAAACCGATATTTCATTCCGAAAATATCACAGCATCTTTAGTATGACACGGAAAGCAAACAAAACCCTAATCAATATTTAAATAATTTATGCAACACTACTCTCATGATAAAATCTAGCTCGTACATCAGCATATACAGCATGATTAATTAATGCACTTGCATGAATACATTTATCTTTCATACGACAACTAAGCCGAGCAAGGAAACAGCGCTCGCTAAAACAACCACCTGTATATAATTGATTAACTGCGACAATATACTTGTCCTAAATAAACTCCTGAAGTTACACTCCATACATACAGAAGTACAATCGAGAACATAAATACACAGTCAGTATTTATAATGCCGCCGCATGTTTGTGCACCTGTACTCGGACAAACATCGGCGATTTTTGAACACAACGGTCCTGTTTGAAACGCTTTTATGTGCGACTGTACGGCGTTGTCCTAAACAGAGCTGTGAGTGACTGTACGGCCTGTTTGAATTTCGAATTGTTTGTTTTGTTCGTGGAAAGTTGGAGGCGGTTTATTAATAAATGTTTATTGGATTTAAGTGTTTGTTTTTCTGATTTATTCTACTGGATAGTAAAGCCTAAATATCTTGTTAGTCTAGAAAAAGCCTATATCTTTTATGATTTAAAATATTTAGTCGTTCTTAATTTATAACCTCTGTTAAGCATGAGGTCTTAGGTTCGATTGCGAGGTCAGGCAGTGTTATTGAGTTTTTCTTTTTGGAATTTCTCATTAGCATTTGTGCTCGTTTGATGGACTTAAACATGACTAGTGAAATGCTGGTGTTTGACCCTTCGGGAAATGAGGCGTGATTTTATTTGCAATTAATCAAACAATATAATTTGTAGTATCAACGTTATGTTAAAAATAAACTCCCATTTATAATTTCCCAATTAAAATCCAAAATGTCCTTTCTCAGAACAATTAAAAACGCGCTTAAAGTTAAATAGCCCGTTGCACAATAAAATATCACTTTTGGCGCGAAACTTGACGCCACTGTAAACTTTTGATGTCCGTACGATTCGCGGAATTAACCCTGTCGATGGCTTAGCTCGGGACTGTGCTGTATAAAGTACGAGTTAACGGCCTTATTCTGGATGTTCCGTTTAAGTATTTGTTTTATTAAGCTTCTTAGTTTATTTTGACTAAATTTGTTGCGATGGTAGGCGGTGGAAGATGTTTCGTTTTGTTAAATAATAGATAGAGTAGATTATGAAATAGTAACGACGTCAAAACTGTACAGTTATTAATATATTTTTAGAAAAAATAATTGCTACAAGGTGTAAGAAGGATTCTGATGGCGAAAATATAGTTTTTGGAACTTTTTCCGTTTGTCTGTTTGTATGTTTCGGTTTGAGGCAAAAACGATTGAATAGATTCTGTTCAAATTTTGCAAAAAATCTTACGCGTAGGTCTGGTTATCGCATAGATTATAATATTGTCACGCTATTTGCTGTGGGAGATTAGCAGTACATTATGTTAATATTTGTCAACAGTTTACCGTTACATTTTTATTAGACGAATATTTTGTTTTTTGGTTCAGACACACTAATCCCTAGTTTGCTAATTCTTATGAAGAAAGGTTAAATGTTAACATTACGCTAAGGAGCTATACAAAAAAAAAATGTAAGAAAAAGAAATGTAACCTATTTTTAACCGACTTCAAAAAAAGGAGGAGGTTATCAATTCGACTGTTTTTTTTAATGTTTGTTATCTCATAACTTTTAACTGGGTGAACCGATTTTGATGGTTCTTTTTTTATTTGAAAGCTGGTGCTTGTCGAATGGTCCCATTTTTCAATGGTCCCTGTTTTATTGTCCCTGGTTCCATTCAGACAATGGGGTCCATGTGAAAACCATATAAGTCTAAAATTTGCATTAAGTATTTGCGCGACAAATGAACAAATAACACGATTAGATTAGTGCGGGGTTATCTATCATAACTAAAAAGTTAAAAATAAAAACTTTTTACAAAAAAATAACCGACTTCCTTAAAAAAACACTACAAAGTCAAAAATAACTTTAATTTCGGAAGTCGGTGGCAAAAAAACCTTAAGTACAGATCCGTAGACACCGAATTCCGAAATTAAAGTTATTTTTGACCTTGTAGTGTTTTTTTTATTGAACTAGTGTTTCTCTCTTATTTATAATTCATTATTATACATTTTTATTTAATGTTCCTCTCAAACAAAGCACCCGCCATGTAATCTCTATACTACCCCTGGTTGACTGTTAGAGAATGCCTAAGGCATTAAGTCCGCCTTTGTACCTTTTTTGTGTGCGAGAAGTTTAAATAAATAAATAAAAAGAAAATGTAAGAAAGAACGCCAAGTGGAAACGACGTAATAGCGTGGGCAGGCGATGCGATGCGACGTATACTATATTTTAATCTAAACAAAGAATTTTACGCGGACGAAGCCGAGTGCAGAAGCTAGTTAAAGTAATAAAGTTATAACTAGCAGTTGGATGAAAGCGCTAGATTTGATATTTTTTATTTATCATGAATTCACTATAAACCGACAACAAAGCAGTACCTATTATATTTTTTTACTGAAGAAATTTTACTACGTCTGGCTAAAATACTTCAAGACATAAAAAAAATAGAAATAAAAAATACTGCAAGGCCAGGTGTAAAATAGTCTTATCTCTGTAACTCGCAGCAAACAGCTCTTTATCTCGTAACTAACGCCATTTTAACAGCAATGAAATCGTACGACCGAAAAAAATATACCATAACTCCCACAAGATTCACCAAACGGAAGGGACTAATGTTCAGAATAACCCTTCACCTGCACACGCAAAAAAACCTCACAAGAACATATATTTAAATAAGTATCTACCATTGTGTTTCTTTTGGACACAACATTTGTTTATATAAAAGGGTTGAATTATAATGAGAGTGTACCGTATTAAGGCTCCTACAAAAAGACGCGACGATATGGTGCGACACGATTCCGGTAGGAAAAAATCTATGAAATTGTTCCACCACACTCACGTCGTGTCTGTCTGTGGGGGGCCTTTTTTACTGCTATAATTTTGTTTCTTTTTACATAAAGGTTGTGCAATTTCAACTGTCCCATTGTTGGTCTCGTCTCCATTTATATTCAGGAACAAAACGATCTTCGGGTGGGTGGATAAGTAGGCCAGTGTACGACTTAATTCGAAACCTTATTTAGTTAAATAATTGCTTTAAAATCTTGCCTTTTCGTTTGCAAAGTTTCAAGTTAGTTAGGAGTTTGGTTTGGGACTAAGTTTAAGTGCTTGTTCGGGACGTGGTTAGTTCATAATTTATAAGGATTAAGATTTGTCCCGTGTTTGGGGCCGCGGGGGCCCCTACGGTCGAGTCCGTATCTGTTGCTTCTATTTTGTTACAAAACAAAGGGGTGTTGCTTATCAAAATTGTCTCTGTCACTTGATGGGCTGCCATTTTGAAAGTAATGATAGCGTTCAGCAATGTAATTTAAAAATCCTTGCGCAAATCTGCAATTTGTTTTGTTGAAAATAATTTTAAAAATAACTTGTAATTTTATATGAAAATATTTTACGCAGAGCACACATATGTTTCAAAGTAATTTGAAAGAAACTTGTAATTTGAAATGAAAATATTTTATGCAGGCAATATTGCAAAAAAATATTATCGAAGATTTGAATACGTCAAGAGATAAGTCGTGAAGCTGATTATAACAATTCTATAACAGTGTTTAAAATAATTTTGTACTTGATATTCATCATCAATATGCTATGTCTGCTAAGACTGAGGTCGTGGGTTCGATTCCCACCCTGGAAAAATGTTTGTGTGATGAGCACAATCATTTGTTCTGTGTCTGGGTGTTGGTGATTTATCTATAATATGTATGTATTTATTATGTTTATCAGTTGTCTGGTTACCATAGTACAGGCTCTGCCTAGTTTGGGATCAGATAACGTTGTGTTGGTTGTCCAAAGATATTTTATTATTATATTAATATCATTTCACCCGAAAGACGCACACTACTGAACATAGGCCTCCCCAAAACTCCGCTACTTCGACCGGTTATTCGGTCGGTATTCCTGCGGCTTTCGTCAGGTCATCGGTCATCTTGTGAGAGGCCTTTCACCGCTACGCTTTCCAGTACGCGGTCACCACTCCCTTCTGGCTATCAGTTCTGCGGACGATGTGCCCTACTCACTGCCACTTAAATTTGGCAATTTTTCGGGCTATGTTGGTTTCCTTGGTTCCTCCTACGGATCTCCTACCAATCTCTTCATTTCTGACTGGATCGCGTAGAAAAATTCCAAGTATAGCCCTATGTCCGTTGGGTGACTTTTAGTCTTCTTAAACTTAAAGTAACAAAACTGTCAGGCTAAAAAAACATTCATTAATTTTATTTCTAATTGATTAAATATACATTATTTCTTGGAATATTGTAATCAATATTTCACCCACATCCACTGTACCTATCGGGCTGAAAATTGTTACACACGTTAGGTTCTCCTGACAACGTACGATAAAATCTTATAATTAGAGATCGGATATTCAGATGCATATTCACCTAAAGTTGAAACGTTGGCTAATATGTAATACGCGTTCTTACCGTGTTTTGTGTCTTGTTTTAACTAACACATACCACCCTACACACATATGTATTTGCATCTTGGGTAAAATATTAATTTTAAATAAAAATGATGATCCAAGAAACCCGGCTTTAATAAAAAATACGAAGCCACTTCCGTGCTTTCACAGCTAAATAGTAACATTAGGTAAATATGCATCCGAATATCCGATCACTGTTTATAATGAAATATATTTTATATCGATACTTTTCACGTCTGTAGAGTATTGTTTGCTTATTTAATTTGATTCTGCTTAAAAATCATTATTTTAATAATCTAAACACTATTAAAAATATCAAAGTTATAAACTTGAACATTATCACGTAATGCGATGAAAATGGCTTAGTAAAGTTAACAATATCTGGATTAATTTCAATAAACTTCATTATTCGAGCCAATTAATTTTACCGCCTAAGATTATGTCGTGATTAATTAATTAAATTCGTCAAGATTTGAGCACTCAGCAAGGAATATTGTTTATTAGTTGATTCGCACGAATTTACTCGCCTGAATCGGGCGAATCGTAACTTTTCTTTTCATTTTCTGTGGGTGACTTTGTGGGGGAATTGACCATCATCATTCTCCTGCCCTGGTCGGTGCAACATGTCTCGTCCTACTTTTTCATGTGGGGGAATTGACCATTTCAAAAAAAGCTGCTTATTGCCTAATACTTCTAGAATTGTCAATTCCCCCCTAATAAATTATATTCGCGCAATGTGCCAGTTCTACATTATTTGACACGTTAACTGCCATGGTAAAAATTAGAAAAAGTCAAAAAATGTACTTAGTGTTATTTCAGTTTAAATATATTGTTTATTCCATAAATACATATATATCATATTTATTATATTATATTTTAAACAGCCTATTTTTTTTCTTACTTTTATTTTGACTTCATACTTTCCACAAAGTATATGAGAGTAAATAAATGTAAACAAAACTTTTTAACAAAAAAATTAAACAGCCGAAGAAACTGAAAAGCAAAAAATAATAAACTTTAAAGTTTTGAGTCGGCGCTTTGAGTTATCTTTGTTCATTAGTTTTTCAGCGCCGACTCAAAATTTTAAGGTTTATTATTTTTTGCTTTTCAGTTTTTTCGGTGGTTTAATTTTTTTGTTAAACAGTTTTTCTTTTATATTTTTTTTGTGTGTGTGGCTTTTATGTACTAATAATACTCGGCAAGGTATACCCTATCCAATAAAGAAAGAATTATCAAAATCAGACTACTCTGTATAAAGTTATGCGTGTTAATACATTACAATCAGTGAGTGAACTATCAATCATCCCCTGTTTTCCTACCCCTAGGGTTAGAATTTTCTTTCTAAATCTACGTGAGACCACTTTTGGGATATATCATTTCTAATAAAAAAAGAATTATCAGAATCGGTCCACTCTGTAAAAAGTTATACGTGGTCATGCATAAAAAAAAACCGGCCAAGTGCGAGTCGGACTTGCGCACCGAGGGTTCCGTACAAACCTGTAGGTATATAAGTAAAAGTTCACCCATCACGACAATCGAGTCGTAATTCTGTTCTGTTTCTTGGCTTGGTTTTATTTCTGTCTGTGTTTTGTTCTGTTTATTATATGATGTAACTAAAAATTTACGGTTTTCGCAATTTTTCCTTTATCTGTGCGACGTTGACGCTTGCTGACATTGCTTCGTACCAAATTTCAAAATTCTAGATCGACTGGAAGTACCCTTTAGGTTTTGATTCCCTTGCGAGTTTCGAAAATTTGTGGAAATTTCCGGTATAAAAAGCTATATCTTTTGATTGCGTTAGCTTAGAAGTTTGATTTTTCACTGCTTCAAGGGACAGTAGACTTGAGTATTTGATATAAATTTCAGCTTGATACCTCCACGCGTTTCTGACAAAAAGGGTCTTGACAGACGGACGGACGGACGGACAACAAAGTGATCCTATAAGGGTTCCGCTTTTTCCTTTTGAGGTGCCGAACCCTAAAAATACGCGTCGAATTGAGAACCTCCTCCGTTTTTTTTCGTCGGTTGAAAAGTTATATTGATACAGTGGTTTTTGTGCTCTACGGGACACTAAATGTAGCTGAAAGAGTAATACACATGGCCGCCAGGCAGCAACGATACGTTCTGATTTTGTATGTGTTGTCGGTCATTTAGTCCGACAAGGCCTGAATGGGACAAAAATTGACGGACACATAGTCCGACATGGCAGTTAACGTGTTAAAAATTACGATTCGCCCGTTGTGCGAATCGAGTAATAACCCTGTTTGAGTGATTGTTTCAAAGTTATAGATTGAAAATTATTACATTTTATTGACTCGCCTAGACGTGAATCAGTAAATTGAATTTTAAGAACAATGATTTGTGATTGTGTAAAGTTTATTGTTAATATATTTGTATTCATATTAAAGAAGACTAACGAGGTCAAAATATATAGCCATTGTTTGATATCTGGTAGCTTTTGATTGGCCAATTATAAAATTAGAGTATTAAGTGGTCTCGTTTAGTAATGAAATAGACATTAACTGCTGAATAGGTATAGTTAGTTTAATTTATTTAGTGGCTAGAATGTGAGGGTTTGGTGTTGAAAAAATTCAGCATTTTACATATTTTTCTACGCTCTAAAATTTGTGTTTCACATCTAATTTTTGAAGCACTCTTCTAAATGGTCTTTTTAATATACATTCTGATTATAAAATAATGTTACGCAATGGTAATTATTTTTCGGTTGTAAATGTACCAAACGTGTTAGTTAAATTATTTGTGGTGAAAGCGTATTAGGTATGCCATTTTAATAAATAGGTAGGTATGTCGAATGTTTGTAAAAATATTTCAGAATTTTTCCATTTTATGTTCTCTGTCTTAATTCAAAACATAACCGGAGGGACTATATACGTTAATGAATATGCTCAACAAGACTCTTTAACAAATGAAAACGTCCTTAAATCTACATAGCTTACACATAAAAAGTAAGTTATGATTTATTCCTGTCTCCACAATAAAAAACCTTAACATCGTATAACGTAGTATGTTGGAGACTCCTCCAATTTACCAAATGGGATGAAACTATTATCCTTTATTACGTTGAAGAAAATACTTATGTCCTGGCTTCAATACCCTAGAGTGACGACATTTTAGACATATTATCTTAAATGTTTACGACACCTGGTTTCGTAAAGCTAAGCGCACATTATAACCGCGAAAGGCCGCAGTGCGCCGCATTACAAAAGTGCGCCAAAGCACATTTAGGAGGAGTGCAAGGGTATACCGCGATAGTTCGCCGCCCGGTAAGGACCAGACCGTGTCGGCGCGTAGTGTTCCAGGCGCGTCTCAAAGAGATGTCAGCAGTACTGAAGGGGTCTGCTAGGACCAATGCCTGCCAGGGTCACGAGATTTGTTCGAAAGAGTTATCGTGGCCTTGGCATAGGCAACTGAAGGAACACGGGTGGCTTTTATTCAGTAAAAGTCTGACACAACCTTCCGCTCTGCCCAGAGCGGAGATGTCATATGATGATTTCCCCCCCACAAAAAAGAAATGGGTATACCGCGAAATTAAAATTCTTCCGTTTTTCGCAATTTGCAGGTCAGTGTCAGGCAGATATTTTGAATAAAATATTTATTCGTGACCGTAATACATTTGTATTTGCAAAATTATAACCATAAATAATATCAATATTTAGTCACTAAGTTCATTTAATTCCACTGAATGACTATTTATTTCTTCGTTCCCCAAAATCAAATCAAAAGTCATTTATTCAAATTAGGCTGAGGATCAGCACTTTTCGAACGTCAAAATTACAAAAGACATTCCCCCTAAAACGCCCACCCGTCGCGCACTTCCTAGTGCTTTAGCTGGGAAGAAGAAGTGGCCAACAAACTCCCCAGCAGCACAGCTGTCTGTCCAGTTAGAAGAACTTGATTCTATACAATGGTATATAGTAAAACATTAAGAGACACAAATTAAATTAAATGTTTTGCTATATGCCAGCTAGCCAACAAATAAAATGAGAACTATACTCAAGCATAAGCAAAAAAAATATGTATATAGAAACATGGCTGCAAAAATAAAAAACTGGCATGAAGGGCGTGACACATCAAGTAACGCAATAATTGTTTCAGACAGATTGAATAAGAATTAGCACTATTTCCACTCCAGTGCCATTGCAGAGGCATGCGCATATTTTGGCTGGCCGCATTGCTTTCGTATATTTTGTATGCACCATCTTTGCACGCTACAAGCGAGACGCATCGTAACGAAAAACAGTAACCGCAAAAATGCGCCTGGCGAGCAATTCTTCGTAGTGCGTTGCGCTTTGCGGCTCGGTCCGCCCAATATGCGCGAGCCTTAAAAGGTTAGTTCGAACGTGCAATAAAACGGACAAAGGTAGAAGATTTATCTATATAGTTATTTTCTAAATACGTCCTGCGGATTCTACGAAGATTTGTAGTAACCGCAAAGAGTACCTAGGACGTAAAATATAGTGCTAATGTTTTACTTTTACGCTGTAAAGGCACTTCTGATCCGACCTTTTGTTGAAGCAAGTTAATTTTCTTTTCATTAATTACTTCTTTGTTCTATTGTGCGTTAGTTACATTGTGGGTTTCAAGATGGTGTCTGTACCTCCTAGTTTAATGTTATAATATTAACTATCTACTGTTGTTAAAACGATTTAGCATTTACAACTACCTTCAATGTGAAATATAAGACATTATTTTGCTGCTAAGGGTAGTGCGCAAAGTTTTCATTTTTAAGTAATTATACAAACTGATATTGACATTGCAAAAAAGCCAAGAAAATTTTAAAGTAGCATTTTTACCTTAAATGTCAATGTTAGAATTTTTGTAATAATTTTTTTTTGTCTACCTCGTTAGTTTCTTTTTCGCCGAATATTTTCGCAGCGTTAACGGTAATTGCATCAGCATCGCTTAAGCCATGGTTATTCATAATTAGAGGCTTAATGAAATGAATTAAGTCAACCGTATCGTTAGTCAGGGGTCGCAAAAACGGCTGCCAAGCATAAACTTGGGTTTGGTTCACATTTCCGCTTAACCGTGTTAAGGAGATTTTATTTTAAACCATATTTTAGTAAACGTCATGAAAATTGCATTGTTTTTAGTAAAATTATTGAAATGAACATACGTTTTCCAGTATAAATACGAGTATAAATGTTTTAAACACACATAAAAACTTGGTACCTAAATATATAGCCAAATATTAAACCAATTATTTAATAACCAACGTAATATCTATGAAGACTTGAAGACAACCTTTTGATTTCGAAGCTCAAAGAGGATCCCTTAGAAACTAGGCGATCGATGGTCTAAATATCATATTATATTATTCCGTTTCGTTAAAAACCAGTTATTTTACGGTAAATGTGCAATGAGATAATTAGGGTTCCGTACCTCAAAAGGAAAAAGCGGAACCCTTATAGGATCACTTTGTTGTCCGTCCGTCCGTCTGTCAAGACCCTTTTTCTCAGGAACGCGTGGAGGTATCAAGTTGAAATTTATATCAAATACTCAAGTCTAGCTAACGCAATCAAAAGATATAGCCGTTTATGCCTCAAATTTCCGCAAATTTTCGAAACTCGCAAGGGAATCAAAACCTAAAGGGTACTTCCAGTCGATCTAGAATTTTGAAATTTGGTACGAAGCAACGTCTTATAGCACAGATAAAGGAAAAATTGCGAAAACAGTACCAGTTTTTAATTTTAAACTTTATCCCTACGGGTTTGGTCGGAACCCTCGGTGCGCGAGTCTGACTCGCACTTGGCCGGTTTTTTTTAAGGGTCATGACAACACTGCCTGGTGCAAACTCAGTTGAGGCAAGTCACATTTTCTCAACTATTAATTGGTACTTATTTCAAATTTGAAATAATATTTTTATTTTATTTAGGTTCTGTGTTTATTGTTCAATTTTATGTTTAAGTATATTTTATAATATTTAGATAGTTTAATTAGTGTGTATAACATCGTATTGGAAAACTTACTGTAAGATGTTGTACTTATTGGTGTTAATAAATAAATAAAAATTTATAATCCTTTGAGAAAGAGGTCGTCGAATCCGACTCGGTTGGGCAGCGCTCGGGAAGCTACGCAATATCTTCTCGTCCCACATACCGCAGTGTCTCAAGACGAGTCTTTGACCAGTGTGTGTTGCCAGTGATGACATATGGAACTGAAACATGGTCGCTCACAATGGACCTTATTAGAAGGCTTTATGTCATCTAAAGAGCGATGGAGAGGGCTGGCTTGGAGTTTTCCTACGCGATCGAATCAGAAATGAAGAGATCCGTAGGAGCACCAAGGTAACCGACATAGCTCGAAGAATTGCTAAACTAAAGTGGCAGTGGGCAGGGCACATTGGTTGCAGAACAGATGGCCGATGTGGCCGAAAGGTTCTGTAGTGGCGACCGCGTACCGGAAGACGTACAGTTGGAAGGCTTCCCACGACGTGGACCGATAATCTTGTGAAGGCTGCAGGAATCCGCTGGATGCGGGAAGCACAACACCGGTCGAAGTGGCGGAGCTTGGGGGAGGCCTTTGTCCAGCACGGACGTCTTTCGGCTGAAGTGATGATGATGATGATGATTATTTATAATCACTTGATTTCAAAATATTTATAAGATTTGAATCTTATAAATATTTCGAAATCATTATATTGTGGAGAAAATTCCGTCCTAAGCTATTGGTCTGATAAACTATTTCAATTGAGTTATGTTCCGACGGTCCAGTTGATATTTTTGACAGATTATATAAATTGACCTCCAGGCCTGAACAATTTGAGATATTGGACTTGTTGAACTATAAGCGATTACTGGTCAATTAATTTAACTAAATACATTTGTTTTAGGATGGTCATTTTAGAGGCAAAAGAGGTATTAGTCTAAACTTTTGAATGAATGTTGATTGATTAGGGGGAACGTAGATAGTATCAATTTGTTCTAGGTTTATTTATTAGTTTGTTGAAATATGAGAAATTAATAATACCCAATATTATTATGGACCATTATTATACTGGCCTGTTAGTCTAGTGGTTAGTGACCCTGACTGATAAGACTGAGGTCGTGGGTTCGATTCCCTACCAGGACAAATCTTTGTGTGATGAGCACAATCATTTGCTCTGTGTCTGGGTGTAATTTATCTATTATATGTAATGTATTTAGAAATATAAAAGTATGTTTATCAGTTGTCTAGTTGCCATAGTACAGGCTCTGCCTAGTTTGGAATCAGATAACGGTGTGTTGGTTGTCCTAAGATATTATTATTATTATTGTATCTACCTGAGTGTTGATGAGGAACCATTTTTTTATTATTTTTTTCACACAATTTATCGACAGTTTAAAACCTTGTGAGATAGATTATAATCGAACGGAATTAACAACTGCTAGGGTCGCGAGATCTGTTTGAAAGAGTAACCGTGGCCCTGGCATATGGGCAACTGAAGGAACACGGGTGGGTTTTAGTCAGTAAAAGTCTGACACGCCCTCTCACTCCACCCAGAGCTAGAGAAGTAACTTGATGATTTCCCACTCACAAAAAACAATATTTACAATTTTACGGTGACATATATAATATAATATACTTTTTATTTCATTGCAACCTTTAAATAGACGGCGACCAAACAAATACTAACTATTAAAACTGGTACAATGTTGACAATTCTGGAGCAATACGAACTGTAGTTATAGTCGGCTATGGTGCCGTTTACAACTGGTTTACGCAGTAGTTAACAAAGTTTAGGACATAGACACACCTACAAATGTTTGTGTTCCGTGTCAACTGCGTGGGATGCGTTTCATATAACAATGTAGGTACTGTCCCTATACATATTGTAGTCTTTGGTAGGTACGGCCAGCGATGAACGCTGATTTACAGAGTCAGTTCAGTTTTTAAAATGTTTACTATTGAACAGAGTATTGAAAAAAAAAATTACGGTACATTGTTTTCAACAAATATAAATTCTTACCACCGTTTGTGTGTCAATCAATTTTGATGATATGTAAATGGTCTTTCTATACTGACTGTACTCGGAAGCTATTATTGATAGTTGTCTGTCATTAATGTTAACAAAAAATGTTTTACTGGTATTTATTTCATTCTTTTCCTATTGTAATTTGTCTATACTTGGAGAAAAATTGGCTGTGGAACTTACAGTATATTAGCAGTTGGCTTGCTGGGCATGCTTCTAATATTGCACCTCGTATTAGGGAAGGTGCGTCAACGTAGCCCGCGAAATTCGTAATATCAGTGTTAGATGGTATGTTGACTATAATATGATTTGTAACCGTAACAAATATGGCTTAACAGAATTATAACATTATTTAAAATCGTCAATACACCCTTCTAAGTTCATTTGATCCCATTAAATAAATTTTCAAGAAATAGTAATTCAATAGCGCTTCAACTCAAGTCCCTTAGTAAATTATCCTTATTATATTGCAAATGTGAAAATTTGTATGTATGGATGTTTGTTACTCAATTACAAGAAAACGGCCGAACGAGTTTATGTGAAATTTGGCAGACAGATAGCTTATAACTTGGATTAACACATAGCATACTTATTATCCTAACAGTAGGTTCCCATGGGATACCTTCCGTCCTCCACGTGGGCGAAACCACTGGCAAAATCTAGTAAAATATTATAAATGTAAAAGTTTATATATTTGGATGCATGCTACTCAATCACACATAAACGACCGAACGAATAAGTTCATAACTTGTATTGACACTTCTTTTGTACCGTTAGCATGTTCCAATCGGATATATTCCGACCTCCACGCGGGCGAAGCCACTGGCAATACCATGTGAATGATAAAATAAAGACCCTATTCATGAGCTGATCACTCAAACTCGGAGAGATTAAACTTTGTACTCTAACTCGCATTTAAACTCAGAATATGCAAGGAATATTGTCCTCGTCTGAAAATAGTCGACCTCGTACCTACTCGGTGTGTTGTCGACTAAGGGTTTTAAAGGTAATTAATATCGGGTTGATGGGGGATATTTCGATATATACTTATGATAGGTATGTGTGTGTTAGATATGTTTCAGTTTCTTTTCTTTGGATATAGAGATGAACGGTCACAGAGATTAGTAACCAAGGTTGTCGGATATTGTTGAATTTTAGTAAGAAACCGATGGATGTTTCGAATAAAATTTTATTTAATTAATATAAAATAAAAAAAACAATAAATTAAATTTTATTCCAAAATATCCATCGGTTTCTTATTAACTATATCTATATCATCTATATCCGTCGAGCCTTGTTTACTTATTTATTTTGGTGAATGTACATAAATTACAAAAATATGTAAAATATGAGCTAAATCATTCTCATGTGGCGTACCTATTTGAGAATAATTTTAGTAAGTAACACTTTGACTAGAGTAATGATATTTTTGTGATGTTTTAGTGTAATGATGGTGATAGTCAATTAAAGGTTTTCCAAAATAAAGACTTAAAAAGTAAAAGAACATGAAATTCATAACCGGCGAACATTTTTGTTGAACTTCTACTACTGCCAAGTCTATATTAGTTTACTGGGGTCCGAGTCTATGCCATTTGTTCTTAGATATGAGTAGATTATGTCTTCGAGTCCCTGCATCTGCTTAGATATTCACCAACATGAAGGCAAATTCCTGATCGCTTGATCGCGTGCGTTTGCACGACCATTTCTATGCTAAGTTACGATTTGATTGAGCTTAACGATATAGTTAGTTTAACTGCCACTATCATCGAAAGACAGTTTCAAAATAATGTCTTTCCGGATGTAATGATTGCAAACATTCTATAATAGATATTTATAGTCACGTGAAAGAAGATGGTAAAAATCTTCGTGCGTATTCATCTACGACGTTTTCGTGTTTCGTTTTTAGTATTTTTATAATAATCAGCCTATGAAATTCCCACTGCTGGGACATAAGGTTTTTCTCTTTGAGAGGTGGTGGGCTGTAATCTACCGGCTGTGTCAATGTTGGTGTTGATGTCACACGTCTTCAAGTTTATAGTATTAGGACATGCCGGATTTCTCTTGATGTTCTCCGTCTTATGTATACAAAGTAAAGTCCCTGTCTCGGTTTGAACCCATAGTACAATTCGGAAGTCGAGGTCTATGCCACTAGGCCACCACTGTCCACTGGGCCAGACTGCTCTGTATTGCTTATAATATTTAAATCAACAGTTTCGATTTAAAATCTTAGAATGTAAAATCTTATGTGAACTTCGTATGACTGTCGGCCATTTTTTTTTGTCAATAAAGACGTTAAAATCTAGTCGTAATCTATATTATATAAGGTATAATTAACGTCAAAAACCTTTAAAAATGGCTATGAATGACCGTAGCTTTACATGTCTGCGTAAAATGATCTTTGTCCTTTTAAATGTGACAGGCCGCATAACTCACTAGTTTCCCATGACTTTCCCTGTGTTATGGCATAATGTTATTTTGTTGTTCGTCAACATGACTAAAAATTAAAGCCCAATATTGACATGTTTAGTTTACGACGCCATGTTTGTGACGTCACTTACAGACAGGTGGCACAGTGTCATTGTGTAAACGTCTTGTATAGAAACGGGAAGTGAATATAACACATTCGAGAGGTTTTATTATACAACTAGTTATTACCCGCGGCTTCAACCGCGTAGAATTCTGAAAAATATTCTACGTATTGCCGGGATAAAAGTAACCCATGTGTTAATCCGGGTCACAACTATATTTCAACCAAATCCATTCAGCCAATTAGCCTTGAAAGCGTAACTAACAAACAAATTCGTATTTGTAATATTATTTTCATCATCATCAGTAACTACAGCTGAAAGACGGGGGCTTTGCTATAATCATAGTCCCTTAGTTGCTTTTTATTACACCCATTCGAAATGGGCCTTCAAATAATCAAATATAAACTATAAGTTAAGCAATTTAGGCACGAAGAATAAAATCTATAATTAATAGAAAAAAAAACAATAAAATTAAATCCACTTGATTTTTTTTTGGAATTAGACATGTAATGTAGATTTTTATAAGGACTATATTGTATACCATTCTTCACAAAATCCTACTCGTAGCTCATTATCCTAATAGCCAAATAACTCTTAAAACATTGTATTGTCAAATTATACAACAATGAGTCTACATACAACAGGTTTACATTACAACTCTATCCAACAAATGAGATGTCAGCATTTTTCCCTTTTTTGGGTTCGGTACTCAAAGGGTGCCAACGGAACCCTGTTGCTAAAGCTTCGCTGTCCATCCGTCTGTCACAGCGCTGTATCTTTTGAACTGTAATAGGTAGATACTTGACACTAGTGACAAGTATCTTATTGCCAAAATTGAAATCTATACTAACCTCCCTACAGACTTACTACAATTAAATAAACTGCCTGTTTGTTATGTTAAAAGAACACCTTCTTACTTAATGCATACGGTGGTCTATACGGTAATTTGACTTAACAGAAAAAAAGTCTGTCTGTCTGTTTGTTCCGGCTAATCTCTTAAGCTACTGGATTAGTTTCGATGAAATTTGGTGTGGAGATACTTTGAACGCTGGGGAAGGACAATTTTTTTTGATAAACCACGCGGCTAAAATATATAATAAAGTAAACAATTAAAGAGTGCATATTTTTTCCGTGTTTTTTTAACCTAACAATTTTTTTTAAAATATGTAGTGTTAAATATTTTGCGGTGGTACGGAATCCTTCGTCTGGGAATCTTGACTTGAACTTGGCTGCTCTTTATGTCCATGAATAAATATCACGACTTTCATCCCACCGTGAGTAAGCGATGGTACCTACTTTTATATTAAGGACACATGATATATTTGTTTTTTTTTATTATCTACAGGATGCGGAGATTTATTTGTGTGAATGGGACTGTGATTGCTTTTAGGTGTCTGTCTGTATGTTGCTATTGATGAAAATTAATGTGAAGATGTTTCTGTGTTTGTTATGCATTATTTAGGTATTACCTGTTATTTTCAATCTGTATATGGTATTTTATAACATTTGAGCATCCTAATGATATAAAATTCGGGTGAAACATCGACTAACTTGTTGAGTTTTTTTTAAAGGAATATCCTATAATTATGACCAAAGTAAATTCATGTTACGCATATAGCTATAAAAGGTGTATGAGCACTATCCGCCTTTAATTTTCACTAAGTTGGGACACGGGCCACCTCTCGATGTAAGTGGGCCGTAATCCATCACGCAGGCCTAGTGCGGTTTGATTCTAGGACATGCCGGATTCAATTAATAATTAAAAAACCGGCCAAGTGCGAGTCGGACTCGCGCCCCGAGGGTTCCGTACAAACCTTCAGATATTCACGGTTTATTCATAAGGTTTATGTTTATGAAAAAAAAAAAACTCGCTAACTATTCAGTTTAGAAAAAAATGATATTAGAAACCTCAATATCATTTTTAAAGACCTATCCATAGATACTCCACACGTATGGGTCTGATGAAAAAATTTTTTTTGAGTTTCAGTTCTATGTATGGGGAACCGCAAACATTATTGTGTTTTTTCTATTTTTGTGTGAAAATCTTAATGCGGTTCACAGAATACTTCTACTTACCAAGTTTCAATAGCATAGCTCTTATAGTTTCGGAAAAAAGTGGCTGTGACATACTCGGACAGACGGACAGACATGACAAATCTATAAGGGTTCCGTTTTTTACCATTTGGCAACGGAACCCTAAAAATTGACGTGTGGCACTCGGGGACTGCCGCGGTAAAGCTATTGCATAGCATTTTTTCTCTGCCCCCGCTTTTTAAATCTCATATATCTTCTAAGATCTTCATTTAAATGACATGCTGTAAAGGGCCACATTGATCTATATTAAATGCATAATGTATTTAAGGTACTTCATTGGATAAGGATTAATGCTGTATTGCTTAAAATTGCTTAGTAAATAAGCCCTTATTTCTCGTAAAAAAGATAAAAAAATGGTTATTGTGGGTTATCCCTAAGAGATAGAAATATACCATCGCGGACTTTTTTGTAGACCTTTTTAAGGTGTACAATACTGTAGTACATTATTTTGATCTATTTCGTAGGGTTCAGCCAGCGTTCGCAATGTAAGCGCAAAAAAAATGTGTTTATTTATGACATCACATTAGAAACCCCTAAAATTAACAGCGTTGCTTTACTATATTATGCATGTTATATACATATAGACCTTCCTCTTGAATCACTCTATCTATTAAAAAAAACCCGCATCAAAATCCGTTGCGTAGTTTTAAAGATCTAAGCATACCTACATAGGGACAGACAGACCGGGAAGTGACTTCTGTTAGGTTTTTTCGTTACGGAATTTCTTGATTCGGTCGCCGCGCTCAAAGCCCGCGATAAAAGCTATGCAATAGCTTGAAAAACAATTAATAAAATAATTTTACACATAGTGAAGTGCACTCATAACTTGCGGCCATTACCACTGGGCTTTCATTGATCTCAGACAGGCACTTTATTATGTTTTATTTCATTACCTCTCTCAAAACAGTGAAGAAAAACACCGTGAGGAAACCTACGATGTCCTAGAACCAACAGTTAGAAGACATGTGACATCCATCAATCAACCCGCAATAGGCCCACAAGAGAAGAGGTGTGTCCCAGCAGTGGGAACATTATAGGCTGATTCAAATCAAATCAAAATACCTATTTTTATTTCATATAAACCTACAAGGGCACTTATGAAACGTCAGAAGCTAGGTGCATTGTTGATTCCTATGGAGAAGAGCCGGCAAGAAACTCCACGGTTACTATTTAAAAAATAATTGGCTTTTACAATGGTTTAAAATTACAGTGTTATTAGGTATAGGAGAACAGTATAGGACTGTCAACAAGTACCAGGTACTTAATAAAATAGAAAATTGTCTACAAGGCCTACAGCGTTCTCACATTCACAAAATATAAAAGAATTGACTTATATGATTATGCTAAAACGCCTGTCGAATCTCGAATCTAGACCACCACTACTCACAAAATCTCTTGAAGCTGTAATAACACTGTCGAAAATTAATCACTGTGTCCATCCAAGTAAAACATTTTTCTTAAAAAAAAAACTAAAGAGAGAGTTATCAACTTTTTCCTGTAAAACTTTTCAGGCAATCTTGCGGAAGTCTTTGAGATGAAACTATTTCAAACTGAACGCCTAGATTAATATTTTTCTTTGGCCACAAAAATGAAATACTTTTTACATTCAGCCTTGATAGTTTTCATTTATGATTTTACAAAAAATTTACTACTAACTGTCTATAGAAGATCCACATTTCAATAGTAACGTTTAACTCCCATATAATAGGGGACAAGCCTATTGCCATCAGTCGGGCACAAATCCAAAAACCAGGCTGCTACTAAGAAATTCCAGATAGAAAACTCAATAACACTTTTCCCGACCTAGGAATCGAACCCAGGACCTCATGCTTAGCAGTAAAGCTTGTGACCTTCGAGCAACGCGGGCTTCCGTACCGGCGTTGCTCGAAGCTTGTGACCAATAGACCAACGAAGCCAAAAAAATTCTTAAGCGAAAAATAGTAGGTAAACAGAACTACCTACAATTTTTCGCATATGAAGTTGGTTTGTAAAGAGTGCCTCGTTGGTCTAGTGCAGCCTTTCTCAAAGTGGGCGATAACGCCCCCCTTGTGGGCGCTGCAGGCCTAAAGGGGGGTGGTAAGACACCCAGAAAAGACTGTGTGGGGTGTGTAGACTCTACACAACGCCCCCATTTTTTTCAGGGTTTCTTACCACCCCCCTTTAGGCCTGCAGCGCCCACAAGGGGGGCGTTATCGCCCACTTTGGGAAAGGCTGGTCTAGTGGTTGTAAGCGCTACTACTCGTCCCAAACAATTAAAAAACTTCATTGAGTTTTCCAATTACACTGCAGCAAAAGTTTCGGAACATTCCTGCATTCTTAGAGATGAACTAATTTTTATTATTCATGGCACTAAATTTTCCCGGGACTGCCGGAGTTTCTGTCGACATAATCCCGGATACCGGTAGGAATATCTCGGTAAATAAATTTAAAACATCGAAAGAATTATTTATCTTTTTTCTCCCTGGGGAGACCTTAAGTGAGCATCTAACTTTTCCTTTTGTTAAACTTTGCAACAATAATATTTGTTTAACTCGTTTTTATGGCTGTTTCTCGTTGACTGGCTGGTTTGTAAAGGGTTAAGTTGAGTAAATAAATAGCGGTAGTTTCTGTTAACTCTTGTGGGAAAAAGCATCAGTTTATAGTAAGTATGTATTGTGATATTTTTTTGTTACTTCGGTAATTTATTTTATTACTGTTTTTTTTTAAGTAAATTGTATTATTTTATAGACTACAGTGTACGTAAAACAACTAATCAATAATTAATTAATAAAAATAACAAAATGATATCCTAATTTAAGTAAAACTGTTCTCCTTCTAAAATTTAGCGTCGAAAAATTCATTCGTATCGCTGTCGACTGGTAATGTACCGATCAGACTGGCGACATTACCATGTTGTATAGCAATGCTTAGCCTCTATCCGAGGTAAAAGCCATTAGAATAAGGGAAGTGCTGACCAGCCGTTTCGAGATTTTGAATTTTTAATACTTAGAGACAATTTTTAACAAAAAATATAGAATAGGCGGTGTGATTTCAATCAAAGAAATAGATTCCCAAGGTGTTGTTTTTCAGAAGTTTTCCTGAAAAACAGCAGCTGAATTCCCACGATTACCTTTAATTTTTATTATACCTGCTAACCTACTAAAACAAAACACACGTTTCGTAGGTAATCTACGAAGGAATTATTACTTAGTAGTTTGTAAGCCGTCAAGGACTCAAGGATCACGTCAACGAAGGTCGAAATCCCTTACGAGAAGCCTGAATTCCTAGTACAAAACACGACACATGTCTTGTCTACTAATCGGTTTGCGTCAACGCCTGAAAATCCTGAGTAATGCTAGGATTTGTCACAGTTATGTCCCTATTTTGAAAAAGGCGACTATCATATCGCGTGATTCGCGGGAGTGTTAGTTCTTTTACGTGTAACTAGATGGCGTTAGTAGTTGATTGAAGTACTATTGAAGAATTTTGATTATTTAGAACTTTGGTTTATTCAATAGGTCTCTATGATTGGTTTTGGAATTTTATATTGTGGACTGCTTGTTTTAAAAGTAAATCGTTTTGTCTCGAATACGCCTGATGGAAAGCGATTGATGAAGTATACGAAGAAACGAGCGTGTCCAGAAGATGTCTGTTCATTCTTAATTTGAAAATAGACAGATTAAATGTGGTAGGGAATACAAACGCTGGTAGAGAGTTCCATGCTTTATCTGATAATTTTATTAGTCTATAATATCGCCGGCATCGCACGTCGCGTCGTTGCGCTTACAAAAAACTATGTGTGATTTTTTTATTTATGTTTTTGTACGTAATTTTGATCTTTATTTCAATACACATTAGCCGTATTTTTTTTTAATACTTCCCAAAGCGATATTTGTAAGCGCAACAACGATATGTAACTATAGCACTTATTTAAATAGTACGTTGTGTTAACTTCGCACAGAAGACTCATTTTCCTTTAATAATTAATACTTAATTTTATTCTAATTCCTCATTGCCATCTGCACTTTTATTCACGAAATTTAGACACAAAATATACAATTACTTAATCATAATTTAAGTTTCACTCGCTTTTCGGATTACGTAGCGACTTAGTGTAATCCTTAAGTTTTTACTCGCCCGCGTCGGATCTGACGGGCTTATGTGAAATGTGTTGCTGTATGTGTGGTGTGAATTTGAGAGCTTTAGTTCATATGTGGTGTGATGAAGATTAGGCGCGTGTTGTCTTGAGAGAGCTCTTTAACTTGTACCTAGTAGGATTTATGGGGACATGAATAGACAGAGAGGCGACTAGGGTATATCTTTAATTTTTAAAGTGTATATAATAAAGACGCGTGGTGCCGGACGTGTTGTCTGTGTGGTGCCGGACATAAAGAATAGCATAATCCCAATTCTTCCCGTGGGTGTCATAAGAAGCGACTAAGGCACTTACTAGAGAATGGGCAGCAACACACCGCTTACTGTCTGTTAATATTAGGCAGATCTGTAATTCCAATGCTGGCTTTCGCACTCCTCTGCGCCAACTTGTGGATTCTTACAACACTAGATTTGAAAACATTGATATTTTCAATTTAACAACACATCAATTTAGAAAATCTGTAGTCGATTCTATCTTAGCTTTATAATGATTAAGGATTGTTTCCTTTTCTACTGTTTCTGTTTATATTACATAAATTTCATTAATATTATTACTATAGGAAGTATTATTTGATCAATTAATCATTTCATCTTTTACTCCTTTCACGCATGTATTCTGTTTTTGTTTTTATCTCACGTAGCATTAATAATCAACAATTTAGTAATAAGTGGATAATGTTGCTAGTAGTATGATAAGTATTTTGTTTAATTAGTAAGATATTATGTATAACATATAATTGTACTCCTGTTTTTTATCCCGAAATAAAATAAAATAAAAAAACGTTCTCTCTGCATTTTACCACCATACTGCGATCGCCAACCCGCCTGCTAAGCGTGGCGATTAATGCAAATCTCCCTGAATTAGGGAAGGCTTAGGTCTAGCAGTGGATGTTTTACGGCTGAAATGATGATATAATAATAATAATGAGTCTTCTATCTATCTGTCTAGAGGCAGGGACTTACTGTAGGTATGTTTTTCTTAAATATTAAGTTTACAGAGATTGTTGATGAAATCTTTGAGATAGTTAAGGGCAGCATAATTTACTTCAAGAATCAAACCGTTTCAAAAGTATTAATTAAGAAACGAAAATACAAATTAATGAATACTAAAATGAAAGGGGTCTGCGTTCTAAATTAAAAAGTGATCAGATACTTCCGATCAATTAACACCCCGTATTTGAAAGCAGGGCTTGTAAAAATAAAGGTGCCAAGACTGAACGCATGTCTGTGATTTTTTGAAACCCTACTAGCCAAAACATTACCCCGAAGGACCGAAATTACCCTGATCTGTAGCAACGTTAGGTTAACTCGATAATCTGCTCCAATTACAGCGACAGCGGGCCCTGTGGTTGGCTGCCACCTTCCGCCAATTACGTAATTCTCAGATCCTTGGGTGAACTTGGGTGAACCTGTGTGAACCAGTGTGAACTTGTGTGAACGTGACCGGTGTTACGTTTTCATTACAAATATGAGCGTTTTGTTTAAAATGATAAGGATCAAAGTGCAATGTGTTGTTTCGTTGCTTTCTTACGATTCAATTTTCCTTCGATAAATAGAATTAGAAAGAGTACGTTTAATTCTCAAGTTGGTTGGTATAAATTTAAACAGTTTATTGGTACGCTCTGTGTACTGATCTTTGCACGCTCAAATCTTTTAAGTGATACAATTAAATTAAATTGTTCCGTGTTGTGTTGGATGTAAAGAATAGCACCATCTCATGTCTTCCTGTGGGTGTCGTAAAGGACGACTATGAGACTTACTAGAGAATGGGCAGCAACGTTTTCTATACATTTTACCGCCATGTGTGGCGATTATGGCCACACATACCTAATTGCGAAACGCACAATTTATCAGAATCTGAATGGGATTGAAAATTATTTCTAAACCATTGCGTCATTTGTTCGAATAAATTGTCGGCTCAGCAACGTAAATAACTCAATGAATATTGTTTAACTATGAATATTAAACCAATTCCTACCGATAAAAAGTTCCGCAATTACCCCTCTGTTTCCAGCAGTGGATGTCTTTTGGTTGGAATAATGAAATATATTAAAATACAGAATGGTAAATATATTTATGCTTTCGTGAAGATGTCCCAAAAATAAATGGAGGGTGAAATCATCGTTTATTTTATTAAATGTTAATGTGACCCGCAAAAAGCCCTATAGCCATTTAAACATTATAAAAACGTCTTTCCGTGAAAAGAAATGGAAAGTATAATATTTTTACGTGTAATATAAAAATAAATGGAGTAATTCTCACGGTGTTTCTTTGCTTAGAACACCCCAGCAGATGATTACTATTCCCATTGGTTGGATCTTTAACTTTTATGGCAGGTAAAAATATCTTTAATAAATACCTAGGTATTTGTTAAAGATATTTTTAAACGTCGTACTATAAACGTTGTCTGCAAAACAAAACCTTACATTATGCAGTTTTGTATAAAAATAATGGAAAAAAAGCGTGGGGTGCTTTTTAAGGTATTTTTTTATTGATATCAGACACCCCACGCTTTTTTTCCATTATTTTGTACTTTTTAGTTTGGTTTTCAATGGAAGCGTGTTTTTTAGTTTTTTTTAAACTATTATTTATTTTCTATTTTTTAGGGTGTTTCGAATTTTGAGACGTATGTCAGTATAGTTTGCGACGTATGTCAGCCTAGTTTTCGAAGACAGTTTTTTTGCTGTTCTGGTAACCCTGGCAAGGATAATGGCACAAATTAGTTTGTGACGTATGTCAGCATAGTTTTCGAAGAAATTTTTGCTGTCCTGGTAACCCTGGCAAGGATAATGGCACAAATTTATGCAATTATTGCATTGTCATCGGTCCTTGACAGGTGTGCAAAGTTTGAATGAAATTGGTCGTTTAAAGTGGGTCAAAATCGCGCTACAAGGAGTCGGTTACAAACAAACATACAAGTGAAGCTAATATAAAGCGTGTAAAAATACTCTTCAAGGTAATTCCGTTACACACTCATTCATCACTCTCCCCCCCCTATTCCCATTTTATTTGGGGTCGGCGCAACATGTCTTTTTCTTCCACACTTCTCTATTAGTCGTCATCTCAGTAGGGGTGACCTTTTCTATCCATATTATAATTCACACAGTCCATCCATCGTTTCTTTGGTCTCCCTCTACTCTTAAAGCCATCGACATTCATACTCAATACTTTCCTCACGACATTTTCCTCATTCCTCCGTATCACGTGACCATACCATGACAACAATTCCTTTACACACTAATAGTTCGAATGTCTTTCCTTTTTGCAGTAAATGTCTCTTAAACGACCGTATAACCCAATATCAAGAACAGTTGAACTGAACAGTTGAACAGTTGAATTTATCCATAATATGTATGTATTTAGAAATATATAAGTATGTTTATCAGTTGTTTGGTTGCCATAGTACAGGCTCTGCCTAGTTTGGAATCAGATAACGGTGTGTTGGTTGTCCTAAGATATTTATTTATTTATTTTATTTTACTAAATGGGTACGAGAATTCTCTTTTATGAAATTAATTTTTATATATTACTAGCTTCTGCCCGCGACTTCGTCCGCGTTAAATTTCTTGTTCCCCCGACGCTTCCCGTCACGTCGAATCGCCTATCCGTGCGATTTTCCCCGTTTTTGCAACATTTTTCATTACTGCTCCGCTCCTCTATATTGTAGCGTAATGTTATATAGCTTATAGTCTTTCTAGATAAATAAGCCACCCAAAACAAAAATAATTTTTCAATTCGGACCAGTAGTTCCTGAGATTAGTGCGTTCAATCAAACAAACAAACACTCTTTAACTTTATAATATTATTAGTATAGACTAGCTTTTGCCAGCGTATTAGACATAAAATACTTCCTCTTGAATGACTCTGTCTATTCATGAACCGCATTAAAACCCGTTGCATAGTTAAAAATATCTATGCGTACAGACGTCGGAAGCGACTTTGTTGTATATTATGTAAAGAAAATAAATCATGTCATTGCCACTATAATTCACATAATTAATTTAACTTAATAAAAATTCTTCCCGAAGGATTAAACAGTGGTGTAAATAATTAAAGTACACCCACATTTCGCCAGTTGTAAGTTCCATGTAGAGAATAGGAAACAGGTAATATAAATTAGACCAAAAAAATAAAATATAACATTTCCCCGATTTGCTTATTTTTCGTATAAATTGAGTCCGGTTACACCAAAATCAACTATTTTCCACAAGATTCGAACGAGGGTTTAACACAGTAGCAGAGGGTTTAACACGGACCTCTTGGCCCTTTTTATTATTCATGAATATTAAACCTGAGCATAACGGCCCTCGAGTTTCTTAAATGACGTCTTAAACTTTTTTACTGATTATAAAATTTTAAAAGTTTTATCAAAAGACTGAACCGTTTTTGGATGTGTGCATGGAGAGGGTAAGGATAATTTTCTTTGAAGATGGGATGAAAATAAAATGTTAACGGTTGGTTATGGTTTACGTGACTCAATCAAGCAGTGGACGCTAACATCACGTAGATTTAAAATTGAGTCTAAAAGACTTGTCTTTAAGTGAGCAGTGACCAGCGCGCGTTCCTTCCAAGTTGCTCCCATTCATTTCGCTTAGTAATATTTCAAGCGCTAAGTAATATTTTTAGAAAAGTACATACATAAACGAAAGTAAAACGGAAATTATTTAAGGTTCGATAAAATACATGCCTTAAAAAAGTAACAAGTTTACTTATGGAGTTACTGTCAATTGTAAATAAAATATTAAACTAAACTGCTTACTAAAGTTCAAAAATGTTATCAACGACTGGTAAAATATAATATATTAAATAAACTGGCTAACTCGACGTTAAACGAAGTTTAACTAGCTAGCTACTCCGTAAACTGATCGAACCAGTGATTAGTCCTTAGGTAATGTAATATACAAGGCCCTACTGTTAACCGCGTTCCGATTAAATTGAAAATGAAAATTATTTTAAAAGGTTAATGCATTAAACCTATTTACTCAGAGAGATGAGCGATATTCACAAAGTAGGTAGGTAATTTTGACTTGCAAATATTGTTTATTTTATTACAAAACCTTTGATCGTCAACCCTTTCTGATTACAGGAGTGGGTTATCGACATAAATTGGTTAACTAAGTACAAATAGGAACTATTCTATGGTAAGGTCGAGTAGACAACTTCTGTTGCAATATCCATGTTATATTCACTAGTTGTTTGGCTACTGGACTCTACGCTTTAGATTTCTCTAGTCTCACTAGAGATTATAGTTGTCGCATTCAGTGTAATGTGTGAGATCAGTGCAATCGCGACGTGTTGATTGTTCAGACGAATCATTATAGTTGTCGCATTCAGTGTAATGTGTGAGATCAGTGCAATCGCGACGTGTTGATTGTTCAGACGAATCTGTTCACACTAGGAGCTTAGCGACCCAACAAGACACTTGGGAATAATCTGGGCTGATAACACGTCCATTGTTTAAGCTAGACACTCCATTCCAGTCATGTTCAACTGCAAAAATCAGTGGTTAATAACTATTAAGGCCGACTTGTAAAACAAATCATTATCTCCGGTTAGCGTTAGACGAACGAATCATCGTTCTATTTCTGTCAATCTCCTGAAGATGACAGAGACAGAGGCGTTTAGTGCGTAACATTTAAAACAAGTTAGTTTTAAACGAGTTTAGCGATTTTTGGTGCAAGCGAGCTTTTTAGAAACCAACTAGAAATAAATTCGCGTATCATAATCTGTAATACTATGTGTGGACCCTAGGGTGTGTTGTTTCTTTCCACATTTAACCTATCTGCCTTCAAAGCTAGATAAATTTTTGGTGCGCTCGTTCAAAATCAAAATCAACAGTAATTTATTCAAATAAGGCTGAGCGTCAGCGCTTTTTGAACGTCAAAATTATGTCTCCCAAAACGCTTTAGCTGGGAATGAGAAGTGGCGCAACAGACTTCCCAGCAGCCCAGCTGTCTGTATAGTTAGAAGAACTTGATTCTGTATAATACTCAAAACATGAAATTTAATTATTTGCCACTAGCTTCTGCCCGCGACTTCGTCCGCGTTAAATTTCTTGTTCCTCCGACATTTCCCGTCGCGTTGAATCGCCTACCCATGGGATTTTTCCCGTTTTTGCAACATTTTTTATTACTGCTCCGCTTCTCTTAGTTGGAGCGTGATGTTATATAGCCTATAGCCTTCCTCGATAAATAGGCTACCCAACACAAAACGAATTTTTCAATTCGGACCAGTAGTTCCTGAGACTAGCGCGTTCAATCAAACAAACATACAAACAAACAAAAAAACTCTTCAGCTTTATAATATTAGTATAGAAGTATAGATATGTCAGCTAGTACACGCCAACAATAAACATTGAAAACTATACTCAAACAGAAAAGTTAGTGTAAGTTCCGTCATAGATTTCCCATCGCATCAAAAAATGTGTATCAGCAATTAAAAAAAATAGTAGGTATCCAAAGAGTGAACTGACATACTTACCAGAGAGCAAAATGGGTCATATTCAACATCAATTACCTACTCCAAATTCAAACCGTCTGGGTAAGGACAATGTGGCAACGTCCTAATCACGAGATTAACCCTATAATTATATACGTGACAAGATATATCTGCGCCGAATCAAATTTATGAGTACAGTACGCACAGCATTACCTGCTAACCCTTTGTAAGGTAACGCAAACAATAACAATTGTTTCTGCCATTTACAGGGTTAACGTTTTTGGGGTTATGAATTGGGAATTTTAATCAAGATTTTTCATTTTTTGGCGTACTTACTTATTTTTCGGATCTCCTGTTTCTGTTTTATTTTGTTTTGTTTGTTTCCCGTTCATGAATTAATTTGTTGTTTGTAGAAGTAAGCATTTTCTTTACAATGAGCCTATAGGTAAGCATCAGATTAGAAAGAAACGATGAAAATTTTATTTTAAATTAAACCACGCATGATGCTCTATTGACGTGCACTCTAATATTTATGGATAATCTTTATTTAAAAGGTAAATAAATTCCTAAGAGCCGAATAACCGTTACTACAAGACAAGTTTTTGGCAGCGGCTTCGTTCGCGTGGTGGACGGAAGTCATCCCGAGAGAATTTACTACAGGAATAAAAAGTACCCTATGGGATAATCCAGGTTATAAAATATCTGTGTGCGAAATTTCATCCTAATGCGTTCAATAGTTTTTGCGTGAAAGAGTAGCAAACATCCATACATCTATCTATCCTCACAAACTTTCACACTCCAAATATTAGTAGAATTTAATCGTACCGCTGCCATAGAGTAAAAATGACGAAAATGCCTCAAACAGACGTAAAACCAAAACAGACGTTACTTAGGTCGTAAGGGAAAGCAGGGAAGGAAGGTACAATAGATGGTACGAGGATCACACATTTTATAGTTTATCATTATCATTTCAGCCAAAAGACGTCCACTGCTGGACATAGGCCTCCCCCAATTTTGAGGGGGGTTTGCCGAAATCACTGCGTTTGACAGGCGGGTTGGCGATCGCAGTATAGTGGTAAAATGCATAGAGAACGCTGCTGCCCATTCTCTAGTACAGTCAATTAGTTGCCCTTTATGACACCCACGGGAAGAAATGGGATGTTACTATTCTTTATGTCCTGCAACACATGGAATATTTAGTTACATCTTATTTCATTTTGTAGTTACTCTTATTGAAAGCGAATCAATTTTACTTTCTTCACTTAAATATGAATACTTACATACCAAACTAGGAGCAGTGGTGGCCCAGTGGTAACGGCCGCGACTTACGAGTAAATAGGTCGTGAGTTCAAACCCAAGCAGGCGCATTACTTTGTGTAAATTATTTCATCGCCACTGCTCTCAAAACGGTGAAGAAAAACATCGTGAGGAAACCGGCATGTCTTAGAATAAAAAATTCGAAGACATGTGACATCTACCAACCCGCACTGGGCCCGCGTGGTGGATTATGGCCCACTCCCTCTCACCGAGAGGAGGCCTGTGTCCCAGCAGTGGGAACATTATAGGCTGATGATCATGACCTACCAAACACAATAAATAGGCCTCCTCTCTGTGAGAGGGAGTGGGCTACAATCTAGCACTCAGGCTTAGTGTGGGTGTGGATGTCACATGACTTCGAATTTTTGATTCTTGGTAATGCCAGTCTCCTCACGGTGGTTTCCTTCATTGTTTTGAGAACAATGGCGATAGAATAATTTACACATAGGGGCCGATACCCCTGGGTCACGTTATTATCTCTGTTCTATTGTAGTTTATTTAATTCTAAGCAAATCAATTTTACTCATGTACTTCACTTGAAAACTTAAGCGTAGGTATACTATTATAGCAAAAATACGCATCTAAACAAATTCTCTATTAACTCTAAAATAAAGACGCACAACCTTTTATATTCCTACCATAATTTATTATAAGCACCGCTTCTTTTCTTGACCTCGCAGACCACATTTTCAAGTCTTAAAATAGCTGTAAAAATGAGGCGGAATGTGTATCTGCAATATTTCAAGGGCTTTATTTTGTTCCACATTTTGTCCCCAGATAATAGGCGGGGATTTTCACCGTGCCACTGTTTTGTATAAGATTCTCTGGTTCCCCTTTCAACGAATATAATTACTGCTATGTTTTGCATTGTATATTTTGATACAAAACTGTTCCGGGCTTTTGGATTTGTTTGTAGAGTGAAATTGTTGTTTGAATTTGGTGCTGTCCTGCCATTAAAATTTAATCGTGTACAGATGTTTGGGGTTCAACTTGGTAAAGCTTTGGTTTCTGAAGAAAGCGGTCCATGTTCACACAGTAATGACTGTCCAATAATACAGGGATATCGACGCGCTCGCTCTAACATAGAATTCAGCATATGATTCTAGACCCTTACCGTAGAAATTTAAGGTAGGTTATCAAAAAAAATGTCGTGAGAAATTGTATGAATGTGGATGGCTATAAGAGTAGGAAGAGACCAAAGAAACGATGGATGGAATGCGTTAAAAATGATTTGTCTAGAAAGGGGTTGACTATCGAGATGACGATCAATAGAAGTACCTATGGAAGAAAAAGACAGGTTGGTGATTCCAACCATTGTATTTGTGTATATTTTTTTTTGGACTGGGCCTTGATAGCTGCGCCACAGTATTTTACTTTTGTGGCTAACTTCGTTAGCCTTTGTAAATGTTTGTAAACTTAAGTTGTTCCAAATAAATTTTATTTTATTTTTTATTTTATTCCATATAAATTATCATCAAGGCAGGAGAAATTATGGAGGGATTATGATAATTCCGGTAACTCCATATTGACCTTCAATAGAATAACCAATGCCTTATCAACTACATCGTCGCACCTGGAACAAAACAACGAGCTACGTCATGAAATACGCACTCACAAGACAGTAGTAATAAGGTAACGAATGCTAATTAATAGCATGTTCGTAATTGTAGAAGAACATGGACACGTGAGAAATAGTCTTAATTTGAGCGCAGTTCTTAGTCAGTTCAAAATTAACACTCTCCTGCTAACATACTTTTAATGAAACACTTCCAGAAATTCACACGCGTTTGGAAATAATTAAGTATGATGTGTTAGCGTGGATTGGCGTCATTGTTCGTTAAAGGGATTCCAATTAAAGAGCATGATAATTATTTAATTTTATTGTTACATCATCTTTAAAATGCTTACGGGGCTGGAAAGGTTCATTTTAGGAAATGAGGCAAATTATTGGCTCGCGGGAGCATGAAATTGAGTGGGAACTGCAAGGCAATACGGCTTGCTTGGGATTAAAATATTTATTTAACTATGTAGTGTATATATTTTAGTACACTATATACACTACATACATAATTTCCAAATAACAGCTTTTGATTAAATGCATTGCAATGAAAGTGTCAACGGTACATAATGATACAAAAATTGCCATGTGTCTGTGTTTGTTCCAACTAATCTCCGAAACGTCTGGACCAATGTTGACGAGACTTTCACGCGCAAATAGCTGATGTTGTTAAGAGTAGGCTGAATGTACCGAGCACGTTCACGTGGGATAATATCCCACGTGAACGAAGCCGCAGCAGAGCTAGTTAGAAAATAAGATCCTAAGTCATTGATGTACCTTTTGGTAACTCCTGTTATTGTTGAAAAAACTACGTTTGCAACAAATGTGTTTTTGGAAGAATAATCCCACAAAAAGCGTTGGTATAGGATACAACTTTAAGTTTTTTAATTACTTTGTCGGTACAAGTCAATTCTAACAGGCGTTCATATTTGTTTTCGTTTAACTAACATAAATTTTGAAACAAGGATATGAATGGAAATTTGTGGCTGGTTTTATTATACAGGATGGTAGGGAAATCAATGCGCTAACTGAAACCATGAATTCAGCATATGATTCCAGATCAATTCGCGAAGAAATTTTTCGTTTGTTAACAAAAAACAAATTAGCTGTTTCATAGTAAATTGCCTACGCTGCCACTGGCAAAAATATATGGTAGATCATTTTTTTATAAAAACCACATCAACACCGACTGAATAAGAAAAATTGTGATATAATGTTCCTAATATCACCTCAAATAGTTATAATACAATGTTCCTTATGAACTTTATGTAACATCCTCGGAATGGAACTAAATGATGATATTATTTGATTTGAAAAATTTTAACTGAATCCGTGGTAATATGTATACCCTGTACAAACAACGAATATTCTACAATACCTACCCTGAGGTAAAATGTAGCGTAACAGACTTACTTAAATGATTTGCTTGCTTGATTTAAATCATTATTGTATTATCGTTCTTCGATATCAAGACGGTATTTGTTGAAAGTCGAAAATCAAGGTTCTACGAGACTTCGATTCTCCAATGTTATTCGTAATATCGTTTGTATTACTCGTTCGGTGTCTGTTGTCTGTGACAGTTTTGTTTTATTACTGTAGACGAAGAAAAGAACAGTGACTTTCTGACCAACAATGATTTGTTTTACTGTTGAAAAAAACCTAGATATATTTTTTAAGTTTTATGAAGCTCAAATAAAATTACATCTGTTAATCTATGTTTGTCTTTATGCAATAAATAAATGTTTTCATATAAATCCTTAACTTAGTACAATTTTTTCGAAACTAATGACGAATCCTACTAATAATATAAACGCGAAAGTTTGTATGTATGGGTGTATGGATGTATAGATGTATGGATGTATGGATGTTTGTTCCTCTTTCACGCAAAAACTACTGACCCGATTTGGATGAAATTTGTCACACAGATAGTTTATAACCTGGATTAACACATAGGGTACTTTTTATACCGGTAGTAAGTTCCTGCGGGATATTTTCCGACCTCCACGCGAGCGAAGCCGCTGGCAAAAGATAGTTATAAATAATTATAAGACCTGAAAACCACTTTAATTATACATTTACTTAACCTCTTAGCTAGACGTAAATAAACTTGCAAAGCTAATAATAATAATAATAATAATAATCCACAACTATCACACAACGCCATCTAGTCCCAAGCTAAGCAGAGCTTGTGTTATGGGTACTAGACAACTGATAAACGTACTTATATATTTCTAAATACATACATATTATAGATAAATTACACCCAGACACAGAACAAATGATCGTGCTCATCACACAAACATTTGTCCTGGGTGGGAATCGAACCCACGACCTCCGGCATAGCAGTCAGGGTCGCTAACCACTAGACCAACAGGCCGCTAAATTATTTACTGAAAACTTTTAGCTCTGACTTTTCGTAAAACTAAAACATTACTCTGTAGCATACGTCAAGTGTTTCGTTCTCTCTATACTTGTACCTACAACCTACCTTTGCTGCTAACGAAAGTCAAACATACGAGGTTTCGCGTAGGAACTGGGTAAATTATACTTTGACCAGCGAGGTAAATGAGTAACACATTAATACTAGTAATGGCTTTCATTTTGACTGTTCCACAACACTCATTGCGTTATTTGCGCTGTGAGCAGTCAAATATTTCGAACATATGAAGCAATGGATTTATAACTGCCTTCAAAATCATTTTGATTATTATTTTTAGCATGTTCTGAATGTAACTAATGAAATGTGTGCAATGTTTCACCTTTATATTTCGTTAAGTTCTCTATTGCTATTGATAAGCACACACGTAAGTCTCTTGAAAAAGGAGGCGAGCCGTGGTGGCATAGTGGTATTGACGACGACTTGCGAGTGGTAGGTCATAGGGTCGGGCCCAGACTGGCATTTTGCTTAGAGAAAATTATCTCATCACCACTGATTTTAAAACGGTGTAGGAAAACATCATCATCATCATTTCAGCCGAAAGACGCCCACTGCTGGACATAGGCCTCCCCCAAGCTCCGCCACTATGACCGATTTTGTGCTTTCTGCATCCAGCGGATTCCTGCGGCCTTCACAAGGTCATCGGTCCACCTTGTTGGAGGCCTTCCAACTCTTCGTCGTCTGGGCCCGCGTACTAGATTACGGCCCACTCCGTCTCACCGAGAGGAGGCCTCAGTCTAAGTCCCAGCAGTGGGAACATTATAGGCCTATTATGATAATATGGGGCGAGCCTTAAACTGGTTTATGACTTTAGCGATCACTTCAACAATTAATGCGTAAATTATAAATTAAGATGACGGAAGTATCGTAAAAAATGTTTTTTTTTGCGGCCAGATAACAAATAAATAAATCCTAATTATTTGTTTTTAAACATCAACGAAAAGTTTTAAATAAAAAATTTCATGAAAGAGGTGCTCAAACTGTTTGATAAAAATTTCCACTTTTCCACAGAACGTATCTTAGATTAGCACATATTAATTTTCATTCCAGCAAACCCGGTGACAATACCAAAAAGTTTTTAAAATCCGTGAAAGTTGCCGACGTTCTCGAATTTGTTAAAGACTGTTTTAAAATTATAATAGTTATTCGCTTACCATATTTTAAGACTAAACTTTTCCTTTTCAACGGAAACTTTGTTAAATACCGATTAACATTTATTTTGGTGCTGTGGCTAATGATTACTGTTGGCTTTATGATTTGCGTCTAAATATGTTTTTTTTTTTAATATATTGATATTTCATGTGTCACAGTTGCACATTCATACATGAAAAAGAAAAACTTCTCATTAATTAGTTTTTAAAAGATTTGGGCGCGTTTTACAAAATGCCATAGAGAACTAATAGAATACAATGTTATTTTTATTACAGATCTATTTTGTTTTTTTTTTTAAATCCAATAATAGAATTTCGGAAAACTTATTTTTCTTTAATTATTTTGTTCATATACTAACACGACGTACTCTATTTAAAAACCCAAAGGTTTTGGTCAAGTTGTGAAACAAGAAAAATAAACTCACTAGCAAAGTTGGAACAATACGGGTGGTTTAAGAACCACCAATTAGTCAACAGTCTAGCCCAGGATTAGTACTAATTGAGACACTGCCGATAAGTAATGAATTCCGGAACAAAACCTGCAACATTCAACCTAAAAGTTCAACGTTTAAAGTTGAATTCACATTGCATCAGCATTCATTGTCAATCTACCCTCTTTTATAAAGCTACGGAATTTCGTGCAAGTTCCCATGGGTTCTGAATACATTCAAAAAGCTGATGTTTCGTAATGTGAAACCAATTTCTGGTTCTATACAGAACGTGACAGTTCATTGAGCGAGAATAAAGTAAATCTCTGACAGATATTGGGAATCGAGAATCAACATCCAATGAGGAATGTCGATTTAACTTTTTATGCTGGAGAGATACACGAGAAATGTTTCAATATGGTAATGAGTATAAACAAGTAATTCCTTTGATATTATCTCGGATGGAATAAATCAACAATCACAAAAAAACAATTCACTGATGATGTATACTAATATAATATAGGTAGTTACTGTCAAACACACGTGAGTGGTATTAATTTGAATTTGACAGCGTTTTTATGTTGTAGTAATAAATAAATAAATAAATATCTTTGGACAACCAACACACCGTTATCTGATCCCAAACTAGGTAGAGCCTGTACTATGGTAACCAGACAACTGATAAATATACTTATATATTTCTAAATACATACATATCATAGATAAATTACACCCAGACACAGAAAAAATGATTGTGCTCATCACACAAAGATTTGTCCTGGGTGGGAATCGAACCCACGACCTCAGTCTTTGCAGTCAGGGTCACTAACCACTAGACTAACAGGCCAGTCAAGTAATAGGGGCGGATTTAAAAAAAAATATGATTGAATGTCTTTTTGACGTAATATCGTAGATAATAGCGAGGGAACCTACACACACAGGCACACACAGGCATTCTATCGGCAAAAGAGATTGAGTCATAATACACCAAGAGAGTGACACCTATTTCGCTATATCTTTGGAGTAATAATAGTGTCGTACAGCTTTTGGCAATCATGATTTGATATTCATTCTCCATCGACCACAGTACGTGGTTCGTCAGTTCCTCGATCAAATTTGGATAGACGTAGCGATGAAGTTTGGCTATTTTGATGAATATCCGATGGTTCATACACCGATTAAAATACCGTTATTTCAATTAGTTTATTACTAAATAACTGTTCATTTCTAATCTCCTGGAAACACCTATGTTAAATAAATGAAAGAGTTCTTAAACAAGTCATAAAAATAGTACACTACAGCTGTTGATGCAGCCGTTATATCGGAATTTATGGAATAAAATAATACTAAAATAAAATAAAAAATAGTTTGCCGGAAAATTACCTAAGTTTCCTGACTTACTGATTGTAACTACATAGTGATTGCGTTTAGTCCGGCTCCGTCGCGTTGTCCACCGCAACATCAGCCACGCCTGATGCACGTCCTACTAATCCGAAGATCCGAAGATCCCCACTTCCGGACAGATGCGGCTGCAGCGCCGGATCCGGATTAAAAATGTTGCTATTGTATTGCAATTGAAAATAAATCGTCTAGGCTTTGTATTAAGGACAAATGTTTTATTTATAACGAGGAAGAGAAGCTGTACCAGTGCTTAAAGGTTTTCAAAACAGAAGCAGGTTTTAAGATAAAATACAATGCAGTTTTCATAAGAATCTCTTGATTCAAGACATTTTCCTTCAACGCGATGCAGTTTTCTGTTTGTTATACTATTGATATGCTGATTTATAAACATAATATGGCTTTATTACCTACCGTAAAAATGTATACATAAAGCACTGAAAGAACAGCTGTTGTCTGCAACATTTTCAATAAAAAAAATATCTATTCATCGAAGCGACACATGTCATCTTGTCGTTTATGGTGTATAGCGTTCCTAGTTGTGAACTGCTTGGGTCTGCGGTTTTTAACTCGCTTGCCTGAAGCCAAGCCCTCCGTCAGGCCATCATTTCGTATTTCTACAACAAATTTCTACAAGAAGATTTATACGGGAAATAATTTTAATCAGTGTGCAAATGTTTTTTGGTGGTTCAGTAATTGAATACATTTCCAATATTTGTTAAATATTTTTTAAAATTTTTGTCCGACCTTAATTCAGCAAATGTGGGCACTCTATTCGTAATAATTATCAAGGATCGCGCGCGGCGGTTGATTCCATTTTTTTTTAATACGCCTGAATGCAGAAGAAGCCTATGTATTGGCAATTTAAATTGTATAGTTTTTAATAAGTGCCTTAATTGATCAAAATAATTTATTTTCTGTATTTTATGGTCCTAAGCCCATGAAAGTATGAAGGAAAATTGGATTACTCTTCAATTAACTTCACGTAACGGCCTTAACTTAAAAAAAACCTAGTTCGAACCTGATAAAACTAGTGGCTACTGACCCGCGTGAACAGCTGTATTGTAGGTACTAACGCACGTTCGTTCGCCGCGCGCGAGATACAATAAAACTAGTTTCAAAGTTAACGTCTTTCGTTAACGATAATTTAATTTTTTTGTACTCATCATCATCATCATCATCTTAGCCGCAAGACGTCCACTGCTGGACTTAGGCCTCCCCCAATTTGGGGGGCTTTGCCATAATCGCCACGCTTGGCAGGCGGGTTGGCGATCGCAGTATAGTAGTAAAATGCATAGAGAACGCTGCTGCCCATTCTCTAGAAAGTCCCTTAGTCGCCTTTTACGACACCCAAGGGCAGAAATGGGGTGGTGTTATTCTTTACGTCCGGCACCACACGGTACTAAGATATATCTATCAAAACAAAAAATGCATGGTCCTGTAACTCGTTTAAGTTTAATTTGTTAATATTTGCGCACTGGTTAAAAGTTTATCGTGTTAATTTTTTTTTTCAATAATTATAAATATAAAAAAAAAAAAAAAAAATTTTCAAATTCGCTTTTCGGTAGTTTTTTGTTTTGTATGCCATTTATTTTTCACAGTTCCATCATCATGACCGCTGATATAATGTGACTTTGTCGAGAGCAGGCGCTATAGTTCGTGTAAATTATTTCATAACCACAGCTCTCAAAACGGTGAAGGAAAACATCGCGAGGAAACCGACATTTCCTAGAACCAAAATTTCGAAGACAAGTGATATTTACCAACCTCTACCAGGCCCACGTAATAGATGACAGCCCACTCCCTCTCACCAAGAGGAGGGATGTGCCCTAGTAGTGGGAACATTATAGGCTGACAATGTTTATGCTTATGCTGGGCCGTCAGGGTAGCCTCCTCCCTCCCTCAAATCAATCAAACCAAATCAAAATATTCTTATTTCACATAAATCAACATGGGCACTTATGAAACGAGAAGCTAGGTGCACGGTTCCAAATAGTTGATTCCTATGGAGAAGAGCCGGCAAGAAACTCCACGGTTACTCTTTTAAAAATAATTGGCTTTTACAATGGTTTTAAATTACAGTATAAATAGGTATGGGAGAAAAGTGTAGGACTGTCAACAAGTACCAAGTACTTAATAAAATGGAAAATTGCCTACAGTCTACAAGGCCTACAACGTTCTTACATCCACAAAATATAAAATAATCTACATAAATAATAGTATTTCATAAATAAGACAATACACTATTTAAACCAAATGCTGATGCCTCCTTAGCTAATGGGCGATTTACAAATACTTCGTTTAATACTACGTTTTAAGACCATTCGAATAATTCATGTCGATATATTATTTTGTAAGGTAAAAAGAGGAATCCTGCTAATGATCCTCATTTCAACTTGAAAAGTACATTTTGAAGTTGAATATGACAAAAAAAATGGGCCACTGTATACAAAGACCATAAAATATGCGAAAAAGTTTGCTGAATTTGCATACAAATGTAAGATATGTCTTTAAATCTTTTATGATAATCTGGATGGAAGTCCTTTAACTTAAAAAGTAACCGCATTTAAAACTCTGGGACCCACACTTTGGGATATAATGATACTATTTAGGAGATTACCAAAGTTTCAAAGAAGATGAGTTGGATAAATAGGGATCTAAGACCGACGTCCTTTGTGGCCTACCCAAGTTCGTCATACAGTTTGTAGTGACTTTGTTAGATCTCGTTGTTTTTTTTTTTCAGTACAAAAGCAAGCCATAGTTTTAGACACGCACACAATGGGTAAAATCTGCTTTCATTATTTGAGTAACAGAGGAAAAATCAGTTATAATTTCGTTTTAAATGAATGTTATATCTGTAAGTACATCTTATATACGTCAATTTTTTTTGAGTGAGGAGAATAGTTACTACTATTCTCCTAACTCAAAAAAATACTGCCCAGAGGTAGCGCCCCGACTTAAGAGATGAAAGTCGTAGGTTCATACCCAGACAGACGTTTTAATAGTCTCAATACCGCTGCTCTCAAAACGGTGAAAGAAAACATCGTGAGGAACTGGGCATGTTCTAGAATAAAAAAATCTAAGATGTGTAACATTTATTGACGCACTTTGGGCCCACTGCCTTTCACAAAAAGGAAGTTTGTCCCAGCAGTAGGATTATTATAATCTGATTACTATGCAAGCACCAGAAATAAAAACTTAAAACTGCTAAACAGTTAGAAAGTTTTGTTTTCTAGCTAGCCTGTATGGTACTCATACTCATAGACAATTCCATTTTGGAATTCGTTCTAATAGTATATAATTACGTATCTGAGAGCGAGAACATGACTTCACTTCCATCGTGAAAATTAAAAAAAATACACACCTAAAGCTGCAATAAAAAGTTTTGAAGAGACTTAACGATTTAACAAACTCTGCGTGGAGAGGTTCTACCTCGGGCTCTATGAATGTGGTCAACTTGCACTCTGGTGCTAATGGTTCACAGAGGGAGTTGTCGGATAAGTATTGTGTCTATGGAAATACATAGTTTTGTTGTTAATTGTTCGATTTGAATTTGAATTTTGGTGGTCAGTCAGGCCAAAACATTTGCAATAGATTGCAAATGTTTTGGCCTACTTCCGTCTTATGTTAATTGAATGTGGATGTGTAAGACCAATTTCTGTACAGATACATACCCTTATTCCCAACCATTGCAGAATTTGTTATTAAAATCGGTGTGGACTGGCGCTTGGTACGGGCACTGAAATCTTTATACAAGGATTCCAGTGCTTGTGTTAGGATAAATGGGGCATACACGAACTGGTTTTGCATCTCGAGGGGTGTTAGGCAGGGCTGTGTAGCGTCACCGTGGCTGTTCAACTTGTACATGGATAGTTGTCTGACAGATTTGAAAGAGGGTGAGTGTGGATTGACAATGAGTGAGTTGCCTGTCAAATGCCTTCTCTACGCAGACGATCAAGTTCTACTTGCATCGTCAGCAGAACAGTTGCAAGACATGGTGACTGTAATGGATGAAGCATTTAAGATGAAGGGGATGAATATAAATGTGAATAAGACGAAGGTCATGGTGTTTGAAAGAGAAGAGAACGTATCGGTATGTGATGTAAAAATAAATGATAAGAGTGTGGAGCAAGTAAGTGAGTTCGTATATTTGGGGAGTTTGTTTACAAGGGATGGAAAGATTGATAAAGATGTGGAAAAAAGAGTGAATGCGGGAAATAAAGTAAACGGTGCTTTACATGCGATTGTGACCAACCAGTTGATGTCCGATAAGGCTCGACTGGCTGTTCACAATGGTGTACTGGTGCCTACGCTTATGTATGGAAGTGAATGTTGGGTATGGCAAAAGAAGCATGAAAGTAGAATAAATGCTGTGGAAATGCGTTCCTTGCGAAGCATGTGTGGTGTGACTATGAATGATAGGCTGAGGAATGATGTGATAAGAGAACGGTGTGGTGTAAAAGAAGATGTAGTGACAAAAATTGAAAAAAGTATGCTTAGATGGTTTGGTCATGTTGAGAGGATGAATGAAGGTCGGCTCACAAAAGGTATTTACAAGGCAGATGTGAGTGGAAACACCGGGAGGGGACGCCCTAGGAGGACATATAGGGACCTTATTGGTGATGTTCTTCAGAAAGGTCAGGTGCGTAGTACTCGCAACCGGCGTGTGTGTATGACCAATTGTATGAACCTAAACGAGGCAAAAGAAGTGTGTAGAGATCGTAGCAGGTGGCGTTCCGTGGTTTCTGCCTACCCCCATGGGAAAAAGGCGTGATTCTATGTATGTATGTATGTATAACCACTAACGAATTAAATATATGTACTATGTATCCTACTAATATTGTATTATAAAAGTTTTCTATGTGAAAGTTTGTAAGCTTGAATATTTTTTACTCAATCACGCAAAAACAGTTGAACAGATTTGTATTAAATTTTGCATACGGATTGTTTGTAACCTAGATTAAGAAGTAGGGATAAACTACGTGCTCCCTTTCACCGGCTTCATAAGGTTCATAATTCTTTTGTTGGTCTTGGTATTACCTTTTATAACAAGCTTCCCTCTACTTTGCTAGATTTGCAGTTTAATGAGTTTAAAGCTAAAGTAAAATCCAACCTTTGTTCAAAGGCATACTATTCTATCAACGACTACTTAAACGATAAGAATAGTTGGTCGCTGTGATCAACTCAAGACAATGTTTATGTTCTTTCAATCCAGAATTAGTCTTCCTACTGAAAGTTTATATGGGTAGTTCATATAATTGTTTTTTTTATTTTTTTTATTTAACTGCTTTTGTTAGTTTATTTTTATTTTCTTTTCATTTCATTTATTGTGTATATGTATCATTTGCATCGTATATGTAAGCGGGCACGCCCTTTATGCCTGGAGGCTTTATTAAGGTTTTAAGTTCTGTTTTCGATTTTGTTTTATTATTTATTTCAGCTTGAGTTTAGTTTTCAATGTTTTGTTGGTATATTGGCGTGTGCTAGCTGACATATGGCGAATAATATATGTTTTGTTTTATAATATTAATAACTTACACAATACTGTATAGAATCAAGTTCTTCTAACTTAACAGACAGCTGTGCTGCTGGGGAGTTTGTTCCGCCACTTCTTCTTCCCAGCTAAAGCACTAGGAAGTGTCGAAGGGCGGGCGTTTTGGGGGGACTGTCTCATGTAACTTTGACGTTCAAAAAGTGCTGACTCTCAGCCTAGTTTGAATAAATGACTTTTGATTTTGATTGATTTTGATTTTGATTAACACATAGGAAACTTTTTATCCCGGTAGTAGGTACGTTCTCTTGAGATAATTTTCAACTTCTACGCGGGTGATGCTGCTGACAAAAGTTAGTAATAACTAAATGTAAGTGTGCATTCAAAGTGGTAGCTAACTACTCAACATAAAAAAGATTTGGAAGAATTCAATATAGGTACCTACTTCATGCATATTTCATATCAGGTTCTTACAAGCATACACATCATACAGATAGGTTTTTTATCTAGATAGGTATTGACATTTCTTTTAATTTCTTCTCTAACCAGAGATTATGGAGTTAAAATATTGTTTCAAAATGTACAAACGCTGTTTAATGGTGGTTTCCTTTTAGCAAATCCTCAGTTATTTTGTTGGCATTGTGCCAAATACATGGAGACAGTAGCTCCCCGTACAGGGACCTAACGTCGATACCAGGATTCTGGCAGTCTGTCTATTCCTTAAGGAATAAGATAAGTTCCAAGTGAATGGCATTTATTTAAAGACATCAATGTATTCATATAGATATCATTTGCAATTTGTTAGATCTGTCTTTGTACTTGTACTAACTTGGTGTGAATGAAAATAAATATATTTTAAGAATTTAGCCGGGATAAATGTAACGTGTGGTTTACACTTTAGATTTATCCCGGGTAAATAAACATAGCATACACATAACATATAGAGCAAAAGCCCTACGTCCACTAAAACTGTTCAGACTTTTAGATAATTATTCGAGAATCGTTTTCATTTAGCTTACAAAAATGTGACTTGAGATAATAGCGCAGAACACATAAAATACTCTATTATTAAGTCTCTATTATGTAGACTAAAAAAATACAGATATAAATATTGCAATTTTACATACGGTGACATAATGGGCGGTTGTATCGCGAAAAGTGATTTTTACAGAAAAACCTTTGGATGTATTAAAGGGGAACAAGAGACAATATTTACAGGTAGACAGTGATATACAATTTATATATAACTTGTCTCTCTATAAATATATACATTAATAAACATGAGACGCAAGGAACTACATGGAATGAAGGTGTTTAAGGAAAGAGGACTTCCTCTCCTTAAACACCATCCTACGATGTAGTTAAAACAAAAAAAAAAAAAACCTTTTTTTTTTTTTTAATTAAATTAAATTTTAAAAGGTAGCGTAGTATACTTTTCAAGGAATTAAAAATTTTCCATATGCCTATCCTAAATCGACGTTGACAGGATAAATGAAGAACTTATTCTGCTATAATTATATATCTGCGGGACAAAAAAACATTCCAGACTTTTTATTATTGCGGAATTGCGACGATGCTATATTGTTTTGTCTTAAAAAAACTTTTTTACAAAAAAAAAAACAACCGACTTCCTTAAAAACACTACAAATTGAAAAATAACTTTAATTTCGGAAGTCGGTGTCTTAGGATCTGTATTTATGGTTTTTTTGCCACCGACTTCCGAAATTAAAGTTATTTTTCAATTTGTAGTGTTTTTAAGGAAGTCGGTTGTTTTTTTTTTGTAAAAAAGTTTTTATTTTTAAATTTTTAGTTGTGGTATCCACCCCGCACTAATTCCAAACAAACAATGCATATTTATGCGATAGCAGAAATCGCGGTTGATTTGCTGTCATTTTTTAAAGAGTTCCGGTGTCTATCTCTGGAACTCATCATCAGATCTATATGAAATTTATATGGGACCATTTCGGAATAAACTCCTTTCAAACAAAAAAAGAATTTTGCAAATCCGTCTATATATGACGGAGTTATGGCCGAACATACATAAAAAAAAGCCTTCTAACCTTTCATTGTAAGTTCCTATATGTACTGTTCACCGATGAGGGGTTCCATGCGGTATCTTCGAAGACTATAATTAGTTCACCACGGATGGATAGATAGAACCAGCAATTATTTTTGATCTTTAGTACAATATCCAAATCACATTACGTGTACTGTTTGTTTTTGAGGAGTTCCTTCGTTTATCTCCCAAAGTATACATCAAATCTTCACAAAATTAATTTGGGACCACCTCAGGAGTATACCCTTACGAATAAAAAAAGAATTTTCAAAATCGGTTGACAATTGGCGGAGAAATCGGTGAACATACATAAAAAAAAAAAAAAAAAAAATACATACAGCCGAACATATAACCTCCTCCTTTTTTTGAAGTCGGTTAAAAATAAAACAACTTAAGGTTGGTATTCTTTTGTTTTTCCCCCATCATGGATATAAGTTTCTTAAATCCATGATGATTTAAGATACTTATAGTGGGATTTTTGGAGCCAGTAGTTTGTTTATGTGTTTTAATTGAATATAGTTTTTCAACTCACTTCAGTCAAAGGGTCTCATTTCGTTGGACTTTTTTCTCTTTTGTTTGAAAAGGGTTTTGTGTACATAAAATTTCCACAAACATTTAAAGTTGTACTTTTTATTTAAAATATCGAGAAGTTAAAATATTTAAAAGTTAGTTTTTTTTTGTTTTTCGTTAATCAAACCGGGGCCGCTGATGAAAAGAAATTAAAAACAAAAGGCAACACTTAGTCAAGTCAAAGTTGTGCAAGTTTGATCGTCAGTCGTTTAGATTTTACGAGTTGCTAAAGTTCTTACTTAAATGTATATATAAACTAATAAAAATGAAATGCCGTTCTTCGAAAATCACATTGCTGAGCAAACTGCACTGATTTGGCATTTTTTTTTTTCATTTAAAATGTAAGAACATTTTAAATGAAAAAAAAAATGCCAAATCTGGCAATCAAGCTGTTTTGTATGGAAAGAAAATTAGAAAAGTTTCCTGCAAAATCTGCAAATACGAGAAAAAACTGAACTTTTTTTTTGTATAAATCCTGAAATTTGCAACATCTATTGCTTACGTCTATAGCTTGTGTGTATATTCTTGTAATACATTTGTCCAAATAAAATGTTTTGCGCACCGTATTTTGGAATTTATTCAATTCGTGTTGGCAGATTGATTTTTTTATTTGATTTTGTGACAGATTTTAGTCGATGGCTCACCTTGGATATTTCGCAACCGTGAAAAATAGTATGCCTTCATAATTTTACTGCCGTCTCACAACTTATTTTTATTACTTATTTTTTATTTCTATATTTCAGCCCCCAAAAATAGTACTTGTCGGGATGAACAGTAATTACACACCGAATTTGGTCAATAAGTTTTGACTATTAAAATCGGTCGTTTGCGAACGAACAACTGAATTGTTTCTGTCACCTGACAAGATTGAATATATGATCAGTCCCTTAAACATTGATAAAGCGTACAGGAAACGTATCCCCATACTCTAGTAATAGCCCTAAAGATAGTAGTTACATACAATATTCAGAGGCTATCACGGTTTTCACGTTATTGCCTTTAAAAGAGCCAAACGAAAGGTTAGCCGTTAGATTAACTTGTGGCCTTAACTGGTAACATTACATAAAGAATTGATGAAGACTCATACATGGCTCGTACTATTCGATATATTCCGGATATTGTTGGCTATTTTCTTTTCATTACATTTCGTTTTGAAATATATTGAAGGAAGTATATGGATACAAATATCCACAAGTCACTGGTATCCGGCTCGAAGGACCATCAGTTGTAAGGTTCAGTAGTAATAGGATAAAACTATATATCAGTTGCAGTATAAATAGTAAGTTGAATAAGTTGATAAAGAACACACGTTGACACGTAGCACTAAAGTTTTTGAGATTTATACCGATCACAACTTGAACAAAATGAATGAATCGCATTTCGCAATTAATTGGATGTTAATCCACGGTGTTCTAGAAAAACATTTTTACTAATATAGGAAAGTTGCTGCGTATACAGTCTGACAGTCTGTACGTAAATCGTACAGATAGCTGTTGGGTCCTAAAAACTAATACCTAACCGGTCATTTATTTTAAATACCAAAAAATATTCTATAATATCTAAAAACAAAAAGCAATTCTAATAATTTTATCCACCCACGCACTTTGGCTGTTTTCCAAATTCCAACTATACAATGTTATAAAAGGTTCTTTATGTCACTCGTAGCGACAATAATGCTACTAGACTTATGTTATATGTTTAGAAGAACACTTCCCAATCTGGTTGCGACAGACAGATAAACAGTTTTTCATATAAACGACACCTCAAGAGTGTGCTGAAAGAAATGGTTGTAGCGTACTTGAGAGCCAAATGGTGGGTGTTTGAACTGACTTGGGTGTCAGTTTCGAACTTGTTTCGAATATAAAATGTATAATCTGTTCTAAAAGTAGATGATGAAAACGTGCACAACTGATAATTTTTTATGCAAAATGAGTGATTTGATTTGATTATTTGAATAATAGTTATGTTTTTATTTCAGACTAGCTTTTGCCCGCGACTTCGTTCGCGTAAATGTCGGTTATCGCGGACGCAGACGAAGTCGCGGAATAAAAAGTAGCCTATGTTCTTTCTCAGGCTCTAAACTATCTGTGTTACAAATTTCATTTAAATCGGTTCAGTAGTTTTAGCAGGAAAGCGAGACAGATAGACAGAGTTACTTTTGCATTTATAATATTAGTGTGGATTAATTGTATTACCTACTAGCTTTTGTCAGCGGCTTTGCCCGCGTATTATGCATAGGTATAAACCTTCCTCTTGAATCACTCTGACTATTGATGAAAACCGCATTAGAAGTTCCGTAGTTTAAAAGACCTAAGCGTACAGATGCGTGAAGCTACTTTGTTTTTAACTATGTAAAGCCACAATTCGCTCGTCCAATAAGGGCGTAGCTTCTAGAATATTTTAGAACCCGTATCAAAAACATACAACGTGTACCCTTCTTTGACATAAGTCGTCTGACGTCTATCAACTGGGCTACGCTCCTGAAATATTTGTCTTCCAATTTATGAACCTTCTATCTTTGCCCCGACAATTATTGTTTTACAGAATTGGTGTAAGTTAAAAACCTTAATTTTCTTCAAAAATTTTCCTACAGCAATTGTTTGAGTTACATAATTGAAATTTATGTGATTCAAACAATTGCTGTGGGTAAAAGTTTTAAGATTTATCGTTGAAATCTTCTAAATAATGTGATGAAAAAATTTATGAATTGATGAAATTAGTGAATGAATTAATGTGTGTAATTAATGTGATGGTGTGTGTGTGTGATGTGTTTGTGTGATGTGTGTGTGTGTGTGTGTTAATTCCCTTTAGTGGTGATTGTGTAAGAAATTTACCTGAGCAGGTTTTGTTTACACTTTTATCAGAAACTTTTGGACCAGACAATAAAATCGTCCATTCTTTAATCGTTCTTACTGTTAGATAATCTCACTTAATCCAGATGTGTTCACTGTAGTAATAATTCAGAAGTGCTGTGGAACAATCACATACAATAAAAGTTTTATCAGTACGTAAACTGTAACCATAAAGTTAGCATATGATTCACACGAGACGCGTAGCTTAGAAACTTTTCAGCCGTTATTTAAAAAAAAACTAAAAAAATATATATATAAAAGTTTCTAAAGATCTGGGTGTAGTTATTGACTGCAATCTTTCCTGGCGTGCTCAGGTGAATGAGGTCAGTCGAAAGGTACATTTCTCCTTTCATTCGCTGAAATGCCTTCAAAGTCTCTTGCCCTTGAAAACTAAAATTTCTTTGGCACAAACACTTATTCAGCCGATTATAGATTATGCTGACGCGTGCTACTTGGATGCTACTGAGGAGCTATTAAACAAGCTTGAGCGCCTGCAAAACCTGTGCATTCGCTTTGTGTTCGGTCTTCGAAAGTATGACCATGTTTCTCACCTTCGCAAGGAACTCAAGTGGCTCCCAATCCGCCTTCGCAGGAACACTCGGATTTTATGTCTCCTCTTCAACCTCCTACACAACCCGTCTTACCCTTCCTATCTGCGTGAACGTTTTTCTTACGCTCGCCCTAGCGATGCACTGTGAAGATCACACCTTAGATCCCTCCTTAAATCCCAACCCCATAAAACCAGTTATTATTCCTATTCCTTCTCTGTTCATGCTGTTAGATTGTGGAACTCACTTCCGCCTAGCATTCGAGATCTAAAAACTATTTCCCTTTTCAAATGTCGAGTAAAAGAGCATTACCTTTCCTCATAATTGTGTGTATTTATGTATATATTTACGTTTATTTTTACATTTAAGGTTTATGTATTTATTTAAGTATATGTTAATTTCTTGCATTATATATGTATAAGTATATTTTAGTTTAAGACTTCACATATTCATATCTCTCTTCTTGTTTTCACACACTATTGTCTACATTTCTTTTTCATTTCTCCTTTCGCAGGTCTGCTGGAAGAAATTTCTTAAGAAATAAGCAGTACCTTTGTACTCAATTGTATTAATATGCCTTATCACTCTGTTTTTTTACTGTGTGTACATAAATAATAATAAATAAATATATACGCGTCGAATTGATAACCCCCTCCGTTTTTTTTCGTCAGTTAAAAATAAATGCCGTTTCATACATTTAGAACGCGTAGCTATTACACTTTTCTATCAAACAATTTTTTTTTAAATACTTGACGAAAAATTTCTACGTTAGGAGTCAAGAATAATATGCTGAATTAAGTACAGTTTATGGTTACAGTTTGGGGACTAGTTATTTTTTTCCCTTTATAAGTTCCATAATACGAAAGATAGCCTCAAATCCTTGAATTTTTTACTTTAGTTCAATTGAAACTGAAATACGCAGTACAGTAATAGATTATCCGGATGAACAGAAGTCATATATGCGCGTTGTACCTAAGAATGTATCAATGGCTTGTAACCTTTGAGGTCACCTTAAATCTATTCATGTGCTTACAATCAAATTCCTGACCACTTTTAGTCGGCTCCAACTCTGCGTAAAGAACATTCCCAATAGGCCAAATCTCTAACTAAAAGTGCCCACTGTAATCTCATTTCTTTACAAATATAGGCATCCAGATCCAAGTAATACCGTTCCATTTACATAAACCACCATCTAATTAAGACCTTTTCTAAACAAGGTCTATTCTGAAACAAAGCACGTCATGTGCTGAGTCGGCCGAGCCTACCCCAGCGTCACCCCACGTCAGGAGGGCTCCACGTCAGAAGGCACCCGACGTCAGCACGGCATTTAACGAGCGTCACATAATTACTATACACGACATTAGTCAGCATTAGTCGCTATACGATTGTGACTCAATTACCATCATGTTGAATCTTAATTATTTTACATCAGAACGTATTTGGTTATAAATGTTTTATGACGGGATTGAGATAATGGTGTGATTTCTGTTTTATTTCTCTGCGATACGATTGTATAAGTCAAGGAACGATCGATAGGTTTGTACTGTGTCGTAATTTTCAACCGTGCTATATTATTGACAAGTATTATATCAATTTTGAAGTCATCATGCATTCTTCCTTGCTCTCATTTGAATATCAACATTAGATGCATGTCATTTGTTTGCAGTTAGAAATTAATCAATAAAGTTTGACAACATAACATGCTCTTATTTTCCCAGAAGAGTTAGATAAGGTAGTATTTTTAAAGATATCATTAATGATTAAGCCTTGCTGCTTAATCATTTGAAGGATACTGAACCAGATAGAAGTTTTAATATTACGCCGTAATGGCATTTAGAGTCTTCTCGCCGCGTCTTCCGCAGAGCCTAAATACTTGTCTTCAATCAGTGCGTCCTGCCTGTTATGACCTACGGAGCCGAAACGTAGACACTCACGGTACGGCTGGTCCATAAATTCAAAGTTGCTGAGCAAGCTATGGAACGAGCAGTTTTTTTTTTTTTGAATGTGAAGTCATCAAATGACTTCTCCCGCTCTGGGCGGAGCGGGAGGGCGTGTCAGACTTTTACTGACTAAAACTCACCCGTGTTCCTTCAGTTGCCCATGTGCCAGGCAACGTAAGTCACGGTATCTCTTTTGTCTCCTCCTGCGGCGGCTAGGTACGTGAAGGCGTAGAGACTGCCACTCCCTCACGCGCCCCGCCTCCTCCTTCGCGAGCATTACTGCTTCGCAGAAGGAGGTGACGCCTTCCCATGCCCTCTCGCTCCGTACCATGGCTCGCACCAGGGCTGGACGCGAGAGGTCGCCGCCGCCGATCACCTCCACGAGGACACGGCGGTGCTCCGCCCAGGCAGGGCACACCTCCACCGTATGCTCCACCGTGTCCTCCAGACGATCCTCGCAATGGAAACACCTGGGCGTTTCCTCCCGGTTTATCCTGAACAGGAACCCACCGCAGCACCCATGCCCGGAGAGAACCTGCGTCAGGTGGAAGGTGAGGACGCCGTGGCGCCTCTCTATCCACTCCTCAAAGAGGGGGACTTACCGCCGCAATTGTGGCAACTGAATTGGTGGTAAATATAAAATAATAAGTATGCTGCTCCAAGCAGTATACTTTTTATTTTATATTGCTATGCTTAGAGCTATGCTTGGAGTATCTCTGAGGGACAGAATCCGGAATGAGGTGATCCGGCAGAGAACCAAAGTTATCGACATAGCTCAAAGAATTAGCAAGCTGAAGTGGCAATGGGCCGGCCACATTAGCCGTAGAACCGATGACCGTTGGGGTAGACGTGTTCTTGAGTGGAGACCGCGAATCAGCAAACGTAAGGTAGGACGTCCTCAGGCTAGGTGGAGCGACGATCTTCGCAGGGTGGCTGGTAGCAGCTGGAAATGAGAGTTGCTGAGAATCAGGCTGAATGGCGTGCAATTGGAGAGGCCTATGTCCAGCAGTAGACTCCTATAGGCTGATGATGATGACTGGCATTTAGAGTCCCTAAAAGTGTTAATAGATTTTTATTAAAGTCTTAAAAACTGTTTGGAGAGACTTGCACCTGCCCTAATTGAGTAATACAGTATTAATCAGAAACTGAATAATTTAGAAGGATGTTACTAATCTATTGTTCCATATGTTCGAAAAACTTGTCTGCTCGACAATGTAAATAACGTAATGCATGTTGTTGAATGAAAGCCAATCTTACTGTTGGTACGCGATTACTTCGCTGTTTAAGGCAAGAAGATGGAAAACTGTCACAAGTTTAACTGCATACTAGGTACCCTAGAAAAGAAGTTTTAAAAGATATTAACACGTTGACGGACAGTATTCCCTTACTGATTAATCGTGTTGAGACACTACAAAATTTCATTTTAATTAACTTTTTTTTTCAACGTACGATAAGACAGTAAAAGATTAAAACTCTACCCGTCGTGAAACTACAGAATGCCCTTTCTTTTATTAGTATATAAAATATAACGTGGCAAGGCGTACTGATTGCATGCAAGTCAAAAGGTTGACGTTGATAGGCGTACTGTCGTATTATTTAATCCAGAGAGAACGTCGAGACGCGTTCTGTCCGTCAACGTGTTAAGTCACACCTGGCAGTGGCAAACTTTTACAGAGTGAATAAAGAGTAAGTTTTAGAAACATGTGAGCAAAATTCAAGCGCACACAAATACGTATTTAGTTACCATGTTTAGGAAGGAAAACGACAGGAAACATTTTGTATGGGAGCACATTCGCCACTGACATCCGTTTAGTCTGGGGCAGTAACATAATTGTGTTTTGTCTACGCTCTGCATAGACTAGACTATACTGGGACTGTAAATTATGTTGGCATGGCTGACGTAAGAATGTTAATATAATATAGCACGTTGTTTCACTTATAGGTCAGTTCAGTTTGAAAACAATAATGCCTCGTGTGTCATAGTTATTACAGACAAGGAATGTTCCGTAAATACTGGAGAACGATTTATATTAAGAATATTCTGTAAGTAGAGTCTGAACGATTTTTGATTACGTGCAAATACGAATCTCACATCGCGGTTTAGGGATACTTGATATGAATTATTGGATAATAAGGCTTACAAACGGATTGCGCTTGAAGCCTAGGGTCAGTTATATTGATCTGGTTCTTTTCTTTAATAAATTGAGAAGCTCAGCTGATATTTACTTGTGATAGCTCCAACAGTATGACAGAAACAGAACTGAAGAATGCTGTTATAGGCTGGCAATTATCTATTCTTATCTTTAATTAGTATAAAACAAAGTCGCTTTTCGCGTCTGTATGCTTAGATCTGTTGAACTACGCCACGGATTATAATGCGGTTTTCATCACTTGATGTGGTTCAAGAGGGAGGTTTATTTATACCGGATGACATTTTTTACCGTCTCGACCTTCACATGGTGTGTTGTGTAACTAGAATAGAAGGCAGGAAGGCCTTCAAATTCATCGCAGGTGACTAAAGGAGCGCGGGATGCGAGCGGACGGGGATGCGCGTGCGGTTCGTGCGCCTGTGAAAGATCAATGAGGCCGCCTATCGGTCGACTTCAAAGGGTAGGACCGCGCTACGAAATCATTGATACATGCCGTGCATTGAGTAGGGTGCGTATGAATTGAGTTTCGATAGATTTAAATTGTTTTTTTTTCCAAATTTCTGTTTTTGTTGTTCTAGTATGAAAATGTTACTTTAAATGTGTAGTATTTATTGCTAGATCAATTTCATTACATGTTATTCAAAAATAAAAATAATAAAAAATTCTATGCCAAAGGGTTCTACTCCGTTCACCTATTACCCCCATTTTTTTTCAAGACGTTAAAAAATGTCACCCAGTATGTTTAATACGCGGGCGAAGCCGCTGGCCGAAGCTAATATATTTTAAATTGAAGACAATTTTCATGTCTGTCTAGGCGACCGCTTTGTTAATTTAAACGCTACGGATTTTGATACGGTATTCAGCATAGTTTAAATAATATCCCGGATGGTTTATGTGCATAATCCGTATCACATATACATGTACAACTTAAAATAATAAAGAAATTAATCAATTAATATTTACTTTTCCCATGTATGAAAATGTATTTGAGACTAGATTTGATTTATCCATGCTCCAATATTCAATTTTCACAAGATGTTTGCGTAATTATCGAGGATCGCTTTCGGAAATTGGACACAGCCTGTGAGATAGGTAATTATTTTTTTTGTACCTTTCGTGTGTGGGTAGATTCACCAATTATCTACTGGAAATATTTGTTATTCATCAATTTTGTGCGAACAATTCGTTGAGCAAATTAATTGTGTTTGTTCATACGTTCATTATTTTAATAAGTATAGATTCTGTTAATGTGGAATTCAGTGGTGATGGAATGACGATGGAATTTTAGAGAATAAATTATCATAATACTTCTTATTCATTTATTCAGACTACACACACACAGACTACTTCTACATCTTCGTACTCGATTTTAAAACAGACTTTTACGTATCAGAGAGGCAATTCTTGAACATTCACAATCTCAATATGTCACGAATACGTCGAGTTTCCATATATAGTAAGTTTTTGACATTTGATTGCCGCCGGGATGAGATTGCGACCAGATTATGATCGTTTTCAATAACGCGAATTGACCTTCTGATCGTATATAAAATTTAACAACTTCTGGTTCTCTATCTTGATCTTTACCGTTATTTAATGAATTCTAAATTCCTTTAACATCCATTCGTTCCTATGTGCAATGAAATATGCAATACTAAAACCAATTTATCTTGTAAAATTCTCTGCAAGTTTTGTTTCAAACCAACAGTTGTGTATTCTAATAACAAACTTTTCATTCACTTAAAACAAAGTGTTCTCTTGAGTTAAGCGCTGCCATTTCATTTTAAAAACGCAGCGCTGTTTTTTGCAATTCAGACTTTACTGTTTGGCTGAACTCCTTTTGCATTCTTCATGGGAGCATTTAATTAATTTTTTAAATACATATTTACCCCAAATATTTAACAAAAATTCATTGTCAATTACCCAGTGATGTTGGTTAATTTGGTTATAATATTTTAGTATTACTGGATACTTTATGCCAGATTAAAATAAACTGGAAAAATTTAGTTGATATTGCAAGTTTCTGAAATATGTTGATGATACCTAATGAAAATATATCAAATCTAAATCCAAATCTCTAAAGGCTCGTTCAGACTAGCGCGACGCGCCGGTCGCGCGCGAATCGGCGATTTATATCCGTAGAACAATTTCTATGAAAACGCGCGCGACACTTCACACTGGGGCGACCTGTCGCGCCGCGACACGGTCGCGCCGCGTCGAGTAGCGCGACAGCTTTTTAGTACATTTTGTATGGCGTCGTGGCAATATCGCGGCGATTTCGCCGCGAATTCACTGCGACGCCGCGACGCCATACAAAATGTACTAAAAGCCGTCGCGCCTCTACAAGGACGTCGCGCGCGATTCGCGCACGAGTGGTCGCGCCAGTGTGAAAGGTGTTGCGTCGCGATATATCGCAGAATCGCCTCCACGACAGGTCGCGCGACATGTCCCGCCTGTCTGTACGAGCCTTAACGCGGGCCCAATTCATGTTGGTAAAAGTCACATGTCTTTGAATATTTGGTACTAGGACATGCCGATTTTCTCATGATATTTTTTTCACCGTTTTGAGAGCAGTTGTGATTTAATTATTTAGGTACACAAAGTAAAGCGCCTGCCTGGGTTCGAACCCACCACTTACAAGTAATTCGGGGCCACTTGACCACCACCGCTCTATTTATCTATTTCAATTTACGGCGAAGGAAAACAATGATAATGTGTGAATCCTTTAGTAGAAGAAAAAGTATAGAAGGTTATATGAACAATTTGTTTTGTGTCTCAGCTTGAGTTATGGCTGTAACTCTTTTATAGACGCTTAATAAGTACTTACAGAAACTTGCTTGAGTAACAAGTAGGCTTGGTTATTTGACGAAGTGCGTCTAATACTGGCCATGTGGTGTGTTCAGAAGTGGCTACAAGGCAAATTACAATTTCTCACGAATACGGAATTATGAGACTGCCAAGGTCGTAAAACAGCTGCACAGACAATTGTATAATTTCATATAGCAAAGTTCTGCTGTCTGGTGTCAGATTATGGTTTAGTTTCTTAATTATTGTAGTTAGACGGGACATCATAACAGCCTTTCGGCAAAGTATTAAGGGGAATGTGCTGAGCAATGGACAATATATTAAACCTTTTTTGACTTGAATATGAGGCTTCTGGCTAATTTGTATGTGCGCATTTTTGTATCGTTTTTCTTTTATGTTTCATAACGTGCGTTTCGTTTGTACAGAATAAACAATTTTTCTTCCTAAGTTAGCCCACGAAATTCAGAATTTCTTCCTTTTTTTTCTGTAATTGTCTGTGTCAGGTTGTTTGTTGGTTCAAATAGGATATGCGGCCGTAATAAATATTTATTTATAGAATTATAATCATAAAAATCATCAACACAACTCTCTAAGTTCACATTACCCTATTGGATGACTATTTGTGGTGGAGTCGATAAATTTACTTAGCAGTAAGCGACATTGTATCCAGTTAGTAGTCGGTAATAAACGCTTGTCTTGACCTGACGTGTTTCCTTCGCCTCCATACTTCATTTAAAAATGAAAACCGAAATGCTTCCATTTCAAAGAAAATTAGGTTTATTTAAGTCAGTGAAGCGTTCTATTTTTTAATTTAAGTAAATGTTTTGATGCTGATAGATACCAACGGTATGGACGTTCACTTGAGCTCGCACCCTGTTTGCAAGCGTTGGATGAAGAAATATGCGAACTTCTTTTTAGATGGACAATGGATGAGGGTTGTTGTACGAATATTCGTAAACTAGAGTTCTATAGTTACGTAAAAATTATGACACATATTTTTAGTATCTATTGATAATAAACTTCATTTCGTAAACAGATCTAAGTGTTCGTATAATAAATTTAATTCTATAAACACCTTAATTAATAATTAAAATAATAGTAAAATTGAAAGAAATACACATATTTTTACCGGACTATGGTGAAGCAAAAATAACCATCATCTCACTATCAATGTGCAGTGCATGCTAGTAACTTTGACGCAATTGCATTGGGCTGTTCATTGATAGTGAGGTGAACATTCATCATAACGCATGTAATTTATTGATAAGCTGTTGAGTTTCCAAATAAATAAATAAACGTTTGTGATTTTGACCTTACGTTTTAGTTTATGAAATTGCTTTTTATTATAAAACTAGCTTCCGCCAGCGGCTTCGCCCGCGTGAAATTTCAACCCCCCAATTCACCCTCTTAGGGATGGAATTTCAAAAAACCCTTTCTTAGTGGATACCTACTCTTCACAAAGAATACACCCTCCAAATTTCATGTCTCTAGGACCAGCTGTTTTGGCTGTGTGTTGATATATCAGTCAGTCAGTCAGTCAGTCACTCAGGACTTTGAATTTTATATATATAGATAAATATACAGTCCCAGTGATAGCAGATTAAAATAATTACTCGATTCAATCACTCGATTGTCACAATTGACTTATTCACTCATTCGATCATTCGTTGATGTTGGTCGTTCAAATGTTTTCTGTTACATTAAATCGGATGGTTAAACAGTGCACAATTACTTTCCTTTCTTTCTATTTCTCACAACATTAAACATTTTTTTTAAATGAAATTTTTAGCACTATAAATTAATGTCTAATCTTATACACTAACTTTCAGGTAAAAAAATTAATCCATCAGTGTGGACAAAAATATTTATAGGTCGTGGTCAAATCGTGGTGAACAATTATGTCGTCCGAAATAGATTTCGGACGACATAATTGTTCACCACGATACAAAACAATACAAAAGCCCAAACAAAAAACAAAAGAATATTTATAACAAATCGCTCAAAGTTTTGAACAAAAGCTACAATTGCGTTATCTAAAAGGATCTAATAATTTATGAGGGGGCTCGTGTGAGAGGCCTTTCACACCACTCTTTAATCTCTTATCACCCGTAACGGGAGGTTTGATGAAGATCAGAAACGTGGGCTATCTCTGATCGACGATGTTCCCCCAAATCTACGCTAACATTATAAAAAAGAAAAATTTGTATTTTTGTTTGTTTGTAATGGATAAACTCAAAAACTACTGGACCGATTTTAAAAATTTTTTCTTCATTAAAAAGCTACATTATCTGCAAGTAACATAAGCTATATGACATTACGCTACAACCAAGAGGAGTGGAGCAGTAATGAAAAATGTTGCAAAAACGAGGAAAATCGCACGGGTAGGCGATTCGACGCGACGGGAAGGGTCGGGGGAACACGAAATTTAACGCGGACGAAGTCGCGGGCAAAAGCTAGTTGTTTATGAATAGGTAGGTACTGGCTGCCGTAGTTCCCTGTGGTTGCCGGACCTAAAGAACAGCACCATCCCATTTCTTACCGTGGGTGTCGTAAGAAGCGAATGAGAGACTTACTACAGAATTGGCAGCAGCATTCTCTATGCATTTCACCACCATACTGCGATCGCCAACCCGCCTGCCAAGCGTAGCAATTATAGCCAATCCCCTCCAGAACAAAGACAATCAAAACGGCCCTTAGTGCCTGGTGGCCCATCTACTCTTAGCTACGGTAGCAGCCAAGGCTACGGCGAGGCAATATTGATGGAGGCCTATGTCCAGCAGTGGACATCTTTCGGCTGAAATGATGATGATGAGAACGTTTTCATATATATAATTATTTTATAATTATTAAACTTTATCGTATGCATATAAATAAAACAAAATAAGTAAGCTCAGTTTAATCCTCAGTAAATATTTGAAAGGTAAACTAAGATAATAAAATGGTATGACATAACATTACTGCGCAGAACTGACCTTTTTTCCGCAAAGAATTTTCCATTAGTTATGTGATACTTTGCTCTGAAATATGCTTATCTAGGACATAAAAGCATTCTATATTTTTCCACTGCGGGGCAAATAATAGCACTGATCACCAAGTTAACCCCGTATGGATTCATTGGGGTCTTTGTCTTTCACAATTTGACTCAAATTGTATGAGTATTTTCCTAACCTTGACCTTCACCCCTTTGACCTTGTGAAGGCCACAGGAATCCGATGGTTGCGGGAAGCACAAAACCGGTTGAAGTGGTGGAGCTTGGGGAAAGCCTAAGTCCAGCAGTGGACGTCTTTCAGCTGAAGTAATAATGATGATTTTCCCAACAATGAGCTATGTCAGGCTAAATAATATATTCATGACGTAAAACACCATTCTATATTAAGGACAGATAGGTTCTAGTTGAATAGAGTAGTGTCTAGTATAGATTTTTTTCGTGTAGAAATAAATAGCAGATATAATTCCTTTATTAAGTTATTGAGTACTTTTTTCTAGAGGGTGAAGGACATTGTGAGAAAACCGGCATGTTCTAGAATGAAAAATACCAAGACATATGACATCCACCAACTGGCACCGATACACCTACGTAGGGGGTGTAGGCCCTGGCCTATGTCCCAGCAGTGGGAACATCATAGGGTAATTTTATTATGCTAGTTTTGTAAAATCAGTTCAACGTTTTACGTTCAAAGCCCTAGCAAAATAAACGGACAAACTTTAATATTACTTTAGACAGTCTAAACTCTACTAATGATACTAAAGTCTTTAAGCAAAGTGAACCCTAAAAAGTTTAACAGAAACATAAAAAAATAACTTGTAGACATTTAAAATTATTCCACTTCATTTCGCTCCAAGTCTAAACGTTCCCATGTAAATAAAAATCAAGCAATCAGACTGAAAAATTGTCGGGGTTTTTGTTCGTGTAAAATTAAATTAATCCAACCATTGGGTTGCAATGTACCGTACCGCCAATTTAAGGCTCCAGTAACAATATTTTATTTTTTTACTCTCTGAATTTAAATCGCCTCTTTACAATTAAATAGTTGCAATTGGTTTCGATAAAGGCTCGTCAATAGCTTTACGGCAGGATTCAGGAGAGATACAATATTTAAGTTCGGTTTCGAACTTTCGAGTTTCGAACAGGTGAGGCCCGACTCCGAGAGTAGGCCTTCACAGACCTCGGTCGGTGGCTGCTTGGATACCGCAGAAGTAGGTAAATAACAGTCTATTATGCAATTCTGAAGCTTGTGGCTAAGTAATTATAGTCTCAGGTCAATCGATCAGATCCAACTACGACGGTTGCTGGCGTTGGTCTGTGGATAGGCTCTCAATATATCTGGTTCTGCAATCAATGTGCCTTGCCCACTTCGGGCTATGTCGATTGCCTTGGTTCTCTTTTTTCATCTCTGATTCGATCACGTAAGGGATCTCCAAGCATATCTTCAGTACTTACCTGATTATGTCACCGGATGCTCATTGAAGAAACCTGATTATGCGATGTTCCTGATGAACAACGCGTTCAGTGAATATCAAAACATATAGTTTTACCACGGTATTGTTTGTTCACATATTATTTAAGTAGGTGTACGTAGAACAAACAGCAGTTGTCATGTGATTTGAGCCCGCGATACTTTTGTAGACAAAGCGTGAGTTTGTGAGTCATTATTTTTAATACTGTGTAAATACATATGTGGGGTGTGGATACAATGTGTTGTGATGGCTTTATTGTACCATGTGGGGTGCTCGTGCTGATATCGAAAGATATCGATAGACGGCTCAGAACACGAATAAAGTATCGGCTTCTATATGGGAAAGGTCTGCTTCGTTCGTCTTCTGTTGTTAAGCGTTACTGCTGACCATGAAGTCTTGGTTTCCGGGGCGGTCAAAGTGTTATTGGAATATTCCATCTGAAATTTCTAAGCAACACCTCGAAATCTGGATTTTAGATAGGCACGCCCGTTGTTACATGGGACTTAAACATAATGGTGAAAAGGTGCACTTCTACCTGACCCCTGGGGTTCTAATAATAAGGCATTTAAATACTACTAGCTCCGTAAAAATAAAATAACCGTGCGTGGTACTGACCACCTAGTTTTGATCTTGTCTACATTGGAAACGAAACATTTATTTTTATTTTTTTAAATTACTTGTAACTGGTAGCCTCTAAACCCATTATTAAGTATTTAAGATAGACTATTTTTAATTTGAGGGCTGGGCGTTGATAGCCAAATTACAGGCTTTCGCCTAGTTGGGCAAAGTAATTATGTCTACTTAATTTGTTACAAGAAAATATAGCCTACACAAGTGTATCATTGAAAACATTTATTGAAATAAACTTCATCATCATCATTCAGCCGAAAGACGTCCACTGCTGGACATAGGCCTCCCCCAAGAACCGCTACTGCGACCGGTTCTATGCGTCTCGTATCCAACGTATTCCTGCGGCTTTCACCAGGTCATCGGTCCATCCTGTGGGAGGCCTTCCAACGCTCCGTCTTCCATACGCGGTCACCACTCCAGAACCTTCCGACCCCATCGGCCATCTGTTCAGCGAGTAATGTGCTCTGCCCACTGCCACTTAAGTTTGGCAATTCTTCGGACTATATCGGTTACCTTGGTTTTCCTACTGATCTCTTCATTTCTGATTTTTTATTAAATATCACGCGGACGAAGTCACGGGTAACAGCCTATGAATTATAATCCTACTAACTACTAATATTATAAATGTGAAAATATGTATGATTGGGTGTTTGTTTGTCAATCACGCAAAAATGGCTGAATGGATCTGGAACGAAAATGGCACGCAGAACCTGGATTAACACATTCTTACCGCGGTAGTACGTCCTCCTAGGTTAATTTCCGACATCCACGCGGGCGAAGCCGCGGGCATAAGCTAGTCCATACATACAAACTTTCGCGATTATAATATTAGTAGGATTATTAACTCTGCGATTTATTCCTCGGTTGGAGGGTGCGGCCTTTTAAAGCAGAGTCAAGAAAAAAATTTATCATAGAAATAATACTAGACTATTATTGTTCCACTGCAGAGCAAAGGCATCTTCTTACACAAAGAAGACATGACCACTGACTGGCGTTTTCAGACTAATATTAACTTTAAGTGCAGGTATACTCACGATGTTTTCCTTTATCGACATCAGTAATGTCTACAATTAAGCCAGAAAGTATAAACTTTTGAATGGATTCAGTCACAGTTGTTACTTACCTGAATTTTTACCTACAATTTCGTGCATTAGAGGCGAAGCCTTAACCAATGGGCCGTCCACAGTCACTTTAAAAAAAAAAACCAGCCAAGTGCGAGTCGGACTCGCGCACCGAGGGTTCCGTACAAACCTGTAGGTATATAAGTAAAAGTTCACCCATCACGACAATCGAGTCGTAGTTCTGTTCTGTTTCTTGGCTTGGTTTTATTTCTGTCTGTGTTTTGTTCTGTTTATTATATGATGTAACTAAAAATTTACGGTTTTCGCAATTTTTCCTTTATCTGTGCTATAAGACGTTGCTTCGTACCAAATTTCAAAATTCTAGATCGTCTGGAAGTACCCTTTAGGTTTTGATTCCCTTGCGAGTTTCGAAAATTTGTGGAATTTTGCGGTATAAACGTCTATATCTTTTGATTGCGTTAGTTTAGAAGCTTGATTTTTTCACAGCTCTAAGGGACAGTAGATTTGAGTATTTGATATAAATTTCAGCTTGATACCTCCACGCGTTCGTGAGAAAAAGGGTCTTGACAGACAGATGGACGGATGGACGGACGGACGGACGGACGGACAACAAAGTGATCCTATAAGGGTTCCGCTTTTTCCTTTTGAGGTGTGGAACCCTAAAAACGGTACATTTCTTTAATATCAAAATACAATCATATTTGCCAAACTAACTGAATTTCACTTATTCCCACCAATTTAAATTTACAACTCCCGAAATTAATTTCTCTACCATCACCCCTTAATTTAGATAGTTCTAAACAATGTTATGCAAACGCCTGCTTCGTAATACATTACTCGCGAATAAGATCGGTATCATCAGCACCACAGTGGGTACGGATCGATGAATATTTATATCTAACCTTTGGAATATCTCTCGCCAGATATTAATTACGTTGTGGCCTGCTAAATAATGCTTTGTCGGTGGTTTAAGCTAACTTTTCTTAGCTTTCTGAGTATTGAGGTATTAAGATGAAGTTAAGCATCATTAGAACCTACTTTCAGGCAGTGCTCAGTCAAACAAAGTGTGCGCTTTAATTTGTAACGTGACGATAATGGTGGCCCTGAAGAGAGCAATGGTGACCCAGTGGTATCTTCTCCGAGTTACGAGTTGTAAGTCGTGAGTTCGATACAGACAGGCGTTATACTTTGTCTAAATAATTTCATCACCACTGCTCTCGAAACGGTGAAGGAAAACATCGTGAGGAATCCGGCATGTTTTAGAACAAAAATTCTAATCACAATATATGACATCTACGAACCCGCACTGGGCCATCGTAGATTACAGCCAACTCCCTCCCAAAAAGGGGAGGCCTGTGTCCCAGAGTGGGAACATTGTGGCTTGATTGTGACGTAATATTCGTGGAATTCACGTTATGATGTTAAAAATTGGGTTTTGTCGAATTAGTTTTCTCGAATTCCTGCCTAGGCTTTATGAAGTCCTTAATTGTCACAAATGGACTACACTATCATGTCCTGGAAGACATGCGTAAAATTAAAATTCAACCTTTTATACTCAAAGCAGTCACAAAATGTGTCTATGCATTAAGTGAAACTGTGCATTCAATAAAATAAAGTTATTTATTAATCGTCCTACAAAAAACTCTACTAACTACATTCATCAATATTCAATGTACTCACATTCTAAAATCTGTTCTAAATAACCAACAAAATCAATCGTCCCAATTTTAGTTTCAACTTTTCCGGTACAGCATATCGTACAGCTAATAGAATTTACGAAGCCTATTCCCAAGCGGAAACGTTAAAAGCTTCGATGATATCCAAAAGTAATCCAATATACTATTCTGACAAAAAATATTCATATAAAATCAACTAAGGATTTTTACCTCATACAGCAACGCTTATACTATCTATTTATAGTTCATTTTTAATAATTTCTTGTATCGTTATCTGTAATTTAACCATTATTAATTCAACATTATAATCATACATTTCACGTGCTATTGCGGGAAATTCATTAGATAAATAACTGTTTTATCTATACAGTGCGTTGGCCTCTTCAAGCGAAAAGGAACAAATTGATAGCGAAAACAACACAGCATAAAAAAACATCAAAGCATAGTAACAGACAGCCGTCAATCCCTGTAGAATTGGCGCAAACAGAATTCAAAAAGGGAACGTTCCCTATTGACATAGCAAACATTCTTCCAAAAAACCTTTAAACGTCACTTTTCCACTCAAAGTGATAAAATTATGTCCAATTTCTCGTGTACACAGGCCGGGCCGGTGTCTGGCCGCACGGAGCGCTGCCTTTGCACGCACGATTAACTTTTTTATTAATACCCATCGGCTATGGAACTAAAGCTTTGACGTGATATCACTCACAGGGAGATGAACGCGCTAATCCACTTTGGTAACTTGATATTGTTGTTATATTAGGTATTTTCTCCTCGCAATGTTCGGGAAAATCAAGAAAACTGAGAAAGGGTGGCAACCTTGCTTATTCCTGGGTATTAAACGGGGTAGTAAGGAGTTGAGTACCGTCTAGTAATATTAAGACTACAGTAATAATTCTCGAGGAACTAAAGCAGACCTTGAAGCAGAGTAATAAACTGAGAAAATGGAACAAAGAGCCAAAACAAACGTTTTAATTTTGGCAACGGAATTCTAAAATCTACGATGGAAATATAACGTGAAATATTGTAATTGGCAACGGCTTTGTAGATGAGCCAAAAAGCCTACCCTTTTTACGATTCAGAACAACAACTTCCCAGCATCAAGATTACTGTTAAAGATCTCAAGATATCTGAACACTGTAAACAAGACAATCAAAAAGTTTCGCAAAGACTTTCAGCCCAATAAGTGGCTTTTAAGGGAAGCCTAAACAAATTGTAGGAAGTTTTCTGCTCACAGATATTAGTTTGCAAAATACGTATTATAGAGAACCTCCTCCTTTTTGAAGTCGGTTAAAAATACGTATTATCATAATTTCCAATGGCAAAAAGTTTTCGCGAAAATAGGGATTATCATGAAACGGTTTTGGGAACACGAATAACCCAATATAATGGATGATAAATCTGTTGGGTGAGGTAGGTCACGATCGTTCGCGTAAACTTTGCGAAGTATTGACCCTTGTGTTGAATATTAAATAATTTGTGGCTTTTTCTTTGGTGGTTTTCCGACTTTTCTCGGCTTTTATTTTATTTAAGCGACTCATAAAAGTTATTTACAAGGCAGATGTGAGTGGAAGAGTCGGGAGATGACAACTTAGAAAGACATATAGTGACATTATTGGTGATAGTCTTTAGAAAGGTGAGGAGCGTAATACTCGCAACCGGCGTGTCTGTATGACCAAATGTATGAACGTAGACAAACGAGTATGTAAGGATCGTTGAAGGGATCGTTGTTGTAGTTTCTATTTACCCTCATAGGAAGAATGTATGAGTTTATGTTGGTATGTATGTTAATTGTACTTATAAAACCTGAGATTACGATTTTATGGCTCTCTTTATAATGACCTTACTATTGGTAATGTAATTAATGTATCAAGATATTATGTTAGTAGTAAAGTTTGTTATTAGGTGTTCATAAAAGTAAAGTGTAATGTAATTATGTGTGACCACTTCATTCGCGTCGTTACAATTCATGTGGAAGTAATTAAGTACCGTTTGGATAAAAATCTTTGATGAAATATAACAAGCTCCACAATTCTCGTATTTTTAAGAACGTTCGCAGTCAAAAGTATCTCTGTATATCAAAGTTATTGGACAGATTGCGACTAGATTTTGAATGTTTTTTTATAAATGAATAAGCCTTTTTTTTGGTTGTGAAATCATCAAATTATGTCTCCCGCTCTTGGGCGGAGCGGGAGGGCGTGTCAGACCTTACTGACTAAAACCCACCCGTGTTCCTTCAGTTGCCCATGTGCCAGGGTTACGGTGTCTCTTTCGAACAATCTCACGACCCTGGCAGGCCTTACAGTATATGCATTCAAACTATGTTCCCATAGCTGGGACACAGGGCCCCTCTCTACCAGAGAGAGTAGGCTGTTATCTATTATCTAAGTACAAATTACTAACTAAACCTGTGTGGCTTGGTAGATGTCACATATATTCGATTTCTTGGTTCTAGGATATGTCAATTTCCTCACGATGTTTTTCTTCACCAATTTGAGAACAGTGGTAATGAAATGGAATCACACTAATTAAAGCGGCTATGACGTTACCATTGGACCACCACGCCTCGGCAGGTAGCAGGCTCTGAAAGAACTAATTAAGTTGAGGGTATTATTCATTTGCAAATAGCTAGGTACACAAAATGCCTGTAAGTTTTAAGATCGTGTATCATGTCAGCCTCCTGCCCTGCAGTTTATTTAGAGTCAGTGTATCAAGTCTTCTCCTTCCATACATCTTTATCAGTCTTCATTTTAGTATTCCACCCTTCTTCAATACAATTTATCCATCATGCGATTAGTCGACGTATATACGGGCGTACAAATACCTCAGCGGCATCTTGTCGTGCACTGGATTTTAAACTCTCGGTGTTGAACTGTGCACCGAAAATCCAACAAAATGAATATCAGCGCGTCGAAAATACACACTATACGATTTTTAACTCGAGAAAAGATTTATTTTATTATTATTATTATGTCCGTGTTTATGTGGCGTTACTCAAATAGATAAAATCATCATCATCTGCTTAGCCTTTTCCCAACTATGTCGGGGTCGGCTTCCAGTCTAACCGGATGCAGCTGAGTATCAGTCTTTTACATGGAACGACTGCCTAGCTGACCTCCACAACCCAGTAACTGGGTAATACTATACCCCATGGTAAGACTGGTTGTCAGACTTTCGGGCTTCTGTCGACCCGTAACGACTGTCTAAGATCTACGAAAGACAGCCGGGGTCAACGGCTTGACGTGCTTTCCGAGGTTCGGAAGGGTCTTGGTATATAAAGATGGTCACCCATCCCAGGACCAACCCCGGCAAGCGTAACTTAACCTGAGCGATCGACCCGTGCGGCTGTTGTAACTTAGCCGCAAGCCCTCCACTCAAATAGATAAAATATTAACTGGATAAAAACCCTGTTCATTATTTAGAAAATAAATACACAAACGGTTGAAATAAATATCACACGGTCCATAGCTATTTTACGAACAATTAGCGCTGGTAAGTTTTAATCTAGCTTTTTTTGCTGTCGTTCCGTTCAGTTCCGCACAACAGCGGGTGGCGATGTGGCAAATGAGTTCATTGTTTGCCCCGCCATCGCCATCGCAACTATTTTTTGCGACCCACACGACTAACAGGGTGTTTTGTCATTATGTAAATATATTATTGCACGATCAACATTGGGAAACTGGCGATTAAATCTGATACCTAGGTACATAACATTGGATAACTAGATGCATAGAATATAAATAAGGTACGATAAGTTTATGTTATTTGAAGGGCTTGTGGCTAAGTAATAACAGCCGCACGGATCGATCGTACAGGTTAAGCTACGCTTGCCGCGGTTGGTCCGTGGATGGGTGACCATCTTTACATACCAAGACCCTTCCGTGCCTCGGAAAGCACGTTAAACCGTTGGTCCCGGCTGTCTTTCGTAGATCTTAGACAATCGTTACGGTTCGTCAGAATCCCGAAATTCTGACAACCAGTCTTACCAAGGGGTATCGTATTACGCATTACTGGGGTTGTGGAGGTCAGATAGGCAGTCGCTTCATGTAAAATACTGGTATAACCCGCGCAGATAGAGAATAGATCTGAAAATGGCGGCAAGTACGCATGGTACGGTTGGCAAAACAAGTTCTCAAACATCGAATTTTATTTTTTATTGACTTTTTTTGTTATAAATTATTCTTTTTTAATACTATTAATTATTAAACTATTATTATAGTAGAAATAATGTCAAAAAATATTAATAAAATAAATAAGGAGCAAGGGTACATTTGACACTGGATTTGTGGTAGGATACTGCATACTGTGGTAGGATGCATTATCCATGACGAGAATGGAGTTTTTAGGCAAATTTGGTATTAGTTTTTTCTGTTTTTCAAACGTAACGCAAACAAATAACAATAAACTCAACAAAAACAACAATGAATATCAACGAAAATAACAAAATAACGGAACGAATTTAACAATAACTCGGAGTGCGTCAAGTAGCGTGGAAAGCGAATCCTGACTGACTATTTTTTTGTAGCGCGTATTTCACTGTGTGAGTATAGACAGCGATAGAGAGTGAGCGAGAACGCATGCGAGCGGACGCCATTTTCAGATCTATTTTCTATCTGCGCGGGTTATACTCAGCTGCATCCGGTAAGACTGGAAGCCGACCCCAACATAGTTGGGAAAAGGCTAGGCAGATGATGATGATGAGTAAGTAAGTTTATCTTACTTATCTGTTCCGTGGCCAGACACATACATACATAAACTCACGACCCTCCTATGGGAATAGGCAGAAATTGCAGAACGTAACTTGGTACGATGTGCCTTTAGCTTCGTTTACGTTCATGTAACTGGTGTTACGGTCACGATTATGTTCTTCTAGAGCGTCCTCTCTACGTTTCTACTCATTTCCCCTTGTGAATGCTTTGTATAGTAGTAGTAGAGTGAGTCTTCTTGTCACTGTTCAAGCGATCGTCGTGGGAGTACGAGATTGACGCGATGGTTTGTATGAACTTGAACGTACAGACGCCAGCACTTAAAGCCTATTAAAGAAATTTGACAGATTGTAGTATCTGTCAAATTTCTTTAATAGGTTTTCAACTTTAACGTCAAAGTATAAGGCTCAAGATTGATTGGGAAAATTTGTCAGTTTCAGGTACTTTGATGTGCTGGCGTCTGTACATACATACAAACTTGAATGGATGTATCGCAGGTCTACATCGCAGCAGGGAGAAAGCGAAAGCGACGAAGACGATCGCATTTGGCTAGGATATGGCCTAAAGCAAATTCTTTTTAGGGTTCTGTTGCCCAAAGGCAAAAAACGGAACCCTTATAGATTCGTCATGTCTGTCTGTCTGTCCGTCTGTCTGTCTGTCTCTCTGTCTGTCTGTCTGTCCGAATATGTCACAGCCACTTTATTCCGAAACTATAAGAGCTATGCTGTTGAAATTTGGTAAGTAGATGTATTCTGTGAACCGCATTTAGATTTTTACACAAAAATAGAAAAAAATAACGATAATATTTGGGGTTCCCCATACATAGAACTGAAACTCAAAAAAAAAAATTTCATCAAAGCCATACGTGTGGGGTATCTATGGATAAGTCTTCAAAAATGATATTGAGGTTTCTAATATCATTTTTTTCTAAACTGAATAGTTTGCGCGAGAGACACTTCCAAAGTGGTAAAATGTGTGTCCCCCCCCGCCCCGTAACTTCGAAAATAAGGGAATGATAAAACTAAAAAAATATATGATGTACATTACCATGTAAACTCCCACCGAAAATTGGTTTGAACGAGATCTAGTAAGTAGTTTTTTTTTTTAATACGTCAAAAATTGTAAGCCACAATTTACCTTCCATTCAGTCAACTCAAATATAAAAATTAAAAAAAAAACATTTCATTTCATTAACATAAACCTTATGCATAAGCCGTGAATACCTGCAGGTTTGTACGGAACCCTCGGTGCGCGAGTCCGACTCGCACTTGGCCAGTTTTTTATTAACATTCCTAGGCTTTCACGACATCAGATGAAATACAAGTTGCAAGTATTCAAATAGTAGGTAAAAAAAAAAACACCCAGTCATCAATGACCATAAATTAATGCTAGCACATAATTACGAAGTTTACTTAGCAAAACTATTTCATTCATTTAAACAAGAATGGACATTGAACTTAAACATAATATTTTCGGGGATTTTTATTGAGATACAAGCTGATGCCCGAGACTTCTTCTATGATTGAGAATAAAAAGTATCTCAACATCTACCCATGTGCCGAATTTCATACAAATTCAATTAGCCTTTTTAGCGTAAAATCGTAACAGACAAATAATCAAATTCTGTTTCGCATATATAATATAAGTTAGGATTTACTAACCATACTCGTGACTGCTCTAGATGTTGGTAACGATAACTGTTTTGATAGTGTGTGTATCTGATAGTGTTACTATTTGCTGACTAATCTAAGCAGCGCAATAATATTAAACAAATGAGGATTGTGTTAATAAACACTAGGCCACTTGGACATGCTGCAGTTTCAAATATTAACTGTTGTATAGAAAGAAGTTTAGAAATTCATTTCGATCCAGCCCGTCCTTTGCTGCCCTCTACCATTACGATGTCTTAAGTGAAGGTCCGTGCCCTATAGCGGGGGGGGGCCTTAGTGAGTAGCCATTCTCATTCTACTTTTAAGTTTTTTGGAGGCCTTAATTTATTAAGGTCTCACAGGCAACTCCAGTTAAGCATTCGACAACCTAGTTTGACCTGCGAGATGTTATTCCGAAAAAAAAGAAGTTGAGAAAGAGATTGTTTACAGCAGGGATGGAGGAAGGGAGGAAGCAGAAATTCTAAGACAGTGACACACGCTGGATTACGACCCAATCCCTCTCACAGTGAAAAGATCTGTGTTCCAACTCTCAGCAGGGGAAACGTTATAAGCTGATGTTATGAAGCTGAAAACCGACTATACGAGTACAAACACACTGTGTTTCCGTGCTTATCATCAAGAGGAGCTAAAGATATCCGTAAAGGCACTCAAATTCTATTGAACCCGACACTTTATTGCTGCATTTGTCTCAAATTCTAAGTCCTTTTACTTCATACAAATGACAAATTAGTCAAATGAAACACATTTGGCTACATTAAGTCGGATTATTACGATTTCATGGAATCTACGTAGCTATTTCCACTTTTTTAACAAGAGCAACAGACAGATTTTACTGGTTTAACGTTATGCAGAGTTCGAATAAATGCCACAGTTTTCCTTTGAAAATGCGTAAGAAAAGCTAGCCAAAGATCTTTTTCTGGGACCTTACTTACATAAACTCATATGATATTATATAATATTGTTCTGGAGTGCGACTGCGTACCGGAAGACGTAGAGCTGGAAAGCCTCTCACAAAGTGGACCGATGACCTTGTGAAGGCCGCAGGAATCCGCTGGATGCGGGAAGCACAAAACCGGCCGAAGTCGCGGAGCTTGGGTGACGCTTATATCCAGCTGTGGACGTCTTTCGCTTGAAATGATGAAGATATATATTTTTATATTACTTTCGATGGGGTAAACATACCAACGGAAAACTTACGTCAATCAACAGGAAAGGGTAACAGGAAATTATGTCTAATAATGCCAATAGAAGAGACGCGCACAGAGCAGAGGGGTTATTGTGTTACATACTTACAGTGGGAATGGGTTGCATACTCACAGTTCAGCAATATTCATTGCCTTACTTACATTGTTGAGCAGACAAATTTTTCGAACGTATGAAGCAATGGATTTATCAATATCAGCAGTGTGCAGGGAGGTATGGCACAAAAGGGAGGAGGTCTGTATTCAGCAGTCGGTGGACCAAGGGTGCCAATGATCCGTAGGAGGAGACGCCCAGGGCGCCGGGAGTCGATAGCTGACTCCCGGCCAACGTAGGCGCGAGCTTCCGGGCGGCGAGCAATGGGTAGCTCGTAAGGACCAGGCTCGGGTCAACGGCGCGTAGTGTTCCACGTGCGTCTCAAAGAGATGTCAGCAGCACTGAAGGGGTCTGCTAGGACCGATGCCTGTCAGGGTCGCGAGATTGTTCGAAAGAGATACCGTGACCCTGGCACATGGGCAACTGAAGGACCACGATGAATTATGATGAAGGCCGAAGAGGTAGTTTAGGAGGCTTTTATTTCGTAAAAAAATTATAATAACTAGCTTTTGCAAGCGGCTGCCCCCGCGTGGAGACCGGAAATAATCCGACGGGAACATATTTTTTTCTTTTTGGATGGGAAATCATCAAATGACTTCTCCCGCTCTTGGCGGAGCGGGAGGGCGGTATATTTGGGGGCGTAGTCGACTCTTGCGCATTATTGAACTTGGATGAACGCAATATACTGTTTTGGTATTCGATTTCCTTGTTCTGTTATGTCATGGTGGATGTGGAGTATTGGCTTCGAATAAATGATCGTAAACTGAGTGTGATGACGTCACTCGAACATGTTGATGGTCCCCGTGAGATGTGCCATTCCTTTAGCATGGTAGAGGTTTTATTTCTCATTGATCCCGAAGCCCTAGTCTTTTACTGAGAAATCACAAAGTGACGTCTCCCGTTCTTGTCGGAGCGGGAGGGCGTGTCAGACTTTTACTGACTAAAACCCAGCCGTGTTCCTTCAGTTTCCCATATGCCAGGGCCACGCTATCTCGTTTCAACAATCTCGTAACCCTGGCAGGACGCGAACATACTGTATGGAATAAAAAGTATTCTATGTGTTAATCCTAGTTATATGCTATCTGTATGTCAAATTTCATCTACATCCGTTCGGCCATTTTTGTGTGATTGAGTAAACATCTAAATAACTAGGGTTTATGAATTTTGGTAGAGTCCTGAAACTTATTATTAACTTGTAACAAAGAAATCATTAATTTCTGTAGTCAACAAACAAAAAATCCAAGTTTCGTCCAAATATGTAGATGTTTACTTTCCACGTCATCCAGTCAACTGATGATGACGTCACACAAAAACAGATTCGTGGGGAGTTATCACATGCTAACAAAATGATTGGGTGCGGATAACAGTGTGTGCATGACTTTGTACAAATATTGTAAGAAGCAGCACATGACTTTTCGTTACTCTGTGTTTGTCTACCCGATTGTATTGTTTGGGTACGCATTAGTTTTATTTGCTTTTAATGAAAATTCGATTGATTTTTGTTTTTTGATTGTAAAATTAATGCTGATCTAGAGTTCGGAATTCCCAGTTCCGGTATGTACAAATAAATGGTAATATTATGGTAAGATACGCAAATTTTGAGATGGTCTTTTGTGGGCCTAGTATGCTTCAATAGTTTTTATTTTTTTGGAATGACATCTCTTAGGTCAACTGTCGGCTGCTTAACCGGACTTTCCTGTGGCTACCTTAATAAATGAAGACCTCCAGCGAGGGCTTAAAAAACTTAAAACTAGAACGACTACTCGCTAAGGGCACCCCCTGTGGGGTACAGACCTCGGCTTAGGGAATCGCTCGTAAAGGACAGCAAATGTCGGGCTGAGTTTGCCCCAAGACTAAGACCATCCCTTTTAAGATTGCGAAGTGATGTCAATTGCCAGGATCGTGACGGATGAGGCAATTCAGTCTTTGATTTTGATGTAGACTGTCCTCACATTAAGCAACGGACCACATTGTTAAACGTTTAGGGTGTTGAATACTGGACTTTTGGCTAATTTCTATTCATCATCATTTCATAGGCCTCCCCCAAAGGGGGGTGTTTGCCGTAAAGGCCACGCTTAACAGGTAAGTTGGTGGTCACAGTTTGGTGGTTGAATGCATAAAGAACACTGCTGCCCATTCTACAAGTCCCTTCGTCGTCTTCTACAACACCACGGGAAGAAATGATATGTTGTTATTCTTTACGGTCGGCATGACACGAAACAATTATAAATTTTAATTTTCAATGATTTATTGGTATTTGGTGTTAGAATGTGTATTTTGTCAATAAAAAACAAAATACACAAAGTAAAGAACACGTCTGGGTTTTGATCTCATGAAATATATTCGTAAGTCGGCCTGATACCACTGGATTCTATAGATAGACTCTCTGGAATCTCTAATTTGGAGTAAACGCTGGGTAATTAAGACCTTTGACCATGCATACTCAGCCTATAATGTTCCCACTCCCGGGACTGCAGGCCTTTGACCTTTGACCTTAGCCCACTATAGGTGGTGAAATAAACGAAACCGTAGGATACTATTCCAATCGAACAAAGCCTTTTTTTGTGGGTGGGAAATCATCAAATGTCAAAGGGCTTGTCAGACTTTTACTGACTAAAACCCACCCGTATTCCCTCAGATGCCCATATGCCAAGGCCACGGTACCTCTTTCAAACAAATCTCGAGACCCTGGCAGGATCTAACAAAGCCTAGGGTATCAGTATCTTCGAAAGAAGGTCAGTATAACACGATTGTTCTGTATTCAATCAAACGGTAACATTAACCATTGAGTACGTATTTATAAACACAGTTAGTAGCACTTAATGTAAATATTTTCATAATAAAAGTGTGGTGAGAACCGGTAAGAACGGCGTTATTATTCATTTTAAGCTATGTATGTATTTATTGAAGTATTAAGTTTTATTCTGAATGTTTTCTTAAAAAATATATTTTGTGTGTTAATTGATATAATATAACATAATATAGTCGAACATTAGAAATGGCAGTTTGCCCGCCCCCTTTTCTTTTTTTGGAAATCATCAAATGGCGTCTCCCGCTCTGATTGGAGCGGGAGGGCGTGTCTGGCTTTTACTGACTAAAACCCACCCGTGTGTCTTCAGTTGCCTATATGCCAGGGCCACGATAAATTTGCCCGTATTTATACTAACTTACATACTCAATAACATATTTTAACTCAACTTACAGTTATACACATGCATATCAAATGAACAAAGATGAAATCGATACACATAATTTAAAAACTCTAGAATCACACTCGAAAACACGCTCAGTATGCAATCCGAGAACAGTGATGACCCACTAGGTTCGAACCCAGGCAAGCGCTTTAGGTTATGGAAATAATTTCATAACCACTGCTGTCAAACAGTTAAGGAAACATGGTGAGGAAACCGGCATGTCCTAGAACCAAAACATCGAAGACATGTGATATCTACCAACCCGCACTGGGCCCGTCTGGTAGATTACAACCCACTCTCTCTCGAAGAGAGAAGGCCTATGTCCCAGCAGTGGGAATATTATTAGCTGTTTATAGTACAAATCCGCCTTTAAAGACAAAGTTGAAGACAAAAATCACCAAATAATTACTCATTTTTAAGATTTTCTACCTTAAATAAACCCAACCTAACATTCTATAAAGAAACATTTTCAATGAACTAACCTAAAACTATCTCAACAAACTTAGAGAGGACTCAAACTTTTAGTTTTAGACCTAGATTATAAGTTCTAAGGTTAACAAAATTTCGTGAAGTTTAGTCAAGGCCGTATTTACTCCCCTCTAATGTACTCTTTGCTCTTAATCTCGAAATATCCTAATTGATTTGGGCAAACTATTAAAATAGCCTTCTGGAGTGGCAATTCTAAGGACGGATTTCACTAATTAAACTAAACGCGATCAGCACTTAAGTTATTAAGTTAACTAACTTTTGCTAAAGATGTCGCTCGCGTATTATACATATAAACCTTCCTCTTGACTCACTCTATCTATTGATGAAAACCGCAATATGTTGTGCAGTTACAAAGATCTAAGCGTACAGATGCGGAAAGCAACTTTATTTTATATTATGAAAATATATCAAAATCGCGATTTAAAAAAAGAATGGGAATATGATGATTTACGGTAAATATGACGCAGAAAAAAGAACACAAACGCAAAAAAGAACAATCTAGGGAAAATATGCGTCACATCCACGCAAAACGGCCATCTTTCAGCATAATGCTACGAGCTGCTGCTGCCGTAGTCGAGACAGAGCTCTAGTGCTGGTTTTTAGCGACAGCCAGCGTTGATATGATGACGTCAACCGGGGCAGCTAAACGATAAAAGACGGGAAATTGACACCGACGACCTTTGAAAGAAAATTAGATGTGCTAATCTAATTTAGTTTCATTGGTGGCATAAGCACAAATGATCAAATGAACTTCGAACTTTGTGAAGTTACATCATTATTATACAAAGAGCTTCGTTTGCTTGTTGTTGTAAATAACGACGAAGATACTATTAAATTATAATATCGAGAACAAAATCAATGAAGTAAAATTAAACATAACATCTAGGGCTCCAAAGGCAGCCCCGTTGATACCACAACATTTAAAATAATTTTCATAATATATATATATATATATTAACTTTAATTCAGATTAAATAATCCATATTTGTGTTAGTAAATACTTAAGAACTAAGTTAGTAAAGTACAAAAAAAAAACAGTAATAATAATAGAAAATAAAATCAAATCAATTAGACACGTGGAGTGCAATCCAGTGTCTAATAAATGGACCGTCTAACCGGTCTGCTATTACTTTTAGAATGCTGTTGGAGCTTACTCGGATACGGTGCATTATGGAGGTGTAGTTCGGTTTATAAATAAAATATGTATCAAAAGCCCTATAGCACTAAAGTTTTGGAATTAATGGACCTGCCTCAACTCTAAGTGTCTAAACACACTATGCCGAAGGTACGCGACCGAAGTTCGGCATGATTACGCCTGCAATACTATTTGAATTACTGACGACACATTATGCCGAAATTACGTTGCGTTATAGCATATAGCCGAACTTCGGTCCGGCCGTAAGTTCAGCCGCAATTCGACGGCAACGCATTCTGTAGAGCTCACATTATACGCGACCGAAGTTCTGTTCAATTGCCGATTGGACACTAAGACCACGTTTGCACGGACGTACAAATATTGCGGCGGATTTTTTTCGTGCAACGATCTTCAACACTCTGCTTAGCGCCTAGAGTTCAAAATCGAACAGCGTGTTTTTTCAACGTATTGGAATACACTGTTGAATTCTCATTGCTCTGATCCAGACCGAGAGTTTAAAATCCGGTGCGCGAATATAATCCTGCTGCGATATTTTTACGTCCGTTTTGGACTAGTCTAAAGTGGGTAAACATAACTATAAGTAGTTAGGTACACAAGACGTCAGCTATGGTGGCATTTGGGTTCTTAAGTACTAAACAGTAATTAAAAATAAGTCGGCTATTAACATGACTTATTCACTATTATCGTCATAATTTCAACTGAAAGACGTCCACTGCTGGACATAGGCCTCCCCTAAGCACCGGCACTTTGACCAACGACCAATTGTACGATAACCAATTTTCCATATTAATTAACTCCAAAATCATGCTCCACACTACAAGAAGAAATCATGTCACCTAAGCTCAGTAAGCTTCTCAAGTAACGTCAAAACGTAAGCCGTGTCATGACATGGGTAAATACCTCAAACTACTGTCACATAGCCGCATTAGATAAAACATTTATAAATACTACAGCGATACCTACCAACGACTAGTGTCGTCGCGTTTCGCGTGCGCCTCATTCACTAAAACAATCTGAACCGCAGAAGAATTAATAATCACAATGGCTCCCGGTGTAGCTCAAAATTCTGAGACGATAATTAATGACTTGACCATCGCGAATGGTACAGTCATTAATGATTTGACTATTGCTAATGGGAATTTGTCTATCGCTAATGGGAATTTGACTGTCACTAGTGGGAATTTGACCGTCGCGAATGGAAATGGGAGTGTTGTTAAGGAGTTGGTGGAAACTGTGAAGACGTGTCCTGTGGAGCTACCATGCTCGAAGGTGAAGCCTGTCAGGAGGGTGATCAGGCCCAAAGTGCTGAAGAATTTGGAGAGTCATGAGTACTTGTATGATCGGCTTTATGATACGACCTGTCCTAGGGCGGTGAGTGGATTTCGTTTTTGTTGTGTTTCGGCATTCTTGCTCTTCCTTCACTGAGTAATTTTTGGGCTCTACGTGTTGACATTTTTTATTTTTATTGGGAGTTGGTTTAGAATTAGTGTTTTTTTTTTTTGCTAAATTATCCTAAGTAGTTTTTTTTTAAACACTAGGGCTGAAATAAAGCTTTTGGTAACCTTTAAAGTAAAAGGCAAACCACCCAATAATGTTTTTGATAAATTTTTAAGTTTGGTCGCCATGTTTCTAAGGTATGATCACTCTTATTTTAGTGGTATTTGCCAAAATAAAAAAAAAATACCGAAGTAGGTATGCGTTTTTCTTAATGATTTATTATACAAGCATACATATTAATAGTGTTCATATTTACTAAAAGATCAGAGCACGCGCCGACAAAGTCAATAATTTTCATACACTAAACTTAGATAACAGAGTGCAGGATAAGAAATAACTGTTTCCGAGAAATTGTAAACGCACGATTTAATTCATGTAAAAAAGAAAAAATACTATTTTGGCTTTATGTTGTAGTCAGTAAAGCTAGTAGTGTGATTTTACTGCAAATTATTGAGTTCAAAATTTTAAACAGTTACAATTAAATAAGAGATTATAACCAGATTATAACCTAAAAAGTCTTAGCACAGTGTAATTGAGTAGTGAGCAGATTTTTTTTTATTGGTTAAGAAGATTGTTTGAAAAAAGGAATCAGATATCATACCTTTTTTTTTTGGGTGGGAAATCAATAAATGCCTTGTACCACTCTAGAGCGGGAGGGTGTGTCAGACTTTAACTGAGTAAAACCCACCCGTGTTCCTTCAGTTGCCCATGTGCCAGGGTCACGATAACTATTTCGAATAAATCTGCGACCCTGGCAGATCAGACAGAAATTATCCCTGCGAAGCCTTTAGTGTCAATATTTTGATGACCAATATTCTGTCCACAATAACACTTCTCATCCAGTAAATGATTGATTCATACACTTGTTAAATATGTACCGACACAAATATCATATAGCGTGACGAGGTTTCTGATTTTATTACCCGACAATTTGGTGCGTTCCGCGCATAAAGTAATGTGAACGTTTACACCCACTAACGAACACCGTGTTTACATTTACACCCACAAACTTACACAGTGTGTCCGTGAACACACACACTAACGTCATGTTGGAAATCAAAGATGAAAACAAATACGATACTGCAGTGAATTTTCACGGTGAATTACTTATATTTGTTTAAAAGTAAAGTAGAACAAAATAAAACACAGTTTTATGGGCTGACGTATGAATGTTTCAGTGATAAATAATTGAAAAGTGTTGTTTTGTTTTTAACTGTGCATGCCTCCGTTTTGTCGTATCTAAAGTAGGTATCTATAGTGCTGATTGGAGATAAATTATTTTGTTTGAATTTAAATATAACAATTAACGTTTTTGAGTCTTTCGCTTATCGTTCATTCGTTGGAAAATTCGGTGTTTTATTCCTTCTATACCCTAATAGGTTAGAGCATAGGTAAATACCAAATTTTCTCATCCGATATTTGTTTATTTTATGAAGGCCATTGTTGTGGAACTAAATAAGAAAATGGTTTAATTTGACTTAAAGAATGAAATGAAACGGATGCTTATTACCATTTTCCCGTTAATACCTTGTAATTAGATCGGTTTCGTGAAAAAGACACCCGCAGAATTAAAATCCTGACTCTAATTAGTAGCGTTTTCATCATGAATTTTCCATAAAATAAGACTAAAGGAAAAATAAACGTGAAATTCGAACAAAGTTTACTCGTTCGCATTAAAACTTATTTCGCCGGGAATTCATAACAATACGCATTCATATTTAAAAGGCAAAAAGCTTAGCACTGATGCATATTTAACACTTAAAAACCTACGTTTCAGAATCGCAAGTTTTAACCAACTCTTGCATTCGTAAAAATGATACAATATTTATTTGTTGTATCCTTCTTGGAGCGCTGAAACTTGGCCCGTGGTAGGAATGCCGCGGGGTGCGCCGCCGTTTCAAAGTTACTGCGCCCGAACTTCGCTTCATATATAGGGTGTGGACCCAAGATAACGCGTAATGTATGAAGTTTTAAAATAGAATGATTTAAGTACGTGTGATGTATTGTAGAGATCTATTTTCATTTAAAATTATTTTTAAATCAAATAAATTAATTTTGGTACTTAGGTACTGGGATACAACTCTGTAAAGGAGTAGGCCCTACAAGGGGTAAAAAAATGAAGGAGTAAATTTATGCTCAACTGTATCATAATGGATAGTTGCTGAGTTACGCGCGTTCAAACAAACAGTCTCTTCAGCTTTATTATATTCGTACAGACACAGGTAGGTAGCTCATTTTTATAAACTTCTTTCATCACACATTTCAATAGAACAATGGAAGCAACTCAAATGAACTTATTATAATGGTAATTATGAATATTAGCAGCAAAGTCAGGATATTTGCCCGTCCATACATAATCACAATCACCCTATAATGTTCCCACTGATGGGACACAGGCCTACTCTGAGAGAGAGAGTGAGAGAGAGAGAGAGAGAGAAAGAGAGAAAGAGAGAGAGAGAGAGGACTGCAACATATCACGTGGGCCCAGTGTGTATTGGTAGATGTCACATGTCTTCGATTTTTTGGTTCTAGGACATGCCGGTTTCCTCGCGATATTTTCTTTCACCGTTTTTCTGAAAATTAAATGTTTTTTTTATTTAATTTCTTTTTAAAGGTACTATACCTATACCTTCGACTGTAACCATTATCGATTAACGTTTTTTGGTGAAAATTACCCGTGACATGAAAGTAGGTAAGTTTAATAATATCTCCGGTCATTAAGTATAATATTCTAGCTTAGTAGATTATGCCTTGTCACGTGTGCCCGCGACGGCTGTGTCGGCATAATGAGAAAATAATTAGAATGCTAGATTTCTGTAGGCGTAAGAAAAACTATAATGTTTCAGGGGCTTTTCAGTGTGGGAATTAGAAATAGGGATGAATGTCTCTTGTCATGGCATGGAAAATAGGCCATCAGAAAAGTTTGTAGGTAAGATAGCTATCCATTTGCGCTGGGATCAGTTAAGTATCTTCAGTTTGGTGGGGCTTGTGACTAAATAATTAAAGGCGCACACATATTTAAGGTTAAGTAACGCTTGCCGAGGTCGGTTCGTGGATGGTTGACCATCCATTGCATATCGAGAGACACGGAGGGGATGCCTCGGAAAGCATGTTAAGCAATTGATACCGGTTGGTATTTTGACTGTAGACACGGGTAGTCAGAAGTCCGAAAGTTAGACAACCAATCTTGCCAAGGTGTATTGTGTTACCCAGTTACTGAGTTGTCGATAAGCAGTCGCTCTATGTTGAAATACTGGTATTCAGCTGCATCTGGTTAGATTGGTAGTCCGGACGAGGCTAGGCAGATAAGGACCTTATTTTTTATACAAATAGAGTCATTATTTGCCTACCCTCGTAGCTACGTCGGTGAAGTTATCTTTTCTATGGCATTTTATCTTTATCGGCTTAAAATAAACACAAACGAAAGTGAACATTGATAAACACATTAAAATGATTAAGATTTTTCGTAGTTATTGCAAGTAACATTGCACAAACATTTATGTTACCATTTGCATTAGATTTAAATAACAATAGAGCAATAATAACATTTGCTATTACCTTTTCATACACTGTAAATATACATAATGTATTTATAAATCATTTAGGTAAACAAAATTATGTAATTGCACCCGTTATCAAAGAACATTCACCTCGTCTTGATGCTAGATTGAAATCAATGTAATAACTCCTTAGGTTCCTACATTATTTATGTAAAAGATTATGAACTACAAAGAATTTGAAATAGTAAAAAAAAAAGCTGAGAATTTAACTGGACAGTAACAAAGTGTTTACAATTGTAAGGGTTAAAATTACTGGTTTTGTAGTTAATAACAGACCTGAGAGGCTTACTCTTCAACCTAATTTTTATTCCAATCTAAAGCCAATACGACTCCAATGTTAATTTTGCATACACGTGGCTCTTGAACAATAGTATCAACACTGGAATAACAACAACGCCCGATCCCGATTCCACTTAGTTCTCCAAAATTGACACCCAATTTAAACACATTTTGGCGCTAGCGTCGAACTCAAGTATACGAAACGTCATAATTCCAATGTAAATCGATCGGAATTAAAGTCAAGAGTAAGCACCCTGTTTTTATCAGTTATATCCTTGATATATTATTTACCAAGTCATAAAAAAAAAACCTTTGTAGGCTGAGTTAAAGATACTAAGCATGTTGAGTATAGAAAAAGAAGAAAAAATGTAAAATAAGTACCTATGTAAAATTATTTTTAATATTAAGTATTTCTGCCTGTATGCCAGCAGATGCTCAAACATGGCATACCTAGGCTGACTACTACATAAAATTGGGTCCACCCTTTATGACAGAATTTTTTTCGTCATAATATTATTTTGCATAACAGCGGATAGCATAAACTTCATTTCGCAGAAAATCGTTTGGCATACACTCATTTATCATACATTTACAACGCATAATTTTATAAGTCAGAATCATCTTTAGGCATACATTTTATATCCATAATAATGAAAAAGGAGAACCGTCATATCGCAGAAAGTTCGCAGTCAGAATCGTCTCTTGGCATTACTTCATATCGATAGTCCTTAAAAGGCAGAATTATAATATCTCAGAAACTTAACAGTTAGAATCATCTTTTGGCATACATTTCATATCCATAATAATTGAAACGCTCATCTATTACATTACAGAAAAATCATATTCAGCACGCTGCATGCAGACATGCAAACAAGGATACACCATGCATGCAGCATGCAAGCAAGCATGCATGTGTGTGGTCATAAGCCTCGTCTCTGTGAGATGGAATGGGCTGTAATGCACCACGCGGGCCAAGTGCGGGTTGGTAGGATATCACATGTCTTCGAATTTTTTGTTCTAGGACATGCCGGTTTCCTCACGCTATTTTCCTTTACCGTTTTGAGAGCAGTGTTAATGTAATAATTTACACAAAGTACAGTGCCTGTGTGGGTTCCAAACTGCGACATACTACTCGTAAGTCGCGGCCGTTGCCACTAGGCCACCAATGCTCGCCATTTATTTATTAACTAGCTTCTGCCCGCGACTTCGTCCGCGTTAAATTTCTTGTTCCCCCGACCCTTCCCGTCGCGTCGAATCCCCATGAAAACCCGTGCGATTTTCCCTACATTTTTCATTACTGCTCCGCTCCTCTTGGTTTTAGCGTGATGTTATATAACCTATAGCCTTTCTCGATAAATAGGCTACTCAATACAAAAATATTTTTTTCAATTCGGACCAGTAGTTCCTGAGATTACCACGTTCAAACAAATAAACTCTTCAGCTTTATAATATTAGTATAGATAAGTAAACTGTACCTATTGAAGACCTATCCTGTATTTTACTTATAGCTCTAAACGAAGTCTAATCGAAGTTGATCGAACAACCCTCGGTTAGCCCGATAAAGCTTAACGTTCGTTAAAGTGACGAGCGTCAACATCTACTATTCAACGCGATCGGCGAATTTGGTACAAGCTTGTTTGCGAACTGTCTTTAACTTGAGGGTACTGTTGGGGATCATAAAATGGTTCGAGCGATTCTGATGGCTATATTTTTAGACAGATAATATGATTGGTATGAATTGGCTACTTATTTATGTATTTAGTTTATAAACCTTGTAAATATAATACCTAGATAGTTTTAACAAGTTAATAGTTTACGATGGAGAGGGCTATGCTTGGAGTTTCCCTACGCGATCGAATCAGAAATGAAGAGATCCGTAGGAAAACCAAGATAACCGATATAGCCCGAAGAATTGCCAAACTTAAGTGGCAGTGGGCAGGGCACATTGCTCGCAGAACGGATGGCCGATGGGGTCGGAAGGTTCTGGAGTGGCGACCGCGTACTGGAAGACGGAGCGTTGGAAGGCCTCCCACAAGATGGACCGATGACCTGGTGAAGGCCGCAGGAATACGTTGGATGCGAGAAGCAAAGAATAGGTCGAAGTGGCGGTGCTTGGGGGAGGCCTATGTCCAGCAGTGGACGTCTTTCGGCTGAAATGACGATGATGATATAGTTTACGATACACGGAATAAACATTTTACCAATAAAATGCCATCGCCAACCCGCTTGCCAGGCGTGGCGATTATGGCAAACCCTCCAAATTGGGGGAGGTCATGTCTAGCAGTGGATGTCGGCTGAAATGATAATGGTGACACATACTTTAAGTTTCTATGTCCAGATTAATTGTTGAGTTTAGTATCTTTGGTGTGTGATTAATATTCGGCCAACACGTGTAGTTTATTTTCTTTAATTGTCTTATTTGGTAAGCATCAACGGTTTTACCATCAATCATACATCATTCCGTGAGGTACCGGACGTAAAGAACAGTAGCATCCCATTTCTTCCCGAGGGTGTTGTAAGAGGCGACTAAGGGACTTACTAGAGAATGGGCAGCAGCATTCTCATGCATTATTCCATCATACTGCGATCGTCAACCCATCTGCCAAGCGTGGCGATTACCCTGCCAGGGTCGCGAGATTGTTCGAAAGAGATACCGTGACCTTGGCACATGGGCAACTGAAGGAGCACGGGTGGGTTTTAGTCAGTAAAAGTCTGACATGTCCTCCTGCTCCGCCCAGAGCGGCAGAAGTCATTTAATGATTTCCCATCCAGAGAAAAAAAAAAGCGTGGCGATTATGGGAAACCACCCTAAATTGGGGGAGGCCTAAGTCCAGCAGTGGACGTCTTTCAGCTGAAATGATGATGATGATGCCTACACTATTCATAAAGTTGTTTAACTTCTTTATATATAACGGAAATAATTGCTTCAAGCTAATCAATAAGCAAATAATTCTACTGAAAATCGAAAATTAGGTGTACCAAGAGAAATACACTACACGTATTTCCTATTTTATCACTTCTCAGGCCGTTCCAATATTAAGCACTCCAACCTTTTTACTAGTGATAAACACCATGGGAATTTGTATCGTGAAATGATTGAAACGCCATAAAAACCCCATCATATTTTATAGGCTTTTCCTTTTTATGGTTACACAGCGTGAAAATATTGCTGTTACTCATAAAATTTGGGAGGTAAAAAAATATTCGTGATTCAGTTAGGCACTCCATAAAATAAAGGAAGGTGTTAACATCGAGTTGAGTATGCGAAGGGATAAACTTATCGTTTGACTTATTATAGCGATTATATTTTTGCGATTGTAATCGTTAACTCCATCGTAATGAAACTGTATGTGATTGGATTCATCATCATAATCATTATTTCAGCCGAAAGACGTCCACTGCTGGGCATAGGACTCTCCCAATTGTGATTATAGTAAACCCCTCCAGGGTTTACCATAATCACCACACTTGGCAGGCGGTGTAGTATGGTGGTAAAATGCATATTTTGTTGCCTGAACAGAGAAAGGCCCGTGACTAGGGTTGCCAGGTCCTAAAACCGAAAAGCCGGACAGACCAGCCAGTTTAGCCGGACATTTGGGTAAAAAGGCAGGACAAGACACACCTCTATTTTTTCTTAGAATTACATAATAAAAAAAAAACAAGGCTTTTTATTATTTATCATAAAGTCTTCTTAAATTCGAATGAAACAACAGTTATGATTAATTTGTCAATATCCCAAAAAATACTAAAAAGCCTTACGAAAGCCGGACAGGCCGGACACTCTCTAATTTGGCCGGACACGCAACTAAAAAGCCTGACTGTGTCCGGCTTTATCCGGACGCCTGGCAACGCTACCCGTGACGGCGGCGCGCCGTGTTCCGTGCGCGCCTGTCTCTGAAGGAACTGCGGCCATTCGTGGCCGTTAGGGTGACGGGATCCGCATGTATTCCTGCGGGTCAACACCTAGCTGGGGGAGCGTGACGAAATGCGCAAGGACTCCAGCACCCCGGCTAAAGGTAGCAGCAGAACACCGTGTGGAAGTCAGTAGAAGTCTGACAGACCTCTCTACCCACCCAGGGTGGAGGACATCCATGAGGATTTCCACACGATAAAAAAAGGAAAAAAAATGGTAGTAAAATGCATAGAGAAACGCTGCTGCCCATTCTTTAGTAAGTCCCTTAGTCGCCTCTTACGACACCCACGGAAAGAAATGGGGTGGTGCTATTCTTTACGTCCTGCAACAATACAGTTGTGATTAGATTAGGTATACTCCTACTTTTTTGTAATAAATCGATTATCATTTTCCAAAGCTTGTATTCATCATCTGCCTAGCCTTTATCTAAGTATATTGGAGTCGGCTTCCAGGCTAAATGGATGCAGCTGAATATTAGTATCCTACATAGAACAGTGGCTCTGTGCAAGCTTTGGAGGTCAAATAGGCTCTAAAGCCCAATATATAATGTGATAAATAGTTTGAATTGTTTTTTTTTCAAGATTTATGTTGCAATCTGTTCCGTGCGAATATTCGGAATTTGGCATCTATCACAGAAAATAAGCCTTATTTTCCACACCAAAACACCAAATAAAGTCGATACACCAATAGCTCAACAAAATTACGTGTTTCACATATTCTATACAAAAATCGAGCCCAACTTTTAAAGGGATAATGCAAAAAACTTCGAGAGTAAACAGGCTCTGCGGAACGCGACCGTTTTGACGTAATGAAGTTATCAAGTACGCAGTTTGCGGCATACGCCAAGAGTATAAGGCTTTCCACAAACGAGCCACTTCTTAAAGGCGCAGCGCGTGGCAGCCAACAGCCACGAATGCGACGCGAGTAAGTCACTACGAGATATGAATAATGTAGTCCACTGTAGCTTGTCCCTGACTTCAGTGGTTAATTCAAACATTTTGAATCGGTTTTTCAGTTGTTTCGTCAGTCAAAAAGTTGAAGGTAGTTGCAAACCCAGGCCTAGTTAGGTATCTATGGAGAAAAGCGGGCTAGAAATTGCAAATTGTTACTAAAACTTGGTTATCTACATATTTTATGTTGAAGTTATAAATGTGAGGGCGATGTATAAAGACTAGCAATTTAAAGCATCCGTAATTAAAACCAAAATAAAATAACAGTTCTGAAATAAATTAAAATAAGCAGCTAAGAGATGACCGGTCCCTGTCCTGTCCCATTTTACGAACATGAGATATAGAAAGAAAGAAAGAAAGAAAAATAGTTTATTCTGCACAAACAAAACGCACAACATGAAATAAAAAATTGTTACAAAAAAAGAAAGAAAAATGCGTACAAGGTAGCCAAAAGCCACGTATTCAAGATAAAAAACGTTGTAGAATGTTACCTATGGCTATGCCTATGGATATGGATGAGCATCATTCAGCTCAATCATACTACATATACATATAATACAGAACTTAATGATCCAACACACGCCAGCGCTAGCGAGACATTTGAGTGAGCATGACATACTCTCAGCTACCAGAGCAATTTATTCATTTATTTAAAGTTCTCGCACACAAAAAAGTGCTTAATGCTTAATTCAAGTCAATGAAAGGCGTACTTACCAACTAAACTGGTAGCTTTATAGTAGGAACATAGTGCTCACACATGTGCTGAGGGTTCGTGTACGAGCAGCCTACTACTCAATATTCGCATCACGAAGAAAAATTATTTACCTACCGAGCTAGAACGATTTGTGATCCTTGCTCTTTACGTAATTGAGGCCGATGTTATTAAAGTTTATTTTTATGTGAAAAACATGTTTTAGGTAAAGAATAGGGTACTGATTTTATGGGACGTTTATGAGACGTTTTGTTGACGTCCTTTTTTAATGGTTTTTTTTTTTAGAGGAAGATGTGCGTCTTTTTTAACGTGATCGTTAATGGATTATTTTATAATTTGGGTGAACATTTGACATGATTAAAATAATCTATATAGGTATCTTTATGGTATAAAAATGTTTTTTTTGGTCATAGTCTTACTATCCTGCTTTACCTATTAACACTGTAATTCGAAGACGTTGTATAAGCCAATTGTTTTAAAAAGAGTAACCAAGGATTTTTTGGTAGCTCTTCTCCATAGGAAACGCCCAATAAGAACCGTGCACCTCCCTTCTGACGTTTCATAAAAATAGGTGCCCAATAGGTTTCCGTGAAGTAAAATATTTTAATTTCATGATGATTTTGAATGCTGTAGGTACAATTCATCTAACTTGGAAAAAAGAATAAGCGATTAAAATTAAATCAAAGTATTTTTATTTCACATTAACCTAAATGGGCACTCATGGAAACGTCAAAAGCTAGGTGCACGGTTGCAAATTGTTGATTCAAATTCCTAGAAATTTAAATTAATAAAAAAATAAACCGCCGAAAAAACTGAAAAGCAAAAAATAATAAACCTTAAAATTTTGAGTCGCCGCTTTGAGTGATTGATTGTTCATTGATTTTTCAGCCCCGACTCAAAATTTTAAGGTTTATTATTTTTCGGTTTTCAGTTTTTTCGGCGGTTTAATTTTTTGGTTAAAAAGTTTTTATTTTATATTTTTTGTGGCTTTAATGGACTAATATATAATGGACTATACCCTATCCAACAAAGAAAGAATTATCAAAATCGGACTACTCTGTATAAAGTTATGCCTGATCATACATTACAATCAGTGAGTGAACAATCAATCATCCCCTGTTTTCCGACCCTTAGGGCTCGATTTAGTTTTCCAAATTTATATGGGACTAACTTCGGGGTACACCCTTTCCAATAAAAAAATGATTATCACAATCGAACTACTACATGTAAAAAGTTATGCGTGGTCGTTGAGGAATTCCCTGTACTGTCTATGGTCTCCATCATCAGACCTGTTATGGCACTTATAACCCATATGGGTGCAAAGTTCTCATCAATAGAAATGAAATAAGTCCAAACACCAGGTAATTGCTGTAAGTCGTTGAGGAGTTCCCTCGACTGTCTTTTGGCTTCATCATCAGAGCAACTTCAGACCTTCATTCAATAGCAGTGCTTTAAGATAATTAATGAAAAAAAATAAACGCACTAGTCGCCACTACGATTTTCGAAGGCTCCCATCGACTTCTCTGGGATGCTATCATCAGATCCTGGTTTCCTTATCATGGTACCACCCTTGGGTTATCTCCTTTCCAACAAAAAAGAATCATCAAAATCGGTTCATAAACGACGAAGTTATCCGCGAACACACATTAAAAAAAAATATACGGCCGAATTGAGAAACCTGCTCCGTTTGTTCGTCGGTAAAAAATTAAGGAAGAAAACTTCATCAACCTTTCCAAACATAAGTTAGAACAGGTTTATTGTAAAAGCATCATACACAACGTACAGCGGTCATAACCAGATTGAAATATCTTATTACAAGACAATCCACATTTTAATGACAACAACAGAAAATAAACAGTTCATTCGTGGCAGTCGGCTAGCTTCCATTGTATTTTCTTCGAGAAAATGGCGTATCCATTTTCCTTGCTAATAAGATTCGAACCTAGTCAGATACAACACAATCCAGAACTTACAGCTGAATACTAATGCACTACTTATTTTGCTCTCAGATTGAAATCTCATTTTCTTGCGCTCCATGACTTTGTTGTTTCAAAATAATATCTGGAATGACAGTTACTAGTCTACTTTTGAATCAAGTTCGCGAAGAAAATATCTGCTCTGAATATTACGGGCTAGTTTCGTAACACATAATGGCAATGTGTTTTGTTGTGACAGTTCAACGTTCATTGCGCCATTTAAGTTGTTTAGCAGACGATTTTTTTAACATATGAACCAATGGGTTAGTCGTTTCCTTCAAAATTCGTGTGATTAAAAGTGAGTAACGGATTTCGGGTACAGGTCCAATAAGTCAACTTGTAGTACTTGTGTTTTTTAGAATATATGAAAATAAATTTTATGGTTTCATTTATCATGAAACAAGCATGGTCTTAAATATCTAACACGAAATGCTCAATGTGTAGTTCAATGGTGAGTATACTTCTCTTGAAAAATGCTGTTATGAATAAATACGACTTTTAATTTGAAATCATTTACATACTAAATATTTCACCATTGGCTGAATAAAACGAAAAAGTGTTTACCTATTTTTATCATAGGCGTACTGGCTGAATGCACGGAAGGAATTTTGTTTGTTTGAAAAACGAATAAAATATTCATTGAATGTCATTTGTCATTTGTTTTGGCGCCAACGCTTTCGATATTTTTTTTATCTTCGTTTTAAAAGTTAATTGCAACGGGTTAATTCGTAATTATTATAAACTGGAAGAAATAATATACTTAATTATGGTCTAATTCAGTAAGTGTTTGTTTACTGTTTTATTATAAAGTAACTAGCTTATGTTTTGTTTTTGCGTTAAAAATTATCGCTGAGCAGTTAGTAGAACATTATCGTAGTTTACGAAAAGATAATCAACCTTTTGTAAACATTAAAATATACTTTATTTTTATCTAAGTGATAAATAAAGTAGTACCAATGACGCACTATTATTAAATAATCAAAATGATGATTTTCTTACACTAAAAACTCTTCACCTACTTACTAGGTACATTTTCCATAGCAAATTTGATAATGCTTAATTATCAGCATGTTCCCAACGCTCGGGCACATGCTTCCTCTCTGTATCCCCGGAGTAGGCCGTAATCCACCACGCGGGCCTCGTATGGTTTGGTAGATGTCACGTGTCCTCAAACTTTTGGTTCTAGCACATTGCATTTCCTGAAAATGTTTTCCTTCACCGTTTTAAGAGTACTGGTGATTAAATAATTTACGGAAAATAAAGAACCTGGCTGGGTTCTAAACGATGACCGTTTTCCGATAAAAATGAAATAATAAAATAACTAAATTACGTTTTTTGTCAACAGGCGACGCCATGCAACGAAAAAGCGTGTCTTGGCAGTGTGATGGCCATCCCTGGCCGTGGAGAAGTGCCAAGAGAGCCCGAGGAAGTTCTCAACGATGCCAAGGACTTTCTTGGACAATACTTCGCGTCTATACGCAGGTAAGGAATATTTTGGTACTTGTTAATATGGTTTGAGAACTGTGGGTACGATTTCAGAGACGAAACTCAAATGTTACCCAAATAATTGAAGCCAGAACAATACATAGTTCACCAACATCTGTAGCCTTCTCCAAAATATATTGGGATTGGCTTCAGTGTAACCTGATGCATCTGAATTGGTATTTTACATGAAGTGACTGCCTCTCTGACCTAAACTCCACCGAGTTACTGTAAACCACGATATCCGTTGGTAAGACTGGTTGTCAATTCATTGGTAGCTATGTATACAAACAAGTAAGTTCAAAAACAAAAACCTGACTACTGAAAAATCACGCTCTAAATGTATTGAAAAGAAAATATTCTCATCTGCAAGCTGTGATCGTATGCCACTTCAATCAGCCTAGAACTTATGATCGCTTACTACTGTTATAATATTGTTTTATTAGGCTAGTTGGCATATTCAGTTTTAATAAATAAATGATAAATTGTTTATTTTCTTAGACAACAGAGATCCATTTTATGCTAGTAAGTTAGGTACAAAAAAAAAGCAAAACAAAACTTAAGAGCTATGTTAGTGTGTTATTTTAACCAATAAATACAGAAACTATTATTTACAAATATGCACCAAGACAATATGAATCACTCCTGCCTAACCAACACTTGCATGAAGTGCTTCATCATTGGTGAATTAAATTTGTCCACTAACATCTTCAGAATACTATTAGGGCTGGACCGTGTTCTTTCCAAAAGTGACGCCGTTTTTCTCCTTATCATAGCGTAGAAGTCGTGAACGCGCGCCTGTGCGAACATGCCAGAAGCACTACAAAAGTGCGGCAGCCCCAACAGCATTCTAAAGCTGTTATTGTACTGAACTCTCATGGCGTCCATTGTTTTCCGCGTGTAGCTGGCCCACAGGCTGCTTGTGTAAAAGGTCTGGCAGTAACCCTTTGAACAAAGTAATTTTAACCTCCTTACTACAGCATGCAAACCTGCGTACCAGCATATTGCTTCTCACAGCAAGAGCCCTGCGCTCGCGTTCTATATCTTCATGGTCTTTAAGCTCCTCCGTTAAGTAGTGACCCAAGTATTTTGTTTGTTGAGCACTTGGCTCGTATGATTGTTTCCTACCGGAGGCCCTAAAGATCATGAAATGGCTCTTTTTACAATTATACAGCAGACCATGGCTAGCAGCGTACCCTTCACAATGTTCCAGAAGCTCCCGTATAGAGCCAGTCGTTGGACCCAGCAACACCATGTCATCTGCGTAACTGAGGTTAATGCGACGTGACATAGTTTATAACCAGCAGACAATCAAAACGCTTCCAACGATACCTCGAAGTGACAAATTATGATAAGTAGTTGAGAGGTTATGCGGGAACGTATACATACATATGTACCTACATAACGGTTAAAATCATAACCCTCCTTTTTGCTTAACCGTAGTCGGGTCTAATACGACTATTATGGCACAATGAAGGACGAGTCTGATACATTCCAAAAATATCATAGCATCTATTTAATGTTGACGCACGAGTAATTGTTGCCCCATTTATTTCTGAAGGCTATCGGCGAGAGCAGTTGGTTTACCAACAGCAAAGGAATTTTCTATATAAAAAAAAAAAAAATGTTAAGAACAAGGCTCCTTCGTCGAGATAAATTTTCTTGATTGACACATCATGGGCTCGGCGCATCGAGACCATAAACAAAAACCTACGTTATTGAAATATCTTTTTAGCATAAACAAATAAACGCAGCTTAGCCTTAAAATGAAAACGTTTCCTGCTAAAAAAAATATAACGTAGTATAATCGTAAAAAATAACTTTTGTTCCACTCGAGTATTATGTTAATATCGCGGAGAGTGTAGCAAGCCATTCATATGGACTTGTTTTGACGTCTGACAACGCTTATTTCTTTCACACGCTTTGAAGAGGAGGAAATTTCCTCATTTTTCAAACATTAACACTAGATCAGGGAAAGGAATTAAGACAATCTCTTCTCTTTGAAAAAGACTTGTCGGTTCAAGAATGTAGAATTTGTGCAAAATTAATTAATGCATTCTCAAGTTGCATTTTGCTTGAGAGAATTCTAAAAGACTAGTTTAATTTTCTTTGTAATAGACTTGGAATATATCCAGTTGGTTTATTTTATACTAGACCTTGACTGGTTAGTTGATAAACTTGGGCAACCATTTGCAATAAATTGCTTCAAGGGATTTGAGCATTACTTTAAGACTTTATTCGCCCCATAAAATTAGGGTAGAGAAAGTCGGGATTTCATGAGCTATTTGGGTTTCAGCACAATATGTGATGTTTTGTAACAATTCTATTATGAGAATTGCTTTCGAGAAAACTTTCGACACTAAAATTTTATTGCTGCTATATAAAATTATAATTTCATATGTAAAATTCTGTTTTAAACATAGGTTGTATTTTATTACTAAAACTACTACTACTTCGTACATTATTAATAAACTAAATATAAGGACAAATTTTATTAATAACTTCAATAAATAATGAATACCAGTTAAGGGGTCCGTTGGTACCTACCTACTGGAGTACCTATTTACTTGTTTTGTAGTTTTTCATTATGAAGTAATAATTTTCTTTAAATCGGTAAAGCTGTTTAACACAAAGTCAGACAAAAACTGTAATAATATTGTAATTTATTGTAGTTTCAATAACCGTATTAGGGATACGGATCCCGAGTTCCGCCTTGTATAAAGAAGTTCAGCATTTGGGCCGTTCAAACCGTCGACCTTTGTATCAGATAAACATCAAAAGTTACTGTTGCTGTAGTTGAACTTTTTGATATCGTAAACTTTGATATCGATTGAGAGTACTGTAGGTACTTAAACATTTCTCAGTTTAATTTTTTTTACATATCGTATATTTTTCTACTTTTGTATCGTACGGCGGCAACAGATTTTAAGTTATAGATTTGTTACATTTAAGTACTGAAGTCATGGGTAAACTTCAGTACTTATAAAGCAATTAGCTTAAAAATATCGTAAAACTCACTAAAGGCAAGTTTGAAGTATTTAAGGTGACGCAAAGTAATGCTATGCGACGTACACTCGCAAAAGAAAAAAACACGGGAACATTACAAATGGCTTCCTACATACACAATCAGGCCATATTACATAACTTTGCATTGAGTTTAATTTATACTTCATTGCACATCTATTCTGGCACTGAGTAAGTCTTTTACTGTGAATTAGTACACGATGTTAGAGAAAATTATTGGTGTTATTGTCACGAATTTGTTTATCGCGAGGTTCATGTATGTAAACCATACGATATTTAGTTTAAACTTTTATTTTGGTATTATGGTTCATGAAAAGAGCGCAGTGGGGGCCCCGTGGAATAGGCCGCGACTTACGAGTACGGGCGTAGGATTGTGTAAATTATTTAATCACCAATGCTCTCAAAACAGTAAAGGAAACGGGCATGTCCTAGAACCTAAAAATCGAAGACATGTGACGTCTGCCAACTCACATAATTATCATATCTTAGTCGCGTCTGGTCTGCCAGAGTCGCGAGATTTGTTCGAAAGAGATACCGTTGCCCTGGCATATAGGCAACTGAAGGAACACGGGTGGGTTTAAGTTAGTAAAAGTCTACGCCCTTGCGCTCCACCTTAGAGCGGGAGAAGTCAATTGATGATTTCGCAACCAAAAAAAAAACCGTGTCTGGTCTTCCAAACAGACTTCTTCATTAGTCTTTTTGTTTCAGAGCCAATACAACAGCACATGAAGCTCGCTGGAAGGTGGTCCAAGAAGAAGTGGCGAAGACTGGTACCTACCAGCTGACTACCACTGAACTGGTGTTTGGCGCCAAACTGGCTTGGAGGAATGCCAGTCGATGCATTGGGAGAATACAGTGGTCTAAGTTGCAGGTATGGAATAAACTTCTATATTATTTAACTACTGCTCTACTGTAAGCCGATGTAAGTATCGTAGCTGCAAGTGGCGTTCTTTAGTTTTTGCGTACCAACATAGGAAGAAGGCGTAACGACATCTTTATTGAAGTTAATTATACTAATTCAAAATTTGGTTTTCCTATTTGAGATTATTTTAGGTTACTTGATGAATAAAAGTAAGAAAAAGTTCTTTAAAAATGTTGAAAAAAATACGACCTGCATAGTCTGAACAATTATAACGTTTCATTCCCACCTTTTCTTTGCTGAGTTTCTCAAGTTTTCTCCAGAAGTTGCAAAATAAAATATTATCATTAAGCGTTGTTAGAACAATTTTAGTTCGTTATTTCTGACGAGAGAAAAAACTGTAATGGACACTTGCTGACTGGCTGTTTCTAGACGGGTACATTTCTTTTACGCGCGCAAATTACTTAATGAAAATGTAAAAGAACCTTATTAGTGAAGTCCGTTGTTTTCACATTCTTCACTTTATTGCCGTTTGTTTGAACTGTCCTTTTGTTAAACATTTTTCCCTTTATAAGTGTAGGTAGAAGACATATTTTCTGCAGTTTTTCAATCAATGGATACACGGTGTCAGAGACAGTGCCGCGCAGCCTTTTTCCAGGGATTTAGAACATGATTCTGGTGTCCCTGTGGTGAATTTTTTCGGCCACTATTAAAACATACCTGCTGATTATCATTTTGGCTGCTACACGATTTAATTATTTGTATTGTCAGAATCGAAGATAAAATTCTACGCTAGGAGATATAGAATCATTTGCTGAATTCATGTATGTCATGTATGAATTCATGGTTACAATTATGCGCGTCGTTGTCTATGCCACCCTGTATGTATTTTCAGGAAAGCTGAATAATTCTGCGTATCTTTGTTTAAATAATCATTAATTCATAACTTTTGAAATGAATTATTATGAAAACTCACGATCATGAAATGTGACAGTAAAATCACCATTCCTGTGAAAAAAATATATGTAAGTACATAACATCCGCTGTGAAAACGGATAAACAACGTCTCTAATATCAACGAGATCATTATTCTAAAAACTATCAACAATTTTTTATTCAGTACAACCAAGTACAACAATGGGCAAACTACCCGCCAAACGAAGGCCTCAAGAATCAATTATAGATACAAGTACTTGCCTTCTTTAGCGACCTGCAAGAAAAACGGGAACTAAATGAATTTGCTGACTCTAATGAGAAAACTCCCATTTCGCCCTGTGAGAGTAAAAAAAAACTGTAGGCAATTAACGGCTAGTTTTCCGTGAAGGTTCCTCTAAGCTTTCACTAGGACTGTGCAGTGAATATGCAGTTTAATTTTTCTTAGAAATTTTTACGGTTAAATAATTCTGATCTTTATAAATACAAATTAAATGGTATTTATTATAAAAGCTTGAGAATTGTTGAACCCATTTGGCAATTTTTAATTCCAAATGTACGTAATGCCCGAGTTTGCTTTAAAAAAGGAAGAAAAATTTGAAAAGAAAAATAGAATATTCAGGAAAAATTTAACGGTTAATGAATACTTTTTCTATTGGTTTTTTGTATCATCAGCCTATATTGTTCCCACTGCTGGGACACAGGCCTCCTCTTGATGAGAGGGAGTGGGCTGTAACCCACCACGCGGGCCCAGTGCGGGTTGGTAGATGTCACATGTCTTCGAATTTTTGGTTCTAAGACATGCCGGTTTCCTCACGATGTTTTCCTTCACTGTTTTGAGAGCAGTGGTGTTGAAATTATTTACACAAAGTAAAGCGCCTGCCTTTTTTTTTGGATGGGAAATCATCATGACTTCTGCCGCTCTGGGCGGAGCGGGAGGGCGTGTCAGACTTTTACTGACTAAAACCCATCATCCTTCAGTTGCCCATGTGCCAGGGTTACGGTATCTCTTTCGAACAATCTCGCGACCCCAGCAGGCATCGGTCCTAGCAGACCCCTTCAGTGTTGCTGACATCTCTTTGAGGCGCGCGTGGAACACTATGCGCCGTCGACCCGAGCCTGGTCCTTACTGGGCGGCGAGCTCCCCATTGCTCGCCACCCGTAAGCTCGCACCTACGGTGGCCGGGAGTTCGCTATCGACTCCCGAAAAGCGCTTGCCTGGGTTCGGAGCCACGAGCTACAACTCGTAAGTCGAGGCCGATAACCACTGGGCACTGCGGTTTTTTGTATGAACCCAACAAACTACCTATATACCTATCATCATCATTTCAGCCGAAAGACGTCCACAGCTGGACAAAGGCTTCCTCCAAGCTCCGCCAATTCGACTGGTTTTGTGCTTACCGCATCCAGCGGATTCCTGCGGCCTTCACAAGGTCATCGGTCCACCTTGTTTGAGGCCTTCCAACTCTACGTCTTCCGGTACGCGGTCGCCACTCCAGAACTTTTCGGCCCCAACGGCCATGAGGGCCTCAGTACAATGCTCGATGACCTATATTGAAATTTTGATAAGACAATGTCGGGTTAGACAGAACTTAAATCATCATCATCATTATTTAAGCCGAAAGACGTCCACTGCTGGACATAGGCCTCCCCAAGCACTGCCATTTCGACCGTATCAGTGCTTCTCGCATCCAGCGGATTCCTGCGGCCTTCACTAGGTCATTTGGTCAAACTCGGGCCGATCTTCCAACGCTACTTAATATATTTCACTAAAAACGACTCAGTTTTTCACAATTTCCAGAAATTTCACAATATCAGTGAATCTGTAAAATACTGACACAATTATTATTACGAAATTCGTTACAATGATTATTGAGCCATTTCAAGCAATGAATGTTTCTATTCATTTAATTAATTCCAGGTCCTCAATTGAGAGGAGTAAAATAAAATTTATTCAACCAATAGAAAATTCTCGTTCGTTATATTCCTGAATAGAGCAGTCTCAGACGTTTACTTGTTACGCCTACAGAGCTCTCAGAATGAGTACAATTAGCTGTCTGTTTGTTTCAAGTTAGAGTAGATAATAATAATAATTGAAGCCTATCGTGAACAATGCCTGAACGCAAGTAATATTACGTCTTCATTTACTTTAGTTCCTTTGACTAGAAAATTGAATTGTCTAGAATTATTTCAAGGAACTCTTAAGCTTGCCGCTTTACTACTGCCTCGTTGGTCTGGTGGTCGCCAGCGTTACTGCTGAACATGAAGTCCTGAGTTCGATTCCCAGATCACGCAAAGTTAGGTTAGTGGCGGTTAGTGGCAAAAGCCTCGCCCCCTATTCCATTGGATTTAAACATAACTAGCGAAAAGTGGGTGTGCATAGGAACACCTCTGCCCAACCCTGGGGAAACAAGTTGTGAGGTTATGTCATGTAAACTCCTTAGGATGATAAACTGATTTAATATCTGTGACTAAAAAAATTAATTAAAAATACCTTTACGTTTTTCCAAAAATCTCAGAAACCACAATAATATTTTTGTAATTAGAACCGCTAGCAGACGTCGTCGTAACGACTTTAATTCATTCGTTCATTTCCATTCACTCTGTCGGTTAGCGAAGGATGAGGGTGACTTAAATCGGCATTACCAGACCCGACTGCTAAATCCTTGTGATGTTCGCGAGTACGTTTTGTAATTACGCGGCTTAAACAGATTGCTTCGGTTAATCGGAACGAACGATTTGATTATAGAGTCTCGGTCTTGAGGGACTATTCTGAAAATCTTATTTGTTTTCTCTTTAATAAAAAGCAAAGATTTGACTTTCAAAATTAGATAATTCTATTCAATTTGACTTTACAATGGTAAAGAAAATATTTTTAAAAAGAAACGTAGCTTCATATTTTCCTTTCCGGATAACATTGTTAACATAACGAATGATGTCATTTTTCGCTGATGGGTTTAAGTTTGTAAACTTAAGAGAATCCAGTGATGCGCAAAATCTATTTTTAATCTATCAATACGTTGGGATGCTGAGTCATAATCGTCAATCAATCTTCGTGTTGACAGTTCTAAATAAAGATGAAAATAATCTTCAATTGATCTGGAGTAGATACTTTATAATTAATTGAAATTTTGTATACCACTTAGGTAAGGTTAGGTAAGTAGTTCGCACGTCAGACTTTGACATTTAACCGGCTTAGCATAGTACGGAGTTTCGATAGAATAAAGGCTCTCATAGACTGGCGCGAAGAGACTGTAGGAGAATAATTTCTATGAAAATTTCATGGTAATCGATTTACCAGAATCCTGTAGCAGCCTATCTGCGGGACCCTTAAGAGGCCAGCTTATACAGGTTTTGTTAAAAGTGACGCGCGGCTAAGTACATAGTACATGTAGCCAGATCCTTAAATCTAATTTATCCTAATTTATTTGGAAGGGACAGAAATGATTACGCTTAGGGATTACATAATCTTATTTTACTAAACGTCTTGCGCAGGTTCATTTATAGTATGTCTACGCTTTAAAACTTCTCTTTCGGTACTAGCTTTAAAGTACGCTACTATAACGATTAGATTCGGTAATCGAGAAATCCATCGTTAATTTTAACGAATTAAAATAAACCTACAAAAAAAAAAAATACCCTTAAAACAGAATAAGTCCCGCGGCGTATCGCGCTCTCTCGACCTGTTAATACGACAGTGAGCGATGCGACGATTGCCTACCACTCACCACTTTCCCTAACATTTATCTACGAGTATCTTATTCGACACCGATGAGATTTTAACGAATTTCGTTAAAGCTTGACGAATTAAGAAATGGATTTGTGGAATGAATTTGAATTTTTTAAATTGAAACTGTAGGGGATTGAGGCTTAACAATTTACGTAAGATTGCTATCTTTATGTATCTAATCAAATAAACCTTATTTCAGTTCATGTAATGTTTCTGTATTTCCAAAAGGGTTAGGTAGGGATGAATGAGATGGATGTACGCCCACATTTCACCATAAGTCACATGTTATTGGGAGCGAGCCATCATGTGAGCACTAATCCAGATTCCAAGCTAATACTGAAAAAAAAAACCAGAAGGATAGCCAGGCCCAGGAATCGAACCCAAGAGCTCATGCTCAACAGTACCGCTTGCGATCACTAGACCATGGGAGTCCGTTTTGTTAATAGTGCTTTACACACGATACATATAATTCTTAAATCCGCGTTTAAGATTATTAATCTAGGTAAATAAAAAAAGAACTATAACTATTAAACAGAAAATATATGTCCTAATACGTAAAAATGGTTAAAGTTGTCTAAGGCATTACCACAAAAATAAAGCTTTACAATTAACTGCAGTTTTTAATAAAGCTTATTTCTCAACCCCATTTATCCATTCGGAATATTGAATAACATTCCAACACGGTATTCAGTGAAGTCTAATGAAGCTTTCCTTTGTGTTCCATGTAAATGTGCCTAAAGGTGTGCTTATATGAACAACTGAAATTGTTCAGTACTTCAAAAAATCGAAATGTTTTATCTGAAATGGTTAGTCATCTGATTCTTGGGGCAAATGTTTAAAGTTTATACAGTATGTATCAATAAGAGCGGTTATATTTAAGGACGACCGCAACTATTACGGCTTTATAGAATTATATTCATCAAAACCACCCTAGAAGTTCATATAATCCCATTGAATGACTGTTTTATGAAAAATTTCAGTAAAGTAAGTTATTCATGATTCATCATCATCACCATCATCATTTCAGCCTTAAGACGTCCACTGCTGGACATAGGCCTCCCCCAAGCTCCGCCACTTCGACCGGTTTTGTGCTTCCCGCATCCAGCGGGTTCCTGCGGCCTTCACAAGGTCATCGGTCCACCTTGTGGGAGGCCTTCCAACTCTACGTCTTCCGGTACGCGGTCGCCACTCCAGAACCTTTCGGCCCCATCGGCCATCTGTTCTGCGAGCAATGTGCCCTGCCCACTGCCACTTCAGTTTAGCAATTCTTCGGGCTATGTCGGTTACCTTGGTTCTCCTACGGATCTCTTCAATTCTGATTCGATCACGTAGGGAAACTCTAAGCATAGCCCTCTCCATCGCCCTTTGGGTGACTTTCAGCCTTCTAATAAGGCCCATTGTGAGCGACCACGTTTCGGTTATTCATGATTAAATTTAAAAAAATACAAAAATTTAAATTAATACATAGGTAGGTACTGTCATAAAACAGGAATCATATTTTGTTCAGCATACTACCTGATATTGACCTGCGAAATCTAAATTAAATTTCGCAGCCTTTCTTGGTAGGTACTTTCCTCTTAAGAATGAGGTACAGACCATCGTTTTTTGGGAATGTCATCTCGCAACTCGAGAGCTGATTAACTGGACTTGCCTTTGGCTACCTTCACGAATTAAAGCGTCCAGCCAGGGATTACAAACTTAAAACTAGAGCTACTACTTGCTAAGGGGGCCTGTGGGATACGGAACTCGGCTTAAAGCATCGCTGGTAGAGGGCAGCAAGCGATGGGTTGGATCGGAAAGGACCATCAGACTAAATAACTTATTTATACATAGGTAGGTATCCTACTGAAGTTTTGTAGAGGATAATTGATAAATTTTTCGCGAATATGATGTTGTTCACACGGAGAAAGCTATTTGGGCTGAAGGTCTGTACCACACGCTTTAAAGAAAATTGCCAGATCAGCCCGCAAAATTAAAATTTTCTTACGATTTTACAATTGTTAATTCACTCAACCCAAATATATGGAACGACTGATTGATCAATCGTCTTGTAGTGGCATCTATATAGCCACATGCGAGCTATGCATTACTGACGTCACACAAAATCCTACATCACGCACGCAGAGTTTACCGCGTAGCCCTTTTCTACGGCAATTCTAATAAGCAATGCAGCAATTTTGAGGATTTGACCTGGTTCATTTCCCTAAGTCTCCCACTACCTTCATCAAATGTAAAGCTTCGGTTTCTTAAGAAACTGGTGAATCGTCACAAAATAATGGCTATCCAAATACAAAGCGTTTTATGACGTACATTGTTCAACTAAATACTGATGACAATGACAGATTTACATGACAGTCATTATAAATGTTGACTACCGTCCTTCCAAGAAGCCGTAGCTTTACCGGATAATCATCGCCAAAAAAATTGCTCCATGTGAGCTGACACGAATTAATCATATGTGTTCGTGCAACAGGTCTTCGATTGCCGGCAAGTGACAACTACGAGCGGAATGTTCGAAGCGCTGTGCAACCACATGAAATATAGCACCAACAAAGGGAATATTAGGTGAGAACGTTTTATTATTAATAGTATTCTTCCATTCTTAAAAGTGGAATGTGTGTGAGGGTTTGTTCTTTGCTCTTTAGCACAGGGAAAAAGAAAATTAAAAGTGGATTTGAGTTGGCGTGTAGAGTTTATGATTTTGAGAGTTTTGTTTTTACATAAATGTTTGTGAAGATAAAAATATTGTTTACTGCAAAAGGGAAACACACAAAGTTTAAAAGATCTTTAAGTTGCCCACCAGTGAGACGATGCAAGCTGACAGTAATCACCAATAAAATTTTCGAAACAAATTACATATTAAAGAGACACCCAAAGTTTTATGGAAACCTGCAGACAAAATTACTCAATTAACCATTATTTCCAACAGGTCAGCCATGACAGTATTTCCTCAACGTACGGATATGCAGCATGACTACCGGATATGGAACAGCCAGCTCATCAGCTACGCCGGGTACCGACAGCCTGATGGTACCATACTGGGTGACCCCATGCACTGCGAGTTTACTGACGTAAGTACATACAATTTCCTGCCAGGGTCGCGAGATTTGTTCAGAGGAGATGCCGTGGCCCTGGCAGATGGGCAACTGAAGGAATACGGGTGGGTTTTAGTCAGTAAAAGTCTGACACGCCCTTCCGCTCCACCCAGAGCGGGAGACGTCATTTGATGATTTCCCACCCACAAAAAAAAACACAAAAAATTTGTAGGGTAGATACACAATACTCTAATTTTAATTTACCAGACTAAAATGACAGTTGTTACAAGGCTTAACTGTCATGTTGACAAATCGCAACTGTCATTTTAGTCTATCAAATGAATATAGGTAATATTATGTTCAGTAATATCAGAGTAGTGCTTAAACTACTAAGTAGCTAATATGCTTCAGTGGAATAAAATAGGTGTTAAAAAAAATCTTATCTTATATTAATCTTATCTTTTATTCATTCATTCATTCACTGACAGCCTACACCACTACGTCTAGAAGTGTGACATTTTGCGCAAGAGTTCATTTTATAATAAAAGTAAGCACTAAGCGGCAGGGTTTTAGATTCATCCCCTTTTTTTTTTTTTTTGGATGGGAAATCATCAAATGACTTCTCCCGCTCTGGGCAGAGCGGGAGGGCGTGTCAGACTTTTACTGACTAAAACCCACCCGTGTTCCTTCAGTTGCCCATGTGCCAGGGTCACGGTATCTCTTTCGAACAATCGCGCGACCCCCCCCCTTAAGGGGTTAAATAGGGGTGAAAGTTTATGTGCAAGGTCATCATTTTTGCCGATGGGAAACCCTATTGGACAGATGGTTTGCAATTATCTATATAATTATGTCGTAACGTATTATATTATATTTGGACGTATGTAGAAGAAATTAAGTAATAGATAAGCTCACGAGACAACACACATCATGAACAGAACTGTGTAGACGTCAAAAAATAACACAGTTTAGGATTTATTTCATACTAGCTTTTCACATTGTCTTCGCTCACGGAAATGACTAAATAGTCGGAAATTACCCCAGGAGGACTTACTACCAGGTTAAAAAGTACTATGTGTTTATTAAGGTTTTTAATCACTGTGTGTCTACGTTCATCCAAATTCATTCAATCGTTTATACGTGATTTAGTAACAAACATCCAAATATACAAACTTTAACATTTACAAGGATCCACCGAAGTTTCAAAACGAAAACCTATTTATTTTACACTCGAATAACTTCAACCCGCTCCTATATTCCACCGCCTCTCTATTCACAATAAAACTTTTAAAACTAGATCGTATCACACGATTGATGGTCATTGAAAAACATTCAGTTTTTGCATCCGCCACAAATAAATCATCCAACAGCTGACATATCTCGTTCCCATGCACCTGCTACATGCAAACAATACTAAAACTAAATATACTACACACATCATTGTTTACAAAACCATTGTTTAGTGTTGAATTTAATTAGGCCCTGTTTATTTTAGAATGACTGATTACGTGAATGAAACGGTCTTGCATAACTATAGTTATTTGTTTAGGATATCACAATTGTATGGCACATTTGGGTCGTGTAATCGCGTTTGTTATGTCACAAATGTCTTTTGTATAGAGTTGGCTTGTTAATGTTGAATTAGAATTGTAAAAATAACAACTAAGTGTAGTTAGGGTTTTAAGTAAATTGACAACCTACGTTAGTGTTATAATGGCTTGAATTTATGGTTTAAGGGCTCCCGTAAAAAGACGCGACGCGACAGCGAGTTGCGACTCTCGTAAAGAAATTTCTATGAAAACTACAGGGAAATTGTTCTATGAGAGTCGAGTCGCACCTGTGTATAAAAATCTTAATACCCTGTTGGGTTTAACTTCTAATACATTTGGTACACAACAGATACACAATCTTCATGAATCACAATCTACTTAGTACTTTCTAATTGACTGTCCAATTCAAACATATGCGATCTACAAGTTGAACCAATAAATATTGTTGCAGCTTTGTCTCAAGTTGGGGTGGAAGCCTCCGAAGACGGCGTGGGACATCTTGCCCCTTGTCCTGTCCGCTAATGGAAAGGACCCGGACTACTTCGACATCCCCAGGGAACTTGTCATGGAGATAAATATGACTCACCCCACGTAAGTTGGCTATTAATTCGTAGTTCCAGTTGTGCTTTTAGAAATATTAGTTTTGTGTAAGTATATAATGAATTGTTTTTGGTAAACGAATGAGTGAAAATCATCAACGATACAATATCGTTTAAAAATTTAAATGTTATAATTAAAACTTTGTCAGCCAAAACTGCACGTTCATTGAGGATTTAAATTAAGTTGTAAACACCCGGAATCACCTGTCGCTTAATTATTTATCATGGACTGAAATGTGTTATTAAATTTCGCTGAAGCTTGCCTTTGACATGTTGCACGAAATTATAAATGTGAGAAACGATATTTTATCAAAATATACAAAAATGAGCTCGCCGTTTTGAGTAAAAACGTGTGAGGTAAGTACCTATGATGAGGTAGCTAAATAAGTGGACCATATCGTCAATCAACTATTAAATGGAAATAAATAGACGTCTAAACAAAGTCACGTGAAGTTGGAAACGATTAAATATTGGAACGAAATTCCGTATCGCGCGTGGCTGGTGAAACGCGCGAAGGGTTGGTGCGTCGCGCCTGTCTGAAGCAGCATTTATACTGTTACGAGCTGAAGTTTGGACAGTGAAGAGACGATCCATGTCTTAAATTTAAAAAACATGTATTACAGTTTACACCAAAAAACTAACAATTTTATCTCATAAATACTCTGCACACTTGAGGAAAGAGGCCTGGTAAAATTTTAACATTGTAACCATCACGACACTTTTGTTTATAGTATATGTAGTTGTGTGTTTACAAGCGTATTGCTATGTATACTTTTCATTTAGTTACTCTATACGTTAATTTATTACTTTGTGCCTGTTATTTAATACATAATACGAATGGAACTACGTTTCTAAATGAGTATACCGTGACAAATACTGGCTTTTTTATACAAATACTGGCTAAAAAAATGTATTCAATGTCATTTTATAATTCAGAATTAATCGTTAAGTTATTGTGCTTTTTGTCAGAACAGAACCAAACGCAATCATTCAATACATTTTATTACTACAAATGGTCTTGGTATTTTCGTAACCCATAATTATTATTTATCAAGAATTACTGGTTTTACTACGTAGTTAAAAACACAAGTTTAAAAAAAAAACAAATGGTGGAAAGTAGGTAAAACCTTGTTTGTAAAAGATTTGGGTTTCGTTGGTTTTCCATCATCGCTATAACAGCAATGTTTTTGGGGTTTCCTATTACGTAAAAATCTTTTGTTTACGATTATATAATTTGATTTTTAATCATGATCTTTACGACATTTTTTTTCGCTTATACTGCGTGTATATGAAAGCTCTGGTAATGTTAGGGGTGTTGTATAGACCATCAAATTGAACAACTTTCTCTATGGAACCAACATCGTAATTGCAAAAAATTATAATATCGGAATAAGGTCCATATTTTTATTAATGTTTTGGTGTAAGTAAAAAAAGTGCTTAGATAAATAGGTTAAAATTTGTTACTTAAAAAAAAAACATTATTTATTCAGTCCTATGACAGCCGCCACTCAGTGCCAGTGATCATTTTAAGAATGCTGCTATCACTAACATGCAAGCGCTGTAGTATGGAGGCAGCTTTCTTTCGCACGATGACATTGAAACCATCTGTGCGGGCCTCCGCGAATAACCCCGAAGAGACAACGCTATGGCAGTCCCAACAGCATCCTGAAATCATTATTAAATTGAACACGCAGGAACGACTGATTATATTTTCACGGTTATGAAAATGGTCCCGTAGAGAAAGGAACTTTCTGATACCGCTGTATTTTTCTTATCACCAAATTCTTATAAAATAACTGATATAACAACTCGCACTAAAATAAAAAACTTTTTGGTTTAGTGCGAGTTTTCGTGCATTGCAAAATAAATTCCGAGTATCTCCGTATAGGTATCATATTTCAGCAGTATCAGAGCTTTTGTCCAAGGAAATTACTACCTTCATTGTGTAGTTTCGTATTTTTGTGGCCTATTTGGTTTTCCAACCTTGTAAATCTGTACCTATATGAGACCATGGGGGCCATGACTATGATGGTATGCTGTTTGGCAACCTACAGGAAATCCCCATAGCGTTGCAGGTGTTCATTTTCCACCAGTTGGGCAAAAAAAAAAAAACAAATGTTTTTCCTCAAATATTTAGTAATTAAATTAAAATCTTGTAGGTACAAATCTCTAAGGCCCATTTGGGAATTCATGGGTATCCTAAATAACTTTGTGTTAACATAATCCAATAATTTATCTTGCGTTACCAAGAGTTACAGGTTAACCTAGAGTTAAACTCTGGGTTGGTGTTAGTAATGTCAAAATTAATTTATGACGTAATGAGGTACCGCTGATAACTTATTTTGTACCTTATATGGTTCGACGTTGCAGTGACTGAAAATTTGGGCCTCATCAATAGTAGGCAATATATTCATGAACTCATCTAAAAATAAATAGAAGTTATAAAAAAACTTAAAACTTAGTTTTCCTAATCTGACGTTTTTGTTAATCAATAAACTAAATCTGCGTGGAACCACGAGACAAGACACGAAAGTATTACGTATCGTAATGTCGTGTAAAAGAGATGGTAAGTATACATTTTCCATTTATTGTTCGTTCATTAATTTTTGATCGTTTTACATATAAGGATATAGACATTGCAATCCTATTGTATGTTTCGTCGATTGAGCTGCAATGTTCCGAACTCAAAAACACTAATCTAATGTCTGGTTAACAAACCCGGTGTTAGTTTTTAGTGGCGCAGCGTGTAGTAAGAGTTAAACTATTAATTACTTTACTATGAGTTTACAAACTCTACATTTATTCATTTAACTCGTCTAAACGTGCAAGTGGGCCTAATTGTATTACCCTATCACAGAAATATTTCCGTCTGGACAGCACCTAAAACATGACAATGCTTGTAGTTCTTCAGAAAATTATACTTCCTACTCATGAAATAATTACGTAAATATTACGTTCCCAGGGAATAAAGCCAGAGGTCTTACATTCGGAAAACGATTTGCAAGTACTTGAGATGTTATTAACACATCTGTACGGTTGCCCTTCCTTATAAGAAACCCTTAGTCCCTTCTTACAATACCCAAAGGAAGAAATGGGTCCATTCGCAGCTGAGGCTTCACGGCAATATAAAGTACTTTTACGTAAATAACTTCCAAAAACATCACGTATTTTTTATAATAATTATAAACATGGCGGGTTTTTAGTCGACTTCACATGTAATATGAACGGACTTACAAATTTTCACCTAATTTATTTCCTAAGTCAACCAGTTCATGTTTCATGCTCATTGCGTCGCATTAGAATTCCCTTCACTCAAATCACGCGCACGAACATTAAGACTCGTAACAAATATTTCTCACAAAGATGTGGGAAGTATATTCTCGTCTCTGAGTACAAAAGGCAGCTGTTTTGCCAAGCCAACCGAAAGTGTGAATTTTCGTCGTGAAAGTTTTCAGTCCTACTTTATTTTTATTTTAAGCAATTTCTATTCTATAAATATTGGTAGGTACTTTTGTCTTAAAATTCATGAAAGCGTACATAATTCTGTAAAGCAAAGCCTGCGTCTTAAGAAATCGTAAGCATGAAAGATTCATTTGTATTACATTCCCAAGTTTGACACAACGAAGTTCAACATTCCCTCCGATCCCCTCTTTACAACAATGTAAATACTTTTGAGTAACAATAGACGTATTTAAATTTACACAGCTTTTAGCCTAGGGACTAGTTTGTAAAACTTAAATGGGATCAGGAAAATACATTGAAACAATTTCGTCTTTGAACCTTCTATGGCTATATATTTCCCTACACTATTTCTGTGATACATCGCCTTTCTAATGGACCATTTGGGGAATAGTTGAGAACAAAAATCCGAAGGGGATACAAATGGTTTGTTTGATATATAACGATGACTAAATTTGCCGTTTTAAAAGCCTCTTTTCATGAACAGTTTAACTTGTATTTTGGCAGATTTGTTAGCACGCTGCTCTGAACGTTAACTGACCCATTTCCCACAGTAAGCCTGTATTTTGGTTCATAATTTACTGATGCATTGTGTTTATTATTCGGAAGACCATATTGCGGAAATCAACGACGTAGGCGCATTTTATTTATAGACCATTCTCAAGCAGGAAAATTTCACTGTGTATGCAAACAATGCGTTACCAAAACTATATGGGGGAAAATGCAAAGGAAATGAAACTTCTGCTTACTATATTTCCACAGACGAAACAGCAAAGAATCAACAAACACCCAACTATAAATCTAACCATTGTTCTTTAGCAGCAAAAAAGCGGTTCTTTCGGAAAGGTCGCAGATTTACGACGAAAACTATGTATTACACGGCAACGCACGTCTTTCTTATTTTCCATCAGGAATTTATGCCAGCATAAAAAGGTCTGGGAATGCATATAATGTCGAGAAGTGGTCCTGCAAACATTCGTTACAGATTGCTATCGTAAAACTGTGGTCCAGTGATCTCCAATCTTCGTTTATTGGTCATAACTTTGGCCTATTCAATAATGTATCGCTATTGATAATGTTAACAGGCCTTAATGTATCGTAAAGAAGCGTGATAATATGTGATGGAGTCCGGTAATTCCTCGGCTGACATCATTTTCTTTTATTTTAATATTAGCTATTAGGTATGATGTTTACGGCCATTCAATGTTTTTCTTTTTATTAGAGAATTACATTTCGATACCCTTGAAGTGCTCTGAAACGTATTGTCTCAGATTTTGTATTTACTTCTAACTATATACAGTTTCCACTTAGCCTACAACGTTCCCACTACTGGGACACATGCCTCCTGTCTGTGATTGGGAGTGGACCGTAAACCACTATGCGGGCCCAGTACGGGGTGTCAGAAATCACATGTCTTTGAATTTTTTGGTTCTAGGACATGCTGGTTTCCTAAATGCATATAGAAACTTGCCTAAGTTCGAACTCATGACTGTACTCGTACGTTGCGACAAATACCACTTGGCAACCACTGGTCTTCAGTCTCCACTTGAAGTTAATTAAAGAATATGGGTCATTAAGCTTCTATTGCTTCACTAATCCTAAAACTCAGCACGATACAGCACCATTAGTACTTTCGCGTTCGTATATTTAGAAGTTTTGCTTCGGGCTTTTACTGAAAAGGAATTTATGAGAAAATAAAGTGCATTTCTATTCTTTGTTTTGACTGTGGAACAATGCAGGTGAACTTCTGTTTTAACCTTTTCTAATAAAGCATGAGTGTATTAAAATACTAGCTGTTGTCCGTGACTTTATCTGCGAACTAGGATGCAATATAATCTATGTCCTTACCCTGGTCATGGTCTATCAGTGTTCCAAAATACATCCAAATCCATTCAGCGTTGTAGCATGAAAGCGAAACTAATGAACTTACCTACTCTCGAATATAAAAATATACTAAATAGGATATTACAGATTTTTTAACTTAAACATGCAGTGCCTCCATAAATTTTCTCACTGTCACTTCCCCCGTAACGGTTCTAGGAAAAAAATCTATATACTGATTCAGATGAAATCATTTTCAGTCGAATTCTGAGAAACCTGTGTAAACTTGCGTAATTAGCTCACGGAAAATGATGGATCGTTTTAAATTCGTAGGTGGATGACATGATACGAACAATGAATGACTTGATAAAAAAATCATACGTGATATTACTTTGTAAAGTATGTCTTCATGTGACTTATTATTGAAACTACTTATCATAAAAAAATATTAGATATGAGCTGAAAATCTAGCGCAAATTTCGAGATATCGGTTGCTTCAAGTGGGTGGCGAAGGTCAGGAGACAATCACTGTATAAAATATTGATATTCAGACACATCTGGTTACTTCGGAACCCAAACCCAATAAAAAATAGAATCACAGAATGGTAACTTGTCGTAATTTTTGTCAAAATAGCAAGGTCTAGAGTAAAATATTCATTTTTAGTGGATTTATTTTGAAAATTCTGCTTAGACAATGTGAGAATATTTTATTTTTGTATGTACCGTACCTACTGGTGCGTGGATGACCTAGATCGCGAAGAAGACCTGGATGAGACTAGCACAAACCAGGGAAACATGGAAAAATAGGGAGAAGGGTTATACTTTACTGTGGGTGGAACAAGGCTACCAGTAATGATGATGTGCCTACTGTAATTATTTATATCACCATTGTTATAATTACATATAATTAGTAGTCAATATTTGGACATACGACCGACAACGATGCGGGGAAATGTGTTTTACCTGAATTTTTTGGATGTCTTATACTGTTTTTGCTATAAGATTTATCTATCTGGAATTTCAGACTCTGGATTTCTTGCCCGATCGATTGCAAAAGGCTCGCCCCATTTTACTTGGGACTTAAACATAACTGACAAAATCTGGGTGTACTATAGATAGGTACACCTCTGCGTAACCCTTCACGGAAACAAGTCGTGATGTTATGTATTATTGTTTTTATTTCCAATCTATGTAGTCTCATAAAAAAGTCAACCGATTGTGACGATACTTTGGTTTGACCGGTGAAGGTACCTAACAAAAAAAAAAGAAGGTAAATGTCATTGCAACGCATGCGAGGCACTAGCTAGTTTTATTTTTATATTAACCTAAACAATCCCACTGCTTAGCAAAGGCGTCCCCCAAATTCCTCCAGGCATCCTTTTCCAGGGCCACCTCGATTCAACTCGCTAGTTTATATATAATAAAATACTGTTTCCATTTCTAATCTGTAACCTTCCAACAGGTATGAATGGTTCGAGGAGCTGAACCTCCGCTGGTATGCCTTACCAGCCGTCGCTAACATGCGCTTCGACTGCGGTGGCATCGAGTTCACTGCCAACGCCTTCAACGGATGGTACATGAGCACCGAGATTGGCTGCAGGAACTTCTGCGATATTAATCGGCTTAACATGCTGGAGGTAAGATTTAATTGCCCTTTAGTAAAAAGCTTATGGAGCAGTGGAGTGTTGGAAGAAGTACAGGCGTCAAAAAGCCTCTTACAAATTGTGCTACAAAATCGCATTTCCTGCTTTCCAAATAACGACTACCTACAGTCTGTCGGTCAGTCTCGATTTTGAGGTTGTCATTCTGTCAAGGTAGGCACTTAACAAATTACGCCATTTTTTCATTTCTTGTGGCTATAAGTTATTTACTTCCGTAATTAACTCATTAAAGTAAGCACGGTCGCCAAAAGAGGTAAGTAACCAGGGAAGTCGGATATAGTTGAACTTTTGTAAAAAATTGTTTCGAATAAAAATTCATAAATTTCTTACCAAATTTCAATTATTTCCGACGACCCTGGTTATATATGTCTTTTGCTGACTGAAAGTATAATGGTTTTTTCAAAAACTTCTTTTTGAGAACAAATCTCGGAAGCAGTTACAAATTGAAGGATTGACTTACTACTAGAGCTAAGTGCAGGAAAGCTTGGAAGTTTGTTTATTAGTTGGAAAGCTTTTACATAGGTTTCCAAACACGATTAATGTTTAAATAACTTTTAACAGACCTACATAACTCATGTCTAAAAATTGGTAATACAATAGAAAACATGTGGGATTCCCCGTACGTCATAACAATTCCGTCATCACAGGCAAACATTCCATAACAATTTCCACGAAACATTGATGCTAATCAAACTAAAATTAACTTATTGACCAGCTACCGAACTATATCAATATTACTGGTAATGAATCATACTGTAAAACAATTGTACATGAGATTTCACGTTGTTTAGCGTTTGTATTAAGGTGGGTTTAGACCAAATGAACATAGAATAAAAGTATGAGTGTGACGTTACGTATTGTGTATTTTTGAATGCACCTTGGATTACCTGGCGTCACCTGTACCATGTTTAGTTTATTTCAGTTTTTGTAAAAAAAAAACGTACCCTTTTTAAGCCACAATTCCAGCTACCCATATCGTTCCTTAAGTAGCTTCCGCGGGCTAGATTTTAAGCTATTCATTTATTTTGAGTTTTCTAGTTTAATACTGAACCTACCTAACATTTTAAACTGTACTTATACTAATTCTAAACTACATTATAAGTAATACGTGTGTGGCAATTACATTATTATTAACTACGAGGCCTATGCCTATTGAAACTATTGAAACATATTATATTTTGAATATATTTGAACATATTTTGTGAAACTATTTTCACTTCCGCTTTTTGACCATAACTATAACCTCACCTCTAATACACGTAGGCGGAGACAGGTAAAATATCACCTATGTTCCGAAAAGATAATTATTTTCTTGTAGTTAGAACCAATATCTCTATGTACACTAAACGAAAACCAAAGATCTAGAATATTGCGTGAAGATATTTATTTGATCGAGTCGGTACAGCACGAAAACTGAAGATACCGAAGATACTGTTCCTAGGAGTGAACGCGATTGAACATGAAATAACGCTCTAGAGAATTGTCCGCATGTTCGGTCGCCGTTAATATCAAACGAGCATTCTTAGCATATTTCTTAAAGAATCTATAGAATCACCGCGAACAAAGATAGAGCAACGAAAATGCCCTGTTTTGTTTACACAAAGAGCTTTAGATAGATTGTGGATACAACTGAAAATAGACACACACACTTCCACATACAATTTTAAGGATATGTCTCTAACTTAGTTTTTTTTTCTCTTATTTAGTCATAACTCAAGTTTTAAAATTATAATTTAAACAAAGGAGAGAGAGCATTTGTTTAAATTATAATGTCATTTTGTACGCCACTTTTACCATTCATAATTTTGTTATTGGAAAGCGGTACCTCCTAGCACAAATATATCTTTTACTTGTGTAAGTTTAACTGTTAAAGTTGTTCAAGTTTCTGAAATAAAACGTTTTATTTTTAAATAAGCATGAAATTCGCTCGTTTGGTCTAAACCAACCTTTACGTTTTCAAACCGTGAACATTGCTAGTCGTGTGTGTACTGTGGTTGAAACGTTGGTTGCATGATTGACGACTAATTACCGGTCAGTCGATCTCGTAATGTTTTGCTTTGGTCATATGCTCAAATTAAACGCTTTAATATGGCACTCGGCTATATCATTTGTCATTTCCAAATGGATGCCTGAATTTCAATTAAAATGTATAACTATTCCGAGTATGTTTTTGATGAAATGCAGCTGAAATTGTCAAGGTGCATACCAACAAAGTTTAGTGTACTGTTATTTATTTATTTAACACTTTAAGCACATAAATGTACAGAGGCGGACTTAATGCCATAGGCATTTTCTACCAGTCAACCTTTGGGTGATGCAGAGACAAACAGTGGTAGGTGCAATGAATTTAAAGATATTCAAATATAAACGTATTGCCTATTTAAATCATAAACATAATACATATAGCTAACTATACAGGGTTATTTGTAAAACACCGGCAACCTCTCAGGACTGTGTTACTAACATCTTAATCAACAACTTTTGTTCTATGGCTTTTAAAAATTCGTCATATTTTAGTTCACCAGACATTAATAAAAAAATTAAAATATTTAAATTCAACGGTCTAAATATTACGAAGTCTATGCGAAACAAAAAAAGCACATAGTACATTAGCGAGGCGAGCGGAGTTAGGGTGGCGGGAGCGCTTGAACTTGAACTATTTACGGGCGGCCGATTTTTGTATGAAAATCTGATGAACTAAAATATGATGAATTTTTAAAAGTCATAGCACAAAAGTTGTTGATTATGATGTTAGTAACATAGTCCTGAGAGGTTACCGGTGTTTTACAAATAACCCTGTATATAAATATAAAAACACATACATACATATACATAAATAATAGAATTTACCAAAAACAAATGAGACAAACAATGACGAAACCTTACCGTTATGATGATACTACCAACTTCTTCTTTAATTTTGTAAATGATGTTTATTTCCCTTTTTATTCCTACAGAGAGTAGCCCAGAAAATGGGCCTGGACACCAGGACTCCTGTCAATCTTTGGAAGGACAAGTCCCTTGTGGAATGCAACGTTGCCGTTCTGCATAGCTTCCAACAGCACAATGCTACCATTGTTGATCATCATACTGCTTCTGAAAGCTTCATCAAGCATTTGGATAATGAGAACAGATTGAGGTAAGCATTTTTTCTTTCACAGGGAATTAGATGATGTCATTGAACAAGTACCTATACACCTAGAATCAACTAACAATTTACAGTCACGATTACATAGCGAAATATTTCAATTAAAATGCTTGACATCATAAAAGTACTTGACATAATTAAAATTGACACAATTAAAATCTTCTGTTATTGTTGGTTAATTTTCTGGTAGTAGAACAAGATACTAACAACATCTGCTAAACACTGTAGGTACAGTTAATGACAAAAGCATTCTGCAAATCAATAATGCAATAGATATGGTATAGATTTTATTAATCCACTGCCTGAATGCCACATAATTCCAAAAATATTCTTTAAAAAAAATGACATTGTGAATAGATCCAAACAAAATTCAACATTATCTATGTCAGACATAAAGCAGATAATTGCGATAAAAACAATTTTTCACCTGTTTATGCGACACGTTGGTTAACCCTTTCCGGATTTCGCGGTCGGCCCTGTCCCATAAGCTACGTAGAATAAACATAGATAATCAGATTAATGTCGTTGTGCACCAAAAATATCCGGATCTGGCACATTAAAAGTGAACAAATGAGCGTAATTTAACGGCTAATATTTCTGCAAGCGTTCATTGAGTGTTTAATAAGACTAACCGTCTTTTAATTGGCATGTTTGGTACTCCATGTATAGATATTATTTTATTTGTGAATTTCTTGTTTTATAAGCGTGAATAGCATAAATCCATGTTATATGATGTTTGAAAAGCATGAAATACTGTCATTATTAAACAAAAAATCCTGACGTAATTAAATGACGCGAATTGTACACCGAAATCTATTTAAGTTTCGACATTGTCGCGCCCGCTTCTAGTAAACAGATTGCGGATGAGAAAACTAGACTTAATTACAACCAGACCCGCTTGCTCATTATGCTGTCGACACCAGAGCCTTGCAGATGGACCGATTAGCTTAGACATATGGTCAGAAGGACATGTAAACATCAATGTTTTGAACTATCGTGTGATTGTTTGGGTTTGTAGCTTCACTTTACTAGGCGACTGTACCAGTGACGTCATCACAGACATTTATCAATGTCTAAGACATTGTAAAAATCATCTTCTTTGATACTGTTACAGTTTTTTGTGCTTGACGAATAGGATATCAATAAATGGACAAAGTTTTTGTATCAGTTAAATTTAGGTTTGTTAACATCTGATTAAACGAAGCTCGTTGCCTACTAGATTTGGAGGTGACTCAAACCTTTGTTAATTACCAAAAAAAACAAAGATCTTTAAGGAGATTTGCTCTTCAATTGTACCCATAATTGTATTGTTTAAATATTCTGAGAATCAATAAATTTGCTACAGTTCTAACAACCGACCAAATAAAACTAGGCATTTTAATTGGAAACCAATTCATAGAATGTATTGTCGGTAAATAATAGCGTGTTGGTTGTCATATTTCAACGCGCGTCCAATTAGAGAATTTCCAACAAATGAAAATTATCGAATAGATCTTGATTTTCCTGAGCATTCCATGCATTTCATAATGAGGTATTCTGTAAAATATTATTCGATTTAGCTGCCAACGTTAAACTACGTATGCACGACGACAAATCCATATATACATTTCCAGTATAAGCTGACTTCTCACTGTACGAAAAATTTATACAATGCGAGCTCAGCTAAAACTGGAAATGTATAGCTATGTAGTCCTGTCAACAAGATGAGTATAGTTGGGGAACTCTAAATCATTTTAACAATGTAATAACATTAAAATCAAAGTTTGTTTGAATTTGATGCGTTGCTCATACCGTAAATCCCATTAAACTTTGTCAACTTATTGCCTGCACTTGAGCGAAGGTTATGGCTATTCCTTACCACCCGTCATCATCATAGATGCCTAGCCTATTCCCAACTATGTTGTGGTCGGCTTCCAGTCTAACCGAATGTAGCTGAATACCAGTATTTACATGGAGCAACAGCCTGACTGTGTAATTTGCAACCCAGTTAGTGAGTAACAGTGGCATGCATTGCTTTACTGTATAGGTATAAGGCACTAGGCCACCTGTTCTTGTCTAGGCACAAATGCGGGTTTCTTTAACCTTTTATAGGTCGGCTCATACACAGTGGCCAGTAAACTGGATAGTCATTTCAGGATACCTTGAAGTGGACGGTCACTTCTTCAATATTCACTGTTCAGCATACTGGTCACTTTATACTAGCCGTCAGGACGGCAAACAGTGAAGAGTGAAGAAGTGACCGTCCACTTCAAGGTCCTAGGTACCTTGAAATGTCTGTCCAGTTTACTGACCACTTTATATGAGCCGTCCTATAAAGCGTTAGGTATGATAATTTAGTTCGTATCTTAATAATTTCGGGACAAACATTAAATATAATTATGGTTATTTTTCGAGATAGACACTGCTTATATACTTATATGTAATGCACGCCAATGCTGAGTAATACAATATCCCTTATTAAGACTGGTTGTCAGACTTTCGGGCTTCTGCCGACCCGTAACTATGACTTACCACCTGTATATGTACATTATGAATTGCAATAAAGTTAATTGATTTGAATTGAATTTATAGGCTTAAAACATTTAATATTTTTTCAGCGGCAGCAACGTGCTACCGCTACAAAAATAACTCAATATTTTTGTACGTAAAGTTTGCTATTTATTTACTACTAAAGATAAACCAACTTCAGAAATATAAATCTTAGAGCGAATAAAGCGCTGTCAACTGTCAGCGACGGTAGCGGAGCTAATAGAAACGAATTTATGGTATGATCAATTAACAAGAGACTATCTCGTAAAGCGATCTGAAACGCTTAAGGGGAAACGCCAGGCCTAACTCGTAAAATTCAAAATTTTCTTATATTTAATGTCGTCAGTGTTAGGCTGTATCTTGAACAAAATACACTTGTGTATTGCACTCACTCACTTCAGACGAAAGACTGCTACTGCTGGACATTGGCCTTCTCCAAGCATTTTGGGGTTGTATGCCCTAATCGCTACGTTTGGCAGGTGGGTTAACGATCGCAGTATGGTTGTAAAATGCATAGAGATCGCTGCTGTCCATTCTCTAGTAGGTCACTTAGTCACCTTTTACGACACCCACGGGAAGAAATGGGATGGTGTTATTTTTTACGTGCGTAACCACATGGAACAATGTGTGTATGAAACACAACGTGAAACGTATATATTTACAGGATTATAATCATCAAAATCATAAATACAATCCTCTTTTTTTTTCTTTTTTTTTGGTTGTGAAATCATCACATGACTTCTCCCGCTCTGTGCGGAGCGGGAGGGCGTGACAGCATTTTTTTACTCACTAAAACCCACCCGTGTTCCTTCAGTTACCCATATGCCAGCGTCACGGTATCTCGTTTAAACAATCTCGCGACCCTGGCAGGAACACAACCCTCTTAGCCCTCTTACTTTGGGAATGGGAATAAATGAAATACAACCCTCTTAGTTCATTTATTCCCATTCCCAAAGTCATTCAATGAGATGGTTCATGTAATTGTTCCTAGTTTACTAACAACAATTACATGAAATTGGAGGGTTGTTATGACAATTTTATTGATTATAATTATGTAAAGCCATTTTGTGATAGTTGAGAAATATACACATTTTAATCAAAATACAACCTTACACTAGGACAATGTAAAATTTTCTTAATTGTAAAAACGTAAGACGCATGCACCTTAATAATTTTGCAGTGTCCATCATTCATATACCTAGTTGTGAACATAATTCATCAATCTACTCAAGCAGCATCAAGATCTACAATCAGATCAGACACAGGTGATTTAGGTGATTTAGAGTCGTTTTAATTAGGACTCTAGAGTCCTAATTAAAACGACTCTAAATCACCTAATCAATGGACATTTTTCTACCAAAATCGCGTCGCACTGTTGTCTCGCGCCTGTCTGCGGAAACCTTTAAGGAATTCAAATAGTTTAAAATATGATATCGGAATAATTTTTACACGTTATATTATAAAAAATAAGCTAGACGGAATCGACATCACATCCTGAGAAGAAACAAATCCAAATTCCTGGAATTATTTATACAACCAGAATTTCGTGAAATAAAATGTTTCAATCTGTTCCAAAATCGAGTCGTACTGTCGCGTCTCGCTTGTCTGCGGAAGCTTTTAATAATATACGTGAATGCCTAACTTTGATGTAGTCCTGTCTACGACGTACTTTTACAGTTAAAATATGTACTGTTTTTCCAAAAGTTTTAATGCACAACAGGAAATATCAATTCAAGTATTCCGTAATGATTGAGCTATTTTTTATTTTAACGATAAAATCACGTAAATCAGTAAAATCGGAAAATCGTTAACGCGCGTGTATTAGGTAGCCGTTTACGACTTTTTTCCAATTTTTTTTTTTTTACAAAGTTTAACTTTTCTATCATCAAAAAAACACAAAGTACAAAGTTATGAGTAATTCAAATACACAGTATAACAAAAGAAACCCGCCGTAAATGGCCCAAATTATTTCGTGAGCTAATCGAGTCTAATTGAATTTGGGCGTCCTCGGGTAGGTACATGATTACGTTACCCGGTTTAGGTGACAATTTCGAGGGTCGTCTGTGGTGCATCAAAATTATTAACATCACGCTGTTTTTCATTCTACCGCGAAATGAGGACAGATTTTTTCTGAGTACAAAAAATTCTAATATGGGTATATTTTGTAAGGTGTCTTTGCAAAAATAACCAACTAGTTAAGGATTCTCTCACCCATAATATCAGAGACAACTCAAATTTTCTAAAACTTCTGATACGTGACTATAAAATTGAAATATTGTAAAACATTTTAAAAGAGTAACAGTGGAGTTTCTTGGTCATTTTTCTCCATACGAAAGTACCTTTTAAAATGAACAACTAGAATCAATTCTATTTCAATGTTGACGTGTAAAAGTCCCTTTCATGTGCCTATTTGAAATAAATGCTTTGACTTTAAAATAAAAGGGACTTTCTTATCAAATCAAATTATCATATAATATCAGTATCAAATTAAGGCTTCATGCAGACAGGCACGACGCGACAGCGCAACGCTACTCTAGTAGAACAGTATGGTATCCGATGCGTCGTGGCGGGCGGGTCTTTAACGTATCTTGCACAATATATTACGTTACAAAACTACGTTGTTGCATAATACGAGATATCAATATATTAATTGTGAATAAGTATGTACCTTGGAGCAAATTCCAATCGTAGCTATTGTGTGGGTGTTACTTACAATATTATTTTAATCTTAACAAATGATCGGCAACACGTTATGTAAATAAGAATACCGACAACACTTGATACAGGACCAATCCATTAGGTAAAACTAGCATTTGCCAGCATGGAGATCGGAAATTATACCGGGATAAAATAATGTTATTTTATTATTTCTATACACATAATAAAATTCATAGGGATACGATATACTTATATTTTGAGTACAAAGGTACTGCTAATTCTAAAAAAATATATTCTAGCAGATCTGCGAGAGGAAAAGTGAAAAGAAATTTAGATATTAGTGTGAGATAACAAGAAAAGAAAAATATGAATATGTGAAGTCTTAAAATAATTTACTGAATATACGATGAACTACACGTAAAATACCTAATCTATACTAATATTATAAAGCTGAAGGGTTTGTTTGATTGAACGCGGTAATATCAGGAACTACTGGTTCGAATTGAAAAATTATTTTTGTTTTGAGTAGCCTATTTATCGGGGAAGGCTATTAGGTTATATAACATTATGCTATAATCAAGAGGAGCGGAACAGTAATGAAAAATGTTGCAAAAACGGGGAAAATCGCACGGATAGGCGATTCGACGCAATGGGAAGGGTCGGGGGGCTAGTGTTAACATAAATTAACTTATAATTTAAACAGGGTGATTTGTAATTTGACGTATTCATTCCAGAAAGCGGTAGCGTGACCCATTTGCAACACTTAAACACCTCATGAAGCCTAGTCGAAAGAGATTTGAGAAAATCCAATTTATGTGCATTTTTGGTGCTTAATTGCTATAAGTGAGTCACACTATCACATCCTGGAAGGAATGCGTCAAATTACAACTTACCCTGTATTTACATACCCACAGTTAAGAGGAAAGGTCATGCTCTTTTACGGGACAATTGAATACAGAAATAGTTTTTTTAATCAAGAGTGCTAGGTAGAAGTGATTTTCACAATCGGACAGAGAAGGAATATGAGTAGTAGCTTGTTTTGTAAGGGAAACATCTAAGGTGTCTACACGGTGCGCTGCTAGAGCAAGCCTAAAAAAAACGGTCACGCAAGTAGGAAAGATAAGATGGGTTGTGTACCTAGGATATTGAAGAGGAGACATACAATTTGAGTGTTTGTGTGTGCAATGGTGGATCAGGAGGCATTTGAGTCCCTTGCGGAGGAACATGTTCCTTGAACTTTGGTCTTGGAACTTTTGAAGACTGAAAACAAAGCTAATTAATACACACATTTTGTAAGCGTTCAAGGTTGTTTAATAGCTCCTGCTGAGAAGCTCTCTAGCATATGATCATCCAGATAGAAGCCGTTGGTTAGACTACGCCTTTTAGATGGGAATATTTCCTTGATTTATACTTTTTGGAGCGTGATTTTTCAAAAGACGTATTTAGTTTTTGAACTTACTTTTTGTGTGACAAATTTCTTCCAAATCCGTTTAGTTATTTTTGCATGATTGAGTAACATATATTTACATACATACATAAACGCACGCCTTTTTCCCATGGGGGTAGGCAGAAACCACGGAACGCCACCTGCTACGATCTCTACACACTTCTTTTGCCTCGTTTAGGTTCATACATTGGTCATACATACACGCCTGTTGCGAGTACTACGCACCTGACCTTTCTGAAGAACATATATTTACATATAAACTTAAACATTTTTAATATTCTTATATATATTTTAAATATAGGGAAGTATAATATTCATGAAAAACCAGTTATTGTAGTAAGATTTAACAGAATTTCCTAGAAGTCATCGAACATTTAAAAAAAAAAAGTATAATTTGCTCTTCATGCTGGAAATTCTAGGTAGGTATTCACTTTTTCCTGCAAGATAAAACATTGGTAGCTTTTGATTTGCTAATGACCCATTGACGCACCAAAAGAATGCACTATTTATGTCCGCTGAGAATTCGTAAACAAGAATGAAAAAAAGAAAAATATTGTAAAAACATGATTTTCCTCACGCAGTAGGTGGGCACAGTCACTAAAAGACATATGTACCAGTCGTCTGATACATCTGAAGTTTAGTAAGAAAGTAAGGGATGTTTTCGAATAAAATTTAATTTAATTAATAGAAAACAAACAGTTCCTTTATCAAATTTAATGTGATTCAAAAACATCCATCGCTTTTTTTACTAAAACTTCAACTTTATTCCGACGACCCTGGTTACTTAGGTACAGCTTTTGGTGACTGATCACCCAAAAGTGATACGAAACTTGAGTCGGACTTCGGTCGGATATAACTAGTTTAGGTTTAGTAAACTAATGTACAGTTCAGACTGATGTCATGTACAGCCGTTATCTTTTTTGTTTGTACGCAATAAAATTAATATAGGTTCGTTCTTTTATACAATGGTAAACAGAGCGCGTATTCAAATCAGTACTAAGGTTGTTTTTCTTTTAACAATTTTCAATCCAAACGGAAGAGTTTAACTCGACCCATAGTTGACAAAGCATTTCAATTTGTCCAAGGAAGTCACGATTGTTTCGTTACGCTCGACAATACGTACCTTTATTATCACTACTCATTACCATCAAGTTTCCGCGAAATACAACAAAAGTAAATCAAATAGTTTAACAATTAAGGAGTTACACATTTCAACAGGTCCGGCTGCCCAGCGGATTGGATCTGGATTGTCCCTCCGATGTCGTCATCAATCACTCCTGTGTTCCACCAAGAGATGGCTCTGTACTATTTGAAGCCCTCTTATGAATATCAGGTCAGTAATTTTTTTTTATTGTTTTTTTGTTTTTTTTTTTTTGTTTTTTTTTTTCATTTTTTTTAGCTACTTATTATAAAACAGAAAAAACAGTAGTATTAATAAAACAGTATCAAATTAGATGTATTCATGAAACTTCACACATAGGTATAGGTGATATCTTATCATAATAAAAAAAAGTGAAAAGTGTGGTTTATCCAGTTAATTAATTCTAATTCTGAACATGTTTAATTAAAATTAAATAAAGGCTTCGATTTAACCAATCCATATGTAATCAGGAACCAGCATGGAAGACGCATCAGTGGCAAAAGTCCAAGCCGGTAACGGGCAAGCGACCTATCAATAGGAAATTCCATTTCAAGCAAATAGCTCGAGCTGTTAAGTTTACCTCCAAACTATTCGGACGGGCTTTGTCTAAGAGGATCAAAGCTACTGTCCTTTATGCCACCGAGACAGGCAAATCTGAACAGTTTGCCAAGGAACTAGGAGTTATATTTGGACACGCTTTCAATGCGCAAGTAAGTCAATATGCAAGTCATGATAAATTTTTTCCTTAACTTTTGACATCAATAAAATATCTTGTTCCGAGAACTGAGGTCACTAGCACTTATGATTTGGTCGCGTTTTAGGTACACTGCATGGCAGATTACGATATAACATCCATTGAGCACGAAGCTCTGTTGCTGGTCGTGACATCGACATTTGGGAATGGAGATCCCCCTGAAAATGGCGTAGTAAGTATAACTGAATTCGGGAGTCGATAGCGGACTCCCGGCTACCGTAGGCGCGTGCTTGCGGGTGGCGAGCAATGGGTAGCTCACCGCCCGGTAAGGACCAGGCTCGGGTCGACGGCGCGTAGTGTTCCACGCGCGCCTCAAGGAGATGTCAGCAGCACTGAAGGGGTCTGCTAGGACCGATGCCTGTCAGGGTCACGAGATTGTTCGAAAGAGATACCGTGACCCCGGCACATGGGCAACTGAAGGAACACGGGTGGGTTTTAGTCAGTAAAAGTCTGACACGCCCTCCCGCTCCGCCCAGAGCGGGAGAAGTCATTTGATGATTTCCCATCCAAAAAAAAGAATAACTGAATTAATAAATAATTGAAATGAGAAAAATATGGAAACTTGATGACATTTTCTAATAAATGATGTTGTTTAGGCTTTTGGAGAACATCTATGCGAGCTTCTGTATGCTGATCAAGTTGGTGAAGAAGGCTCTGGGTAAGATTGAATATTTGGATATTAAACATTCCTACGTATAATATTTTGTCGCAAGTTAAGGATTTAATGTTAACTAATATTTACAGGAATCAAATGCTAACACCAAAATCATTTATAAAAGGCAATAGCCAAATGGAACTACAAAAATGGTCCGGTAATCCTAAGAAACTGAACCGTTTGGAGTCTTTGAAAGGTAATAAAGACGTAATAATAATAAACATCAATAAAAAATCAATACATGTTTCAATAAATTAATAGCCATTTTTAATTTAACAGGTAGTACCACAGATGCCACATCCATAGACAGTTTCGGTCCACTGAGTAACGTTCGTTTTGCGGTATTCGCACTGGGTTCGAGCGCGTACCCGAATTTCTGTAACTTCGGTAAATACGTGGACAAGTTACTAGGTGACCTCGGTGGGGAACGAATTCACGACCTTGCCACCGGTGATGAGATGTGTGGCCAAGACCAGGCCTTCCGGAAGTGGGCCTCCGGTGTCTTCAATGTAAGTTGGAAATTACTCGTGACGAATTTATGCCGCCTCTACAATCTGTTGGTCACTCAATGATTATGTCGTTTGCTAAAATTGTAACAGATTATGTGAGATGAGGTATAAAAGCAATTTCAAATTAGTTACATTTACGGAATTAGGTTTTTTGCATATTAAGAGATCAACAATCACTGATTTAGCAAGCAATCAGGAACTTTTTATACCAAGTGTTGCCAATGTCGTAAGGTGCTATAATAAACATTTTACAAAAAAAAAAAATATGCTTACTTGTATCTTGATGTAAACTTAATATCTTTTAAATAGGTATCATGTGAAACCTTCTGTCTGGACGATGACGAAACATTGCAAGAAGCTAAGAGGGCCCTTGGAACTGTTGCTCTCAGCGAAGAGACTGTACGCTTTGCGCCACCAGAAGTTCGTCCACCAACTCTACAAGTTGCTTTACAATCAGCTCTGAACAAAAAGTTCATACAATGCATCGTAAAAGCTAACCAAGACTTGGGTCATGGTTCTGAAAGATCTACCATATTCATTGATATGGAACCAAAGGTAACAAATTTTTAAAAAAAAATCTCATTCCGATGTATTGAATGAAAAAGTACATATTTTAATTATTATCATACATTTGCAGGAAGAGGTTAAATATGATCCAGGTGATCACGTGGGAATAATTGCGTGCAATCGCAAAGAACTGGTGGATAGCATACTGGTTAGACTGAAGGATGTCGATGACTATGACCAGCCTTTACAACTACAACTTATGAAGGAAACACATACATCAAGTGGTAAGAATGAAATTTTAGCTTTAAAGAATGATATATTGTTGAATATTTAATATTCATATACAGGGTGTGGCGTAAGTAGTGGTCCACCGTTCAGGATTCGATGAACCAGATAATTAACTATAACAATTAAAATTTTTAAACATTTTTACCCAAGGGTTCCGAAAATATTTCATTTTTGTCTTTTATTTACGAAATTTCTACCTTTTATTACATATTTGTTTGTAGTTTCAGCAAAAACCATTATTTTTTCATTTTGATTTCTGTTAATTACTGCTGAATATTAGAGCTATCATGATGAATTATGATTTTTTATGTAAATTCAGCTCTTTTGAAGAAAAAGTTGGTTCTTCTCTCATTTTAACCCCAATTTTTAACACACCATCAAGTTCAAGAGCAAATTTTGTAAAACAAAAAATTGGGTAAAAATGGTTAAATTTTTTAATTGTTATAGCTAATTATCTGGTTCATCGAATTCTGAACGGTGGACCATTACTTACACACCACCCCACACACCCTGTATATGTCTATACTATAAAGCTGAAGAGTTTGTTTGTTTAAACGCGCTAATCTCAGGAACTAATGGTTCGAATTGAAAAATTCTTTTTGTGTTGGGTAGCCTATTTATCTAAAAAGGCTATAAGCTATCTAACATCTCGCTACAACTAAAAGGAGCGGAGCAGTAATGAAAAATGTTGCAAAAACGGGGAAAATTGCACGACGGTAGGCGATTCGACGCGACGGGAAGGGTCGGGGAACAAGAAATTTAACGCGGACGACGTCGTGGACAGAAGCTAGTATATTATATAAGAAAATATAGTGATATGAGAAATTTGGTATAGGTCCAGTTAAATCTTGGGAGCCGCATGAGAGACTCCCAGTCATGAGCGTGCGAGAGCTGTTCACACGCTTCTTGGACATCACGACACCACCCACCACTATTTTGCTGCAATACTTAGCAACAACCTGCGAAAACGAAGACGAGCGCAACCAACTTAACTCTCTTGCTACTGTAAGTATCAAAGTGATAAACAGAGTGAAGCATTTTTTTAAAAGAATTATATTAAAATGAAATGAATATTATATTTTCTAAAGGAGCCAGGAGCCTACGAAGATTGGCGCCACTTCAATTTCCCAACGGTATCTGAAGTACTGGAACAATTCTCGTCAACCAGGCCCAGCGCGTCTTTACTTGCTGCACTTCTCTCGCCGTTGCAGCCGAGATTCTACTCCATCTCGTCATCTCCTATAGCTCATCCAAAACGCCTTCACTTGACCGTCGCTGTCGTCACATACCGAACTCAAGGTTAGTTATATGTAAAACATAATTTTAACCTTTACTGTAAACAATTATGTCTCATAGTTTATTACTGGTCATTCCCACATCACTGACATCGCTGATTCCATTGAAATCCAGTTTACAATATGATCTAATTTTGAGTTAAACGACGTCCGTTCTAAACAATCTGATAGATGAGTCGGTAGTAGCGACATCAAAAAGGTTATTCATTGTTATATTTATGATTTTCTATTTATGATGTGGTTAGTTGTAGTAAAACAATGATGTCATATTCAAACAGATGGTGAAGGACCTCTCCATTACGGCGTTTGCTCAAATTATCTCATGGATCGTAAGCCTGGTGATGAAGTTTATCTCTTCATGAGAAGGTATTTGGAAGTTTATTTGCGTTAGGTTTGAAGAATTTATTGTTGAGGACATATGCAATTTTATAACTTTAATTTTCTTTTCTAGCGCTCCAAACTTCCACCTTCCTCAGGACTTGTCAGTTCCTCTGATACTAATAGGACCTGGAACTGGTATTGCTCCATTCCGTGGTTTCTGGCATCACCGCCGAGCTCAACTTAATACTCGTAAGCGTCCAACCGCTGGACCAGTCTGGCTGTTCTTTGGATGTCGCACTAATAGTATGGACTTGTATCGCGAAGAGAAGCAGCAAGCCTTGAAGGACAACATTCTTTCCAAAGTATTCCTGGCCTTGTCTAGGGAGAAGAACATTCCTAAGGTAATTTTGATGACAATAACTTGTAATTGTAGCAAAAAATTGTGGTATTTACGCATGGTTTCTTTCAGATGTACGTTCAAGACTTAGCAGAACAAGAAGGTTCCGAGATTCAAGATTTGTTGGTAAATAAAGGAGCTCACTTCTATGTCTGCGGTGATTGTAAAATGGCTGAGGATGTCCACCAGAAGCTTAAAGGCATTGTTAAGAAACACGGCGACATGACTGATGAGCAAGTGCAGAACTTCATGTATATGCTGAAGGTTTGTAAATATATTATTATTTGTATCGAAACAATAATATCCACCGCATACTTGCTATGGATAAAAAATTCTTCGTACTATCCCGATTATATATTAGGTTGGGGGAAAAGTCTTTTCGCATTATACAGGGTGGGCCAGTGCTAAGTTCAGTTTTCATTGGCTAATAGATCGTTGGTCGCGAGGGGTAGCGGGGAGCGGGGTATGTCATCGAGTCACGAGTCTCTTGCAGTTTTAGTCACCATGAGTCCGTTTACGGGAGAGCATCGCGCGTTCGCTGTTTGAGCGTTTTACGAAAATGGTAAATCTTACATTACTGTGCGGCGTATGTTCCGAGTGAAATTCAATTTAAGCAGTATCCGGCAGTGTCCTAGTACTCAGTTAATCAGACAATGGCTGAAAAGGTTTGATAAAACCGGTTCAACGCTACCAATGAGACGTCAAGGTCAACCCCGTACTGTACGCACGGTGCAAGCGATTGAAGAGGCTAATGAATCTGTGCGAGAAAATCCAGAACTCTCTACGCGGCGACGTTCGGCGGCTTTGGGGATTTCACGCAGCAGTTTGAGGCGAATTTTGAAATTTGATTTGAAGCTTCACCCATATAAGATACAGTTGGTTCAAGAACTTACCCATGATGACCATATGAAAAGGGCATCATTTGCCACTTCCATGTTAGAAAGATTTTCAAATTTCGGAAACATCCTTTTCTCGGACGAAGCCCACTTTCACCTTAACGGCTTCGTCAATAAACAAAACTGCCGTTACTGGAGCGCTGAGCAGCCTTCGCGCAAGCACCAAAAGCCACTTCACACCCAGAAAGTGACGGTTTGGGCGGCCATATCAGCTAAAGGCATCATTGGGTCTTATTTCTTTGAAAATTCTCGAGGTCTCTCAGTAACAGTTAATACCGACCGATATGTGACAATGCTGCAAGAGTTTTTAAGGCCAACTCTTGCTGGGCTGCAAGAATACAACTCCAAGACTTGGTTCCAGCAAGATGGCGCAACCTGCCACACATCCATACGCCAGCATGGACGTCGTAAAGGAGATGTTCCCTAATAAAGTTATCTCGAAGAGAGGCAACATCGAGTGGCCACCACGAAGCCCAGACCTGTCTCCACCTGATTTCTTTTTGTGGGGATTCTTAAAAGATAAGGTGTACTCCAATAAGCCGAAGACAATAATAAATTTAAAAGAAAATATCCAAGCGGAAATGGCGGCCATATCAACAGCAACGTGTCGGCGCGTTTTTGAAAATTTTCGATTCCGCTTGGAAGAGTGTTTGCGGCGAAATGGAGAACATCTAGACGTAGTCATTTAAAAAAAATAAATTGCATTAGTAGTAGATTAAGTTACTTGTTAAATAAATACTTCAAGTATTATCAGTCTTTTTTTGTATAAGTTTCAAAAGTGAATTTAGCACTGGCCCACCCTGTAGTATGTATGAACTTGTAATAAAATCTCTTTGGCTATACTATTTGTATCTGGCTGGTTTTGGTATCATTGAAAGTTTAAATTTTAAAGAACATAATTCCAAATTCAAATTAGGAAAATGTGAGATTTTCATTTGTTTTTCGTACCGTCAAGATGAGTGAATGTAATGAAGAATTTCGATACATTTTAAAATTTTACTACAAAAAAGGTAAAAATGCAACGCAAGCCGCGAAAATTTGCGATGTTTATGGACCTAGTGTAGTGTCTGTGAGAGTAGCACAAATTTGGTTTAAGCGTTTTCAATCCGGAAATTTTGATGTCAAAGATGCACGTCGCTCTGGTCGCCCTATTACGGATAAAATGGATGCCATTTTTGAAAAAGTGGAGCAAGATCGGCATACCAGTAGTTACGACGTAGCTGAAGAACTGGAAATTAACCATAAAACAGTTTTGGCGCATTTGAAAAAACTGGGTACACAAAAAAGCCCGACATTTGGGTACCTCACGAGCTTACTGAAAGAAACCTAATGAACCGTGTACTCATTTGTGATTCTTTATTACGACGTAATGAAACCGAACCATTTTTGAAGAAGCTGATAACTGGTGATGAAAAGTGGATCACGTATGACAAGAACGTGCGAAAAAGGTCGTGGTCAAAGGCCGGTCAGGCTTCACAGACTGTGGCGAAACCCGGGTTAACTCGCAACAAGGTGATGCTGTGTGTGTGGTGGGATTGGAAGGGCATTATTAATTATGAGCTGTTACCACCAGGCAGGACCATCGATTCTGAACTCTACTGCGAACAACTGATGAGATTAAAGCAAGAAGTTGAGAGAAAGCGGCCGGAATTAATCAACAGAAGGGGTGTGGTTTTTCATCATGATAACGCTAGACCTCACACATCTTTAGCCACCCAACAAAAATTAAGAGAGTTTGGCTGGGAGGTGTTAATGCATCCGCCGTATAGTCCTGACCTTGCTCCTTCAGATTTCCACCTGTTTCGGTCTCTTCAGAATTCTTTAGGCAGTGTCAGGTTAACATCACGAGAGGACTGCCAAAACCACTTGTCGCGGTATTTTGACCTGAAGTCCCAAAATTTCTATAGCAATGGGATCATGTCCCTACCTACAAGATGGCAAAAAGTTATGGAACAAAATGGTACCTACATACTTTAGTTAAATGTAAATAAACTTTATTAAAAAATGTTTTGAATTTTCTTAAAAAATGCGAAGAAACTTTTTCCCCAACCTATTACTACCTATGTTGTTACTGTTTTCCTTTTATATTACTTAATGCCCAGGTGCCCTGTGGGATTTCCTATCGACAAAATAGTGAAGATCCGTACAAACTTTCATCCCCTATTTTCAACCTCTTTAGGGGATAAATGCAAAATACCCGTAGTGTTCACTTTCATCATTTAAAGAACTCTGCGTCTGTACGTTGTCTGTCACTAAAGTCTTTATTTTAAGTAGATTTGTCAATGCCACCAGTTATATAATCTGATACAGCTGCATCAGATTATATTTCACCTAAGATTTATCAAATTCTTCGAATATTATATTAATCTCAATTTTTTTTTAATATTATCGTTACATAGGAGGAGAACCGCTATCACGAGGACATCTTTGGCATCACGCTGCGCACTGCAGAAGTACACTCCGCATCCCGGGAGTCAGCTCGCAGGAACCGCGTCGCCGCGCAGCCATGACGCCGGTCCTCCCGCTTTCACCCTAACTCTTCCACGCTCTCCTAGCCTTTTAAACTTTGCAAACCTAACAACTCCTACATATAACTCGATCACATCAATAAATGAATCAAAAACTTCATTATTTTTAAAGTCATCGTCCATCTCAAATTTAACAGCTTCTAAATTTGCAAGATTTTTAGCAACGTCAATTTATATTGCTGATATTTCTGGTTCAAATGAGTCAATTACTCTACTTTGGCTTTTGTCAAGCATAAGAATTTATTTTGGCCACTCGGCCACATACATAGGTTGTGCGTGTAATGGGTCTTGAATTTATTGTACATAATCTTCAAAAGCTACTTCAGAGTTACATTCCATTTCAGTACTTATTATTTTTGGATACTCATGTTCAGAGGCAGCTGAAATGTTTAAATATTTTATAAAATTATTTTTAATGAATTCCAAGCAGGGTGATTTAATATTTAATAACGCACAAAACGCATTACCATCTGATATGTTATACTTTAAATGCTTCATTAATCGTGGAATTGTATCGATGGTTTTCGAAACATTTCAGAATTTTAAGAATTTACCATTTACATAATATTTAGATGTAATTTTATTCCATTTAATATTCATATTATAAAACTATAACGACTTTCATTGACGTCATAAAATAAAATATTGTCCACTTGTTGCTAACAACATTTTCAAATCATATTTTGTTAGTTGAATATCGAATAAAATTTTAACTAGTCTAGGTAGTTGGTAAATATTTTCAAAATTGTGTTTTCGTTGAAAAATCTCTATTGCAACAACAACTCTACGTTGTAATGCCTTTATTGCCAAATATTGTACAGATTGTGGTAAAGTTATTTTATGCTATCAATGTAAATAAACTTATTTTAAGTTCTATTATAATCGTCTGTTTTAGATTTAAAATTTATCGTTTACTTGAAATTATTTAGAGAAATTATCTATATAAAGTATAATTATTTTGTTTAACTTTTTATCAATATCTCTAACAAATGACCATGTTTAACGCATATAGTACCTACCTATATTAACTAAATATTAAATATGAGCAGCTATATTACTAATGTTTATTCAAATGTATTTTATTCATATGTCCTTTATATTTGACTATTAGGTGTGAGTGTTGAATTTGTGATCCTTAAACTAGTCTTAAGAAATGTATTCATATTTTCTATTATTCATATTATGAGAATTTAATATACAAATAAAAATCTTTTCTGATGTTACTTAATATTTCTATAATAAAATAGCATATAAAATATAATAACTGTCTTTGCCGGATATTTACAAATTACGGATTTCATATCTTCTAAATTTAATCAAATGCACATTTGAGACTAATAACTTTGTTACTATCAAGTTCATATCACGCAAAATATTATCGTAACGCACTATTTCATCTTAGAATGAAAACTGTTCGGAAATGTTTAACGAAGAAAATTATGATTGATTACGAAAAATTTGTCTGTTATTGGTCAAATAAAGTTCCTTCGTATTCGAAAATGCAATGGGTTTTTTATTTACTACCTACTATAGTAAAATCACTTTTTGTACAAACGCCAGCACATCAAGCTACTACAATCTGTCAAATGTCTTTAATTGATTTTCAACTTTATCGCTAAAGCATTAGGTTCAAGGTTGATTAGTAGAATTTGTCAGTTTCGAGTAGCTTGATATGCTGGCGGCTGTACTAATAGATTGTATTTTACTACAATATCAATCTACATACATATAATAACAATATTACAATTATTAGTACAACGTTAATACAAGGTGCAGTTTTGGATCTGCAAAACATTTCAGGAGGTAATTATGTTAGTGATTCTTGACCCGAAACAACAATAAAATGGGCAGGTTTTTTTTCCATTTTGTTCTTATTTACGGAAATTGGTAAATGTGAACTCCCTTTTTTAAAACGCGGCCAGTCTGTACGTGTCCTTAAACTGTGCTTTCACACACACAAACAAACGCAACCGACATTTCTTTCAAAGCCGCGCTCTCCGTCCAGAGTTATTCTGAAAAACAATAAAATTGAAAAATCTAAAATAAAAAGTATTATTGATTTGGTATCGTATTGTTATATGATTATTTACGAGTCTCATAACAACCTCCTGAAATGTTTTGCAGGTTCGAAACTGCAGCTTGTATTTTTGTACTGTTGTAACCATTTAGAACGTCTTACTGGGTCCATTCACCCCACCAGGATGCAATTTAAACGGCATGACCGTGTTCCCAATTAAAATAATGAAAAATTCAGAACATTCTATTCAAAAACAAGAAACCAGGACACTGCTACTCCAAAATTTATAAACGTCATAATGGCGGGACCAAATCTTGTATTTAAACGATTCTACCACGTATATTTAATACCGATTTACCTCAAAGGGCATAAATGGAAATTCACGATAACACTGGTCCGCCATTATGACGCGTTATAATGGCGAGACCATGCCTGTACTCCAGTGTGGACCAGTGTTATCGTGAATTTCCATTTATGCCCTTTTCGGTAAATCGTTACTAAATATACGTGGTAGAATCGTTTAAATACAAGATTTGGTCCCGCCCAGTAAAAGCTTCTTCAGACTAGCACATCGCGACAGCGCGACGATATTCTTGTAGAACAATTTCCATGAAGTTTACATAAGAATTGTTCTACGAGAGTCGCGTTGCGCCTGTTCGTGGGAGCCTTTTTATGGGTTATTATTCCTAGAAATTGTTCCACGAATCTTATTTCTTCTCTCAGCTTGTCAGTGCAGTCTCTCGCCTACTGTTTTTCTGCTATTCTGTCTCTAAATTATTTTGACTGCTCGAATGTCATTGAAGTTATTTATTACAATCTTATACAACGTAAGGTCGTCTTTTCCACAGAACCGTTACAGTACTTACATTTTTAGATACACCAAGTTCCATTTTCACGCTTTTGGAAATCATAAAGGTCTAAATTATAAAATATAATTATAGGTTTTAAGGTTAAATGTAGAATATTACAATGTAGATAGAACAGAAAATAGGATAAGGAATATTGCCTTAAAGTAGTTTAAAGTTCAGTGGACATAATCAACAGCCTACAAACACTTACCTTTATGCAAATTAATTCGCACTTTGATGATATCAGTAACACCTTTTGATGATACTTGCGATACAATACAAGAATTACCTGTTCTAATTTTGTGATCTTGAAATTTTAACATAATCTCAAAAAACAGCCATTTTCCTGCCTAAGAGCATTTTATATCAGAGGTTAAGTGACCAAATTGGATAACCTCATAAGAATTGTTTACAGAAATGATTTGTAGTTGAAAATGCAGTTTGCTCAATCACTCTACACGCTATAGGACATAACGCTGTACATTCCTAGGTATATATATTTAGGACACTAGCTTCTACCCACGATTTCGTCTACGTGAATCTTCTTGCTGACCCGACCTACTGCGTCACATCGCATCGCCTGCTGGCGCTATACCTTCGTTTTCGCTTAGCGTTGTTTTTGGTTTATTTATTTTTGATCGGCTTTTAAAGGTCATAGCATGATATAGGTGCAATAGCTTATGACCTTTCTAAAGATTTGGGCTATCAAATGCAAAAAAAAATCAAATGCAAATAAGAATCCCAGAGATTAGCGCGTTCAAACAAACAAATAGACAAACTCATCATATTTTTATTAGAACGGAAGGTAATTATAGAAGTGCGTTTCAATGATGAATTTGAAGAAAACGACCATCTGTACCAACTCAAAGTAAGCAAAGTTTAAGAAACAAATCAGTTGAAACTCGTACCTGTCGAGCTCTTCAATCGGAATATAGCTTATGGAGATCCCGGATGAAAACCGTTTCTAAACCGGTCAGAACGCACTGCAGTCGGTGCTGATTGCGGTTCGTTTTCAAAGTCTGATTATACACCACGTTAAAAACTAGGTAGCGGGCAGTCATTTCCTAGTCGGGGTCATGTTGATGTCATATATTTAAATTCATTTTCTCTTTGGATCGGTAAAGACTAAATGATAAATGATTTTATCTCTGTAAGTAGGTTTGTACAAACACTTTTACACGTCAATTTTTTTTTAAACTATACGAGGTCGGCGTTTCCAAACTGACTTCTCTGAGAAGAAAGGCCGAAACAAACTCAAAGGTCACAGTCTCTTTTAAAGTCCAGACATAACCTTGGTTACAACATGTGAAGACATGTGACATGACACGACACAAGACATGACATGTCATTTGAAGAATGAACCACACAGATTGAGTGGTGATAGAGTGGGTGACTATAGAAGAATACGTCATGCAATGTTTACCTGTTCAGTATGCACCGGTCATAAAATTGTCCGTATATTCAAATCTCAACTGTGGTTATTTGACAGTAAGTTGTATAAAATGGTTATAAAACGGAAAATTCACATAATTTGCTTAGCAATTATTTTTTCTGAAAATACGTTTCAGTCTGCGTCGTTGGTTTAGTGGTCGCAAGCATGAGGTTCCTGGGTTCCATTCCCAGGCCGGGCAAACTGTTATTGAGTTTTTTCATCTAGATTTTTTTAGTAGCAGCCCGGACTCTGGATTGGTGCCCTTCATCATCACCATTCCAGCCGAAAGACATCCGCTGCTGGACATAGGCCTCCCCTAATTTCGGGGGGTTTACCATAATCACCACATTTGGCAGGCGGGTTGGTGATCGCAGTATGGCGGTAAAATGTATAAAAAACGCTGCTGCCCATTCTCTAGTAAGTCTTTTAGTCGCCTTTTACGACACCCATTGGAAAAAATGGGATGTTGGGAAACACAACTGGCGAAATATAGGTGCACTACCAGATCAACTTCTGCCCAACCCTCCAGGGAAACCTCCAGGTTCCTGGCGCAACTCCTTCTGGCTATGTCAGGACTCCGCGTAGTGGTTATTTTGGCCTTAGTGGACCACTATAGCCCAGAATCGAAAGCGCTGGAAATCATGTGGTAAGGTCTTTGCCGAACAGTAGGATGATGCAGGCTAACACTAACTAAGTGTTACTGAGATAAAAGTGTTTTTTCAAATGGAAATACCTAAAACTAAAAGGGACATACCTAAATACGCAACGACAAAATAAAACTATATGTAATAAATTCTTTTAATTTTTATAAGATAAGATAAGATAAGTCTTTATTTGCTTTAAACATGGTATAAAGTTGTTACAGTTTGGTTTTTATATAATGTCCACATGTTTAGCGATACAAAAATTGTATTAATTGCATGCAAAATAATTACACATTCACGATTTAAATATGAATTAAACAATGTCGCAGATTACCTAATACAATAATAGTTATTTACATTTTTATTAATACATGTACAACATATTTATATTTTGAAGTTAAAAAAATCCTTAATATCATAAAAGTTGTGTCCATTCAGCCATTTATATAATTGGTGTTTAAATGAGTTTGTGTTTGTTAATAATTTTAGTTCGTTTGGTATTTTATTATATATACGTACACACATTACAAGGCAGCTTTTAGCATACTTGGCTGATTTAGGATTATCCTTTAAAACAAGTCTGTGTGGATCCCTTGTTGGTCGAGTGATTACTTCATACGCTTTTTTGAACAACCCCTTATTACTGTACACATATTTACAGATTTCATAAATGTAAAGTGAGGGAAGTGGTAATAAACCCAGCTTTTTAAAAAACGGTTTGCAAGACTCATCAGGTTGAAGACCACAAATGGCCCTGATGCATTTTTTTTGCGCAATATAGAAGTCTTTTCCCACTTCAAAGTGGTTTTTTCAAAACCCTTACCGCTTACGTCATGAATTACGAATGACAGACAGTTCTTATTTATTGTTAATCTTACATCTAGTGACGTCGTGATGGCGATGACGTCGTGATGACGATGACGTCGTTAAGTTACTGAAAGCGAATGCGCTTCGGCTCACGTAGGCTTTGTATTAAGTTATGCCCCAGCTTCTAGAAAAAATTTTAGGGCATGATATTTTAGTGACAAATGACTAGATAGAGATTATATTTATAAATTTTACCTTTTAAAAACCGACAAATCAGTAATAGGGTTTTTGAATGTTGTCTTTATTGTTAAAAATGTGGCTAAATGTACATACGTAATGGCTTAATGTAAATACTCGTGGACGATAACAGCTGTACGGGTTAATTGAAGTTTAAGCATGCCTTGTCATGTTCGTCGATGATAGGTGACCGTCCATGACATATCGGGACGCCTCCGTGCCTCAGAAAGCCGTTGGTCTCGGCTGTCATTCTTAGATCTTTGACAGGAGTTACGGGTTAAGCCCAAAAGTCTGATAAACAGTTTTATCAAGGGTATTGTTTACCCAATAACAGGGTTGTGGAAGTCAGGCATTCGCTCCATGTAAATTACTGATATCCAACGGCATCCTATTAGACTGGAAGTTGACTACTAAGTTGTTGGAAAAAGTCTAGCCAGAGGGGTAATTGCGGAACTTTTTATCGGTAGGAATTGGTTTAATATTCATAGTTAAACAACATTCATTGCGTTATTTACGTTGCTGGGCCGACAATTTATTCGAACAAATGACGCAATGGTTTAAAAATAATCTTCAGTCCCATTCAGATTCTGATAAATTGTGCGTTTCGCAATTAGGGTGCTGGTTGATTTTGTTTTATCTTTATTGCTGGAGTAGCCACTGGGTATAGCTGGTTGGACTGGTATAGTTGTGCTGGTCACTTTTTATCTATGCACGGCCTGGAGTAGTAAAACAGGCTTTGTGTTTATGTTTTATAATATAAAGGTTAAGTACAGAAACCGGGCTTCAAACATAATGTTAAGTAAAGTATTTGTTTACCTTGTTGTTATCTCCACACTTGCTTTTGCGCGCGCCTTGGCACACGTGGATTCGGAAAGTATCACACAAGAACGTTCTACCTAGATAAAAAGTAACCTATGTGTTAATTAGGTTATAAACTAGATATTTACCTAATTAAATCCGTTCAGCCGTTTTTGCAATAACAAATTCAAATTCATTTATTGGTGACATTTTTGGTACATTTTACATGAGATCTTAATAATAAATAGTTAGTTCCTCAAAAATCTACCTTAAAGGTGTACACTCTTTAATGTAATTAGTTATGATTATAAAAAAAAGAACAATCAATATACTTCATTAAAATAATTACAACAAAACACAACACAACTGAAGTCAGAAAAAAACAAGCAAAATATAACAATTGAGTATACCTACATATAAATAATGAATGGAATTAAAGATTAATACATTGTCAAAATAAAATAAATTTCCATGTCAAATAACTTATAAATATCATTCAGGAATTCGTCAATAGTGTAATAGCATTTTTCCAATAATAGATGTGTTAATTTATTTTTATATTGAATAATATTTAGGTCCTTAATTCTGTTTGGTAATTTATTAAATATTTTTGGGGCCATGCAAAATATGCTTTTGTACATCAAGGCAGTCTTCGATGGTGGAACCCATAATTCATGTCTAAATTCTTGTCTAATAATTTTATAGCGATTTTTAGAAACTTTTCTGATTATATGCATATTCTTTTTAACAAATAAAGCAGTCTCAAATATGTATAGGCAATAACATTCTAAGAAACTAAATTTTCGGCATCACACTCGTTCGCAACTTGAAATTTTTTTTTTAACTACATATTTTTTTTGTATGGGAAAACATCAAATGACTTCTCTCGCTCTGGGCGGAGCGGGCAGGGCGCGTCAGACTTTTATTGATTAAAACCCACCCGTGTTCCTTCTGTTACCCATGTGCCAGGGTCACGGTATGTCTTTCGAACAATCTCGCGACCCTGACAGAACTACATATATTCAATGTAAAGTTTTGACTTTGATACTATTAAGTTGCATCTATAGATATATAAGACTAGACCGGTCGAGAGTTTTGCCATCGCGGACAAAACCTGGGTGAAACTCGCGTAGGAGCACACTAAAAGATAGGCTTTTGCCCAGCAATGGGTGAAGTAGGACTGTGGATGATGATGATGATAAATAGATGTATAGACTGCATATCATTATTAAAATAATCTTCATATGTACCCACAAACCACTGCAGGTGATAATTCAATGGACACAGGACTTTGAATACTACTTACTATCAAGGCAGGTCTTTCAAGATCTTAACAACAACAACAAAGGATCAGTCTCACAAGCCGATTAGATGTAAACGCATGATTTACCAGACCATTGAGTGTAACAATCTTGGACTCTGTCCATTTATGTATATGTAATACGATAAGTTTTTGAGACCTTTGTCATTTTTTCGTATTTTATATTGTATTTCTCTACAATGCTTATGAATCGAAACCAGTGGGGTAGGTCAACCAGCGCCAGATAAGAACAAACGTGACGTTCGATTCCCGTTGTTACACTGATGATTTGTTAAAACGCTCAATACGAAAAAAGGAACAAAAGTCACTTGAAGCACTTTGGCGGCTAGCTTAAATTTTCTGACTAACTGACCGAGTTTTTGAAAATGTCAAAAGTGCCTGTAAATTGTTTAGTTGAAGTAAATGATTTGAGTGTTGAGTATAACAACTATACAATAATTTAATTTGATAAAAGTAAAGGTTTACTTTATAATATTTGACATTTGAACCTTTTACTATCAGACAGATTTTATAGACAAGCAATCGACGTATACAAATACATGATGAATCATTATGAATCGTTTCGTATTGTTTGATAATTATAATTATATCAATAAAATAAATAAATGTTGATTAATGATCGAGAGTTCATTTAATCCCTCTGAATTAATATTTTATGAATAACTCATTTAATAGGATTAAGGTTCGTGGAATCCGAGAAAAGAATCCGGGACCGCGGTTCCGGTCCTGAAAGCCCCACGATTCTAAATGAACTTACATGCTTGTATTGATTATTTTAATAATTATTTAGTTAGTAATATGTTTTAGTAGTAGGTTTAACCGAATTAGGGGCCTTAACCCTGAGCCGAGATATACTGGATATTTGTGAGGAAGGGCTCGTTGCTAAATGATAACCGCCACATGGGTCAATTAAAGGTAAAGCTAAGCTAGCCGCGCTCAGTTCTTGGCTGAGTGACCATCCATTACATATAGATACCTCTCCGTGTCTTGGAAAACATGATAAACTGTTGGTCGCGGTTATCCTTCATAAATCTTTGACAGTCATTACTACAGGTACTTAGAAATCCTACTAGATACTTAGAAGTCTGGCAACTAGTCTTACCAAGGGGCTGATTCTGAAGGTCAGATAGGCAGTCGCAAGCCACACAAATGACATATTCACAAGGTTGGTAATTAAGGGTAATCATGACTTTTTAATACTGTGTAAAAATAAAAATGATTTAAATATAGGCATGTACAGCATTCCTATAAAAAGGTGAACCAGTATTCGATTACATTTTTAAATAATTAAAATATATAAATACATTAACTTGATACATTTATAAAATTACAAAATTAAATGAGATACTAAACGAATATATCTTTCGTCACATTTCTCTACATCAATACAACCCTACAAAATCACAATAAAATATTTGCACATAAGATGAATGGGATAACATAAAGGTAAGTGACATGATTATTTAAATGATGTGACTAAAATTTAAAAAAAAAAAAAACAAATATCGTAAGTCTAATTAAACTAAATTAAATTAAAACTGTTTTTTTTTTAAATATAAGTAACATTATAAAAAACATTACTATTAAATTAACATGATTATTATTACATTAAATTAAGTACGATCAACATAAGTTGGCAGCAGATTACAGTTCAATTTGATTAATTTTAAATATTGGCAGACTATCAAATAAAATATCGATATTGCTCTCAACTGACCAGGCTTTGTTGTGAAAAGTCGACATTCTGTTTATTGTTGTGAAAAGTCGACATTCTGTTTATTGTTGTGAAAAGTCGACATTCTGTTTAGGGAAGCATGCTGGCCCAGATTTCTATGACAGATTTAGTGGTAAACCTCGTGGTAGTACATCGGATCGGTGATGAGAATGACGGGGCACGTCAAGATTGATTTGTTAGGGAGACCTGGAGTTGATGTTATCCCGTTTACAATGTTGTCACATTATTTAGACGTCTACGTTGCTTCTATGAGTAAGCACTTTTACATAATTGGCTCTATAAACGGAAATTTGTGGTCTTTAAACTTCAAGCACCTTGTTTTTTTTTTTAATCGAGTCCTATATGGTCTATATGATTATTATACGTCGGATTCCAGTCGAGGAGATGCACATATTCTACGAGGCTGCGCACGAACGTGTTATAGAGCACGTTCAATGTCAAGATTTTCATGTCAAATACTGGTGTTTACCTGCATCCGATTAAGGAGGCGGGGTTGGCTTCCAGTCTAACCGGATAGTTGAGAAAAAGCTAGGCGGATTGACTGACGTGTCATAGCTTTCTAATGCGTCAACGTTGCCATTTAAATGAGATTCATAGAACTAAACTAGGAAATGTTACTACTTACTTATCTCAGGAAGAATCTGTACTCGTACTGAGAATGTGCGTACTGTAGTACCTTTCTAAATAAAATGTCAGACTGTGACAAATCCATTTCAAGATCAGTCTATAAGACAAGTTTTTGTTCGATGTACACAGGTAAGGTGATTAATTTTGTAAAATTGTTTCATGATCAAAAAAATTTTTTTTAACCTGATTTTATTGTGATTTTTACCCCCTTAGAAAAACATCAGTTTTTTTGAAAATTGCGCAATTATCAAGAACCGATGATAATACTATAATTTCATAAAATGCCATTATCCTGGCCATAGATGCTGGGCCAGATCCCTAGGACAGCAAAAAAATCAAAAACCCGCTTTTGGAACCAGCCGAACTAAAAATAGAAAATAAATAATAATTTAAAAAATGCGCTTTCATATAAAACCAAACTAAAACGTAGAAAATAATGGAAAAAAAGTGTGGGGTATATTTTTAAATAATATCAAACACTCCACGCTTTTTCCCATTATTTTCTAGTTTTTAATTAAGAAAAGGTAATTCCGTTCAATTCCATTTGACAACCTTTATCGAAATTATTTTTTGTTAATTTTAAGGTACAATAATCAAAGGAATAAAAGTACCTACCTCTGGAACCGTTTCTTCAAACAATAACAAAGCAAAGAGAATACTAAATGACGTGTGAAATACTAGATATAAATTATTATCTCGCCACTTGAGCGTAAGAGCTTTTCGATGTGATTACCATGACGTTCGATAATAAAAACACGAAACACATTTAGATATGAAAATTAGTAGAATATGAATCATTATTAGATCTGTTCTAATAGAATCCATTTTATTGCTAAACGATATTGAGGAAAGACGATTATTGAAACTAAAAAAAAAATGCCAGTGGGACGTGCAGTCAGCGTGTGAACAAAACATTTTCCTTATTTATGTATTAATTCTAAGAAAAATCTTGGAAACTAAAGTGTCCGAAGATCTTTTGGCGCCCGGAAACTGGCTATGACATTGACAGCGAACGTTGTTGGTAATCATAATCAACCTATACGGTTCCCACTGCTGGGACACAGATCTCCTGTTTGTGAGAGAGAAAGCAGTGGTGGCTCAGCAGAATCGCCCGCGGCTTACGAGTTGGAAGTCGTAGGTTTGAACTCACTGGCGCTTTACTTTATAAAAAATATTTCATCACCAGTGCTCTCAAAAATGGTGACAGAAACATGTCTTAGAACCAAAAATTCAAAGACATGTGACATCTATCAACGCGCGCTGGGCTCGAATGGTTGATTATGGCCCACTCTCTCTAACACGGAGGACGCCTATGTCCCAGCAAACAGAGCATTGTGAAACTGTCACAGAAATTTTATTGAAAAAAAAATCAATATGACGTTTTTAGTTTTGGTCACTCGCTAACAACCGTCTTTTACCTCTTTAATTAAAATTGATCTTTTACCAATATAGGCTAATGGAAATATAATATATTTCCATTAGCATATATTGGTAAAAGATTAATAAGGCACGTAACGCAGCATATTATGCTGCGTTACGTGCCTTATTGCGTAACGCAACTAGCAATCCGAATCTGAATCATTTTGAAGGTTATTTTTAAACCATTGTTTCATATATATGTAGTTCGAAAAACTTGTCTGCTCAACAACGTAAATAACGCAATGAATGTGATCGAATTGTCAAAATGAAAGCAATTCCTACTGAAAGTGTGTTACGCAATTAACCCTTAGGTTTATTAACAAAAGAGATGAGACATTTCTGTATAATGCAAGCGTTTTTGAACAATGGTTGACTACAAAACTCGAAAATGCTGTAACGAAGTCTTTATAAACGACTGCACCAAAAGAATGTTGGTTTTTCACTGTTTCTGTATTTATGTGATTATCAAGAACAAAATGGAACCTTATATCCAACAGTCAGAAAACTCAGATTCGAGTACATATAATACGTTCACGAAGTAGGACTCAGTAGGTTCCTTAAAGCAGTGTTACGGATACTTAGCGCCTATACAAAATTAACTTGAATTACGACGTTCCGAGTTATAAGTGAGATCACTCATAAAGTTCTCACAATTAATGAGCAGTACCTAAGTACAGACGCCAGCACCCAAAGCTACTACAATCTGTCAAATTTCTTTAATAGGTTTTCAACTTTATTGCTAAAGTATTAAGTTCAAAATTGATTGGGAAATTTTGACAGTTTCGGGTAGCTTTATATGCTGGCATCTGAACAATTATTGGGATTTAGTGAAGGTTTAATGCTGGTATTCTACTGCACCGGGTTAGACTGGAAGTCAACGGAAAAGGCTATGTCGTAAGTGCAGTTACGAACTGCCAGGGTCGCCAGATTTGTTCTAAAGAGTTACCGTGGCCCTGGCATATAGGCAACTGAAGGAACACGGGTGGGTTTTAGTCAGTAAAAGTCTGACACGCCTTTCTGCTCCAACTAGACCGGGAGACGTCATTTGATGATTTCCAACCTACAAAAAAAGTGCAGTTACGAGCTCTAATATGTATACACTTCATATAAACGCCTCCTCCAAATTGGGGGTTCGTCATAATCGCCTCGCTTGGCAGGCGGGTTGGCGATCGCAGTATGGTGGTAAAATGCATAGAGAACGCTGCCGCCCACGGGCTAGTAATTCCCTTAGTTCCAGACCCACGGAAAGAAATGGGTTGGTGCTATTCTTTACATTCGGCACCACAAGGAACCCATAATATTCTGAAATAAGTTTTATGTGAAAGTTGCAATCGTTATTCAACGAGACAATCGCTTTTATATTTGCCAAGTACTTATACAGGGTCAAATTAAATGAGTTGGCAATACTTTACTCACCTGATAGGTGTCACAAACAAAACTAAAAAAAAAAACATTCGTTTTTCCAACTTCGTTCCAAACTTTAAATGACCCTGACTTGAACATGACGGGAACCAAAAGACTGTTATGTTATGGTTTCTAAAAATATAAAAAAATATAATAAATAAAAACTATTTACAAAAAAATAACAACCGACTTCCTTAAAAAAAAACACTACAAAGTCAAAAATAACTTTAATTTCGGAATTCGGTGTCTTAGGATCTGTATTTAAGATTTTTTGCCACCGACTTCCGAAATTAAAGTTATTTTTCACTTTGTAGTGTTTTTTTTAAGGAAGTCGGTTGTTATTTTTTAGTAAAAAGTTTTTATTTTTAACTTTTTAGTTATAGTAGATACCCCGCACTAATCTAATCGCGTTATTCGTTCATTTGTTGTGCAAATACTTAATGCAAATTTAAGACTTAAATGGTTTTTACATGGATCCCATTGTCCGCATGAAACCAAATTAACATTCGGAAAGCTCCAGTTTTCAAATAAAAAGAAATGATCAAAATTGGTTTACCCAGTCAAAAGTTATAGAGGTAATAAACATAAAAAAAACAAAATACAGTCGAATTGATAACCTCCTCCTTTTTTTGATGTCGGTTAGTAAAATTTAAAAAAATTCTATGTTTCACGTTAAATTACAAAAACAGCTGATTGATTACGGAAATTAAGCCGATCACTACTAGTTGGGACAAAGCCAGGCAGATGTTGATGATATTAAGAGCTCGAGACTGCGCACTTTTGCAATTGTAATAAATTATGACGTGTAAATATTAGTTGTAAAATTAGTCACTGCCAGGCGCATCACTGTACGGTTTATGGGAGTCACCTTATCTTTCAGTCTCGGTGCGCCTGCGCCGTTTACCTGTTATGTTCCTGTACCAGGAAATGCAGTTAGTATGCTTAGAATGATTTATTGGTTTAATCTACTTATGAGTTTTCCCGTTATACAGGCAGGGACATCGGCACGAACTTGTTGCCATAGATTTAGTTCATGATTCCGAACATAATTGAGTTTAAAAAAGTCCCTAGGTTATTAGGAAAAAAAAAACCAGCCAAGTGTGAGTCGGACGATGGGTTCCGTACCATAATCGGCAATAAAATCACGTTTGTTGTATGGGAGCCCCTCTTAAATATTTATTTTAATTTATTTATTTATTATTAAAGTGAATATATTACTAAATATTCTGTGAATATTTGAAGCATCTACCTGTTGCCATTATCGATATCGAGCAAAAACGAGCAAAAATTCTTGTTTATTGTATGGAAGTCCCCTTAAATGTTTATTTTATTCTGTTTTTATAGTGGCAACAGAAATACATCATCTGTGAAAATTTCAACTCTATAACTATCATGGTTCATGAGCAGAGGTCGGAGTAGTTAGATTGATTTTACGTACTCGCATCATGAATAGTCATAGAAATCACAACATGGATAAGCTTTTTTCCGGAATTTCATTTTGGTACATACAGGATTGAATCAAATATTGTGAAAGTAAGGATTTTTAAACTAGGTACTACATTAGAAATTTATATGAATGCGATAGATAAATATTTAAAACTGTTTTTTTCTTACTGTAGAAGGCCGATCACCTATACAGGGTTATTTGTAAAACACCGGTAACCTCTCAGGACTATGTTACTAACATCATAATCAACAACTTTTGTGCTATGACTTTTAAAAATTCATCATATTTTAGTTCATCAGATTTTCATACAAAAATCGGCCGCCCGTAAGTAGTTCAAGTTCAAGCGCTCCCGCCACCCTAACTCCGCTCGCCTCGCTAATGTACTATGTGCTTTTTTTGTTTCGCATAGACTTCGTAATATTTAGACCGTTCAATTTAAATATTTTAATTTTTTTATTAATGTCTGGTGAACTAAAATATGACGAATTTTTAAAAGCCATAGAACAAAAGTTGTTGATTATGATGTTAGTAACACAGTCCTGAGAGGTTGCCGGTGTTTTACAAATAACCCTGTATATTATTAAAAAGACAGCAAAAAGGTTATACATTTCTTATTCATATTGATGTATTCTTTATTCTACACATTACTACATTTGAAATTAATTACAAAATCCCTGAATCCCGGAGGCATATCCATACTAATATATACGTGCCAGTGCATTGATCCCATTTCAATCTACCTACTCCGACCTCTGTTCATGAGACAGCCTGGTGACAGACGGACGGACGGACGGACAGCGGAGTCTTAGTAGTAGGATTCCGTTTTACCCTTTGGGTACGGAACCCTAAAAATATCTGTTCAACCGTACATATTTTCACTAAGTAGGTGTTGCTCTTTTCTAGGTAATAGCAAAACATTTTATTGATAACCAACAAAAACTGTCTAGACTAGGCGTCAAGAATCATGCGGTGAATTCATAGTTACAGTTGTAGCAATGCAAAGAGAATGGTGCTGCCCATTCTCTAGTTAGTCTCTTAGTCGCCTCTTACAACAACCACGGGAAGACGGGTGGTGGTATTGTTTACGTTCGGTACCACACGGACAGGAAAAGAACCTCGTTGCGGAACCACCGGCACCACCTTGTATATCAGAATTTAATTGTCAGTATGCTATTCATCATCATCATCATCAACAGCCTATAAACGTGCCCACTGCTGGGACACAGGCCTCCTCTCGGTGAGAGGGAGTGGGCCGTAATCTACCACGCAGGCCCAATGCGGGTTGGTAGATGTCTCATGTCTTCGAATTTATGGTTCTAAAACATGCCGGTTTCCTCATGATGGTTTTCTTTACTGTTTTTGAGAGTATGCTTTTAGTTATATGGATTTTCGAATCTGCTTACGTCGCCAGAGCGTTTAGGACTAATTGAAAATAGTTTAAAGGTAAATTTAATTCAGCTCGATGAATAGTCGGTATTTTTATCCACAGGATGTTTGATAGGTAAAGGTCAACTTATTATTATTAAATAATCCTCTTACGTATTCATTAAATGAGGTAGGTTTGAAAATAGTTCAGGATATAAGGAAAATAACAAACAACGAGAATGCCTGAAAATGCTTAAAGAAATTCGATCTTAAAACTACCAACATAACACGCAAAATGATTGACACACATAAAACAAAGATTCATACGCGAAGTCCGGGATATGAGTACTATGATCTCATCTTATCCACCCTGTGCGTCTTTGATCAGTTCGCGAGTAACTACCGATAATACAAGTAGCTTCATGACCTAAAAAAAAAGAAACAAACAACAAACAAAACAAACATACATACATACATAAACTCACGCCTTTTTCCCATGGGGATAGGCAGAAACTACGGAACGCCACCTGCTACGATCCTTACATACTCCTTTTGCCTCCTTTAGGTTCATACATCAGCATCCCTAGCCAAGTTGATAATCTGCCATCGTTAACGCTAGTCGAAAACGAATCAAATGTATGGGAATGAAATCATCTCAACGTTAAGTCACGTGGTTAGATCAAACGAATAGAAAATTCGTAGCCAAGTTCACATCGTTCAATATGATAGAATTAATTGTTATCGTTTCTACAATGTTCAACGCTACATCCTTTGTAAAGACATTGTAGAATGAGCGGCCGACTCAGGCGCGTCAACATGGCTACCAACTTATCGTTTTCTACAACTGCTGACACCGAGGCGTTACCGATTGGAGAACGGAATTCGACACGAAACGGTTGTAACTTGGCTAGGGGGGCTGGTGATACACATACGCCGGTTGCGAGTACTACGCACCTGACCTTTCTGAAGAACATCAGCGATAGGGTCACTATATGTCCTCCTAAGGCGTCAAATTACAGTTCCAGTCTACATTCCATCCATAATCAGCTCTTCGAGTCTTCTAGGAGGAGTGGGCTGTGATCTACCATGCGGGACCAGTGCGTTTTAGTACTTAGATATCATTTATCTTCGAATTTTTGGTTTTAACTGGTATGTCCTACATGCCGGTTTCCTCACGATGCTTTCCCTCACCGTTTTGAGAGCAGTGGTGATAAAATTATTTATCACCACTGCTCTCAAAACCAGTCTGCGTCCACAAATTTAATTAAAAATGTCTATAGCATTATAGAATATGTAATGTATACACAGGGTGTCTCAAATGTAGTGTTCCTAAGGCAAATGGGTCAAGCGGAGGTACCATAGCTACCATTTAAAAATGTAAAAGTTGGGATTTTCTCAAAAGCTTAGAAAATTTCGCTTCTTTAATAATTTTACACTTACACTTTTAATCGACCATTTGAACAAAATTTTCGACGCAGCGAGTTCAAATTTAGCTGGAAGATGCCTTGATAATGTAGGAACAAGATTATGTAGTCATTTATGTTCAGTTTAGGTACGAGGCAAAAGAAGTGTGTAGAGATCGTAGCAGGTGGCGTTCCGTGGTTTCTGCCTACCCCCATGGGAAAAAGGCGTGATTGTATGTATGTATGTATGTATTATGTTCAGTGTGGCTCGATAAGACTTCAGATTTTTTGTTTGTTATATCGAACTTTTATAAACTTTAGCTCAATTTTCTAAGCCCGGAGATATATCGATACTTACACTGAAAAAAGTCATAAACATACGAAATGAGAACGTAAAAAAAAAATTAGTTTCATAAGAAGGTCGAAAAATCCGAAAAACTACCGTTACCAAAACATTGAAAGGAGTGAAAGGCACTGAGTATTTAAATTTAACACATTTAGTTGTTACCTTCGGAACATATGCCCAAATCAGGTAATTTTGAAAGTGATAATATACTTACCTTCCCACATTCTATAGTTCAAATGCGCGCTAAATAGCTTACAGATAATTATTTTAGTGCGAAAAAGATTTTACAAGATTTGGAGTGTGTAATATACATAACATAGCATACATGGTTAGTATGCAAACAACCCGCATGTAACAATAGAATATGGGAAGGTGAGTATTATTAATACTTTCAAAATTACCTGCTTTGGGGAATGGAAACAATCATATGTTCTGAAAGGAACAAAGAAATGTGTTAAATTTAAACACTCAAAGGTTTTCGGAGATGTAGTAAAAATTAATAGAAAAATGTTTATCGTATGATTCGAACTTCTTATGAAACAAATTTGTTAACGGTCTTATTATGCTATTTTAAGTCATTTACTCAGTCTAACTATTTATGATGATGTTACTTTTCAAAGCTATGAGCATGTTCGGTAGGACATTTTTTTATTCAGTGATTAGAAAGTTTCGCCAAGTTTATACAAAGTTATAAAAGACAAATAGGAATAAAAATCTGAAGCCAAACTGAATGTAAATGAGTAGGTACGGACGCCAGCACATCAAACTACCCGAAACTTTCAAATTTTCCCAATCAATCTTGAACCTAATGCTTTAGCGATAAAGTTGAAAACGTATTAAAGAAATTTGACAGATTGCAGTAGGTTTATGTGCTGGCATCTATACATAATATACACTATCAAGGCATCTTCCAGCCAAATTTGAAAGCGTCAGATTTCTTAAAAATTATTAAATTGGCGAAATTTTTAAAACTGTTGAGAAAATCCAAACTTTTGAATTTTAAAAGATAAGTGGGCACCACCGCTTAACCCCATAGACCTTTGAACCACTTCGTTTGAAACATCTTGAATATAGAGCTGTATTGACCTACCCCGGAATATAAATAAAAAGCAGTAGACTGTAATAATAACTAAGATATTGAATTTCTAAAATGTAAGGAACTGTAAGATTTTGAAGCCGCGCATGTGTCGTTGAATGCATTAGTTGGTGAAGGAGTTAGGGCTCACGAAGGAGGAGGCGGGGCGCGTGAGGGAGTGGCAGTTTCTGCGCCTTCACGTCCCTAGCCGCCGCAGGAGGAGACGCCCCGGGCGTCGGGAGTCGATTGAGGACTCCCGGCCACCGTAGGCGCGAGCTTGCGGGCGGCGAGCAATGGGTAGCTCGCCGTCCGGTAAGGACCAAGCTCGGGTCGACGGTGCGTAGTGTTATACGCGCGCCTCAAAGAGATGTCAGCAGCACTGAAGGGGTCTGCTAGGACCGATGCCTGCCGGGGTCGCGTGATTGTTCGAAAGAGATACCGTGGCCCCGGCACATGGGCAATTGAAGGAACACGGGTGGGTTTTAGTCAGTAAAAGTCTGACACGCCCTCCCGCTCCGCCCAGAGCGGGAGAAGTCATTTGATGATTTCCCATCTAAAAAAAATAAAAAAAAAAATAAGGAGTCAGGGCAGTCAAAGAGGATCAGAAGATACTGGGGTACGAGGACGGGAATTTAAGACTGCCTCTATTTGACTGAATCAGTCAAACAACAGTTATTTATTTTGACTGGCCTGTTAGTCTAGTGGTTAGTGACCCTGACTACTAAGACCTGAGGTCGTGGGTTCGATTCCCACCCAGGACAAATCTTTGTGTGATGAGCTCAATCATTTTTTCTGTGTCTGGGTGTAATTTATCTATAATATGTATGTATTTAGAAATATATAAGTATGTTTATCAGTTGTCTGGTTACCATAATACAGGCTCTACCCAGTTTGGGATCAGATAACGGTGTGTTGGTTAGCCAAAGATATTATATTATATACAATACGAGTGTGTACTCCTATATATTATGTCATTGTTACAGCTGCGGGGCTAGCACGGCCTCTGTGATAGGCTTGAGTCATGCATTTTATCACGATTTTTGCTCCCAAATTGTGATAAAGATGTGTGATCTAAGCCTGTCACGGTAGGCCGTGCTTGCCCAGCTAGTCGGCTGATCAGCAAAGTTCATAGTTGGTCGATCACTAATATGTTCGAAAATATCGCTGTTAATTTTGTTGTTTTATTTGCGTGATAACTTCAGAATACTCCTATGCATTAGTACCCGTATATTCAGCGTTTTCATTTTTTGTCGGATTGTTGTGTGCGCATTGTAGAACGTTGTGTAATGCTCAATAATTGGGTTTTGTTACTCCCACCTCGTTATTAGAACTTCCCATAAAGGATGCGTGCGTGATATGTGCTTGATATGAGCAATTGTCAGTAAATATTGGCATAATGATATAATCATCACGTTTAGTGGAATGACTTGTGGTTTCAGTACCTGTGTTGACCAGTTGCGCCCACACCACGAGCATTCCTAAAGCTTGGGTTTCCTAGGAACGCGGTTCCGTCATATTGTGATGGACGTCATGAAAATCTGACATTTTTATTTGGACAAACGAGTGTGACAATTCACCGCTTTCTAAAGAAACCAAAATGTCCATAACTGCAGTTAGTTAAGGGTAAATAAATCTGATAATAAGTGCTAAAGATTTTCACTAGAAGGTTTTTGGAAGCCAAAATCTAGCACACAAGTCATGATATTTTATGGCTTCAACGGGAATCATAAAGGACTCATTTGGAAGTTGAGCACTTCTTGAAATTTAACTTTTGTAAGGGGATTCTGTAATTCAATTTACCTGGAAATAAGGCGATTATTTGAAAACGCGCGTTCACATGATTCGGTTGTAAACTTTCCGTTACAAGCGAGTCATTTTTATTCGAACTAATCATAGAGATTCAAAAGATTCAGTCCAGAATCTGGAAGACATCCTCCACTGTGGTAAACAGCTTGGAAGAGAATACGTTTCCCTATCCCACACCTCGCTGCAGAAGGATAGGTGTTGAGATTCGTTCCTGGAATCGGACTGATATTGTTGCGTTTTCATACAAGCATGTCGATGTACCAATAGTCAATACGGCATTATTAGAGAGAGATTTAATGATGTTTTCACCAAAAAATCATGATTGCGTGCGAGCCTTGTAACATGCGGTACCACTTCATGATCACCACCATCATTGGCAGCCTTATTCCACCCATTATTGAGGTAGGTTTCTTCCCTTGTGTGCATGCAAGAGTCTCATCAAAGTATAAGTGCACCCCTAATGCACCCCTCGAATGCTCCTGAGATGTACCTAACAGGCGTTGCACAGAGTTGGTTTCAGATCGGTCTCTTGAAAGGTAATGGGGGCACCTTCCATTGCACCTGCAGGTGGTGACCACTGGAGTGATTTTCATGTGGTAAATGCTCGAGTGCAGACGGTGTGCCGTTAAACGTTTAGCCAAAAGGTGTGAAAATAAATTGAACTCTAATAACACCGTTTTATACGTTCTCAAAGCTCAAAGTTTATCTTATTATTGAGCTCAAAGTATCTAAACATAGTAACAGAAAAGCAGCTTTTACGATAAGCTTAAGTGTAAAACAGCTTTCCCAAATAGTGAACTTTCGTATTGCTAGGTCATAAAATTGTACTTACTTGCCGTTTACATTTAGCCTTACCATCTTGATAATGAGAAATTATGACGCTCAATGAAAATAACGATGCGTAATCTTTGAGATGAGTTTGATATCAGAGGAGGTTTTTGACAAACATCGAAATCTAAATATTCTATTTCACTACCAACATGGGCACATACTTATGAGACGTCGGAAGCTAGATGCCGATTGCAATTGATCGTTTCTTTGACAATCTTTTTATTTCTTCTGCGTTTTACATGTGAAACTGTTGCTAAAATTGTCAGAGTGCGTTCAGATAGCACTTGTCAAGTCTCATCACCTTTTTAGGTCCATCTAGCTGCGGGGCGCCACACAGGACTCTTTTATTCCACTGACTGGGGTTTTCAAGTATCTTGTCGTTCTTTTACAAGGTTCCGTGTCATTCATCTTGTATTACTGATCCCAGTGGGAGTTGTATTATCAAAACGTGCGGTTCCGGCACTCATTATGTTTCATCAGACCAATCTTAATTAACCGTAATACATTCCATTGTTCTATTTTATTGACCTCTGGATTCGAAATAGACTAACGAATAAAAAAGTAGATAGATTTACATTATTCACGGTAAAACTTAATTGTTATGGCGATCAAAAATAAACTAGTGTTCGTTTTATTTTTGTGGAAAACTTCACAGGTTATTTTTGGAGTCGGTGTCCTTCGCAGGTCCGTCACAGGTCAAAATTAGGGAGGAGATAACGTTTTGTTATAAAGTTAACTCAAGCTAAGTTGGAGGCTTTGGTCGTCCCAATATATAAAATCCAATAGAGCGTAATTTATAAAACGGATGCTCAATTGTGTATTCAAAGAAGTAGCATCACTGTTCAGGATAAATATCAACTAAGCGTCCGGGACTGGGACATTTCCAACGGAACTACATCAACTGTTTTTGTTTTGGAAGACAAAAAACCCGTTAGATCCGTGCATTTGGACTTTACGCCGATTAAGGATAGATGATGATGCAAGGCAACACAAACAGTGACATATACAAGAACAAAACATTGCTGGTTTCCTACTGACCTTTAATTACTTTCTAATTATTTTCGACTGGCTGTATGAACCAATCCGGATTAGTGACCGTAGTTTGTCTACCTGATAATGCCTCTACGTTACCTTGATCTACGTTGATAACATCCGTCATACAGTCGCTCGAGTCACTGGCAAGCGGCGCGGGCGCGCGGTGCTAATCGCATAATTGTTGTTATTTTTTGCGGACGCTACTTAGAATGCCCCGTGCTCGGTTGCCGAGACAACAGATTTTAGTTCTCGTCCGGATCTGCTGCGGTATGCATATATATTATGCTGCACACGCCGCGGCCGCCAGTTAGACCGTTACTCACGCGAGAGACAATTCAGTGATCGAGTTTTCGATAGACTTTTTTGTAGTCATTGCTTTAAAAACGGTTCGGTAAAATGGCGCAGCAAAATGGTCATTTCGTACCGGCGGTTTGTCCCATCAGTGGTGAAAGTGTTCAAATGAACGGAGATGCGGAGAAGACAGTGAAGCCACCTCTTCGTATAAAAGTTGCTCAGCCGATTGAACTGGAGAATCATGTCATTGATGGATATGAAAACTTCGACACTCTACATTCTCACATCGATGAGGTGTCGAGCAGCTTCGTAAGTAACTTGAAGTTTTATTTTTCTGTTACTGTTTTATTCTCCCTCAAAATTTTCAAAGTCGAATTTTTTTTTTACAAAAATTATACTAAAAAATTTCGCTAGATTTTAGATTGTTATTAATCTTTATGTCATAGGTAATTAAGGCTTAAAATTAAATTGAAATTTATTCCGTTCTATTATATCTATGAAAATGTATATCTTGATCATTAGCAAAACTAAGTACATACATGAATTGGAGCACTAAAATTAGAACATTAGCATTAATTTATCAACTACATCCTTATTAAATGTTAAAAAAAAAAACCATTACAAAATAAATGATAACACATTTAAAATGTTATAGGAACAGGGAAGTACTCATTAAACTGTTTAGAAGCTGTTGTTATATCGGAAGATTTATCTCCATAAATCATGACTGTGCGTTGATAAAATCTTCGAGAATCACTATTTTTCTTAACAACTGATTGGTAGAGATTAGCGGTTTTTCTTTGATCTTGTAAGTAATCTTATCTACGAGTATAAACTGCGTGTTGTTAACACGCAGTTGTGACTTTAGATTTTTCTCGGATCATAACTATACAATACCTTCATACTAGAACATTCGATTTTTATAGGAACTCGTTTGAAAACAAAAAGTAAGTAGGTACGTAGTATTTGTCTCTGGCTACAAAACAAAAAAAAAAAAAAAAAAATTCATCAGAAATTTGTTCTTAAACAGGGGAAATAACCAATATATGATATGATTCTAGTTTTTTTTTGTAACTTATAAAAATAAAATTAGCTGTTCCGTACTACAAAAAGAGAGCAGAAAATTTAAAAAAATCGTGTTTTTTTTTCTTTTTTTTTTTGCTCATTTTTTATGTAGGTACTGAATTTATGGCTACAGTTTCTGGTATATTTTCCTGTAGGGTTTGCAGGTATGCAAACAGAAAAAAAAAAGTTACTAAAATCGCATGCCTGACCATTGTTATTAGACAAAAACTAAGGTCCTTTTGGAAGTTTGTAGTTCTAATAATTTCTCATTAAATAGTAGGAATTTGGTATTTAATCGGCAACTAAGCTAATACCATTTTTTTTAAAACAATGATGATTCAAGTTTTTAAATGTCTCTGCTTTCCTAGCTCGTGTTATCAAAGATAGCCATCATAGATTAAAGATTCGAAGGTTACACTAATGATTTTAAATTTATAAATAATAATAATAAAAGTCATAATATGATTGATGATGATTTTATAAAGGTATCCCTAAATATATTCTCTGAATTATGTTGAAACCCGTATCAAAATATGTTGCGTACTTAAAAGAACAACGCGGTCACACAGGCTGACACCAAAAAGTAACTTTTATTAGTAACTTTAGATCCTAATTCTAATAATATTTCTTAAGTAAAAAATTATTGGACTTTTATAACTAAATAATAATACGATTATGAAAACTATAAATTATTATTTTAAAATTATAAGTCTGACACGGAATCTCAAAAATCAGAATCGAACATCGTACAAGACAAACGAGATTTTAAATAAATAATATTAGTAGTTGACCTTAAGATTGGAATTTGTATTTGATTACAATTCTTTAACGTATAAATTGTATTTTTTTTTTACTTTTTGTCGAACTTTGATAATGCTAAGGTGACGATTATTTTCTAAGATAAGTCCTCCAGCGAATGCTGAGGACCTGGAGAATACCAGGAAAAATGTATGCAATGGATTCCACGCATTTTTTCCCGGTCTAATGCTTTGTTCAGCTAACACTTACCTGCTACCGTCATCAGAGTTATAATTGCGTAACACACTAACAGTATGAATATCTTTGAAATTTTGACAGTTCAACAACATTAATTGCGTTATTAACGTTTGTTATGTGGACTAATTTTTAACCCCCTACGCAAAAAGAGGGGTGCTATAAGTTTGTCCACTATGTGTGTCTGTCTACCGTAGCTCTTAAAAGAATGAACTGATTTGAGTGCGGTTTTATTTAAAAGTAGGCTGACTAACGTTCCCAGACAAAGTTCATGAAAATCAGTTCAGACGTTTCGACACAACGACCCTTTGAACAAAATATTACCTACATCTTCTTATTTAACTTAAAAGGGCCAATATGTATATTTTTCTTTGCTTTTTAAGAAAAATTTGTAAAGGTCAGGGGTTTTTAAAATGTTACTTTTGTCGAACTTTAAAAGCAATGGATTGAACCTGATTGAACCGAACAGTGCCCTTCAAAATGATTGAGATTCTGATTGATTTGATAGTGTGTTAAATAATTAGGGTGCAGTTTGTCGATTTAGTTCTACGGTTCTTCTGGAAAGGTGTGGATTATTAGAGGTACAAACACGTAAATATGTTGGTACTGTAGCGACTAATTATGTATTTACTAGCTTTTGCCAGCGGCTTCGCCCGCGTGGAGGTCGGAAATTATCCCGCGGGAACATACTACCGGGACAAAAAGTACCCTAAGTGTCATACCAGGTTATAAACTATCTGTGTGCCAAATTTCATCTAAATTAGGTCAGTAGTTTTTGCGTGAAAGAGGAACAAACATCCACACATCCATAGATCCATACATACAAACTTACGCGTTTATAATATTAGTAGGATTTCTTTTGGAAAACAATCAGTTACACAATAGTTTCTTCACTATCACTTCACTACATAGTATAAAACAAAGTCGCCTCCTTCTGTCTGTCCCTATGTATGCTTAGATCTTTAAAACTACGCAACGAATTTTGATGCGGTTTTTTTAAATAGATAGATTGATTAAAGAGGTAGAATTATACGTATAATACGCGGGCAAAGCCGCTGCCAAAAGCTACTAATTAATAATCCTTAATATTATTAGTTAACAGTATATGTGTAACTCACAAAATTATCCACATGTTATCTATTCAAATTTAATAAGAATAAACTATTATGTACCTACATAGGAGGCTAAACCAGTCAGCTGTAAGGAAAACATAGATTTATATTGTGGTTTTTATATGAGTACATAAATAATTAGCAAACAAATATTCGGCATACCTTTTGTTCAATGTCTGGGACAATATTTGTAAAAGACTGACTAAACGATTGATTAAAAAATAGATATATACATTGATGATGATCTAAGATGACCATCTTTGTCCATCTGTTTGTTTAGTTAAAACAAATAGCATAGACTACAAATAACATTAGTTTAAACAAAACTGAGATTACAACACAATTGATGTGTTGTTTGACCTTAAGATTTAAAAACAGGTTTACAAAACATGAAGATTTCTTTATGTCGTGTAGGTTTAATTTTAATATACTAAACACATAAACCTTTCGGATTAAATTCACTAAATGACGGTGAAAACCGCAGTTGTAAAGTTTAGAAGAACAACGCGTTCACAAGGGAGACACGAAAAACGACTTTAATTTGTAATATGTATAAAGTTGTCAACCGCATAAATGGTTCTGCAGATTTTCACTTTTTAACAGAATATTTTATTGTCATGTAAAGTCGATACGTTAGCAAACCTTTATCATAATTACAAACTTACTTACTTAAAAGCTTGTTAATAATGAAAACACAAGCAAATTTCGATAAAAGGTAAGAATACGTAGGCATTAAAAATACACAACCCATTACAATAAAAATAAACTTTGTTATAGTTTTAAATTAAATGGTCATATTTGTTAACTTACTTGATCAAAAATATGTTTTGCGAAAGTCGACAAGAAACTACCCACCACCTCAAGCTTGAAACCAGTAAATGTTAAATAAAATAAAAAGTCCAGAGGTGTTGTGCGACTCCCGCGCCCTAATTGCGTAACACACTTTCAATCAAAATCTGAATTATTTTAAATAATATTACTTATCTATTGCTTCATAATTTTCGTAAAATTTGTCTGCTCACCAATGTAAATAACGTAATAAAAGTTACTGAACTGATAAAATACAAGCCTTTACCACTTTTACTGCGTGACGGAATTACCCCGCCTTTCAATTTTTCACACGTGGCGAATGAGATATAGACGGAAAAATAAACCTGTCTCTTCTGTCTGTACATTGTAGCTGGCATTCGCACAACGATTTGTGGCCCAATGTGATGAATTGGGAAATGACCTGTTTACCGCAGCCCAAAGATGAAGATTATTGCTTATCATTCGGGACTATGGTATCTTTACCGGTTAGTCATCAAGTTTGACTTTGTCATTTTACGATGACTTTATTAATCTCAAGTACATGTATACCTAGTACAATATAGATATATGACCAGTCAGCAGGCAGACAGCGAATCAGTTAACTTGTCAAAACTTTATAATATGTATTTGTTACGAGTTTACGACTTAACGTCGACAGACACTACGTCGACAGACACTTCGCCGACAGACTGAACACCGACAAGACTTTACTTTGATGGGACTTTTCGCCGACAGGGCTCATCAATATAATCTAGTCGTTTCAGGCACTCACCGGCTGCTACAGTGGCACTCGTGGGCAGGAGGTCACAGATTTAAACTAAACTAACCGTTTAAAAAATTTTTGCTTACTTTATCTGATTGCGTCGTTTATGAGCCCTGTTGGCAATGAATCTCGTCGAAGTAAAGTCTTGTCGGTGTTCAGTCTGTCGGCGAAGTGTCTGTCGGCGTTTAGTCGTATACGGAATTGTTACAGTAATTAATTAAGAGGGGCTTGTGGCTAAGTAATAAATGTAAAATACTGGTATTCAGCTGCATTTCGGTTAGACTAGAAGCCTAACCCGGCAAACTTGGGAAAAGGCTAGGCAGATGATGATCCGACAGTAGGTAATTAATTTAAAAATGCTTTAAAACACTTACTAAATACATTTATTTATCCAAAGCGTTCACAATATAATATTATACACTAAGAATGTTTGGTCAAAACTTAAAACAAAAAGTGTTCCGACCGGTTTTAGAACTTTATGCGAATGAACGTGTTATGTAAATAAGTGAATCGTAAATTAATAAACAGTGATAAAATGTTTAGGTAACATTCTTCATAGATCGTGATCATGTCTTGAGACAATTCAACGTTAAGAAAAAACCCGTGTAATGAAAGGAGTAGTCATATTTAAGGGAGTGGTACACATCATCAAGCCGATCAACTTTCTCTGTGGGACGAATAATGTATTGGTCAATGCCTGTTGGTCTAGTGGTTAGTGACCCTGACTGCTATGCCGGAGGTCGTGGGTTCGTTTCCCACCCAGGACAAATGTTTGTGTGATGAGCACGATCATTTGTTCTGTGTCTGGGTGTAATTTATCTATAATATGTATGTATTTAGAAATATACAAGTATGTTTATCAGTTGTCTAGTACCCATAACACAAGCTCTGCTTAGCTTGGGACTAGATGGCGTTGTGTGATAGTTGTGGAATATTATTTATTTTTATTTTTTAATGAAAAAAAAACAAATGCCCCATACAAAACTTCTACACCTACTAGACTCATAATAATGGGAGCAAATTTTAAAAATAGAATATCAGACACATTCTAACTATTTTTTAAATTTGGTAATAGTAGTTATTGTAATTCAGTTTTCATTTTGCAAAAGAGGGCAATCCGCGCAATCTATAAAATGGGGCCTCGCGAGTCTCTTAGAAACAAATTTACAGAAATTGATATACTGACTCTTCCCTCTCTTTATATCTTTGAATGTATTTTGTATGTTCGCAAAAATGTAGGCCTTTTCAAAATAAGAAGCGATTTCCATAACATAAATACGTGTAGTAAAAATGAAATTGTGATACCAAAATTTAGATTAACTAAAACTAGTAAATCATTTCTTATAAACAGTATCCGCTTCTATAACAAGTTGCCAAAGTCTGTTACTGAACTTAGCTATGGAAAGTTCAAATCACACATCAAACGTGTCCTTATCAAAAAAGCATATTATAAGATAAAAGACTACGTTGAAGACAAGGAAGTTTGGCAATAATTCCTTCTGCACATGTGGCTTCCCTGGTAGCTCATTACAGGATGACCTGTGTCTATTAACAGCTCCCGAATGACGATGCACATTTTGTATTCAAGTTTTTCAGTTTTTACATTCTTTCACATTTACTCATTTTTGAAATTATATACCTACAATTGTACATTGTACTCTTTGATATTAATTGTCATGGCAATAATGACATTTGGTTTAAATAGTGTAATATGTCTTATTTATGAAATAATATTATTTATGTAGATTATTTTATACTTTGTGAATGTGAGAACGTTGTAGGCCTTGTAGACTGACAATTTTCTATCTTATTCAGTACCTGGTACTTGTTGACAGGCCTACACCGTCCTTCCATACCCATTAACACTGTAATTTGAAACAATTGTGAAAACGAATTATTTTTAAAAGAGTAACCGTGGAGTTTCTTGACGGCTCTTCTCCATAGGAACCAACTATTTGGAACCGCACACCTAGCTTCTGACGTTTCATAAGTGCCCATGTAGGTTTATATGAAATAAAAATATTTTGATTTGATTTGATTTGATTCTAATTATTTATGGCTTGAATTTTTGAGAATATTAGATTAGCTACTCTATGATACTAGAGTTAGAGTAGCTATTAGAGTTTTATGCCAATAATAGGAAACACATAAAATGCTCACTTAAATATTTTATGTTCATCTATGTTAGATGAAAATGAAATACTTAAAGTAAACACACAGACTATTCTCAGAAATATCAATTTAAATTTTCACTAGCAATTATGTCGGTTCCCTATACTTTTGTTGTGTTTTGGCTATTTTTTCGGCGGCCAACGTCAGACTGGTTATTGTTCCAAGTTTAAAAAGAGTTGACTATAGTAATAATCGCGATAAGAAAATGTCAATCGTCCCATACAAAACTTCAATATCTACTCGACTCAAATGTATGGGGTGACTATATATTTTTTTTATTACAATGTTGGTGCCATAGAGAAAGTTATTCAGTTTGGTGGTCTGTACCATGTATGCGTAATATTGACCACACTTTTCTGTTGCACGCTGTGTATAAAATATACGTATAATATGAAACACGAAAATCACTAACCTATAATAGTATCTAAAACCTTATTTGATTTATTACATTTTGTCCAGTCTAGTCTCTTGTCAATTAATTTGACTACTTAGCAGGTCTTTTTTTGTCATCCTGTCCCAACATTAATTAACATGAGAAGAACAAAATAGAGAACCTAGTTCTACAAATCTACATTCTACAAGGCCTGCAACGGCCTAACAATGGAATATCCTTCAAAATGATTCACATTTTAATTCGGTTTAAAGACATTTATTTCTCAAAAAATAAGAACATTACAGTTCACTTAAAATATTGAGAAATGTAAATATAAAACTAAAAGTAAGTGTGATTCTCTGTGCTCACAATAAGAGAATTATGCAACAAAGGTGACAATTGATATTGTTAGTGTTGTATTCTAACGTATTCTTCTAGGGCTTTTTTAAATTGAAATATGGTGTCACTATTGGTTATGTCGTCAGGTAGTGCATTATACAGTTTTGCTCCCTCGTACAGTATATTTTTCTTTTTTTAATTGACAGTGTGTTACGCAATTAGGGATCTGATTGTAGACTTGAACAGCTGTTTATGCACCTTTATGTGGATTGTGGGTTAGTCATTTATGTGGGAGAAGCGAAACATAGATGAGCGACAAAATTTTTTCGTACCACTTTGTCGCAGCATTCTGTTGCGCTGAAACGAAATATGACGATTGAATTGGCTTCCGAACAGCACGTTTCATAAACTGGAGTTAACAAATGTATTACTGTTGTTATGATTAGTCTACGTTTTGCTAAACAGTTGTTATTTTGGTCACAACACAAACGGTTCGCGTACACATTCTTGTTGGTGATTTGTTTAGAAATAGCACGTACTATACGTTCATGGCTTTTGTTATCGTATCAATCAGTGAAACTGTTGTATAGAAAATTTCATCAAATAGAGGTAAGATTCTCGATTACTGGGGGATAACATTATTTTAAACTTACATAATATTTTTATATAGGATGGTAAATTATTAAGAAATTGTATTCCTTCATACGTGATACATCTCTAGCATAGTTTGTACGTGTCTTTGGCAGGAGTTCGCAGTTAGTTAGAAGATAGCTGGGTCGACGAAGACTGCGTTTACATTTATTATTTCAAATATTGTTGATTTTAAATAAGTTGACTGAAACCTCGGCTTAAATTTGTCTGAAAACGTAGCGCATTCACTGAAAATGTATGTCAATAAAAAGTATACATTTTAAAGAGTCAAATGAACTTTCGTGATTCAATCTTCAGTTACGTTGGAGTTAGAATTGTTGATTTCCTTTCGAGAAACGGACGTGTACGGTGCAGTGGCTTCAAAATTCAGACAGTGAATGACTGAAAAACGAAATAAAATGCTCTTCGACCTGTTGGAAAAGTAACAGGTGACAAATTTTGAAAGGACATGTGCTTTGGTCAGCAGTTTCTGTTGTTTACCCTTTTTATTTTGCTGCGACACTGCAGCTTTATTTCATTGAAACAGTATAAAAATATTTCATAAAAAAACGTAGTATCACTACAGTTAACCAACAAAAAATCGGGTAATTCCCCGAGTACCCCGATCCCCGAAGCCCCCATCCCGGAGGACCCCGATTTATTTTTATCTAGATAAACTCAATTAACAGTCAATTTAGCTTAAAAGTACCGTCAGCAGATGATATCGTCGTTGCAAATTTAAAATCTCCTATGTGTAAAAAGTAACTTTTCGAGAAAAACGAAAAAAACAGTTTCCTGAAAAAGAAACTGAGGAAACATTCTTATTTTTTTTAGATGTAAAGTGTAAAGGAATTATAATGTATTCAGATAGAATTTGTCTTATATCAATGTGTCGTTCAGCGTATATTTATATAAATTTAATTATTTTTCTGCACATAGGAGATTTAAGTTTCAACTTTTTGTCACATAAGTGGATTTACAGTTTATTACATCAGGCACATAGGAGTTTTCGATGGGCAATAGACATGAGATTTTTTTTTAAATTAGCGAATATTTTAACGATACCTTAAGATATTCACATATGAGTTTTTGCAATAAGTAGATATACCAAATAGCTTTTAAAATATATGCATAGCTCGTATTTGTGAAATTGTTACATAGGAGATTTTAAATTTGCAACGACGATATGTTAAATAAAATGTTATTATTTACTAAAATTATAATAATTAACTTTAAGAATCAGTAAAAAATTATAAAGTCTTGCTTGGTAAAGGTAAACATTATAATTAGAGAATACAATATAGAGTCTCTTAGAGCAATTACAGGTTTTAATTATTATCACAATAGTTCCTTTTTTAATACAGAAAATCAAAATATCTACTCTACATGGAGCATTAACATAATTTAAAAAATACGCGATAACTCTCACTTTCAGGAATTATTTTTTAAATGTAATTAATGTAGCATATAGCATAGGAAATAATTAACTCTAAAATAATCTTCTAACATGTAAAATCAGTTTCACTTACATTATGATTTACAATACAGTAAATCCAAAATATTATTAAAAATATATTTCAAATAAACTAGATATTTTCGTCTTATGTATTTCAAACACATACATTTAAGCACTTTTTATGTCGACCGTATAAGTTGAAAGCAATAGAAAAAAGGAAAAAAAAGAAATGTAATCATATTTATCGTATTCGGGGTTCTCCGGGACGAGATCCTCGGAGGTCGGGTACTCGGGGAACAACCCAAAAAATCTTGGTGTTGGTTCGGCGTTTTCATAATTATAACGGTGTTAAATTCAATGAAAACAAATATTATATTAAAACACCATCCTTGTCAGCCCCCAAGGGTTTGGCAGAGGTATTGGGTATACCTCTGCAAACCAATCCGCTAGTTATGTTTAAATCCCATGTAATAAGAGGCGAGAATATTGCAGTAAATCCAGACTGCAAGCTACTGAGAAATTCCAGATCGAAAGACCAATACAACTTAACATCATCATCATCATTTCAGCCGTAAGACGTCCACTGCTGGACTTAGGCCTCCCCCAATTTGGGGGGCTTTGCCATAATCGCCACGCTTGGCAGGCGGGTTGGCGATCGCAGTATGGTGGTAAAATGCATAGAAAACGCTGCTGCCCATTCTCTAGTAAGTCCCTTAGTCGCCTTTTACGACACCCACGAGAAGAAATGGGGTGGTGTTATTCTTTACGTCCGGCACCACACGGTACAACTTAAGGCCGGGTAGACCAAGCAATGTAGGCATTTAACGCTACCACGTTTACGCGACGCGAGCCGTGCGCTTACGTCGCCTGCGTGAACTTACATGAACCCAACGCCGAGTGGAGAAGTGTCACAGTACAGGTAAGCGTGTCGTATAGGCAGTAGGTCAACTTATTTTATTATTAATTTGTTTAAAAAAATAATAAAATACGCGACTTGATCCATTATTCTTGTTTACCGATATACGTAGTAATCGCAAAGGCCGAAAATTAATTTCATGTGTTGTAAATACATTTTATTCAATTATTTGGCATTTTAGTTTCATAAAATGTATCTCACGAAGCAACACGCGCTTCAGTTGTGGTGGTGGCTAGGTGTGGTGTGTTGTGGTAACTTTAATAAAAAAAAAAAAACAACCGGCATAAAAATATAAGTGCAAAATAAGTTTCGAAAGTCGATTTTTCCTTTTTAGACACCGAAACTATTATTTTGCACTTAGTAGTGTTTATATTTTTATGTCGGTTATTTTTTTTTTGTTCTAAAGTGATTTTCACTCAACCGAATTGAGAACCTCCTCCGTTTTTTAAAGTGGGTAAGAAAACAACATGAAATTACTTTTAAATGATTTAAATACGAAATAAAATTAAATTATAAACAGAAAATGACTGCATGGTGTTTTTCATAAATTTTACAATGTTTTCAAATTACGGTAGGTATGCGAGGACTGCGTAGGCCTGTCAACAAGTACCAGGTACTTGATAATATAAAAAATGGTCTACAGATCTAAGGTCTACAAGGCCTACAAAGTCCTCACATTTACAAAATAAGGATCTATCAAAAGGATAAATAAAAGATAAAATATAAAAACCTACTAAACCAAGTGATATGATTGCCATTACAACCACTAATAAAGAGGTGAAAAAATGTAACGCGACGTCCTGCGTGAGCGATCTAGACGCGAACGCGAAGCGGCGCGGCGTGGCGCGAAAATAACAAACAGTCGAAACCTATTGAAGTGTCCTACGCACATGCGTGCGGTGCGGAGCGGCGCGAAGCGAAGCGAACGCGATCAGTTGGCTTGATATTTTCGCGCGAACTGGATGCGGTGCCGTCGTGTTTTTGTTTATATAATGTCGGAAATAGAAATTTTAATTATTGCTATCCAAGAACGTCCTATATTATGGGATAAAAGGAATAAAAAATATCACAACCGATTAGTATCGTACCGCGAATGGGAGGATTTGGCCAAATTAACTGGGACTTGTGCGAGACGATTCGCGTGCACGTAGGACATGCCGTCGCGTCGCACCGCATCGCGTTGAATTCGCGTGGCACCGCTTCGTAATCGCGTTCGCGTTGAATCGCCCACGTAGGACGTAGCGTTAGTGTCGGTATATAATGTCAAATAATAAAAAGATTATGTCAAAGAAGAATGTTTGTGAGAAAATGAGAAATGTTTTTGAAAAGTCCTAAGTTTAATTATATGTATAATTCAAAATTGATCAATATTAATTACGCGCGAGCTTGGACCCGGATGTGATTCTGACAATGACGACGATGTGCATGTATTGGGCTGCACGTTTTCTTTATTTTGCAATGTCAGATCTCTAATAGGCATACCACGTTCGTGTCTGCTGTCCACTAGTTCTGGTAGCAAGCATTTCAAATAAAATTGTACCAGCTTTGGCTCCATATTTTTCCTCCAGAATTCGTCATCTTTTTCAATGCGCTCTATGTGTATAGGCTCATTCTCTCCTGCCCAGATCCCAAGGAGACACACACGCCTTCCTGTGATATGAAGTTGTCCTTGTATTTGGTAGAACCAATTACTATTTTTGTTTATGGTTTTGGTCATCGTTTTTTTATTATATTTTATTATTTGAATTTTGTTTTCTTCTATAGCTTTCACCAACCCTTGTTTTGATGCTGTTATTGGACACTTAATTTCTACAATTGTATCATTCCCAATCAACCCGTCGGGCGTGGCCCCAATATAACAGTGAGAATCGTCAATAAATAATCCACAGGGCAAAATATTAATGTTCTCTTGTTGCTGTAATTGCAGCAGCGCCTGATGTTCGTTTTCTACTCCATAGGCTATTGATGCTACATGAGCCAAATTATTTTTATACAGTATATTTTTAACCAAAGGAGCTGTACTGGATGACAACTTCCGCTTACATATGGAGCCAAAGTTAGATGCTGTTATAAGCTTCTGCCTTATCTCTAGCCACTCGCTACTATCCCTTTGTAAAATTGTGGATCTCTCTATAGAATTTCGATCAGACGTAAGTTTTTGTAAATTTTCGATGTATTCGTTTTTGGCTTGCTCCATTTGAGTTTCTGTCATGTCTGGCGCTGAAGAAGCTGGACCATAATCATTTTGCTTTTGTGTCTCTCTTAATTTCCTTTTTTTTTTGTGGGATGCTCAACGTTGTATTTTCTTTTAAGAGCTCTTTTCTTCTCTACTTCCTCCACTTTCCCACCAGGGTTTTTCTCGGTATAAGCTTTTTGAATGGTGGAAAGAGCAGCTCTTGAGTTGAATGAGACTGCTGCAGCGTGACAACGGCCCTGGTAACCTCCTTTTAATGCAAAATTAGTTCTTTTCCCCCCAATAAATTTAGCTATTACATTATTGAAACATTCGACAGTATTAGTGTCTACATCTTCTATTAGACTTCGCGATTTCGCAGCAATGTTGGAAATAATTGCATTTATTCTAAATGCAAACGTCGAATTTTGGATTTTTTTAAACTCCTCATTCAAGTTGTTTGTTTTCTCACAGAAGTAACTTTGGCACATTCTGTGATCACCGTAAGCATGTGCCAAAGAGTTAATAATATCATTATGTAGTACCGATATAGCTACATGCCTAGGACTCTGGGAAACTTTATGGTGTTTTATGGAATTCACAATTGCTTTTCGCATTGACATTATTTTTAGATTGGTCAGCGTTTTCCGATGTACCAACATATATTTAGTTTCTGTGGTAAGTCCACGTAACTTTTTGCAGAAATTACGTAATATATGATTCCGGCACTCAATTTTTTCAACTGTCAGATTCTGATTTTCGTACGGTTTGACGTTCAGAATTTTAGCGTAGGTTGAAGCGTCACCATCTCCTATCATTCTGCCGTATATAAGTCCATACATTGGAATCGAGGATTTAAACCCTTCGACTATAATTTGAGTTTCCATTGAGCTCGAAGAACCTTCATAGTTTCTGAAACACACATGCTGTTTCGGATCGACCGTTCTGTTTGCGGCTCTGGCACACACCAAGCAATATTTATTTTTTACTCCAATATATAGAACTTGGCCAGTCTTTCTGCCAATTATTGCTGCCGTACCCGATGTAGATTTATAATTTGTTCCGTAAGACCTAGTACACCATGAGCCGTCAACATATACGTCAATGACGGGGTAACCGTTCTTTGTTCTTCCTTCTGCGAGCGCTATTTCTTTTTCTTTTGCTGCAGCAGCCGCCAAAGACTCACTAGCAGTTTTTTCCCATTTTGCATAAACATCGTTTTGCAATTTCAAATAATATTTTGAAGAAAATGACGGTATATTCATGGAAGAACATAATTCCTCAAATGTAGAGTATCCAATGCCGGAAGCAATGATTCCCGTGGTTGCAGCTATATTTAAATTTACTTGCTGTGGATCCTTGTAATCTTCAGAATGGACCAGACAAATTTCTTGGCACATGCTACATTGGAATTTAAAAACAGATATAAGCCCTAGACTTCTTTCGCTGATTAAACGAAAATTACTCATCTTGCAATCAAACAAATTATTATGTCGTCCTTTTTCTTGCAGTTCTCTAAGAAGGAAATTTATATCAACTATTCGACGTCCTTTAACAGGATGAAAATCATCTTGATTTCTAGCCTCTTCTTCCACAATAAATGAATGACGAATATCTTCCATTCCACTGTAACAATGAATGTAAAACAATTAGGCTTTTATATGATACAACTCACGGGTTGATTTTAGACTAGCAACTCTACTCTTACATGAATACAGTGGTATCAATTTTAGCTAGATTAATTTTCTAACGAAACTTATATTCTGCCACATTGTACAAAATAATTTAAATATTTATATTTCGAATATAAATATAGGGTGGCAGGGACATCAACCCTAGCGCGATCGCCGAGCGTAGATATGAAAAGTGAAGTAGGTACCTACATACATGTGATTTCCTTCTGTACTCTCTGTATTTTGTGTCCCTACTAATAATACTATAAATGCGAAAGTGTGTATGATTGTATTTGTCAAAATTTTACATTCGTCAATTTTCACTATCGATAATCCCTAATAACGTCTAAACAGATTACCCTATTTGCACAATTTATTTTGTCGTATCCATTTTAGACCTAAACCTATCAAATGACACTAAAAACAACAAAATATCTACACAAACAAAAAACCATGTTTTCAACTTACGTAATATTTGGTGGCGTGAATTTACCTTACAAAAAAGTTACTTCGTTTATACTGATTCAAAATAGGAAACTATTAGGTATATAAATCGAGCTTAGGTGACCGTAGGGCGGATTGAAAAATCAAAAGACATAATAGGTTGATAATATGTAAATAAATAAAATTGTAAACAAACTTACCTGGTTTCTTGTCTAACCTTCCGCACTTTACACCTGGCCACTTTCTTGTATTTATTTTTATTCCCCATACCTACTTCTGTTCACTAACAAAAACAAATAAGTGATTTCTTTTATTTACACTGTACGTGATAGCCGCGCGCTGGAAAAAGGGACATAGGTCGTACCTCGACAAGGCCTGGCGGGCGACTGAAGTGACGAACGCGAGCCGCTGTGTTATATAATAATTTATTATTAAAAGAATTAAGCTATTTTTCAAAATGTAACCACTAATTATTTTTCTTTATGTTATTATCTTTTTTTAAGATGTGGTTTTTAGTAGTAAAACTTTTACAAGCTTCGAGAAAAACCAGAAAAACATTAAAAAAATATCGAATTTGGCTGTTCTTCGGATTTTTTTTTGATCGAGTGAAGTTTTCGATATCGTGTTTCGAACCACAAATTATCAAAGTACATAAAGTAAACTTCATTAAGTTTTTTTTTTTTGCTTAAAAAAATCACGATTTCTTTGTTTATTATTAAATCAAAGTGATGTAAAATTGGGAATACCTGGCCTTAACGCGACCTGGGAATCGAAACCAGGCCCTCATGCTCAGTAGCAGCGCTTGCGACCACTAGACCAACAAGGCAGTCAAATTAAATTAATACCGTAACAATAATATAAATTTACTTTAGCACTATTTTTTTTCTCTATAATTCTTTCATTTCAGCCGAAAGACAATCTACTGCTGGTCATAGGCCTTCCCCAAAATACGGAGGAGTTTGCCATAATCACCACCATTGGCGATCGCAGTACGATGCAGATGGTAAAATACATAGAGAACGCTGCTGCCCATTTTCCCATTCTGCTTTACTAAAACTTTTAACAAAAAACAGTTCGTTAAAAAAAGCAGTTCAAATAGTTGTAGTAGTGAGTAAGACATCCGAAAGTCACAATATATTTACGACGCACACTGAAAACCGCATAACTAATAAACGCATCCGTTTCAGTTTCAGCTCGTTCCACGCCTCGGGGCGCCCAACCCTCGGGCGTGGGTTGGCGATAAAATTCCAATCGTACACGACCGAAATGAGTAACCTCTGATCGTAATTTCTTTGAGATTCAATGTACGATTTTTACGATTTTCGGATAAATTTTTAGCTGTCGTGTATTTTTCTAAGCGTTACTTTTTCGTATCGTGTCACTAATGAGTTCATAATATCGGAGATGTTTTTTTTTTTAAGATGCTTGTCATGTCACTGAGAATTTATAGAGAGACGTAGCGTTGGAAGGCCTCCCTCAAGGTGGACCAATGACCCATATTAAAGGCCCCAGAAATGCGTTGGATGCTTGAAACATATTGTCCCCCAACCAGTCGAAGTAGCGGTGCTTGATGGAGACCTTCCAATATACAGAAAATTAAATTAACCAGTGCGCAAATTTTTTTGGTGGTTCAGTAATAGAACACATTTCAACTATTTTTTCAATGTTTTTTTTTTAATATCCGACCTTAAATGAGTAAACTGTGGACACCCTAGATATTTCGTAATATGATATCGACAATAGGAATAGGACAGTAATCGCGCGCCGGTGTTTGTATTTCGAACTTCTTAGAATTTTGACCGATTGAACAGCTGGTAGGTACTTGTAGCTACGCTCGGTCGTTCACCTTCGCCACCACACCGGCGCCGCGCGCAAGTTACCATAAAAACCAGTTTCAAAATAAACATCATTCGTTAACGATAACTTAATTTTTTTGTACTAAGATATATCAAAATAAAAATTGGATGGTTCTTGTAACTCATTTAAGTTTAATTTGTTAAAATTTGCGCACTGGTTAAAAACTTATACTGTATATCTGGACCAGCAGTGGATGTCTTTCGGCTGAAATGAAGATGGTGATGTCATTGAGAAAATTCTCATCTTGTGCTTTTTAAAGGCACCTCCCATTTTTGTGTCTACTAGAAATACTATTTCTGCAAGAAAGCTTTTCAAGCTCAAATTCCTACGACCATTTTCAAAGCTCTAAACCAATTAAGTTGATTATTTAATCGTTAGAAAGCCCATAATATCTTTGATCTTACGAACCAATTAAACGTTTAACAAACCAATAAGATTATCTACGGCTTAAACCGGTCTTGTCTGTGTCTCTATGATATGTTTTTGATCATAGAGACTTAAATGACATTATGACATTATCAGTAACATCGTCTATATATTGTTTGGCTGTCTTTCTCTGTGGTATTTCTACACTATTCAAATTACTATACATACATAATATGCGAAATTTTGATGTATTATAAGTTCAATACTGCGTAATCCCTCGGGTATTGCCCGCTTCGGTAGACGAATGTCGTCAGGAACAAGGATTTAAATGTCTGTTTCGACATTTGATATTTCCACCGTCGTAATATTTTATGTTATGAAATTATCATTCTCATTAACACTTTGCCAACTGACTTCATTCGCGTAGATTTTGTCTTTGGAATACAAACTTTTTCCCTTTAGTTCATCCTTCTTGCTGTAGTGTTTCCGAAAATCTCTCTCTACATTGCTGAATCAGTAAATCAGCGGGGTCCAAGTCAACGTCAAAGCATTTATTTCAATTAGTTACACATAAAAGGCACTTTTGAAGTCGCTCCTTCCTAAATGTAGTTTCATACATATGTAGAAGAATGCGCAAGAACTCCACCGTTACTATTTGAAAAATATTTTAGATACATTCATAAAACATTTTTGGTATTTACGTTGGCAGCAGACAAATTTTTGGAACATATGAAGCAATGGATAAGCCTTTAACCTTTGAAATGATTCAGATTCTGATTAATAGTGTGTTATACAATTTGGGTACAGAACATATTTGACTGAGTCTAAAAATGGCTACTGTTATCAATCAGAATTAAAGGAAATCCTTCATGAAACATGAATTTGATGATTTAAACATATCATGACATCACGCCTGCATTATCGGTTATCTCGAAGGGTAAACTAGAGGTGTACCTATAGTACACCTACATTCCGCCAGTTATGTTGAAGTCCCATGTAATATTACATGGGATTTCAACATAACTGGCGGAATGTATATTCAACGAAGGTCTTCGATATCGAAAGGTGTACTCTAGAACTCAAAAAGAGTTAGGCAGGACACCTGGCAAGGTGCAGTGATGACAGGAGGAGTTAGGCTGTGACAGAGTGGCGATCAACGACTGGAAGACGAGATGTGGGTCGTCCAGAGGCGAGATGGGCGGACGACATTGTTGACAACACGGACAAAATTTGGATGAGGCTGGCACAGGAGCGTGGGGATTGGCGCAAAAACAAAAAGGCCTCTGTTCAGCTATGGGTGAAGTCGGGCTGTGGATGATGACGATGATGCAGAATATCTTCAACTATCTTAACACGTTAACTGCCATGGTTAAATCACAAAAAGTAAAAAAAAAAATCTTAGTGTAATTTCACTTTAAATAGATTATTTAGTCCATAAATAAATTATTTATTCCAAAAACATGGCCGCCACGCAGCAACGACCTGTTCAGATTTTGTATGTGTTGTCGGTCATATAGTCCGACAAGGCCTGAATGGAACAATAAGTGTCGGACACATAGTCCAACATGGCAGTTAACGTGTTAAACTTTAATATTGTCTAGCTCAATAAAGATAAACATTAACTAAGACTGCCTAGATAGCCACTGGCTATTTGTTCAAGATATTACAATACTGCCATTTGTTTATTGTTACTACCTACATGTCATTACTTAAACACACATTATGTCTGCCTACGCCGTGCTCAGCACGTTGTACTATCATGTCAAGCAATTGAGAACATGACTTATGATCACCGTTCCGATAAATTGCACACAAAATGTTTGATCAGTAACTCAGCATAAATTTTGACGTGACAACGTCTTATAAATTGGTTTGCCGGGTGACACTTCAAGAAACTGCGTTACGCTCCGCTCACGTTATGCGCTCACAATGAGAGCGAGTGAGAGGCACGCGTCCCTTCCACTCGGGCATGGTTAGCCCGCCTAAGAGCGAGAGAGACAGACATAAAAAGTGTTAAAATTATTTTACCACTCAAAGTCGTTGTCACGTAAAACTTTCGCCCGTATACCGACTTTACAGGCAACCAATTTTTTTTTTTCATTGGATTTATAAATCATTGCCTCATATTGACATACCTATTATGAGCTATTGTTGTATTTTCATACAGTTACGTAATCGAAAAAAAATGGCCGACGTTTAAAAGAGCATGATGAAAATTAAAAAAAAAAATGTGTGTCTCAGCTCCGACGCACGACTGGAGTTGACTCCTTATGAATGATTATAAAATATATAAATTAGTAAACATAACATAACATAACGTAACGGAAAAAGTATGTGATTTTACTCCCCCTAAATTTTCATTCTCCGGGTTTAGGTATATATGAAAATTGATTCTTAAGGAGCTCCGAGAAAAGAAAATATCTAATGATTTAAACGCACATAATAACTACCCATTAGATGCCTGCACATCCCTAATTTGATGTTTTTTGCTGGTACTAGACCGCACCAGCAAAAAACCTAGCTGACATAGTATTTCCATAGACAGGTAGACCGGACTCTACCTGTCTATGGGAATACGTCGTTAGCTAGCTTTTTGTTGGCAAGCTGAAATTGGCTCTAGCTAGATTAGTGGCTAAGCCATAGACGTCAAGGCGATCAAAGTCGCGGTGGATAGGGGTCGCACGGAACCGAGAAGTACCTATGGCAGAAAAAACGAGCGGCTTATTCTAAGCAGTGGGATTCTGGACTGAGATGCCGAAGCAGGAGCTGCACGGACGCTTTTACATACACCAATCTCGTACATACTATTATACAAAACTAACAAATCACGTCTTTCCGGTTCGTGAGACCGGCACGTCCCATGATAATGTGATAAACGTTTTCATTGTAAATTTTTAACAAACGCAAAACATTTATATTGTATTATAGTTAATTTAAACAAAAGAGAATACCCCAAAAAATGACATTACAAGAATAGCATAATAGCCGGCCGTCACACATGTCACACATCAGCCTGTCTACAGACTTATTCTTTAAACATCTCACTGTGAAAACCGAAGTGAAGTGAGTTTGAAGTGACCTGTTAATGGGTGGAATGACAGCTCACTTCAAACTCCCCTCACCTACACTGATGTACAATCGCCAACACATCAAGCTACCCGAAACTGTAAAATTTTCTCAATCCATTTTGAACCTCATGCTTTAGCGATAAAGTTGAAAACCTGTTATAGAAATTTGACAGATTGTAGTAGCTTTAGCCAAGTATACTGTTGAGGATGTTGATATACTAATAAGAACAATATATATACGCATAATAAACACGTACTATTACAACAAAACAGGTTTTCGTAATACGATATTACATCCTTATTAAGCCTTCGTCTATCGGCAGTCTTGTTTGATAAGACAGTATGAAGCTTTGTCGATACTTCGAGATTTTAATGAATACGAGTTCAAAGGGTCTCGTCTCGTTAACACAGTATGTCAGAAGCATAGTCGTTCCTAATATGTGACATAAAGTATGTTTCGGTAAAATAATTAAGGTTTCCCAGCGGGTTGCAGTTGTTTTACGTTGTTAAATTTATTAAAGAAAACATTTTTGTTTACTGCGTAATTGTTGTTGAATTCTGCCTGCGTGTTTCTCAGATATTATCTCACGAGAGCGTGCTACTAAGACAAAAAGTAACCTATATAATTTTAGCTGTCTGCTAGTAAAACTCCTGTCGAAATCGGCCCAGTCGTTTCGGAGATTAGCCAAAACAAACAAACAGACAGACATACAAAAATAATAAAAATTGAATTTTGTTACAAGTACCGTAAGTAGATATTTGCATATACTTATGTATTAAATATAGCTGTTATTTGGAAATTTCAAACAGACACTTTAATTTTTATTTTTTTTATAGGAGATGTTAGTTGTGTGGCATGTTATGCTTGTCGACAATAGAACAGACTTGACCTATCTGCAGATATTTTTTTTTTTTCTCTAAAAGGTGAGCCTTCTTTATCTCCTTAAGCGAGCTAAAACACTAAGATACATTTTCCTACGTAATATAGACTCTATAACACTTGCTCTATGAAATTAAATCGCATGTACTCATACGTAGGTTCGTAATTATTTTATAGACAGCACTGATACTAATCATCGCCATCAAACTAATTACGAATTGAAAGTCAATCAAGAAATAATCATTTATATTACAACAGGCACTTTGTTTGGTATTGTTTGCAAAACAATGGACAACATTCAACGGATGAATTCTCTTCCCGAGTAAGTTTTAATTGGTTATAAGTTTGCGGTCAACCAAGGTATTGTCACAAATAAAAACTTTTTTGCAAAAAAAAAACAACCGACTTCCTTAAAAACACTACAAAGTGAAAAATAACCTTAATTTCGGTAGTCGGTGTCTTAGGATCTGCATTTATGGTTTTTTTGCCACCGACTTCCGAAATTAAGGTTATTTTTCACTTTGTAGTGTTTTTAAGGAAGTCGGTTGTTTTTTTTTGCAAAAAAGTTTTAAATTTTTAGTTGTGGTATTCACCCTGCACTAATTCCAAACAAACAATGCATATTTATGCGATAGCAGAAATCGCGGTTGATTTCCTGTCATTTTTTAAAGAGTTCCGGTGTCTGTCTCCCGAACTCATCATCAGATCTATATGAAAATTATATGGGACCATTTCGGAATAAACCCCTTTCGAACAAAAAAAGAGTTTTGCAAATCCGTCTATATATGACGGAGTTATGGCCGAACATACATAAAAAAAAAAAAAAAAAACATATAAACATCCGAATTGATAACCTCCTCCTTTTTGAAGTCGGTTAAAAAGATAGATGGACAGAAGACTGGGTTTATACAATGAGCGGAAACAGGCGGACGCACAGTTCGGCCCCATTTACACGGTGCAAGTTTTTTGTCTGGGTCAAAAATATAACTTGATTTACTTACGGCCCAGTGTGGATTGGTAGATGGCACTTGTTTCCTCACGATATTTTCCTTCATCGTTTTGCGACTAGAGATGATAAAATAATTTACACAATTTAAAGCGTCTATTCGGACCTATAACTCGTAAATCGCGGCCTTTATGACTAGGTTCCCCAATGCTCTCATGTATGGCAATCCGAACCTCAAACGATTGAAAGTCATAAGTGCGCGTTTACTCGCTGCACGTGAAACATGTCTATGTGTACGTGCGTTTTCTCTCGTTGTAATGGGTCGACCTTCTGCAACTTTCTATTTTGTGGTATTTTAGTACCAAAGTACCGTAGTAGTACCTTTAGGTGGATTACCTTGAAAATAGAATAATAATACGGTGTCGTTCTACCAAGGACTTATATTTGGGAAAAAAATATACCTATTGTGATATGAATAATGTTTTAGTTGTAAGTTTCTATGTCCACGGCGACAAAACAAGCTATACATTTCTAGTATAAGCTGACTTCTCATTGTACGAAAGGCCTATACAAAGCGAGGTCAGCTAAAACTGGTTTCGTATAGCTTGATATACAGGGTTATTTGTAAAACACCGGCAACCTCTCAGGACTATGTTACTAACATCATAATCAACAACTTTTGTTTTATGACTTTTAAAAATTAATCATATTTTAGGTCATCAGATTTTCATACAAAAATCGGCCGCCCGTCTATAGGTCACGTTTAAGCGCCCCCTCCGCCCAAACCCCGCTTCCCTCGCTAATGTACTACACTTTCTTTTGTTTCGCATAGACTTCGTAACATTTAGAGCGTTCAATTTAAATATTTTTATTTTTGTATGAAAATTTGATGAACTAAAATATGATGAATTTTTAAAAGTCATAGAACAAAAGTTGTTGATTATGATGTTAGTAACATAGTCCTGAGAGGTTGCCGGTGTTTTACAAATAACCCTGTATACCCGTGTGTGCCTATAAGATAATTTATTAACAATCAGTCATTTTTAACACGTTTTTATTAGCTTCACCTGTATGTTAGTATGTTTGTAGCCGACTCTTTTTTTCGTTCAAACTTTGTAAGCTTATCGAGGACTGATGACAATACAATAATTTCATAAATTTGTGCCATTATCCTTGCCCAGATTACCAGGATACCAAAAAAACTTGTCTTCGAAAACTACGCTGACATAAGAACCAAAATTTGAAACACCCTAAAAAATTGAAAATAAGTAATAGAAAATAATGGAAAAAAGCGAGGCGTGCTTTTTGAGGTATTTTTAATAGATATCAAGCACCCCACGGGCTCTCCATTATTTTCTACTTTTTAGTTTGGTTTTCTGCGAAAGCGTGTTTTTTTTTTGTTTTTTTAAACTATTTTTAAACACACTTTTGTTAAAGGTTTTTAAATAGTTACCCGCTGTGCAGTAATATAATACTTATTGAGTATGATTTTTTTTTCTTTGATATGTTATGGCTTTCCGGTAGAACTTACCTAGTCATACTGCAAAATCATTGGTTTTTATAGCAGCTTAATGAGGCGAATAATAAACTTGATTGTCATATGTAAGGCATAGGTACGGAGCAAGAGTTTGTTGGGCTTGCTTTGATGTTGGACGATGTGTAGTCCAATCTATGTCGTGCATCTTGAAGCACTTTATCTATATGTACAATGTACATATTTACACTAATAAAGTTATAAAGAGGTAAAATTTGTAAGTTGGTTTTTAGGAATTAAACTTTGGAACTACTAGTTCGATTTGATTTTTTTTTTGCATTTGATAGCCCAATTTTTGAGAAAGGTAATAATAGGCATCACACAACTTCGGAACAAAATGAAAAACATTTAAAAATAACGCTAAGTGTAAGTGAAGTAGTGCGGTCGGGCGAGGCAATTTGACGGAGTGGGTAGTAAATTATTATACTTGCATATTAATAATTTATAATAAAGAAATATCATTCGATATCTTTATGATATTCGTCAATTCATGAAAACCGTACGAATGTGGTCTTTACTTAGTGTAGTTTTAATATGTAAAATACTAAACTAAATTATACTGCGTAGAAAAACCATACAATACAAAACCAGCTAGACTTATAAAAATAAAGTATGTTTTAGTTCTAATGCATCTGTGTTATCTCTAAAGTAGGTATAGACTTAGTTTTTACACTACACAGAAAAATTACATACACTAATTGGTTACAATGAAGTTCAACCTTTGTTGAACATCCTCTGGCTATAAGTAGCAAATAAATTGATATATTAGATACGTCATGTCAAACATTGGACAAGATACCCTAACTATGCCAATTAAGAATCAGACAAGTTCTACAGTTTTGTCGAATTACAGAAAGAACAGCATTAGTTTTTCAACCGACTTCAAAATAAAAACCGGCCAAGTGCGAGTCGGACTCGCGCACCGAGGGTTCCGTACAAACCTGCAGGTCATCATCATTATCATTCGTCATCATCGTTTATGAAATTAAATTTTTTTTTTTTAATTTTTATATTTGAGTTGACTGAATGAAAGGTAAATTGTGGTTTACGATTTATGACGTATTAAAAAAAAACTACTTACTAGATCTCGTTCAAACCAATTTTCGTTGGTAGTTTTTATGGTAATGTACATCATATATTTTTTTTAGTTTTATCATTCCCTTATTTTAGAAGTTACGGGGGGGGGGACACACATTTTACCACTTTGGAAGTGTCTCTCGCGCAAACTATTCAGTTTAGAAAAAAATGATATTAGAAACCTCAATTTCATTTTTAAAGACCTATCCATAGATACCCCACATGTAAGAGTTTGATTAATTTTTTTTTTTGTGTTTCAGTTCTATGTATGGGGAACCACAAATATTATTGTTTTAAAAAAAAATGATATTAGAAACCTCAATATCATTTTTGAAGACCTATCCATAGATACCCCACACGTATGGGTTTGATGAAAAAAAAATTTTTGAGTTTCAATTCTATGTATGGGGAACCCCAAATATTATTGCTTTTTTTCTATTTTTGTGTGAAAATCTTAATGCGGTTCACTGAATACATCCACTTACCAAGTTTCAATAGCACAGCTCTTATAGTTTCGGAGAAAAGTGGCTGTGACATACTCGGACAGACAGACAGACAGACAGACAGACAGACAGACAGACATGGCGAATCTATAAGGGTTCCGTTTTTTGCCATTTGGCAACGGAACCCTAAAAAGGAGGAGATTCTCAATAACGAATTCTCAATACTACCATTTTTTTTATTTTTTTGATAAGTATTTGTTGATAAGAAAAACACCTGAAACTGGATTTCCGCGTACTTCGCAGAATTGAAACTTTAGCAGAATCTTGATTATATTATAGATATCAATTCACAGACAACTTGTTTTTGAATCGATATTTTTGCTTTGAATACTTGTCTGAGACAAGTATTCAAAGCAAAAATTATTAACAGTAAATTATATATAGGTATATACATTAATAAATTGACGTCTCTTTCCATCTTTATCAATGTGATTGCGTTTTTCTAAGCTACGCTACGAATTTTGAAGCGGTATCACTATAACTAGCACACGAGAATCTAATCCAAAAGGTTTTGTTGGATAATGTATAAATATTAAACTTACATTTAATAAATACATCTTGATTTTTTACCAAGTCACAAAAAACTGTGCGAAGTAGCGGGAGTGCAATCACAATCTAAATAATTTTATAGGATATCCATTACTTTTTATTCGAAAAATTTGTCTGTTCAATAACATAAATAAAGCAATGAGTGCTGTTGAACTATTAAAATGGTAGTGATTCCTACCGTTAGTGTGTTACCCAATTACCCTGCCGCTGGTCGCTAGTAATAATATATATAGACACACACGTACACAAACACACATAAACTCATACTACGTAGAACAAAATCTTGGATAGAAAACCTCAAAACTAAAGTAAAGGACACACCGAGGGCCGTGAGAACCAAGTCAAAGTGTGTGACGTGTTAATTTTGTAACAAAGCAACGTTGTGAGCCAAACGCTGGCACAAAATAATGATCGAGATTCCCAAACACCTTGTTAGAAACATCTTATTAATTTACTACTATTTGGAATTCGTATATGAAGTAATGTTTGTGAAGCGTCTCGACAGACATAGTTGAGCTGAGAAAAAACAATTTAAGAAGAATACGTTAAGGTAACCAACGAAATTCAAGTTATCATAAGTTTTTTTTTTTTCAATATGCAGATCAGTGTAAAGTTGTATTCCGAACAAAATATGATTCGCGACAATAACAAAAACATTTAGTACTCAACGAATTTTCAACATCGTTCTATTTCTGCCTATTGTTAGAGGTTGAAAGAAACAGAATGATGTTTTGAATGTGTTATGCGCTAAGTGTATTGAGTGACTCCTGGTGCTTTTATAGCCGACGAATCTAGAAGCCTCTTTAAAAATATTTAAGTTTTAATGAATAATAATATTAAGAGCATAGGTCAAGGTGTCTTGAAGATTTTAATTGGTTGAAGGACACTGAACGAGACATAATATAAGTTTTTTTTATTTTTATTATCATGTCTATAGGCGCTTAGTGTCCACAGTAAGATAGAAAATGTCGAATCCATCTAACATAATTTCGTCTGTATATTGATACAGATCAATAAAATTAAAAGAATAATAGAAAAAATAATACATAATTTATTCTTATTAAAGATTTTATTTTTATTTTTTTATTACACTTTTTTCTCATTGTTCTCAGTAATTTATTACAATCTAGCCTAATAGACTAATAAGGTCTGGTAATTGATGAAACTTCAAGTTAATAAAAAAATCAAGTTATTTTAACTTTTTTTCACATGCATATCAGTGTAAAGTTGTTTTTTTAACAAAATATGATTCGCGACAGTAACAAAAACATTTAGTTTTCAACGAATTTAAACATCGTTCCATTTCTGTTTATCTTTAGAAGTTGATAGAGACAGAATGATGTTTTGAATGTGTTATGCGCTTATTGTATTTAGTGACTTCTGGTGTTTTAATAGCCGATGAATCTAGAAGCCTCATTAAAAATATTTAAGTATATATGAATAATAATATTAAGAGCATAGGTCAAGGTCTCTTGAAGATTTAAATCGGTTGAAGGACACTGAACGAGACACAATAAAAGTTTTATTGTTATTACGTCTATAGGCGTTTAGTGTGCATACTTATATAAGAAATGTCGAAGACATGTAGCACAATTTTTTTTCATCTGTATTAATAAAACTAAATAATTCATTTACTTATTTTTTTTTTTTACTTCTTGTTTAATCTAGCCTAAAATATTAAAAAGGGTCTGATAATTGATTAAAACACTTTGATCATGTATTACATATCTATCATACATAAAAACAATAAAATGAGTGAATGTGTACAGTGATTTCGATATCCTATTTACAGAGTAAACATTTCATCACTTCATTTCATATCGTCTAAATTTTATCAAAACCACGGTTGAATCTAAACTCTTGATAACTATATTAGTTGTTGCTTTTGCATGCAAGTAATTTAGTTATTTAGAAAATTGTCAAACAAACGTCAATTTGTCCCGTTATATTACCTTCAAACAACTGTCAAAGAGATTGTGATTAAATATAGGTACGGAAAATGAAAGCCCGTATCTACAGGCTGGTTGCATAATACACGAACAGTAGGAATGACTTTTTATTTCGACACTATACATTGCGTTATTTACGGTAATAAGCATACAATCAATGAAACAATGAATTAGCAAAATCCTTAAAAGTGAATTGATTCTGATTAATAGTGTGTTATGCGTTATTATTGTGTACCGTGTGGTGCCGGACGTAAAGAATAACACCACCGCATTTCTTCCTGTGGGTCGTAAAAGGCGACTAAGGGACTTACTAGAGAATGGGCAGCAGCGTTCTCTATGCATTTTACCACCATACTGCGATCGCCAACCCGCCTGCCAAGCGTGGCGATTATGGTAAAGCCCCCCAAATTTGGGGAGGTCTAAGTCCAGCAGTGGACGTCTTACGGCTGAAATGATGATGATGAATAGTGTGTTACGCAATAAAAGTGCTATTCAATTGACTAGGTAAGAAGGAATTTACTAAAACCAATGTATTAATTAAGTGTTAGATAACCCACAAATAGAGACAGACAAAAAACAGAAACATAACAAACAGATTCAGTTTTTGCCTTACACAAATCACACAGTACCCTCTTCAGATTTCTTTGCAAGACTGTCGTCATCTTTATATTGGAACCTGCGATTACTGGTTAATTCATTGGTCATTGTCACTAGTTACGCGATGAAATATATAACTAGCTTCTTTACAACACTGTATAGATTAATTAAGTTAAGTAACTGTTCTAATGAGTTATGTACTGGAGCTAATAATGTGATAAGGATAAATGATTTTATTTCTGTAAGTAGGTACGTATGTTTTTCTGTATAGACGCCAGCACATATCTGTCAAATTTCTTTAATAAGTTTTCAACTTTATTGCTAAAGAATTAGGTTCAACATTGATTGGGAATATTTGACAGTTTCGGGTAGCTTGTGCTGGCGTCTGTACAAACACTTTTACAAGTCATTTTTTTTTTTAAGCTAGCTGAGATGAGAAGATTTGAGAAATATACATACCCATATCCATATATTTACAGGTCATTATGAATGGACTCGTTTGATCGTAGATTTCCTCTGCACGATATTCAATCGTGACTGCCCTTTTGAATTAATACTATGACATTAGATAATAGATTACACCATTAACTTTATAGATTGGTTACACAGTATGAAGTGCATCAAATGAACGGGACAATAGTCTAGATGGTTTAAAGATTATTTATCTAAATCAGTTTTAATGTGTATTTATTGGAGCTTAAGTTGAGAACGACCCTTCACGAACTACAGGCTTCCAAAAATAAATGTCAAGAGCTGTTAGACGAGAGAGAGGAAAGTGAGAAGGAAGTCGAGAAAGTTGTCTTCAAAAACTCAAGCTTAAAACAGGAGCTAGTAGACCTACATCTTCAATACCTCAGTGTTGTTGCTGAACGGGATCAACTAAAGGTGGTTACAGATGGTTTCAACAACTGTAGTAATTTGTATGAGGAGGCTTTATGTAAGGTTAGGGACCTAGAGGATGAATTAATCCATGCAAATGTCAAAATTCAACTGTTAGAAAAGGATAAAGAACGTAATCAGGTCAAAGAAACTGACCATTTGTTTAACGAATTGTTTAATACAAATTGTAAACCACACTCTATAACGACAATTGACCTTACCGAGAATTCCTTACTGAAACATAACTGTAGTCATAAAATAAGTCAAAATAAATTAAAAAAATATGCAAGACTGAATAAAATTATTAAAAAATGTAATAAATTCAAGAAACATCAGAAACATTATTCCAAAAATATTCAATTAAGGAAAGAACGTGTTTCTCTTTTCAACAAATTGAAAAATTATCAAATTAAATTAGAAGATAGCATAAATATATATGAAATAGACACTCAGCGCTTACAGTCTGAAATTCAAGTTCTTGATGAATCCCTTAAGTCACTTTATAATAAATATGTATGCTCTAAGCACCAAATTAAGGAACATATCCTTGCTACAAATGAATTGGTAGACAGAGTGGATTTGCTGACTCTCAATAATACTCGGTGCACTTGCCAAAGGGTATCCAACCTTGATGCCCTCCGGCCTGAGGCAACGGTGGACCCGTCCCAAGTTGTGAGTAGTCTGCACTGTATCTCCATTCAAAATATACCTGATACTGTGCATGAACAATCTCAAGGGGTACAGTCAGTAGCTAGTAGTGTTACCCCTTGTTGCAGTCACCTTGGTTTTCAGTCCGTTATGTTCTCAGATAGTATAGGAAGAGGTTTAGGGAAATTAGTTAGTAACAAGTTGAATATTTCTAATCAAAATAATTGTTTGCCTGGGAAATCCTTTACAGAAATAATGTCATCAATTATGAGATATCAATATGATTGTAATACCAACATAACTGTGTTTGTAGGTAATAGTTCACAGATCAAACAAGATGATATTACTGACAGTGTTACTGAGATTTTAAAGATTAATTGTAACAAAATTATTTTGTGTGCTTTTCCATATTTTGAGAAATTATCTAGTAGAAAAAACAAATATATTCATATGCTTAATAATCATATGCAGTTTTTGGTCAGTCACTACAGTGATAAACTTATATTTTTTGATACCAACATTTTTGTTGATAAGTTAAAATCAACAAGGAACTCAGTGTATCTGCCCCTTATGTTTAGACATAAAATAGCGAGGCTATTAGCTTATATTAACTCAGACATAAGTAGTATGTCGAAGTCTTGTTTATTTACTGTTGGTACTTATATTAACTCAGACATAAGTAGTATGTCGAAGTCGTGTTTATTTACTGTTGGTAGTGATACTAACACTACTATTGATACGCCTAGTAGTTTAAACTAGTAGGTGCGACAACGGATGAGCCGCATATGTTGAATGTTGTTCATCAAAATATGCAGGGTCTGTCCGGCAAAGAGTTAGAGTTAAGCTTATTTATAGAGAATCATGATGTTCAGGTGTTATGTTTAACTGAACATTGGTTGAAAGAACATGAAGTAGTGTTTATCAATGATGATAATTTTACTGTACAAAGTTCATTTGCGAGAAAAAGGGCCATCCGCGGTGGTTCTTTAGTTCTTGTTTCAAACAAGCTGAAATGTAAGCAACGTTTAGATTTAGTTAATCTTTCTATTGAGCGCACTATTGAGTTGTCTTGTGTTGAACTCGAGCGATACGTTATAATTTGCGTTTATCGACCCCCCTCTGGGGATTTCATTTGTTTCGAATCAGTCATGGAGGATTTACTCAGTAAGTTAAAATCAAGTAATAAAAGTATAGTTGTATGTGGAGATTTTAATATTAATATTCTAGAGGTAACTCCATTAAGTATTAGACTTCTCAATCTGTTTAGGTCATTTAATTTATTTAACTTGTTTTTTGAACCAACCAGGATCACGGCATGTTCGTCAACTTGTCTTGATAATATATTTAGTGATTGTGATGCCAAAAATAAATTAGTGTTAACTGATTTAACGTCCGACCACTGTGGTTTGCTATCCAGTTTCCCTATGCCATTGTGTAAAAAGGCGCGTAAACTTGAATGCAGGCCTTATACAGCTAGTCGTTGCACCAAGTTTAAAAATAATATAGCTCGCAGAATTGCACCATCTATAGTAGAACACGATAATCCTAATGCAATTTATGAAGCCCTCTTTGATGTAGTGCAAAAAGAGTACAAATCTACTTTCAAGACCAAAACCATTGACATTAATGGCACCTCCGTTGGCTTTAACCAATGGGCTACTCCAGGTATTTACAAAAGTAGAGCGAGGCTTTACGAGTTATATGGTTTAAAAAAATACAGGTTTGATACTCCTTTCCTAGAGTATGTAAAAAAATATTCAAAATTATTTAAACAGATTAGTGCTTTTGCTAAATCCAAATTTTTAAGCGATCAAATTAAAAATTCAAATAATAAAATAAAAACTACTTGGAAAATCATTAACAATGAGACGGGTAAATCGGTGAAACAAGAAAAACAACTTGAAATTTTGGTCGACAACAAATTAGTTAATACGCCAGCTGACGTAGCACAGGCATTTAATGAGTTTTTTGCCAACATACCTGTAACTACGACTCGCTCCTTAAATTCGTCCCCGTCTAAAGCTGATAATCTTTTGCATAGTAGTGTGCCAAAAAGTAGTTGCCTATTCAATTTTGAACATGTAACGCCTCGTGATGTAGTTAATGTTTTTAACACACTTAAGTCTAAAAACACTGGTGATTTCTGGGGCATTTCCATCAAACTATTAAGTAATATAATAGACATCGTAGCCCCCTATTTAGCTGTTACTTTTAATAAATGTGTTGATGTCGGAACTTTTCCTGACCTCATGAAGAGTAGCAAAGTCATACCATTATTTAAATCAGGTAATAAAAATGACGTTTCTAATTTTAGGCCTATTTCTATCTTACCTGCATTTAGCAAAATATTTGAAAAGTTAATCCTCAAGCAGTTGCTAAGACATTTTAATTTAAATAGCCTCCTTCATAATGAGCAATATGGCTTTACAAAAGGCTGTTAATACGATTATAAGCATGAGAATATTTTCAATGGGTTTTTTGGCCCACACTGCAGACAGACGAAAACTTCAGGGTCAACAAAGTGCGCAAAAAAAGGATGCAGTTACTGTTATTTGTAGTACAATATATACTGATTTATAGGATATATTCGGTCCATTAGCTGGAATTCGAAATATTGGCTGCTATAACAAGAAATAGACGTCTATTTATCTTTTAAAAGTAAATGGATATATATTATTATTTCTTTTAATTTACGTTAGTAACAGGATAATATTTCGGTAAATGATTGGTGTTACTAGCATTACCTAATTTGAAACATATTGAATGTAATTCTTAGTTAACAAATTGTGAAAAAACTATTTAATCGAAAGATATTGGTCTTTCTCTCTAGTCTTTTTATTTTAACACGCTATTATTAGCTTCACCTGTATCTGTCTATCTTTATAAATATGAATATCACGGAATCTTTGAACGCAATTTTCACCCATTTCAAAACGTCAGATTAACTTGAAATATATGACATGTATCAAGGACCGATGACTCTACAGTAATTGAATAAGTTTATTCCATTATTCCTAACCAGAATCTCTGGCTATTCCAACAAATACCCACTTTGGTCAATGGAACTAAAAAGTCAAAAATAAGTAATAGATTTAAGGCGAGGTTGCAGTACTTTTTAACTTTTTTAAACCTCTGTTAATCTACCAAATGGCTAGTTTCCGTAAAAAAAAAATATTTAGGAAAATTGAACATACTATTAAGCGCTGTGTGAAGATAGAAACGTGAATTAAAACAATTGGCTCGATAAAAAATAATCATAAAGTTGACACTAAATCGCCATTTAAAACGTGTATCTTGAAGAGATTCTATCATTAAACCATGTAAAACTTATACCAAAAGATAGGTTTTATTGTTTTTTAGGGTATGCTGAGAAAATATTTTATAATTTCCTTATCATTTTGTCTCCACAAAACAATTATACACAAAATCTAGCAGCTCAAGCGCTCGCAACGACCGGCCAGTGTTCGCCGAAACGTCTTCAACTACAAGAGGGCCTTAAAAAAAACTGTAGTAGCAAACCAAAGTAAAAAGTAAGTTTAAAATAAGAATACTACTAATACTAACAAAAAAAATGTGCAAAGCGTGGGTTGCTTGATCTCAATTGTTTCTTTTTTTGACAGATATTGATAAAAGTAGTTATTATGAAAATATCGTAAAAAGCACAATACGCTTTTTTCCGAATTATTTTCGTTTTTTTTTTTTTTTTAAATCATTCTATTCATAATTTTTAAACTTATCGAAAATTATTTTCCACTTTGTAGTTTGGTTTTCTATTAAAGCATGTTTTTAGTGTTTCAAACTATTCTTTTTTTAAGTTCAGGCTTATTTAAAACAATTGTAATAAACCAAGTTCTGAGCCAACAAAAGAAAGTCACTGACGAAAACTAATTACATAAGCTGTATAAATACAACTTGACTTCAAGTCGTATCTATTTCAGTAGGCCTAAGCACCCAAGCACCTGTTCCAAACAATTGTAAGGGAATCCTTTCATATCGTGACCCTTTGCCTAATTAATACATAGAATTAACCTAGTCTGAGCACCGAGGAACATTCAAAGTTATATTACAGTTAGGTATGCAAATATCTAAACTTTTGGAGCTAAAGATATCAATTATGGAAAATTCTGAAGCAAAGGATTAGAGAAATGAGTTTAGGAAAAACAATTTGCGACATGTGTCTGCGACTCTGCAAATCACAATTTCTTCTTCGTGATATTAGAATGTTGAGAGTAGCGGGATGTACGCAGACAATTAATTTCCAATGTCGTCAGAATTTTCATGAGATGACTACGTATGTTTTTCTATATCGATGGTACTAAGCAACTTTAGTCTGTTCAATCGGAAGGGCAATCCTCGTAATAAAAAATTACGAAATCTAGCCGCAATTTCATCTCAAAGACTATTAATGTCAAACACTTTTCAAAAATATAGGTGAGTGGGTAATCAAATCTAATATAACTAGCCTGTATTGTCCCATTGCAGGGCAAAGGCCTCCCTCTCCCTTCTTCAAAGAATTCTGTAAGTGGGTAAGTAAAAAAAAAACAGAGGTAGTTTTGACATACCTCTGTTTGACTGAGATTGTAATGCAAGTGTTTTAAAAAATATAATAATAATATCTTAGGACAACCAACACACCGTTATCTGATCCCAAACTAGACAGAGCCTGTACTATGGTAACCAGACAACTGATAAATATACTCATATATTTCTAAATACATACATATTATAGATAAATTACACTCAGACACAGAACAAATGACTGAGCTCATCACACAAACATTTGTCCTGGGTGGGAATCGAACCCACGACCTCAGTCTTAAAAGTCAGGGTCACTAACCACTAGACTAACAGGCCAGTCAAGTCAATATGATGGAGTGTCGCGTTACCCTAATTGCGTAACATACTATTACAATGATTGACTGCCTCGTTGGTCTAGTGGTAGCAAGCGCTACTGCTGAGCTTGAGGTCCTGGGTTCGATTCCCAAGTCAGGCAAAGTGTTATTGGGTTTTACTATCTGGAATTTCTCAGTAGCAGCCCGGAGTCTGGATTTCTGCCCGGGTGATGTCAATAGGCTCGCCTCCTATTACATGGGACTTAAACATAACAGGCGAAATGTGGGTGTACTATAGGTACACCTCTGCCCAACCCTTCAGGAAAACAAGGCGCGATGTTATGTTATGTTACTATTAAAAAGGAATCTGAATAAGTTTAAAGGATATTGCTAACCCAGCTAGACAAATAAATAAAATTGGAGTCCCTGTTTGTAATATTAAAATAATCGCTTTTTACTAAGTGTATATGGATGTATACACGGTACATAATTACCAAAACAACATTTTTAGGGTTCCGCACCTCAAAAGGAAAAAGCTATTATAGGATCACTTTGTTGTCCGTCCGTCCGTCCGTCCGTCTGTCAAGACCCTTTTTCTCAGGAACGCGTAGAGATATCAAGCTGAAATTTATATCAAATACTCAAGACTACGGTCCCTTGGAGCTGTGAAAAAATCAAACTTCTAAGCTAACGTAATCAAAAGATATAGCCGTTTATGCCGCAAATTTCCACAAATTTTCGAAACTCGCAAGGGAATCAAAACCTAAAGGGTACTTCCAGTCGATCTAGAATTTTGAAATTTGGTACGAAGCAACATCTTATAGCACAGATAAAGGAAAAATTACGAAAACCGTAAATTTTTAGTTACATCATATAATAAACAGAACAAAACACAGACAGAGAACAGAACTACGACTCGATTATCGTGATGGGTGAACTTTTACTTATATACCTACAGGTTTGTACGGAACCCTCGGTGCGCGAGTCCGACTCGCACTTGGCCGGTTTTTTTTAAATTTTTGTCTGTCTGTCTGTTTGTTCCGGCTAATCTCTGAAATGGCTGAACCGATTTTGACGGGACTTTCACTGGCAGATACCTGATGTAACAAGGGGTAACTTAGGCTACTTTTACTTTAGAAAAAAAATAATAGGATCTCACGAAAAAATAAAACTAATGAAAAACTTTTTTGTTAAATACCACGCGGATGAAGTCGCGAGTAACAGCTAGTACTTTATATGTTCAAAAAACAAGTCTACGCAACAACAAAAATAACGCAATGAATGTTGTTGAACTGTCAAAATGGAACCCATTCATACTGTGAATGTGTTACGCAATTAATCCAATGAAAATATCAATAAATTGATTTAAATCAAGATCTTTCTCAAATAGTTGGTGCGATGTTCTTTGTAGTAATAATATCATTTATGTCACCATAAGATCCTCCAATGCATGTTTGTAAAGTTTTGTAAAACATTTACTTGTAAGTTTGCTTGTCAAATATTTGGAAAAAAAAATAAAAACATTTCGTTCAATCTTTGGTAGGGAGCATCGTGTTTTTCTCTAACGTTGATTCTTCCGTAAACCAGAATCAACTTACTACGTAGCAAAATAAAACGAATTGATATGCAAACATCTGTAGACAATAATAAAGACTTTACATAACTGGTTATCCTCCAATATAAAATATCGTGTTGAAACTAAACACTTGCATTTTTTAGCATATTTAATAACTATTGACGTAGATAAAATTAACAAAGAAGTCATTTATGTAGCTTATTATTTACGGTGCTATTAATAATAGGTCATAATAAGAAGGTGGGTTAAGCCCCGTATAATAATGCTAAGTAATTGAACTTAGATCATTGAATTAGCAATAGCATTGTTAACTTATTGGTATGATAAAAAATACTTACTTATTATACTATATGTACAGACACCAGCACAAAAAGCTACTACAATCTGTCAAATTTCCTTAATAAGTTTCAACTTTATTGCTAAACGATAAGGTTTAAGATTAGTTGGGAAAATTTGTCAGTTTCGGGTAGCTTGATGTACTGACGTCTGTACAATAAGTAAGTATTTTTAGGGTTCCGCACCTCAAAAGGAAAAAGCGGAACCCTTATAGGATCACTTTGTTGTCCATCCGTCTGTCCGACCGTCCGTCCGTCTGTCAAGACCCTTTTTCTCAGGAACGCGTGGAGGTATCAAGCTGAAATTTATAACAAATACTCAAGTCTACTGTTCCTTGGAGCTGGGAAAAAATCAAACTTCTAAGCTAACGCAATCAAAAGATATGGCCGTTTATGCCGCAAATTTCAGCAAATTTTCGAAACTCGCAAGGGAATCAAAACCTAAAGGGTACTTCCAGTCAATCTAGAACTTTGAAATTTGGTACGAAGTAACGTCTTATAGCATAGATAAAAAATGCGAAAACCGTAAATTTTTAGTAACATCATATAATATTTATTTTTTTAATTTTAAACCTACAGGTTTGTACGGAACCCTCGGTGCGCGAGTCCGACTCGCTTTTGGCTGGTTTTTTATAATAACAACATTTTTACACAGGCCTCCTCTCGGATCTCACCAGGAGGAGGCCTGTGTCCCAGCAGTGGGAACATTAGAGGCTGCTGATGTTGATGATGATTCTACTATCGCATTCTGCTGTTGGGCTATGGAACGAGCGAGTTTATGTGCCCCTAGACGTTCCTGTTTCTTTAATATAGATTTTAGTGGATTTTAGCATCTACTCGTATGTTTCGCAAAAAATCTTTCTGAACAATCCATACTAATTAAATCGGAAAGTGTGTGTCTATTTGTCCGTCTTTCACGGCAAAACGGAGCGACGAATTGACGTGATTTTCTAAGTGGAGATAGTTGAAGGGATGGAGAGTGACATAGACTACTTTTTATTCTCTTATTTTCCTCTTTTTATTTTTATTCTTTTTGTCTTTTTCGAACCCCGCACTTCCTTAAAATGGGGGGTGGAACGCACTAATCTCAGGAACTACTGGTTCGAATTGAAAAATTATTTTTGAGTCGGGTATCCTATTTATTGAGGAAGGCTATAAGTTAAATAACATCACGCTAAGATCAAAAGGAGCGGAGCAGTAACAAAAAAATGGACGAAAACTGGCAGGCTGCGATGCGACGGAAAGGGTCAGGGGAGCAAATATTTGACGCGGACGAAGTCGCGGGCGGAAGCTAGTAAGATATAAAAGGTAAACAAATTTAACAATTTAGTTCAAAACCACGATACGTGCTGCCTCTACATATTCTGAAGTCTTGGGAGGTCAGACCTCTATTTAACGGTTCTTTTTACGTGATTTTTGAAAACGAGCACTTTGAACCCCGATCTCCCTTACCTTAAAAGAAATCACAGGTTCAAATTATTATTCTATAGTTATACGACTACATACACTGTACATACGTACAAAACCGGGGCAAGTCACTAGTTACATAACAGTGGCGTAGCTAGTCCTAAAGGGGCCCTGTTTCAAGATGTGTTAGGGGCCCTTATTCCCAGACTGCAGCAAAGCTCAAAATGACATTTTTTTTTTCCAAAATAAAGAAAACAGCATCGCGCGTCGTGGTCTTATATGTGGTAACTCGCCTATATTTAAAAAAATGTTTCATAATACGTCGGAGCTTAAGAGGTCCCAGTACGTTAGGGGCCCCGTATCATTGACTAATTTTGCCCGCAATTTCGTCAGCGTCAAATTTTTGCTCCCCTGACCCTTCCCGTCGCATCGAATTGCCTGCCAGTTTTCGTTAATTTTTCGTTACTGCTCCGCTCCTTTTAACTGTAGCGTGATATTATATAGCCTTCCTCAATAAATGCCTTACCCAACACAAAAATATTTTTTCGATTCGGACCGCTAGTGCCTGAGATTACCGCGTTTAACCAAACAAACTAACAAACAAACTCTTCAGCTTTATAATATTAGTATAGATACGGCTGATAAGGCGGTAGCTACGCCCCTGTTACATAATATAACACGTATGTTAACGCCTTCATTTAAATATTGTAAACATAAATACCGTAATTATTACAAAATAACATAAAAACCTCGAACCAATGGAATTTCAAATCATTATCATACCATCACATGACGCAAAAATTGACGATGACGACGATTGACGATATTATCATAATTAAGCTTTATAATTCCTGGCTCCGCACTGATTGGTCTATAACAATCGACAAAAAGAATTGGCTTTTTAGGATTCCTTACCTAAGGGTGCCCAAGGGTGTCCGGCTGTCACAGGGCATCTTTTGAACCGTAATAGATTAACATTTGAAATTTTCTCAAAATGTGTACTACTATGACTACTATTATCATTTCCCTACCCTTTTCCCAACTATATTGAGGTCGGCTCTGGGAGACTAAAACTGGATGCCGCTGAATACGAGAATTTTAGACTAGCACGTCGCCGTTTTTCGTCCGCGTGAAATTTATAGCTCATGTTACTCCAGCATGATGTTTTCCATAAGTGAACGAATTAATAAAATCTTTTAAGTCGTTTTATGTTTATCCATTACAAACAATGAAATCTTCCCTATTTATAGTATCAGTGTAGATGGAGCAACAGCCTGTCTGACCTCCACAACCCAATTACCGGGTTATAGGTACGATACTTCTTGGTAAGACTGGCAGTCAGACTTGCCAGCCTTTTTTTCGAGCTTCTGTTAACCCGCTATGGCTGCTATAGCGACAGCAAAAAAAAAAAAAAAACTGTTTAATTACTTACGGCGGTACGGAACCCTTAGTGTTAGACACGACATTGGTCATTCTTTTTTACAGGCTCGCTGGTTCCAAGGCCTGCATGACAATACAAAAGTAACACAATCAGTTGCCGACCAATGACGAAACCCGATCGGGATAATGACCGAGAGAAAAATGGTAATAGACATGAAGCTACGAGACCAAGTAGGCACTTAGGTACAGACGCCACCACAAAAAGCTACTACCATCTATCAAAGTTCTTTAATAGGTTTTCAACTTTATTGCTGAATTATAAGGTTCAAGATTCATTGACAAAATTTGACTGTTTTGGCTTATAGCTTGATGTGCTGGCGTCTATACCTCTGAAGGAATGAACCGGATGCGGGGAATACCGACTCTCGCGCAACAGACGAGATCATTAAACACGATAGTACTTACCGACTAGGTGGTAATTGGTTACGATATTAATCCTTGTTTGAACTATTAAAACTGTTTGCTTTCGATCAATATTTTGCTCATAATTCGAGGTCGAATTAACATTAAATAGCGATGATTGTTCCTAAAAAAAATCTGCATTGTTATTTGTTTGTTACTAGCATACTTCTTTTATGATTTTTATGTATTACTAGCTTTTGTCAGCTGCTTCACCCGCGTGTTGTACAGACACCATCACATCAAGCTACTACAATCTGTCAAATTTCTTTAATAGATTTTCAACTTTATCGCTAAAGCATTAGATTCAAGGTTGATTGGGAGAATTTGACAGTTTCAGATACCTTGATGTGCTGGCGTCTGTACATATAAACCTTTCTCTTGAATCACTCTGTCTATTGATGAAAACCGCATTAAAATCCTTTACGTAGCTTAAAAGATCCAAGCGTAAGGAAGCGACTTTATATTATGTTTAGATGTAGGTACATAAATAGATGTTTCTCTGAATTAAATTACTTGAATTTCAATTGACAGGTTTTGTGTTCGAGAACTCCACGCCAGTATTTGAGGCTAGTGTAGCAATGTCAGTAAGATAGCACGCTAATCTATAGTCTTGTGTACACATAACTATTCTGACTGTTAGACTAGTAAACTAGTGAACTATAAGCGGCCCCCTCCACTGATTTTACTATCTTACACCCTAATTGCCTATCAAACTATAAATATATATTGTGTGTATAAAATCCACTTTAAAATCTATTGTTTCATATGTTCGAAAAATTTGTCTGCTCGACAACGCAAATAATGCGATAAATATTGTTGAACTTTCAAAATGAACTTCACTCTTTATTCTACGACAATTGTGACACTGACAGATCTTGAGCGTGGTTTAGATGTGGTGATAGCGTTCAGTTTCATTGGTGAAATTGGCACTTAGTGTATTAAGCAATTATCCCTTAGGCTTTGTGTACAAGCCTCATGAAGCGGCAAAGCTAGTGCCGACCACAATTCGACGTTTGAAATTAATTGCCAAGCAACTGAAATTGTTCGTATAACACATGCCCAACATTATTTGACAGTTAGGTATATGAAATGGCTAGCAAAGACAGATATTTAAAAAAAAATAACTCGACGTTCACACGAATGTAATAAAATCGAGACAGGATTTTTTCGCGCATTGGATATTCACCGCTCTGCTAAGCGGCGAAAGTTGAAAATTGTACAGAATGAATCCTAGCACGTCGGAATTACATCGTTCGATTTTCAAATTTTCGGCCTCTTCTTCCTCCAAGTTCTATACCTCATCTGGTTATTTGAAACTTAAACAAAAATCATTTATTTTAGTTAAACCATTTAAATGCACTTTTGAATTAGTTGCCCATTCCAAAATGTAGATCTCTATGGAGAAGAACGAGCAAGAAAATCCAAGGACATTCTTTTAAATCAAGAGTCTCCACTTCACGTTTACTCCACGGAGTTCACTGCAATGCTATTTGGCTAAAAAAATTCTATAAACCATGTAAACAGCTCTAGTATATGCCAAAGACATACTTCATTTTGTTACATTACATCATTTAGAGACTTCACTGCGCCATTTAAATTATCATTTAACTGATCAAATATTGTAAAATAACCACATTATGATCGCAGTTTATCGCCTTTTAACAAATGCCGATATAATTATGATAAATCACCTATTGTATGGTGTTATATTATATTGAGAACACGGCCTTGGTTTGTTGGTCTATCAAACATTCAATTGCTTTTTAAAATAGATGGTGTGATAAAAAAAATATCTGTGAAACCCCGTGACGAATGTAGGCACACCACTATTCTTAGGAAATGACAAATGAATTGTCTTTTGTGGTAAACGACAAATGATTTTATTTCTATAAGTAGGTTTTACACGTCAATCATATTTTTGTTTTAACTTGATGACGTTGGCGTTTCCTATCTGACTAAGAAGAAAAGCCGAAACAAACATAAAGGTCACAGTTTCTTTTAATGTTCAGACTTCTTGGCCAGATCATGTGTAGACCTTGTAGATTGGTGTCTGAAATTATCTTTTTAGAAAAGAACCATACAGATTCAGTGGACCTGTCCAATCAGTGCACACGTTTATCAGTAACTTTGTAGCTCAACTCTGAACTCCTTAAGCTCAACGATTCGACTAACGATACCTAAGAAAGAACATTTGGGAAGGCCGCATAAATAACTCAAACGCCAGATGACATGAACTCTAACTGAGCAAAAAAAAAAACAAACTATTAATGACCCGCATCGTCCTCCCATTCACAATAATTAAAATAATATAATGCAAAATACATGTGTATAATTAGATTAAAATGTCTCGATGAAGTAAATGTGACAGACCTTGGTTACATAAAAATAGTCTGACTACAATTTTTACACGGTGGTCAACGGCCTTTCTGCCTTTCACCGGAATTAAACAGGAAGAGAACCAAATTACAACCTTTCAATATGAACAAGTTTTATTTTTGGTATCTTTGGAAATAGATTTCAAGTTTTTGCTAATTATTTCCTCTAGGAACAATGTAATTATCTTAATTATTTCGAAGTTATAATCAGAGGTCGGAATTAAGTAGAGTTATTTATGTACTTACACTGATTTCATACAACGAAAGAATAAAGTGGATATGCCCCAAATCCCGGGATTAATTTTGAAGAACAGAAAAATCCCGTGATATTTATAAGAAAAGCGAAGTATGAGTATGAGAATTTGCTTAAGACTATTAGCCATTTGTATTGTGAATTAAATACTAATAAAAATTGTATGTTAATTATCTTTCATTTATTTGTCGTATCTATCTCTGAGGTTTTTATTTTTATTTATTTGAAATATTGTTGGTCACACGGGATTGTGAAGGCCGCAGGAATTCGCTGGATGCGGAAGGCACAGAACCGGTCGAATTGGCGGAGGCCTATGTCCAGCAGTGGATGTCTTTCGGCTGAAATGATGACGATGATGACACGAGATTGTTTATTAGAAATCCCGGGAAGATCCATATTAATATCAACATTTCGATGCAAGTACAAAAATAACTCTACCTAATTCCGACCTCTGGTTATAATGCAGTCCTCAATCCGTACTCCCTACTAATATTATAAATATAAATGTAAGATGTTTGTCTGTATTTTCACGCCTTAACGGCTGAACGGTTAAGTCCATTCAACCGTTAAGACGTGGACATAGAATATTTTATCCCAGTAATACCTTTCCGTGGAATAATTTCTGTACTCCACGAGGGTGAAGTTACGGACAAAAGTTAGTGTACCATAACCGACACTCTACAAATACAACATCCAATCTAATCTATTTAAATATCATTGACGATTCTATTAAGACTCGTGTGAAAACTTTGTGAAGTATACTGTCAAAAGTTTCAATTCTTAGCATCTCAGGTGGAATGAGAGTTTACTTCAGCTAAGTTAAGCAGAATACATTGGTTAATTGTTTTTGGCCATAATCTGTCTATAATATTCCCACTGCTGGGATTTAGGCCTCGTTTCTGTCAGTGAGAATGGGCCATAACCCAGGATGTACGCTCAGCTATCACATGTTTTCGAATTATTGGTTCTAGGACATGCCGGTTTTTTTTTTCATCGTTTTGAGAGCAGTGGTGAGGAGATACATACAGTAAAGTGCCTGCCTGGGTACCACTGGGCCACTACTGCTGGCGTAGTATTACCGATTCTCTCTCTATTCTACCAAGAATAGACAAAGTTCTTTCTATCCAACTCGCAATTCTTCTGCCCGAGCACAGGGCGACCCGTTGACTCGCATTTCTATGAAGACAAAGACTTCTTTACAAAGCAACGGAGAGGTTTATATCTAGTAATTTAATTAAAGTATGTAAAGACATATTGAAACACTGGAAATTTCTATGACGACAATAACATAGTTATTCTGTCCATTACAATGGAGAGGTTTATATCTAGTATTGTTGTTGAGGTTTAAATAAATAATGGACATTGAGAAAGTATAGTTTTGTAAATTTTCGCATTGTGTTAGATGATGTGGAAAAAAAAAATTGTTTTAGAAATAAGCTGAAAGTGGATTGGTCAATAGAAATAACCTAGACACAACTCTTTGGTAAAACCAAAGAACCCGCAAATGACTACCTAGCTATTGTTAGTTCCACAGTAGACCAACCTTTTATCTAAAATTTTCCAGACTTTCAGTAATGTTTCATTTATTGCAAAATCACCGTTGAATCACCATTTCGTTGCTCATTCACGTTATCAAGTAAATATTTACCTCTATACGTGTTATGTATACCGCGGCTATACTTTTAAAACGAAAGCATGACAAAAGCTTTTACGCCGGTTAGATTAAATTGTAGATAGTATTCAAAACTATTTTCCATTGTATCATTAAAGTGATCAGCGATATAGCGTTACGTGTCATTGTTAACAGTTAGTAATAATTTAACTTAACGATGGTTTAAGGCTTTGAATTATACGTAATAGGTACCTAGGTTAAATAAAAGTATTGATTTTAAACTGGGTTCATTACGGTCATTGTCTATAGCTGTTCTGCAGTGTCAGAGTTCCATTTTTTCTTTAATATCGACTTTGATTTCCATGGACATCTTTTGAACATGAAGCATTATAAACATTATCAAGTTCCCACTGCTGGGACACAGGCCACAATCCACCACGCGATCTCAGAGCGGGTTGGTTGAACATGAAAGGTAACTTTAATGGCAACGCCTCTCAAAGTAGAGAAAATAAGTTTATTTTATTCGTTCTTATTTTCGATGCTGTCACTGCGTATAGTAAATGATAAATGACTTTATTTTTGCAAGTAGGTTTGTACAAACACTTTTACACGTCAGAACAGACCGTATTTCGGCGCTGGAGATATTCTAGTGCACAATTGTGTTTCCAGAAACAGGGGCACTCTCTTCCCTCACTCTTATAATCCAATGGGACGGCAATCCAACACGATCGGATAGAGATCAGGCGTAGTACCAACGGCTTAACGTGCTTTCCGAAGCACGGGGTTATCAAACCGCCAACTTCCAAGTCCGGGCTAATACTAAGACATTCCTCATAGGAAAACCCAATAATACTGAGACCAATGCACAATGGAGCAGTTCGGTGAAGTAGTGAGGCAGCTGCTGTCACTAATCTGTCACCACGAATGACGGGAAGGGGTTTAAAGTGAAGTGGCCCTGCACGAGAGGCTTGGTGTGAAACGTTAAATCTAGTATCGAAATCTCGATGTTTTGGCACGTCGCAACATCAGCAAATTCCAACTCGTATGAAGCAAGGGCCGGTCACTTGTTTTTATTAAAGGTACAAAGGTCATCGCTGGCTGCTTTCTGGAACTCATGACATTTTCGCGTCACGTCTTAGCGGATATCTCGAACTATAAGATTATCATAGAGACAAAATGATTTTATCGTTTTTGTTTGTGGATCGTCTTTTTCAAGGGCAAGGCTACTAACATTGTTTTAAAGATTTCCTACAAGAAAGAGTAGGTAATAAAATAATAATTATATACTTACTTATGTAGGTTATTAGTGATGTTCTTCAGAAAGGTCACGTGCTTAGTACTCGCAACCTCGCAAGTAACGAAGCAAATGTAATGTAATGATTGTAACTGGTGGTGTTCTGTAGTTTCTGCCTACCCCTTTGGGAAGAAACCGTGAGTTTATTTTGTATATGTACAAAAACAATGAGTACCTAGCTCATGTGAAAATGAGTGAAGAGTTATTATTATGATCCCCGAAGAAGAGTTCCTTGATTGATTAAAAACAGGAGAAGGGAATTCCTACTATTAATCAGGCTCCCATATGCTCGATATTTCCGTTTGCAACTTGCAAGGCAAATAAGACGATAGAAAACCCCTAAGTAATTGTATGATGTTTATAAGCTTAGGAAATTCATTTAATAAGAACTGCAACAAGTCGATAATAAGTTCAAAATTATCAATTAGATGTCGTTTCACAAGCCAACTCTACGGTATAATATTAATATTTTTTTGTCTATTTATGAAAATCATCATTATCATCATAATTTCAGCCGTAAGACGTCCACTGCTGGATTTAGGCCTCCCCCAATTTGGGGAGCTTTGCCATAATCGCCACGCTTGGCAGGCGGGTTGGCGATCGCAGTATGGTGGTAAAATGCATGGAGAACGCTGCTGCCCATTCTCTAGTAAGTCCCTTAGTCGCCTTTTACGACACCCACGGGAAGAAATGGGGTGGTGTTATTCTTTACGTCCGGCACCACACGGTACAATTATTATATTATTTATGAAAATATCGGCACCGATTATATCAAAACTATTGTTTTATATGAAGTGGGCGATGCTTCGGGGAGGCGTATGTCCATCAGTGGACCTCTTTCGGCTTAAATGATGAAGCTGATGATTGTATATCTTATCTTTTAACAGATTATTGCTATTGTGCCAGAAACACTTATGGGAGAATTATCGAAATTATTAGTTAGTATCGAATCTGAAATCGAAATACCAGGAAGGCGAAATAATTTAAAATTTAATCAAAATATTATTTGTTAATAAACATTATTTTTGTAGTATGTATTGTAGATATGAAAGTGCTTTATCTCCTCATTAGTCTTAAATCATTATATCAGCGTATTTAAAAATTGTCAAATTAATTTAAATCGTTAAATTAAATTCATGTTAATACTTTCCTATCAAAACATACAAGTAATTAAAACAGTACTAAGTCAAGGTTAGTTACCAGGATACCAGAAAGGCATGGAGATATTTACATAGAAGGTTGTATCGCTGTTCACTGATTGGAAGCCGCCTTGATTAGTTCTAGCAAACACACAATCGCACAATAAATGGTCGGCAACAGATAATTAGTAGGAAAACGCAATCGTAATACTTTGAACTAATAATAGTTTATAATAGTTACGTGTAACCATTGATTGTGGTCACGTGATTGTTAATGTTTCATTTTTTTAATGAGTACAAAAAAGCCGGCCAACTGTGATCCGGACTTGCACATGAAGGGTTCCGTAGCATCGTACCTACATTATTCCATACTACATATTATTTTTTTAAACTTTGGTAAAAAAAAGGAGGTGCTAAACGCTGAAGAAACTACGTTTCCTGTATGGATAATACCTTGCTCCCTTAATTGCTCTAAAAACTCCCTTTATATTTATTATTTGTTGCTATAGTGTCCATAGCTACAGTTAATACAAAATATATATTATATAATGTTTGGACATTAAAATTATAAGTAATAATATAATGTTTCGACTTTAAAAAAGATCATGACCTCTGAGTTTGTTTCGGCTTTTCTTATAAATTATAAATGCCAGCGCCATCTAGTTTTATAAATATTGACGTGCAAAAGTGTCTTGTAAGATCCACTTACATAATATATAAACTTTTAATTTGATTTCTCTCTGTGAAAATGTCACTTAGGTAACGGTTCAAAAGATTCAACCTGGTGACAGACGGAGGGATAGACACCGGAACCTTAATAGAGTCCCATTTGGCACACTTTGGATAAGGAACCCTAAAAAAACAACCCATTGTATTATCGTTTTTGTAACTTTAATTTGTTTTTACTTCAATTGATGTGCAATAAGAATATTATATGTAATGTAGGTATGTAATACGTAATTTTTATTTCTGGGAAAACTTGGTATAGTAGTAAAAAGTAATTTCATGGACCTGTGAGCATAGCTAGTGTAATTAATACAGATAACACAGGTTGGATAGAAACTTGGAAATTTAGAAAGAAACTCGACCATGATTCATTTAAATCATAATTATTAGCTTTCTGCACTTCTACTCCATATAAACTTTTAAATGTGCAAGATTTCATTTTCCTCCGTCCGCGTAATTTTCGTAAAAAGGGGTACAAAGTTTTTGCTCCACGCATTAATATATATGGCGGAACAAGAGGACTATTTTACTGGGTGTAGATGTGTGTTGCGGTTGAGAAGAAAAACTCTGAAGATGATTATTGCTTTTTAAGTTATATTTGAATTCGCCACACGAAACGTAGGACAGTTGAGAGGCTTGTTCCCGCACGATGTCAGGTGATCAAGAGAGCTGCGCCACGCTGCCTGTAACCGCTCTTGTCAACTCGCACGAACGTTAGGCTAGACTCTGTCGAAGCGCGCTAACTTCGTGCTTGCATTTCGTTGTCAATTTACATCCCGTACTCATGACTCTTCCGATATATAGATAAAAAATACAGAACGTAACTTTTTTCTTCCTCGTTATGTTCCACGAATATCATTTTCTAATCTTATGTATCCATTTAATTCAAATAACTGACGTGCTATTCTTAAAAAAAAATGACGCCACGTGCTGTAAATTAATCAAGTCAGCTAAATTACACCACCACCTTGTAAAAACAAAACATTGTTATCTTTGAAATTTATGAATGGACATATTTATAGCTGTTTGCAAGATAATTAGGATAAAATTAAATTATCAAGTGACAAGTGACTGATAATCTTGGTCTCCTGGTAATGACATTATCTTCTTAAAACTAGTCAAGATATGGTGAAAAAAAGCGATTAAAGATTAAGTCAGTAACCAATATCTAAATGAAGACACTGTATGATGCGAGACCTGAAGAGTAGCAACATCCAATTTCTTCTCGTAGGTGTAGTAAGTCCCTTAGTCGCCACTAAGGGACTTACTAGAGAATGGGCAGGAGTGTTCTCTATGCATTTTACCACCATACTGTGATCGTCAACCAAATCGAGGCAATTATGAGAAACCCCCCAAACTGGGAGAGATCCTATGTCCCGCGAAGGACTTCTTTGGGCTGAAATGATGATGATGATGAAACATACAAACTTTCACATTTATGTATAATATAAGTAGGAAGGTGATTATCAAGAAGTATCTTATTACACAGTAACTGGGTTGTGGATGTCAGGTATGCAGTCTCTCTATGTAAAATACTGGTTTTCAGCTGCATCTGGTTTGACAGGATCCCGACACCATCAGGGTTGTAAAAGGCTAGCAACCCAAACCAAACAAAGCACGGTTTGTAGGTACAGGTACAATTTATATGAATTTGAACAATTCTTTATTAAATGTAATTAGACCGTGATAAAGAAACGTTCCAAAATGAATTCTCTACTAAAATGATCTTGAAAATCGAATCAAAATCCGTTGCGAACTTTAAAAAAAGAACGCGCTCAAACAGAATACCATGAACGTTAATTTCGTTTTATACCATTTATACATATAGGTATACTCTCGTAATCAACCATTAATTTATTAGCAATAGCTCATTAAAGCTTATTTATTTTAATGCTACTTAAAATATAAACTCTTTAATAGATTCCTTCTGTTCTTTTAATTTATGTTTACATATTTACATACTATTGAGTATACACGAGCATTGCAAATGTCAACTTAAATGCCATGACACGATAATCAAACAACTGATTTCCATGCACTTATACTATGAAAAAAATGATCTCTGTCAAGCGCCTGTTGGATTCCATGAGTTATTATGTAGTCACTAGCTTTTGATAGCGGCTTCACCCGCATGTATTACGTATATAATTCCACGGTAAGGTACTACCAGGATAAACAGTATCCTATGTGTTAATCCCGCCTAAAGTCTTATTAAGCGGCACAATATAAATAGAGTGATTCAAGAGGAAGTTTTATACGTATAATACGCGGGCGAAGCCGCTGGAAAAAGCAAATATATTATAAACTAGCGTTTGCCAGCGGCTTCGCCCGCGTGCGTGTATGTCGAAATATTCACAATTTCAACCCCCTATTTCACCCTCTTAGGGTTGGAATTTCAACAAACCTTTTCTTAGTGGATACCTACTCCTCACAATGAACACACCCTCCAAATTTCATGTCTCTAGGACCAGTGGTTTAGGCTGTGCGTTGATATATCAGTCAGTCAGTCAGTCACTCAGGACTTTGAATTTTATATATATTATAAATGTGAAAGTTTGTATGTTTCATCATCATCATCATTTCAGCCCAAAGAAGTCCTCCGCGGGACATAGGCCTCCCCGAGTTTGGGGTGGTTAGCCATAATTACCACCACTAGGTTGGCGATCGCAGTATGGTGGCAAAATGAATAGAGAACGCTGCTGCCCATTCTCTAGTAAGTCCCTTAGTCGCCTCTTACGACACCCACGAGAAGAAATGGGATGTTGCTATTCATCAGGTCTCGCACCATACGGTGTCTTCATTTAGGTATTGGTTACCCTCTTAATCTTTAATCGCTTTTTCTTCACCTTATCTTGATTAGTTTTAAGAAAATAATGTCATTACCAGGAGACCAAGATTATCAGTCACTTGTATTTTACACAAACAACATCGCAGGCAGAAGCTAGGATTTTATAAGGAACCGAAGAAGCGTCGATAATAGATCAATATCAGCGCAAAAAATATTCCTAGTACCAACGAATGAGTAACGGATGATGACACAATAGCGCGGATGTACCAACAAAACGCTTAGAAAACCCAGGTTTTTTTGGTTCAATTTTTCATTTTATTGTCAAATTTAAGTGATCATACACTAATAGATACCTACTTTGCGCTTTACAAAAACTGTCTAAAACTAAACGTCGACAGACACTACGCCGACAAACTGAACACCGACAGGACTTTACTTCGACGGCACTTTTCGCCGACAGGATTCTTCGCCTCCTATTACATGGGACTTACACATTACTGACGAAATGTTGGTGTACTATAATTCTGTAAACTAATATTATAAAAAGGAAAAATTGGATTTTTGTATGTATTTTTGTAATGGATAAACTCGAAACGTACAGACCCGATTTTAAAAATTCTTTCACCTATACAAAGCTACTTTATCACCAAGTAACATATCGCATACCTAGATCTAAAGTATCGTAAGACAACTCAAAAATTGTGAATTTTGAATTATCATTGTATTCATTTGTTTAGGCGGCAGTGGGGTGACATGCGTGATTCAACAAAATAAGACTATTGCCATCTAGCGACGACTCTACGTTAAGTTTTTATTGAACCTGTTAAGTTGGATAGCTGCGTAGGGTTATCGAGCATATGAATACAATGATAACTCGAAATTCACAATTTTTAGTTGTCTTACTTTAGATCTAGGTGTGTGATATGCTACTTTTATCTCGAAAAAATTAACAGTTCCTGTGGGTCACGCGGATGAAGTCGCGGGCGAAGTACTAGTAATAATATTTAAAAAATTGTTATCCGACGGGTGTTAGTCAACGTTTACATGGACAGTAATAAAATCGTGGCGGGAAATTTTTATGCACTGAATTTACGACTCTCGGTGTTGAACCGAGCATAGAGAATCCAAAAGAGTGCATCTCGAAAATCGAACACTGTGATTTACTGTCCGATTTTCAATTCTCCGCACTAAGCTTTGCGTTGAAAATCGAGTGCAGCTTCTCTCAACGGCTAATAGGGCTGTAGTAGTTTATATGCTCTACACGATATCGAACTTTATCAATGAAGTAGGTATTATTCAGTGTTGATGTCATAATTGTGTATATAATTATAATGATTTAGGTAGTCTGGAGGTTTTAATTTAGATAATTCATACGATAGACTTCGTGGAATGTACACTTATGTTTGCTATGTATTACTTATTTATCTATCTGTAATTGTGAGCTCAGAATTGACGATTTCTGCCATAGCATCACTCACGGCTTTAATTTCCGAAGGGTTAGGCAGAGGTGTACTAGATCATCATAAATCCAGACCCCAGATTGCTTCTGAGAAATCCCTGTCGGAAAAACCCGATATCGCATTGCCCGACTTTTTTTTGCCCGGCTTGGGAATTGTATCCAGGATCTCGTGCAGCAATGGTGGTTGCGGCCCCAAGACCAACCAGGCAGTCAACGTAATTTTTTTTTTTTGTATGACATCTCGCAGGTCAACCTATGAGGTTGTCGGCTGCTTAGCCGGACTTGCCTGTGGCTACCTTAATAAATGAAGGTCTCCACCCAGGGCTTAAAAAAAAACTAGAGTGACTACTCGCTAAGGACACCCTCTGTAGGCTCCGGACCTCGGCTTAGGGCATCGCTGGTAGAGGGCAGCAAGGGACGAGCTGGATCGAAATGAACAGACGACGTTGTTAGTCTAATGGTCTTACGACGTCGATTACTACGATGCCACCTACTTAACTATTTAATATGTTTATGACCTCAAATATGGATAAGCAAAATAATAATGACTAGAGTTTCTATTAAATACCTACATTCCTGAATAATACGTATACGAAACTAAAAATAAATAAGACCGCTTTTTACTACCAATCAATTAAATACGCATGAGTAAGCATTAGTAGGAATTCTATCTTCGATCTAACTCTATTTCACACTAATTACGCTTAATTGACTTCTGATTAAAATATGGTAATTTAATGCTTCATTAGTTCTTACTACAAACATTTGTCTGCCGTAGTACAAAATAGTTAAAAGTGATCTTAATCAATATGCAAAATTAATCCTAGGTTTTTCAAAATACGTTGGGGTCGGCTTCCAGTTTCACTTCCCCCTCCCTCTCGAAGAGAGGAGGCCTCTGTCCCAGCAGTGGGAACATTATAAGGTCACTAGCTTCTGCCCGCGGCTTCGCCCCCGTGGATATCGAAAACGAAAAATTCATCACTTCAACCCCCATTTCAGCCTCTTAGGAACGAAATTTCAAAAAACCCTTTCTTAGTGGATACCTACTCTTCACAAAGAATACACCCTCCAAATGTCAGGTCTCTAGGACCAGCGGTTTAGGCTGTGCGTTGATATATCAGTCAGTCAGTCACTACTCGGGACTTTGAATTTTATATATAACATGTAACGTAATTAACGCACACCCTCTTAAGGGGTCATTGTACTCATCATTATGAACAACTTTAACTACGGGACCAAACCGGAAATCGCGAAAAAAAAATCAGTTGTTTCTTTAAAAAATTCAATACCTACTCGACCAAAATGTATGAAACAGCTGATTTTTTTTTTCGCGATTTCAGGTTTGGTCGCATAGTAAAAGTTGTTCATAATGATTAGTACAACGGCCCCTTAAGAGGGTGTGCGTTAATTACGTTACATGTTGTATATACAGGATGTAAGGGTAAACACCGTTGTCACTTAACCCATGGGTAGTTTGACTTAAATATAAATTAACAGCGAGTTAAAAAAAAAAATATTTTCCTAAAAAGGTTTAGAATGAATTTACGCGCGAGAAATGAGCGACGCTACGACGCGGCGTTACGGGCGCTCGCTAGCGAGACTGACAGCTGACTGACTGGGGTCGCGACCCGTGCGTCGGCGTCGGGCAACGCGGCGTATTGACACGCAAGTTTGTTGCCCTCGCGCGTAGGGTGAAATGTTCTTGTGGAAAAATGCAGATTTTCTTTAAAAAAAAGGTTGTTTTTTTTTCATTGATTTTATGTTCTATTAACGGTTTCAAGGATAACGGTGTTTACCCTTACATCCCGTATAGAAGAAGATTATGGATTATGGAAGAACTTCAAATTCGTTTTTAGTAACTTTGAATATGAATAATACGGCATATACTTACCCATACGTGCTTACCTATAGGCTTCAATTCAAATTAAAAAAATCAAAAAGACTGCCGAATGCTAAATTTCAAAGAAAAATTCACTGATTGAAATTAACTTAATATAATTGGACGGCCGTCGCGTCATCAGTTCCTACCTTAATCTTTGTACCTACCATGTAATACGACGCAGTCACGTCGCGCGTGTCTGCACGACCCTTAACTTAATTGACTCCGTGTTAAGTATTGTTTAAGTACTTGCACAAACATATATATATTTTAACCAACGCATCTACACCAAAATTATAATGTATAGAAGCAAAGTTTGTACGTTTGGGTGCAGGAGCACGTAATTTTCGAAAATACTCGTCCAATAAAAAAAAATATTTTACTGCCAGAAAGTTACGCTAATGCCGAATACTATAGGATATGTTAAAACATGTGAAACAAGTCGCGGGCAAAAGCTAGTGTAGAATATAAATGTTGTGGTTGTAACTACTTAGTTGCAATACAGTAGAACATTTTAAATTGTTCAAATGTAGGAATTAGATAAAAGGCCTGCTTCGATATTTACTATCCTATCCTATTATACAAGATGCAGTTTCGAACCTGCAAAACATTTCAGGAGGTTGTCATGAGACTCGTAAATAATCATATAACAATACGATACCAAGTCAATAATCAATAATACTTTTTATTTTAGATTTTTTAATTTTATTGTTTTTTAGAATTACTCTGGATCTATGAAAGAAATGTCGGTTCCGTTTGTTTGTGTGTGTGAAAGCGCAGCTTAAGGACACGTACAGACTGGCTGCGTTTTAAAAAACGGAGTTCACACTTACCGATTTCCGTAAATAAGAATAAAATGAAAAAACAAATACCTGCCCATTTTATTTTTGATTCGGGTCGAGAATCACTAACATAATTACATCCTGAAATGTTTTGCAGATCCAAAACTGCACCTTGTATATTCACCATTAGTAATTTAAATTAACATTTTGAAATGCGAAGAAATTTCAACCTTCTGGATTTACACCACAGCACCTTTTCCTTTAAATCGTCATCATCATCATTTCAGCGAAAAGATGTCCACTGCTGAACATAAGCCTCCACAAAGCACCGCAACTTTGACCGGTTCTGTGATTCTCGCATCGATTGGATTCCTGTAGGCTATTAAGACTAATAAATAACTTTTATTCCTGTTATAAAACTATTGGTTTCTACTGTTTCAGAATACAAGATGTACGGAGAAAGTATGCCAGTCCAGTATAATGAACATCGAGGGTCGGGGTGAGACGCCGCGAAGTCCTGAAGAAGTTTACAAGGAAGCACAAGTTTTTCTCAGACAATACTACGCTTCCATACGAAGGTAAATATTATTTTAAATGAAAAAAAAATAATAATGAAAAAGCGTTTGTTCGTAGTGACTTCAGTTTCACCAAAAACTTTTATTTCTGGACATAAGCCTCCCCAATTAGGGGAGCTGGGCTTTGCCATAATCGCCACGCTTGGCAGGCGGGTTAGCGATCGCAGTATGGTGGTAAAATGCATAGAGAACGCTGCTGCCCATTCTCTAGTGAGTCCCTTAGTCGTCTTTTACGACACCCACGGGAAGAAATGGAGTGGTGTTATTCTTTATGTCCAGCACGACACGGATTTTATTTACTTCTGCCAATCGGCAAAGCATTTTTTTGGCGAAAATAGTCTGTAATAAGCTGGCCTTAGAAAACCTTTACAAAACTTCTTATACACTTCTTGTACACTAAACCACACGTAAGTGATAGCAAAGACAGTATGAGCTGGTCTCTTATATTCTTTGCGCTACACTAAGCCACGCTCATCATCTGCCTAGCCTTTTCCCAACTATGTTATATTTGGGGTCAGCTTCAAGTCTAACCGGCAGCAGCTGAAAACCAGTATTTTACATGTAGCGACTGCCTATCTGTCCCCCACAATCCAGCACGCGTAGCATGACCACGATAGAAATGGGTTTTGTCTATTCTTGGTAGAATAGAGACAGAACTGTCATGCTACGCCAGCATAAAACGGTACAAATCTTTCTACAACCTTTAATTCTGTCTTTAATCTTTCTACAATCTGTCATTTTGTCTATTCTTCAGTCGACGAAACCCATTTCTGCGGTGGTCATGCTACGCGTGCAGTTACTGGGTAACACGATACCCCTTGATAAAACTGATTCACAGACATTCCGGCTTCTGACGACCTATAACGCCTGTCAGAGATACACAAATGACAGCCGGGACCAATGGCTTAACGTGCTTTTCGAGGCACGAAGGGGTCTTGTTATGTAAAGATGGTCACCTATCCACGAACCAACTGCGTCTAGCGTAGCTGAACCTGATCGATTGACCCGTGCGACTGTATTACTAAGCCCCCCTACACTAGGCCACACTATTAGTTAGCTACAAGCCCCCCATACATCAAACTCCACATTAACAGTAGGAAATGCTTTAATTTTGACAATTTAAAAACATTCATTTACGTTGTTGAGTAGACAACTTTTACGAACATATGCAGCAATGGATATGAATATTGTGATTAATACTGTATTACGCATTAGGGTGTTGGTCACAGTCAAAGTGTTATCAGTTTTCATGAATGCCACGAGCGGTCGACTAGCTGACTATAAAAAGATAATATCCATAGTTCACTTACACGTGTTTAAAAAAAACTTTATTAAAAAAAATAACAACTGACTTCCTTAAAAACACTACAAAGTCAAAAATAACTTTAATTCCGGAAATCGGTGTCTTAGGATCTGTATTTAAGGTTTTTGCCACGGACTTCGAAATTGAAGTTATTTTTGACTTTGTAGTGTTTTTAAGGAAGTCGGTTGTTATTTTTTTTGAAAAAAGTTATTATTTTTAACTTTTAGTTATGGTATTGTACCCCGCACTAATCTAATCGCGTTATTCGTCCATTTGTCGCGTACATACTTAATGCAAATTTAAGACTTATATGGTTTTGTCATGGATTCCATTGTCACAACTGAACCAAATTGAAATAAACACGGGATGCACCAGCTTTCAAATAAAAAAAAGAATTATCAAAATCGGTTCACCCAGTCAAAAGTTCTGAGGTAACAAACATTAAAAAAAAATACAGGTGAATTGAGAACCTCCTCCTTTTTTTAAGTCGGTTAAAAATGATACTATGGATTATCCACAAGAACGACTTTAAAAATGAACTGAAATGAGTTTAATTTCATGATTTTATTTTCATTTGAATTTTGATAATATTTTGACTCTACAATTATATTAAACGGTCCATAACTATTAATCACTACATAGTATAAAACAAAGTAGGTTCCTTCTGTCTGTCCCTATTATATGCTTAGATGTTTAAAACTTCGCAACGGATTTTGATGCGGTTTTTTTTAATAGATAGATATTCAACAGGAAGGTTTGTACGTGTAATACGCGGGCGAAGCCGCTGGCAAAAGCTAGTTTACTTATATACGGAGAAATTAAATAATTCGTATAAACTTCATAGATATTATAGGTCTGTGGTCTGTGGCGTTTCGCTAGCCTAGTTCAATTCGACCTTGATTAATATTTACCACAATATTAAGACGAATAGTGTCTCCTCATTAACCTTTTACAAAAATGTATTGTTTTTCCTGTATTTAAAAAAAAATATGGTCAAAGTCTACCGTGTTTGCCTTTCAAAAATCCAGTTTCATAACCTTAAACATTTAAAAGAATTTCGCATAAAAAGCTATCTTGAGAAGAATTCTTAAGTGTATCTAGTTATAAAAGAGTTAAGTATTTTAATCAAAAAGTAATTTCTTCTTAACAAAAGGGAAGTCCCGTGATTGAAGAAAATATTGGATTAGCTGTAGGAAAGGTAATTTGTCCCATCGGAAGGCAGTGACGTTTTTCAATTGTTTTTTATTTTTCTTTTCTCTAGAAAATTTCTGATCTGACAATGGTCGTATTTTTTAAATAAGTATTGTCCCTAAATAGTGGCTCTAAGCGTTTATTAAATGATTCTATCGAATAGACCTTTGTCCAGGAGTTGATGACTCTAATTAATGGTTTTTAGTGAGCAAGAAGTTCTTAGATTTAATTATCTATACATAGTATTAAAACAAAAGTCGCTTTCTGCATATGTACGCTTAGATCTTTTAAGCTACGCAACAGATTTTAGAGCGGGTTTCATGAATAGACAGAGTGATTCAAGATGACTGTTTATATATGCAATACACGGGCGAAAGCTAGTTTATACTATAATATTATGTTCGTTAAAAATCCACAGTTAATTTCAACTGAGAATATACTTTAAGAAATGTAATTAAATATTTATTAGGATTATACAAACAAGTTAACAGTGCAATATAACATTTTGTATAATAAGCTGCAATAAAACTGTCATATTATGTATATAGTATTATTAAAATTAAAATAAAATATCTTAAATATTGAAATTATTTTTTTATTTTTTACAGGGAAAATTCCGATGCACACAGAGCTAGACTTGAAGAAGTGAAGAAGGAGCTAAAAGACAAAGGCACATATCAGTTGAAGTCCTCAGAAATAGTTTTCGGAGCAAAGTTAGCTTGGCGTAATGCAACCAGGTGCATAGGAAGAATACAATGGAAGAAATTACAGGTGAGTCTCTCTATCATCCTAGACTGTATTTGAAAAGCCTTAGCTTCAGCTTTAGATATGTACAAGGTGAATTGTTTTTATTTATTTTTTGATAAAGCACTTCAACAAATTATTTATTCATTAAGAGAAACACGAACAGTTTTGGCAATTTTGAGTTAGTCACTTACAGAAGTGCACAGCACTAGCCGATTAATTCGTAGAACGTACAAGATATCTATATATATATAAAAATGAATCCCTATTTCCCTTGGTCACGCCATCACGCGTGAACGGCTGGACCGATTTCACTTTTGTTTTGTTGTGTGTTTGTAATTGTCAGGAGAAGGTTCTTATGAAAGAAAAAAATTTAAAAAATGCGCGGAAAAATTAGAAAATTTAAGAACACTTATTTAAGAATACTTAACAACCATATAATGGGACAATATAAACTTTTTTTAATGTAACATTATGACATTTGACATAGAATTGACAGTATGCGTGCTCAAATATCATCAAAGAGACAGGACAACGTCTGTCGGGTCAGCTAGACGTTAGATAAAAAGAAAAAAATAGAGTTTACAAAAAGTTGCTATGTTCACAACTACGATCGGAGATTAAAAAATACTTAAAATTAAAAACTACAAAAAAGGTTGATTTTTTGATCTACGTCTGTTTCTGCTTTTTTCTCTTCTACTGTTACACACGTTGTTCACATCTCTTTTAGCGACTATCATATCGCAGGTATGCTAGAAGAGATTTTTTTTTTTTTTTTCTTCTTGTCTGTTTATATGTGTATATATAAATGGTAAAATAAATAATTCTACTGTCCTAAAATTATAAATGTGGAAGTTCACCAGTCACAGTCCTTGTTTTTTACTCAATCATGCAAAAATGGCCGAACGGATTTGAATGAAACTTGGCACACAAATACTTCAGTACCTGGATGGCCGAGCTTTGCTCGGTATTTTTTTTATTTTTTAGTAAATTGTGTTTTTTTAGACATTATATTTAAATACAAATTACATTTTGTTATTTTTCTTCAAATAAAAAAAGAACATATGTTTAAGTTGATAATCGATAAAGTTGATTATTGAAAAACCAAATAAAACGACATTTTCTAAAAATGAATCCTAGTTAGATCGATTTATCGCCCCCAAAACCCCCTGCATACTAAATTTCAGGAAATTCGTTGGAGCCGTTTCCGAGCTTCAGATGGTATATATATATATATATATATACCGGTTGACATTTTTTACCGTCTCGACCTTCATATGGTGTGTTGTGTAACTAGAATAGAAGGCAGGAAGGCCTTCAGATTCATCGTAGGTGACTAAAGGAGCGCAGGACGCGGGTGGACAGGGATGCGTGTGCGGCTCGTGCGCCTGCGAAAGATCAATGAGGCCGCCTAACAGCCGGCTTCAAAGGGTAGGACCGCGCTCCGAAATCAATGATACATGCCGCGCATTGAGTAGGGTGTGTATGATTTGAGTTTCGATAGATTTTTTTTTTTTTTTTTGTTTTTTTTTTTCCAAATTTCTGTTTTTGTTGTTCTAGTATGAAAATGTTACTTTAAATGTGTAGTATTTATTGCTAGATCAATTTAATTACATGTTAATCAAAAATAAAAATAATAAAAATTTCTATGCCAAAAGCTTCTATTCCGTTCACCTGTTACCCCCATTTTTTTTCAAGACGCTAAAAAAAGTCACCCAGTATATAAGAATTGCTCGTTTAAAGATAAAAGATAACCTGAATGAACACTTAAAATACTTTTTATCCTGGTAGTACGTTCGTGTGGAATAATTTCCGAACTCCACGCAGGCGAAGGAATACCTAAAATACTAAGCAGAATGTTACGAAAACATAAAGCTAAAGTTATTGAAATTTTTGACGTAACTTATAGTATAAACTGTCGTTAGCTAAATTATTAGTAGGTATGCTAATGTATTGTCAAGTAAAACAAGAAAAGCCTGCTTTTTATTTACAAGTTCTCGGTATCAGCTTGGCCTATAATAAATCTGAGGCTATAAAATATCACGTGATTATTAATTTGCTTTGTTAGAATGCGGATGCAGTATTACGATTTTAGTTAATTATTATCGAATAATTTACATGAATTAGTCTCTCCTGTTGAATTAGTAAAGTTATGTATAAGAGATATATGTAAAAAAAAACATCATATATAAGTTTCCGAACATAGTTGATATTTGTGAAAATTTCAAGACAACAAAGCGACAATTTGCATGAGCAAAGTTTTCTATTACTAAAGCAACAAAAAAATTGTAAAACAGTGCGGTACATTCAAAAGAAAATAAAATGAGTTAATTGAGTTCAATTAATTTATTGCTGAACATAAATACATTTTAAGATGTTGATTGGATGCGCAGTTCATTATGTCCTACCAATTAAGGCATTCAAAATATTATTCATATTATAAAAGTTATATCACTGAAAACTCTCCACAATACAGCCTAATACTAAACCCACATAAGCTTATAAAATCACTCAAAGTTGTTATCTAAAGTCAGGCAAATTCATTGCTAACCAAATTTAAGGACGCTTTCCGTCCTTAAATTCAAGAAACAACTGTCATTTTTGACGGTTATATGAAATGGCTACAAAAATGCTAAATAAAATGAATAACTTTAAGGAAAACACAAAAGATTCACACTTAAAAACGTTATTCATCATCAATCAATGAAAACAAAAAAATCTGAAGTATTGTTGGCACTTGCGTACCAAGGTCTTTCGTATCGTTAGCCAGAAAATTAGTTAGTAAAAAATATGCTAGTCTTATACTAATATGCAAATAATTTTGCAGTTGTCAATATATAATTATAGAGCTATATGGCCATGGGAATTCCGTGTGGAGTGGTGTCGGTCGTAAAGAATAGCATTGTCCCATTTCATTCCGTGGGTGTCGTAAGAGGCGACTAAGGGACTTACTAGAGAATGGGCAGCAGCGTTGTCTATACATTTCAACACCATACGACACCGCCTGCCAAGGTGGCGATTATGGTAAATCCCCCCAAATTGGGAGAGAACTATGTTCAGCAATGGATGTCTATCAGCTGAAGTGATGATGATGACGGCCATGAGAGTACGCTTGTAGAGTGCAAAGTGTACTTATTATTATTTTTGAGAATGTTTTTTAAGTCGGAATTCGATATGGGTGGTATTTTATTCCACTTTGCGGTGCTAAAGTTGGCTAGGACAGACTAAATGCGGAAGGCACAGGACAGGTTATGGCGCAGCCTGGGCGAAGCCTATGGCCATCAGTGGACTGTGCTAGGCTGAGTTGATTTATTGGATTTATATTCAAATGATTTCATAATATACTTATGAGTCTTTACACAAATCATAGATAACCGCCTCATATAGAGATGAACCTGAATAAAAACTGGATCACAACAAAGACGTTAAATTTAAAAATTTAAAGAACCGCTCATACTGTCCCAAATAAAAAACTAAATAAAGTAAAAAAAAAGTACATGTATTACCCCTTTACATTTAGTTAGAAGTTCTCAGCAGTAGTGCTTGTCCAAGAAAACAGTCAAAGATAAACTTCGTTTTGTAACTGCACGGTCGATGTTTTATCTATGCATCAAAGTACAACAGGCTGGTAGCTTCCACAGCCAAGCGCGTACTTGTAAAACGCACTTCCATTCGTCAAGTCTCCAGAAATTCTCACGTGCCGACGTCTATTTGCCAAATTCTCTTCCCCACCGAAAGTTGACGTTAACATATGAAGCCACTTTAACGTACTATCACTCGTTACCGGAACACAAATTAGATTTCGTGGCTCCTGAAGAATGTTGGGCTTTTTCTTTCTATAAGGCTTTTTACATGACAGATTTATTTATATGCCTTGAATATTTTATTAGTAGAATGCTTTTTAACACACTTTTATTAGCTTCACCTGTATATATGTTTTTAAGTATGGAACTATGTTTGTAACCGACTCCTTTGGACTCGATTTTGACCCACTTCAAACGGTCAGATTTGATTTAAACTTTCTAGACTTAACGAGTACTGATGACCGGCTTAGTGCCTACCAACACAAAGCAATGCACGCCACTGTCCCCATTTCTTCTTCTTTTTTGTAACACTCTTGTCAGAGCGGTAGTGGTCGTCATGAAATATCTTGTCTAGGAGCTGATATGATTTGCCTCACAATTTCTCGCCATCCACTCCGACTTTTGGAATTGTATGTGCACTTATACAATGTATCGCCCACTGCGGATTTAATTTAGTCAGTCCATCTCATGGGTGAGCGTCCACGTGGTCTAGCGCTCTCCACCCTACCCTGCACGACAAGGCGCTCTATAGAGTCACCACCACGCCTCGAGACGTGTCCGAAGTATTTAAGTCACTATCATTGTAATACGTATTGTATTATAAATGAGAACGCCACACGTGTATCAAGGAGTAACAGTTACAGTTGTAAAATTGTCTTGAACGTACTGTAAAGAGAAACACACGAACTTTTAATTAGGGTTTCAGCTTATGTAGAACTTTATAACGAGCCACAAACTAGATGTCATTAGTCGCTCTTACAAGGATACAAGTTATGTAGCTTTATAGAGAACGCTACGATTGTCTAAACTCGGATAGTTGGAACAAATTATATGTGGTTTAGTTGTTGATTCGCACGAGTTCGTTGAACGGGCGAATTGATAATTTTAGATAATATTTTTTGTTAAAACTGTAGTAGCAATGGCCGGCCATATTTGCCGTAGAACCTATTACCGTTGGGGTAGACGTGTTCTTGAGTGGAGACCGCGAATCGTCAAATGTAAGATAGGACGCTTTAGGCTAGGTAGAGCGACGATCTTCGCAGGGTGTCTGGTAGTAGCTGGATGAGAGCTGCCAAGAATCGAGCTGAATGGCGTGCAATTGGGGAGGTCTATACCCAGCAGTATACTGCTGTAGGTTGATGATGATGATTATTATTTTATGTTGGTGATTGATACGATGTAAATTTATTTGTGAGCGAATCGATAACTCCAGAAATATGTAGTAGGCAATTAGCACGTATTGACATTCATGCATTAAAGTAATAACATAAGTTCTGTTTTCTCGAAAACAATTTTCTTCTTTACTATATTGTATAATATTCAAAACGTGCCCGTTTCGTTAGGGTTAATTCATGCAGATCAATTAATACGCCCCGGTTTAGCTGTTCTCTTATTTTATTGAAACTCAGCTCACACAGGCTACCTAAAACTCAAAGTGTTAACAACATCGTGCAGTCGACTGTACCTACATTAAAATTGCCTCAGTACTTAAAATAACCTTTATAAGTAACAATACCGCCACTGCGTTGTTGACTGGCTTATAATGTGACCATGTATGAGCTACTCTTACAGACATAAAAAAAGAATTCAAAACAAAACTCAATTATTTTTATCCCGAACGACTTAAAAAACTAGACTTTGAACGCATTTACTCGAGCTGATTACTTTAAACATAACTTAACCGGTTCTAGATTACTGCTAAGCCAGGGTGGAAAATAACGACAAGATGGGATCAATATTCTAGCCGACTAGACTGGTTTGAAAAAGCTATACGAGTTGTACTGTATACTTAGGCGAGTGGATGAGAACCTATTATTACTGACTTGCACTGACGAGCAGTGGTGGCCCAGCGGTATCGGTCCCGAGTTGCAGGTCGTGGGCTCCAAGTTCGAACCCAGGCAGGCGCGCTATACTTTGTCTAAATAATTTCATCACCACTGCTCACAAAACTATGAAGGAAAACATCGTGAAGAAACCAGCATGTCCTAGAACCAAAAATTCGAGGATATGTGACAACTACCAACTCGCATTAGCCCAGCGTGGTAGATTACGGCCTACTCCCTCTCACCGAGAGGAGGCTTGTGTCCCAGCAGTGGGAACAATATAGGCTGATTATGACGATGATGATTGCTGACTTCAATTAATATGGGTACTAAGGAAATTATGTTTTTTTCCAGTGGTAATAAATAGCATAGTTTTTGTGTGCTTGTGAGGTACTGCTGAAAAGTAATGAGCACAATGTAAGAACATAATTCAGCCGATCTATTCTGTAACAATCTCATCGTAAAGACTTAGGTGAAGTGAAGTCGAAATGAGTTGCTATTCCACCAAAGGCCAATTCTCCTCATTAAAAATGTTCGAAGACTAGTGACAGTCTCAACAATCAAATGTCAAAAATTTATCAAAAATGTAGGGAAAAACTCGAGATATTTTTGGCAGATTTAGGCTGAGATCAGATTGTAAACATTCTTAAAATTACCAAAATTGCCCCTCTTTTAAGACCCTCAACATATTTACTATTGCAGCGAGAGTATGCATTAACCCTTCCACTGCTATCTAAATGTGAAAATAGGTACAAAACATCTTGTTCTGATTATAATATTATCAAATCCATTTATACCAAAGGCAATAACTGTTTGGGTCTTTTTTTGGCAAAATATGATCTTTGGTAGGTTCTTTCAAACTCAAATAGCAGCCAGAGGGTTAGTTATAGATTTTCATTGGAAAATCAAAAAATATTTAAATTGTCATTTCCCGTAAGAACACAGCAGTTATTATTAACTGTAATTTTTGGGTATAAAATGAATGACGTCCTATTTTGCAATTATTACCTGTAATGGAAGCGAGAGAGAAAGTTAAACTTGGCTTGTAAGCAGTAGAGTTTCTACTAATTAGACTAGTCTATTTTAATGGAGCGAAATACCTACCAGTACATGTACAATTAACTTTATTTCAGACTAAAGTCCATATTTTTGTTAGTATTTTGGTGTTAGTAACAATAGACCGAAATAGACCTAAGACTGGACTCCTTCAAAGGGACAATCCGCTTTAGCAGCTTTTATCTTTAGAATGCTGTTGTCACTACCATGCAAGCTCTATAGTATGGAGACCACTGTGTTTCACATGGAAACATTTCCGAAGCGCTCCAACGCTAAAAAAATTAAAACATTTACGTCACTATCAACTTAGTACTAATTCCAAAAGATAAATAGGAAACCTTAAACAATATTCTAGCTGGTTGAAAGCATGGTGGCTCAAAATGCCCATATTAAAACGTTTGCTCAGAACTTTGGCTGTAAACGATTTTCTTTTATTTTGGGTTCGATACGTTCGACTGAAAAAACGTGACGTATGTCTGCCTATCCGTCTGTCATAGCTATAGTTGTAAATAAACCATTTGCAACCAAAATCCATGGTTTAAAACTCGTTTTAGATTTGTTTAATCGGAGCGTGTACGTGTACCGTGTGGTGCCGGACGTAAAGAATAACACCACCGTATTTCTTCCCGTGGGTATCGTAAAAGGCGACTAAGGGACTTACTAGAGAATGAGCAGCAGCTTTCTCTATGCATTTTACCACCATGCTGCGATCGCCAACCCGCCTGCCAAGCGTGGCGATTATGGCTAAGCCCCCCAAATTGGGGGAGGCCTAAGTCCAGCAGTGGACGTCTTACGGCTGAAATGATGATGATGATGAGTCGGAGCGATTGGTGGCTTATAGCCTATTCGAGAGAGTGGGCGATAAGAGGAGGTTGTGTGCCAACAGTGGGAAAATTATTAGCTGGTCATGCTAAACGCATTTATTCAGTGATTTGTAGTGCAACTTAGACTTAGACCCGTCTAAGTCTACATTTGCACGGACATAAAAATATCGCACACAGCTTAGCGGTGAGTGTTGAACATCGAAAACAGTAGAGCGTCGATTATCCGAACTAATTGGGGCACAGGAGTGTTCGGAAAACCGTTTTTTTCGGATAATCGAACTGTATTGATTCAATACATACTTACATACCTATGTGCAGGTGAATGAAAACCTTATGTTTAGACATATGAAGGGCTAATGAGAAAAACTGGCTTGGTCACATTCACCAAATTTGTCAGTGTTGACATTTAAAGTTTATGATACATAAATACAACATGTAACGTAATTAACGCACGGCCTCTTAAGGGGTCATTGTACTCATCATTATGAACCTGAAATCGCGAAAAAAAAATCTGCTGTTTCATTCAAAAGTTCAATACCTACTCGAACAAAATGTATGAAACGTTAAAATGTTATTATACTCTAGGTGAATTTCTTAATGATGAATCTCTGTAACTTTATAATATTGACATTTTTATTTATACTTGACATTTTTAATATATTTTTTACTTACTTTTATTTTTAAATTAATCTTCTGTATTGACCATAAATTTTGACATGAGATGAAATTGATTATGAATATTGTAATTTTACTTGCTTGCATAATCATATTATGACGAATTTATATTTTAATTTAATTGTACTTATAATTTTTTTTTTTTCTTAATAATTTGTATGTCAATTGGAAAAACATAGCGCACTACCTAATCCTTAAGATCTTGTATATAATTGTCACCTATGTTTACGAATAAATGATTTGATTTGAAACAGCTGATTTTATTTTCGCGATTTCAGGTTTGGTCCCATAGTAAAAGTTGTTCATAATGATGGGTACAATGACCCCTTAAGAGGGTGTGCGTTAATTACGGGACATGTTGTATAATTGATTTTAAAAGGAAATATGGTATGTTATCGATATTGGGATCGTCATCTCCATAAACATTACCCGTTTCACATTCGCTTTACCAGAGACGAAGTGGCTTAGTCATGGACAAAGGTAGTTATTCCCTATTAAATCCAAAATGCAGCCCAATTTTTTAAATGACCCAGCGAGGTCTTGCCTTGTTTTAGATACGCGTATGGTAAAATGTGTATTATTGTGATCATAGACAATAAAAAAATCAATTTAAAAAAATATGACAGCCAAAATATTCTTCCCGTTAAAAATATTCTTCCCGTTTGCCCTTCATAGGAGTAGGAGGATAGCACGCGCGAGTCGGGCTGGCGCAGTAGTTCGGATAAGCGGTCGTTCGGTTGATCGACGCCGACGTTCAGATAATCAACGCTCTACTGTAGTGCATTTTTCGATGCACTGAGATGCATTATATTGGATTCTCAGTGCTCGGTTCAACACCGAGAGTTGATTATCCAGTGCACGATAAAATCCCGCTGCGATATTTTTCCGTTCTTGCTAAAGTTGAGTTAGTCTCCAAGGTCAACAACGCTTTGATTGTCCTACGAATAGAGCCGAGTTCCATAGGCGACAACAACATTCCATCAGGTATACAGTCCACCTGTTTGCTACTGGTTTTCTTTATTTTATAAATAATAATCATTTAGCGAAAACCAGTCTTAATACAACGTATAATTAAAGTTTATTTAAAGTATTCTTAAAAGTAACTTACGAGCTATGCACGGTAGATGGTTATCGATGTTGTCGTCAGAACATCTAAAGATTGCATATCACACTTACGGTGTTGCTCAAAGACACTCCAAAAGGCAATACTTATGGAAATTTCAACAATAAAAGCAAAGCGCCTGTATTGATACTTATCAATGTATCTTACCTGTATGTAAAGACGATCATTATCTTACTTTATTATTTATAAAGTCTGTCTGCACTACATGTAAATGGACAGATTAAGTTCATGTTTTTAAGGCAACAGATATGGACCTTTTGCAACTACTGATTCTTAGGCTTAGTATACACTATGATTAAACGCAGGTCGTTATGAAATACTTGAAACACGCACTGCGGCTGGCGTTTACTATATTTTATTTCTTTACCTACATGGATTTCTGTCAACCAGGGTGTATTGTGACTTTGGTTTTAAAAAGTATGAATCTTAAAACGCCGCTACACGTTCTGAGTACAGCCACTAACTGATTTAAGACATTTTTAAGGATACATTAAAAATACTGTACTTGTACAACGACGTTCGAGATCATCCCTATAAGTGTTTTTAATTACTACAGATATCGATAAAACAATTAATAACAATAATAAATATCTTGGGACAACCAACACACCGTTACCTTTACCGTTAAACTAGGCAGAGCCTGTACTATGGCAACCAGATAACTAATAAATATAATTATATATTTATAAATACATACATATTATAGATAAATCGATCGGTACTTTTGATAAATTATTACAAGGTGTGGGCGGGTATCTACAGTACGAAGACCCTTCCATAAAAAGAAGGCGGATAACCAACGTGCAAGCACCACCATACTAAATGGGATACAAAAATAACGTGCATTTTTCAATCGCTAGCCAAATGTGCAAATTACATTTTTAAATTTAATCACTGAATAAAACAATTCTATAGAAAGCTATACGTTAGTTTTATCGGCGCTTTCAAAATTTCACTAAAGTGCGTAATTAATATAATCACCACGATAACCAACCTAACGATTGCCATATGTTTTACAATCCTGTGTCATCTTCCCTCTGTACCGTTTTATAAGACAGCCTATGCTAGGCCTAGTATACGGTGTCTAATAAAGCTCTAACCTCTAACTTTGCGTTTGTAATCACCATTACAAACGCAAAGTTAGAGGCACAAATCATTCTGACAATAACACAGTTATACACAGCACTAGCTTGCACTGATCTATAAAGCGTGGAATACACATCCTACCTAGCATGCAACATTCGAGCTAACTAAAGTAGCATGAGTATTTTACAGGCACAGAGAGCATGCTCCTTAGCAGAATGTGTATTCTAGGCCTTAGAGTCGTAGTGCGAGCGAGAGGTCTGATGAAAATGATTGATGACTCTAACTTTGCGTTTGTAATGGTCCGAGTATAGTAACTCTAAAGCCTATAGCAAGAGTAGTGATGGTCCTTTTTAAACCACCTAAGCCCTTCGTATATCTTCTTGCTTCACTTTATCTTTTTAAGTACCCGAAATGTACGAAGAAAATTCTTTTACAGATTTTTGACTGCAGAGAAGTGACCACAGCCAGTGGAATGTTTGAAGCGCTCTGCACTCACATCAAATTTGGAACTAATAAAGGAAACATTAGGTAAGATCCTGCTTCTTTACACAGTATAAAAAAGTCACTTCCCGCGTCTGTACGCATCCGATTTTAGCATGGTTTTCATCAATAGACAGTGCTTCAAGAGGAAAGTTTAGTTGTATAATATGCGGGCAAAGCTGCTGGCAAAAGCTAGTATATTTCATATACGCCAGAAATACATAATTATGCCAGTAACTTCCACAAAACTACTTAAATAACTTGCATTCCAAAGTATAATAATAACTTCTGACTCGTTAAAATAGGGAAATAATTAAGAATCTGTAATAATAGGTATTTTGTACGACCTTTGTTTTGTTTAATTTTTTGTGTTTATCAGTGGAAACTTGTAAATAACATTCCATTTCATATATTATTTTTTGGCGTTCCGCGCATAAATGTACCAGATGTCGACATTTAACTTCCGAAGCATTTTGTGATTTTTACTGATTATTTTTCTACTACAAATTTGTTACAATTTGATATAATTAACATCTACAGACAACATTTCTAAGCACATTTTTTTTTAAAAGAAAATGTTTAATAAAAAGCTACCAGATGTCGCTGGGTTTTATAAAATGTCGATATTTTCATAATTATTATGTTGAGTTTTTGAATTTTTAATACTATTTGTATATTGACAGTACAGTATCGTTTATGTTAGTGATACATTGATGCATATAATTTGTTGGGATCTATGTGAAAAAATCTATGTAAGAAACGAGTAGAACATTGTTTTTTTGTAACCTTAACTTTCAAACTCCATTTTCTCGAAACTAGTTTTTTCAGAATTTCAACTTTGGATGTCTGTTACAAAAAAAGTATTAGGTTTTTTTTTGTTACCGGCATAATAAAGAGACTCTTCTTGATTTTACATGCGGCCTTACCTCCCTACTGGTACCTTTATGCGCGGAACACCACATTTAAGAATACTGCAGCTGTAAGTTTCCCGCATATAATTAAATAAACTAACCTATTCTCTTTCGACTGATGCACTCTTCTTCTATATACAGTATGAAATAAAGTTAATTACCACGTCTAACGCTTACGTGCGCGTACGTAGGTATGCTTAGATCTTTTAAAGTACGCAACGGATTTTAATGCGGTTTTTATCAATAGTCAGAGTGATTCAAAAGGAAGGTTTATTTGAATAAAGTACACGGGCAAAGCCGCTGACAAAAGCTAGTTTTTTAATAATTGAGCCTCTTTTTATCTTTCTAGACTTTTGTCACAGTTCATCAAGCTCGGGTACCCAGACAAAACGCTTTCTGGACTTTTTAACTCACAGTTCATACGCACGAATTAAGCTAGGGTACCCGGACAAAACGTGTTAAGTTCGGTTGGAACTATGACTAACCAAACCCATTGGGTCATTGCTGGTTGCAAGAATTAAATTTGGTCATCCCGACCCAATGGGTTAAGTTAGGTTTAGTTAGAACTGTTCCAGCGCGCGGGAGCTGAGCAGGCGAAACCAGCAGCAGCCAGCGAGCGTTATACCCAAATTTATCGCAATTTATAGCTCTTTGATACCTTGTCATCATCTCAGCCCGGAATAACCCGGGTTATAGGCCTTCCCTTTTTTACCATACTTCTCGGTTCCGTGCGTCCTTCATCCAGAAGTTTTCCGTGGCTTTAACGATATCTACCCAACGCGCTTTTGGACAGCTCTGGTTTCTTTAGCCTGACCTTGGCCACCATTTGGTCACAGCTGTACTCCATCGGCCATCTCCTCGTCTAGATGTCCTGCCGAAATCCACTTGAGGCGTATCGCCTTGTCTCCAACGTCGTAAACTTTCGACCGAATGTACCGCACACGGTTTAGTAGAGTAATGCCAAGCATGGCTCGCTCGATGGCCCTTTGTGCTAATAGGAATTATTTGAATTTCACAAAAAGTGGAGCAATCATTTTATTTGAGTGTTCAATAATATTTTTAAGGAGTGCAATTTATTAGAGGTTCGATTAAATGCATGCCGTAAAAACACGGATATTGTAACAACACGTGCAAGCAACACACATGCTTTTGTGCAAGTTATTGGCACGTGTATGTGTCTTGGCTTGATGCGGTTCCCTTCAATGCAAAACTTTGTAAAATTATCATAAGTTTCGCTCGTTTGTAGCGTGTTTAACATTACCTGTTTGATGAGTTGGGATATTAGTTGAGCAACATAGGTCAAACTAATTACTTGCTAAGATTTAAAACTTTAAATGGAATAGTATGTTCGAAATACGCTTTAGTTAGTGCGTGCTTAGAGAACTAAGCTATATTATTTTCTTTGATGTTGATATGAAGCCGCATCTATAGATGATCTTTAGTTGCTTCCCATGCACATAATCTAAACCTACTTATTATTATAAAGAGAACATTGGAATATTGTTTAAGCCAGCTGCAGCATCTCCCACCTTACAACTATCACGTAACCTACCTATTCTGTTTTATTTTCAGATCAGCAATAACTATATTCCCTCAACGTACAGACGGGAAACATGACTACAGGATATGGAACCCGCAGCTCATCAGCTACGCTGGCTACCGTATGCCAGACGGTTCCATACTTGGTGACCCTGGACGCTTGGAGTTTACTGAGGTAAATAAACAATATGACAAAAATAGTGATGTCTGAAATACCCATGGTAGGCAGGGGAGGGATTAGTAAGGGAGAGATTATTTATTAGTTAGGTTTTATTATATCCTATTCCTACTATCTCAGGCCCTCATGCCTATTTCTACCATTGTGTAACAGGCTTAGAACTGAAATTCAGCTAATCAATACATGTTTTCGTCTTTAATTTCCGAATTTCCAGAATATTGTTGCCAAAAATATGATGTTCTATACTTTCAAACTCAAATAGCAGCCAGAGGGTTAAGTGTAGACTCTCCTTGCAATATAAAAGAATATTCAGGATGTTAATTCATATAAGAAAACAGCTTTTTGCTTTCTGGCACTTTTATTTATGGGAGCGAATGAATGATGTCTTTATACCCGTAAAGCTTTTTGCTGTAGGAAATTATATTATTTTCCTATTGTATTCATTCGTAGAGACCGTTGATAACAAAACATATTACCTCACAACAGAATTTAATGATGATACTAAAAACATCCACAATTTTCCTCATAAAACACATAAGACTTGCTCAAACTAGCAAAACAAAAATTATTGAATAACATTAGATAACCCGTTAAATAATAATACGTTCCATATGATATTTTAAAGCTTGATTTTGATGTAAAATTTACGGAAACCAGTTTGTGTCAAAAGTTGTAAACAAATTCACAGGTTGCACATGATAGTCGTATATATTTGGGCGTAATGAAATATTGATAATGTCAATTAATTATCATGCATTCGATAATGAATGAAATGAGCATGTCAGGCATTAATTAATAAATGCATATATTTGAATTTGAGCAATAATGCTTTTAATGTAGAGTCGAAACTATATACAAAAGCAAACCTTAATTAGTGGAGACTTCGATTACAGAATCGAACAAAAGAGACAAGGCAGACATAAATGATCAGAAGGTTAATTCTCGTAATCGAAACGTTCAAAATCTAGTCGCAGTGTCATCTCAGCGACAATCAAATGTCATAAACTTGTCAAAAATTTATGAAAACTCGAGGTATTTTTGACAGATGGAGACTGAGATCAGACTGTGAACGTTCTTAAAATTACGAGAATTGCCAGAAAGCAATTAATTAACAAGAAGGTACATAGAACATAGGTAAATTATTAAAACTTGAATAGAATAGAACCTTGATTATTTAATCCACTGGCATTACTATCTATATAAATACATTTTTTATGTTGATTGCTAGTAAGCGCATCGCACATCACACAAAGACCATTTGCGACACCAATCTACATCGTCCGCAAATGACCTGATTAATATTTTTTCCGTATTTTTATATACACATTAACATTAATGAATTTGACAACATGACATGACTATTTATTTTATAAAGTAATACAATAGAATATTTCAATTATTGTAAATTTGAGAACTGTGATGGTCTTTGTTTTTGTTTTTTTTTTCTTAGTTAGATTTTATATGATCTGGTAGTTTGAGTAATTTATGCGGCCTATCTAATATATATCTATATACCTATGAAAGGACGATATACGTCCTTTGTTAGGTATATTGTTCTTCAAATCGTTGAGCTCCTGCAGTTTAGAGTTTTACCGCACGATTACTGATAAATGCGTGCACTTACTGGACAGTTCCACTAAATCTATGGTATTCTTTCCTCAAAAGATCATTTCAGATATCAATCAACACGATTTTCACATGATCTGACTAATTTCTGGCCTTAAAAAGAAACTCTGTGTTTGCTGCAGCATTTCTTCTCAGAGTAGTCAGTTAGGAAACACTGACCTCATATAGTTTTTAGAAAATGATTGACGTGTAAAAGTGTTTATACAAACCTATTTACAGAATTAAAATTATTTATATTTTACCTAGATCAAAATGAATTCGTATGTCTGTTATATAGCAACGATAACCTAAAAAAATCACCAAACAAGTTTAAAAATAATGTTTTTACATTATTCATTAATTTTGTCTAATTTTGTCACGTGTTTTTAACGAAAGCCATAATTTTAGTGCATTTGTTATTTAGGTATGCTTGAAGCTAGGATGGAAGCCAAAAGAGAAGACTGCATGGGATATACTGCCTTTGGTACTGTCAGCTGATGGCAAAGATCCGGAGTACTTCGACATTCCTAGAGAAATAGTAATGGAAGTGCGAATGGACCACCCCAAGTAAGTAAAAACTGTGGAGCTGATGTAAATATCTTACAGAGAAAACTTAGGGAAAGTGAGTTTGTAGAGACCTGCGGGGTATTTGTGTAATACATACATTATCGTTTTCATTTTGACAGTTAAACAACATTCATTGCGTCATATACGTTGCCAAGCAGACAAATTTTTCGAATACATGAAGCAATGGATTAAAAATGTCCTTCAAAATCATTCACACTATCTTTGCATAGTATAAAACAAAGACGCCCTCCGCGTCTGTACGCTTAGAACTTTTAAACTACGCAACGAATTTTGACGCGGTTTTCACAATAGACATAGTAATTCAAGAGGAAGGTTTATAGTGGGCGAAGCCACTGGCAAAAGCTTGTGATTGATAAGTGTGTTATGCAGTTAGGATGCTGTCAATCTCTAGATTCCCTAGCGTCACGTAAAATGACAGTTCACTTCAAGCTCACTTCAAAAAAATTGTTACGGTGTGGTTTTTACAGAAGGGCTGAATTATGTAATTGTAATATTGTAATTGAAACATCAGTTACTTAAGCTTCCCGTAATAAAGGTGAATGGGAAAGCAAGACAGTCTCATCCCAATAATTGTAAAATTAAATCAGTAAAATCATTATTGGCACTGACATTGCAATTTGCAAAGACAGTCATTAAATGTTTCCATAACGTATGGCTTGTAATTTAAGTAGAATCAAATCCGACATATTAAGGAACAAAGTCTTTTTTAAGAAATTCCTTGAGTTTAAATAGTGTTTGAAAATACAAGTAACTAAAATAGTCGTATGAAGCTATTATAAGCCATTACTCCTGATATTACCAAATTCTTATAACGATTACAAACATATTAGATTAGCTAAGATATGCTGGTCAATAAAAGTTAACGATGGATTAATATTAAAAGACATCTCTGAGTGCATCTAAATAGAATTTATTTTTCAGCTACGATTGGTTCCAAGACCTTGGCTTACGTTGGTATGCCTTACCTGCCGTCGCTGGTATGAGGATGGACTGTGGTGGTTTGGAGTTCACCGCGACCGCTTTCAATGGCTGGTACATGGGCACTGAGATCGGCTGCAGGAACTTCTGTGACAGCAACCGTTTTGACGTTCTTGAGGTGAGACGCATCTTATTCTTTAAGTTTTTTTATTTTTTTTATTTTCACTTGCCATTAAATCAGCCTGTCTGCTACTTTGTGGTTTTTCTTTAAGTCCTTTTTCACTCAGGGCTGAGGGTCATTATTTCTTTAAAAAAAAAAAAACACGTAAATAACACGCATGGCCAAACACAAATAAATAGAGTTCAAATAAAGTGATTCGGATTAAATCAAATAAGAAAAAAAACCAATGACATGGAAAATTAAATATAACTATGAATTTCAATCTGTCCAGAATCCATTGCTGAGAGTCAGACCTCATCTCAGTGAGAAGCGTGGGCCATATTCCACCACGACTTATGTGTTTGTCACTTACTTAATTTTTTTATTAATTTTTAGACCGTGGCCACAAAGATGGGGTTAGACACAAACATGACGGTGTCTTTATGGAAGGACAAGGCACTAGTAGAAGTGAACATAGCAGTGCTGTACAGTTACCATAGAGACAACGTGTCTATAGTGGACCACCACTCAGCATCGGAACAGTTCATGAAACATATGGAGAATGAGAGCAGAGTCCGGTAAGAAACCATATTATCTAGACATCTAGACAAATAAATAAAATTGCAGTGTCTGTTTGTAAAATTAAAATAACCGCTTTTTACTAAGTGTATATGGATGTATACACGGTTCATATACCAAAACAACATTTTTTAAAATTTTTGTCTATCTGTCTGTCTGTTTGTTCCGGCTAATCTCTGAAATGGCTGAACTGATTTTGACGGAACTTTCACTGGCAGATAGCTGATGTAACAAGGAGTAACTTAAGCTACTTTTATTTTAGAAAAAAAAATAGAATCTCACAAAAAAAAACGAAAGAAAAACTTTTTTGTTTAAAATACCACGCGGATGAAGCATGCACTCTTAATACATTAACCGCGGTAGTGCGTCCTCTTGCGATAATTTACGACATCCATGCAGGCGAAGCCGCGGGCAAAAGCTAGTTTACAATAAATTTATCACACATTTTTTTGTAAGAGTCAGTGTTTGGACCCCGAATTAGGAGTCATTCAAATAACTGTACCGCTGATAGTATAACCATAATTAGCCTATTACGTTCCCACTGCTGGGACACAGGCCTCGTCTCTGTGAGAAGGAGTTGGCCGTAAAACCACGCCGGCTCAGTGCAGGTTGACATATGACATATAAAGTTTAAAAAAAATATTTCGGAACAATAACACAGGACAAGTTTGACAAATAAAACGATGGTAGCTGCAAAAGTATAAACTGCAGCGCAGCTAACAACGCCCTTCTCCAGATACAGAATGGAATGATGTTCCATGCGAAAAATTCTTAATAATTTAGATTTATATAATTAATATAGAAACAAAAAAATAATTCTAAAATATACAAAATAAAAGGTGTGATTTGGGATGTATTTTGACGTTGAGTTTATGTGGTGAGTGTAGGGTGAATGGGTGTGTAGGTGAGTTACAGTGAGGTGTGCGAGGGGTGTTTGTGGGTCTGTGTGTGAGGGAGCGATGAGTATTTTACACTTCCAAGAGTTTCTCTGTTTCATCATAATTTTATGATTTTAACCAGGAGTTAAGTTTCATTTTGCATTTGCTCTTTGTTAGTGGGTAGATGAGCAAGCTTTTATGTCTGTCTGTTATATGTCTTCAAATATTTGGTTCTAAGACATGTCAGTTTCCTCACGATGTTTTCCTTCGCCGTTTTGAGAGCACTAGTGATGAAATAATTTACACAAAGTAAAACGCCTATGTGGGTTCAAACCTACCACCTGTAACTCGTAAGTAGGCTGTAGGCGACTGTTATCACTGGGCTACCACAGTTCATTAGAAGAGCAGTGGTCACCCAGTAGTAACACTGATAAATGGGACTTAAACAGAGAAACTTTTCAAAGATCGGTTAACAATAATATCGTGTATGTGACACCCTCTTTTTTTGGATGGGAAATCATCAAATGACTTCTCCCACTCTGGACGGAGCGGAAAGGCGTGTTTGACTTTTACTGAATAAACCCACCCGTGTTCCTTCAGTTGCCCATATGCCAGGGCCACGGTAACTCTTTCGAACGAATCTCGCGACCCTGGTAGGCATCGGTCCTGGTAGACCCCTTCAGTATTGCTGTCATATCTTTGAGGCGCGCGTGGAACACTACGCGCCATCGACCCGAGTCTGGTCCTTACCGGGCGGCGAGCTACCCATTGCTCGAATTGACACCCTCAAAACCATATAAGATTTTTGTAATTTGATATGGCGTAAAATAAAGTACGCCATAAGCCGGTATTTGCATTTTGCTACAATTATCTAGTTCTTAACATTGTTGTCTTTTTACAGGGGTGGTTGTCCATCGGATTGGATTTGGATCGTACCGCCAATGTCATCATCCTTGACTCCAGTGTTCCATCAAGAAATGGCTTTATACTACCTCAGGCCTTCGTATGATTACCAGGTAAGAACTAGGATCAAAATTAAATACTGTTTGTCAGATTATCTTCATCCCGTAACAGACCTTTACTTATTTGTAAGAAAATACCTACTATGAGTTCCGTCAACATCATCAATTTACTGCTGAAGACAGACCTTCTCAAAGCTACACTACATCGACTGGTCCTATACTTCTCGCATCCGCTATGTGAAAATTTTCGATCTTCAAAAAATATCTTACCAATTTTCGAGCAATGTCTACATCTTTCAAAGCGAACATTAGTCCTAATCTAGCTTAGCCAAGGTGAATAAATCTTCATAAATAAATTTGTACACACTCGTAGCCGGTATCCAGATTGTTGTGTTAATCCCGAATCATTACTCATCCTCCCCGAGGTTTCCCAATTATTCGGGGTCAGGCCATGGGTCGGAATCATTCCTAACGTAACTTGACACTAGCCGTAAATTCTTTGATAAATATAGAATCATAGAGAATATCCATATATTATATCCTAGTAAACTTGTGTCATTGTTATTTGCTGCTGGGGAGTTTGTTGCGCCACTTTTTCCCAGCTAAAGCACTGGGAAATGGTGAAGGTCGGGAGTTTTGGGGGACTGTCTTATGTAATTTTGACACTCAAAAAGTGCTGACTCTCAGCCTAGTTTGCATAAATGACTTTTAATTTTTATATTGCTTTAAGATGGTCTTTTACATTTTGTCACTTCTTCTTAAAATAATTATTTTATTTTGTTTTTGCTCTTTGATCAAATGTTGTGTTTATAAATGTGAATAGAGATACAAAACAAAAACGGTAGCTATCGTAATTTTATTTACTATGTGTTCCCTTTGTGTGGTGGGGGAAGAGCGTATGTCTGAAATAAAGATATTTTATATCTACTTCAGACAAAGATGTTCAAAATCTGTTCATAGAAACAAGTGTCATTCTACTAAATTATTGTATTATTCTGAACAAATACAGAACACTAGAAAAAAAAAAATGATATAAAAGAAAATATGGAGGAATATTTAAGGACCAACTAACTTTTGTTTTAAATGAGGACATTTATAATTGGAACCCGCGGAGTAGTTACGTAATTGCATAAATACACGTAAAGTTGCTTTTGGTTTTGACAGTTAAGCCACGATAATTGCGTTTATAATGTTGTTAAGCAGACGCATTTTGGAAACTTATAAAGCAATGGATTTGGAAGTTTCTTCAAAGCCCTTGGATTATAATTGAGAGAGTGTAACGCAATTAGAGTGCTGTTAACGTAATTTTAGCTTTTAAATTGATTTGCCTTCCAAATGTCAACAGTCAGTAAGACTTTTACGTTTGTTTATTTACCAGGAACCTGCATGGAAGACCCACCAATGGACCAAATCCGGCGGAGTGAAGACTGTAAACAGAAAGTTCCACTTTAAGCAGATTGCTCGCGCCGTCAAGTTCACTTCTAAACTGTTCGGGCGGGCCCTCTCTAAGCGCATCAAGGCAACAATTTTATACGCCACCGAGACAGGCAAATCTGAACAGTATGCCAAGGAGTTAGGGACGCTTCTTGGACACGCTTTCAATGCACAGGTAAGTTTTTATTCAGTACTTTAAATGAGGACGAGTTAAAGTTGTGTTGTAAAGCATTTTGTTACTCCTAAATTGGATGGTTTGAAGTAACTGAGGCAATATTTATTCTTTTTTCGGGTGTTTCATGTAATCTATTAGGTTGGGGAAAAAGTCTTTTCGCATTATAGTATGTATGAACTTGTAATAAAATCTCTTTGGCTATACTATTTGTATCTGGCTGGTTTTGGTATCATTGAAAGTTTAAATTTTAAAGAACATAATTCCAAATTCAAATTAGGAAAATGTGTGATTTTCATTTGTTTTTCGTACCGTCAATATGAGTGAATCTAATGAAGAAATTCGATACATTTTAAAATTTTACTACAAAAAAGGTAAAAATGCAACGCAAGCCGCGAAAAAAATTTGCGATGTTTATGGACCTAGTGTAGTGTCTGTGAGAGTAGCACAAATTTGGTTTAAGCGTTTTCAATCCGGAAATTTTGATGTCAAAGATGCACGTCGCTCTGGTCGCCCTATTACGGATAAAATGGATGCCATTTTTGAAAAAGTGGAGCAAGATCGACATACCAGTAGTTACGACGTAGCTGAAGAACTGGAAATTGACCACAAAACAGTTTTGGCGCATTTGAAAAAAACTGGGTAAACAAAAAAGCTCGACATTTGGGTACCTCACGAGCTCACTGAAAGAAACCTAATGAACCGTGTACTCATTTGTGATTCTTTATAACGACGTAATGAAACCGAACCATTTTTGAAGAAGCTGATAACTGGTGATGAAAAGTGGATCACGTATGACAAGAACGTGCGAAAAAGGTCGTGGTCAAAGGCCGGTCAGGCTTCACAGACTGTGGCGAAACCCGGGTTAACTCACAACAAGGTGATGATGTGTGTGTGGTGGGATTGGAAGGGGGAACCACCAGGCAGGACCATCGATTCTGAACTCTACTGCGAACAACTGATTAGATTAAGGCCCTCTTGTAGTTGAAAACGTTTCGGCGAACACTGGCCGGTCGTTGCGAGCGCTTGAGCAGCTAGATTTTGTGTATAATTGTTTCGTGGAGACAAAATGATAAGGAAATTATAAAATATTTTCTCAGCATGCCCTAAAAAACAATAAAACCTATCTTTTGGTATAAGTTTTACATGGTTTAATGATGGAATCTCTTCAAGGTACACGTTTTAAATGGCGATTTAGTGTCATCTTTATGATTATTTTTTATCGAGCCAATTGTTTTAATTCACGTTTCTTTTTTTTTACGGTAACTAGCCATTTTGCTAGATTTATAGATGTTTAAAAAAGTTAAAAAGTACTGCAACCTCGCCTTAAAGCAAGAAGTTGAGAGAAAGCGGCCGGAATTAATCAACAGAAGGGGTGTGGTTTTTCATCATGATGACGCTAGACCTCACACATCTTTAGCCACCCAACAAAAATTAAGAGAGTTTGGCTGGGAGGTGTTAATGCATCCACCGTATAGTCCTGACCTTGCACCTTCAGATTTCCACCTGTTTCGGTCTCTTCAGAATTCTTTAGGCAGTGTCAGGTTAACATCACGAGAGGACTGCCAAAACCACTTGTCGCGGTATTTAGACCAGAAGTCCCAAAATTTCTATAGCAATGGGATCATGTCCCTACCTACAAGATGGCAAAAAGTTATCGAACAAAATGGTACCCACATACTTTAGTTAAATGTAAATAAACTTTATTAAAAAATGTTTTGAATTTTCTTAAAAAATGCGAAGAAACTTTTTCCCCAACCTATTATAAGTATATCAAATACTTTCTACATGTTTAGACTTGGGTTTGAACCCAAGCAAACACTTTACTTTGTGTAAATTATTTCATGACCACTGCTCTCAAAACGGTGTAGGAACATCGTGAGGAAACCAGCATGTCTTAGAACAAAAAAATTAAATGTGACATCTACCGACCCGCACTAAGCCCACGTGGTGGATTATGGCCGACTCCCTATCACCGAGAGGAATCCTGTGTCCCAGCAGTGGGAACATTATAGGCTGTCGATGATGATGATGAGACTAAAAAACAAATAGAGCCCTTCGTAAAACGGATTGAAGCAAGTAAACTCAATTAGTTCAATGTTTTTCTAAATGTTTGTACAAACCAATTTCTTATCCTCAGGTCCAATGTATGTCGGAGTATGACATGTTCTCAATAGAACACGAAACTCTTCTTCTAATTGTAACATCGACTTTCGGAAATGGGGAACCTCCAGCCAACGGAGTGGTACGTACAATCCTACATAATGTAAAATAAAGTCGCATTTCGTGTTTGTACGCTTAAATCTTTTACGTTCCGCAACGATTTTAATGAAGTTTTCATCAATATACGGAGTGATACAAAAGGAAGGTTTATAATGTACAATATGACTAAAACTTGTTATATTATAAATGAGAAAGTAAGTTAGATTATCACGCTTTCAATCTAAAACAAATTTAGATCAAATTTGACATACAGTTACATCATGATCTGCACCCTAATTGCGAAACGCACAATTTATCAGAATCTGAATGGGATTGAAGATTATTTCTAAACCATTGCGTCATTTGTTCGAATAAATTGTCGGCTCAGCAACGTAAATAACGCAATGAATATTGTTTAACTATGAATATTAAACCAATTCCTACCGATAAAAAGTTCCGCAATTACCCCTCTGAGTAAAGACATAGGCTACTTGTCATTCTGGATCACAGACAAAATCGCGAGCTAGTTAGATATAATTCAAAGCCTATAAAAAAAACACATGGACTGAATGGAGTAATTATGTGTTTCAGGACTTTGCTGAACATCTAATCCAAATGCTGAACACTGAAAAAGAAAACCAAGAAGATATAATGGGCTTCAGCTCGGCGTAAGTATTCATCATCATCATCATCATTTCAGCCGTAAGACGACCACTGCTGGACTTAGGCCTCCCCCAATTTGGGGGTTTTGCCATAATCGCCACGCTTGGCAGGCGGGTTGGCGATCGCAGTATGGTGATAAAATGCATAGAGAACGCTGCTGCCATTCTCTAGTAACTATTATTTTTAAATAACATTTAAAAGCTAAAATTACCGTGTTTAATACGCTTTTATTAGCTTCACTATGTATGTGTATGTATGTAACTACATATGTTTGTAACCGACTCTTTTGGACTTGATTTTGACCCACTTCAAACGGTCAGATTTCATTTAAACTTTGAAGACTTATCGATGAACGATGACAATAGAATAATTTCATTTTGTGCCATTATCCGTTTTAGGGCTACCAGGACAGTAAAAAAAAAAAAACAAACTTAAAAAACTTTTTTGTAGGTAGCTAACCTAAAAAATAGAAAATAAATAATAATTTAAAAAACTAAAAAACGTGGGGTACTTGATACCAATCTTAATACCTCAAAAAGCACCCAACGCTTCTTTATTTTTTCAATTATTTTCTACTTTTAGTTTGGTTTTCTACCGAAGCGTGTTTTTTAGTTTTTTAAAAGATTTTTTTTTTTGTTTATATTACTACTAATGAACAATTTTATTGCAGGGGTTACAAGACACCAAAGTCTCCTAATAAATCTTTGTTGAGAACCAATAGCGTTCTTGGATCAAATATGGATTACAACAGGCAGTTGACGCGGTTGGAGTCTACTAAAAGTAAGTCTATCAAGTACTTTATAACCGGTTGCTTAGGATTTCTTGCATGAGCAAGAACTCCAGGCATATAAGGAAACTAACAGAAGATTACAGAACCACCACTAAGAGTTGAAGATGTCCTATCTAATCATGAATTACTAGTGTAGTGAGGCGAAATACAGGGTTTAAAAAGCTCATCACAAAGTCTGCAATTAAAAAAAAGAAAGAAAATACCTTTATATAACATAGTCGAAAGTTTAAAAGGCACACAATAGGTATACAACAAGAGTAAAGAAAATATCAAATAAAAAAATGTCAAGTAACTACGCATTTCGCACGGTTTTTATGAAAAATATCTATTTGTAGGAATAAATCACTAAATTCTTACTAATACATAAATTCTGATTCTGATCCTAGTACCGTACGCATTCAATTTAAGTACAGTAAGTTGATAAATATGTACAGTTTACCGCCATATTCTACCTGGTAAGCAAATTTTAATTAAATGACAGTGCACTTACTTACACAAAAACAAAAATGTACAAAAGCACAAACATTACAAATACATCAGTAAAAAAAAACAGAAACATTATCAATATTGAACAGAAAAAAAAACGAATCTTAAAATGAAATTAAATATAAATAAGAAATGGAAATTTTGAAAAAATATATCACTGCTGTTTACAATTTGGAAATATTATAATCTTTTTTTTTGTGGTAGAAAATTCTTTCGTTATTTTTTATTAAAGGTTATCATTTTAATTTTAACATTTTTGGTGTGGAAATTAATTTGCGGTAGTGCGCAATGCTGAAGTTTCCACACCCTATACCGGCAGGCATGCCGGAAAACCCGCCGGCTATGCCGCCGGAATAGTGTGCTCGCATAATATTCTACTAATAAGGTGCGTGCAACGACAAATGGAGGAGTATTTCTTGTTGATTTATTACATTAAAAACTTGATATCGCAAAAAAAAGAACACTAAGCGTAACATCACCGTAATGAGAACCTTCCCAGGTCTAGTTCATGACAAGAAATATCATTATCTTAATATGGGAAGAAGTGATTCTCGTTAAGTTTTTCTTACACAGGGTTAACACGTTTACAATGTCACCATTAATCATTAATTAAATGTTATTTATAGGTGGTGTAACAGCAGCATCTTCTGTAGAACATATAGCTCCACTGAGTAACGTACGCTTCGCAGTATTTGGACTAGGATCTAGTGCCTATCCGAAGTTCTGTAACTTTGGCAAATTCATCGACAACATACTCGGCAGCTTGGGTGGTGAAAGAATCATGGATTTATGTTGCGGTGACGAAATGTATGGATTAGAACAGCGGTTCCGCACTTGGTCATCGGAAATATTCCTGGTAAATCCGCAATTGTTTTATAAATCTGCCTAATGCGTCTTCCATCATCAACATCATTTCAACCGAAAGATGTCTACTGCTGGACATAATCCTCTCCTAATTTGTGGGCTTTGCCATAATCGCCACGCTTGGCAGGCATATGATCGCAGTATAGTGGTAAAATGCTTAGAGAACAATTCTGCCCTTTCTCTAGTAAGCCCCTTAGTCGCCTTTTACGCCACCCACGGGAAGATACGAGATGGTGCTATTCCTTACAATCACACAGATAACGTCCGACACCACACAGATAATCCCGTCTTTCACCCTTATCTAAATTTATTTGGGATCGAAATAGCACGACTTTTTCTTCCATAATTCTTTATTAGTCGTCATCTCAGTAGTCACTCTCTTTCTAACCATATCATATTTCAATCTGTCCATCCATTATTTCTTTGGTCTTGTCCTTCATTGGAACAATCAAATTAATTACTTGTTAATTTTCAGGAATCATGTAAAACATTCTGCTTAGAAGAAAGCGATATGGTCAGAAATGCACAGAATGCCTTAGGTATAATACCAGCAACGGAAGAAACAGTAAGGTTCGGCAAACCATCTTCAGATTTGCCATTAATTAACGCACTGGAAGCCGGATTTAGGAAACAGCTGGTTACTTATAAAGTTAAAGAATGCAAAACATTGGTACAGCATGAAGAAAGTAATGCTGAGACTGTATTCGTTGATCTAGAACCTGAGGTAAGAACGTTTTAAACGAGTATAAAATGTTTGTGATACGTAATAAAATTATGAAAAACCAAAATTTACTTCCTCTGACGTAAGCCATTAAGGAAAATATAACAATATGTAAATAGAGCCAAGTCAGTGATTATAAATGTTAAGACATGCCAGAAGTATATAATTATTAGCCTGCAGAGATTTATTTATACTGACCTTCCCTAAAAAAGACAAATAAACAAAACATATCAACTACCATGAGACATATATTAAAGTTGTTGTAAGTCCTATTTTAAAACAAACTTATTAATAATTTGAATTAACATTTTAGAGTGAAATAAAATACGTCCCCGGTGACCACATCGGTGTCATGGCCACTAACAAAAAAGACATCGTAGATGCAGTGCTCGAAAAGCTGAAGGGCGTTGAAGAACTGGACAAGATAGTACAACTCCAAGTCATGAAGGAAACGTTAACACCAACAGGTAAAGGAAACAATAAAAGTTTAAATGTCAATGTTGAGAAAACTGGTATATATAACTATTTTCGAATGACGCAGGCGGCTAAAGAATGCTCTTATGCATAAAAACTAGTTTCCCCTGAAATAATATCGGAAGTTTCGAAAGGTACAAACGTAAACGTGAGACTAGTAGCTTGCCTGCCGGGGTCGCGTGATTGTTCGAAAGAGATACCGTGACCCTGGCATATGGGCAACTGAAGGAACACGGGTGGGTTTTAGTCAGTAAAACTCTGACACGCCCTCCCGCTCCGCCCAGAGCGGGAGAAATCATTTGATGATTTCCCATCCAAAAAAAAAAAAGACTAGTAACTTCGGCGCGTAGTGTTCCACGCGCGCCTCAAAGAGATGTCAGCAGCACTGAAGGGGTCTGCTAGGACCGATGCCTGCCAGGGTCGCGAGATTGTTCGAAAGAGATACCGTGACCCTGGCACATGGGCAACTGAAGGAACACGGGTGGGTTTTAGTCAATAAAAGTCTGACACGCCCTCCCGCTCCGCCCAGAGCGGGAGGGCGGGAGCGCGGAGGCATTTGATGATTTCCAATCCAAAAAAAAAAAAGACTAGTAACTTCGGAACTCTTCAGGAATTTCCATTTACGACTGACATTTTTACAACAGATAAACTACTGTGTAAAAAAATCTAGTACTTTGTTAACCTCATTTTTTTTTAATTTGGTTGTTACTTTCATAAGCTCACGCTTTTATCAAAGGGGTAGGCAGAAACTACATAACGCCACCTGCTACGATCCTTACATACTCCTTTTGCCTTCACGTTCATACATCTAGTCATACACACACTGACTGGCCTGTTAGTCTAGTGGTTAGTGACCCTGACTGCAAAGTCTGAGGTCGTGGGTTCGATTCCCACGCAGGACAAATCTTTGTGTGATGAGCACAATCATTTATTCTGTGTCTGGGTGTAATTTATCTGTAATGTATGTATTTAGAAATATTTAAGTATATTTATCAGTTGTCTGGTTACCATAGTACCGGCTCTGCCTAGTTTTGGATCAGATAACGGTGTGTTGGTTGTCCTATGATATTTATTTATTTATACACGCACGCCGGTTAAGACGCACCTGACGTTTCTGAAGAACATCACCAATAAAGGCACTACATGACATCCTGGGGCGTCCCACTAACATCTGCCTTGCAAACACCTTTTATTAGCCGACCTTTCATCATTTTCATGTTCAATTTTAGTCACTCTTTAGTAACGCATTAAACAAAAACTAGAATATTACAGGACTTTGACTAACAAGGAGTGTTTTTGTAGGTACCGTGAAGGCTTGGGAGAGATACGAACGTTTACCCCCGGCGACCATACGAAACATCTACACAAGGTTTTTGGACATCACAACGCCACCCACGACGAAAGTACTTCAGTACCTAGCAGAATCATGTACTGATGAAGCGGAAGCTGACCAGATAAATGAACTGGTTACGGTAAGAACATTAAATGTAAATAAACAATTTCGACACGACTATTATCGTGTTTTTTTTTTGTGGTTACCTTGAACATTAAGTTGAATTTAATGTTATCTAAATTATACATTATTTATGAATCCATAGATTTAGTATTAACACATTGGTATTATAACTTTATTGGTTTAGCATCATTTAAAAATGATATTACATCGTTTAAACGAAGATTTACCTTTTCAGGATTCGAACAAATACCATGACTGGGTTAGCTTTCACTACCCTCATCTGGCAGAAGTATTCGCCCAGTTCCCGTCTTGTAGACCGCAAGCATCGTTGCTCGCTACGCTACTGAGTCCCTTGCAGCCAAGATTTTATTCCATATCTTCGTCACTTTTGGCTCACCCTCAAAGGGTCCACCTTACTGTTGCGGTTGTTATTTATAGAACTCAGAGTGAGTACCTATTATAGAAGCTTTATTACTATGAGAGCAGCTACACACAGAATTTTGGTTTTATTTGTTCTGTGTCTCTAACCTACTAACACTAAAATTGCTACTAACGCTTTGGCGTCCGGTATGAAATAAAAGATTTATATTTTCATATTTAGTGAAAATGCTTATACATTCTTTATTATTTGTAATGTTTTTATAATATCGCATGTGGCAATTTCAGATGGCATGGGTCCTTTACACTACGGCGTCTGCTCAACGTATCTCAAAAATCTGAAACCCGGCGACGAAGTCCTAGCATTTATCAGATAGTAAGTAATACTTCGATGACTATATAATTTCCTACTCTCATTTCAACTAGTAATGTCTAACTCGATGTGCTATTTGCAGTAAACCAAGCTTCCACATGCCTAAAGACATATCAGCACCGCTTATCCTAGTCGGTCCTGGTACTGGCATTGCACCGTTTAGAGGATTCTGGCACCACAGGAGACATTTGATCGAGAATTTGGTGTCCCATAACCCTGGGCCAGTGTGGCTGTTCTTTGGGTGCCGTTACAAGACAATGGAATTGTATAAGGAGGAAAAAGAAGCAGCGTTAATGGATGGTGTACTTCATAAAGCACGGTTGGCTCTGTCAAGGGAAGAAGGTGCAAATAAAGTAAGTTTAGATAAAATATTATGCGTATCACAAAATAATAATCGAAATATCGGAAAAAAAAAGTTTAATGAAATTAATTCATTCAGTAAACTTGAAACTTTTTTGATTAATTCTTGATTAACTAAATTATAAAAATCGATAATAGGGCTCGCCAAATTGGGTCCAATCTTAATCGTTGTACAATTTAAGTACTAAGTTTTTTTTTTTTTTTTTTGCAATCAGAAATATGTCCAAGCCCTGTTGGAAGAAGAAGGAGCAGAAATGACTCGACTACTAACTGAAGAACATGGCCACTTCTACGTTTGCGGTGATTGTAAAATGGCGGACGATGTTGAACAAACACTTGAAGAAATCATTCAGAAACACGGTGGTATGTCAGAGGAGGACGCGAAAGAATTCGTCGCCGTGTTGCGGGTAGGATATGGTTCATTTTTCTTTTGTACTTTTATGGAATATAATCATAGGATCATGTGGAGAGATCAGGAAGGTTGCATGTTTTTAACTAATATTGTGTCACTTGTAAGGTAGATATATATGTAAAGGTGTATCAGCAATGTGGCAACAAAAGAATATCTATATTCTATAAAGCTGTATAGTTTGTTTTGGTTGAACGCGCTAATCTAAGAAACTACTGGTTCGAATTAAAAAAATATTTTAATATCGGATAGCTCAATTATCGAGGAAAGGTATGCTCTATACCACATACACGAGCAAAAAGAACTAAAAAGTACTCGCACGGGCAGGCGATTAGATGCAACAGGGTTGGCCAGGGGAGCAAGAAACGCTACTAACGCGCGCCCATGAGGGCGGAAGCTAGTTGTTTATTAATGTGTAATTTTCACCATCGAAACTGAACGGATTGAAAATTAAACTGTGCGGGTTGCACATCAAATCGCTAGCATTGTCACTATTCCACAGAAAATAATCATACAGGCAGCCTACACCAGGGTATTACATCCAAACACGTGGTTTACGTGCAGATCGCGTTTCGTTACTGAAATTTGCCCTTAGTAACAATTCAAAATTATAAAAATTTAATATACAGCTACTACCTCGAGGTAATCTTCTGGTTTCTTTTACTAAAATTTCTTTCTTTTCTCTTTCAGAATGAAAACAGATACCATGAAGATATCTTCGGCATCACCCTGCGAACTGCTGAAGTCCACAGCGCATCCAGAGAAACGGCTAAAAAGACACGCTTAGAATCTCTCAAGTCCCAGAGTTCAACTATCTCCTTGCTGTAGTATAAGTTTATCTTAAGAAACTATGATACAAAAATTATTTTGGAAAACATTGAACATTTCTTTAAAAGCACGTAGGTTATACACACGCCTGTAAAGCCTGATACACACGGTGCGATGTCATTGCTAGTGGCATACCATAACTTGAAGCAACAACAAAAGTTGCTGGCTGTCGCTGAAAACAAACGCTTGGGCTCTGTCTCACATAGGGTCGCAGCATTATGCTGAGCGATGACCGTTTTGCGTGGATGTGACACATGTTCTCCCCCAGCTTTTTCTTTTAGTTTAGCTGTGTTTAGTCTGTCTTTGCGTCATGTTTACAAATAAACGTATTTTCTTTCCTTTCTTCTGTCTTTCACCATCTAAACAGTCTTTTGACGACGCAAGTCATTTGTTGCTTCAATTTAATTGTTTGCCACATGCAAGACACTTGCATCGCATAACGATCTACACGATGCAAGTTAACCCCCATGGTTTAACTGGCTAAAATTATTTAAATGACGATTACGATTTATGATTGATGCTTTGTCACGAAGGCATTCAAACTGTTTATATACATTTGTACAGGCATGTGTATGTATTTATGACTTTAAGGGTTCATGAAATTGTTTTTAGAAATATCTTATTTGTTGATTGACCTGTTTGTATAGTAATAATTTTAATGTAGTTAGCTAGAGTTATATAGTTCGTAAATGAATAAAAAAACAATTGCTGAATACAATAAATGTCGGTTACATTCAAAATGTTTTTTCTGCATTTGCCTGTCACGAAAAAAATTGCTTGCCTTGTTGGCAAAACTAATAATTATGTTGGAATAATTATAGTAGTATTCATAAGATTTTGTTACATGGTATAAATACAAAACTATTTTTTTCAAAATTTTGGATACAACGAAGAATGGTCAAATTCTTAATGTTGAGAGAACTTCGTAAGTTACATCCTAATTACTTCAATTTTGAATAATAATTATTACTCGAAATAAAAAACAGAAGTTCTACTTAAAAAAAAACTAATTAGGTATTGTTTTAAGTACCACCTCGTAAACTAGGTTTAAGTAAGTATTGACTTCTAGATAAAAACTTAAGGATTTATTTTTCAAGTTAAAATGCATAATATGGTCTTCTTATAATAATTCATTCATTCCCAGTTTCGTTCAATAGTTCGACTGACACAGTACGGACGTCCTATTTTTTTTTTAATGTTACTCAAGAAGTTAGACTTCATTTTGCTATTTCTATTTAAAACCGGCCTATTTCATTCATCAAATGATTGTATTTGATATCATTTAGTTATTTATTTGTAATTTTATTAGGCACTCAATATTATTACGTTAGCTCTTAAGTTCTTTCTTTTAAATATTCCGAATAACACAAACAGACAAATAAAATCACCTAATGTAATGCAACACGTCCAGACGCAAGATGTCCACTGCTGGAGGACATAGGCCTCCCTCAAGCTCCACAATTTCGGCCGGTTTTGTGGTTCTTGCATCCAGCGATTCCTGCGGCCTTCACGAGATCATCAGTCCATCTTGTGGCAGGCCATAAAATACAATTTAAAAAAAAATACAAATAAAAGACATGCATTTAAATATTTTGTTTTTAATAAATAAATTCTTCTTAAAATAATTTTACTGATTAAAAATATTAAAGTAGGTATTTAAGGCTGGCCAGGGCATCTTAAAACCTTTAGTTGTAATTTTCAACTGATAATTATAAAAATAATGTTTTATTTGAGTCTAAAACATAATTAGTTAAGAGCATCATTGTAAACTTAGATGATTAAATCAATAACATTGAAAATTTACTGATGCATACTTTAATTTTGATTAAAATTTCAAAGTTCTGCCTAGTATTTAAGTACGATTAAAGAATGTTTAAGAAACCGGATTGTTTTTTTTTCGTTTAGTACGTTCATAGTGCGAGCATTCAAAAATCGTGAGCGATCGCAGGGTTGAGAATCTTAATTTGAATTTCATGCCTCATTCCTTTTCGAACGAAATCTAGTGATTCGAAAATGTGGTGTTTGTTTGAACGTCCTTTTTATTGACTGAGTGGTCAGTAGTACTACTACGGTCAAAAGTTCCATTGGTTATATTCAAACAAATATAAAGTGTTCAAATCATTATACACGAACGCTCACGATAGGGACCTGTAAGACCGATTTACATGGAGCAATTAATTTGCCTGCCCAATGCAGTAGTTGAAACAACAATAAAACTTGCATCGTCTAAACAGTTTTTAAACGACGCAAGTCATTTCTTGCTTCAATTTCATTGTATGTCACAGACACTTGCATCGAGTAAATTGGACTTTAATTATAGTAATAAAAGACACAAGTCAACTTCTTCTTCTCACGACGTGATCATAAATTTCAATCTGGGTGTAATTGGGCGAGTAGACCCTTTGCTTCGTTGTGTTCTGCCCCGGGTCTTGCTGAGGGTCCGGGCATATGATTTTGTGGTCGTGACGGTTTTGGAAAAGTAGACCCCTGTCTGGATCCATTACGGGCTAGAATGAAAGAAAATTAATGTTATCAAGCAGAACGTTCAATCAATATCTGCGCCATTGTTTTCCCTCTTTGGGCAAACTGTATCTTAAAGCTTATGTATGTTTGCAAGGTCAAATTAAATCAGCTGGCAACACTTTACCCATGTGTTGAGTATCGATATCGAAAAACTAAAGCAACGACAACAAAAAAAGTAAAAATAAAATTATCATTCGAAGGCCGAAGGTCATATTGCTGAGGCCCGTAATCGATCAGGTGGTTTAGTAATTTTTAATGGAACAGATATTCTTATGAATTTCCAAAATCCATAACGTAACAGACATTTGCTCATATTCTACATATCAGTATCATTTATTTAAAGATTTAATCAAATTTGGAACGATAAAAACAATTTTTTTGTCATTCGTTATCTACTAATTTAATTTGATCCTGTACAGTTTGGAATGGTGCAGTTTATTAATTTAGGTATATGGATAATTAATCTTTTATTGAAGAAGGTAAACGGCGCTGTGGCCTTATCTTGAAAGTGGAGTCCGTAGTTTGTAAGTTTTAATTCACATCCCTTTGGAGGGATGAGGAACAGGGTGTAGAGTTCGTAGAGAAGGGAGGATCCTTCGACAAGACAGGAGTCGTGTCTGGTGGGTAATTGCCTGACGATTGATGTCGGGACGTTGTATATAATGCTAGTTGCGCGGTAAACTTTGTTTGCGCGATGCAGAAATTTTGGGTGAAGTCAATGCGTAGTTCGCATATGGCGGTATCGCAGGTATTAGCTAATTGTGATAAGTTGTTCAAGAAATGTTATTATAAGAAAAACCAATCCAATCTTACCTATTAAGCTAACATGAGAATGGATTACAAACGACAGCTGCGTATGGTTACAGCAGCCATAACTGGCCATGGGACGTTAAATAAACATCTATTTGTCATAGGAGTAACAGACTGCCCGCTGTGCAGGGCCTGCATTGAGGACGACGAGACAGCAGCGCACGTGCTTTTAAACCGCCCGGCGAACGCCACATATAGGGCCAAGTACTTCGGTAACCCAGGTACCCTACGTGAGATAGTCAGCAACGTCAAGGCGTTGCTGGCCTTTCTCGAGGAGTTGGGGTGGATCGAATAACCAATTTCCCACCCGTACGCAAAATACGCGCTCAGACGTGGAGTTGCGGACACCAGCCCGTTCTACCTATTAACACGAGAATGTACTGACCAAATGTATGAGGCGTCGTTACCTACCCACAACTTAATTCAACTAAGTAGGTGTTTAATATTCTAAATCACCTCTTTACCTATCTATTAACAAAGTTGCATTCGTCGAAAACGTTCAGAAAACTATTTAATTGCTCTCTAAATACCTACTGTAAAACGTTACAAAGTACCTGAGAAGTGAAACGGGAACTACTGTGAATCGCACTTACTGCTACGTATATATTATTCAACCGGTACCAACTCCACTTCTAAACGTTCTAAATTGAAGTGGGTTGCGAAAGGAACATAGAAAGCTTGTGTTAGCTTGAAAAGTTGAAATTTTCTGTTGAATTTGTTAAAATCTTTGGAAAATATAAGAAAATAGGTATACCTCCTTACCCTACCTTACTATACTTCAATTACTATACAAATCAGTTCAGTTTGGACCTTTTTTTATTCCTGGGTGGGTAGGTAATCATCAAATGACGTCTCCCGCTCTGGGCGGAGTGGGAAGTGGTGTCAGAGTTATACTGACTAAAACCCACCCACGCTCTTTCAGTTGCCTGTGTGATGCCACGGAGTACCAACCTAAGTTTAACATCAGTCCTGACACGATCAGAAATATTAATGACAAACTACATAGATTAGTTTAAAGGTTGATTATAAGTAGAGGGATATTACAATGTTATTATTAGAAGAAGGGATTCCGCACGTAGAAGCCATATTCCAACGAGGTCTGTTAAAGATGAGCCTGGATTTAATAGCTAATTTTCAAAACTTAGGAATATATCTATCTATACAGCTGAGTACAACAATACATAGTAGTGACTCTTCTCTTTTACTACTACCCTTTTGCCACTTTTTATTGTACACGTAAAATAACGCCTCTAATCTCCAAAGGTCCTCTAGTTCAAATACAGATGTCTTTTAAACTTATCATATAAAGTTTAAATGATCATATTGTATTTGTTATAAAATTAATGTAATTTAAAATTGAAATAAAGAAAGAAACATACAGAAAACTTATGAAAAAAAAAATAAGTACATCATTCATTGATCAGCTATTTTTGTAATTTTTCGCATCAGCTGTTTTTGATCTCGGATATACCGGATGACATTTTATAACGTCTTGAAAAAAAATGGGTGTAATAGGTGAACGGAGTAGAAGCCTTTGGCATAGAATTTTTTATTATTTTTATTTTGAATAACGTGTAATGAAATTGATCTAGCAAAAATACTACACATTTAAAGAAACATTTTCATACTAGAACAACAAAAACAGAAATTTGGAAAAAAAGAAAAAAAAACAATTCAAATCTATCGAAACTCAAACCATACGCACCCTACTCAATGCGCGGCATGTATCAATGATTTCGTAGCGTGGTCCTACCCTTTGAAGCCGGCCGATAGGCGGCCTCATTGATCTTTCGCAGACGCACGAGCCGCACACACATCCCCGTCCGCCCGCGTCCCGTGCTCCTTTACTCACCTGCGATGAATCTGAAGGCCTTCCTGCCTTCTATTCTAGTTACACAACACGGCATATGAAGGTCGAGACGGTAAAAAATGTCACCCGGTATATTGTGAATTTCCAAAAACTTAGCTTATCAGTCGTTAACTTGCCTTGTACTTGCCTTAGTGTCATCAAAAGTTTTGAGCAAAGTTGAACGAAACATTTTTTTTTTGGTTTTAGTTTTCGATATCTATACCTAACGCTAATTTGATTTGACCCTGTATTATACAGTATGGAAAACACATTTAGGTAATAACCACAAACTAGTAATTGTTACCGCCTTTGCTGACGAATTACAAAAAATTGGAACGGTTTTGGTGAATGAAATCGGTCCAGGAAAAGTTCCAGATGGAAAATTTAATTAAATTTTGCCCAACCCGGGTATGGAAACCAAAATGTCATGCTCAGCAATAACTCTTGCAACCACTAGACTAATAAAGCAGCATTTTTTTTTTTTTTGTATTATCTTTTGATTAACAACATGAGGCGGCCCCCACTGGAGGACCACACCTGAGACGCCAGCAAACACACAAAACACCTACAAATGGCTTGAGAAGACGATTGCAAGACATCAAAAGAACTTCTTGTTGGATTCCCAGTCATTGAGATATTGTGACATTTAAGATTTCATATTATGTTAGGCATTTGATATCCACCCGTTAAAGAAATTGAGAGCTAAATAGTACCTATATGAACGTATTAAAATACTCTATATGGGCGAATTATTAATATACTTGCAACACAACAATTTGATTTCCAAAACTACAGGTACCACTTATCTATTTTGTCACTAGCGTAGTTTAAGCAAAATATTTTTTAGAGTATGTATATTGTATGTTATAAAATCTTCCAGCGCCTATTAATGTTAAGTTATATGACCCTGATGAACGAATTGTTGGACCTCTCAAGTTTTATTTCCAAAACTACAGGTACTAGTTATTTATTTTTTGACTAGCGTAGTCTAAGCAAAGTAATTTTAAGAGTATGTAGATGTGATAAAATCTTCCAGCACCTACTAATGTTGAATCATTTCAGTCGAAAGACGTTCACTACTGGACATATACCTCTCTCATTTTTGGGGTTTTACCATAATCGCCACGCTTGGCAGACGGGTTGGCGATCGCAATACGGTGGTAAAATGCATAGAGAATGCTGCTGCCCATTCTCTAGTAGCTACCTTAGTCACCCTTTCCTGCTCAATACATACACATGTCTGCATCACCATCGGTAGGTACATGCCTCTATCACACCCTTTTCTCTCTATTGCTTTAAAAATAAATCGTAGGCTCCTAAATAATTAAAGTTCATAATGAGTAAAGAGTGACTTTGGGACGAGTTTAACGAAGCTATTAGTGGTTAAGTTTTTATTGGGAACTTTTTCAGGACAATGTGCAAATTAATCACTAGAGGCTTGTTGCAAAGTTATCACAGCCGCACGGGTTGATCGACCAGGTTAAGCTACGCTTGCCGTGGTTGGCTGTGGATGGGTGAACATCTTCACATGTCGAAACCTCTCCATGCCTCGGAAACGTTAAGCCTTGTTGGTCTTGGCTGTCGATCGTGGATCTTTGACAGTCGTTACGGGTCGTCAGGACCCCAAAAGTCTGACAACCAGTCTCTTAGCAAGGGGTTGGATATAGGGTTGCCACCTTTTTTTTGTAATTAACGTCCTTTGGTTATTATAGGTAAGAAAAAAAAAGTATGTGGTATAAAAATAAACAGTACAATACAGTGGTACACATACAACCTCATGCCATGAGGCACAACTTTACGAACTATGCAAATAATCGCGACAGCCCGACGTTTAGTGGATATCGAAATTGTTCACCGAATAATCTCACAGTTTCGAGGTGAACTTGACTGGTGACTTTTGTGTGTGGCGACAACTAGCTATTACCGTGGTATAGCGGAACTGCTTGAAATAAACGGACTGGCTTAAAGTTATTTTGTTCAAGAATGTGTTGGTTTAATTTAGTCACATGAACTTAAAATTAAGCTAAATGGTTTCTTCGTTAAGCGATTCTGTCAATGGCAATGAAAATCTGTCAGTTTATATTGGTGGTGGAAGGTTGCATCAGCGGCCAAGGTATTACGCAAAATTAAAATACTTCTTACGTTTTTTTGCAATTTTCAGTGTCAGGTTGTATGTTGTACAAGTTTTTTTTTTCTGAAATGGTTAATCTATGAGGTTTAATTAACTTGTGGGAAGAAGCAGTCTTTGCGCCCTCACGCCACTAGCCGCTGGAGACGCCCCGGGCGTCGGGAGTCCATAGCAGACTCCCGGCCACCGTAGGCGCGAGCGCGCGGCGGCGAGCAATGGGTAGCTCGCCGCCCGATAAGGACCAGGCTCGGGTCGACGGCGCGTTGTGTTCCACGCGCGACTCAAAGAGATGTCAGCAGTATGGAAGGGGTCTGCTAGGACCGATGTCTGGGTCGCGAGATTTGTTCGAAAGAGATACCGTGACCCTGGCATATAGGCAATTGAAGGAACACGGATGAGTTTTAGTCAGTAAAAATCTGACACGCCCTCCCGCTCCGCCCAGAGTTGAAGACGGCATTTGATGATTTCCCACCCTCAAAAGAAAAAAAGGGTATTTCGCAAAATTAAAATAATTCTTATGTTTTTTTTTTTTTAAATTGCAGGTCAGTGTCAGGTTGTATGTTGTACAAGGTTTTTTTTTCATAAAATGGTTAATCTATGAGGTTGAATTAACTTGTGGGATAGTATTGGAGATTTTAATTATTTATAATTCTATAAAGCCATACTCGTTACGGTCGCAAATCATTCTTTAAATCTACATTCAACTTGACCTTGACTTTCTTACCTGCAAATTGCAAAACACCGAAGAATATTTGAAACTTTTGGGCAAAGCGCACCTTTTTTTTTGGGTAGGAAATCAAATGACGTCTCCCACTTAGGGTGGAGCGGAAGGGCGTGTCAGACTTTTACTGACTAAAACCCACCTGTGTTCCTTCAGTTGCCCATATGCCAGGGCCACGGTACCTCTTTCGAACAGATCTCGCGACCTGGCAGGGGAAAAGCGCACCTTAGATGTCAAAAATGCTCTATATTTGTACAGACGCTTTTATGTGACCTTGCACCGCTGTCTTAGGAACAGGTTTAGTATAACGCTCATTATAGCATATACTAAAGGGTTCATTAATCGCTAGAGCAAGTGCTAAACTTCCAACAGAGAGTTTTAGAAAGCCAAATCCTGGCATACATTTTCCACTAGGTCTTATGATATTTTCTGGCCCTTAAAAAAGGTTGACAAATACGTCATTCGGAAGTAAGGTACCTTCTTCTTTTACCTACAAGGCGATTAATACCGAACAACTGATTGGGACTTGGTCTAGGTCTTGTTCTCCACTTCAAAGAAGCTTTTTAGCTAAACTTAAACACGTCATCATGATAATTTCAGCCGAAATACGTCCTGCTGGATATAGGCCTCCCCCTAGGGGTGATGAGTTTTGCCATAATCGCAACGCTTGGCAGGCGGGTTGGCGATCACAGTATAGTTGTAAAATGTATAGAAAACGCTGTTGTTCATTTTATAGTAAGTCCCTTGGTCGCCTTTTACGACACTCACTAGAAGAAATGGGATGGTGTTGGTCTTTACGTTCAGCACCTCACAGACTTAAATACTTTTTGAATCTATATATTTAAATAAAATTTGAATGCCATTTGTAAATGCATCACTTGAAAACGGGTAGACCGAGTTGTTTACTTATGGTCATAATATTAGATTTTCAGGTAATGTAATTAAGAACACTTGCCAGGAAAATTGGGATAATGTGAAAATGCTTATTTTTTTGGGGTTTTTGTATGAACTCAAAACCTTTGTACAAGACATCGTCTGTCATGTCAGCCAGTACCTTATAATTCCTGCTAATGTTGCTCCTCACGGTACCATGTCGCCAGTGGTAGTATCCAAGATCATTGTCTCTCGGCCACAGAGTCTTGCCGTACTTGAAGAACGGGGCCCAGTTCTCAGCAATTAGTCTGTGAGCGTAGTCTATGTAGCCTGATATCTCGAAGCCTCCTTTCGTGAAGTGTCGAACGAAGATTATCGACTGTGGGCAAGAAGAAATATAATTCGTTTTACTCAGCTCTGGATGCTATCCAGGATAGTAAGGAACCTCACGTTCTAATCGGTGACGATCTCGAAAGAAATTAGTCAGAAAACCAGTCGCGTGGGTAAAAGATTTTCTTGATCGAAGAATATTGAGGCTGATAGTGCGACAAATCGTGATCGAGGCCGCATAAACCGTGAGATCCCTAATAGTATAATCCCAAGTACTATGTTACTGTGACAGTTGTTGTTCGTTGGATGTTCCGGGACAGTGCACCTGTGATACGTATTACATAGTATGTGACATCTTGCAAAGGGAAAAATGGTAGGAGAGTTAAAGTTTGACATGAGGCAGTATGGGCAGCTACCATAACCGTTCGTTGCAGCTACAGGAAAACGGCCTTAGGAGACTGCATTTACCATTTGATAAAATTTTGACCTGCATTCACAGAATATTTTTAAACAGTCCTTTACAGCAAGAAAAACCTTTGTTTAATGACAATCTATCCTCTTTCTTATATGGATAAGAACACTCGTTCGGACCAACTGATGTTTTACCACAAAAATGTTTATAGTTCTGCCACATAGTCTCATCATCATAATTTCAGCGGAAAGACATCCACCGCTAGACATAGGCTTCCGACAAGCTCCACCATTTCGACCGGTTCTCTGCTTTCCTCATCCAGCTTATACCTGGTGTCACCACAAGGGCTATTCAAACCTAGTTCACCTGTAGGATCCCGACTCTGTTGGCTCGCTCCCTCACCGCCAGTTCCCTGTTGAAGGAATCTTGCAAATCAGCCCCCTCACTGACTAGCACGTAAGGCTTTGCTTTAGGGTACACGATCTCGTGGATGGTAGATCGACGCAAATAAAACTCTGGTTCTGATAGTGTGTCGCCGTAAGCTCTAGAAATCAAGACACGGTTATTAATTACACTCTTTATATTAGCTTCACTTGTATGTTTGTATGTTAGTATGTTTGTATGTTTGTATGTTAGTATGTTTGTATATTTGTTTGTAACCGACTCCTTCTAACGCGATTTTGACCCACTTTAAACGACCAGATTTCATTCAAACTTTGCACACCTGTCAAGGACCGATGACAATGCAATAATTTCATAAATTTGTGCCATTATCCTTGCCAGGGTTACCAGGACAGCAAAAAAAACTGTCTTCGAAAACTACGCTGACATACGTCACAAACTAATTTGTGCCATTATCCTTGCCAGGGTTACCAAGACAGCAAAAAAAACTGTCTTCGAAAACTACGCTGACATACGTCTCAAAATTCGTAACACCCTAAAAAATAGAAAATAAATAGTAGTTTAAAAAACTAAAAAACACGCTTCCAATGAAAACCAAACTAAAAAGTACAAAATAATGGAAAAAAAGCGTGGGGTGCCTGATATCAAAAATACCTTAAAAAGCACCCCACGCTTTTTTTCCATTATTTTGTACTTTTTAGTTTTTTAAACTATTTTTTTTTTTAACATGCTTTTATTAGCTTCACCTGTATGTCTGTATGTTTGTAACGGACTGCTTTGAACTCGACTTTGACCCACTTCAAACGGTCAGATTTCATGAATACTTTATAGACTTATCGAGGACCGATGACAATACAATATTTCATAAATTTGTCCCAGTATCCTTGTCGGGGTTACCAAGATAGCAAAAAAATTACGCTGACATACGTCACAAAATTCGAAACACACCCTAAAAAATTTAAAATAAATAATTGTTTTAAAAAAAAACTAATAAACACGCTTCCATAGAAAACCAAACTAAAAAGTAAAAAATAATGGAAAAAGCGTGGGGTACTTGATATCAATTAAAAAATACTGCAAAAGTACCCCACGCTTTTTTCCATTATTTTCTACTTTTTAGTTTGGTTTTCTATGAAAGATTGTTTTTTTGTTTTCTTAAACTGTTTTATTTATTTATTTATGTACCAGTTGTGTGGTACTTGGGCCCACAGTTTGTCAAACAAAATTTTGTTTCACAATCGACATTTTGCTTTGGCAGTTTTTGCGTTAGCTTCGATAATACGTATTTAATCCACTTTGTTTATCGTAATGACATAAAGTTTTTTGTTTTTACACGCTTTATATTAGCTTCACTTGTATGTTTGTATATTTGTATGTTTGTATGTTTGTATATTTGTATGTTTGTATGTTTGTTTGTAACCGACTCCTTATAGTGCGATTTTGACCCACTTTAAACGACCAGATTTCATTCAAACTTTGCACACCTGTCAAGGACTGATGACAATGCAATAATTTCATAAATTTGTGCCATTATCCATGCCAGGGTTACCAGGACAGCAAAAAAACTGTCACAAACTACGCTGACATACGTCTCAAAATTCGAAATACCCTAAAAAATAGAAAATAAATAATAGTTTAAAAAAACTAAAAAACACGCTTCCATTGAAAACCAAACTAAAAAGTACAAAATAATGGAAAAATAGCGTGGGGTGCCTGATATAAAAAAAAAATACCTTAAAAAGCACCCCACGCTATTTTTCCATTATTTTGTACTTTTTAGTTTGGTTTTCAATGGAAGCGTGTTTTTTAGTTTTTTTAAACTATTATTTATTTATTTTTTATTTATTTGTAGCAGTAAGCTTCTGTAATCACCGTGTTACTGATTAAGTTTCCAGGTCTCGGTGGTTCTTTGAAGGTTTAAATATTTGAAACTTCAAAGATTTAACAATGAGTATCAGCATGCACACTGTTCATGTAGTTGACTGACAGTGTGTCTGCTTGTCTGGTAGCCTCACATGGGAAATCAACCAGTTTGCTACTCGTATCTTATCTAAAATGTAAATATTTTCTATTCACAACTGATTTTCACGATGGTAATACAAGATCGAAATTATTCAGTTCTACTACACCTATCCATGTATTGCTGCTAGGTAGCACTAATGTTAATAGATCATGGATGAGAATAATAAGATCTGCTTGAAGAACGAAGCTCAAAAAACTGTCTTATGTAAAACATAGGTTTATCTTCAGACTTAGGTTTAAACTACGGAGTCATTTTATTTTGTTTATTCCAACTACAGTAAAGTTCATGATACAAAACCGTCCACTTAGGACCGCTGTCAGATTTGTATTCAGAAGAATTGTACAGACATACCAGAGAGGGACATACAGAGTGCCAGCACATCAAGCAACCCGAAACTGTTAAACCCAATCAATCTTGAACCTAATACTACAGCGATAAAATTGAAAACCTATTGAAGAAATTTGACATATTGTAGTAGCGTTATGTGCTGGCGTCTGTACTTCGATCAGTTAAATTCATAATACAAAAACAGGCTCAGTAGTTTAAGGGCGCGTTCCCACTATGTCGTAACGATTCATTTAGCGTTGGACGACTGTCGTCTCTAGCTGTTCCCATTAATACGATTGTATGTCGTCAATTTTTTTTATCGTTTAGCGACTATCGTATCTAGCTGTTCCCATTGGATCGCGACGACATTTTATCGTTTCACGGCAGTCGCTTTGTCGTTTACACATCATTAGCAAGCTACAAATCTAGTCGCCTCTACGTTTTCTTGGAGAGGGGTGCGCGGGTGCGAAGGGGAAGGGAAAACACGTGTAAACGAAGAGACGGTATTTTTATCGTGGCTACGATAGATTTGCGGTCACGATTTAGTCCTAATGATTTTTTATCGTTTTACGACTGTCGTGCTAGCCGTTCCCACTGTCATGACAATCTGTTGTCACTGCAAAAAATGTTGTAGACGACAGTAAATCGTGTCGTTCTATATATGAACACCTCCATTTAAACATATAAGCCATGACACTTAAAACTACACGATTATCTGTCGTCACGACAAAGTGGGAACGCGCCCTAAACCATGTCAAAAGCCTTGTTTTGCAATATGGCTAAAAGCATATTGGCCTGTTAGTCTAGTAGTTAGTGACACTGACTGCTAAGACTCGGGTTCGATTCCCACCCAGGACAAATCTTTGTGTGATGAGCACGATCATTTGTTCTGTGTCTGGGTGTAATTTATCTATAATATGTATGTATTTAGTAATATATAAGTACGTTTATCAGTTATCTGGTTACCATAGTACAGGCTCTGCCTAGTTTGGGATCAGATAACGGTGTGTTGGTTGTCCTAAGATATTTATTTATTATTTATTTATATTTCACCACACAAACCGGCACTTTTGAGTCGAGTCCGAACCAAAGCATGCACTTTACTGTGTATAAATTATTTCATCTCCACTGCTTGGGCCCGCGGTGTGGATTATGGCCCACTCCTTCTCACCGAGTGTGTCCCAGCAGTGGGAACATTATAGGCTGATGATGATGAGGCGGATGAAGATTGGCGTTATCGAGTATAGTGCATCATTTCATGGGCGTATTTATTACTGCTACAATTTCTATAAGACCTAGTTCTCTGTAAAAACGTTCAGTCTTCTACGAGACCCTGTGTATGACGTAATAACTCCGCTTTAAGTAGGTACCTGTATCCAAGAGCAGCAATAGTCCTGGCAGACATGATACTCCTCAAATTCCTGAGATCAGCGATTTCTATTAGGGAATCTAAGTAGTCTTCCCATGTATCAAAGACCAACAACTTTCTGTCGGCTTCGACCCCCGCGGGGTATTCATTTTTCTTTTCAGCCATGGCCATTTTTACCAACTTTATTAAAATTACTAGAAAATAAACCTTAGATAAACATCAAAAATTAAATTTTATTGCAAAAAATTTCGTGTCTGAGTTTTGACAGCACCAAACGTGTGACGGACAGAGGCCATAATGACATGTAAATAGTTTTTTTTTTTTTAATTCGCGTTTTTCATAAAACTAGAATCGATAAAAAAAGGTTACAAGCTTTTCACTTCGCCGTCGTTTAGGGATTTTTTTATTAGGTTATTAAATCCCATTTACATTTCGACCATAGTCTGTCGTCCCCCAAATCCATCTACCTGGATTTCGCTCAACTATATTGAGGTCGGCTTCCAGTCTAACCTGATGCAGAATTTATACCAGTCACGCGGCTGCCTATCTTACCTCCACAACCCAATTACTGGGTAACACAATCCCTCTTGAACTACTTTTTACTGATTATAAAACTCTCGTAGCAACTGTTAAAGATGTACAAATGCCAGATCCCTTCTATTTTAACACGCTTTTATTAGCTTCATACGTATGTTAGTATGTGCATATGTAACGGAAACTTTTTTATTTTTATGTTGATTTTGTTTTCATGTGTTTAATTTAATTAGCGATATTCTAGTGCGAGTCCCAACGAATTCTTTTCCTTCTTTCTCTTTTCCAAGCACAGGTCAGGGGTCTCTATTAACAGATGGTCACCCATCCATGAACGAACTGCGGCAAGCGTAACATAACCTTCCATCAACCCAAGCGACTTTTATCATTTAGCAACAAAAAACATACCTATACAAATATAATAATTGTCATTAAATGACGGAACACTAAATGAATGCATTCTCGGTTGGTTTAAAATACAGAAGGCCAATTTTTGTACTTAAAAACGTTCAAAATCTAGTCGCAGTCACATCTCGGAGACAATAATGTATGGAAACAGAGGTATTTTTGACAGATTGAGACTAAGGATTCATACGCACTATGCGGGTAGCAGCAATGCGGCAAGCCGTGCGGCTGACCGCAGGATGCGGTTGCGAATGCGGCCAGCCGGATCGCGGGCAGCCGCATTCACAACCGCAACGTGGGGTTGAAGAACCGTTGCGATTTGCGGTTATATCGAGCCATTTCAAAGATGGACTCGGAAGAATTTGTTGCTATTTACTACATTTACACACGTTACGTAAAGTAGAAAAACTAAGAAAGAAGTACTGGGTGCATCCTTATTTGCAAACACAAGATGAAAGCAAGCATTATGTAATATTTTTCGAAGAACGCACACATTCACTCAATGGCGGGCAGCCGCAGACAGCCGCACAGTGCGTATAGCAACCGTCCGGCTAGCCCTCACTCGGGCCGCAGCTCTCCCGGAGCGGTCTGCGGGTAGCCGCATCGCAGAGCGCATAGAAATGAATATAACGTACATAATTGTGCTAGCCGCACGGCTAGCCGCATTGCGGCTACCCGCACAGTGCGTATGATCCCTAAGATCTGTCTGTGAACGTTCTTAAAATGACGAGAGTCGCCCATCTGGTATTCAGCTAGAATAATAAGTACCAATATTTTACATGGATTTTCGGACTGATCATCATAACTTCGCGTCACCAATCCCAATATATCAGACATTGAATACTTTTCATGTCAAACGAATTCGAACTTTCCATTTACATCTCTCACAAAACTAAGCTAGGCCTAGTTCAAAATCAATGCTTAAAAGGCCGACTACGATACCTATTTCAATATTTAATGCTCAAGACAGCATTAAATTCATATTTCATATTCATTGTCTCAGTATCTGTTTGCTATTTCTTTAAATATTAATATGTTTCTTTATATACCTGTTTCTGTAAGCTCTTTGTTATGTTAATATATTTTTTATGTATAAATGCTTTACGTTAGTTTTTGGCTTGTAGCGCAGTAGGTTTGGTGTAGGCGTCTTGAGGGCACTCTTTCCGCCCACTGAATGACCTCAGGGAAGAGCGCGCATAATGGTTACGTGCTTTTTATTTTTTTGTGGGTGGGAAATGATCAAATGACGTCTGTCGCTCTAGAGTGGAGCGGAAGGGCGTGTCAGACTTTTACTGACTAAAACCCACCCGTGTTCCTTCAGTTGCCCATATGCCAGGGCCACGGTATCTCTCTCGAACAAATCTCGCGACCCTGGCAGGCATCAGACCTAGGGGACCCCTTCAGTTTGCTGATATCTCTTTGAGGCATGCGTGGAACACTACGGGCCGTCGACACGGGCCTGGTTCTTACCAGGCGGCGAGCTACCCATTGCTCGCCGCCCGCAAGCCCGCGCCTGTGGTGGACGGGAGTCCGCAATTGACTACCGACGCCTGAGGCGTCTCCTCCTGCGGCGGCTAGGGGCATGAGGGCGCATAGCTTGCCCCTCCCTCACGCGCTCCGCCTCCCAAAAAGTCTATTAGGGTAGGGACTTATACATATACTGTAAGATAGGTACTATTAATCATCATCATGTACTTAGTTTTATCTTATGTTAGGGTCAGCTTCCAGTCTGACAGAATGCAACTAAATATCAATATTTTACATGGAGCAACTGTCTATGCGACCTTTGCACACCAGTTTTTGGACACTGTAGCTACAATTAATTTATAGCTCATCAAGTGTCACCCCTCCACATTGCCCTATTATTTATCCAAGAGTTCGTAAATGATTTACCTAAGTGCCAGCGCAAACTGTGCTACTAGTAGTAGCAAGAGCATGCGACTCCGCCTAGCCTTTCATCATTAGCCTATTATATTCTCGCAACTGAGACACGGGTCTCCCCTCTGTGTGAGGAGTAGGCTGTAATCCAGTACGCGATGACACTTATCTTCAATTTGTTGCGTCTAGGACATGCCTGTGACCCTTCTCGTCGCTTCAAATTGCCTGTCAGTTTTCGTCCAGTTTTCGTTGCTGCTCCGCTCTTTTCGATTATAGCGTGATGTTATATAACCTATAGCCTTCCTTAATAAATAGGCTACCCAACACAAAAAGAATTTTTCAATTCGAACCAGTAGTTACTGAGATTAACGCGTTCAACCAAACAAACAAACAAACCCTTCAGCTTTATAATATTAATAGTATAGATGGGAAAGTGTGTGTGTCTGTTTGTCCATCTGTCACGGCAAAACGGAGCGACGAATTGACGTGATTTTTTAAGTGGAGATAGTTGAAGGGATGGAGAGTGACATAGGCTACTTTTTTTTTAGGTGGCTGGGGTGGACTTAGATAAGCCGTGCTTTTCCCATGGACAATTGTATGTAGCATGTTCGCGTGTGTCCAATGCCCAGAATCTTTACATTCTATCCCCAAATGGAAAGACATAATATCATCTACAGTAGCGTATTAAAATAACATTCTGTTCCGAGTTCTCTTCTGTGTTCTAAATCAGGAAAGGGGAACCGTGTTACCCCGAATTTATCGCGAGCGAAGCCGCGAGCAAAAGCTAGTTATTTTATACTAAGTAAAGCGCTTGCCTAGGTTTCGACCCACGACTTACAACTAGTCAGTCGGAGCCGCTACCACTGGGCCCACCACTGCTCTAGCCTAGCTTTTCAATTCTGTAACTCGACGCCAAGTGTACGGAGCTTCGAACATACAATAATATCACGCCTTGTTCCTCGGAAGGGTTGGGCAGAGGTGTACCTATAGTACACCCAAATTACGCCTGTTATATTTAAGTCCCATGTAATAGGGGGCGAGCCTATTGCCATCAACCAGGCACAAATCCAGACTCCGAGCTGCTACTGAGAAATTCCAGATAGAAAAACCCAATAAAACTTTGCCTGACCTGGGAATCGAATCCAGGACATGAGGTTGCTACCACTAGACCAACGAGCTAGCTTTGAACAAAGGTATATTGTTGACCGCAGCCTTTTTTAACCGACGAAAAAAAACGGAGGAGGTTATCAATTCGACGCGTATATAATTTTTTTGTTTGTTTTTTTTTTATGTATGACCACGCATAACTTTTTACATAGTAGTCCGATTGTGATAATTCTTTTTTTATTGGAAAGGATATACTCCGAGGGTGGTCCCATATAAATTTGGAAAACAAAATCGAACCTTAAGGGTCGGAAAACAGGGGATGATTGATTGTTCACTCACTGATTGTAATGTTTAACCACGCATAACTTTATACAGAGTAGTTCGATTTTGATAATTCTTTATTCATTGGATAGGGTATACCTTGCCAAGTATTATAAGTATATTAAAGCCACAAAAAAATATAAAATAAAAACTTTTTAACAAAAATTTAACCGCCGAAAAAACTGAAAAGCAAAAAATAATAAACCTTAAAATTATGAGTCGGCGGCGGCGCTGAAAAATCAATGAACAAAGATCACTCAAAGCGCCGACTCATAATTTTAAGGTTTATTATTTTTTGCTTTTCAGTTTTTTCGGCGGTTAAATTTTTTGGTAAAAAGTTTTTTTAGGGTTCCGTTAAAAAATGGAACCCTTATAGATTCGTCATGTCTGTCTGTCTGTTTGTCCGAGTATGTCACAGCCACTTTTTTCCGAAACTATAAGAGCTATGCTATTGAAACTTAGTAAGTAGATGTATTCTGTGAACCGCATTAAGATTTTCACACAAAAATAGAAAAAAAACAATAATATTTGGGGTTCCCCATACATAGAAATGAAACTCAAAAAAAAAAATTCATCAAACCCATACGTGTGGGGTATGGATAGGTCTTCAAAAATGATATTGAGGTGTCTAATATCATTTTTTTGTAAACTGAATAGTTTGCGCGAGAGACACTTCCAAAGTGGTAAAATGTGTGTCCCCCCCCCCCCGCGCCCCGTAACTTCTAAAATAAGGGAATGATAAAACTAAAAAAAATATATGGTGTACATTACCATGTAAACTTCCACCGTAAATTGGTTTGAACGAAATCTAGTAAGTAGTTTTTTTTTTTTTTATATGTCTTAAATCGTAAACCACAATTTACCTTTCATTCAGTCAACTCAAATATTAAATAACTGAAGAAAACTTTTATAAAATGACTTCTAAATATTGCATTTAGGATACGACCGTCAACAACGTCTGCCCTCGCAGAGCGGTCCCCCAACGCGACGTATTTTTTTTTTTTTTTTGAATTATTAATACATACTTAGGTACTTCAAGATTGAGTTTTTTGATTATTTTTTACTTTTTAAAGGGATTTTAGGTTTTTGTGTCGGGGGTTTTTTAAATTTTTAATTTAATTTTTTATTTTATTTTTTTTATAGGTATACTTATTATAATGTAGATTTTTTTAAGTTGTAAATACATAGAACTTCGCCGTGGCCAACAGGAAGATGGGAAGCTTCCAAAACCAATATCAATTCAATTTGATGATGCCACTATCGGCCGGAGTTGTGTTGACGAGAATGGATGGATTCTGATAAGGCCACATAATGTAACTTTTCAAGGTCTTAGAGGATATGGAAATATTGAAAGAACAATGTTTCCTATCATTTTATGTTGGGCGATAACGGCATATAAGTTGCAAGGCACGACAGTTGAAAAAGCTGTGGTTTACTTAGGTATTATAACACCCCTCTTTTTCCGTCGGGGGTTAAAAAGTACTTTCGCAAAAGGCCAAGCCTATGTAGCCTTAAATAGAGTATTTTTACTCTGTTTCAGGCTACATAGGCTTGGCCTTTTCCTTGGATGGTGTAGCAGTTTGTGAGCTCGACCAAAGAAAATTATTTAATAACCCACATGACAAATCATCTTTAGCAGAATTGCAAAGACTGAGATGTAGTCATTGATACTCTCACGTAACAATCGGACTTCCATGTCCCAATTTTCCCACCACCAATTTTCTCATCAAGCGAAGCTTGAACATTCTCGATTAAGGCGCGGTGTTACCTCAATATTCACAAAACACTGGTGTCTTTGACAATCGAGTATGACGTAACGCAATGAAAATATACGACACAAAAAATACAGTGGACAGAGAAGGGTTTAAAGAAAAATTCTAACCGAATAGAATAGTGAAAAATTGTTTGATATTCCCAATAAAAATTGTTTCACAAAAAAAACTTTGACGTCGAACATCTCTGTATTTTCAGCGATAACAACAATTTTTTTTTAAGATTTCAATAGAATAAACATTACTTTAAAACTTTAACCAGACAATTATTTAATTTAATGTGTGTAGTCCGAATAATCTAAATAAAACCGTAAAATAAATGCCAATTCGCAGCTTAGTCACATCGTCAATCCAAATATTTATTCAATTTTCAACCTTATTTGTTGAAGCTGTAGCATGTTGTTGTAGCATTTAAAATCGTAGTCAGTCCGCGCCTTAAGTCATCAATATTCTCTTTCAGTGCGCTTTCATTTGAGACCCCACTCGAGTATATTTGTAGACATTCGGTTATTCTTCCCCACTTTCACCCCCCACAACTTTTAAACGGCTCAAACCGATTTTCATCAAACATGTCTAAGAACACTCGCACATAAGTCACCTTTAATACAAAAAAATAATAATTGAAATCGCTTCATCCGTTCGGGAGCTATGATGCCACAGACAGACAGACACACAGACAGACCGACACACAGACAGACAGACACGTCAAACTTATAACACCCCTCTTTTTCCGTCGGGGGTTAAAAAAAAACATTTAATTTCATAAACATAAACCTTATGCATAAACCGTGAATACCTGAAGATTTGTACGGAACCCTCGGTGCGCGAGTCCGACTCGAACAAATCTCGCGATCCTGGCAGGTTGGCCGCAGCCTGTCGTTGCGTCTAGTCGCCGAGCAGTCGAAATCACATGTCGCATAGTGTGCGCTATTTCAATAAGTATAGAGAATGAAATCATCCGTACAACTCAGTATGGGATTATTGTGACAAGCGAATATGTACTGCTATCAAATATTCGATGGCATTCATCCATCATGTTGTTTCCTGTATTGTTTGTGTTTGTTTTATTATCAATCTTTTGGGTTTATTATCACTAATGATGTGGAAGATTCATAGGAACTATTTGCAGGGTGCTTAGAAGGTATAATTTTCATTGTTGGATTTACTTTCATTACGGCTTTTACTGTTTAAGTGTGGGAATATGTAAAACTTGTAGGTAGAGAAAAAGCAACAGTTTCGCGTGGTGCCGAACGTAAAGCACCACCGCAAATAGCACCACTGCATTTATTCCTGTGGGTGTCATTGAAGGCGATTAAGAGACTTACTAGAGAATAGGCAGCAGCGTTCTCATGCATCTTACTATCATACTGCGATCGCCAACCCGCCTGCAAAGCGTGGCGATTATGGTAAACCGGCCCTTTGGGGGAGGTTTATGTCCCGCAGTGGACGTATTTCTTTGGAAATGATCATGAGAGAAAACAGTTAATTCTTCCAAATAAGGAGATAAATTCTCACCAATCAAGTAGGCAGAAGCACGTTGCCCACCTGGCGCGGTCTTGACCCGTGCGGAAAGTATACCTACGAGAACTTTCAATTATTTTATACTAGCTTTTGCCAGCGTCTTCGCCCGCGAGGAGTTCGGAAATTCTCCCGCGGGAACTTACTACCGGGATAAAAAGTGCCCTATCTGTTAATCCAGGTTATAAACTATCTGTGTGCCAAATTTCATGTAAATCCGATCAGTAGAAAGAGTAACAAACATACATCCATACAACTTTCACAATTATAACATTGAGGAAAGAGAAAAAGACATTCAAATCCTTTGAATGTCTTTTTGTCGTTCGTCACGGAGCGCACGCAAGTGATGTTCGTATTATTTAGTAACATTCAGTGGTGGGATTTCAACATAAAGGAATACTGAAAACTTTTTTTTATAACTCATTCAAATACAATATATATTAGGAAAGTTAGAATTAAAGTTAGAAACTCTCTGTATATGAATCTCTATTAGTCATCTGCTTAACCTTTTCTGAACTACATAGAGGTCGGCTTCAAGTCTAACGGTTGCAGCTGATTACCAGTATTTTATATGAAGCGATTGCCTATCTGACTTCCATAACCCAGTTACTGGGTAATACGATACCCCTTGGTAAGACTGGTTATCAGTTTCGGGCTTCTGACAACCCGTAACGACTGTCTAAGATCTACGAAAAACAGCCGGGACTAACGGCTTAACGTGCTTTCCGAGGCACGGAGGGGTCTTGTTATGCAAAGATGGTCACCCATCCACGGATCAACCGCGGCAAGCGTAGCTTAACCTGAACGATCAATCCCGCCGATCAAACTCTCCTGATCAATAATACTTAGCGACATTGTGCGTTGCAGCAGGCACAGACTAACACAGGATTTTTCAGCAACCCTAAAAAACCCTGGCATTTTCGACCAATAAAAACGAAGAAAATACGAGTTGGAAATAATGCAATCTCGGTAAATAATTTTGGAATGTAGGACGAACAAACTATATCAGTTTCAAGTTGAATAAGATTTAAGCCGATACGTTTTGACATCAAGATAACATAACTCATTCAAATACAATTTCTATTTGGAAAGTTAGAATTAAAGTTAGAAACTCTCTGTATATTTATTTATTTAGGCAAACCAACTAAATACACACAAAGACATTCACAGTACATATCATTTTCAAATGTAATAGCATTGCATGCATCTAAATTATAGGTGAGCACAGCATTTTATGAAAATCTCACTAAACAATAATTAATTAATACAAAGATGGATAACAAAATAACAAAGTAACCAAAACTAACATCAACAACATTTTATAGATTGAATTAAATTAAATAAGATTGAATTGAATTAAATTAAATATATTGAATAAAATTAAAAAATATATATATAAAATTAAATAAGATTAAATACAGTAACAAACTAAAAACACAATTTAAAAACACACACAAAATAGAATAGAAAGAAAAAAAACAAAACTGAGCAGAAATTACAAAAACTGAGCAAAAATTACATTACGTTACAAATACAATGAGCAAAAATTACAAAAATTGCATGTTATTGAGCACAGCTCTTTTAAATTTAGCGATGCTGCCTGAAAATATGTCAAAGTCAAAATCGTGAAAAATATCGTTACACCTTCTGAGAACATAGGAAAGGGGGGCATTACTCCCGTACTTGGTTTTGCGGCCACCAGGAGCAAAAGGTATATGAATCTCTATCGTCATCTGCTTTACATTTTCCCAACTAAGTTGGGGTCGGCTTCCAGTCTAACCGGTTGCAGCTGATTACCAGTATTTTACATGAAGCGACTGCCTATCTGACCTCCACAAGCCAGCTATTGGGTAATCCTCTTGGTAAGACTGGTAGTCAGACTAACGGCCTTCTAAGTCTGGTACCTACCAATTTTTTTAAATTTAGAATACATATGTTACAGCGAAAGTAATAAATTCGGATATTAATACATACTATCCAGTCATTGGTTATGATATCTACTCAATTTAGACAAAGTGATAATTGACAGGTACCGTGTGATGCCGGACGTAAAGAATAACACCACCCCATTTCTTCCCGTGGGTGTCGTAAAAGGCGACTAAGGGACTTACTAGAGAATGGGCAGCAGCGTTCTCTATGCATTTTACCACCATACTGCGATCGCCAACTCGCCTGCCAAGCGTGGCGATTATGGCAAAGCCCCCCAAATTTGGGGAGGCCTAAGTCCAGCAGTGGACGTCTTACGGCTGAAATGATGATGATGAAGATGATAATTGACACAGCATTAATCACATTAACTAGGTATTCTATATATACCTTGGAAGACTTGGCTAAAAAAACGAATATATGCTAAGCTCGTAGCCAAATTCTGGGCTAACTCTATTTAGTTTGTTATCGACACGCTAAGAAGAAGAAGGTGAAGATTATAATGTTTACAGAACGTTATATAGCCTATCACTTTTCTCAATAAATAGGCTACCCAACACAAAAAGAATTGTTCAATTCGGACCAGTACTTTCTGAGATTACCGCATTCAACCAAACAAACAAACGCTTCAGCTTTATAATATTAGTATACATTAAAACCGTATCATCGAAATTGCAATAAACGAAAACATTTTATTTTCCTAGTATCGTTAACGTAAATAATTACATGTACCTATCCGAAAAACCGGATAATTCAGTCAACGACGCGCCGAATTTCGAGGGGAATTACCTACGCAAATAGGTTTAAAAGGATGTTTGGAAGGTAATTTTTTCGAGTGGCAACACAAGTGGCGACGCAAATCGGAGGTGGAATATGTTTTTTTTATGTATTCTTTGCAGATTAAGGCGGTAAAGAGAGGTAACGTTCTTGATAGTAGATACCTATTAGGATTCGGTAAGTATTGTTTGTAGTCGATCAATTAAAATAATAATATTATAATAAATAAATAAATAAAATCTTTATTTGCCAAAAGAATAACAACCTTACAAAGTTAAAGAATTACACAAGTACTTACATTCTATGAATCCAAAAGACTAAATAACCAATCAGTAACTCAGGGCACAATAATAAGTTCAGGTTATTACGAAACCGATTCACTCTGACCCCCGTACTAGTTATAAACTGTATTACGGTGGGACAGTATTCGTCGTTCTCAGTTAACAATATTTTTTTAAGCCGATTTGAGATACAATAATTAGATATTCTCACTTTTAAAATGACAAAGCAAAATTGTGGGTAAAATGCATCACTTAATAAAATTGGTTTTTTACATTGCAGGTAGTATAAGTTCACATAGGTAGTATATGTAAAACTTTTAGATGTTTAGTTTTTTCACAGAATATTTGTGTTGTTTTCGTAAGTTTATATAAATCAATAAAAAATAAAAAAGCAAATTGATTTAAAAAAAAAATTAAGTGAAACTAAAAATAAGTAAAAATTAAATAAAAGTTTTTTCTTTTTTAATTTAACATGCCAAATTTGTGTTATCTTGTATAAAATGTGTGTGTATGTGTGTCTGTGTGTGTGTTTGTGTGTGTGTGTGTCTGTCTGTGTGTGTGTTTGTATGACTCTGTGTGTGTGTGTGTATTTGTACTAGGGTGCGTGTGTGATTGCCTGTGTGTGTGACATTATATCATCTCAATATATTTTCAGCTCCATAGTGTTAGGTTTCGGGATTTTACCAGTCAATTTCCTATGCTTTCAGAAATAATTTTATTTAAATATACTAATTTAATAGCTCTAATCGTGTGAACACATCTTAAATGCTTTATATTTTATTATGTAAACTGGTAACATTAATTCCGTAAGGCAAAAATGGCAATACTTCTATCATTTGATTTGTAAAATGTATGGCGCGAGAATGAAGCGGCTCTCTGATTGGATCACGAGACTAACGTGGCGTGAGGTCGTGAGCCAATCAGGGTGCTGGATTTTCCCTCCATCGGCGAGATTCTTGGTCAGGAGCTGGTGCCCGAGCGGGCATTCTGGTGTTGAACGGCAAAGACAACTAACAATTATTAAGATAGTTACCGATCTGTTATTGCTGTAATAGTGTACAAAATTGTTAATAAACCTATTTAAAGTCGTTGGAGTTTTCCTTCAAGTGTTGCCGCCTTTGACCGATTATACTTCAGAAGTGACAAGAACAATTAAAGTAAGTACACGCCCAAAATTTTATACTTCCTTAGTTTGTTCGTAATTCGTTTCGAAGCCAGTTTAGAATCTTACCGTTTTAGTTAACGATATTACCTGTGGTTTCAAGTAAATCTACCGGTTACTTAAAATAATTAGTTCCGCTTTATTAGTTAATATTGCCCTTTCTACTGATATTTTTGGTTGGAGGGTGGGTAGATCTATTTTTCCGCAAGACTGAATAAACTCTCGTAAATTCAATTTATTTATTGGTAATGAATGTAGTACATGGGCCCCGTTTAACACATAAATAAATGTTTTACACAATGCTACGCGGTCATCGTTGTTAGGAATGAATATAATTTTTGAAAATAAGAACTACTCAATCGTATCCTAGTCAGCGGCTGGACGGTTTGGTCGGATATAAAATAATAAAAAGGACGCATCAACAATTGTGAGTTAATAACATTTTCTCAGTGCACATGCATATTGTTTCTTTGGTTTTAACTGGGAACGCATTCAAGTGTCATAACTATATACTCTAGTATGTATTTTCCAATTATTACCAATGTACTCCCTGAGGTTTCCTGTATATAAACCCTATTGCGATATTTTTTTAGTTAATTTTGTTGAGCAATGTAGGTTAAAATGAATAATATTATTTCATGATAAAATTTTTTAGAGGTGACATACCTTGTGAATGCCTTGACTTTAATAAAATTTCAATTTCTACCGTGTCTTGTATATTTAACTTGACTTCCCAATGCGATTGACTTTTAACAATTAGATTCTCAAATTCGTGGACGTGAGATTTCAGACGCGATGTCGCAGCCTCCGGTCCGACGAAGGCTCTCAACACCGAGTCGAAGGGGTACCCACTCTGCCACCCGGAGCCGAAGTCGCCTTCGAAGTCGGAGCCCCAGCCGTAGTAGGCCGGAACCGAACATCGAGCTGCGACGTGAGCGACTACGGATGCTGAAGGAGGAAGTTCGACGGGAACGTGATCACGTGCACGCCGCGGAAGATCTGCGCGACGCATCGCGACGCATCAGCGAGCTACGGGCGGACAGTCAACGACGGAGCACCTCCGAAGCAGCGAGGCGTCGGGATGCTGGGCTGCGGGCGGAGCGACACGTCGAGCGTGGACAACGTCACGAACGGATTGACAGGTCACGTAGCCCTTCTTTATCAAAAAGAGATTTATTCGATTCGTTTAAAAATTTTGAGGGATGGTCTTGCATTACCCCCCGTAAACCAGAGTGCTTCACAACCGTTGCAGAAAACTATGAGAATCGATTTTATAAACGAAGACGCGAGCGTACATAACCCCGGAGCAAAATTTTTGAAAGAAATATAATTATGTCAACAATTCTGAACTCCAAGCATTTGTAGATTTCGGAAGCGACGTTACTCTCATTAAGGAATCTGCTGTCAAGGAGTTAGGTCTGTCGCACGACAAAACCTCTACACTTCTGAAAGGTTTTGGGAATAGTGTAGTTCAGTCGTTAGGCAACTTGAGTATTGACATAATCGTTGATGGAGTAGAGGCTAGAGTGACATGCAAAGTCGTAGATGATCACTTGCTAGAGGTCCCTGTACTTATGGGGCAGACTTTCACGGAGCAGTCACATATATTGGTTTATAAGGACAAGAATAGATTGCAGTTTATCGATATCGGAAAAGAATTACCTAGTTCAGAACACGCCGACGATGGTGATACCTTAGTGAAGTTTTCTCCTGCCAGAACGGTTGTAGTTTATGTTCCAGCCTCCGTTAAAGTGAAGGCTCAGTCCATTTTCAGTGGTGATGTCCTTCTGAGAAGCAGTATTGCAGGGAAACCTACTGAGCAGCTGATCATCAGCGGCGGGCTTCATCACTCGATCAACGGTGAAGTCAAGGTAATGGTCTTGCCTTGTTCTGAATCTTGCCGCATTTCATCTAAACAGGTTCTCTGCCGTGCTGAAATAGTTGATGTGGTGAATAGGATTGTTAATGAGCGATCTATAGACATTGCAGATAGTCGGAGGTTCGATGAAACTAAGGTTCGCGTGGGTGAGGGGGTCGCTGCTGAGATCAGGAAAGATTTAATAAACATGTTGCAGAAATATCAGCATTGCTTTGCTTCTTCGTTGAGGGAGGTAGGATGTACCAGTGTTACAGAGATGAAGATTGATCTCAATAGTCAACGTCCAGTTGTTTATCGTCCATACAGGTTGTCGCATCACGAACGGGAGAAGGTACTTTCGATGGTCGGAGACATGTTTGATGCCGGTGTGATACGAGAATCTGTTTCAGATTACACCAGTCCCATTTTACTGGTACGAAAGAAAGATGGTTCCTCAAGGTTGTGCGTAGACTATCGTACGCTGAATTCAATGACGATGAAGGAAAGGTATCCTATGCCTATTATCGAGGATGAAGTGGCCAATCCTGGTCAATCCTGTTTCATAACTCACGATCTTGCTTGTGGTTACTACCAAGTGCCAATCTCTGAGCAAAGCAAACACTTGACATCCTTTGTTACGTCGGACGGTCAATACGAATTCAACCGTATGCCGTTCAGATTAGCAAATACGCCTGCCGTTTTCCAACGGATGATCCACACCATACTGGGATTGGCACGATTTAATAAGGCAACTGCGTACATCGATGATGTTCTTGTTTATGGAAAAGACCCTCAGCAGTGTCTTGAACGTCTTGAAGAGGTGTTACAAATGCTGGAAAAGGCGACCTTACTCTGAACCTATCAAAGTGCGAGTTCTTGCGCGATAAGGTAGACTTTTTAGGCTACGAAACTAGCGCTAGTGGTATCAGGCCCGGTAAAAACAATATATCCTGCGTGGTCAATTTTCCCCGACCTCAGAACGTATACAATAGCCGGCAGTTTTTGGGTTTGACCAGTTACTTTCGTAAATTTATAGAAATATGCGCAAATATCGTTTCCGCTTAGCAAACTTCTAAAAAAAGAATTCCAGTTGGGAGTGGAGCGACGATCAGGAGCGAGCGTTCGAGAAATTGAATTAAATTTTAGTTACTAGGCCGGTTCTTGCTATATATGGCCCTAATGCAGAGTTGGAGCTGCACACGGATGCAAGTAGGTTAAGAATTGGAGGTATTCTTTTACAGCGAAAGCAGGGCACTGAGAACTTCCATCCTGTGGCATTTTACAGCCGACAAACTTCCCCGGAAGAAAAGAAACTTCCACTCTTGCGAGCTCAAAACCCTAGCGGTGGTTTGCTCTCTTCGTAAGTTTAGGGTTTATTTGTTAGGGAAGGAATTCAAGATTATCACCGACTGCAGCGCTTTGCGTTCTACGTTTTCAAAACGGGACTTGATTCCAAGAATAGCACGCTGGTGGCTGACGTTACAGGAATTCGATTGCGCTATAGAGTACAGGGCAGGGGTTAAAATGAGCCATGTCGACGCATTGTCCCGGAATCCTGTCGAACCGCCGGAATGTCTCGATGGTCAGTTTCTAGCCATAATGTCTATTAGTAGTGAAGATTGGCTCCACACACTTCAGTTAGGTGAATCCGAGCTGTGCAGAATGATGGACGTTTTAAAAGGTGGACTAGATGAAAAGGGGCTGCGATACATCAAAAACAATTTCGTTATCAAAGATAATAGATTATTTCGCTACTTGGACGGGGATAAGTCGAAAGTCAGATGGGCTGTGCCAAAAGGGGCAAGGTTGTCAGTATGTGAACTCTATCATGACGACATTGGACATTTTGGCGTTGAGAAAACCTTAGAAAGAATCAAAAGTAACTATTGGTTTCCTAAAATGTCCAAGTTTGTAAAGAAGTATGTGGGTGCTTGTATTGAGTGTGCATATGCAAAGAACAATTCCAGTACTCGCGAAGGGTTACTACATCCTATCGCAAAGGTGGAGATTCCTTTCCACACAGTTCACGTGGACCACCTTGGACCCTTCGTGAAATTGACTAGGGGTTTTACTCATTTACTCGTAGTCGTTGACGGGTTCATCAAACTCTGTTTCCTCAGGCCCGTTAGAAACACGAATACCCAAAACGCAATTAGGGCTTAAGAAGATATTTTCTGTATATTTAGAAACCCTGACCGACTTATAAGCAACCGCGGTAGCTGTTTTACTTCGCTTTCATTCAAATGGTTCTGCTTAGATAAGGGAATCAAACATGTCCTAAATGCGGTTTTTGCCCTAGGTCCAACGGACAGGTTGAGCGGTATAACCGCACGATTCTCGATTCCCTCAAGGCACTGAGCATTAAACATGGTGAAAAGAGCTGGGACAGTCATCTTGGACGAGTTCAATGGGGACTCAATAACACTATACAGAAAACTATAGGCAGAACACCGGCAGCGGTGATGTTTGGAACTTGTATGAATAGCGAATTTAATCCCATGCTTAATAATGCTACTGCAGGCACTCGTAAGGATGATGACTTCACAGAGATTCGCGAAAGTGTTAAGGGTCGGATAGATCTAGAGCAGGTCAAGCAAAAGGAGAGGTATGACATAGATAGAAAACCTTCCCGTTCCTATAGAGTAGGGGACCTTGTTAAAATAAAAAGAACTTGTTTTTTAATAATAACGGACAAAGCAAAAAATTGGTGTCTTCCTTCATAGGTCCATATCGTGTTAGCAAGGTCTTAGGCAGGGACCGTTATGTTCTAGCCACGATACCAGGCCTTGTTGATACACAGCACAGACGGTCGACAACCTTGGCCGCGGATCGCGTGAAGCCGTGGATTCATGTGACTGCCTTAGAGGTCAATGATGATATCGATGAGAGTTCTGATAGTGAACTTGATGATTCTGGCAGTATATTGAGTTAAAATAAAATCCTTACCTTTATTGCATGGAATGTGCGAACAATTACTTACACAGATATTATTCGTTGTTACAGAGCAAGTACGCGAGAATCGATCGGATCGCGGCTTGGTGCAACGAGTGTCAAGGCAAGACCTACGGCAGCCACTATGAGCATTTATCGATCGGCTCGTACTGGCGTCGATAGGCATCCTGATTAATCGATCGTTTAGGAGGTTAGGGCACCCTGATTAATCGATCGTTCAGGGAATAATAGTATTCTGATTAATCGATCGTTCAGAATACTCGTATGCATATTTTAGCACGACATAATCGATCGGTCGTGACTTTGGTTTTTTTGACCCAATTAATCGATCGTTTGGGTTCACTATATTTAGTACCAGCAAATCGATTGCTGACGGATTTAACATCTTGTTACTTGTAATGTTATTAAAGTTGTTATTGTTAATTATCGAGACTATCTGATAGACAACGTTTATTACTTGTTTTTCAGTCGGAATATTACCATTTTTGTTAAATTTGTGAAGTTGTTTAGTGACACAATTAATCGATCGTTTGTGTTCACTGTACTTAGTTCCAGTAAATCAAATGCTGATGTTTTTAAATTATTCTATTTAAACTAGTGCCTAGATTACTTATAGGTATTTATTAAATAACAAGTTCATTTGGTAAATAATGGTATAAAGCCGTTTAGTTCCATACTCGGCACGTTCTTTTTCACAATCAATTACATAATTTTAAGTTGTCATATTTTGTAATACTGTCATTGTATTTTTTTTTTTTTTTGGGACGTAACGTTATTAAGCTACTGACCAAGATACCCGATTGTTAGGTTACCACCTGGTGTCGTGTGCAGGGACGCACACGATGTCAGGACGGACGATTGTTAGGTTTCGGGATTTTACCAGTCAATTTCCTATGCTTTCAGAAATAATTTTATTTAAATATACTAATTTAATCGCTCTAATCGTGTGAACACATCTTAAATGCTTTATATTTTATTATGTAAACTGGTAACATTAATTCCGTAAGGCTAAAATGGCAATACTTCTATCATTTGATTTGTAAAATGTATGGCGCGAGAATGAAGCGGCTCTCTGATTGGATCACGAGACTGACGTGGCGTGAGGTCGTGAGCCAATCAGGGTGCTGGATTTTCCCTCCATCGGCGAGATTCTTGGTCAGGAGCTGGTGCCCGAGCGGGCATTCTGGTGTTGAACGGCAAAGACAACTAACAATTATTAAGATAGTTACCGATCTGTTATTGCTGTAATAGTGTACAAAATTGTTAATAAACCTATTTAAAGTCGTTGGAGTTTTCCTTCAAGTGTTGCCGCCTTTGACCGATTATAATAGTAATCTAATTCTTTAAGAAATTCATCAATAGACTTTTTACATTCGCGACAGCTAAGATCTCTTATTTTTAGTCTTTTGCTTATTTTGTTATATACGCTGGGGCCAAGATAATTTGGAAAGTTCTGAGCAAACCTAGTCTTACATTTAGGAATTTTGTAAACTATATCCAACCTTCGCCTAGTCCCCGAGTCTGGTTTCATTTTGTGTTGTGCACTAATTAAAAGCCGAATGAATAGTTTCCGTACAGAAAGAACATTGCTTTTTTTATATAGGAGATCAGTAGGATACCTGTAGCCAAAATGTAATAATATTATCTACATTATACACAAGCCGATACCTTCCCCACTGCTGGGACACAGGCCTACTCTCGGTGAGAGAGAGTGGGCCATAATCCACAATTTAGGCTGAAGATGACGTGCAAAAAAGTTTATACAAATCTACTTACAGAAATAAAATAATTTACATAACAGACCTGTAACTGTACTGTTTTGTTGGGGGGACAGGGGCAGACAAAACTGCAGGACGGTGCTGCATCTTCCATCACTGTGTATTACTTGCACGTATTTCGATTTACTGGCTTGAGCCTACGTTTTAATCTAACCTAGGTACTCGATGAACCCACAATTTTGTTTGGAAGTTTTCAATTCATTTTAAAACGGGGTAGAAATCAAGATTTCATACACCTAGGTAGGTATATGTGACTTATTTAAATCAAAGACGCTGAAAACGCCTAAAATAATAATCCTCTATAACTGTTCTACCTACTTTATTCAGTTTAGAGACAGTTCTATCAGTCCTGTGCTCTCCGATACGAAGTAAACTATACAGGGTGTTTGGCAGAACGTTGAACATACGAAAATGGTGGATAGGTGGGGTCATCAGCCACTTACTCAGCCCTTATTTATTTGGCCCTGGCCCACTGGATATTTAAAAAAAAAAAATTTCTTTCTTCTTGTTTCACCACTTTCTTAACTTTAAAGTGTAATTTTTATTAAAAATGGGTAAAACAGGCAATATTTTTTTTTTTTTTTTTAATCTTTTATCTTGGCAGATTCTTATAAAATTATTGCTTTATTCAGATGTTAGCTAGAAAAAAAGTTATAAGTAAGTAGTAAGTACTTACAGAAAGATGTAAAAAATACTTAAAAATTAATTTCAACGTGCATATTTTTTTTTTTTTTTTTAATATCCAGTGGGCTAGGGCCAAATAAATTAGGGCTGAGTAAGTAGCAGATGACCCCACCTATCCACCATTTTCGTATGTTCAACGTTCTGCCAAACACCCTGTATATTAATAAGTATCCGTTAAAAATGTGTTAAACGTGTTAAGAGTGGTGCTACAGTAGCGATAGGGTAAATTCTGACAGCAGTAACTATTATAAGTAATATTTACAAACTTATTTTCACCATTTCAGCGGTAAGACGTCCACTGCTGGACAAAAGCCTCTCCCATTCGGACAGGGGGGGATTGCCATAATCGCCACGCGTAGCAGGCAGGTTGATGATCGCACCATGGTGGTATCATGCATAAAGAACGTTGCTCCCTATCGTTTTACGAAACCCACGGGAAGAAACAGGATCGTAAGTACTATTCTTTACGTCCGACACCAGACGGTCCAAACTTATTTTGGACTACGTACTTAGTTGAGGTTTGGTATACTGGACTCTCTCTAACTATTCAAGTAACTAAAAGTATTAAATTTTGTAACTCGGCACACTTCAGTCTGTTACTAACTGCTACATTCATACCATACCCGCGCTAGCGTAATTTTGGCGGGTTTCGGAAATGTTCTTTATTGCTTATAGCTGGACATTTTTTCAACTTATCCTTCGTATTTTTTTTTTGTGGCAATTCATATTTCATTTTCACTGTCTCGGTATCTGTTTACTATTTCTTTAAATATTAATATGTCTCTTTATATTCCTGTTTCTGTGGACTCTTTGTTATGTTAATTTTTTATTTTTATATGCTTTACGTTATTTTTTGGCTTGTGGTTTAGTGTAGAGGTCTTGCGGGCACTCTGTCCGCCCACTGAATGACCTCAGGAAAGTATATAATATATTAGCACGTGCATAGTAGTTACGTGCTTTTTTTTTGTGGGTGGTAAATCATCAAATGACGTCCCACTCTAGGTGGAGCTGAAGGGCGTGTCAGACTTTTACTACTAACACTCACCCGTGTTCCTTCAGTTACCCGTATGCCAGGGCCACAGTATCTCTTTCGAACAAATCTCGCAACCCTCCCAGGTTCCTTCATATTTGACGGTTCTACTTACGTCTACCATCCATACTACTTATATAGGTTTAATTAATTATGATAAATCAACCAAAACTATTCCCTTGTCTTGAACAGGTGGGTAATTAATTTGAGCAACGGGTATTTTAACGACATTTCTTGATATAATAACGTATTGATGTATGTATTCAAGGATCACGAATTAATATTTCCGATTCCCACTTCGAGCTATACCATGAATAATCGTATATCAGAGAGCTAAATAAAATATGGGAAACCTAGTGTAGCAATCACTAATATATAAATGATAATAAATTTGTAGTCGGTACTCGAATAAATGGACATATGCTTTTAGACACTGTCATTAATATACATTTAGCCAATTAGGTGATAAAAAGTTAAATAAGAAAACAACAACAGCATTATTATATAAACTGACACAGATAGTTGCATGTTTTCGCAGCTGCCATCTTGATTTTTCATTTTGACCTCTCCATCAGTTCCAGCACCCTAGAAAACCATGAAAACTGTTTCACTCAGTCTCTGTCTCTTTCTATTATTTAGAATAAAAAGTCGTTTCTCGTAACGTAAAGTATTTTTCTATACGTAGTGATTCCTTAAATTTTACTCCTACAGCAAGCTGCGTTTAAAAACTTCGTTCCAATATGTGAATCAATTATTCAAGCCTAAAATCTATACTAATATTATAAAGCTGAAGAGTTTGTTTGTTTATTTGATTGAACGCGCTAATCTCAGGAACTACTGATCCGAATTGAAAAATCTTTTTATGTTGGGTAGCCTATTTATCGAGAAAGGCTATATAACATTACGCTACAACTAAGAGGAGCGGAGCAGTAATGAAAAAAGGTTGCAAAAACGGGGAAAATTGCACGGGTAGGCGATTCGACGCGACGGGAAGGCTCGGGGAGCAAGAAATTTTACGCAGACGAAGTCGCGGGCAGAAGCCAGTATGGAATAAAATCGTAGTACTGTATACTTCTGAGTGAATCGAATTATTTAATATTCTGGAGGAAGTAAGTGCACTTCACCAGCTCCTCCCGTCAAACCAGCTGCGATTTGAACAGGTACTTCAAGATTTGCACTAGTTAAATTTTCATCGTGTTGAAGTACCTACTAGTAGATATGGCTAGAACCTTGGAAAGTACTTTTGCTCCGGTACGACGAATACCTGGAATATGATTGTTATACATACACTAGCTTTTGCCCGCGGCTTCGCCCGCGTGGATGTCGGAAATTAATGCAAGAGGACGTACTACCGCAATAAGAATGTTTTATTCCAGGTTATGTAGGTAATATAGACTCTGTGTGCTATTTTCGATCCAGATCCATTCAGCCATTTTTGTGTGATTGAGAAACAAACACCCAATCATACATATTTTCACATTTATAATATAATTAGTAGTAGGATTATAACTCATATTACTTAGGATTCATAGTTTATGAGAACATCATGTGTGTTGGTGTTTTTAAAATAAGAGTAATAGTATTCAGAGTAAGAAGACTGCGACATAGGGCTTGGTTTAGTTGAATATAAGTCTTCCTGGTTTTTCTTAACGATCCTATTTTACCTATACAGACACTCAATCATTTACCAGACACCGAACGTAATTATAGGAATAGTACTTTTGCCAGTGGCTTGGCCCGTATAGCTGTCGGAAAATATCACCCGGGAACCTACTACCGGGATAAAGTAGGTATCCTATCTGTTATGTATCCATTATATAATACATCTTTGTGCCAAATTCGATCTAAATCCGTTTGGCAGTCTTTGCATCATTGAGAAACAAACATCCAAAAATCTAAACATCTAAGCCATTTCGCGGTCTCTTACTTGGAATAATACTATTAGGTTTATTTTGAGTATAATGAACACATATGATATTCGCAATTACTATGAAGCCAATGTAATATGAATTACAATCCTACTTATCCTGTACTACCCGGCAGCTGCCAACGGATGGACGGGACGGACGTACGACCTGCTGCTCTGCGCCCGCTTTTTAAATCTCTAATATTTTCTAAGATATTCATTTAAATTACATGCTGTAAAGGGCCATATTGATTTATATTAAATGCACAATGTATTTAAGGTACTTAATTGGATAAGGATTAATGCTGTATTGCTTAAAATCGCTTCGTAAATAAGCCCTTATTTTTCGTAAAAAGTAAAAGATAAAAATGGTTATTGTGGGTTATCCCTAAGAGATAGACATATACCATTGCGGACATTTTTGTAGGCTTTTTTAAAGTGTACAATACTGTAGTACATTACTTTGATCTATTTCGTAGGATTCAGCCAGGGTTTTTCGAATTTTGAGACGTATGTCAGTGTAGTTTTCGAAGACAGTTATTTTTTTCTAAAATAAAAGATTTTTTCTAAAATAAAAGTAGCTTAAGTTACTCATTGTTACATCAGCTATCTGCCAGTGAAAGTCCCGTCAAAATCGCTCCAGCCATTTCAGAGATTAGCGGGAACAAACAGACACACAGACAGACAGACTAAAATTGTAAAAAATGTTGTTTTGGTACATTTATCGTGTATACATCCATATACACTTAGTAAAAAGTGGTTATCTTAATATTAAAAACAGACACTCCAATTTTATTTATTTGTATAGATGTATAAATAAACTCACACCTTTCTCTCATGGGCGTGGGCCGAAACTGCTAAATAGCTTACGATTCTTACATACCACTTTTGCCTCGTTTACGTTCTTACATCTGGTCATACATTCACGCCAGTTATGAGTACTACGCACCTGACCTTTCTGAAGAACAATATTATTATATCGTCCTCCAAAACCAGTACGAAGCTGCGCAATGTTTCCTCTGTTTACATTTAAGGGTACGAGCATTGATCACTAGATCTGTACCCTAACAGTGTAACACACTTTTAATCGGATCACGCTTGTGACCACGACTAACGTGGCAGTTTTAATGTCGAAATGAAAGACATTCTAATTGTTTGCATTAGAGTGCAGGCTGGGCTTGCTCATTTTGTATGTAATGGCGATTTGTTTGTAGCGCCAGCTCACAGTTGCAACGGAAAAACGAATTGTTGATATTTTGAATGTCATATTCAAATAACTTTACTATCACGCCTATTTATCCCGAAGAATTAGGCATAAGTGGAGGCTGCGGGTGGCTAATTTGGGGCTGTTTCATCGGTCGAGCAATCAGGCTTAAAAAAGTAGTACTCAGTATACACGCCGCACTGAGAGGATGTACGATCGTGGGATCGGTCGCATATGGTATACAAGTATCTCCTGGGCCCCAGACCATGGTAATAAAAGGAACAATGTAGTATTAGTCGATAAAACTCCGACTTGACCCTCCATTTTTGCTAAACTGAGGGCCTGAGGGTATATATGTGGTAAGTCCCACGGAAAAAAAAACATCTTTAGTACTCCTACATTTCCTCAGTTATAATTAAGTCCTCTATAATATTGGGCGATGCTATTACCATCAACCATGAACGAATCCTCGTGGTTGAAAAATCATTGATGGAAAAGCCCAATAATTTACACTTATCACAACCTAGGAATCGAATCCACCCAGGTCCTTATGTTGTTATGCAGTAAAGAATACAATTACTAGTTCAATAGGTCAAAATAAATCACACGAAACACACAAAGAGACAAAAACAGAAAAGCAAAAAATAATAAACCTTAAAATTATGACTCGGCGCTTTGAGTGATCTTTGTTCATTGATTTTTCAGCGCAGACTCAAAATTTTAAGGTTTATTATTTTTTGCTTTTCGTTTTTTCGGCGATTTAATTTTTTGTTAAAAAGTTTTTAATTTGTAATTTTTTGTGGCTTTAATGTACTAATAATACTTGGCAAGGTATACCCTATCCAATGAAAAAAGAATTATCAAAACTGGACTACTCTGTACAAAGTTATGCGTGGTTATACATTACAATCAATGAGTGAACAATCAATCATCCCCTGTTTTCCGACCCTTAGGGTTCGATTTTGTTTTCTAAATTTATATGGGACCACCCTCGGAGTATACCCTTTCTAATAAAAAAAGAATTATCACAATCGGACTACTATGTAAAAAGTTATGCGTGGTCATACATAAGAAAAAAACAAACAAAAAAAAATATACGCTTCGAATTGATAACCTCCTCCGTTTTTTTTTCATCGGTTAAAAATAAACAGTAAAAGTTAACATTTCCAACCTGAAAATGCAGAATGTAATGAATAAAAACCCGAGGTGAAAGGTGATACATTTCAGAATAAAAATGATCATCTGAATGAATAATATTAATAGAAACGTGGATACGGAACCAGGACAAGCCACGACATTAGCATTCCTCGGAAGTACACTGGTTGTGATAGAAAATAGTGTTGCACCTCAACAGCAAGCTATCGATACTTTTATGGTGGTTATGTGACTTTTGTCAAGGAAAGTGTTGGTATTTTAATTTTACTGAAACTTTCTTATATGCAATAGGTATTAACTTATATAAAGATTGATAAACGTCCGTCAATATAGTCTTCTAACTTTTATTCCATATGAGTAATAATTATTAGTCGCTCAGTGGTCGAAATTCCACCATAATTAATTTAAATTTCCAGTTTGAACTAATGCATTATTATATAAAATATTAGCTTTCTGTTCTCCTGCTTCATATAAACGATTTGATATGACGATTTGATTGTGCCAAATTTTATACTCCTCCGTCTGTGTAATTTTTGTAAAAAAGGGATACAAAGTTTTGCTTAAGCGAAATATTATTCTACTGCTCATTATGAGAAGGTTTTATTTAATTCAACCAATAATTAATCTGTGTACCAATACTGGCTTAAAGTTTCACGTATACTCTGCAGTCCTTATTCCCTATCATCATCATCAACCACAGCCAGACTTCACTCACAGCTGAGTACCTACAGGCCTCTTTGTTCTTATACCAAACCCCACACTCCAGTCCCAACCTCATCCAGGTTCTAGGCGTGATGCTAACAATACTTTTAAGATGATACTCAAATTCCAGTATCGAAACTATGGCTTATCAAGGTCAACTATCGATATTCGTCCGTCAAGGTCGACTATCGATATTCCAACTATGTAAGATGTACAACCCTACATAGTAGAAAATAAGCAAAGTTTTCTGTCAACACGTTGCTACATCATAACTCGTAATAAGAACACCGACTTTGATACAGATGCCGTGTAATTGCAGGGGCAACCCAGCATGCTTATTCTGTGAGTAGTTTCTTATCGAAGGCGAAAACTGTGAGCGTGCCTCATACACACACTTCCGAGGAAGACACCAACAGATTTTAATGTACCAGTGCACGCATTATCGTGCAGCTCAACTTGGAACTTAATGAGCTCAACGATTCGAAGAACAAACAATACCAAAGAAAGGACATTCGGGTAAGCCGCATAAACTACTCAAACTGCCAGACTATTATAAAAATGTGAAACAATGATCCACATAGTAGTTAAGAAAGCCTATGTGCACACTTAACTGAATTTGTTACTGTTTCAGTTTCTGAATCTGTATTCCGAATAAAGTGCGACAGAGACGGACGTATTGTTCGTCTTCCTTATTAGGTTACCTGTTTAAGAGGCTAAACTTTAAGTATACCTTATACGACATTTTAGTCGTAATTATTTTAAAACTACACGACGCCGGCATGTCCTAGCTGACTGACCCCTAAGAAGAAATGCCGAAGCACACCCATGTCATGATCTCTTTACATTCCAAACATTATACTATTTGGACTTTACGTAACAATGCAGGGTCATGTCTAGAGAGACTTTTTGAAAAAAAAGTCATTGCAGCTATGAGCGGACCAGTCCCAACAGACGGCATGCATTCATCAGTCATCGTATAGCTCAATCCTATTATTGGTAGTTCAACGACCCAAGCGACATTTGTCTGAACTCAGTAACTGAGCCAGTTATACGCTGCTGAATTTAGCCAAACCATCGCAAAATGTGCGCTGCAACAAGACGCAGAGATGCCGTTTGCGTCTGAAAGAAAGAAAAAAAATGTTTATTCTGCACAAACAAAACGCACATTACAAAAAAAGATACATAAAATGCACACAAATAAGCCAAAAGCCCCGTACTCATGTAGAAAAAGTATACACCAGAGTAGTCGAGTAGTCGTACCGACCGACGCCGACGTCCTGCAGGTAGCGATCAATTTCTCTGAGTTTTCATCACGTCCGATTAAAAACATCGACATCAAACGTATCGACGTTGAAATTTACAATAGAAACACACGTGGACCTTCCCCAGCACTCACAGCAAGACCGACGCTGACCTGTCGCAAGCGACTGTCGTCAAGTCCGCGAGTGCGCCGTGCTGCAACAACTACCGAGAGCGTGCAAATCCCACACCCTGCAAGTTGACTATGCAACTCGACGCCATTTGTTCAGAGCTTTGAAAAAAATTAAAGAATACTAGCTATTGTTAGCGGCTTCACCCACTTATTATACATATAAAAACCTTTCTCTTGAATCACTCTGTCTATTGATGAAAACCACATTAAAATCCGTGGCGTAGTTTAAAAGATCTAAGCGTACTGACGCGGGAAGCTTATTTGTTTTATACTATGTAAAGATTCTCGACTGCAACTTGTCGTCGCGTTTAGTCGCTAAGCTGTCGCAGTAGCATGTCGTATAGTGCGCGACAAGTCTCCTTAAATGACGTCCGTCTTCCACTATGTTACCGAAGCGTGTATCCCATGCATGTTTTATCTCGCATTTTGCTTCAGCGCGCATGCATTCTTGTTTATCGTTACACGAGTAACTATTCAATGCATTCAATTGCTTTACAGCTGTATTCAGCGCTGTTTCGCTTCAAGCGTATAAATATAGCGGCTGATATCAAAATGAAGATTGTTGTTGAAGTTGCTGTAAAATGATGGAAGAGATTTCTAGAAGATACTTTTAGAGATATGTGTGTTGTATTTTAATCTGGCATATTAGGAAAACAAAAATACTAGAGATTCTGGTAAATAGTCTCTTTATAGGAAAAGTGAATTTATGATTGACTGGCTGCTGCCCGCGTTTTCACCCGCGTGGATATTGGAAATTATCCCACGGGAACGAGTTCCTGGAACAAAAAGTAGCCATGTTACTTCTTACAATATAAAACATATGCCAGTGAAAGTCACGACAAAATCGGCCCAGCAGTTTGAGAGATTAGCAAGAACAAACAGATAGACTTACAATTTTTATTTTTTTTAATTGTTTTTTTGAGGTAAGTAGTATATACTTTCATATGCATTTAGTGAATAGCTGCTAATTTTAAAATACAAACAGACTCTTCAATTTTATTTATTTTTATAGATGTATTAGATTATAACATCAAACTGTTATTTGTCTCGGTCAAATTTAATCATTGTTTTCACTAAAGACTGCCAGTAAATGCATAAAAGCGTACCTACTTTATGAAACAATCATCATAAAGTGAAAAAGTGTATTTACCGACTTTTACTTTTACCGACTCATAAACTACGGAACCTTTATATGAGATTTTGTCTGTAAACGTAAAATAAGTGATGTTGTAACTCTAAGACTTTAAGAGGCTATCCGAGAGTTTGTAATGAACAGTCAAGGAATAAATATGTTAAGCACATTTATGTGCACCTTATTATTCTTTCCAGTACTTTATTTTATTTTTCTAGCATTATAAAGAGGCAAAAGTTTGTAGTGTAGTGCTGAGCAGTGGTGGCTCAGTGGTAACGGCCGCGACTTACGAGCAGTAGGTCGTGAGTTCAAACCCAAGCAGGCGCATTACTTTGTGTAAGTTATTTCATCGCCACTGCTCTCAAAACGGTGAAGGAAAACATCGTGAGGAAACCGGCATGTCTTAGAACCAAAAATTTGAAGACATGTGACATCTACCAACCCGCACTGGGCCCGCGTGGTGGATTATGGCCCACTCCCTCTCACCAAGAGGAGGCCTGTGTCCCAGCAGTGGGAACATTATAGGCTGATGATGATGATGATGAAAAGTTTGTAAGTTTGTTCGTAGGGGGTAATGTCTGGAACTACCAGCCGGGTCATCCTCATGTTAGCTGAAAGGCGTCCACTGCTGGACATAAGGCCTCTCCCATTAGGGGGGGCGGGAGTTTGCCATAATCGCCACGTTTGGCAGGCGGATCGCAGTACGGTGGTAAAATGCATAGAGAACGCTGCTGCCCATTATCTAGTAAGTCCCTTAGTCGCCTTTTACGACACCCACGGGAAGAAATGAGATGGTAGGTAATATTGTTTACGTCCAACAGCACACGGACAATTTTTTTTACCGTAGCTTGGAAATTAGGAATTTTAAAAATTAGCTTACAAAGTGATTTTTTTTTTCGGTGGCAGAGATTTTAAACCTTTCTTCAGATGTCTTTTATCTTTATTTTCAAGAAATTTTACTGTATTTATTTTTAAGTAAGGGCAATAACCCATTTTAAACATTCACCCGCGGTTGGTTTTGATATCATTCCGATTTCCAGACCACAAAATTTTGTAAGAGGGTACAAAAATCTCTCTCGTTCGCAGTACAATGGTTACCAAAAGCAAATATGAATAGATATTGTAATAAGTAGGTACGCACTGCCGTAGTTCTTTTAAAGGTACCCCTAATATATGCGCATATTGTGCATGAATTTGCCGGAAACGTTTTGTTTACGAATCGACGAGGGTTGATGTACCTACAGTCAGGGAAATAACATCAAAATCAAAGTCATTTATTCAAATTAGACTGAGAATCAACAATAATCGAACAAAAAAATTTGCTACAAAAAGACAGTCCCCTCAAACGCCCGCTCTTCTCAAATTCCTAGTGATTTAGCTGGGAAGCAGTGGCTTATATTACAATAAAATGCCATTTTTTAAAACTATTATTTATGTAAGTAAGAGCTCAGTGTTTACCACTGGCCCATCACGACAGCCCAGTGGTAACATGCTTCGCTTCGTTTTCTCGTGCACGAAGTTGCAGATCCGGTCGGTGAAAGAAAACATTGAAAGTATACACGCCTTACACAAGCGGCATATCTTAGGACAACCAACATAACGTTGTCTGATCCCAAACTAGGCAGAGCCTGTACTATGGTAACCAGACAACTGAAAAATATACTTATATATTTCTAAATACATACATATTATAGATATAAACACCGGGAGGGGACGCCCTAGTAGGACATATAGGGACCTTATTGGTGATATTCTTCAGAGAGGTCAGGTGCGTAGTACTCGCAACCGGCGTGTGTATGACCAATTGTATGAACCTAAACGAGGCAAAAGAAGTGTGTAGAGATCGTAGCAGGTGGCGTTCCGTGGTTTCTGCCTATCCCCATGGGAAAAAGGCGTGATTGTTTGTATGTATGTATGTATTATAGATAAATTACACAGAACAAATGATTGAGCTCATCACACAAATATTTGTCCTGGGTGAGAATCGAAACCACGTCCTCAGTCTTAGCAGTCAGGGTCACAAACTACGAGTACTAGACTAACAGGCCAGCCCGGTGATCCGATAAATAATTGTATCATCATCATAATTTCAGCCGAAGAACGTTCACTGCTGGACATCATCGCTACTTCGACCTGTTCTGTGCTTCTCGCATCCAACGTATTCCTGCGGCCTTCACCAGGTCATCGGTCCATCTTGTGGGCCTTCCAACGCTTCGTCTTCCAGTACGCGGTCGCCAGTCCAGAACCTTCCGACCCCATTGGCCATCTGTTCCGCGAGGAATGTGTCCTGCCCACTGCCACCTAAGTACCGTGTGGTGCCGGACGTAAAGAATAGCATCATCCAATTTCTTGCCGTGGGTGTCGTAAGAGGCGACTAAGGGACTAACTAGAGAATGGGCAGCAGCTTTCTCCATGTATTTTATTAGTACCATACGGCGATCGCCAACCCGCCTGCCAAGCGTGGTGATTATTGCAACCCTCCCCTCCCCCCCCAAATAATGACAAGCACAAACAAAATTATTGTATAATGCGACATTTTTAACGGCTACTAACGGCTGTTATGTCATACCGTGCAAATATTGAGTCCTCGTTACGGTATAAATTAATTATGTGAGGAAATAGTACTGACTACAGTAGAGCTTTTGTCGCCCAAAAGTCGATCTAACTTACATCGGTGATCTACCTCAACTCCAAATTGAGAAAGAGCTAGATGATCCCTTATCTCTGGATGAAGTTGTCTGTGCTATAAAAGAACAACAAAATAAACGTGCGGTTGGCTTGGACCTTATACCAGGTGAGCTGCTAAAATGTGGCGGTATTGAGTTGCAGACGCTGGTCTGGGAATTATTTGTTCGCATGTGGGAGGTGGAACAAGTTCCTAAGACATTTAAACTCTCCCGCATTAGGGCCCTTTATAAGAACAAGGGTGACCGAGCGGATTGCAATTCTTACCGTGGCATTTCACTCCTTTCAGTCCCCGGAAAGGTTTTCGCCAGAGTGTTGCTTAACCGCCTAAGAAAACTGTCTGAAAAGATCTTGCCAGAAACGCAGTTTGGTTTCCGACCGGATAGGGGTACTTGCGAGGCAATCTTCGCGGTCCGACAGCTGCAGGAGAAGAGCAGAGAGCAAGGTAGACACTTGTATCTCTGCTTTGTCGATCTGGAAAAAGCATTCGATAGCGTTCCTCGTGAGGCCCTTTGGATGGTACTGCAAAAACTTGGGTGTACGGAAAAGTTCGTAAGACTTGTGCGTCTCTTACATGATGACATGGAGTGTTGTGTGGTGGTCGAAGATGAACAGTCGCAGTTCTTCTCCGTTACCTGTGGCGTGAAGCAGGGCTGCGTCTTGGCTCCCACTCTTTTCGCCCTTTATTTTGCAGTGGTCATTCGCGAGGTCCTTGCGATATCCTCAGAGGGTGTCCGGCTGCGTTTTCGAACAGATGGCAGTCTTTTCAATTTGTCGAGACTAAAGGCAAGCACTAAAGTCTGTCTTGCACATATTCAAGAAATTATGTATGCAGATGACTTGTGTTTTGTGGCAGAATCTCCGGAAGGTCTTCAACAACTTGTTACGAACCTTCACGAGCAGTGCTCTAAATTTGGCCTGAAGATCAGCGTCAAGAAGACGGAAATTATGACACTGGACGTTCATGGTCATGAGACGCTGAACATTAAGCTTGGTGAGGACGTATTGAAGCAGGTTGATAAATTTCGATATCTGGGGAGCACATTAACATCGAAGTGTGACCTTGACGCCGAAATCAACAGCAGGATCAGTGCTGCTGCTGCAGCCTTCGGTAAATTAAATGCCAGGGTCTTCTGCTCACACGACTTAAAGCTTGCCACAAAAATATCAATATATATGGCTGTTGTACTACCCAATATTTTGTACTCTGCCGAGACATGGACACCGTATCGACGTCACATTCAACAATTGGACCGATTTCATCTCAAATGCCTACGTACAATTCTCAACATTCATTGGTCTGATCGAGTGCGCAATACTGAAGTATTGAGACGAGCAAACGTGAGAGGCATCGAGGCGAGGATTTTTTTGGACAAGATTTGTTATGTATTTAAATTCATATTTGATTATTCAATTAAGTTTGTATGCTTTATTTGTAAGCTAAAGTCAAAGGATTTATTCCAAATAGGCACAAAGGTAGATTCGTATCGACAAAAATGGGCAAGAAACTCCACCAATACTCTTTTATCATGTTTTCAACATTAGTATACAATATTTATATAATTATTATATGTAAAGACGATGTACCTAGAATAAAAGTACCAACTGCTAAACTTATATGATCTCTTTAAGCAAATAAATTACTTATTTTTGGATCATCACGGGATCTTGAATATGTACCTGTACAGGGTGACTTGTAACTTGGCATATTTATTCCAGGACGTGATAGTGTGACTTATTTACAACATTTAAACACCCCAAAAAGTCTTGTCAAATGTATGACGTTGGTCAGGGCTGTCTTTCGTAGATCTCTGGCAGTTGGTAAGGGTTGTCAGAAGCCTGAAAGCTTGATAACCAGTCTGTCTAAGGGGAATCTTACTGTTTGGTACTAAATGGCCGGGACGACGGAGGGGTATAAAGGAGACGAAGGAGGAGGGGCCGCCGCCAAGACGAGCAAGCGCCGACCACCGATCGGGAATTCATTCAAAAAAACAACCGTTCGATACACACGAGTACTGTTCGCGTCGCGTACCTCCACCTTGATTTAATACTGTTTTTATTATAGGTGTTCATCTACAGTCCTAGTATATTATTTCCAGAGTTTCCTTACACACGTCGATAGGGACCTGGATCCTACACACTTACTACCCAGTAACTGATTTGTGAAGGTCAGATAGCCAGTCGCTCTATGTAAAATGCTGACATTCATCCGCATCCGAAAACTGACTCCAACATACTCAGTTGGGAAAAGGCGAGGCAGATAATGATGTAGGTAGGTACCTTACAAATATGTTTTCATGTTTTCTTTTATCGTCTTCAGAAGCATCAAAAGAAGATCGTACCAACTTTGTTAAACATTTTTTCTTAAAATTACTAGCCAGCGATTATCCAAAATTTAAAGTTGCGTAACTCGCAAAAGTATTTCAATTAAAATTGTTTATGGAAGCCCTCCATTAAGTAGGACGAGCGTCCATTTTGTTAATACATCTTTTGCAGTGCGATGCTCCGGCTTATTAGACAATTTGCCCGAATCTATTCACCAGAATCGATGGCGGAATCGACATTTAAACACACATAAAAGCGAAATGTCACTCATTCATAAATTCACTCGCAGATTGATCACGAAATCTCAAAAACTACTGGACCTACAAAGATAAAATTTGGCACAGAGGTGGATTATGAGTAGGAGACGTCAGCTAAGAAAGGATTTTAGGAAACTCTTCCGTAACGTAAAAGAGGGTGGATTTTTGTATGAAAGTCCGTCACTGTTAAAGCTAGGTTCTTCAAATTTTGTGTTTAGGTTGACGATTAATAATTAATTCATACACGTCTCAGCGTTTATGTTCATTCTACCCCTGAAGAGCTGAAAAGGGGATGAAGTTGTGTGGAAAGTCCTTAATTTTCAAAGTAAACCAATTCAAACCAAAAAAATATTAGCCAAATATTTGGCATGGTCAAAACGTGTAAAAAAAAAATCTTGAAGACTATTTAACATATTCACAAGGATATCCCAATAAATCTAGACCCAATCCAGTGCTGAGACAGCTGTGCTGACTGCTTCAACAGAATCTATTCAGGACCTTCACTCCTAAGGGACTAGCCCAACCGTAAATCACTCACATGTTTCTTTTTATCAAAGAACGCGTGTAAATTACTTTTACTGTAGAACGTAGGAACAATTTATACTGACTTGAAAAGAAAGTATTAAAAAAGGGCAGGTGGAGATGTTAGCTATCAGTATGTTTTCTAATTGGCATTTTCATTACATAATCAGTTTACGTTCCCACTGCTGGGCCACAGGCCCTCTCTCCATAAGGGGGAGTGGGCTGCCACGCGGGCCCAATGCGGGTTGGTAGATGTCACATGTCTTCGAAATTTTGTTTCTAGGACATGCCAGTTTCCTCACGATAATTTCCTTCTCCGTTTTGAGAGCAGTGGTGATGAAATAATTAACACAAAGTACAGCACCTGCCTGGACTCGAACCTACAACCCGTAAAGCGCGGCCGTTACCACTGAGCCACCAGTGCTCTCATTTTCACTACATTTTTTTATTTTCAGACAATACTATCAATTTTGTTAGCAAAGTAAATGCTGTAAGTCCATCTCTTGATTCTGCTATTTGCTTTGTAAGAAAAACAATGAAAGTTCACACATAAACGCACACAATTTTTGAAGACCGGACAGTCACACCTTTACCTACCCTCAATCACACTCTGGATGCTGTTTCGGGCATCGTTAGAAGAGTGCAGCAAGAAACGGGCTGAATCGGAATGATAACTATATGTATTTAGGGACAAATTTAAAGCTACAGGCTCAGCGGGTTGGCTCGACCAAGGGTCGGGGCGGACATGGATTGGGACGTCGCGGCGGGTGAGTGAGTTGAATGAGATTACTACTCTCCTGAAGAAAAGTTGTAGCGTCATCAGGAATGGTCAGTATAGCTGCATTTTTAGTGGGTTATATTTTGCATCACAGCTCCAAATCCACATCCTGTAAAATGTACATGTAAAACTATAAATACCGAGCTAATGGGTCATCATCTGCGTTTTCCCAACCATGTTGGGATCAGCTTCCAGTCTAACCGTATACGACTGAATACTAGTAGTAGTACATTTTACATAAAGCAGCTGCCTATGTGACGTCTACAACCCAGTTACTGGGTAGTACAATACCCTTTGGTAAGACTGGTTTAACACACTTTCGGGTTTCAGACGATTAACAAACATCTACGAATGATAGCCGGGATCAACGGTTGAACGTGCTCTCCGGGGTACTTGGTGGGGTCTTGGTATGTAAAGATGGTCACCCATCCATGGACTAACAGTGGCAAGCATAGCTTACCCTGATCGATCAAACCATGCGTTTATTATTACTTATTCCCAAACCCATATACAGGAAAAAAATCTAACCAGTGCGCAAATTTTTTGGTGGTTCAGTATCAGTAATAGAACACATTTCAACTATTTTTTTTTATTTTTTTCCGACCTTAAATCAGTAAACTGTGGACATCCTACATATTTCATTATATGATATCGACAATAGGAATAGGTCAGTAACCGCGCGCCGGCGTCGGTACTTCGAACTTCTTAAAATTTTGAGCGATCAAACAGCTGATAGGTACTTGTAGCTACGCTCGGTCATTCACCTTCGCCGCCAGTTTCAATATAAACATCTTCCGTTAATGATAACTTATTTTTTTTGTACTAAAATATTTCAAAATAAAAATTGCATGGTTATTATAACTCGTTTAAGTTTAATTTGTTATTTACGCCATGGGTTAAAACTAATCTTGTATATCTTAATGCGAATGACAGCTGGTACCAACAGCTTAATGTGCTTTCTGAGGCACAGTGGGATCTTTGTTTAAAAAGTTGGTCACCCTTCCACGGAACAACTGCAGCAAGCGTAGCTTACCCTGATCCATATAGCCACAAGGCCCTCGTCCAAATTGATAGGTAGGTAATATTATTTCTTAATCTGTGCTCGCTTAAATTAGTTGTTAAATAATACATTTATAATGGCACTTAATTAGAACATTTAAAACTGTTTTCCAGTTTTAGTTCTGATGTGAAAAAATATTAGTTAGGTAAGTACTTAAAAAACTATTTTTAATTAAAATGTCATCAACTATCTGGCATTAATTAAGTTTTAATGATACTCACCATAATAGGGTAACTCATTTGCCATAGGGGAATACCCTGAGTTAAAAAGACTCTTGTATAGAGCCAACATTTAACAAGTGTCAAAAAGTCGAAGGTCTTTTTAAGCTATTTTGAACTATTTTGGACACAGTAGAGCATACGGTGGAGATTTGCCCTGCCTGGGCGGAGCACCACCGTGTCCTCGTGGAGGCGGTCGGCGGCAGCGACCTCTCGCGTCCGACCCTGGTGCGAGCCACGGTACGGAGCGAGAGGGCATGGGAACCTTTCACCTCCTTCTGCGAAGCAGTAATGCTCGCGAAGGAGGAGGCGGGGCGCGTGAGGGAGTTGCAGTCTCTGCGCCCTCGCGTCCCTAGCCACCGCAGGAGGAGACGCCCCGGGCGTCGGGAGTCTATAGCGGACTCCTGGCCACCGTAGGCGCGAGCTTGCGGGCGGCGAGCAATGGGTAGCTCGCCGCCCGGTAAAGACCAGGCTCGGGTCGACGGCGCGTAGTGTTCTACGCGCGCCTCAAAGAGATGTCAGCAGCACTGAAGGGGTCTGCTAGGACCAATGCCTGCCAGGGTCGCGAGATTGTTCGAAAGAGATACCGTGACCCTGGCACATGAGCAACTGAAGGAACACGGGTGGGTTTTAGTCAGTAAAAGTCTGACACGCCCTCCCGCTCCGCCCAAAGCGGGAGAAGTTATTTGATGAGAAGAAACTCAACATTGAGAGTAGAAAGTGAGATGACTTTCAATATGACGACACCACAGGAAATAACAAAAATTGTACGTAAAATGGCAAACAAAGCGTCTTGTGGACACGATGACGTGCCAATATCGGTGATCAGAGATAATATAGAAATATTAGCGTATCCCTTATCTGAGTTCATTAATAAATGTATTGAAGAGTCTGTATTTCCTGAACAACTTAAATTGGCAAAGGTGGTTCCGCTACACAAAAAGGGTACAAGAACGGATCCCAAAAACTACCGGCCAATATCCTTACTACCAATTTTATCAAAAATTTTCGAAAAGATAATGAAAGCTAGATTAATGACCCACTTACATTTAAATAGAATACTAAATTATAAACAATTTGGATACCAAAAGGGGATAGGCACCTCAGATGCGATAGTCTAATAAATTGAATGACAAAATGAAGGTAGCTGGCTTATTTATTGATTTAAGTTCTGCGTTTGATACAGTAGATCACGAGCTACTTCTGGCTAAACTAGAGCATTATGGTATTACAGGAAAAGCGTTAAAACTTATGACATCTTATTTAAAAAACCGTAGAATGTTCGTAGAAATAAAAGACATTAACTCAAACAATTGTGACGGAAAGTGTGTGAATGAAGTAATATATAAGTCAAAAATGACCAACATAAGCCGCGGAGTTCCTCAAGGCTCAATCTTAGGACCAATATTATATTTAATTTTTACAAATGATTTACTAAATTTTATGAATAATACCCAACCCGACGCAGGACTTGTAATGTTTGCAGACGACACGACTGCCATACTCGGGTTGGCGACCCTTAAAAACTTAAATGAGTTGACAGAAAATGTAAATAAATGTTTAAAGAATCTTTCTGTTTGGTTTACAGCAAATAATTTAATAATAAACCCAAGCAAAACCAATGTAATGTTGTTTAAAACAACGTCACACAACAAAGATAGTATAGATGTCAAGCTTAAAAAGGAAAATATTGGACTGGTGGACGAAGTTAAATTTTTAGGAGTTTATATAGATTCCCTATTAAATTGGAAAAAGGAGCTCACCGCTATTGATTCCTCAATATCTTCAGCTTGTTACGCGCTAAGAAGCCTCAGGGACGATATTAATCTTAAGCAACTTAAATCTGTATATTATGCATTAGTAGAATCCAGATTACGATATAGCATTATGTTTTGGGGGAGCAGTTACGGGTATAATTGCCAAAGAGCATTCATTCTACAGAAACGTGCATTAAGAACGATTGTCAGAATCCCACAACAAGAGTCATGTAAAGAATATTTAAAAAAATTAGGTATTTTAACAGTGCCAAGTTTATATGTATTAGTACTACTCAGCCACTTTGCGAAATACATACACGAGCACGAATCACAGGAAGAACGAGAACTTAGAGAGAAATCTAGAAGAAACGTTATAAAAAATAAAATAGCGCCGAAACTTAATATTACTGAACATTGCTCTAAATACCAAGCAGTAGAATTATTTAATAAGTTGCCTACTGACTTAAGATCATTGATTTACAAAGGTACACTATTCAAAGCCAAACTTAAAGCATTCCTGTTGAATAAATGTTTATATTCTATTTCTGAATTGGTGACAAATGATGGTGAATAGTTTTTATATTTAGTCATTTACCTTTTTGACATTAAATATACATTCAAGGCATTGTTCGATTTTGTGCATTTTAGAGAATAGATTTATACGAATTTGACATGATAATATTTACAATAATTTATATAATTACTATTTACAATCTATTGACATATTAATTTATCACATAAGTTATTGATTTTATTTTTAGTGAAATTTACTGTTTGATATTCATAATTTATTGTTTTTAGCTGTAAAATATTAATTAATGTACTACAAAATTCAAACACAATGCGAATTGTTATATGAATAAATAAATAAATAAAAATAAATAACAGATGATTTCCCATCCAGAAAAAAAAACCATGTGCAATGAGACTAATATACAGTCCTCCAGACCGTTTTCGGCCATGGCGGCCAATCTCCACGGAGACTAGCCATCGACGCCTCTGTAAGTTTATGTGCTTGAAGTATTAAATAAATAAATTATATTATAGTGCAAAAGTGTGTGTGCAGACACAGGGGCATTCACCGTTCCCTCACTCGTAAAAACCGATTGGACGGCAATCCGACACGACCGGAGAGAGATCAGGCGCAGGACCAACGGCTTAATGAGCTTTCCGAAGTACGAGGGTCTCACACCGCCAACTCCCAAACAAAAATAACTCAATATCACTTTACCCGACCTGGGAATCGAACCCAGGACCCCACGCTCAGCAGTTGCGCTTGGGACCACGAGGATGAAACTTAATTTGAAACTAATACTGACACCTTGACCTGCCCTGCCATTGAAATGCCCTTCAAACGGTTATGGTGTCAATAGACCGCACATCAGCGTTCTTATCTTGTATTAACAGTAGAAATGACTAATTTTGACAGTTCACTAACATACATTGCGTTAATAACGTTGTTTAGCAGACAATTTTTCGAACATATGAAGCTATGGATTAGCAATTAAACTTCAAAATTGTTCAGATTTCATTAATAGAATACTGGAGCTGGTCTAGCGAAGTACGTAGTTTCCTTAAAGTAAGAGGCCAGATTATACTGGTTTTGTTAGCACTGACGTCGTACAGTATGAGGCCAAGTTTTTAAGAATAATAAATTGTAAAAAACCTCGTTTTTTATCATCAAAAATCCCAGCTGTCATCAACATTTTTGTTTAATTTTTTACACGTTTATGTTCGGAGCCCGTCACTTGCATAAGTGTCCAAATGGGAATTTTAAATTTTACACTCCTGACGTCCATACGCCCTTTGTTTACAGAAAAATATTATTAATGTTTGTTTACGTTTGTTGCTTAAAAGTATGACTAAACCTACGTTTTGTGCCTTTCGGAATTACTGTTCTAAAAATAAATATTTTAATTAAAGCATAATTTTAGTTACATAACATTTATTTACAACAATAAATAATAATTATTGTCGTAATTATTATTATTTTTATGTTAATATATCTCGGGACCCTAGGATCCCGGTCTTTTGGAAGGCGTACGAGGGGCCGAAGCCAACTCGCAAAGGCCCCTTAGAAAATTTAGATGACGTGAGGCACTAACCGACGATTATCCCCGTATGCACTGTGCAAGTGCACCCAAGGACAACCCCCGGCTGGTGTTGGACTATTGCAGGATATGAAAACCGAGATGTTGGACTATGTATATGGATGGCTAAAATGGACTGGTTACCAAGAACTATGGAAGGACTATGGCCCCTGCCGCATCAATGTTTTGTATTTACATGGATTAAATGGCTGGGGGTGACTTGCACACTTAATAATGGGCCCCCAGAAACAGTCGCTGGCACATAGTGACGCAGTGACAAGGAGGCAACACTTCTTGAGGTGCTTGAGAAGTGGAGAGGTATTCCACGGCTTTCAGAACAATCCCAGAGCCCGGAAGATGGTCAAGATCCCTACGAGCACTTACTGGAATACTTCCTTTCCCCGACCACGTTTGCTCTTGCGAATCTCCACTCAAGCCGGCCAATAAAAGCAAGAATTAGGCAATAAAGGCAAGAATTATTTTTATTATTATTAGCCGTTGCTGTCCCACTGCTGGGCGAAGGCCTCCCTACTCTCTTGCCACGTCTCTATGTCCAGAGAGAGCTGCCAAGGACCAGTCTTTATTAAAAGAGTCCAGCTCATCCCGCCATCTCCGTCTGGGCCTGCCGCGATGTCTCTTGCCATTAAGCGGGACCCATTGGGTCGTAAGTATTGTCGTAAATAAAATAAATATTAAAGTTGTAGGCCGCGTCCTAACCAACGCGATTTTCGCTCGTGTTTGCGTTCGTCGCATTCCTTTTGTTCGGCGAACACAAACGCGTTGACTGAGTGTACGTTCTGGTTTTCTGAACAAATGAGTGTCTTTGCGTCCTAACCACGATCGCTTTTAGTTAGGAGGTGGCCTGATGAATGAGCACGACGATCACGTTATCACGCGAATGATTTTGTTCGGCGCACCCAAACGCATCTTCAGATTAACAGAGGACACATAAGATCTTACCTAACAAAAAATGAATGACAAATTAAAGTGATGATCGCTTATATTAGGACACAGGAATATCCAAACGAGAGCAAGGAAGTGGCATCATAATGTTTTACATAAAGTCAAAGTAGACAAATCAGCTGGTTCGTGCTTCGTTAGTCGTAGTGTTTGAGTCGTGTTGATGTGTCCTCTTTGTTCTTGACAACTTATACAAACACGCCGCATTTGGGCCTTTAAAATGGCGCAGTTTGATAAAACTTTGGTGACATAGGTAGGTACTAAATTATGAATATTAACATATTTGGAGAAACAGACTTATTATCTATTGTGAAATATTTACATGTAATATAGGCTAACAGATATAAAATAATATGTGCAAGGATATAAAAACATAGAAAAGAAGAAAGAAGAATAAGAAGAAGTCGTATCGTCGTCGTTGTAGTCATTGTAATAATTTTTTTTTGTTATATTTTGTTATTGTGTACAGTAAAGTAAATATAAATAAACTAGCTTCTGCCCGCGACTTCGTCCGCATAAAATTTTTTGTTCCGGGCCCTTCCCGTCGCGTCGAATCGCCTACCCATGCGATTTTCCCCGTTTTTGCAACATTTTTCATTACTGCTCCAGTACTCTTGGTTGTAGCGTGATTTTATATAGCCTATAGCCTTTCTCGATAAAGAGGCTACCCAACACAAAAAGAATTTTTCAATTCAGACCAGTAGTTTCTGAGATTAGCGCGTTCAAACAGACAAACAAACAAACTCTTCAGCTTTATAATATTAAGAAACAGAGACAAAATTATTCAGAGACAAGTAATCACAGCGTGTTCGATACAATATTTGCAACCGAACAGCTCAGCACTTTTGCCTGCATGCATTTCCATAAATGCGTGTATCGCAGCTATTACCAGCCAGTACGTGTCCGACGACCAATCGCGTAACTCAAATCAAACCATCTTAGTGCTAATTTAGATTAGGTTCACCATTTCCTAATTGTAATTAATTGTATCGATCAATATAGCCTTTAAACCATATAATTTCGTATGATTAAATCGGCGGTTGTAAACCAACAACCAAACCACAACCAATCAACCAAATATCAACCAACTCAGAAGTTAGTGCTAAACCAAGCAGGCGCTAAATTCTGCACAGCGCATCAAAAAACTCGTTCCCATCGCTGTCAGTGGGAAAAGTGCCCAAAAGGCTGGCAGCAGTCTTTGGCCAACATATTAAAGAAATCTATCTAAATATCTTATGCACCGTATGGTGCCGAACGTTAAGAATAGCACCATTCCAGAGGGGTAATTGCGTAACTTGCTATCAGTGGGAATTGGTTTCATACTGATAGTTAAACAACATTCATTGCGTTATTTACGTTGCTGAGCCGACAATTTATTCGAACAAATGACGCAATGGTTTAGAAATAATCTTTAATCCCATTCAGATTCTGATAAACAGTGCGTTTCGCAATTAGGGTGCAGTTCTTCCCGTGGGTGTAACGACACCGGAGGTGACTAAGGGACTTATAAGAGAATGAGCAGCCTTCTCTATGCATTTTACCATCATACTGCTATCGCCAACCCGCCTGCCAAGCGTGGCCAAATTGGGGGAGGACTGAGTCCAGCAGTAGACATCTTTTGTTCCAAATTATGGTGATGAAGCTTCTTCTCAGTGAGAGCAATTGGGTCGTAATCCACCACGCGGGCCCAGTGCGAGTTGGTAGATGTCACATTTCTTCGAATTCTTGGTTCTAGGACATGCCGGTTTTCTCACGATGTTTTCATTCACCGTTTTGAGAGCAGTGGTGATGAAATAATTTACACAAAGTAAAGCGCCTGTATGGGTTTTGAACCTACGACCTACAATTCGGTAAGTCGCAGCCGTTACCACTGGGCCACCTCTGCTCCCGCTTAAAAATCGCGTTCTAAACACCAATTAAAACGCAAAAGAATGGCAACCCATTAAAAATACCACACGGTAAAAATGACAATAGGTACTATGAATCCCGAAAATAATAGTTTAAAAAACTAAAAAACACGTTTCCATAGAAGACCAAACTAAAAAGTATAAAATAAGAATGGTAAGAATGGTGCTTTTTAAGGTATTTTTTTATTGATATCAGGCACCCCACGCTTTTTTTCCATTATTTTCTATTTTTTAGTTTGGTTTTCTATGGAAGTGTGTTTTTTTTAGTTTTTTTAAACTATTATTTATTTTCTATTTTTTAGGGTGTTTCGAATTTGGAGACGTATGTCAGCGTAGTTTTCGAAGACACTTTTTTTGCTGTCCTGGTAACCCTGGCAAGGATAATGGCACAAATTTATGAAATTATAGTATTGTCATCGGTCCTCGATAAGTCTGAAATCTGCACGCGTAGCATGACCGCCATAGAACCGGAATTTGTCGATGGAAGAGAAGACAAAATGATAGATTGTATCGTAGAAAAATTGTGTAAAACTGAAGAAAAGAGATGTTTCTATTCTTCAGTCGATAATAGTACGATGTCAAATATGATGACTATTTCTCTCTACTATTGATGAGATAGAAACATTTTTACAGAATTAAAATACATAAGGAACTTTTTTTGTTCTTGGTAGAATATATATAGAATTGGTCATGCTACGCCGGCTGGTCGTTTAAAGTGGGTAAAAATCGCGCTATAAGGAGTCGGTTACAAACAAACATACAAGTGAAGCTAATATAAAGCGTGTAAAAAGAACTACTTAGGTATAGGCAAGAGCACATTAATCGTTATAACACTACAATCACCCAGTCAGAATCTTTGTAAGTGCAACCACATGTCCACGATTGCTCTGTAATGAGGTCAATCTCATCTAAAAGTCATCGTTAAGTCGCCGTGGCAGGCTAACGGCCGTGTTATTAAAAGCGGAGGCGACAATAATGTGTGATTGCGGTGTGAAGTGAGCTTGTTGCCAATAACAGTTCTGTACTACCATTTTAAAAGTCATTTGGTTCTCACTTTATATTGACACTGCTGTGTAGTTCCATGTGGTTCCGTATGGTGCCGTACGTAAAGAACAGCACCATCGCATTTCTTCCCGTGGGTGTCGTAGAAGCGACTAAGGAACTTACTAAAGAATGGGCGGCAGCGTTCTCTAGGCATTTCACGACCATATTGTGATCGCCCGCCCGCATGTCAAGCGTGGTGATTATGGCGAACTCCCCCATTTTGGGGAAGATCTATCTCCAGCAGTGGACGTCTTTCGGCTGAAATGATGATTGACACTGGACTTGGAAAATCTGGAAGTCAATTATGAGATCTATTAAGTGTGATCAACTTAATTCATTTCTTTTATTCACTGACATCTTAAACTACTTGGTGAAATGATCTCAAGAACTAAAAAGGAAAAATTCCCAGGTGTGCCTCTCCGATTTTGATGCCGCTGAAATATGTTATTCTACGTTGAATTCTAAGAGACACGTATTTCTTTTTATTTTATTTTTTTATTATTTAGGGGGTAAAATGGACCGTCAAAGTTGACCCTCTCAGGACCAGTTTTTCAGGTTTCATACACTTAAAGTTGATATTTTCGCAAACGGTACCAAGTGGGTCATAAACAACACGAAAAACTATGAAAAACGTATACAAACGTGGTTTCAAATATTAATTTTTAATTACATATTTTTATTTTCATATAATAAAAATTCAATAAAAAAAAACTATTGATTATTTTTTCACGGGACCAACGGCAATCGAAAGAGCATAAAAAAATAAAGAATACGTCTTCCGGGGTTTGTCAAAAAAACTTATTAAAAGTTAAGCTGTAAATGACCCCCACATATATATCATGCCCTAATAAATTTATCTGATTGTCAGATAAATTTATTAGGGATATTTTTGGTGGTTGATGTATGTCACAATGTCTTCGAATTTTTGGTTCGAGGAACCAGTTTCCTCACGATGTTTTGCTTCAACGTTATAAGAGCAGTGGTGATGAAAATAATAAGACAAATTTAAGAGACTGCCTCAGTTTAGAACCACGATCTGCAATTCGTAAGTCGGGGCCGTTACCACTAAGCCACAACTGCTCTAATTACGATAAATTTAATAGAAATACATCGTATTATCTATAGACCCATAGTTATTTTACACGCTTTATATTAGCTTCACTTGTATGTTTGTATGTTTTTTTGTAACCGACTCCTTATAGCGCGATTTTGACCCACTTTAAACGACCAGATTTCATTTAAACTCTGTAGACTTGTCGAGGACCGATGACAACACTATAATTTCATAAATTTGTGCCATTATTCTTGCCAGGGTTACCAGGACAGCAAAAAAAACTGTCTTCGAAAACTACGCTGACATACGTCGAAACAACCTAAAAAATAGGAAATAAATAATAGTTAAAAAAAAAACAAATAAACACGCTTCCATACAAAACCAAACTACAAAGTAGAAAATAATGGAAAAAAAGCGTGGGGTGCTTTTTAAGGTATTTTTGATCGATATATCGATATCAGGAACACCCCGCTTTCTTACATTATTTTGCGAAGCGTGTTTTTTAGTTTTTTTAAACTATTTTTTTTTTTCTCCAAAATATTCATTGATCATGACAATAACAGGTGGTTGATACCAAAATGCTTCGAGTATCAGCTTCACTAGGTCGAGAGTTCGGTGTATTGACTGGCAAGACACTAAAAATAATGATCCTTGATTTTACTGTCGCATGAACATCATTTTTTTTCTCCTTCCTTACATAGTGTAAAACAAAGTCACATTTTGTGCTTGTACGCTTAGATCTTTTACATACCGCAACGGATTTTAATTCAGGTTTGATTAATAGATGGAGTAATTCAATAAGAAGGTTTATATCTAAAATACGCGTGTGAAGCCACAAGCAATCTGCCAGGGTCGCGCTGCCAGGGTCGTGAGATTGTTCGAAAGAGATACCGTGACCCTGGCACATGGGCAACTGAAGGAACACGGGTGGGTTTTAGTCAGTAAAAGTCTGACACGCACTCCCGCTCCGCCCAGAGCGGGAGAAGTCATTTGATGATTTCCCATCTAAAGAAAAAAAAACCACAAGCATAAGCTAATTATATTTAAAATTCTTCTGACGTGTCTATATTAAACGTTTGGATCAATTTTGATGACATTTTTTGTATGTGTTTGAGTGTTCCTGAATGCCCGTTAGGTGGCGCTGTTAAAACAGAACAGCGTCTGTCACGTCCGCATGTTTTACATGGTAGAAATAAACAAGTCTCTGTTCGTCGATAAAAATAAGAAAAAGTGAAATAAAAAACAAAACGGTCTAACTTCTGGAATGGTTTATTCACAATTTATGATTAAGAAAGTAAAAGGAACAACTGAGTAAGTCATCATTTCAGCCGTAGTCCGTCCACTGCTGGATATAGGCCTCCCCCAATTTGAGGGGCGTTGCCATAATCGCCACGCTTGGCAGGCGGATTGGCGATCGCAGTATGGTGGCAAGATGTATAGAGAACGCTGCTGCCCATTCTCTAGTAAGTCCCATAGTCGCCTCTTACGACACCCACGGGAAGAAATGGGGTGATACTATTCTTTACGTCCGGCACCACACGGTACTGAGTAAGTAATACAAATTAATAATTAAAGCGAAAATATTCAGTAATTCTAGAAACTGGGCCGGTTGCGATCCGGCCCAAAAGTTACACTCGCTGTCATTGCGGTTTTGAGATCAATTTGCATTTTTTTTGTTTATTTCTGTACCTTGCTGGAACCAAACACATCATCATCAGACATGTCCCCAATTAGATTGGGGTCGGCTTCTGGAATAGGCCAACCGGATGCAGCGGAAAACCAGCATTTTACATGGAGCGACTGCCTACCTTTTTTTTTTTTTTTGGATGGGAAATCATCAAATGACTTCTCCCGGTCTGGGCGGAGCGGGAGGGCGTGTCAGACTTTTACTGACTAAAACCCACCCGTGTTCCTTCAGTTGCCCGTGTGCCAGGGTCACGGTATCTCTTTCGAACAATCACGCGACCCCGGCAGGCATCGGTCCTAGCAGACCCCTTCAGTGTGGCTGACATCTCTTTGAGGCGCGCGTGGAACACTACGCGCCGTCGACCCGAGCTTGGTCCTTACCGGGCGGCGAGCTACCCATTGCTCGCCACCCGCAAGCTCGCGCCTACGGAGGCCAGGAGTCCGCAATCGACTCCCGGCGCCCGGGGCGTCTCCTCCTGCGGCGGCTAGGGACGTGAGGGCGCAGAGACTGCCACTCCCTCACGCGCCCCGCCTCCTCCTTCGCGAGCATTACTGCTTCGCAGAAGGAGGTGACGGCTTCCCATGCCCTCTCGCTCCGTACCATGGCTCGCACCAGGGCCGGACGCGAGAGATCGCCGCCGCCGATCGCCTCCACGAGGACACGGCGGTGCTCCGCCCAGGCAGGGCACACTTCCACCGTATGCTCCACCGTGTCCTCTAGACGATCCTCACAATGGAAACACCCGGGCGTTTCCTCCCGCTTTATCCTGAACAGGAACCCACCGAAGCACCCATGCCCGGTGAGAACCTGCGTCAGGCGGAAGGTGAGGACGCCGTGGCGCCTCTCTATCCACTCCTCAAAGAGGGGACTTACCGCCGCAATTGTGGCGTGCCCGCGACTGCCTACCTGACCTCCACAACCCAGTTACTGAACAATACGATACCCCTTAGTAAGACTGGTTGTCAGACTTTCGGGTTTCTGACGGCTGTCAAACACGGCGTTTCGAAACGACTCTCAAACACGACTGATCCACAATTGACAGCTGGGACCACCGGCTTAACGTGCTTTTTGAGGCACGGAGGGGTCTTCGTATGTAAAGATGGTCACCCATCCACGAACCAACCGCGGCAAGCGTAGCTTAACCTGATCGATCCGTGCGGCTGTTATTACTTAGACACAAGCCTTTCAAGAAGTATAAAATGGATTAATGAGTAACCTTTCAACAGTTTATTTAGCTAAAAACAACTATTTTTAGGAAGTCGGTTGTCATTTTTTTGTAAAAAGTTTTTATTTTTAACTTTTTAGTTAAAGTATCTAATCACGTTATGCGTTCATTTGTGGCGTAAATACTTAATGCAAATTTAAGACTTATATGGTTTTCACATTGATCCCATTGTTTGAATGGAACCAAATTAAAATGGGACCATACGGAAAGCACCAGCTTTCAAATAAAAAAAGAATCATCAAAATCAGTTCACCCAGTCAAAAGTTATGAGGTAACAAACATAAAAAACAAAAAACAGTCGAATTGATAACCTCCTCCTTTTTTTGAAGTCGGTTAAAAACTACGATAAATCTATCAACGCGCAATACTGATGGAAATCAATCAGTAAATGGAGTATCAAAGTGACTTGGTATCGAGACTCAACGCCACGTACCGTATAAAGGCCAGTCCATTCCAGTCCAGTCCGCTGGAAACGTCTGAATTGTAGGGTTGCCAAATTTGAAAATACTACTCTTATTAATACTTGTTTGAGGCAAGATACACTGCAGGCTGACAATTGATTTCTTCGAAAGAGTAACCGTAGCCCTGGCATATAGGCAACTGAAGGTACACGGGTGGGTTTTAGTCAGTAAAAGTCTGACACGCCCTCCCGCTCCGTCCAGAGCGAGAGACGTCATTTGATGATTACTCACCCAAAAAAAGGGTGGCAATGCAATCACAAAATTATATATTCTTTGTTCTGAAAGTGATTAACAACGTCCAGCCTCAATATAACGAAATGTCCCGTTTGTCTCGTGGTAGCAGACGCGACTGCTAAACGTGGCGTCCTAGGATCGATCCGCAGGTAGCAAAGTGTTTTTGGGTTTTTTAACCGACGAAAAAAAACGAAGGAGGTTCTCAAGTCGACCCGTATATTTTTTATGTATTCAACTTTTTACAAAGCAATCCGATTTAGATAATTCTTTTTTTATTGGAAAGTATATACCCCTAAGTTGGTCCCATAAAAATTTGGAAAAATAACAGTCATTTGATGATTACCCATCCAAAAAAAAAAGGGGTAGGAAAACAGGGGATGATTGATTGTTCACTCATTGATTGTGATGTACGATCACGCATTACTTAGTAGATTATAGCCACAAAAATGATAAAATAAAAACTTTTTAACAAAAAAAATTAAACCACCGGAAAAAATTAAAAGCAAAAAAATAAGAAGCCTAAGTAATTTTGAGTCGACGCCAAACAAAGACAAACAAAGATCATTATTTATCATCATCATCACCATCATCATGTCAGCCGTAAGACGTCCACTGCTGGACTTAGGCCTCCGCCAATGTGGGGGGCTTTGCCATAATCGCCACGCTTGGCAGGCGGGTTGGCGATCGCAGTATGGTGGTAAAATGCATAGAGAACGCTGCTACCCATTCTCTAGTAAGTCCCTTAGTCGCCTTTTACGACACCCACGGGAAGAAATGGGGTGGTGTTATTCTTTACGTCCGGCACCACACGGTAAATTATAAATAACCTTAAATTTATAGAAATAACCAAATCAAATTAATTAGCTTATTTGGCGCCGACTTAAAATTACTTAGGCTTCTTATTTTTTTTGCTTTTTACATTTTTTCTATTAGGAATTTCAGTAGCAGCTCGGAGATTGGAAGTTGGCAGTTTCCACCACCGTGCCTCAAAAAGCATGTTAACCGGTCCAGCGCCTGACCAGAGGGAGGTCGAGTCAAATTGCCGTCCTATCGGACTATGAGAGAAAGTAAACCCGTGTTCGCGCACACACCTGTTCACTCTATGTTCGGAAAATGACGTCTCCTTGTCCCACCCCTCGACGAGAGGGGAATATGTTCAGTTCGCTTTGTAGCACGTCATTTGCACCTTGAGACCTGGAGACCCCACGACCGCGACCACGAATTGAAACCGAAATCGACCTCAGTCGTCGTCTAACGGCAACGTTCTCCAGGTCTGATTGGAACGCTACAGATCCTAGCATAGTTTGGGGAATATTTGGACGAAGCCTTGACTTCTTCAGACGAATTCACTCGAGCTAGAAATTGATATTCAGAGAGCCTCGAACAAGTCTGTGATCACTGCCAATATTGAAAGTCTTGACCACCGAGACATCTGAATATATGCTTTCAATCCGTTATAAAGTCCATCTCATCTTTCGTTGTAGCGTCGAGACTGCACTAAGTCCTCTCTCTTCCTTTGGTGTGTAACTTATCAACCAATCAATCGTTTATTTTCGTTGTTTGTCATGTTTTGCCAATAACTGGCGTTCAAAATTAACACAAACAAGCAATTAAATTAAGGTGGCATGCAAATAAAACACATTATTTAAAAAATATATAAATTATTCAATTTTAAATATGACAGTTAGGTAACGAGGTCATTACAGTATATCATTTATACATCATCAATAAATAAAATTAGTAAGTCGGAACCGTCATACCTCTGTTTATCAGTAGTAAACTCGGTGATGGAGTAGTAACATCCATCTAAAAGGAATTTAAATAAAGACCTCATTAAGGATCACAGAGAATCATTATTATTAACAGCTGCTGGAAGCTTATAGCTTGCTAGCTTATGAAAGGAATTCATCAAGATAAGCTCCTCCTTCTCAAGGAAGTTAACGAGCATTCGCCCCCTACGATTTCAGCTGCCAAACCCGTAGGATCCTAATCCCGATTCGTTGCAATTATATACGCGTTAAAATCCCCCACGAAAACGTTGTAATGGGCCTTAGTGGTGGGTTGCACTGCCTTGGACATTTTCAAGGTCTTGGATTCCATCACTACACCGAAGACATTTCACCGAATATTTCCAGCACTTCGTCACCTGAGTGTGTCGAGGCTGGTGCGTAAAACTGAACAACCTTGGGGGTTGTTGCCGATGGTGTCGCGGTCCACCCGTCTAATATTATATTTAAGTAAGCTAATTAGTATTAATTACAATAAGAACGTTTTCTGTTACAACTGTGTATATTTCTTTTGATTTTAATAAAACTACCGACGAGAACGGACTGCGCGCGTACGCTCTGATTGGTCAATGCGCGACCTTCGTATCCCGCTTACCACCTGCAGACGCCATATTGCCCTCTGCCCTTTGGTAGTGTCATCCCAGCCGCCGCGCGATCAAGGTGCGATAAACGCGCGCCCGCGCACTCCGTATTCTGTCGGTTGAATTTACCAAAAGTTTAGTTTCATTATTTCATCACTATCCACCGGCTACAAAGCTGGTCCCTCGAGCCCGATTACTTCGGTGGTGAGAAACAAAACCTGTGAGGCAGGATGTCATTGTTCCACACGCCGCGTGTGGTGAAAACACGTGCACAAAACAAACGGGAGCAACTGACTAGCGAAGAAGGAAATAAACTTGAAATTCAATCTGACCTGCTGCATAGAAGTAAGAATGCAGCGAACGAAAATATCGGGAAAGTACATTCAGATATCGGTGTGCGCCCATGTGCTATCTCGAGCATGATGCGGCAAGATGGCGGCGAGTGCAAAATATCTCGCAGCTCACGTGCGTCGTCGTCGGCAGTACGGCGGCAGCAATTGGAATACGAAGCGGCTCAAGCTAAAGCTAAAATTGAAAAAGAATTGGTCGAAAGGAAATTGGCATTGGACTTGGCAGAGTTGGAAGCTAAATCGCGTTGCTCGAAACCATCATCATCAGCTTCTTACAAAAGCAAAGTGGAGAATTGGCTCGAAAAATCTGTTGCTGAACCCGGCACGTCGCACGATGTCTGTAATAAAGTGATTGTCGGGGGCGGTGAGTGTCACCGCAACGTTGACGGCGACAACATGGCGACGAGTACTCATCGCGCCATTGAAGAGCTGACCAACGCAATAAAAAAAGCTGTCGTCTCATCTAACTCTAATGCCGGCAGCCAGGTGCTGTTATCCAGGTTGGCTACCTCGAAGGATCTGCCTTTGTATTTCGGAGACCCGTTGGAATGGATACAATTTCGAGAAGCGTATTATGAGTCGTCACGAGTATGTAAGTACAGTGATACCGAGAATGTGTGGCGTCTACGGAAGTGTTTGCGTGGAGATGCAAAAGAAGCAGCTGCTGCATTGCTAATGGGAGCGAGCTCGCCCCATGATATTATAGAAACGCTGGAATTGCGGTTTGGCAGACCAGAAAATGTCATGCGGCAACTGATAGCTCAGCTGAAGAAGTTACCACCGCTACCACACTCATACCACGCCGAAATTGTGAAATTCGCCATAAAAATAAAGAATTACGTCACCGCTGTGACAACATTAAAACAAATAGACTATTTGAAAAGTCCAGAATTATTAACAATCGTCATATCCAAATTGCCTACGGGACTCGTCAATAAATGGATAGAATACCTCCACGTCGAGGCCCGGTTGCACACAAAAACGTCAAAACTGGAACTACTGTCTAAATTCCTGTATGAAGAAGCGCAAAAAGTTGCTGAGTCGGGAGTTAGCCACATACAATATCAGAATGACTTTTACAAGAATAAACAACAGGGAAAAAAGCACAACGATCAACATTCCGTGCTAACATCTGTTAAGGTCAGTGACCCCGAGGCTGCCGGCAAGTGCAAGTTTTGCAGAAGAATCAAGCATGCATTGCCGGACTGTAGTCAGTTCAAACGAGCGTTAAAAAGGGACAGATGGCGATATGTTCGAGCAAACAATTTATGTTTCAAATGTCTCTGTGCCCGGCATCCAGATGAGAACGAGTGTACTGCAAAAAACTGCAACGTCGAGGCCTGTGGTGGGGCCCATCACCAGATGCTGCACTGGACGAAGCCAGGAGTGGCGCGCCGTGAAACTTCCGCGCCACCCAACGGTACCGCGACGCCTGACTCCGCAAGTGGTTCCGCCGCCACCGCCAGTGAACTCGTCTCACACGCCAGCATCCGCGCCGCGCAGTGTCATGAAGTGTCAGTGTTAAAAACAAAGGTGTCAGAGACAAAAGTAATTCTTAAAATAGTGCCGGTAACTATCCATGGACCCAGATCAAGTGTAGCCACGCACGCGCTACTTGACGACGGTGCAACAGTGACACTCATCGCGGCCGACCTTGCCGATAAGGTCGGGCTGCACGGGGAAAAGGTCACAATGCGTGCTTCTGGTGCATGGGACTCCGAGTTATTGTGCGAGACTGAGATAATTAAATGTAAAATAAGTAACAGTTATGGTAACAAATTCGACTTGCGAGCTCGTAAACTCAAAGAACTTAACTTGCCCTTACAGTTATTTACCTCTAATGTAAACTATTGTGAACACATTTCTAATAATAATAACCCCATAATATGTGACAGCAATGTAAAACCTAAAATATTAATTGGTCAGGACAATTATGATTTAATTGCGCCTCTTTTCTGTAAAAGGTATTAGCCGGGTGGACCCTACATCACGCAAACATTATTAGGATGGTGTGTACACGGAGCCTGGCAAGCTGATTGTACTGGTAAGCGCGCCGAGCACGTCAACAGCATCGGCAGCGTTGGTGGCGCCGGCGGCGACCCAGCCGCAGCGTACGGTGCGGTGACATCGTGCGCCCTCAGTCACACAGGTAAGCCGGCCGCGTACGCGCTCCGCGACTCGTCCCCGAGCCGCGGCGGCGCAGGCGCGGGCGGGGCTACATGTTCTGATTTTATTACGTGCATAGATAAACCATTGTGTCAATCAGCTGTCGCTAAAGATACCTTAGAATATAGTATAAACATTGATTTAAACCAATTACACGATTTAATTCGCCGTTCATTTTCTCTAGATTCAATAGGAATTAGTAACAAACCACGTCAGAATATTGAAGAATTACGAGCCGTAAATATCCTTAACGAGTCAGCTCAGTTACTTAACGGTCAATGGTCGGTTAAGCTTCCATGGAAGCGCGATAAATTTCTTATGCCGGACTCCTATCCCGTAGCATTAAAAAGATTACACTCAGTAGATAGAAAAATGTCTTCTAACCCAGAATATGAAGTTAGATACCGCGAACGTATTGAACATTTACTTAAAAATAATTACGCACGAAAACTGACAGAGGCGGAGTGCACATTCGATTCCAAGTCGGACCACGTTTGGTATTTACCGCACTTTGGAGTTGACAATCCAAACAAAAAAAAGTTACGATTGGTTTTTGATGCCGCCGCCAAAAGTAACAATATATCACTTAATGACGTTCTCCTTCAAGGACCTGACTTATTACAGTCTTTGTATGGTATAATGTTTAGATTTAGAGAGAACCGTATAGGAATAACAGGAGACATAAAAGATATGTTTTTACGCATTAAAATACATAACGACGATCAACACGCATTTAGGTTTTTATGGAAAGACAAAGGCAGCGATGTTGTAGATAAGTACGTAATGACGTCACTTATTTTCGGCGCGAATTGTTCCCCATTTATTGCCCAATTTATCAATCAAAATAAGAATGCTTCTCGATTCAGTCAGCAGATGCCAGACGCTGTGCAAGCTATAAAAAACAATCAGTACATGGACGATTATATTGATAGCTTCTCTGATGAGGAGGTAGCTAGAAAAATAATAAAAGAAATTTCATTTATCCATAATGAAGGTGGATTTAAAATGTGTAACTATCTCAGTAACGTGCCTAATGTGCTAAGCGACATTCCAAAAGACAGTCTTAATGACATAGCGATAAAGTTTAATTTTGATAAACAGTCAGAGCGGGCATTAGGCATATTGTGGTTTCCGCGCAGCGATATGTTAGCTTTAGATCTATCTTTTAAACGTATTCCGCAAGATATTATACTTTTGAAACGAATACCAACTAAGCGCGAAATGTTAAGTATTATTATGTCTGTTTTTGATATTCATGGTTATTTAGGACCGTTTACTGTCAAGGGAAGAATATTGATGCGTGAAACTTGGAAAAGTAATATTAAATGGGATGAACTATTGAACGATAATTTAAATGAATTATTCTGTAAATGGATTAACCAAGCTCAGGAAATAAATAATATTAGAATTCCGCGTTGTTATTTTTCCGGTGATAGGACGGGTGATAGTTTAGTTAATTTAGAACTTCATTTATTTTGCGATGCATCGCCGAGCGCGTACGCCGCCGTCGCATATTGGCGTCGCGAAGGCAGCGACGGACAAGTCACCGTGTCGTTTATCGCGAGTAAATGTAAAGTTACTCCTTTAAAACCGGTTACCGTGCCTAGACTTGAGCTGCAAGGAGCCGTGTTAGCATGTAAGTTAGCTAGTAGTGTTAAAAAAGAACATCGTTTGCAACCCAATTTAGTTTTTTATTGGACAGATTCGACTACTGTATTACATTGGATTAAAAATAATTGTCGAACGTATAAAGTATTCATCGCCAATAGGCTGGGAGAAATAGACGAGTTGAGTAAGCCCGACGAGTGGAGATATGTGCCCACTGGGGTAAACGTCGCAGACCTGGGGACAAAAAATAATGATTATGTGTTAACTAGTAATTCGGAATGGTTCTCGGGCCCGTCGTTCTTACACCAACCGCGTTCTGGCTGGCCGCAACAACCTGAAATAAAAACAATTAGTGATGATATATTAGAAAAAGTACACGTTGTTCAAGACAATAAAATAAAATGTGACTTACCTGTTCCCGAACCAAGTCGATTCTCTAGTTGGCTGCGATTATTACGTAGTACTGCAACTGTTCTATTGTTTATTGAAAAATGTAAAAAAAGTGAAATTAAAGTGATTAACGAAAAATTAATTAATAAAGCGGAACTATTGTTACTTCGTTACTCCCAAAAACGTTCCTTTCAAACTGAAATAAATTTAATTAGATTAAACAAGGAAGTTAATAAAGATAGTCGTTTGAGATCACTCACCCCGATGCTGGACTCAAATAATTTGTTACGTATGGGCAGTCGTATCGGTAACGTAAAGGGTGTAGAACAAGTCACTAAATACCCAATAATTTTAGATGGCAATGACTATATAGCGCGACTAATTGTTACTCAATATCATATAAACGCCGCGCACTCTAGTAACGAGATGGTAGTTAATGAGTTGCGTCAGAAATATTGGCTCATTCGATTAAGGCCTACAGTTCGTACTATATCCAAACAATGTTTAGTCTGCCGTTTTAAAAAAGCCCTGCCTTTGCCGCCACGTCTTGGCGACCTACCCGAATGTCGTCTTACACATCATCATAGACCATTCACTATGTGTGGAGTAGATTTATTCGGGCCTATAGAAGTCACGGTCGGTCGACAAAGGGCGCGCAGGTACGGCGTACTGTTTACTTGCCTCACGGTGCGCGCGGTCCATATTGAAGTAGTTCCGAGCCTTACTACCGATTCTATGATAATGTCACTTCGTCGAATGGCCGCACGCAGAGGTTGGCCACGCACTATGTTCTCGGATAATGGTACCAATTTAAGAGGGGCTGACACGGAAATGAAAAGGGCTTATAAAGAACTACTCGACAATCAACAAACATTAACAACTGAAGCTCTAAACAAGGGAGTCGAGTGGAAATTCATTCCCCCCGCCAGTCCACATATGGGTGGTGCATGGGAGCGTCTTATTAAGAGCGTTAAAACGGCTTTGAAAGTAGTTCTAAAGGAAAAAGCTCCGAGAGAGGAAACCTTGCTAACCTTTTTGTGTGAAGTCGAGAACACGCTAAACGGGCGACCCTTGACTCATGTTTCCGTCGACCCACGCGACCCAGAGTCTCTAACACCCAATCACTTTTTGCTAGGTTCATCATCCAATCTCCCACAACTAGGTATCTTTGACGACAGTGACTTATATCTTAGAAAGCAATGGCGTATTGCACAACGTCTAGCTGATTTGTTCTGGTCCAGGTGGCTCAGAGAAGTATTGCCTACACTAGCGCCCCGCAAGAAATGGGATCGTGAGGGCGCACAGTTAAAGGTAGGTGACCTGGTAGTTATAGTAGACCCCGCTTTCCCTCGGAATGTCTGGCCGAAGGGAATTATTCATCACGTGTACCCAGGAGCTGATGGACGGGTGAGAACGGTAGATGTTAAGACGAAAACGGGTATTCTCAAACGGCCCGCCTCACGAGTTGCCTTGCTCATAAGTTATGAGTGTCGCAATGACGACACTAAGGGGCAGGATGTTGCCGATGGTGTCGCGGTCCACCCGTCTAATATTATATTTAAGTAAGCTAATTAGTATTAATTACAATAAGAACGTTTTCTGTTACAACTGTGTATATTTCTTTTGATTTTAATAAAACTACCGACGAGAACGGACTGCGCGCGTACGCTCTGATTGGTCAATGCGCGACCTTCGTATCCCGCTTACCACCTGCAGACGCCATATTGCCCTCTGCCCTTTGGTAGTGTCATCCCAGCCGCCGCGCGATCAAGGTGCGATAAACGCGCGCCCGCGCACTCCGTATTCTGTCGGTTGAATTTACCAAAAGTTTAGTTTCATTATTTCATCACTATCCACCGGCTACAGGGGTATATCTCTTGGAAAGTTTAATTTTAGTTACGCTACCCTGTTCGAGACACTGGAGACTTCGACAATATTGTCACATAGCGATTTGTTTACCATGAACCCGACTCCGCCTTGGGAAAGCTAGTCTACCTCTCAAAAATTTAAAAGATGGCCTGATTCAAGGGTTAAAATGAAATGAAATGTTTATTTATGTAAACTGTAGATCTTTGATACTTTTACATGTCAATATTTTATAACAATGTTTTGTTGGTCTCATCATATCTGCTAGCTGTTGTAAGTGTTGGTCGAACCCTGAGGCTTCGTTCACACGGCATTGTCCTGCACGTTTTTTTGCCGTATACGTCTTAACGTATAAATAGTGACCATACCACGTTAATAGATCCATTCACAAGTCGATTGTACTGCAAAAAAACGTGTACCGCTTATACGTTTAAACGCATACTCAACGGACTTGTCAAGCAAATCGAATGAACTTTGACGTATTCGGTTCGCAGTGGCATATGGTATAGCTTTGTCTCCTTCACACGACACGATGTCATACGTTTTTTATCAGATAGCAATCAAAGAAGCGTTGAGTACCTGAGCGTCTTTTGGAGGGGTGGCACGTATTTTATGTTTGATTTGGTTTGATATTCAAAATGGTTGAGGAATCTTCTATAGATAACGAACTATTATTATTAATAAGACCTTAATGTACACAGTTACGCAATAAATATATCTTTATCTATTAATTTCTTTAGTGGAACAAAATCGCGTTTTATGGGATAAAACTATGGAACTTTATAAAAATCGCGTCCATATCCATCAGTGACGTCTACTCACTGTGACAACTGTGTGGAAGCTGCGGCTATTCGTTTTTACACGAATGAAAATTTACCATATGAACACCCGGTTGACTATTCGTTAAAAAAACGATTACAAAAAAACGTGCAGGACAATTCCGTGTGAACGAAGCCTAACTTGCGTCCTTTATACGTCACCACTGTCAGATATGTTTGGCGGCCATTCGTAGCCCAAGGACTCTTCGCAGCCCCTATGTTGCCGATACCGCGACCGCCAACAAAATCAGGATTAGCAAGGCGACCGAGAACTGGGACCCGCGGTTGATTTCGACTTGCCATTGAAGGGTTTGCCCATAATCGCCACGCTGTATGTCAGTTTGGTGATCACAGATCACAGCTTTTTCGCTCTAGTGACGAAGCTGCCTCGCCACTAGAGTGCGTCATTTAGCTGCGAAGTTATATCAAAAATGGTTATACCACCATTTGCCGGTTGTCAGAGTCTCATTCGTTATTCAGCAGAGTGCCTCACGAGCGGGTGAGGTTGGTTTTGGGTACTGAGATGGTAACTGTGCCCGCTTACATCAACTTTAGCAGCGCAAATGAATGAGATTTAATAGACGTTCGATTAAATACATGCCTTATTTTGTGACAGCCCTGACTTAAGGCCGTTGTCAAATAAAGCCTGATAGTTATGCACTCCACAGGTGGCGGAAAGCCAACGGCTTACGTGACACGAAATGCAACGAAACTGAGAACTTGCTTGGTTAATGTATGGTCTACGTGCATTGAATCTAGACTTGTGCAAACTTGCAGAAATCTGAGAGGACTGATTAACTAGTTCTGTGTGGTGGCGGATGTAAGGAATATCACCATCCTATTTAGTCCTGTCAATGTCGTAAGAGGTGACTATGGAACTTACTAGAGAATGGGCAGCAGTGTCTCTATACATTTGACGACCAAACTGCGATCGCCAACCCGCTTGCCAAGCGTGGCGATTATGGCAACCCTCCCAAAATTGAGGGAGGCCAGCAGTGGACGTCTTTCGGCTGAAATTACGATGATTAAATAGAGTGATCCGGTGTATTTTGTAAAATCACACCGTTAAAATCGGCTAAGTACCTTAACATGGACTGGGATTTTATTGCGCACTAGATTTTAAACTCTCGGTGTTAAAACTAGCATTGAGAATCCAACAGACAGCATCTCAGCGCGTCGAAAAAACACATTATTCGATTTTCAATCTTTGGCGGTGAAGATCCATTGCACGAGAAAATCCTGCCGCCATATTATTACGTCCGTATCAACTTGAACTTATACTTGGACTTTAATCGTATTCAGTAACTTGACAGTTGGAGGGATACCAGATTTAGACAAAAAAAAAATTAGTGAGGTGGTGTAAGAATGAATGAAATACAGTAAACTTGAAATAATGAACTTATATGAAAACTTTTTATTTTAAATTTAAAACTTGTCTTAAAACCCGATATATGCTATATCGATATATGTATATATCGTATATGGTCGCCAGAAGAAATAAAATGACTAAAGTAAAAAAAAGTTAAAAGACATGATTTTTTTTTTTTTGTTTCTATTAGAAGAAAATAAAAAAGGAAATAACTTTTATTCAAAAAATAATAATTATTAATTATTATAATATTATGAGACAGTGAAGCAGGGTCGCGGTAGACGACGTAGGAGATGGCGGGAAGAGCTGGATAGGTTCCATCAAAACTGGCAGCAGGAAGGATAGTTGGAAGAAGTGGAGGGAGGCCTTTGCCCAGGAGTGGGAAAGTGCAGGCTAGCAAAACAAAAATTAATTATTCTTATAATCCACATTATAAAAACGCATTTTTAAAGTTTTATTTAAATTAAACCTTAATTATCATTCGTTCGTTACACGAAATCGTTCACTACCCCAACACTATTAGTTATGGTGTGGTATCATTATTTTCTTTTGAATTGTCAAGTTACTGAATACGATTAAAAGTCCAGGTATAGATGTAGTGAGCTATTAATTGTCCCAATCCTCAGTATCAGGTAGAAAGACAGCTTACTCCAAACTTCCTACAACCTTAGTTTTCATGGTGAGATTTTGACAGAACAGTTCAAGTTATCTTTCATGCAAAGTGACACTTATCATATTTGACGACGCTTATATGAAGAACTAAGTACTTTGGGAAAAGACATTTGTTTTCAATTAATGTTCCTGAAGTCACATCGGGGTTCCCTCCGCCTATCACTCGCACGCCAACTCCTTGAGCGCGAAGACCAAGAGTATACCAAGACCACCGGCAGCACACCTGGAACTTGATAATCACCCACAACAAAAATACAATAATGTAAATACATTATATCGTAGTATCCTACTTACTTATGTATCATCATCATTTCAGCCGTAAGACGTCCACTGCTGGACTTAGGCCTCCCCCAATTTGGGGGGCTTTGCCATAATCGCCACGCTTGGCAGACGGGTTGGCGATCGCAGTTTGGTGATAAAATGCATAGTGAACGCTGCTGCCCATTCTCTAGTAAGTCCCTTATTCGCCGTTTACGACACCCACGGGAAAAATGGGGTGGTGTTATTCTTTACGTCCGGCACCACACGGTACATACGTGTGTATCTTACGAGTGCATAAATGACCCGTAGACAAGCGCGATGCAACTAGAACAATTTCTAAAAATCTTCATGGACGTTTTTTCTTGTTGCTCTTGTATGAGTCCTAACGGCCGGCCCTGGGATACAATTTATTGTCAATTGAACTTCGACTTTCTTGTCAGAGTTACATGAAATGAAATCATAAAACTCATAAGTGCTAAGAACTTGGAAAAAAAATCAGCTACTACAGAATGTTTGGTACATGGAACGACAAAAATATTTAGGGGATTGGGTGGGTTATGTGCAGTGATCGGATATTCGGATGAATGTTTACCTAATGTTACTATTTAGTTTTGAAAGCACGGAAGCAGCTTCGTATTTTTTCTTAAAGCCGGGTTTCTTGGATCATATTTATTTAAAATTAATGTTTAACCCCAAAGGCATACATACATATGTGTGTATGGTGGTAGGTATATGATAGTTTAAACAACACAAAACACGGTAAAAACGCGCATTCCATATTAGCCAACATTTCAACTTTAGGTGAATATGCATCTGAATATTCGATCTCTAGTTATGTGCTATCTTACACCCATAAACCCCCTGTCCATGTAACTGTAATCGAGACACGATTTTTTTTGTTTGTTTTTGAAAATTACTTGAATCATCATCTTTAAAATGACATATTTTTATAGTTTGCTGTTGTATTTGCACTAAATAACTTTTATTGCATTCTCTACTGCATGATTATTCCAAATTAAACAATTCTTAGCGTAGAACAAAAAAAAAACTTGACGACCTTTCAAACTTAAAATAATTAATCTATGAAAGACAGCGACACTTAGGGGTCTTAATCTATGAGTGACCTTAATTTTGTCAGTCCATGCGCCAAACACTCTGTATAAACAAAGCTTTAGTAGAAATGGTTCAAACCACGCTATTTGTGCCAAAAAGTCTCTCGTTTCAAGGATCCTGTGGATACCATCGGGCCGACAACAGTGAAAAAACTCCTAACGAGCGTGCTCCAATTATAAGAACGTCGTCTGCGTTCATAAAACAATGAAGAATATAAATTCATTATTTTTGTAACAGATTGGTGCATAATATCCTGAGTGGCCGTTACAAGTTTCAACTTGGGAAATAATAAAAATCTTTAAAAAGGGCGAAAAAAGCTTAAGTAATTATCTCGCGGAGCCGTGAAAGTCGACACCAAATAATCTTGTAGGACATTTTCTTTGGTGGACGTATTTTTATTAATTTATGTGTGTTTTATGTTGACAGCAGATATAATACTTTCAGCATCAGCAATTAAATATTTAGCCGCTTTTTGGAACAGCGACTGAACGCTACACTTCGCGTTGACAGTATCTAGCCAGCGCGTTAACTTTTAATCGAACAAAGTGACTACACGCAAAGGGAACTTTATCATCATCATCATTTCAGCCGAAAGACGTCCACTGCTGGACATAGGCCTCTCCCAATTTGGGAAAGTTTACCATATTCGCCACGGTGAGCTGGCGAGTTGGCAATCGTAGTATGGTGGTAAAATGCACACAGAACGCTGCTGCACTTTCTCTAGTAAGCACGTTATACATTAATACATAATAGTTTAAATAAATAATAGCTTAAAAAACTAAAAAAACACGCTTCCATACAAAAACAAACTAAAAAGTAGAAAATAATTGAAAAAAAAAGTTAACTCATTTAACCTTACCTCACTGTTTTATATTTTTTTAATTCCCTCAATATCAAATCAAACGGCCACACAAAAACCGGATAGGGGTCAAAAACCCGAAGTTTTACGGGAAAATCCGAACAGATGGTAACCCTAGAATTACCTGAGTTTTACCTTTCTCAAACGCAAAGCTTGGGATAAAAATAGTACATCCGAATGTCCACAACATAAGTTGGGCCCACGGTGAATCAGCAGATGGCTTATTGCGGCTCCCTACGCCGGTGTATTGTAATTTTATTTTTAGCCACACTTTCTTGTCTTCGTAAGTTTTTCAAGGATATTATAAATCGTTTGTTTTTGTACCGAAACAACTAGATATTCGGCAGAATTTTATCATAGTCATTACTCGGTGATGATAATCTTCTATAGAATAAACAAGCAATTCTGTCGCGTGAAATTTACTGCGTTTACGTGGCACTTCGAAATAATGTAGCTTTCCATATGTGAAAGAATCCATAAAATCGGTCAACCAGTTTTTGAATTTCATCATTCATAATTTCAGCCGTAAGATGTCCACTGCTGGACATAGTTCTCCCCCAATTATGGGCGCATTGCTTTGTTTCCGTGCGAGTCTTAATAAATACTTTTTCTTTCTTTCTTTTCTTTTTCTCTTTACGTTTGGCAGGCGCGTCGGCGATCGTAGTATGGTGGTAAAATGTATAGAGAACGCTGATTCCCATTCTCTAGTAATTCCCTTAGTCGCCTCTTACGACACGCACGGGAAGAAATGGGATGGTGCTATTCTTTACGTCCGGCACCTCACGGACAGGTTTTGAGTCTATCCAATACAAACAATCAAATCTATCCTCTTTATAACATTAGATGGTAAAGTAGCTCTACGTGTATGTCTGTGTGACCGCGCTGTTCTTTTAAGGGGGCGTCCATTAATTACGTGAGGCGATTTTGAGAATTTTTCGACCCCCCCTCCCCCCTTGGTGAGATATCGTAAGATATTCCTCAACTCCCTCCCCCTCCCCTAATCTCACGCGAGATTCTTCAGAACTTCTATTTAGGCTGTAAACGTGTTGGATTATTGAGAAAAAAAAAACAAAACAAGAAAATTTTCTTAGACCAAGAATAATTTCTTAACTTAAGAATTTATTCTCTTGACTCAAGAAACAATTTTTTTCAAAATGGTATTCTTGGTTCAAGATTTTGGCTCTAGAGTCAAGTAATTTTTTTTATCAGTGTACTATTGTCTCAGATTTGGCCATATTTTATTGTAGAAATAATTTTTCACGCAATTTTAATCCGTTTTCTGCGAGAAAAATAATTACGTGTGTAATGTAGTGTAATATGGAAAGATTTAGCTTGATCCCCTCCCCCCCTAGAATCCCTCACGTAATTAATGGATGCCCCCTAAACTAAGCAACAGACTCCAGAACTTTTTATTAAAAAATAAAAGGCTTAAAATCATGTACAGTTTTGCTTATATGTAAATTATATTCTAAGATTCACGTGCCTGAACTAGGCAATCTTGTGTTTCAGGCAAGAAGAGCCTAAATAGTCTTATAAAATGAATAAATAATCAAAAGTTGAGAGTAGACAAATTATTATATAAATGTTAAGTAGTGTATATCTTGTTTTCTAAAATTAAATAGAATGAAAAACTTAACGTAGGTGAATACTTACTTTAACACAGTTAGTAAATTCTGTTTCTTCGTAACACATACTTTGGAGAGCGTCATTGAGAGTTCTCTATGTTATGTGTACCAATGTGCCTTATCTTTTCCAACTATGTTGTGGACATCTTGCAGTCCAACCAAATTTTACCGCATGCAGCTGAATACCAGTATTTTACATAGCCCAACTATCTGACCTCCAAAACCCAGATATTTGGTTAGACTGGTGGTCAAACTTTCTTTCTTCATACCCGTAAATTCTATTCACATAGGGGTCTCGATATGTACCTAATGATTGGTCACCCATCCACGAACTGACGGCGGCAAGCGTTGTTAAATCTTCATTCGACCCGTACGGCTGTTATAACTTAGCCAAAAGCTCCTCTAAGATCTGAAAAAGAAATCTCGATGTATTTTTAAGTCTTAACCAAATCAATCTTTGGTCAATACCAAAGAGAATATAACCACTAGAGAGCGTATAGGCTGATTTCTGCTTAGCACACGACTCACCACAGCGGGCCGGGGGACGAGGAAGAACGTGCGGCTGCAATTGATCAATTCAAGGTCAAGTTGCGTAGGTATGCCCATCGTAGGGCTGCTCTACTTCATTAAGGGAAAATAGTCGATATCGATAAAATGGATTTTAAAATTGTGATAAATACTCAATTAAAATCAAAGAAATCATATTTAATCAAAATCAATCACTAATAAAATGAAAACTAGAGAATCCAAGAACAAAACTTTCGCCACTATCATATTCGACGAAATAGAAATCAGAAACGGTGTCTAATATCATCCCCAAGGCAGAAGGTACTATGGCCACGGTAGTTTTGGCGCCAGTTTACAAACGGATTGTCAAGACGAAGCTAAAGAAGCCACAGTATTTCAATTGAATAAAATTTTCATTCATTTTAATTTAAATTTTCGATAAAGACTTTCAGCTATTAAAGGAAACAGCACTAAATTTTACGATAAAAATACAAAGTGAAAGTAAGGGATCAGCATTAGAATTGTCTAATGAAAGAACGAGACTTTTCCAAAAGACATCAACGCGGGACTCACACAGTGTGCTGGTTTACCCAACCACCATTTTAAATAGACCCCTACGGTGGATCATAATCTGATTAAATCACAATAATTTTTCGTACTGTTTATTTACTGATGAAAAGTTATGCGATCATTTTTGTAACTAGAAGTCTTGGAATGTTTCCCACACCACTTCACCGCGCATGAAGGTATTTTGATGCGTTATAATTGCAGATTTAGTTATATTATTTGCAATAATTTAGCGTGCACAGATGTCTAACAATTGGTCACAACTAAAATGGCTACTTGAACCGCAGCCTATGCATAGGCGACAAAATACTAATAGTTTTCGAGCGTCGGGGCACTGTATGCGCAGTCAAGTGGTTATATAGTCTTTGGTCAATACTCATAACATTGTAAACGCACATTCTGTCCCTAAAAGTTTAATGTGATAGCACAAGGCTTTCCCGCGACCCAGTAAGGACCAAGCCCCCGGTAAGGACCAGGCCCGGTCGTCGATGCGGTGTATTCCTCGCGCGCCTTAAAGAGATGTCATCAAACTGAACTGCTGGGACCGATGCCTGTCAGGGTCGCGGAATTTTTCAGAAGAGTTACCGTAGCCCTGGCATAGGCACCTGAAGGAACACGGGTGGGTTTTAGTCAGTAAAACTCTGACGCGCCCTTCCGCTCCACTGTAGAGCGGGAGACTTCATTAAAAAGAAGGCTCTATGATTATTCTGACCAAGACAGGTGTAAGACCGTCGGTGCGCGGGGCGCGTGTCGATCTCTTACAAACGAAGCCCTGCCAGGGTCGCGAGATTAGTTCGAAAGAGGTACCGTGGCCCTGGCATATGGGCAACTGAAGGAACACTGGTGGGTTTTAGTCAGTAAAAGCCTGACACGCCCTTTTGGTCCACCCGTAGCGGAACACGTCATTTGATGATTTCCGAACCACAAAAAAGAGTTTTCCTGCGAAAATAAACCTTTTATTCGTTTTTTACTTGAATTCTTCATGATTTTTTCATGAAAAAGTCATTCAATAGCAAGAAATTGATTATTTTAATGATTATTATTCTGTAAAGCCATATTGCTCCGTGTGGTGCCAGATGCAAAAAATAGAAACATCCAATTTCTTTCCGTGGATATCGTAGACTAAGGGACTTACTAGAGAATGGGCAGCAGCGTTCTCTATGCACGCTGTTCTGTTCTCGTTTACCACCATACTGCGATCGCCGCCAAGCGTGGCGATTATCGCTAACCCCCCAGAATTGGGGGAGGCCTATGTCTTTCGGCTGAGATTATGTTGATGATGATGATGATGATGAAAGCCATATATGTTACGGTTGTAAATCATATTTTACTGAACATAATAACCAGACACTGACCTGCAAATTGCAAAAAACGGAAGAAAATTTGAAATTCGTGACCTACCCTGACGATCAGCAGCGGGAAACCGTTAAACCGAAATTGGTGAAATTCGGCTATGATGCAGCTTTCACCTGGAGGGAGGAACGGAACATTTTTTGTTCGTCAACCACAGAATGATATTCATATTCATTTATTTATTGTTTGTCACAAGTGAAAACACAGTTCTTATAATTAGTATGATAGTGTCACTGAAACATCCCCATGGAGTGTACAATATTTGTCTGTTAGTCAATGTTATTGGCTATGTTAAAAATATTAATAATAATACAGATACTCTATTAACTGTTGGTGGTTATTATCCATTGCATTGGCTGCAACCTTTTTTTTTTGGATGGGAAATCATCAAATGACTTCTCCCGCTCTGGGCGGAGCGGGAGGGCGTGTCAGACTTTTACTGATTAAAACCCACCCGTGTTCCTTCAGTTACCAAGCCAGGGTCACAGTATCTCTTTCGAACAATCTCGCGACCCTGGCAGATTGGTTGCAACCTCATTTTACATTCGTTATTATTGTCATTACGTGTCAATTTTTAGTCGACCTCCACTTACATTTATTAATAGAGGTAATTATTACGTGTTGTATTAGAGAGAATGTAGAGCATAGAGAGTATAGAGAATAAAGAGAATATAGAACATAGAGATCATTATTAATGAATATGTAGAATTCTTGTCTTGGCAACTTGAGGTCTCTTCTGTTAAAAAAATACATCGGTAATGTTAGCATCCTAAAACCTATAGGCCTCGCACTAATCTACGCGTCATTCTAAGGAGAAAAAAAATCTGTATGACGGGTGGGCACAGGGCATATGTATGCCTAAAATATTAGGACATTCGCAAAAATGGGTCAGCAAACATTCCACTATGTATGCGAAATCTATGCGTCTAGGTTTGTAGGTATAGAGTAGCGTACATTTACATTAAAAGCGAGAAAACTCGAGCTCGAACCTGACCTATTAATAAACCTGAAAAAAAAAATAAGTAAATGCTTTCGATGCCATTTTTTTCTCCAATACCAACTTGCATGCTTGTATTGCTGTATATAGTGTAAGATACAAAGTAAGATAGATCTTCGTCCTATTATATCACCCCATATTTAACCTTTCTTTTTAAACTAACCACAAAAGGGCTAGAAAAAGTGAGGCAACCTGAGAACATATTATTATGGTAGTAGAAAGAAGAGTAGGGTTTTAGTCGGTAGGAGTCGGACATGACCTTCCATTTTCCCCAGTCGGAGGGTACATAAAGATTTACCCACGGAAAAAAACAGGTAAAACAATTACTAAGAACCATACCATAACATTTTCTGTAGGATTTATACATATTTTTAAATGGAATCTAATTCATTTGATAAATAAGCCAAAGAAATACAAACAAATTCTATAGATACATACATATTTTGGTCTGAGTATAAAACGCGATCTAACTTTAGTTCTAGCCTAATGGTTATACATACAAAATATATATATAAATATATGCTACCTTCTGCCCGCGACTTCGTTAGCGTGTTATTTTGGCCCCTAACCCGTTGCATTATGTCCCATCGCCCGCCCACGCAATTACTACACTTTGCGTTCTTTCCAACTTTTTTTTTCATTTTGATCGGCTTCTAATGGTTATAGCGTGATGTTAGACAACCTATACCCTTTCTGAAAATTGAGCTATCAAATGCAAAAACATTTTTTAACAAATCCGACTAGTAGTTCCAGAAATTACTTACTGCAAACAAACTCAAAAACTTCACCTCTTTATAATACGCATTAGTCTAAAACAGCCTTTCCCAAAGTGCGTTGGTTGTGTAGACTCTACCCAACGTCCCCATTTTTTTGCTGGGTCTCTTACCACCCCCCTTTAGGCCTGCAGCGCCCACAAGGGGGGCCGTTATCGCCCACTTTGGGAAAGGCTGGTCTAGATTATACGTGTCGACTTAAAAAACACTCGTTTTCGTCGGTTATGACTCATTTTCATTCAGGAAAAAGATGAGTAACGGTCGATATTACTTCAAATCTAAATAAAACACATTTTCGCCGCTAGAATAACGTGCAAACACAATATCTCAACAAATCTCATTCATCCATATTGCACTCATGTGCTTCAGAATTGCGTTAGCATTACTTTTGACAAGGACAAAGGACGGCTCGGCATGCGGCTGGAACTGTCTGAAACTTAGAACTATTTCAATCTGGTTCACGTTCCAGATTCTTCTAATTAGTACCTGCAGTGGTGAATTGAATTCAGACGTCGACTCTGCTCAGGTATGGTGAAACTTGGGTCGGCGGTGACGACTTGCGCCTGTCGTCCCAATTCCGTGAATCTGCTGAAATCCTACGAGCAACGCTGTCGACCATTTGCATCTAGTTAACATGAATTAGCTGCAACTAGTTCGGATCTATTTGTTACACTGCACACTGTGCTGGCGTCTATTGTTAGACATTGTTTTAACTTACTCTGTTCTACTCTAATGCTATCGAAATTCTACAAGAAAACACGAATTGTGTCTTCTAAGTGATAATACTGTGGCAGTAAAAATTAATTTGGTAGCAAAATTGTATAATTGTACTTTGTACATGACATATACAGGTACGAATATCCCCGGTACAGCTACTCCCGGCCACCGAAATCGTGGGCTTGTGGAAAGGACCAGGGCCCGTGACGACGGCGCGTAGTGTGCCACGCGCGCCTCAAAGAGATGTCAGCAGTACTGAAGGGGTCCGCTAGGACCGATACCTGCCAGGGTTGCGAGATTTGTTCGACAGAGTTACCGTAGCCATATAGGCAACTGAAGGAACACGGGTGGGTTTTAGTCAGTAAAAGTCAGAGACGTCATTTGATGATTTCTCACCCACAAAAATAAAAGGACCTCTTACTCAGTAGTATCGCTTTCGCAAGCGCTTCGAGTTGTATTGGCCGCCCAAAAGAACTCGTTTTATATTAAATGGAGTTTTCAACTAGGCTTTCCGTAAAAAAATTAGAATTACCTATATCTGCGAATAAAAATACAAATTTTCTTTTTGCTTCTATAGCTTCTTTACCACCTTCAGTTATACCCTTTAAAATATTTCGTGTATGAATGGTACTCTTTATATAGTCATGGACAAATCACATTAGTTCATCATCATTTGTTCAATATGTCCACTGCTGGACGTAGGCTCTTCCAAGTACCGCCATTTCGACCGGTTTTGTGCCTCTCGCATCCAGTGGATTCCTGCGGCCTTCACCATAGACCCACCTTGAGGGAGGCCTCCCAATGCTAAATCTCCCAGTACGCGGTCGCCACTCTAGAAACTTTTCGCCCCATCGGCCATCTGTTCTGCGAGCAACGTGCCCTGCCCAGTGCCACTTAAGTTTGGTAATTCTTCGGGTTATGTTGGATACCTTGGTTCTCCTATGGATTTCTTCATTTCTGATTCGATTGCATACGGAAATTCCAAGCATAGCCCTCTCCTTGTCCTCAAAGGAACTTTCAGTCTTCTGCCGGCCCATTGTGAAACGTGATCGCTCAAATTATTTATTTTCATTCAAACACAAATCCTGTTTAATATCGTACATTATCCATGCACGATTTTGTCGTAAGACTCCAGAGAACAACTTACAAATAGGATTTTTCACAAAGGATGCCAAATGTCCAGTGTTAAATCAACCCTTTATAAACGGGGTACAAATGTCCCGGATTTGCATTCAGTACATTTTTCTGATATTCACGGGGTCTTTTTAATCCGTTAACATTGTCTTATTTACCCGACTATGGCGAAGCAAAAAGGAGGGTTTTACTAAAACCGTTTCAGAAATTGTTGGTAAAAAAGAAGTGTTCTTTCCTTACGCCCAGTATTTTTGCAAGACCTATCCAACTGCACCTTAGGATGAAAAAGACGAATAAAAAACTCGACCCGGCTTTATCGTCAAACTTAGGAGAAACTAATTTGGTCAGGCAAAAGTCTAAATTCAATTGAATGAAATCGGGATTTGACCAGTCAAACTTCAATTAGGTATTAGAATGTCTTAGTTTGTTAGATTAGGTAGGGTAGGACGATTTTAGATTTTTTTTAAATTTACTGTTTATTGTTTTAATGTCATCATATTTAAAATAAAATAAAAATAGTCTTTTTCAACCACGAACACTTATCTTTTTTTAAATTAGTAATTTTCTCCTTAAACTACATTTTTAAACCTTCTTCATCCACGTTTTTAGTTACAACACTGTTTGATTCAGTCATTTGTAATCTAACACACCCGCACGCTTAATATCCAAACATGAATTAATGATAACATAATTAAACAGAAAAAGCATAAACATGTTTACTAAACTCCCCAAGTATAGTGTTTGAACATGTTACAAGTACAGTCGACTTTTGACCGAGTCTGCCAGTTGCTTCTAGGGTCGACTAGGTAAAGCCCAACACACATTATTTTACTTTCGACATTTGACTGAAAAGTTTTGAACTTCTAGGTTTAACTAATAAATAATAGTTTAAAATAACTAAAAAACACTTCCATAGAAAACCAAACTAAAAAGTAGAAAATAATGGAAAAAAAGCGTGGGGTGCTTTTTAAGGTATTTTTTTATTGATATCAGGCACCACACGCATTTTTTTATTATTTTCTACTTTTTAGTTTGGTTTTCTATGGAAGCGTGTTTTTTTAGTTTTTTTAAACTATTATTTATTTTCAATTTTTTAGAGTGTTTCGAATTTTGAGACGTATGTCAGCGTAGTTTATGACGTATGTCAGCGTAGTTTTCGAAGACAGTTTTTTGCTGTCCTGGTAACCCTGGCAAGGATAATGGCACAAATTTATGAAATTATAGTATAATCATCGGTCCTCGATAAGTCTACAGAGTTTAAATGAAATCTTGACCCACTGGTCAAAATCGCGCTATAAGGAGTCGGTTACAAACAAACATATTATGATTTTCCAGATGACGACCAAGTGCATTTAGAGTTTGTATCAATGAATATAAGGTTGTTTATAGTTTGCATTGAAGCGTGCGTGAACATTTGTGGTATTGTAACTAAAATCAATTAGATTAAAAATTTATAAAGTTTAGTACGTACCGATGATACGATACACCTCCACAAGATACATATTTTTATCTGCTTTCGTTTTTGCAGGTCAAAACCGCCCAACAAGGCATAATTTGTAATATTTCGCGTATTTCTGAGACAACCAATCGCGACAAGTATCTGACGGCGAATAAGCTAAATGTTGCATATCTGTGCTTAATGTTGACACGCGCGCGATAGCTGAGGGGCAGTTCCTCTAGTTTTCTTTATTCCGTGTTTAACACTTTAAAGTGATTTTGACCCACTGGTCAAAATAGCCAGGTCAAAAGCGCTATAAGGAGTCGGTTACAAACAAACATACAAGTGAAGCTAATATAAAGCGTGTAAAAATGCTTTAGTCAAAGCCCGTATTTGAATTTTATTTCGGGGTATGCCCGATGGCCTTGGTCAAACCTAGGATAAACCATTCCGGGAAGAGACTGCATATCGACCTTTGACTATAACATATACATAACAATGCCAGATTACAGCTGTAAGGACGGGTCTCTCTGCCAGGGTCGCGAGATTTATTCGAAAGAGATACCGTGCCCCTGACACCTGGGCAACTGAAGGAACATAGTGACTTTTAGTCAGTAAAAGTCACACGCCCAAAAAGACGGGTCTTGACAGTCCGGACTGCTGAGAGTAGTTCCTCTTTGGCAACTACGGTTGCCAAGGACTGTCGAGTGGCTGAGTTAGACATACGGACGTGGCGAAATAAAAGGTTGCATGTTTTTACTACGGAAACCTAAGAATAAGTAAAATAGTATTCACCAGTCGTTTTGGATGTCAACACAAATAAGCTTACGAAAAGCTAAATATTTTTTTAATTTTTTTAAAATTAATGCCTGGTTTTTCCTCGTAGTTACACCATGTGCAACCCGTCGTTTGTCACGTGAATGTTAACCCGATATGCACGCGAATAAATCACAGCCACCGTGATGTTTGAACTGTTAATTAACTTTGTAACAAGCGGCGCGGACAGGGTTATTCATTCTCGACTAATAATTGTGCGTGTAAACATTCGTTTTGCATAATAAATGTTGAAATTTTTCTTTTGCTTATTTATTATTGTATTATGTTGGAGTTTTCGTTTTGTTCAATCTAAAGGCAGACGTAAAGAATTGCATCATTCCATTTCTTCGCGTGATTGTCGTAAGAGGCGACTAAGGGACTTACTAGAGAATGGGCAGCAGCGTTCTCTATGCATTTTACCACCATACAGCGATCGCCAACCCGCCTGCCAAGTCAAATCAAATCAAAATATTTTTATTTCATATAAACGGAACGACAGAAGCTAGATGCACGGTTCCAAATTGTTGATTCCTATGGTGAAGAGCCGGGAAGAAACTCCACGGTTTCTCTTTAAAAAAAAAATGGTTTTTACAATGGTTTCAAATTACAGTGTTAATAGGTATGAGAGGACGGTGTAGGCCTGTCAACAAGTAGTAGGCACTGAATAAAATAGAAAATTGTCTACAGTCTACAAGGCCTACAACGTTCTCACATTCACAAAGTATAAAATAATCTACAAAAATAATAGTATTAGGTTGGGGAAAAAGTCTTTTCGCATTATAGTATGTATGAACTTGTAATAAAATCTCTTTGGCTATACTATTTGTATCTGGCTGGTTTTGGTATCATTGAAAGTTTAAATTTTAAAGAACATAATTCCAAATTCAAATTAGGAAAATGTGTGATTTTCATTTGTTTTTCGTACCGTCAAGATGAGTGAATCTAATGAAGAAATTCGATACATTTTAAAATTTTACTACAAAAAAGGTAAAAATGCAACGCAAGCCGCGAAAAAAATTTGCGATGTTTATGGACCTAGTGTAGTGTCTGTGAGAGTAGCACAAATTTGGTTTAAGCGTTTTCAATCCGGAAATTTTGATGTCAAAGATGCACGTCGCTCTGGTCGCCCTATTACGGATAAAATGGATGCCATTTTAAAAAAAGTGGAGCAAGATCGGCATACCAGTAGTTACGACGTAGCTGAAGAACTGGAAATTGACCGCAAAACAGTTTTGGCGCATTTGAAAAAAACTGGGTACACAAAAAAGCTCGACATTTGGGTACCTCACGAACTCACTGAAAGAAACCTAATGAACCGTGTACTCATTTGTGATTCTTTATTACGACGTAATGAAACCGAACCATTTTTGAAGAAGCTGATAACTGGTGATGAAAAGTGGATCACGTATGACAAGAACGTGCGAAAAAGGTCGTGGTCAAAGGCCGGTCAGGCTTCACAGACTGTGGCGAAACCCGGGTTAACTCGCAACAAGGTGATGCTGTGTGTGTGGTGGGATTGGAAGGGCATTATTCATTATGAGCTGTTACCACCAGGCAGGACCATCGATTCTGAACTCTACTGCGAACAACTGATGAGATTAAAGCAAGAAGTAGAGAGAAAGCGGCCGGAATTAATCAACAGAAGGGGTGTGGTTTTTCATCATGATAACGCTATAAGGTACCTTATACCAAACCATCAATTTGGCTTCAGGGAAAAACACTCAACTATTGACCAGGTACATAGAATAACAAATATCATTGAAAAAACGCTTGAAAATAAAGAAGTTTGCGCCACCGTATTTCTAGATGTCGCGCAAGCTTTTGACAAAGTATGGCATAAGGGTCTAATATTCAAGCTCAGGCGCATGCTGCCAGAATTTGCAGATATCCTAGAGTCATATATAACTAATAGAATGTTTAGAATACGGCAGGATGATGCTTATTCCGAGCTAAAAGCTATAAAAGCTGGTGTGCCTCAAGGAAGTGTCCTAGGCCCAATTTTGTACTTGTTATACACATGTGACATCCCAGAACTGGAAAACAACACCATTGCGACCTTTGCAGATGATACTGCAATTATGGCTACTGGATCAAGCCACAGAGAAGCAGTAGAAAAAGTTCAACTAGCTGTGAACAAAGTTTATGACTGGACACAAAAATGGAAGATCAAACTGAATGAGTCAAAATCAATTCACATTGACTTCACAAATAAATACTTGGACTATCATCCAATCTACATAAATGGCAAGCAAGTGCCTTATGCTAATACAGCCAAATACCTTGGCATAACTCTCGACGCGAAACTGCGTTGGAAAGCTCATGTCAAAAAGAAAAGACAGGAGCTCGATATACGTTATAAAAGTATGTATTGGTTACTCGGAAGGAAATCCTGTCTATCATTACATAATAAAATAACCCTATACAAGCATATTCTGATGCCAATATGGACGTATGGTATCCAACTTTGGGGCTGTACTAAACAAAGCAACGTCAAAATAATCCAACAATTCCAAAATAAAGTACTCAGGGATGCTGTCAATGCACCCTGGTACATAAGACATTAGAAATGACGACCTTCACCGTGACCTAAAAATGGAATTCGTCACCACCATTATCCAAAAATTTGCTGAAGCCCACGAACACAGACTTCACCGACACGTGAATGTTGAGGCAATCCAGCTACTAGACAACACAGACTTAGTGCGAAGACTAAAAAGAACTAAACCTTTTGAATTAGTGTAGTGTAAAAAGTGAGTTAATAATAGTAACAATATTGTGCTATACATATAACACATGAACATAGTGTTTAAAAATTGTATTAGACTCTAAGAAAGTGCTACGGACTTGTATAAAAGTGCAAATGGACACTATTCTTAGTTTTAACATAATCTATTACATAAAATATTAAGTTAGAGTTAAATTGCTTATTAGCCTTTTTGGCTAGATCGTAATTAATTACTAAGAATTTTGTTCTTATTAATAAAGCATAAAAAAAAAAAAAATGATAACGCTAGACCTCACACAACTTTAGCCACCCAACAAAAATTAAGAGAGTTTGGCTGGGAGGTGTTAATGCATCCGCCGTATAGTCCTGACCTTGCACCTTCAGATTTCCACCTGTTTCGGTCTCTTCAGAATTCTTTAGGCAGTGTCAGGTTAACATCACGAGAGGACTGCCAAAACCACTTGTCGCGGTATTTTGACCAGAAGTCCCAAAATTTCTATAGCAATGGGATCATGTCCCTACCTACAAGATGGCAAAAAGTTATCAAACAAAATGGTACCTACATACTTTAGTTAAATGTAAATAAACTTTATTAAAAAATGTTTTTTTGTAATTTCTGCAACAAATTATTAAACCGACTAAAAAGAAATTATGAGAAAAATCAATTTATGAAAGCAAAAAATAATCCCAAAGCGACCTACAGACCTATTGACCCTTTCCGGTCTGGATGAAAAATCCTCAATAAATGAGGTCAATAATTTCTTCGCAAGTGTTGGAAAAAATCTTGCGGACAGACATATAAATACAAGCGATAAGCATGTTCCATTTCTCCGGGATGATGTACAGCCTAACTCTCTCGCGCTTCTTACCACGGATTTCGACGAAGTTGAGAGAATCATAATGAGTCTTCGTACTGATTCTGCTGCAGGATGGGATGGCATTTCAACCAAAATGATAAAGATGAGCCGCCACTTCCTCGTGCCCCCTATCACACATATATGTAACTTATGTTTCTCAAAGGGAGTATTTCCGAGGTCCTTAAAGAATGCGATAGTGCATCCTATTCACAAGGGTGGAGACAGAGGCAGTGTCAATAATTACAGACCAATATCGGTTCTTCCAGCGCTGTCAAAGATTTTGGAAAAGGCCCTTAACAGTCGTCTTGTCAACTTCATGGAAAGACATAGTATTTTGTCAGCTAATCAATACGGCTTTCGCAGAAACAAATCCTGTGAGGACGCTGTTGCCGCCTTTGTTGATAGTGCTGTAAAGGTACTTGATATAAGGTCTAAATGCCTAGGTGTTTTCTTAGACTTATCTAAGGCATTTGACACTGTCTCTGTCCCTATCCTGTTGTCTAAATTAGAGAGGATAGGAGTGAGGGGTCAAGCGCTAGCAATCTTTGAGAGCTATCTCCATGAAAGGACCCAATGTGTCAAAATTGGCTCATACGTCAGTGATGAACACTTCCTGTCATTTGGAGTTCCCCAAGGCTCAATCTTGGGACCTACCCTTTTCTTGATATACGTAAACAGCCTCTGTAACTTATGCATTCCTTACTGTAGCATATATACATATGCGGACGATACAGCTTTGCTCGTGCATGGTCTAGACTGGAGAGAAGTCCAGGAGAGAGCGGAGTTTGCGCTGGGCATCGTTATGTCATGGTTAGGAGATAATGGCCTTACATTAAATATCGATAAAACAAAATATATTCCGTTTTCAATTAAATCTTGTACACGACCGGATGACTCTTTTGTTATTAGAGCCCACACTTGCAACGAACAGTTAGACCAATGCCTCTGCCCTCCCCTGGTCAGATCAACACAAGTCAGGTACCTCGGTATCATGATAGATAACTTGATGTCTTGGAAGGTGCAAATTGATGGCATGACAGGCAGAGTGAGGAAACTAATCGCGATTTTCAAAACTCTGCGCCATAGTGCTGACTTAAGTACACTTCGAATGGTATATTTCTCACTCTGTCAATCAGTGCTCTCATTTGGGATAACGACTTGGGGAGGTGCTCCAAAAACGTATATACTAAAGCTGGAAAGAGCGCAACGAGCTGTTCTTAAAGTCATGACTTTCAAACATTACCGCTATAGCACCGCACAATTGTACCAAGACTGCAAAGTTATGACCGTTAGACAGCTCTTTGTGCTTAATACCATCTTGCGCAGACATGGTTCTGTCAAGCACAATACTGGTCGTCTGGCAAATACTAGGTCAAAATATGTCTGTCCTATAGAACGTTATAGAACTAAATTGGCTGAAAGACACTTTCGAGTATTGGGTAGTCGAATTTATAATGCAATTAACAAACAATGCAATATTTATGGTTTAAATAAATTCGATTGTAAAAAGAAAATTAATCAATGGATTATGACTCTTACCTACGAGGAGACTGAAAAGTTACTAGGAAAGCTTTTTTAATAGTTCCTCTCATTCAGACAACTCAAACATATGCCACACACACATCCACACACCACATACACACACACCACACAGACACACTACAGACACACATAATACATACACATACTAAACTTACACCGAGAGAGGCTATTATTTTATTTTTAATACTTCTTTATTTTGTTTTTTGTTTTATTATTCATCAATCAAAAGTATGTTTTTGTTTCTTTATTTTATTAATTTTAACCTTATTCTCTTTTGTACTTAACGATATGTACTTATACTTACCCAATATAACTCCGCACAAGTTTGTATAAATTGGAAAGCGTATTGATAGAGAGAGCCCTGGCATCCATAACACAAGTTTAATCTTAGCTTGGGTGCCAGTGGAGATACTTAGTGATTTATGCTATTTGAAAACAGTTGTGTTATAGTATTAACCTATCGCCTGTATGTAAATTGTGTAATTGGAAATAAAGTAATTATTATTCCTTTATTCATTTTTTTTTATTATTCATTCATGTTTTGAATTTTCTTAAAAAATGCGAAGAAGCTTTTTCCCCAACCTATTATTTCATAAATAAGACACATTTCACTATTTACACTAAATGTCATTATTGCCATGACAACCAATATTGAAGAGTACAAATTACAGGGGTGACGATTATTGCAAACCCCCCAAATTGGGGGAGGCCTATGTCCAGCAGTGGACGTCTTTCGGCTGGGACGATGATGATGATGATGATAGACAGTGAACAGGCGCTACTTGACTCTAGTAGAACAATATATATGAAAACTTCATGGAAATTGATATGACAGAATTGTGTCGCAGTGTGTCGCGCGTTTCTGCAAAACCATTCGTGTCATAAATTATTTTGAGCCACGAAAAATGTACCTTGTACCAGCTTTTATGATGATTCAACCGATTGTGGCTACATTACACAGATTTTAATAAAACAAATCGGAAAGACTGAAAGAGTTAAGGCTTCTTCAGACAGGTGCGACGCACCTCTGGTTAGAACAATTTCCATGAAGGTTACATAGAAATTGTTCTACCGAGCGTCGCATCGCACCTGTTTGTGAGAGCCTTTACAATTTATTTAAAGCTTCCTGAAAATAACATTAGAAAGTGTCCGAAATGTTTTCCTTTCCGTGCACGAGTCCTTATCTTTGGACAATTTTTTTTAAGAGATCGGTGGGTGACTATTCACAGCCTTATTCTTTGGTAACGTCAGATAAGCAGTCACTCCATGAAAATTATTGGGATTCAGCTTCATCCTGTTAGACTGAAACATAGGTACAGAACATAACATATACCTGGCATTTACCTGGCTTATATATTAGGTTGGGGAAAAAGTCTTTTCGCATTATAGTATGTATGAACTTGTAATAAAACCTCTTTGGCTATACTATTTGTATCTGGCTGGTTTTGGTATCATTGAAAGATTAAATTTTAAAGAACATAATTCCAAATTCAAATTAGGAAAATGTGTGATTTTCATTTGTTTTTCGTACCGTCAAGATGAGTGAATCTAATGAAGAAATTCGATACATTTTATTTTACTACAAAAAAGGTAAAAACGCAACGCAAGCCGCGAAAAAAATTTGCGATGTTTATGGACCTAGTGTAGTGTCTGTGAGAGTAGCACAAATTTGGTTTAAGCGTTTTCAATCCGGAAATTTTGATGTCAAAGATGCACGTCGCTCTGGTCGCCCTATTACGGATAAAATGGATGCCATTTTTGAAAAAGTGGAGCAGTAGTTACGACGTAGCTGAAGAACTGGAAATTGACCACAAAACAGTTTTGGCGCATTTGAAAAAAACTGGGTACACAAAAAAGCTCGACATTTGGGTACCTCACGAGCTCACTGAAAGAAACCTAATGAACCGTGTACTCATTTGTGATTCTTTATTCGACGTAATGAAACCGAACCATTTTTGAAGAAGCTGATAACTGGTGATGAAAAGTGGATCACGTATGACAAGAACGTGCGAAAAAGGTCGTGGTCAAAGGCCGGTCAGGCTTCACAGACTGTGGCGAAACCCAGGTTAACTCGCAACAAGGTGATGCTGTGTGTGTGGTGGGATTGGAAGGGCATTATTCATTATGAGCTGTAACCACCAGGCAGGACCATCGATTTTGAACTCTACTGCGAACAACTGATGAGATTAAAGCAAGAAGTTGAGAGAAAGCGGCCGGAATTAATCAACAGAAGGGGTGTGGTTTTTCATCATGATAACGCTAGATCTCACACATCTTTAGCCACCCAACAAAAATGAAGAGAGTTTGGCTGGGAGGTGTTAATGCATCCGCCGTATAGTCCTGACCTTGCACCTTCAGATTTCCACCTGTTTCGGTCTCTTCAGAATTCTTTAGGCAGTGTCAGGTTAACATCACGAGTGGACTGCCAAAACCACTTGTCGCGGTATTTTGACCAGAAGTCTCAAAATTTCTATAGGAATGGGGTCATGTCCCTACCTACAAGATGGCAAAAAGTTATCGAACAAAATGGTACCTACATACTTTAGTTAAATGTAAATAAACTTTATTAAAAAATGTTTTGAATTTTCTTAAAAAATGCGAAGAAACTTTTTCCCCAACCTATTATTTAGTACGTATGTATATAAGTATTTATTATACAGGATATACATATATGATTATTCTATGTATTTATTAAAGTAAATTGTATTTTGCCTGTTGGTCTAGTGGTTAGTGGCCCTGACTGCTATGCCGGAGGTCGTGGGTTCGATTCCCACACAGGACAAATGTTTGTGTGATGAGCACGATCATTTGTTCTGTGTCTGGGTGTAATTTATCTATAATATGTATGTATTTAGAAATATATAAGTATGTTTATCAGTTGTCTAGTACCCATAACACAAGCTCTGCTTAGCTTGGGACTAGATGGCGTTGTGTGATAGTTGTGGAATATTATATTATATTATATTTTGCACCAGTGACAACCCCATTTTTATATCCACGCAATCACTGTCCATTCCAAGGTTGCCTGGAAGAGATCGCAGAAAGCGATAAGGCCGCCCATTGTATGTTTTTTAATCGACTTCAAAAAAAGGAGGAGGTTATCAGTTCGTCTGTATTTTTTTTTTTAATGTTTGTTAGCTCATAACTTTTGAATGGGTGAACCGATTTCGATGATTTTTCTTTTATTTGAAAGCTGGTGCTTCCCGAATGGTCCCATTTTGTTCCATTCAGACAGTGGGATTCATGTGAAAACCATATAAGTGGCAAAAAAACCTTAAATACAGATCCTAAGACACCGAATTCCGAAATTAAAGTTATTTTTGACTTTGTAGTGTTTTTTTAAGGAAGTCGGTTTTTATTTTTGTGTTAAATGTTCTTGTTGTTATGTATTTTCTGGTGTACAATAAAGCATATATAAATAAATAACATAAACTTACGCCTTGTTTCCTCGAATAGTTGGGCAGAGGTGTGCCTATAGTACATATTTCTTCAGTTATGTTGCAAGTCTCATATTATAATAAGGGGCGAGCCTATTGCCATGCACTGGGCACAAATCCAGACTCTGGGCTGCTACTGAGAATTTCCAGATAGAAAAACCCAATAACACTTTACCCGAAATGGGAAACGAACCCAGGATCTCAGGCTCAGCAGCCGACCCTAAAATAGTTGAGAAAAGGCTATAGTTGGGAATCGAAACCAACACAAAACATGATTACCTGCCACAGTCGCGAGATTTTTCGAAAGAGTTACCGTGGCCCTGGCATATGGGCAACTGAAGGAACACGGGTGGGTTTTAGTCAGTAAAAGTCTTGCACGCCCTCCCGCTCCGCCCAGAGCGGGAGAAGTCATTTTGATGATTTCCCATAAAAAAAAACATGATTACGTCACCTATACATGCCCACCACGCGTATGGTGATGTGTGGTGGTGATGAGACAATGATGATGAGGTAGTCACGCATCTAACACGATAGTTTAATATTCGCGTAAAATTCACCAAAGGAGTTATTATTTCTGCCAGGGTCGCGAGATCTGTCCGAAAGAGTTACCGTGGCCCTGGCATATGGGCAACTGAAGGAACACGGGTGGGTTTTAGTTAGTAAAAGTCTGCACAAAAAAAAGGAGTTACCATTTCGTAGAACAAAATGGTTATTAAATCTGAGTTAACAAGTTTTAACCTCTGTTCAGCCACACGGCAAAAATCATCAACAAAGTTAAATCAATCTGTCGGCTTAACAAAAGTAAATTAACCCTCAATTGGCGGGCCGCGTTGTGGTTCAATTTAAATGACAATAATATAACGGGTTCATTTATTAAGGCGCGCCTCTCGGGTCCCGACAAATTGGGACGTGTGAAAAGGTTTCCCAGTATAAAATAAAAACAATGCGGGATAATAACATGGACTCAGTAATTAAATACTGTTAGAAAATGGCTAAGTAATTTTTTTTATTTTTAAACGGTTAAGAGTGATTCAGACTTGCGCACCAAGGGTTCCATGGATTGGGCAGCGTTTGGGAAGCTTCGCCCGGTCTTTTTGTCGCGTATTCCGTAGACCCAAGACTGAAGTCTTTAAGCAGTGCGTCCTGCCTGTTATGGCCTACGGAGCCGAAACGTGGACACACACGGTACGGCTCGTCTATAAATTCAAAGTCGCTCAGCGAGCTATACAACGAGCTATGCTTGGAGTATCTCTCGAGGGATTGAATCCGGGATGAGGTAATACGGCAGAGAACCAAATTTGTCAACCTACCTCTCAGAATTAGCAAGCTGAAGTGGAAATGGGCCTGCCACATTCGCCGTAGATCCGATGACCGTTGGGTAAGACGTGTTCTTGAGTGGAGACTGCAAATCGGCAACCGTAAGGTAAGCCTTCAGGCTAGGTGCAACGACGATATTATCAAGGTGGCTGGTAGCAGCTGGATGAGTGTTGCTGAGAATCGAGCTTATGGAAGGGCTTATTTCTAGCAGTGGACGGAGTGGATGATGATTCTAGACTCTCTAATATACGGGGCCGTCCAAAAGTAGTTCGATATTTTGATGTGAACCTTACTCCCGATTAATTAACTTTTGCGAACGGCTAAAAACACATCAGAGGCAAGACAGCTGTCAAATTGTGCTGACATTCATTCTTAGTTCGGAGCAACTAATATAAGTCCGCAGGTGATACGGGGTTAGAAACGCCCGGCTTCGGCCGAAACTACGGATTCCTTGCTTAGGGTGTAGATCTCCAGACGTCAATGTTGATGCTGACATGACCCATGGGATCAACGCCACATAGTTTTTTTTTTTCTGGATGGGAAATCATCACATGACTTCTCCCGCTCTGGGTGGAGCGGGAGGGCGTGTCAGACTTTTACTGACTAAAACCCACCCGTGTTCCTTCAGTTGCCCATGTGCCAGGGTCACGGTATCTCTTTCGAACTATCTCGCGACCCTGACAGGATGCCACATAGTTAAAGTGGCGATCACTTACTGGAGTTGTGTGATCCACATTTTCCCATTAAAACAAAAGTCAAATAAAAGCTGGCAACCCACGTCTTAAGTATCGTTTTCGAAAACGAAACGTTTTGTCCTTGAGTAAAATTCATCCTAACTATGGAACGCTTTCTTGTGCGTGGTCCGACATGCGCTTAGCCGGTTTTTTACAGACAAAATAGGTGATATTTTTGGAAAGATTAAAAACTGTTCATACCCCATATTATTCCGTGATCATAACGTGGACAAAAGTTGCCTTGGTTTTCCTGGAAGACTTAAATAAGCTTCGGACTCAGGTAGGCTGAAGTAAAGAAAAGCTCAAGTGGAGATTCATAGATGACTCCGCCCTGAAGTGTAAATGTGGTGTTGTCCCACAAACAATAAGGCGTTTAATATTATAATATCGTCCAGCGTGTCCTACTATTTGCTCGCTGCGGGAGTCAATGGATGCTTCTGAAAGTGCCAATCTCGAAGCCAAATTCTGGGCTAACTGTATTTAGATTGCTATCAATACGCTTCCTCATTTCAGCGGTGAGACGTCCACTGCTGGACTTAGGCCTCCCCCAATTTGGGGGGCTTTGCCATAATCGCCACGCTTGGCAGGCGGGTTGGCGATCGCAGTATGATGGTAAAATGCATAGAGAACGCTGCTGCCCATTCTCTAGTAAGTCCCTTAGTCGCCTTTTACGACACCCACATGAAGAAATGGGGTGGTGTTATTCTTTACTTCCGGCACCACACGGTGCCAGTGCACGGTGCCACATCAATACGCTTAGAAGAAGATAGCTAAATACGTACCTAAGAATAATAACCGGAAACCGAAAATATTATCACAAATCTTTCGTCAAGAATCACCGTACAATTTTTCCTTTTAGGTACAAAATCTCCAAAAATAGCTTCGGTGAATTTGTCCTCGTCACTGTTATTTCTGCCAGCTATTTGAGGGTAAGTCAAACAGGGTTGTACTATGTTTACACAAACATCTTGAATACCTTCGACTGGGCTTTTCTTTTGTATGAAATAGCGTGTACCTATACAGTCACCAAAAGATATCTATTTTAGTAACTAATCTCTTCGGATTTAGTTGAACTAAAGTTACCTAAGTCAGATATCGAAAGTAATTTCGAATGAAAAATTTGACAAATTGTTTTTTGTCTAATAACTAAATTAAACTTTATTCGACAACATCAGTAATAGAACACACCTCGTTTCTTACTAAATAAACTTCTACTACATCCGACAACCCTGGTTACTTATTTCTTTTCGTGACCGTAAACAACCCAAATAAATAAAATGATTTTATTCTTTGGAATATTGATCAAATCGCCCATAATGGGCCTTATTAGAAGTCCAGGCCAGTCATGCAAATGGCAATAGAGATATATGCTTGGAAATTCCCTAGTGATCGAATCAGGGTGCTTACTCTTTTTTTTTTTTGGTTGGGAAATCATCAAATACCCACCCGAGTTCCTCCACTTGTCTATATGCCCTGGCATATAGACAAGTGGAGGAACTTCATTCACTTCAAACGAAAGAGACACCGTGGCCCTGGCCACGGTGTCTCTTTCGAACAATCTCGTGCCATCCAAAGAAAAAAAAAAGGGTGCTTGACATTGGAATTTTGACATTTCGTACTCTTGAGTTCGACGCTAGCGCCAAAATGTATTTAAATTGTGTGTCCATTTTGGAGAACTAAGTGAATAGGGATCGGGCGTTGTTGTTTTTCCAATGTTCCAAAGAACAGCTAAAAATTTCTTGAAATGTGAATCGCTTGTAATTATGTTATAAGAAAGAAGTTATAAGAAGGTATAACAATTTGCAACACAAACATCTTACGGTCGTCGCCGGGTAGTTCAAATATTTAAGGACAAGATTTTCTCTATCAACCATTTTACAATAGAAGAAGAAGGCTCCTCCGAACAAAGAAAGTGAGTAATTTTATTTTCATAACTGCTTTACGGGCCCGATGTTTTATAGAATTTTATATTACCTAACAATGATATTATACAAAACTAGCTTCCGCCAGCGGCTTCGCCCGCGTGAAATTTCAACCCCCCAATTCACCCTCTTAGGGATGGAATTTCAAAAAACCCTTTCTTAGTGGATACCTACTCTTCACAAAGAATACACCCTCCAAATTTCATGTCTCTAGGACCAGCGGTTTCGGCTGTGCGTTGATATATCAGTCAGTCAGTCAGTCACTCAGGACTTTGAATTTTATATATATAGATAAAAGTTTTATTGCACTCTACATATCATACTTCCATTTATGTACCAACGCTCGTTGACTTGCTAAATCAAATAATTTATATTATTATTGTTACGAGCTGGGACTCGGGATTAATGAATTTAAACCAATTTTACCAAAAACACTAACCGTTCAATCAAAATATAAGCACAAGAATCTATTCTTCAAATTACGGGTCCTAGAACATATTTCGTCACAATGTTTTGGCCATTTTGAGAGCAGTCCTGATGAAAATATTTACATGAAGTAAAAGCCTGCCTTTTTTGTGGATGGGAAATCATAACATAACGTCTCCTGCCCAGAGGTGAAGCGGAAGGGCGTGTCAGACTTTTACTGACTAAAACCCACCAGTGTTTCTTTAGTTGCTTATATGCCAGGGCCACGGTAACTCTTTCGAACAAATCTCGCAACCCTTCTGCTAGGGTAAAAATCTGCATGGGTTCGAATTCACGATCGACGAACAACTCGGAAGACGGGCCCGTTATTTTACTTGGCGTCGATGTGTATTGCAGTTGACAAGTAAATCTCTGAAGGTGATTATCGATTTTTAGGTTAATTTTGTACTTGCCAAACGAAACGTTGGACAGTTTCTAGACAATTCTTATCCCCACGATGTCAGATGGACAAAAGAGCTGCGCCACGTCACCCGTCGCTGTGGCGCTGTTGTTGACTCGCACGAACTTCAAGCTAGACTCTGTCGAAGCGCGCCAACTTCACGCTTGCGTTTCGTTATCAATTGACATCCCATACTCCTGACTCTTCAGATATATTTATCTTTCTGATTCCTTGCTTTGAAGGTAATTTGAGATAAAGTAAAACCACGAACGTTGTACCGTGTGGTGCCGGACGTAAAGAATAACACCACCCCATTTCTTCCTGTGGGTGTCGTAAAAGGCGACTAAGGGACTTACTAGAGAATGGGCAGCAGCGTTCTCTATGCATTTTACCACCATACTGCGATCGCCAACCCGCCTGCCAAGCGTGGCGATTATGGCAAAGCCCCCCAAATTGGGGGAGGCCTAAGTCCAGCAGTGGACGTCTTAAGGCTGAAATGATGATGATCAAAACCACAAAGCCAAGCTGATATGGCCACTTGCTAAATATTCCTGGCAAAGAAGTACGAAATGTGAGTAATTTACCTTTCCACTCTTTAATTAACCATTCGTGTAATTAGCAACATGCATATTTAATCAAAGTACGTAACGTAATTTTAGGCCCTTGGCACAAATTACAGACCTTTTGTAAGTATATTTTGAGCCTGATAGTCGTTTCAGTTCTGTGACGTATTCATTTTAAATTTATACAGGGTGACCATAGGAAGTTGCCTAAAGTAATCACTTGTAATTTGAGATGAGTGCAGGGAAAAAATAAATAAAAATACATATTACATCATTGAAGAAGTCATTTTTGTTTGAAATAGATTTCAGTTTAATCGAACATTTTCAACAGACACATATAAAGCTTTAAAAAAATGACAAAACCTGTATTGGGAATAACTAGGTATTAATGGTAAATATTTTCGAATTAATTCTCATCTGAATTTGCACAATAATCAAGCCGTTTTTGGAAACTATGAAAAACTTGTTCAATTTTAGACAAAGAAATACTAGAAATTCCTTTTCTAATAGCATCTCTCAATTTTTTACCTCTAGAATAAAAGCACTCGATCAGATACACTTTTTCTTCTTTCGTAAGGTCACTCATTTTATAGTATACGTATTGCTCTTTACGACGTCACGGCGTCTCAATAAACTGACAACATTCTAGAATGTACCTATGTGTAGGTTTACCAGATGAACAAATCAAAAGTCCGGAGAAAAGGCCTGATTTTCATTGAAAAATCCTGAGATTTTTTACAGTTTGAGAATTTTCTCTCAAACGTACTTAACAATTTAAAAAAGTCGTAATATTATCGTTTTTATACCCTGATAAAACTGATTAAGTTCCTACTTGGATAAATAAGTATTGATTTTAATTGCAATTAATAATTATTACCAAAAGAAGATTATTTTTAGTTTGTTTAAGTTTTTATTAAAGAGATCTTTAAAATGTAAGCTGTATTTTATTGAAAATTCTAAATATCCTGAGATTTCATAAGATTTGCAAAATCCGGCCGCAATCCTGAGAAGAGTCCAAAAATCCTGAGACTTCAGGACAAATCCTGAGATATGGTAACCCTACCTATGTGGGCTCAGTCTTACGATACAGTAAAGGGGGAAAGAGATGCATATACACTCCCCACCAACTTCCCATTTGTCACCCTGTATGAGAACGTACATACTTAACCGGTTAACCAATCCTACCAAGGCGTATCGTGTAACCCAGTTACAGAGTTTGGAGATCAGATAGAACTGTCAATCTGACTACATGTGAAATACTGGCATTCAGCTGCAACCTCGAAAGACCATTTCAGTCACCAATCTACATGGTCTTCACATGATGTAACCAAGATTATGTCTGGACTTTAAAAGAGACTGTGACCTCTGAGTTTGTTTCGACCTTTCTTCTTAGAAAGACTTTTCTTCTTCAGTTAGGTAGCACCGACCTCATTTATTTTATAAAATATCATTGACGTGTAAAAGTGTTCATCATTTCAGCCGTAAGACATCCACTGTTGGAATTAGGCCTCCCTCAATTTGGGGGGCTTTGCCATAATCGCCACGCTTGGCAGGCGGGTTGGCGATCGCAGTATGGTGGTAAAATGCATAGAGAACGCTGCTGCCCATTCTCTAGTAAGTCCCTTAGTCGCCTTTTACGACACCCACAGGAAGAAATGGGGTGGCGTTATTCTTTACGTCCGGCACCACACGGTACAGTAGACGGTACGGTAAAGTGTTAGTACGAACCAACTTATATACATAAATCATCCGGTAAGGCCAAAAATTTGTTGGAAAAAGCCAGGCACATGGCTTTTTGTCAGTTTAATTACACGTGCAGTCTTTGGACGTTTTACGCGGATCGGCGTGTCCAATATAATAAGGCGTTTCTAGAATACTGTTGTGGCTGACGTGGCGTTGCAGTGCGTCACAATGTTTGCGGAAGTGGACACAGACCAGTTTTACGCCATAATAAGAAAACCAAACTAAAAAGTAGAAAATAATGGGAAAAAAGCGTGTTCAAAAAGAGTTAATAGTTTCAACTTGAATTCGAACCTTCGCTCCACCGATCGACTCATATTCATACATCATTTCATCATTCATAATCGTGGCTGGCGTGAATATGTTGACATGTCTAAAATGGCAGTTTGTCAGGACAGCCATTTTAAACGTTTGACCTCTTCTGGTAAATCGGTAAATTAGTTTACAGTACATGTTTTAGGGGTTATTTTATACCATATTTTAAATGATGACAATAAATAAACGAAATTCCCCGTAGTTTGCATAATAATAGACTTGTCAAGTCGTTCACCATCGAGTTATCAACTTATTCACCGAGTTGTCAACTTATGCACCAACAGTTATCAACTTATTCACCTTCTGAGTGGGGAATATTAGTATGTAAATAATGTTATTAATGACAAACACAGTAAAGACCAATCAACCAACTGATGACGAATATAAAAATATTTGTTGAATTGTTGAAGTATCTACTACTTACTCAAATCAAGCAAAGTTGTTCTTACTGAACAAATATTAAATTAAAAAACCATGAACCTATCAGTTTCCTAGTGTTAGAGCAATAAATAAAAAATAAATAGGTAAATAGTAAATTGTTTTATTGGGCCAAACAACGGACACATACTTAATAAAGAAAGAAAAGAATAAAATAATAATAACGTTAGGTAATAGTATTTTAAGTTGCCAGATACGTCAGGTACAAAAATACAAGTATGTATACCACAGCACCGTTCATATTTCATTGGACCTCAAAAACCTCTTCATCTGGGTTGTCCTCGTCCAAATCTGGATCCTTAGATGCGGAGACATCACTAACAGTTTTTATTTTAATATAAAAATCCTTGAAAGAATCGGCTCTGTCGCAAAATGACCACTTCTCAAAATGACTACAGATAGCAAAATGTCCCGTTCTCAGAATGTCCCTTTTGCGAAATGTTCCTTTCGCAAAATGTCCCTTTCGCAAAATGTCCCTTTCGCAAAATGTTACTTTCGTAAAATGTCCCTATCGCAAAATGTCGCAAAAAAAACATGAAAAAAAAAATGTTGCAATGTGTGTGTGTGTGTGTGCGTATTACTACAGTACCCCTCTGTGTTGTACACCTACTGGCTCTTGACCACTTTTTTTACTGATGAAAGGAATTAATGCATGTTTGAGGAAAGGGACATTTTGCGAAAGGAACATTTTGCGAAAGTAACATTTTGCGAAAGGGACATTTTGCGAAAGGGACATTTTGCGAACGGAACATTTTGCGAAAGGGACATTCTGAGAAAGGGACATTTTGCTATCTGAAGTCATTTTGAGAAGTGGTCATTTTGCGGCAGTGCCCAAAAATCATCAATCATGTCCATCAAATCCTTTTTTTTCTATGCGCTGATTGGCAAAGCCTCCTTGGAGATTTGGCTCAACTTAAAGATATCTATGGTAGTTTTTCCTCTTTTCCTAAAACTTATTAACTTGAAGGGGGGTCCGCGATCCAGATTTTTCTTAAAATAAATTTTTCCTACGCTGCTTTTATCATATTGCAGCCATTTAATAGGTTGCCACAGAAACTTGTCCCGAATCAGCCAGTTTTTTGACAGTAAAGGGTCCTTTCTTGGATTTTAATTCGGTAAAATCCAAGAAATCATTTATCGTCATCACCACGACCTTGAATGGCTTCTGCACTTTGCAAGACCTCACCAACTGCACCCAACCATATAAATGATTGATTCTCATTTGTGTTCTCTTTTCAATATATCACGATTTAAACAGAAATACTTCGGTTGGCTATAACTTAACATCTCAATTTGTCAAATATAAGAGAAAACTTTTATGTGTATAAGTTGAGATATCAAATAAAGAAAAATATTTTGGGGTATAAGTTGATATAACGAAATATCAATGTTCGTTCACAAAAACATATGAATCGTTAATTTGACATGTTGTGTTGTCAAGTAAAACACGTAAAAATGCGACATGTCAAAATATTACCATAGTCGATTGCTCCAAAAGTTATTTATATTTTGAACTGTCAATTTTTCTCATATAAATTCCTAATGCGTAGAACGTATTAAGCCAATAAAAAAAAACATACAAATCGAGATGTCAATGTATTCACACCAGCCACGGAATTATATAGTTTGACGAACTAGCCAGCGAGCCCATATGAATTGCGATGAAATTTTTATCGACTATAGTCTGAGTCACTTTATCTTTAGGTCTCTGTCAAATCGATAGCTGTTATAATTAGAAGGTATCCATTAATTTCACTTACTTACGTTTTCTTTATAATTTAATCCACACCCTCAAGTTACAAATACAACGTTTGATGTATACGTACATTTAAAACGACGACGATTTACGCAATATATTTTATAAAATGATTCCTAATTTTATGAGAACAAAAATAGTGGTTCTTTATGAACAAAGCGTGAGAAAAAAGGAATTGAGAGACAGCTTGGTATAGCAGTAAGTTAATTATAATCGTCGTCGCTATAAACGTCATCGGGATATAATTAAGGTTCACACTACGTCGCCGTTCACATCCACTTTAAACTGGATAAGTTACCATTCAACAAGTAAAGTAATATGTATATTCCACTGAATTACCTAATATTGTATTTCAAATCAAATCAAATCAATTTATTTCGGGCTACAAAGACCCATATCATAAATATCTTACAGACTAACATACACACAAATAAAAAATAATGTAAACATAAAACTATTACCCATTATAAACATATATGTATAACGATTTACTGACTATAATTTTAACACAGTAAGTATATTTAATAATTTTATAAAAGTATTATATTCTTATACAGGGTGTCCAAGAACCTGGCGTCCAACTGGATTCCCACGATGCCCCAAGTTCTAACAGTACTCAGAAAAATATTTTAAAAAATCCACCCCATGTACTTACAGAATTATACTGATTTCAAAAAAAGGGGAAATGAGCACCCTGTGACATACTTTTGAATGCTGTGACTGCTAATGCTGATAATTTCGATATTTCTTGGAGGTTTTGTAATCTAGGGTATTGCTGTGTCTAAATAGAATGTAAAAATAAAGTACTTATTGTACCATTTTAAAATAAAATATTATTTTAACTAAAGGTGATATGGAAAACTATTGAATTTCGCAACTTTGACCGACTGCAGTGTAAAAAAAATGTACCAAAATAGTATGGCAAGTGACGTCAAATTTTGACGCGTTTATTCCTCTTTTTAAAAAGGTATAATACTTACACATTAATTTGAAAAAAAAAAATTTTGATAATATTTTTACTCAACAACCCAATTTTTACGATGTCTTACAGAATTCTTAGAAAGAAAAATTTACGACGAATTGAATCTAACCTCTAAAGAATTACTATTGTATGCTCATAAAAATAACAACAGGCCTCTCAAAAAACAGGTTAGACCGTAAGGGACGGTATGTGCATGCATCTCACCATAGTGATTCGTTATTACAACAGGAGGGAGCAAGACAGAAACTATCTTTGCGATTTGCTGGTTCTTCTTTATGGTACCCCATTATTCAGGTAAGAGTGAGGGAGAAAAAGGTTAGAGGTGCGAGTGAGATAGATAGTGACGCTATCTGGGATCGTGCTATTTAGGATAACAGTACGGTCAGTACGCGTCACTGCCTCCTGCCGTTACTACGCACCTCTCTCTTATTGTTACCATTGATCACGTACTACGATTTAAAGCTTTGTTTATTGGACTCGATTACTCTTTGTGCTCTGGACTTTGAAACGAACTCTTTACGACGACCTTTGCCTGTGTTTGGACAGTTTGTGTTTTGTGTGTGCTACCATGGCGACCTACACTCCGCAAGAATACGCAAATATGCACTACATTTATGGAGAATGTAGAGGTAATGGACGAGCTGCAGCGAGACTTTACAGAGAAAGGTATCCGAGGGCTACGCGACATCCCGACCATCGAGTTTTCATTAATGTGCACAGATCACTATGTGACGGGCGGTTCCCCAATCAAGTAGCTGGTGAAGGACGACCCGTAAATGACTTCATACGCGATGAAGTTTTAGAGGCGGTGTCGGCAAATCCAAGCATCTCTGTGCGAGGAATAGAAGCTGATACGGGGATACCGAAGAGCACAGCACACAGTATTCTCCAAAAAGAAGAATATCATCCGTACCACGTACAGCGAGTGCAAAGTCTTTTACCTCGAGACTATCCGAGCCGAGTCGCGTTTTGTGAAACAATCCTGCAAAAACATCGAGAAGACGAAAACTTTATCGACAAAATTTTGTGGTCAGATGAATCAACATTTAAGAAGGATGGCTACATGAACCTACACAACTTGCACGAGTGGCATGTGGAAAATCCGCACTTGATGCGAGAAGATAGATCCCAGTACCGGTTCAAAGTGAACATGTGGACCGGTATTCTCTGTGGGAATATTATTGGTCCATTTGAGATGCCCGAGAATTTGACTGGCGAATCATATTTAAATTTTCTTCAAAATGATTTGCCAAACTTACTAGAAGAGACCCCACCAGATATGTGGTTCCAACACGACGGCTGTCCAGCACATTTTCGCGTATCCGTTAGAGAGTTTTTGGACGAGCAATACCCGAACAGGTGGATTGGGCGATCAGGAACAATCCCGTGGCCAGCCCGCTCACCTGACTTAAATCCGCTGGATTTTTTTTTCTGGGGAACTATGAAGGAGCTCGTTTATGCGAAGCCCATTAATGACATCGCTGACCTTCGTGAGAAGATAACACAAGCAGTGCAGGTGATACGTCAAAAAAGTTACTCGCGAAACATAAAGCGGTCCTTTTTAAGGAGAGTGAGAGCTTGTATTGCCGTGGGTGGTCAACATTTTGAACATTTATTGTAATAAAATATCTTTAAACTAATATTCTTTGCTTTTATTCTACTGGGAACCCATCTACCTGTGTGTATTTCCTTCTTGCTCACTCTTGGAACCGAAGTAAATAATAGTAGTAACATAACAGTTTCTAAGATAAGAAAGGGTCCGACAGTTACCGTTAGTAGGTAGGCACTTCGTAAAAATTGGGTTGTTGAGTAAAAATATTATCAATTTTTTTTTTTTTCAAATTAATGTGTAAGTATTATACCTTTTTAAAAAGAGGAATAAACGCGTCAAAATTTGACGTCACTTGCCATACTATTTTGGTACATTTTTTTTACACTACAGTCGGTCAAAGTTGCGAAATTCAATAGTTTTCCATATCACCTTTAGTTAAAATAATATTTTATTTTAAAATGGTACAATAAGTACATTATTTTTACATTCTATTTAGACACAGCAATACCCTAGATTACAAAACCTCCAAGAAATATCGAAATTATCAGCATTAGCAGTCACAGCATTCAAAAGTATGTCACAGGGTGCTCATTTCCCCTTTTTTTTTGAAATCAGTATAATTCTGTAAGTACATGGGGTGGATTTTTTAAAATATTTTTCTGAGTACTGTTAGAACTTGGGGCATCGTGGGAATCCAGTTGGACGCCAGGTTCTTGGACACCCTGTATACTGTGCGATAGATTTTATTCTATTTTGAACGTCATGAGAATTGCTTGGAGACAAATGTCTAAAAACAAAAAATTAAACCTTTGTTGTTTCAGGGTAATATGAATATGATGGATTTCGTTCACGGAGCCGGGAGAATTAGTAGAAGCAATAGGGCGCATGAACGGCCAGACCTACAATACGCAAATTTTGCAAGATGTTATGATGCCAACAGTGCGAGTTGCTTACCCAAAAGGACAGATCGATTTTGTTCAAGATAACTGTTCGGTCCATCGTTCTCGTATAGTAATGGAATGTCTAACTACGCAAGCTGGTATTATTGTAATCTGTTGGGCATCGAAAAATCTGGATTTAAATCTAATAGAAAATATGTGGGGTCAAATAGTTTTAAGATCGGATTCAAATGAAGTAAAGTCCAAGATGAATTTAATAAAATTGTATCTGTAGTGAACACATTTTGCTAACTAAATATAGTAATCTCATAGTTTTATGCGGTTATGTTAATTAAGTATAAGAAGAAAATATCATAAACAACGAATACATTAAATTCATTTGATCCCACTATTTTACTTGAAACGAAATGTTCTAAGTAGATATCATGACTTAAAAAGAGATGTTCATTGATTATCTATTGATAACATGTTTATTCACTTGCTATGCTCATGATTGTAATCCTGCTAAATTAAATTTTAGGTCCTAGACAAGTTGCAAACGCTTCAAAACTTGTCTCTTTTGCTGCCGCTTGTCAGAATATCAAATGTCAAATTTGTACGCAGACGACAGGACAGATCAAGTGAAATTTCGTTAGCTTATGTCAATCTAAATCTTTTTCAAAAAATAAGAACCGACTTCCTTAAGGGGGTATTCTGGTCTAGAAGCCATTAGACATTTTTCAAACTAACATTAAAAAAAAACGAAAAATATTTTTAGTATCCCTTTTTTATATGATGTTTATTGACATTTCAAAAATATAAAAAAAAATATGAGAAATTTGACAAATTACAGGCTGGTGAAGTGGGGACTACAAAAAAAACGGTGCACCCTGGTTGACATGATTCCAGCCCTTGTAGTGATCTGAAACAAAAAAAAAAATCTCAATCTGTAAAGATGTCGCTATCGCGTTCATCATCATCATCATCATTTCAGCCGTAAGACATCCACTGCTGGACTTAGGCCTCCCCCAATTTGGGGGGCTTTGCCATAATCGCCACGCTTGGCAGGCGGGTTGGCGATCGCAGTATGGTGGTAAAATGCATAGAGAACGCTGCTGCCCATTCTCTAGTAAGTCTCACCCACGGGATGAAATGGGGTGGTGTTATTCTTTACGTCCAGCACCACACGGTACGGTATCGCGTTGACCTTAGCCAAAAAAAAGAAAAACTCACAAAATGGCGTCGACATGAAAAATCAATTTTATTTTTACCCCTTTTTTGACGTTTTCGATTTAAAAAAAAATACTCCTAATTGATTTTTTTTTAATCCAAGGCAGACGCGATAGAGAGATATACAAAGAAGATTCCCACCAAATTTCAAAGGAATCGGTTGGGTAGAACTTGAGATATCATGTCAACCACTTCAAAAAAAGTAGTTTCGAGAAAAACGCGTTTAAAGTTTGAGAAACAATTCCAGTAGAATAACTCGTACAATAATATTTAATACTCACTTATGATTAATCAGCGATCCCAGATCCATACATTGGGCCTTCTTCTACTTCATACTCGATGTTTTGCGAAGTTCTTTCTGCTAATCGAGCTGTTCTGCCTTCTTTTGAAGTGTTTATTGCGTGATTCGCTCCGATCGGCCGACTTAGATGCTGCGTCACAAAATCCACTGTATCTCCGAAAATAATTCGAATTTTTAAAAAGCCATTTAAGGACATATTTTTAAGGGTCTAAACTTTGAAAATATGCAAAAAAAAAAAACGTTTTTTTGGAATTTCTAGACCAGAATACCGCCTTAAAAACACTACAAAGTGAAAAATAACTTTAATTTCGTAAGTCGGTGTCTTTGATCTGAATTTAAGTTTTTGCCACCGACTTCCGAAATGAAAGTTATTTTTCACTTTGAAGTGCTTTTAAGGAAGTCGGTTGTTATTTTTTTAAACAAAAAAAAATAATATCATTTTTACCTTTTTAGTTATGGTATGTACCCTGCACTAATCTAATCGCGTTATTCGTCCATTTGTCGCGCACATACTTAATGAAAATTTAAGACTTATATGGTTTTATCATGGATGCCAATGTCAGAACTGAACCAAATTGGACCACAAGGGAAGCACCAACTTTCAAATAAAAAAAAAGAATCATCAAAATCGGTTCACCCAGTCAAAAGTTCTGAGGTAACAAACATAAAAAATTAAAAATTACAGTCGAATTGAGAATCTTCTCCTTTTTTAGAAGTCGGTTAAAAATATTTCAAGTGCTTCCTATTTTATCATTTGCGTTATTACGCGGATGTCAACTGTCTAGGGACTTAGTCACTTTATTTGGATTACAGATTTAAATTAATAAAGAAAAAAAAATTATAACCTAAATTAACTAAAACTATTTACAAATTAAAAACATAGCGTCTAAAAATCATCCGCATCGCTGTCGACTGGTAGTGTACCCAAGAGACTGGCGGCATTACCACGTTGTATGGCAATGCTTAGCCTCTGGCCAAAGTAAAAACCAGCTCTTGGGTCACGGGAAGTGTCCACCAGCCGTTTAGAAATTTCCTTAAATAGGATAAGAGCACTCGGACCCCACGGCCCAAGCGTTTCAACCCCAAACGGCTCAAAAATATAATGACCAATAAGGTTACTATACTTACGCCGCTTGAGGTTTTCTGCAGCCGCAGCAGTGGCACCAGCACAGCACGCCGTGCCAGGAAGATGGGATGGCGCAAGAGTATCGACGCACGTCGCATCCCACACTAAAGGCCTACCCACCTTCCATGGAAATAAAGACATACCGTCCGGTCTCTTGCCATCGTCGCGTGCCAAGCCATTGGGTTCTAATACAACTGGGACGCCGACGGTGACAAGAGCTCGTCGGATTATGTCATTAATGTTTGCGTGCCGTGCTAATCGACCCGCAATTCGGCTACAAGACAGGCCGTGGTGTCCTAGACTGGTGACAACTTCGCCACAGTGACAGCGATGAAGAGAACAACACGGAGCTCCCAAACGTAGGGAAACAGCGAGGCGGAAAGTAGTGTCGTCGAACAAGGTGCCTATATTCGACGACGGTAGTGCATGAAGCCATAAACCCGATTCCCACTTACCCACAGCCACCCCACAGCCAGCAGGCGCGCACGTTCCGCAGTAGTAGCAGACGTGTTGAGCAAATTGTCTTGTACTATTCTGCAGAGCCATCCACCGTCTCTGGAAAAATGGATTATCGGGTAGCTCAGTGTTCGGGCAAGCGAGTCTCCAGGCGTCTATAGCCTCGGTGAAGCACGGCACATCAAAATTAATCAGTGTTGAGGCTAGGATTTTCCTGATTATTTTCTCAGTACCGTGGATCGAGGATATAAAAGCTGGTAAACTAATACTAGAAATTTTGCGGAGTCTTAACTTAGTCACTTGTGTCAGTTGGCAAAATATTTAACTATTATTATTATGATAACTATAAATTATCAAATCAAATTGTAAAATATAAATCTTTGTAGAATATAAATAATAAATATTTTCAAATGATGATTTAAGTATTTTATTTTTCTTGATTTTTTAATTCTTTATAAATATTACTACAACAAAATTAAAATATATGTAGGGACAATGTAAGTAAGAATGTTGTGCGTCAGCGGTTTGTAGTATGAAAGACAAGTGTGTATGGGCGATCGCCAGTTACTGCGCGCTGGCCGATCCGAATGCTCCTATTCGTGCTTGGGATTTTTCGGGAATAAATAAGTATTTTACAGTATTCAAATCGGCGTCTTTATTTTGATACATCAAGTCGTAGTAACTCCCGTGGCGAATCCAGTAGGCATAACAAAGGTGCCTACAGTGGTGACCCCGAACATATTGAAATAAAATCAGTGCGTAATTGAGGATTTGTCACGGTTAACATAAACCAGCAGGATGCAACAATCCCCAATGAGGATGCCGGAGGCAGGCGAATACAAGCCACCGGGATCAGTGAGTGCTGCGGCCGCAGCAGAATTAGCAAATATCTCGGTATCATCACGCGTACCGATGATGTGGGTCGATATGCCCAGGATTGGTTGTGGTTCGCCCAAGTGGAGAGTGTGCTAGCACCGCAGAAGCTAGGTGATCAAGCAAAATACGATTTTGTGGTTGCAAGATTAGATCGGGAAGCACTGCAGCAGGTAAGCGATATTGTCCTGTCTCCTCCGCTAACAGACAAGTACAAGACATTAAAAGAGCGACTGCTGCACGTTTTCGAAGAGAGTGCCGAAAGGCAATTCCAGAAATTAGTAAGCGAGATGGAATTAGGAACGCAAAAGCCAACACAGTTATTGCGGCGAATGCGTGAATTAGGTCGCAACGCAAAAACATCAGAAGATACATTACGTAATTTGTGGAGTTCGCGTCTTCCAACCTCTGCCCGAGCAGTCCTAACAGTTAGCCAGGACCAAACATTAGACTACCTAGCAAATATAGCAGACAAGGTCATGGAAAACATACGCGGTGGGGATATAGCGGAAATCTCAACAACAGTAAATGCAGGAAGCAGCAGCAGCCAGGTTCCGGTGAATGAGATACTCAAGAAGATGCAGAAGCTCAACCTGGAGGTGGCATCACTGCGAGAGGAGGTGAATCAACATCGTCGTGATGCATCTCGACGAGGACGCGGTCAGGGCGGTTACAGGACAAGATCTAGGTCAAGGACACCAAACGACCCTGATTGGCTATGCAAATGGCATTTTAGATACCGCAAGAACGCGAGGAACTGCGAGAAGCCCTGTGCTTGGAAAACGCCGTCGGAAAACTAAATGCGGTACAATCAGTAGCGGTGGGTGATTTCGTACCAAGCAAAAACCATCGTCTCAGTGTATTTGACAGAGAAAATGGACAAAAGTTTTTAGTAGATACGGGTGCCAACGTATCTGTAATACCAGTGTCACGTAAACAAAAATTATGCGGTGAATGTGAGAGTTACAAACTATATGCGGCAAACAACAGTGAAATTAAAACCTATGGAACTAAAACCTGTAATTTAAACCTGGGACTCCGCCGACCGTATCGTTGGACTTTCGTTATCGCAGACGTCAATCAAGCAATATTAGGTGCAGATTTCCTAGAATATCATAATCTGTTGGTAGATGTAAACGAACGTAAGCTAATAGATAAGGTGACCAATTTATTAACGTTTGGAAAAATTGTATCATGTAACAAACCTTCTGTAAACACAGTGGACAGTAACCATCCATTTCTTGCATTATTATCAGAATTTCCAGACATCACCAAACCCGTGTCATTCGCGAATTTAGATCGTGTGTCAACAAACGACGTGTATCACCACATCGAGACGACGGGTAAACCTGTACATGCACGAGCGAGGGCCCTGCCACCGGATAGATATCACAAGGTAAAAAAATAATTTAGTATAATGCAAGAGATGGGAATTTGTAGACCACCAAAGAGCGAATGGGCCAGTCCGTTACATATTGTAAAAAAAAAGGATGGCAACATTAGGCCGGTTGGCGATTACCGACGCCTCAATGCAATCACCAAACCAGACCGCTATCCCGGGCCGAGACTTCACGACTTCACATACATACTAGCAGGTAAGAAAGTATTTAGCAAAATAGATATAAACAGAGCGTATCATTTCGTAAAAATAGCACCGGAAGACCTAGAAAAAACTGCTGTGATTACGCCATTTGGTTTGTATGAATTCACCCGTATAAATTTTGGGCTAAGAAATGCAAGCCAAACATTCCAAAGATATATGAATAATGATGTGTTAAAAATTCTAGACTTCCTTTTTAACTTCATAGATGACGTAATCATAGCTAGCGATAATATGGAGCAACATAAGAAACATCTAGAACAAGTATTCCTACGTTTCCGGAAATATGGAATTACGATTAACTTGTCCAAATGTGAATTCGGGAAAACAGAAATAGAGTTCCTAGGTTATAAGGTTTCCACGGAAGGAATACAACCGTTAGAACATAAAGTAAAACCCTAGACCGGAAACTATAGAACAACTAAGGAAATTCCTGGGTATGATCAATTTTTATAGGGCAAATATCCCGAATACGACAGCATGTCAAGTAAAATTAAATGAACTTTTAAAAGGTGCTAAAAAGAATGATAAAACAAAAATCATATGGACGGACCAAACAGAACAGGCATTTCAGCAATGCAACAGTAATTTAAAAAATGCTGTTATGTTATCACATCCGGTACCAGATGTGCCCCTAGCCTTGATGACGGATGCGTCAGATACATGTGCAGGCGGGGTGTTACAACAATGGGTAAAACAGTCGTGGCTGCCATTGGGATATTTCTCAAAAAAGTTTACCAATGCGCAAAAGAAATATTCCACTTATGATAGAGAATTAACGGCAATTTTTATGGCCATAAAACATTTCCGATATCTTTTTGAAGGCAGGGAACTAATCATTTATACAGACCACAAGCCGTTAACATGCGCCATGCAAAAAGTAGAGAGCAATTCTGAAACAGCAAGGCGTACAAGGCAGTTATTATTCATAAGTGAATTCGCAACGGATTTAAGGTATGTACAAGGCGACGCCAACGAAATTGCTGACACAATGTCTAGAATTGAAACGATACAATGTCCCAAGTCAGTTGAATACTCGGAACTAGCGACAGCACAGGAATGCGATACAGAACTGTCACAATTATTGACCGTAAGGAATGACAATATTATTCTAAAAAAAATATTCATTCCAGACAGCAAACAGGCTATTTACTGTGAAAACTCAACTAGTGTATGCAGACCATACATACCTGAAAGTTACAGAAAAGATATTTTTAAATCAGTACATGAGAATAGCCACCCGGGTGTTAGGGCAACTCGCAAACTAGTAACACAACGTTATTTTTGGCCCGGGCTAAATCGCGATGTAGGGCAGTGGGCAAGAGCCTGCATTCAATGTCAAAAGGCAAAAATAGGGAGACACACAGTATCAGAACTACAACCATTCACAGAAGCCACGCGTTTTTCGCACGTACACATAGACATTGTAGGACCGTTACCAATAACAAAGGACGGATACAGATACGTAATAACAATGATAGACAGGTTTACACGATGGCCAGAAGCCAGTCTAGTCAGCGAAATTACTGCAGAAACGGTTGCGAAGGTATTCTATAACAATTGGATAACACGTTTTGGCGCTCCCGAGAAACTAACAAGTGACCAGGGTCGTCAGTTCGAAAGTAATCTATTCAACGAACTATTGAAAATTTTAGGTGTCAAAAGAAGTCGAAGTAGCCCATATCGACCACAAAGTAATGGCATAGTAGAACGCTGGCATAGGAATATGAAACAAGCATTAAAAGCACGTCTCACAGAGAATACAAGTTGGTACGATGAACTGCCTACAGTTTTATTAGGGTTACGCAGCGTAGGCAGAACTGATAACGGCTTGAGTCCTGCAGAATATACTTACGGGCAAACAATTCGATTACCAGGGGATTTTTATGACATCGCTAATAACCGAGTGGCAGGGGATTATGCGTTTTTAGATAATTTAAAAAATAATATTAAAAATATAAAACCGGTTTCGCAACAAATACGGGATTCGCGAACATTATTTGTGCATAGCGAACTAGATAAGTGCGATCACGTATTCATTAGGAACGATGCAGTTCGCCGACCTTTAACACCACCATATGATGGACCCTACCGTGTAATCGAAAGAAAAGGAAAGGTATTTAAGATACAGTTGCCAAAAAGAAATGTTAACGTATCCATTGACAGGTTAAAACCAGCGTTTATCATGAACACTCAGTCCGAGGTTACAAACAATGATGCATGCGAGCCAAAAGTTAATGAAAAGTCCCAAACGACGATCACTGTTAGTAATAAAAACAACATTAGTGAAGATAAAAATGAAAAATGTAATGATAAGATAAAAACCAGAAGTGGCCGTACAGTCAAATTACCAGTACGATTTAATTGTTAAAAAAAAAAGGGTAATAAGTACCAAACCATGACAAAATAATTCTCTCAAAAGGTCTCAAATAATTTTGGCAAGATAAAATAACGTTCAACGCAGAGTGATTGAATAAGGGTAATATTAAGAATGTATACGATGGCTGTAGTATTAATGTGTTTACTCTAAGAATGAATTTTGTAACAGTATCTATGTAATCTATTAGTGGCGTTATCATAAGGAATACTGTGGACCCCAAGGGGCCATTATTATGTTCATAGCAGAGTAGGTCCTTATGGCAACAACCCTTAACATATATTTTTAACTATTTGTTGTATAGCAACAATTTCAAGTCGGCCCCTGAAAAACAGGTGTCCGCAAAACAATGTAGTTTTAGTTACATGAACAGAAAGTTCAGTCAGCATTTTAGATAATAAGCACACGTACCACGATGTATTATCAGAATGAGTTGACGATGCTTATAATAAAAAGTACACAGTATATTGCGGAAGATTGACCAATATATTTTGCAAAGTAGGTACAAAGGTAAAAGTAAAACATTCAATTATGTGAATGCAAAGAATGCAAAATGCATTGTTCACTAGGTTACATGTTGTAGTTTAGACAAAATTAAGTTAATAAGAATTCAAGTCCAGTGGTGACAAGTACACAGTGTTCAAATAATCACCATTACAATGGGAAAAACATACAGCAAGGAAGAAGTGATAATTGCCCAAAACGGCGCAGTGGAAGCCCAAGTTTATAAATATAACATAACAATAACAATATTAGGGGTTTTCATGGTGATTATAATATTTTTTGGAGTCGTCACCTACTGTCGCAATCGCATCAAAAAGGATAAATAAAATGATGACGACAAATGCTTGGAATGCGGCACAACGCCCGCAGCCAAAGCAAGTTAATTTTGCGTAACCAGACATCCGACACTCATTCATGGAACAGTGTAATAGAATTCCATGACAGTAAGCCAGTGAACAGTGCACCTTAGTAAATAATATTGTAATGTATTAAATGATAATGTGACCATGGTAACAATTATGATAAAAGGACATGTTAGTGTTAAGATTTTAAAATTAAGGAAATGAATGTAAAATCTGGGGGGAGTAATGTAGGGACAATGTAAGTACGAATGTTGTGCGTCAGCGGTTTGTAGTATGAAAGAGAAGTGTGTATGGGCGATCGCCAGTAACTGCGCGCTGGCCGATTCGAGTGCTCCTATTCGTGCTTGGGATTTTTCGGGAATAAATAAGTATTTTACAGTATTCAAATCAGCGTCTTTATTTTGATACATCAAGTCGTAATAACTCCCGTGGCGAATCCAGTAGGCATAACAAAGGTGCCTACATATACATTAACTAAAAAATGAAAAAACCTATAACGACCGACTTCCTTAAAAGAAACACTACAAAGTCAAAAATAACTTTAATTTCGGAATTCGGTGTCTTAGGATCTTGTATTTAAGGTTTTTTGCAACCCACTTCCGAAATTAAAGTTATTTTTGACTTTGTAGTGTTTTTTTAAAGAAATTGGTTTTTATTTTTTTGTAAAAAAAAATATTTTTAACTTTTTAGTTATGGTAAATACCCCGCACTAATCTAATCACGTTATTCGTTCATTTGTCGCGCAAATACTTAATGTAAATTTAAGACTTATATGGTTTTCACATGCCATTAAAAAAAAAACATCAAAATCGGTTCACCCAGTCAAAAGTTATGAGGTAACAAACATTAAAAAAAATACAGTCGAATTGATAACCTTCCTTTTTTTTAAGTCGGTTAAAAAGGAATGTTTCGTGCTCGAGATTTGAACCTCTAATCTTATACACGACATGCCGTCTTGAAAGCTCCAGTCTATTTAGACAATGATTAAGTTCTTGTTAATATTAAGCGTATTTTTGCTTGCCCTTTACACAATAATAAAAGTATTAACGTTTTATTGGAAAGTAACAATATTAAAAACAGACAATATTAACAACATTTCTCTATGTGTTTAAATGTGTCTCTGTTTACCATTTTGTGTAAACTATTTTAGACGATTACAACACCTAATGAACGATTACGGAGACAAGCAATCGTTATTACTAATGAATCATTAATTAACAAGTTCTTGGAGAAAACAACGTACAAGATAACATATAGTAGGTATATTTCATTTAAGATTTATTTTATTTAAGATTGTGTTTTAGAGTCTTGTCCGTAATAGACAGAGGAAATGCGTAGTGAAACCAATACAATTTTCAAATAAGGTATATGCAAGTGCAAGAAACTTGTGATGACTGGCTGCTTACCGAAGTAGGATAAATCTGAAAGCCAAGTCAGAAATTGAGTATCCTCCCGCAACAGGTTACATGAAAGATCATCACAAAAAAGTACGGAAATTAAAAAAAACATATCGTGTTAAAGAGTAACAAGTTAAAAAGGTACTGAAAGTGGATCATATATTACAAGGATAAATCAAGCACTACCTGTGGGCAAGTGGAATAGAACTAAGTTTCAAAATCAGCAAGTGTAACCTAAATGAATTTAAATAATTTACCGTCTCGGCCGCTGGCCGGGCTTACCAGCAGCGAAATCTATGATGACTTGAAAAAGTTTTTGGATAGCATTGGAGATGTAAAGTCATGGATGTCAGACACGTTCGGCTATTCTGCTTTTGACGTGCTTGAATTCCGCGAGAAAATTAAGCAAAGGATAAGCGCAAGAAATTTGGAATTATTGGTTTTGGTGTTTTTAGATCACAAATTGATCAGTCAAAGGAATCAGGCAGAACTTCGAGTTTTAAAAAGGAAATTGAACATACAACAGAGAGCAAATGGAAGCAATCAAGTAATAACTCTCTTCAGAATTGCACAATCATTTCCAGATTTGGTTGCCGTCGCCCTCGATACTAATCCCAACATTGACGGACCGCTCACTCTGGAGCAGATGAGATTACACTCTGAATATCCGCAATTTCCAACACTAGCTATACAACCTTTGCTAGCCTGTCTTCTCCCAAGGGCTCACACAGGGAGTTCACAAATACTTAACGTTTTCTTCTTTTCTAATATGATGCTCTCGGAATGTCTTAACGAAAAGTCAGAGATATGGGGTAGTAAAACAAAACTGCAAAGAGCGACCGAGATACTACAAAAGCAAATGAACCACTTCAATTCCAAAGTATTCAAGGAAGACTTGAGAAAGGAGTGGTGCAACAAACTGAAAATCATGGTAGACAACGAGTATTCGACAGTGTGGATAGAAGCCGCTACAAAATCGAAGGAAAAACTTATGGAAGCCTATGGTATGTCTTGTTCTTCGTAGTTGCCATAAACAAGTGGAAAATCTGTATGCAACTTTACATGTGGACTTACTGTATGTTTAACCATCATCATCATTTCAGTCCAAAAATGTCCACTGCTGGACAAAGCGTCCCCCAATTTGGGGGATTTGCCATAATCGCCACGAGTGGCAGGCGGGTTGGCGATCGCAGTATGGTGGTAAAATGCATAGAGAACGCTACTGTCCATTCTCTAGTAAGTCCCTTAATCGCCTTTTACGACACCCACGGGAAGAAATGGGGTGGTGCTATTCTTAGCGTCTGATACCACACGGACCCCAATAACAATGTATTACAGATTTATACATAAAAGACTAGATGAAATAAAATTTACCTGTAATCACCTGTCTACATTACACATAGGTACTTACTTACTTCAATTTAATTATATAATGTGATTTTAATTTCATTGCTAAATTTTAATTCAATTTAATAATGTGTTAAGATACTAATACTAAATGATCTTTTAATTTAAGACTGGTAATTACGATATTACATTATAATTATAATACGATATTATATTAGTATAATATGCACACGGTAGTTTACACGGTACATATTATGTACCGTGTGGTGCCGGACGTAAGGAATAACACCACCCCATTTCTTCCCGTGGGTGTCGTAAAAGGCGACTAAGGGACTTACTAGAGAATGGGCAGCAGCGTTCTCTATGCATTTTACCACCATACTGCGATCACCAATCCGCCTGCCAAGCGTGGCGATTATGACAAAGCCCCCCAAATTGGGGGAGGCCTATGTCCAGTGGTGGACGTCTTACCGCTGAAATGATGAATGATGTAATACGATATTTTTATTTTTTTTTCTCTCTTAATTTTTATAATTTATATAGATACTAGTAGTATATTATTGGGCATTCTATACCACTATCGGCAAGTAGCTCGGCGAGTGCGCCTCGCTGCCGACAGTGGTATAGAATGCCCAATAATCGACACTCGACTCGACTCTCCACTCGACCAATAAACTCGAACGATACAGTTTGTTGCACCGTGTACTTGATAAGGAACGATTTATTCAACCAACGACTAGTAACTTCCATATTATGGTGGGTCAGTATGAACAATCAACTATCAACTCGACTGTAGTGTATACTGTACACGACCAATGATCATGCGAGCTCGCTATCGCTCTGAAAGGTGGTACAGAATGCTCAATAATGAACAATCGACTCGATCACTGACCAGTAACGCAAAAGAGGTTGTGGTAAGTTTATAAATGTTAACGTTCTAAATACATTCACTCATTTTCAATTGGTTAATTTCCGACAGTAATCATGAAATTTGTAAAACAACCGCAATCGCTGCATGTTAATACAGTCTGCGATGATATTTGTAAGACAAGTTTTCGCCACGGAGAATTATTGCCTAACTCAGTACGGTGTATTATTTGCGGTCCGTCCAATTGTGGAAAAACTAATTTATTAATTGGTCTTCTAATACACGAAAACGGATTAAGATTTGAAAATGTTTATGTTTATTCAAAAACTCTGCACCAACCTAAGTACATTTTTTTAGAAAGTGTTTTGCAACGGGTGCCTGGTGTTTCCCTCCAGAAATATCAAGGAAATGAGGAAGTACTAAGCGTTCAGGACGCAAAACCCAACTCGGTGATTATTTTTGATGATGTTGCTTGTGAAAATCAGAGTAACATGCGTGATTATTTTGCGATGGGAAGACACAAGTGCATTGATTGTTTCTATCTAAACCAAACGTATAGTAAAATCCCTAAGCAGTTAGTAAGAGACAATGCGAACTTAATCATACTTTTTAAACAAGATGAAATAAATTTACGTCATATTTATGAAGAACATGTCAACACTGATATGTCATGGATTGAATTTCGTGAAATGTGTTCGAATATATGGAGTGAGCCTTTCAATTATGTAGTAATTAATAAGGATTGCTCCAAAAATAAAGGATGTTACAGAAATAAATTTGACACTTTTGTTGTCTTTGATTAAAAATACTAATATTTAAGACCGGTACCCTCGCGATAATATTATTCTTCAGGCAACGCTTAATCAGTCACAAACTTTTTTTGTTATTATGGAGAAATCACTGAAAAGACAAATAGTCGAAGCTGCAGAAGCTGTTAAAAAGAAAGTGCGAAAGATGAGAGATGTTGAGAATAACAATCAGCAAGTGCTGGAATCAGTGTTCAAGCCGGTAACAGAACCACTCAACCAAATTGCTAATGTCAGTAAGCAGGCTTCTCTCCTGCATAATATAGCAAATGAAGAAACCGATGTTCCGTTTATCGATAAAACTAAGCAAAAAGAAGTCCCTATTAGTTCAGAAAGCAATGATAACAACGATAATGAAGACGAATATGAATCTGATATCGAAAGTGATACTTCGTATAAATCATTAACTGAAAACAACCAGAGATGTGATATGTCATCCTGGTCAGTGTCCTCAGAAGCACTGAAAGATATTCCGTTTGGTGTCCGAGTAGAGAGCGGCAAATTGATGTTAGGGTCTGGGCGTATAACGATCAGCGACGAGTATATCATCGTGGCTGGACGCAAATACCGAAATACGCCTGGTTTAAAACAATTGCTGCTGAAAAAAGAACGTAGATTTGAGCATGGTTACAGAGAGTGATATGAAACATTATAAGTCGATTCATCACGAGTACTTGATACAAATGCACATCGACGAGACTATGAACCTAGTAAACCAATAAAAAGTAATAAAGGACAAAAATATTTGCAAATTATAAAGCCTCTGTTCCAACTACGAAATATAATTCAGGAGCACCAATCGAAGGGAAAAGGACTACTACCTTTAACAAAAACGTGGAAGAAATACGTAGATTTTGTATATTGGGACGATCCCAATGAACTGGTGGATAGATTAAAATTATTGATTGCATCTCGAGATGCTGGTAACACAGGATTAGATAATGAAATTATATCTATCATTGAAGAATTGCGTGAAAGTAAAGTTATAAATTAATAAATAATTTAAAATGTGTTTATTTTATTATTAGCCTCTCGATACAATACACCTTAAACATGAACGTAGACAAATTCGGACACTACATTCACAAAAGAATGCGTTTTGCTGAGTTATTTGAGTTTAATGAGAATGCTTTGTTAAAATTAGAAAACGGAGATTTTGATTTAAAAACTTCAAGACTGAGAGGAATTAGATCTCCAGTAGAAGCAGACGGTACATAATATGTACCGTGTAAACTACCGTGTGCATATTATACTAATATAATATCGTATTATAATTATAATGTAATATCGTAATTACCAGTCTTAAATTAAAAGATCATTTAGTATTAGTATCTTAACACATTATTAAATTGAATTAAAATTTAGCAATGAAATTAAAATCACATTATACAGGGTTATTTGTAAAACACCGGCAACCTCTCAGGACTATGTTACTAACATCATAAGCAACAACTTTTGTTCTATGACTTTTAAAAATTCATCATATTTTAGTGCATCAGATTTTCAAACAAAAATAAAAATATTTAAATTGAACGCTCTAAATGTTACGGAGTCTATGCGAAGCAAAAGAAAGCGATAGTATATTAGCAAGGGGAGCGGGGTTAGGGCGGCGGGAGCGCTTGAACTTGACTTATTTACAGGCAGCCGATTTTTGTATGAAAATCTGATGCACTAAAATATGATGAATTTTTAAAAGTCATAGAACAAAAGTTGTTTATTATGATGTTAATAACATAGACCTGAGAGGTTGCCGGTGTTTTACAAATAACCCTGTATAATTAAATTGAAGTAAGTAAGTACCTATGTGTAATGTAGACAGGTGATTACAGGTAAATTTTATTTCATCTAGTCTTTTATGTATAAATCTGTAATACATTGTTATTGGGGTCCGTGTGGTATCAGACGCTAAGAATAGCACCACCCCATTTCTTCCCGTGGGTGTCGTAAAAGGCGATTAAGGGACTTACTAGAGAATGGACAGTAGCGTTCTCTATGCATTTTACCACCATACTGCGATCGCCAACCCGCCTGCCACTCGTGGCGATTATGGCAAATCCCCCAAATTGGGGGACGCTTTGTCCAGCAGTGGACATTTTTGGACTGAAATGATGATGATGGTTAAACATACAGTAAGTCCACATGTAAAGTTGCATACAGATTTTCCACTTGTTTATGGCAACTACGAAGAACAAGACATACCATAGGCTTCCATAAGTTTTTCCTTCGATTTTGTAGCGGCTTCTATCCACACTGTCGAATACTCGTTGTCTACCATGATTTTCAGTTTGTTGCACCACTCCTTTCTCAAGTCTTCCTTGAATACTTTGGAATTGAAGTGGTTCATTTGCTTTTGTAGTATCTCGGTCGCTCTTTGCAGTTTTGTTTTACTACCCCATATAAATAATTCTTCACAGACCAGTCGGTAATTAATATTTTGTTTAGGCAGAATGTATCTGAAATTAAAAAAAAATGATTATTAGGTACCGATAAAGAATCAGACATATAATTATAAATTCTGGGTTGAAAAAGAGTCATACTATTATGTTAATTGAAATTAAAAAAATATATTTGATAATTACCTGTACAATATGAAATGATCTGCTTTATCCAAACAGGTGTATTTCAGGCCCCCACGATATACCGAACAGCGTTACTCCTGATGAAATCGTTCGTATGTACTTTCTGGTGTGTGATCAATAAAATATTTATTTTTAATAATTGACTTAATTTTTCGGTGACAGTTTAGAAAGGTGCTCACTCCGAGAGACCTTTGAAGTAATAAATAATATTTTAAATTATATTTTTTGCCTAAAAATATTTCATCATAAAATTTGTTTTTGCGCAATTTTTACACGTGTGCTTACCTAATTATTTATTTCACATTCACAATAATCAGCTATTTTAGTTAGGGTTGACAATAACTTAGTATCATTCTATGTATCAGCAAAATACAAAATTTACACAATGCATTATTACTATTAAAATATATCATAGCGTATCGACAGATATGGATTTCCATGGTTTGACTCATGGCTGTTAGTGTAGTTATGAGAACTATATTATGTATTTATTTCAGGAAGTCTAGAAAAGTACTAGGTTGACGGCAATAAGTTCATATTTTCTACACAAGACCTAAACGTAGATGATAAAATAAGTACCTACCTTAGAAATATTTATTTACTTCTATAAAATAATTACATCAATGTAGTGTAACGATTCCGTGCTCGCTATCATTTAGTCAGCCCTGGCTAATTTCGCTGCATCGACATTCGATGCAGCATAAAATTTTCCTTCGTCTACATTTTACGTGCATGTATAATCCGACTATAGAAAAAGTTACTTCAACACAACAATGCTAAATTGATTGAAGTGTTTTTAACATGCTTTATTTATAATTTGATTTTAACTTATAAGCTACAAGTATTCGGTACAAAGTATTCGCAGTCTGCAAGTGCAACGAAGTGCTCTGTTATCATCGGTATACAAACAGTCTGTGTTGTCTACAATATCAGCGACGACATTGTCGATAGCCACCCGCTGCCGCCATCACCAACCAAGTCATCAAACCGAGTGGAACTTCTGATTGAAAAATGTAAGTCTTATTAAATATTCTGTTCGTTGTCATGGCTCACACTTGTGATCCGCTTGTAATTTACAGTTATGTTTGTGTGTGGGCGCGTTACTTCACAAATCACCCGAGCTGCTCATAGTATGTCGAGGTCGATCCCTCGAAGGAGTCATTATTTTTCATCCAGTCTTCTGTGCTTTGAACAGCATGTAAAGCCATCGATCCTGCACCCAATCTCTCTATGGGTTTGCTATCCCATGGGCATGTAGGAGAACCAATGTTTGCGCACACACTTGTGTTGTATAGTATGCCCTGCGCAATGGACACTACTCCATTGAGATAATTAATAATAATTGTGTGACTAAATTTTCCCTATCTTTATTTCAGGTCAGACTCTGAGTGTGATTACTCGCAAGCATCGGTCACCGGGCAAAAAGTGAAGTGCAGCCGCAAACCGTCTGCAGACAGCAATGGGAAACGCAAGATGCAGTCACAATCAACAACCGTAGCTCGTGCCAGGTAAATTAATTATCTACTTACTCTAGCCACATATCTACTGACTAAATTATAATCGTGCAATTACTATTACATATTATTTTAAAACAAGTGCAGGTTCACTTGGTTATTGTTTGAATCGATGGATTGATTTAATCGATTACAGTATTGATCAAAGCCGAGTCAGTTGTTATATTTTTTTACAGCAGAAGGTTTTTCTTGGCGTATGCATCTCTCGTTCTAAACATTAACTAATTACAGTTTCTGTTATTGTTTCAGTAAAAAAGTGAATACTGGCATCGACATATTCGGCATCAGTAACAACCGCGACATCCCACACAAAGAAGATGCATCGGATCACCTAACTTCATTCTTTGTGAACCGGGTAGCCAGCGGCTGCGAGCGCCGAGCAACGAGCACCGACGGAGAGTACAACATCGACTGCAAGGTGTACAAGGCTGACGACGCTCGCCTTACCGACTCCGCCGAGCTGTGGAAGACGGCGCTCGTCCGAATCAAGTTCCAGACTGACGCGGATTCTCCTCAGTGGCGAAAATTACAAGAGCTCGTGCGTGCGGCTGATATCTTGTTTCCAGGCAAACCAACATTTTATGATAATTAAACCAAATACCGTACCTTACAGTTGTTTTTTATTTACAATAATAACCCGTTAACGCTTTTTTCACTAGGTACTTGTAATTTCGTTGGTTTGTTACAATCATCAACTCGTTCACCATTCTATGTTAACAGTAAATGCAACTCGAGTGACCGGTTAAGTGCAGTGGTAAGTAAATGGTTGATTGTTCATCGTGCTCCGAAACGCGGCATACTGACCAGCCGTATGGAAGATAGTGGTAAGGAGCAAGTTACTAGTCATTGGTCGAGTAAATCGTTCCTAATCAAGTACACGGTACAACAAACTGTCTTGTTCGAGTTTATCGGTCGAGTGGAGAGTCGAGTCGAGTGTCGATTATTGGGCATTCTATACCACTGTCGGCAGCGAGGCGCACTCGCCGAGCTACTTGCCGATAGTGGTATAGAATGCCCAATAATATACTACTGATACTTTCTTTTATGTTATTTTATTCAATATTCAGTTTTGTTACTTTATGTGTAAATGTTTAATTTTTATGGTTGTATTTTTTTAGTTTTAGGGCAATGTGTACGTAGTCTATAATTTTTATTTTATTTTATAATTTAATCTAAATTCTAATATTTGAATAATTAAAAAAATGTAATCGAATAGTTAACAAGAATGTTGTGCACACCAATAAGTGATGTTTTTACACAGTAATGTATCTTTGTAAATATTGATTGTGTTTGCTTAAGATACTTGTACTACGATGCCACTATAAGGGTTTTTAAAGAATCCTGTAAGACAATAAATGAATGTAATAATATCTTTACAATTATTATATCCTGTATTCCTTTAAGGGTTAGTTAGAGGTGTACATATAGTTCTCCCACATTTTGCCAGATATGTTTAAATCCAATGTAATAGGAGGCGAACCTATCGCCATATCTGGGCACAAATCCAGACTTTAGGCTACAATTGAGAAATTCCAGCCAGTAAAACGCAATCACACTGTGCCCGACCAGAAAATCGAACTCAGGACTTCAGGGTCAGAAGCAGCGCAAGCGACAACTAGACAATATATTTATATAATAGTTCAATAAATCTTAGCAATTACATGCCATTATTAAAAATCAACAAAAATGGTCAAGTCAGTCAAGTTGACAGGCCTGTTGGTCTAGTGGTTAGTGGCCCTGACTGCTATGCCGGAGGTCGTGGGTTCGATTCCCACACAGGACAAATGTTTGTGTGATGTGCCACGATCATTTGTTCTGTGTCTGGGTGTAATTTATCTATAATATGTATGTATTTAGAAATATATAAGTATGTTTATCAGTTGTCTAGTACCCATAACACAAGCTCTGCTTAGCTTGGGACTAGATGGCGTTGTGTGATAGTTGTGGAATATTAATTATTATTATTAAGTACAATGCAGATAAAAAAATGTTGGTACTACGGAACCTTTACAGTACCTACCAGCATTTTTATAGTTTACCATATGTTTTTGACGACAGTATGGTGGTATGCAGTATTCTGTACCAGTGAGGACCTTCACCTCTTAAATGGGTTTTATTCGTGGTCATCTTACAGAAAATTTTAAAGCGATAGAGAGAACCCCGAATAGTAAGGTATATTATACATACTAGTTGTTGCCAGTGGTTTCGCCTGCATTGAGGTAGAAAATACTCTCACGGGAACTTGCTAACGGTTTAAAAAGATTGTTTTGTGTTAATCCAGGTCAGGTAATAACTATCGGTGTGTTAAATTCAGTTCGAGTCTGTTTAACTGTTTTTGCCAAAAACAAACAATAAAACTTTCACATATTTAAGAATCCTTACATAGTATATAAAACAAAGTCGCATTTTGTGTTTGTACGCTTAGATCTTTAAACTACGAAATGGATTTTAATGAGGTTTCTATTAATACACAGAGTGATTCAAGAGGAAGGTTTATTTGTATAATACGCTGGCAAAGCCGCTGACAGAAGCTAGTATATCTATATAGTATTTATACATATCTGCTGTGTCTGTATAGGTATCTGTATTATATTTATTACTTCTATTTATTTTATTCATTGTTTGCTGCACCGGTCGACGTCATTACGTCAGCGCCGGCTGTCGCTGAAAACCAGCGCTGGGGCTCTGTCTCGCATAGGGTCGCAGCATTATGCTGAGTGATGGCCGTTTTGCGTGGATGTGACGCATGTTTCCCCTCAGCTTTTTCTGGTTTTGTATGTCTGATCTTTCTTCTTCTCATTATTACCGCAAGTAATCTTGTTTTTTTAGGGTTCCGCACCTCAAAAGGAAAAAGCGGAACCCTTATAGGATCACTTTGTTGTCCGTCCGTCCGTCCGTCCGTCCGTCCGTCTGTCAAGACCCTTTTTCTCAGGAACGCGTGGAGGTATCAAGCTGAAATTTATATCAAATACTCTAATCTACTGTCCCTTGGAGCTGTGAAAAAATCAAACTTCTAAGCTAACGCAATCAAAAGATATAGCCGTTTATGCCGCAAATTTCCGCAAATTTTCGAAACTCGCAAGGGAATCAAAACCTAAAGGGTACTTCCAGTCGATCTAGAATTTTGAAATTTGGTACGAAGCAACGTCTTATAGCACAGATAAAGGAAAAATTGCGAAAACCGTAAATTTTTGGTTACATCATATAATAAACAGAATAAAACACAGACAGAAATAAAACCAAGCCAAAAAACAGAACAGAACTACGACTCGATTGTCGTGATGGGTGAACTTTTACTTATATACCTACAGGTTTGTACGGAACCCTCGGTGTGCGAGTCCGACTCGCACTTGGCCGGTTTTTTTTTTTTCTTTCTTTCTATTAGGAAATAGGACAGTAGGATTATTACTTTTGTCGTCAGAGAGTTTTCATTAAACTTAGTTTTTTTCTTGCCTGTTACAATCAAAGCCTTATTGGTCTGTCCCAACCAACTTAATAAAGTCGTCACTCTACCTAGCAGAGGGGCGTCTCACACTAAGCTTGCGGATACGCGGCTCTACTCCAGGACTCGTCTTTTCTACTGGCCAACGGTATTTCGACCCAACTAGCCAGCTTATTGCTACTTCAGCTTTGTCAGTAACTCTGGTTATTTTCTGGATAATTTCGGATTTTAATATAGTACACCCGCTATTCAATGCCTCATAGGGGTGAACTTATTACCATCTACCGGATTAAAATCTACACTCCGGGCAGCTACTGATAAACTACAAAATTCTTTACTCGACCTGAGATTCGAACCCAGGTTGGGTAAAATAGGTAACTTGGCAAATCCCCTTGAATGTTTGAAAGACACTGAATGCGTTTATTAAATTGTACAACATATACTTGGTCAGAACGCACCCTATGCTGTCTTGTCAAGCGATATAAAAGTAAAAAAAAAACAAGTTTAAGAAGTTGATATACCCGGTAAAAACCATGTGTTACTACTTACCCCTGCTACAACAAACCCCTCACTTCTTTCATTATTTCAGCTGTAACACGTCCACTGCTGGACATAGGCCTCCTCCAATTTGGGGAGCTTCGCCATAATCGCCACGCGTGGCAAGCGGGTTAACAATCACAGTATTGTAGCAAAATGCTTAGAAAACGCTTCTGCCCATACCCTAGTAAGTCATTTAGTCGTCACTTCTTTTCTAAACTAAAATTAAACTTGCATTTCGCCACCATGAAACACTGTGTGAAGTCGGTGCGCCAAAGTTCACCTAAATTTTCAACTCCGATAATTGGAAATCCGAAAATGTGCTTCCTAACATTTTTCATCCTAACAATCACAATTCCTAACTGCTCTGTCTCTAACATTCATAATTCCGAAGCATTCAACTTCATAATGTCAGTAGCAATAAACACCTATTATACTTTTATTTGTTTTCCCATATTTTTTACATATTTATCTTTTAGACTATTATTCAAAGTCATATCTTTTTTGTTTAGATTTCTTTTTATTCACAATAATCAGTATTATATACATTGATTTTGCGTAACTTTATTTTCACATAACATGTATAATAACACGACTCAGAGTACCCCGACTCGGATAGGTTAGGTTAGAAGGCTAAGGCGGGAGCGAAGCGGAGCGGAGCTCCCGCCTTAGCCTTCGTGGTTATTTTTTTTAACCACCCAGAAATAGGATCCCCGCTATGCGGGGCTCCGTCGACCTATCTTAGCACAAGTGGTAATCAGTTACTAGTTATGTTTAATATCTACTTAGGTTACTATTGCCTATAACTACGATAGAACTTACAAAGAATAAAACAAAGAAAAAATACTTTCTGAGTATGAGTGAAAATATTATGGTAATTATGTTTAGGGATAAAAGCGTTGTGATAAAAAACGATAGGAATCTAAATATATTTACATTAATGATATTATTAATTAAATTTTCCGGAAACATGAGTGTTATGAACATCGCCCGGTAGCACTACAAATAGTATGAATGAAAACTTTAGGATGAAAAATTTTAGGAAGAGTCATCATTCGGATTACAAATCATTAGGAAGAACAATTTCGGATAAATAACTTTAGGTGAGCCAATATGGATCCGTGTGAAATACTTGTGCCACTTTACTGTCTAATTTTAACTTCAGCTTGTGGTAGGCGAAGGAATTCAAGCTTTTTGTTGACTCTCACTACTTTCTTACCTTGTTCTTGTACTGCTTCGTACTTCGTTCACGCTTGTTCTGCACTAGCACTTAAATTAACAAGTTTTAATTTCTTGTAAAAGAAAGTTTGTGAACCTAGTTTGATTGGAAACTTTAAGTAGACACGAGCGGTAAAAGACTTGGTAAAGGAGTAAAATATTAGATAAGGCAGGGTAAAACCTCGTCCCCCCTGGTGGGTTCTCGCATTATCGAGGCAGAGGGGCTCAGTAGCCGTGGCTTGGACACCCACGTTGAAGCGAAGAGGAACCCGAGGAGGGGCCGTTCGTGAGGGTTTTTGCCAACAAGTCGACGAGGAGGTTGCGGTGCCGCTTGGGCGACATCGCAACTGAGGGTTGGTGGCCGCGACGGGAGAGGAGTGCTGCCTACCGTAAAACGGGACTACTTTGAACAGGTTTTGGAGGTTTTTGGATTCTAACTTTTTTTTACGACTCGAATTTCACTTTTTTTTACGCCAACAGAACAATGTGTCCTTTGGTTATCAGATTTATGGCAAATTTAAAACCTACCCCCTAACTCCCTACTTTTTTTTTAATTTATTAAATGTAAAGTAACCCCAGAAGTGGGGGTTTCTTTGACAGGGGATCGAAATGTAACTGACGTCAAAGATAGTAAAAGCATGGGTTACTTTGACATCATTTTGACCAAAAAAACTATTATTTTATTGAAAACTACATGGATTTAAATGAAAACAATGACAACAAACTATGACGCGTTCCCCACACCCCGCGCCTCGCGCAATATTACCCGAGGTCACGCACACTTGCTGAGCACACGTGAAAACCGATTTTGGCGCTCTGTCAAAGTAGCCCCAAAATCTGTCAAAGTAACCCTGGAAGTCAAAGTAGCCCCGTTTTGCAGTATCCCCTGCGGCCGAAAAGTGGCGAGGCCACAGTCCAGACCCGTCGCAGAGAGACCAAAGGTGCCATACACGGGGTCGTTTGGCACGCATTTGCTATTTGTTCCCCGAGGTGGTCACGGCGTGCTATGTGTTCGGGTCCGATGACAGACAGCCGCGGGGGGTTCGCGGTTTAATGCTTACGCGTGTGCCATGTTCCCCCCATAAGAGGCAAAAGAGGACACAGTGAAGTTTTAATGGGTGGTTAGACTTGTGAATTCTACTTTTCGACAAATAACGTCTCTTCTAAACTACGTTATTATTCGTATCATAGATGTCGTATACCGCCGCCAGTGTTGACCCGTAGTTTGAACGGGTCACCACCGGCGGCATCAATGGATGAACATCGTGAAATGTCACTGACATGGATAATAATACATTACCCAAGTGTTTCTAGCTACGAAATCTAAACAAGATAGGTTACCAAAGAACATAGAACAAGAACTAGAGTAAGAGCATTCTTGACATTCAAGTATGGATAGACCAACAAAAGAATTCTGTGGCTCTGACATTGCATTAATTTCTGCTGTAAGACGTTCACTTCTGAAGATGGCCCCCAAGCATGGGCATCACTGGTTCTATGATTCTCGCTTTCAACTGATTCCCGCGGTCGTCACCAGGTCTTCGGTCCACCGGTGCGCGGAATTATTCGTTCCTAGTGGCTATCCTAGCTCTGTCCATACAAACTTAATTTGGTTGAGTGTCGAAAGAATGTACATTTACTTGTTTGAAGGTTTACTTTACTGAATTCAGGACAGAACTAGGGCAACTACTTCAAATTGTGAAACCCGAAAGGAGCTTTTTTTTCGTAATCCTCCGTCGGATAAGGCCGGAGAAGGAAGGAGAAGGCCCGATAGGCAGCTAAAAACCGGATTTGTCCTGACAAATCCAGACGAATGGTAACCTAACACACCTCAAAATTAGCAATGCCATCACAAAAAGCAGATTCCCACCTCTAACACAGACTCTCATAAAATATTCCAGGGCCATTATTTCCACAAAGATCCAAAGTTCACAGAGCATTTAAAAGACAGAGTAGGCAGCATACTTAGGCACCTTTTTTTTATTGGATGGGAAATCGTCTAATGACTTCTCCCGCTCTGGGCGGAGCTGGAGGGCGTGTCAAACTTTTACTGACTATGTAACGTGCCTGTTAGGGCAGGACGTTTAAAAGAAACAAAAAGGATAGAAGGTACAAAAGTGTAATTAAATTAAGATTAACAGTATTGAAACATGTCTAGCCCCAGCAGAAGGCTAGCGTGAGTTCTAGATATCGAGCGCGTATTCAATTCTAGCCCGCCTAAAGAAAACCACTATCCTGGTAGTTCTTCAGTCGTAGGTGACCGGTGTCAGCCAGGTAGGTAGGTAGGTCTTCCAGCCAGAGGTAGGCAGCTCGCAGGTTGTCCAGCCACAACCCTTGCAGCGGCGAAAAGGATATTCCTTCCGGTATGGAAGAACCCTGGAATCCACGAATTAAGCATTTTACTAAATGTCCGAATTCCTGTTATGACTGCAACATCCCGACAACCGTCGGACCCTGAGTCTACGTGGGAAAGCGGTGTTCTAGCATCTATTAGCCATCGAGATGAAGCAGTCTAAGCAGCGTGGTACATTTTTAAAAGCGTGAATAGCAGAAAATTATATAATGAAAATGTAGGGTAGATGGGAAAAAGTAACAAAAATTATTAAAAGATTTACGGAAAAAGAATCACTACAAATTCACTACGACAGATTACATATAAATATGAAATTAAAACAAAGAAGAAATACATTCATGTTAATTTAGTCAACCAGCTAATCTAAACTATATAATAAAAAGTTCTAACCGTCATGATCGTTACATTATTGTTACGGTCACTCGGTAAATCAATTTAACTCAGCATGGTGTTTAAATGATTAAGGACGGCTACAAAACTAACGAGAATGAAGCACATCGGTATTTCGGTTAACAAAATGGTAGTTACTAAAACGCAAAAGTGAAAATTAGCTAGTCATGCAACGAATACTTAAAACTAAACTAATTAATACTAGGTTTTGCAACACTCACCCGATTTGGGGTTACACAGAATTTAATTTTAAAAAGATTTAAACACTAAGGTTTTTATTTTTAAAATATAGATGTAAATTAAAAAAAGATTTAAAATGTTGGCCGTTGCGAACAGTAGCTAGTGCACGGATACTTTCATAACACGACCACTCAGCAGCTCCGTAGTGTCAAGTGAATCCCTCGAGATTCTTCCTTGACCGCCGCCGGTGGCTCGCCGACGTTAGCCATATGTCGTGGAGAGGGGAGACACTCACCAACAACCGGTTCGTGCGCGAAGCTCGCGACAATATTAATATTTGCAAATAGACGTATATCAGTTGTCAAGCGTAAACTGTTGTTATGATGAATGTTTTTAGAAAATGTTATTGAATATTAGTTTTTACCTGCTTCCAACCTTGATTCAGATGTTAAAAGATAAGATCATAGTACTCACTAGATTGATATAAAGTACGACGTTACAGTACCCCCCTTTTTAGCGTAGGATTTTTCCTAAGTAAAATCCGCTGCCACTGCTTCTGAAGACATTTTATTAACGCTTCTTTTTTATTCCTATCTCTTACATTCATCCATTCTTCCTCTTTCATTCAACGTTTAATCCGCAGCAACACATTAGTAGCATGTGTTACCGCATGCTAACATTCAGAGTGTCTCGTTTTAAATACAGCACAAAACACTCCCGATAATCAAATGCAGTTTTTGAAACAATATTGAAAGTACAGAGCAGTCTACATGTAACTAATCCCATATTTATAATAAGATATATAGAACTCAGTTATACCTATGGTGTAGGGCCATTGGTATAGGTAAAAGAAATCAATGGGGTAGAACCATGATTGCTTTCTTACTATGGTTGTAGGACCGATAGTATAAATAGTACTATAGAATGAAATGTTGTATGTAGTTGACCATCATCCTGTAATGACTGTTTGTATAGACTAATTATATACTTAGACATTTAAATAGATACAATATAGTAGATAGAATTTAGTTACATGTAGGTAGGCGGTTTTTGAGGTAGGTACGTACGTTTAGGTTGGTAATTCTTTTATTATAATATTAGTTTTTTTAGAAGGTTTTATTTTATTCGAATTTGCGCTAGTTAGTAAAGTATTTAGTTTTAGGTTTTAATCTTTGTAATTAGTTAACTTGATATCTTTAATATGCCAATGCCCGATTGATTTTCCAGACGTATCGGCCAATTCATATACTAATGGTGACTTTTTTTTAATTACTTGACATTTTACAAATTTAGGTGCTAACTTCTTGTTAAAATATTTATCCTTGTCACTCTGATAGAAAGTTCGTTTCCACACAACATCACCTATATTAAACTCTGCAGGTTTCCTTCGTAAATTATAAGACGTGCAGTTTCTAGCATGAGCCTGAAGAAGCGCTGCTTGAACCTTATTAAAGATAGAAGATAAATAGCCTAGGTTTTCTGCATATGAATCGCGAGGGACAAAAACAAGATCTTCATCGTTTTCCGAGTTGATATACTGTGAACCACAAGTTACCAGTTCTCGTCCGTATACAAGAAATGACGGAGTATAGCCCGTTGTTTCGTTTACAGAACTATTTATGGCAAACTGAATTTTCGGCACAAGTTGATCCCAGACACGTTGATCGTCAGCAATAAACGTTGAAATTGCAGTCATGACTGTTTTATTGTACCGTTCAACTGTGTTGATGTGAGGTGAGTATTTAGGTGTAAAATGTAAATTGGGAATTTTATATTTGGTAATCATGTTTTTTAGGGTAGCGCTAACAAACTGTTTCCCGTTATCAAGTATGATAGTAGAGGGTATCCCATGTACGAGAATTACGTTTTCTTCGAGAATTCTAGTGACGATTTCCGCGGTTGCTCGCTTAATAGGAAATAAAAGGCAATATTTACTGAAACAACAAGTAATCACGAATATGTAGCAATTTTGTTTTCGTGATGGAGGTAAAGGTCCAACTAGATCTACACTAATAGTTTGGAATGGTCTAGAACATACTTTAGGCTCGCCCATTTTGCCTAGAGGGGCATGGTTTTGATGCTTATGAGCTATGCACGCATCGCAAGCGGAAATAAACTTCTGTACGTCCGCGTGCATGCCTGGCCAGTAATAACATAAGGCAAGCCGTTTATATGTCTTAAAGACTCCCAAGTGCCCTGCAGAAGGTACAGAATGGTGCTTTTCCAACATAGCATTACGGAATTCCGCAGGTACTACCTCTTTCCATTCGAATTCTCTACGCAAGGGACACATAGTTTTCATGTATCTATATAATTTCCCGTTTTTAATTAAATAGTTAGGGAACGAAGTAGGGGAAGACTGGCAACCATTATAGATGTTAAGGTACCAAGAATCAGTAGTTTGCGTATTAATAGGAAGAGTATCGACAGCAGTTATAGGCACAGCGCGTGATAGAAAATCAGGAACTACGTTTTCTGAACCACGGCGGTGTCTAATTTCAAAATTATACGCAGATAGTCGTACACCCCAGCGAGCTAATCGACCTGTAGGGTTATTCAATTTTAAAAACCATTTAAGGGCAGAATGGTCCGTGTAGACAACAAATTTTTGGCCATTCTCTACATAACAGCGCCAGTGCTCAACTGCTACTAGAACAGCAAGAGCTTCACGCTCGGTAGCACTGTAGTTGCGTTCTTGAGGAGACAGTGACTTGCTCATGTAGGCTATGACTCTCTCCTCACCATTAATATTTTGGGTCAACACACCACCCATACCGTAGTCACTCGCATCGGTGTGAATTTCAAAAGGTTTAGAATAATCTGGACACGAGAGTACTGAAGCAGAAACTAAGCATTCTTTTTATTTATTAAAAGCTGTGTCTGATTCTTCAGACCACACAAACGATGGTGCTTTTTTGCTTTGTGAGGTTAATTTGTTCAATGGTGAAGCCAAAGAGCTAAAATTTGGTATAAATCTGCGATACCAGGAAGCTGCGCCCAAAAATCGGCGAACTTCTTTTCTATTAGTGGGGGTAGGATAGTTTTTGATTGCATCTATTTTTTCCGGGTCAGCATGTAAGCCGTTAGCATCGACTACATAACCCAAATATTTGAGTTTTTCTCGGAAAAATTGACTTTTTTTAGAATTTATAGTTAAGTTTGCAGATTTTAATTTATTTAAAACAAGAAGCAGTAGGGAAATATGCTGCTCAAAAGTAGAAGAGACAATGATGATATCATCGACAAATACAAAAACACGATGTTCAAATTCAGGCCCATAGAACAAAATGTCAACTAAACGTTGTTGTGTGGCTGGTGCATTAGTGAGACCAAATGGCATAGATTTGAACTGATAAGTACCACGGGTTGGTATATAGAACGCTGTCTTGCATCTGTCCTGCTCACTGATCAAGATTTGCCAAAAACTTTTTGAAAGATCTAAACTAGTTAAATATTTTGCGTCTCGTAAATTATCAAGAATCTCAGAGATATAAGGCAAATTATACGCATCTTTTTTTGTGATAGCGTTTAATTTTCTGCTGTCTAAGCAAAACCTAAGCTCACCAGTTTTTTTAGGTGTGAGTAGTACTGGTGATGACCATGGGCTCTCAGCAGGTTCAACCACATCATCTTTTAGCATCTCATCTAGTTGCTCCACTAATATGCGTTGCTTCTCAGGGGACATTCTGTAATACCTTTGACGAATGGGGGCAGCTTCTCCAGTGTCAATAGTATGCGTTATTAGAGAAGTACGACCAAGACCTCGTACTTCGTAGGATATTTCCCGGAACTGTGATATTATATTATCAGCTGTTATCCTTTGGTCTTGTGATAAATGATCATATGACTGAAGATGTTCTGAGCGATCAGACTTCAGTTCAGCTAACTGAGCGTCTGATGGGCTTAAAAATAAAACAGTGTTTAAGTGACTAGGGAACAGACCGAATGTTCTCCAAAAGTCCATGCCTAAGATTAATGAATTTTTTACTTCCGGAATGATGTGGACATTTAAATCATGTGTTTGATTTTTTAGAGTGAATGTTAATGAAATATATCCTAGAGATAAAAGTTTCTGCCCACCCGCTGCAACAAATGTCATAGGTTGACTCAAGTTCCCTTGGCAATGGGATGAAATAAAACTTTTGTGGAGGTCTTTTCCCATTATAGTGACGGCAGAACCTGTATCTAGTAACCCAATAACAGGTTTAGTGTTAATAGTAACTGGAACGTAAGGCCGTGTGAAATCTATACTATTATTACGGATTGAAGAAACAGTATAGCAGGAACTGAATCTTGAAACAGTTTGTAGCCAATTTTCCCAATCATTCCTATCGAAATTGGCACTATTTCTGTTTCCACAACCCTTGTTACTTAGTTTTTTGTTGTGTTAGAGTGACAATTAGGACATTCTGGGAATTTCACGTCTTTCTTACCACATTTAAAACAGATTAGAAAATGTGGCTGTTTACATGAACGTAGTGAATGTGATTTAGTTCTACATCTTGGACAGTATACATTTCTGTTTTTGTCGTTAGATACATGTGCCACCTCATTGACGTGTAAATTTGATTTAGGATCGCTAGTATTCTTATTATTTTCAAATGTATTTTTAGAGTAGTTGGGTTTATAATTAGAATCAGTGTTTTTATAGTTACTAGAATTGATATTGCTAGGCTGGTGTTTATAAGCGAATTCTGGTGCCAAGGTCTCAGTACTATCTTTAGGCGGTTCGCGAAATTGTTTTAGTTTAGTTTGTATGTTTTCGTAGTTTCTGCATAATTTTTGTAGACTACTTATATCGGTTATAACTGCAGACGACGCCAGCGTACTTGCATAGCAAGGTCGAATGTTATGCAGCAATATCTCTAGTTGATCTTCTTCTGCTAACTTTCTATCCAAACGAGAAAACATGCCACGCATAATAGAAATGTAAATTGTTATATTTTCTAGTTCACCCTGAGTGCGTGTCCTAATTTCGGATAAAAATTTGTAGTCGTAGTCACTTTGACTAAAATCTTGTTTAAGCAAGGAGACAATGTCATCCCAAGTTCTAGCCTGATCTTTAACACATCTGAACCAATGAAGAGCGTCGTCAGTGAAAATTTCAAAAGCGAAAGAAACCATTTGTTCGCGAGGTATAGCTCTGCTCAAAATAAATTCATCTACCCTCTGAATAAATGCACGGACGCAAGTTTTTCCGGAGTATTTAAGTTTACTTATTTCTGAAAACAGCCTACGCTCACAACTGACAGCGACATTAACTGGGTTAGTTTCACGAATTGGTTCCGTTGGAGTAGACACCTGAGGTTGAGTAGATAAAGTAGTTTGTGGCCTAAGCAATGTCATATCCTTGTATTGGGTATTGAAATTGGTCAAGCAAATTTTATAGACCTCCGCAACATCACCAGCTGAGTAATTAACCCGATTTAGACGATGATGTACGTGGTGCAATAAGTTTTCGGTGCGTGTAAACAAATTCCTTTCAAATTTAGATTTAAGGGTAATTATGCTATTATGAGATTTTAACAAGGACTCTTTGACTGCCTTTAAGTCATCAATAGGATCTAAATGTGATTCTAAAATATCCTCAGAAGGAAGGGTAGAAGACAATTTAACTATTTGTTTTCGTAGCTCATTGACAGAATCGGCAGCTGTACCACCACGAACCGCTACTTCATATTCTAGTTCCGCTTTTTGCAAAGACAAAAATTTTATAACATAAGACATATTTGCAAAATTTTTCCAGTTATTAAAATTTTAATAGCAGAAATAAAATTTTCCGAATAACCCTAGAGAATAGATGTGTGTTGCAAAATTCACAAAATAAAAATAGTTAGGCACAGTAACAAAACAAAATCAAGTACTCGTGCTACCAAAATGTGTGAAATGGCAAAACAAAATATATGTGGGTAGATTTTTTTCCACTAAAAAAAATATATGAGGGTAGATTTTTTTCCATAAAAAAAAAATATATGTGGGTGGATTTTTTTCCACTAAAAAAAATATATGTAGGTAGATTTTTTTCCACAAAAACAGTTTTTAAATTTAAAGAATTCTATGATTTTTTACAGTAGACTACACAAGAACACCTTTGGTAGCTCGTAATCAAGTTATAATTACTAACACTACTGTTATAGACAGCCAACACCAAGAAAACCAAAAGAAATGCCTAGCAGAAGAGAACTAAATACGGCTCGATATCTACCACTAGTATGGGCGCCACTGTAACGTGCCTGTTAGGGCAGGACGTTTAAAAGAAACAAAAAGGATAGAAGGTACAAAAGTGTAATTAAATTAAGATTAACAGTATTGAAACATGTCTAGCCCCAGCAGAAGGCTAGCGTGAGTTCTAGATATCGAGCGCGTATTCAATTCTAGCCCGCCTAAAGAAAACCACTATCCTGGTAGTTCTTCAGTCGTAGGTGACCGGTGTCAGCCAGGTAGGTAGGTAGGTCTTCCAGCCAGAGGTAGGCAGCTCGCAGGTTGTCCAGCCACAACCCTTGCAGCGGCGAAAAGGATATTCCTTCCGGTATGGAAGAACCCTGGAATCCACGAATTAAGCATTTTACTAAATGTCCGAATTCCTGTTATGACTGCAACATCCCGACAACCGTCGGACCCTGAGTCTACGTGGGAAAGCGGTGTTCTAGCATCTATTAGCCATCGAGATGAAGCAGTCTAAGCAGCGTGGTACATTTTTAAAAGCGTGAATAGCAGAAAATTATATAATGAAAATGTAGGGTAGATGGGAAAAAGTAACAAAAATTATTAAAAGATTTACGGAAAAAGAATCACTACAAATTCACTACGACAGATTACATATAAATATGAAATTAAAACAAAGAAGAAATACATTCATGTTAATTTAGTCAACCAGCTAATCTAAACTATATAATAAAAAGTTCTAACCGTCATGATCGTTACATTATTGTTACGGTCACTCGGTAAATCAATTTAACTCAGCATGGTGTTTAAATGATTAAGGACGGCTACAAAACTAACGAGAATGAAGCACATCGGTATTTCGGTTAACAAAATGGTAGTTACTAAAACGCAAAAGTGAAAATTAGCTAGTCATGCAACGAATACTTAAAACTAAACTAATTAATACTAGGTTTTGCAACACTCACCCGATTTGGGGTTACACAGAATTTAATTTTAAAAAGATTTAAACACTAAGGTTTTTATTTTTAAAATATAGATGTAAATTAAAAAAAGATTTAAAATGTTGGCCGTTGCGAACAGTAGCTAGTGCACGGATACTTTCATAACACGACCACTCAGCAGCTCCGTAGTGTCAAGTGAATCCCTCGAGATTCTTCCTTGACCGCCGCCGGTGGCTCGCCGACGTTAGCCATATGTCGTGGAGAGGGGAGACACTCACCAACAACCGGTTCGTGCGCGAAGCTCGCGACAATATTAATATTTGCAAATAGACGTATATCAGTTGTCAAGCGTAAACTGTTGTTATGATGAATGTTTTTAGAAAATGTTATTGAATATTAGTTTTTACCTGCTTCCAACCTTGATTCAGATGTTAAAAGATAAGATCATAGTACTCACTAGATTGATATAAAGTACGACGTTACAACTAAAACCCACCCGTGTTCCTTCAGTTGCCCATGTGCCAGGGTCACGGTATCGCTTTCGAACAATCTCGCGACCCTGGCAGGCATCGGTCCTAGCAGACCCCTTCAGTGCTGCTGACATCTATTTGAAGCGCGCGTGGAACACTACGCGCCGTCGACCCGAGCGTGGTCCTTACCGGGCGGCGAGCTACCCATTGCTCGCCGCCCGCAAGTTCGCACCTACGATGGCTGGGAGTCTGCTATTGACTCCCGACGCCCGGGGCGTCTCCTCCTCGTATTGTTTATACCTGTTTCTCGCTTAATTTTGTTTTTTCATTTCCATCTGATATATTCTTGTACCTACATGTCGAGAAGGCGACTAAGAAACTTACTAGAGAATGGGCAGAAACATTGTCTATGCATTTTACCACCAAACTGCTATCGCCAACTCGCCTGCCAAGCGTGGCGATTACGGCATAGCCCCCCAAATTGAGGGAGGCCTATGTCTAGTAGTGGACGTCTTGTGGCTGAAATGATGATGATGATAGATGTACAGAAATAAACATCGTTTCAGAGAACTGTGACATACACCATTTTTGCGTAGCTGTCTTTTTTATAAAATGCGAAGAAAAGGGTGTCTGTGGAATTATCCCGAGATTTTACATGTAGCGGAAAATTGGGAGGCTCTCATTAGACAAGCGCCATTTGTTTCGGCTCGCCCTTACGACTGCCGCCTGTACTCTACGTAATACTATTTTAATTTTGATGGATCTACTTTATTTATTGATGCCTAGTTTTTTCAACCTATTTTTTGCCACTGCCATGGTGAAAATCAGAAAAAGTCTAAAAATGTACTTGGTGTTATTTCACTTTAAATAGTTTATTTATTCCATAAATCCATATATAAACTATGACCAAATAGAAAACCTCTTATTCTCTCCTACTCAATAGTCCAACACAAACATACCATCTTCATACATACACTCAACTTTCTAAAAAGTCACACACACACACACACGCAAACATACACATACTCACACACACACAACTTCTCTCTCACAACACACATTGTTTTGATTTTGATTTTTGTTATTACTATTATTCCAAAGAAAATTTGCACTTTGCTTTCTTTTCCACAATATTGTTTTTTAATAATGAACGACATACGTAATCCACACTTCCACACTAATATTATAAATGCAAAAGTAACTCTGTCTGTCTGTCTCGCTTTCCTGCTAAAGACATAGGGTACTTTTTATCCCGGTAGTACGTTCCCGCGGGATATTTTTCGACCTCCACGCGGGCGAAGCCGCTGGCAAAAGCTAGTGTCTTATATCGTCACCCTCCCCGCTAACTGTCGTATCTCACAAACTGACGTATCTACACGGACATTACCTACGTGTTAATAACTTTGTTTCGAAAAGTTCTCTCTAGTCCTCGTATCTCTATTGTTTACCGTTTAGAAGATAATCAAGTATTCTTTTTAGCGTATGTGCAAAAGGAGGGAAAAAATATTCTTACTACCTGTCGTATGAACATACTACAGTTAGTAAGATTTTATTTTTTTCGTCCTGATGCAGATTTTTTTTTTTTTTTTCAATAAGGTTTCTATTTTTTTTTGCATTTACGTCGTTTAGAGATCAAAGCTTGTTTACGAATATAAAGCTTATTGCCATATCATTAAGTCACACTGCGCTATGCACGGGGGTGGGGTGCGGGTGGTTGGACACTGAATGAGCAGTGAATCAAATCTGTTCAGTCGACCAATTTTTCGTAGAGTGACAGGTCGCTCGCAATAATGATCGAACAGCACATTGAGAGATTCCCGAAGGTTGAATCTCATTACTGCAGGGAAGATTCTTCTAGAGAATACTTACATCGTTAGCTGACGCTACCCAAGATGTACCACATGTTTGAAGAATGGATTAAAAATAGTTCCATGAAGCCCAGATTTTCTTCATAAAGAAGGGTTTTTAAATCCAAGAAATTGTCTTTCCATCGCCCAAAAAAAGATCAGTGTAGTTTGTGAATGACGTATTTAAAAGGTTCTGAAAAAGAGAAATTAAAGATTTGCGAAAAGTATAGGAAGCACCAACAGGAGAAGACTTTGTTTAAGTATTAAAAAAGCTAGGACATTTTTGTACCAAGCCAGCTCCGATTCCTCCAGCCTCCAATTTTTAGATTGGCGCGAAAAAATAAACCGTACTTAGTGAATGTTCTCACATATACTGATTTCCTCGATTTAAAAAAACTTTCAGCCGACCTTAGGATGCTTTCCATCCGAAAAGACGATGAGGGCCGATCCTCGAACTGGACAGAAATGATGGAATTTTCTGTCAAGAAAACTAAATCCGAAAAGGTTTTTTTTTTTAAGAATAGCCACGGAGAACAGATTCCACGCTCTCTTTCTCTTAGGAGACAGGTCTCTGTTTTTTTGAGAAATGATATAATACTTCTTAATCCAACACCACCCAAAATTTCTATAGAAAAATATAATGAGTTGTTGTCACTAACAACAGGGGACATCCCAGTCATTAAGTTGCCGGAGCATGTGGCATTTTATGCGACACTTTCTCACTAATTACTAACCCCTTTTTAGGGTACCGTTGCCAAATGGCAAAAACGGAACCCTTATAGATTCGTCATGTCTGTCTGTCTGTCTGTCCGAGTATGTCACAGCCACTTTTTTCCGAAACTATAAGAGCTATGCTGTTGAAACTTGGTAACTAGATGTATTCTGTAAACCGCATTAAGATTTTTACACAAAAATAGAAAAAAAACAATAATATTTGGGGTTCCCCATACATAGAACTAAAAACTCAAACAAAAAATTTCATCAAACCCATCATCATCATCATCATCATTTCAGCCGAAAGACGTCCACTGCTGGACATAGGCCTCCCCCAAGCTCCGCCACTTCGACCGGTTTTGTGCTTCCCGCATCCAGCGGGTTCCTGCGGCCTTCACAAGGTCATCGGTAAACAACCAACACGTGCAACCCGTGGGCAACCCATACGTGTGGGGTATCTATGGATAGATCTTCAAAAATGATATTGAGGTTTCTAATATCATTTTTTTCTAAACTGAATAGTTTGCGCGAGAGACACTTCCAAAGTGGTAAAATGTGTGTCCACCCCCCCCCGTAACTTAAAAAATAAGGGAATGATAAAACTAAAAAAAAAAAATTATGATGTACTTTACCATGTAAACTTCCACCGAAAATTGGTTTGAACGAGATCTAGTAAGTAGTTTTTTTTTAATACGTCATAAATCGTAAACCACAATTTACCTTTCATTCAGTCAACTCAAATATAAAAATTAAAAAAAAAAACTTTTAATTTTATAAACATAAACCTTATGCATAAACCGTGAATACCTGCAGGTTTGTACGGAACCCTCGGTGCGCGAGTCCGACTCGCACTTGGACAGTTTTTCATTACTCTACTGTTGATTTTACTAGCTGATTGTCTATAGAATTTAGCTCATACGTTAATTTTAAGACGTTGTTTACCAATGACATTGTTTTGAATGGTTGGCACAAAATCAAACAAAATTGATCAGATCAATCGAACATAGTTTTCATTTGTATTTTAATGTTGAATCTTTGTAACAATGTATCTTATAAAAAGTTTCATCTGTTTATAACTACTTCTATGTTTAATGCATGCCGTGGCAGCGTTTAATTACGGCTACGCTATATTATGTCGAATATGAGTGCTTTATAACATGTATTTTAGTGTAAGCTTTGTTGGTTGTCCTTAAATAAATAAATAAAACTTAATTATTAACCTGATTTCTAGTTCCTACGTTCAATAAATAAGACTGATTGTGATATTAAAGTAACTAAGACTTAGTTGTTATGAACAAACTCAAAATGTATACCTGCTTAGCATTTAGTACATTATTATAAGCACAAGTATAAGCGTGATGTATTGTATTAAATAATTAAAATTTATTTGAAAGAAGTTTAAGTTTCTATGCATCTCATTAGTTAGGTATAGTTTAGTACATAAAATAAACAGCTAAATTGCCAAAAATGTTGAAACATTATTTTTTGTAACTTCCGAAACGTAACTTGTAACTTTTTAAGCTTACGAACGAAATTTTTATTACTTTTAATACATTTATAAGATATTAATAGAGTTTTACTTATATTTTTATAGCAAACAGTCACGTCGTAACAGACACAAGTTGAAAAACAAAGTTCTCACAGAGTGACGTATCTGCTTCAAATGAATATAAATAAATAAATAGATACCTTAGGACTTTAGGGCTATTACTAACTTAAAGAGTAAGCCAAGAGCAATAAAAAAAAGGAATTCATTCATAAATAAAGCCACAGCCAACGTTACTACAGTAACATGATTGTAGCGTCCGACCGAAAAACTGTTTCCCTGAAAAATTACGAATTGCCAGATAAGACGGTTAGCGCGGAGGGTGACGATATAATGGAGGAACACTGACTCCCAAGTCACAGGTATAAACCTAGTTTGGGAGCCGGGGAACCTATGCTTGTGATACAATGTCAGTATGTTTTAAAGTAATGTGTGTAACTATGTTGTCACTTTTTAGGGTTCCGTTGCCAAATGGCAAAAAACGGAACCCTTATAGATTCGCCATGTCTGTCTGTCTGTCTGTCTGTCTGTCCGAGTATGTCACAGCCACTTTTCTCCGAAACTATAAGAGCTGTGCTATTGAAACTTGGTAAGTGGATGTATTCAGTGAACCGCATTAAGATTTTCACACAAAAATAGAAAAAAAGCAATAATATTTGGGGTTCCCCATACATAGAATTGAAACTCAAAAATTTTTTTTTCATCAAACACATACGTGTGGGGTATCTATGGATAGGTCTTCAAAAATGATATTGAGGTTTCTAATATCATTTTTTTTTAAATAATAATATTTGGGGTTCCCCATACATAGAACTGAAAAACAAAAAAAAAATAATCAAACCCTTACGTGTGGGGTATCTATGGATAGGTCTTTAAAAATGAAATTGAGGTTTCTAATATCATTTTTTTCTAAACTGAATAGTTTGCGCGAGAGACACTTCCAAAGTGGTAAAATGTGTGTGTCCCCCCCCCCCCCCGTAACTTCTAAAATAAGGGAATGATAAAACTAAAAAAATATATGATGTACATTACCATGAAAACTACCAACGAAAATTGGTTTGAACGAGATCTAGTAAGTAGTTTTTTTTTAATACGTCATAAATCGTAAACCACAATTTACCTTTCATTCAGTCAACTCAAATATAAAAATTAAAAAAAAAAACATTTAATTTCATAAACGATGATGACGAATGATGATGATGATGACCTGCAGGTTTGTACGGAACCCTCGGTGCGCGAGTCCGACTCGCACTTGTTTTAAATAAAGATTATTATTACTATATATATATCATATTTATTACATGTTATACAGTCTATTTTCATAATTTAATTCCTTACTTTAATATTGACTTCACACTTTCCAAAAACTGTATAAAAGTAAATGTAAACAAAAGTTATATAAACACAGTGGTTTTTGCGCTCTACGGGACACTATATAGCTGAAAGATTAATAACCATCGTCGCCAGGCAGCAACGACACGTTCAGTTTTGGTATGTGTTGTCGGTCATATAGTCCGACAAGGCCTGAAAGGAACAAAAAGTGTCGGACACACAGTCTAACATGGCAGTTAACGTGTTAACGTGGTAAAATCCTAACCTAAATGAAAGTTATTTATGTTACATTATGAAACCATTTAAAACTTTTGCCCGTGACTTCGGCTGGGTGAAATGACATCATTGAAGTTTCGAACATTTTGTACCCATAAAAAAATGCCAGAAAAGAAACGGTGTTCTTATGGGAAAAAACACCTTGTACCCCCCCCCCCCCTTGCACCTTGTTATATCAAGGTCGTTTTTAGACCAAACTATAACCTTAATATAACAGTTGGATGACCTTGACAGGTAAAACAACAGCGGATTTGGATTTAGCGACTCCAAAAACGTACCTATGTAGATTTTTTTTCAAATTTTTTAACAAAGTATTCTTACTTTGACCTTGATGTGACCTTGAACCTGATATGATGGAGGTCAACCGACCTTGAATTCGAAATCAGCGACCCCAAAAACCCTAAGAAACTATACTAAGGTTCAGTGGTAATTTTTAGATCAAATGTTGACCTGTGTAATTATTGTTGTGACCTGGATTAGGGCAGATGATACTGTTATTCCGATATTCCATCGGGATTGAGAGTTAAGACTCGTACAGACTAGCGCGACGCGCCAGTCGCACGCGATTCGGCGATTTATATCTGTAGAACAATTTCTATGAACGTCGGTTGCCCCTGAGTGAAGTGTCGCGCATGTTTTCAATGAAATTGTTCTACGGATATAAATGGCCGAATCGCGCGCGACCGTCGCATCGCGCTGGTCTTCACGAGCCGTAACTCTCTCGCCAAGCGTGCCGAGAACAGTCGACGTTTACACTGAGGAAAAATATTCGCGGTTGAATTTATATGCGCACTGCATTTTGAACTCTTGGTGTTAAACCGAGCATTGAGAATCTGCATCTCAGTGCGTTAAAAAAATACACTCTTCGATGTGATGAAGACACAGTGCACGAAAATGTCCCGCCGCTATATCATTACATCGATAAGGGTGCTTACTCTTGATTTGAAATCCGATCGATTGACATTGGAATTTTGACGTTTCGTATTCTTGAGTTCGACGCTAGCGCCAAAATGTATTTAAAGTGGGTGTCCATTTTGGAGGACTAAGTGGAATCGGGATCGGGCGTTATTGTTGACGCTATTCTTTCAAGAGTACCGAATCACGTGAATGCAAAATTAACATTGGAATCGTATTGGCTTTAGATTGGATTTAAAATTAGGTTGAAGAGTAAGCCCCCAAGAAAAGTAAGGTCTTCGTTTCAAAAATCCTTTTTACCAAAACACAGTCAAATAACACATTGGCATTGTTCATACTAACAGCAGTGGAATAACTAGAAGGTAATTAATCGCATATCCATCGCGATTGGATGCCATACTCACACAATACACTAATGAATCGCGAAATGCCCGTGAATATGCCAGCAACTTTGTTAATAAGCATTGTTATAGTTTGCAGACAGATGTAGGGATGAATACACGTTGTATTGTATAACCTTTGTTGTGAATAAGCATTCCATTTCAGTGCTATTAATATTTCTGAAGGAGCCTTATGATTTACAAGTGATAAAAATCAGAACCAGCCAACATATAGACTATTTTTATCCCGGTAGTAAGTTCCCGAGGAATAATTTCCGACCTCAACGCGGGCGAAGCCTCTGGCAAAAGCATAGTAAAAATTACTTCCAATTACCTCCCTTTTTTTTCTTTGTTTTTTTTTCCGGATCGTAAATCATCAAATGACTTCTCCCGCTCTGGTCGGAGCGGGAGGGCGTGTCAGACTTTTACTGACTAAAACCCACCCGTGTTCCTTCAGTTGCCCATGTGCCAGGGTCACGGTATCTCTTTCGAACAATCTCGCGACCCTGGCAGGAATTATCTTCCTTGATTTGGTTTAGACTATACAACAGAAGCTCTTGGAAAAGTAGAACCATTTGTTAAAATTGTATTGCCCGTATTTACTTGCACTAAGCAACACATTAATGAATGCCTAAATAAAATGCCTCAGGAAAATAAAACAGTGTGATTTCATTTAGGTGTTGCTTTCGACTACATAGTGTCAGTGAAAAAGAACATTATAGTAACAGAAAATTCTTCAAAGCCAATGATGTTAAAAACGTAGTGCAAATCGCACTACGTTTTTAACATCATTGGCTTCACCTACTTTTTTTCTAACATAAACGTCATACATAAGTATTATATCCTAAGTCCCAATTTTTTTGGAAATAAAAATGCTTGTTAAAACCAACGAATATGCTAATAAATCTTGTTAAAACGTACAACTGATTTAGTTTTCACAGTTTATTAAGCTGTACTCAATTAGAAAAACGTAAATTTTAAATTAGCCCTCTGCGAGGACTCGCGGCACATGCGATCATATGCAACCTCAGGGACCCCTCCAGGAAGGCTGGTTGGCTATACATTCCTTTTAACTTCACACACACTCACTTCACTCACTCATTCTTCACTTCTTCTTTTATCTATACATCTATACAAATAAATAAAATTGGAGTGTCTGTTTTTAATATTAAGATAACCACTTTTTACTAAGTGTATATGGATGTATACACGATACATATACCAAAACAACATTTTTTACAATTTTTGTCTGTCTGTCTGTCTGTCTGTCTGTCTGTCTGTTCGTTCCCGCTAATCTCTGAAATGGCTGGACCGATTTTGACGGGACTTTCACTGGCATATAGCTGATGTAACAAGGAGTAACTTAGGCTATTTTTATTTTAGAAAGATTCTTTTATTTTAGAAAAAAATAACTATCTTCGAAAACTACGCTGACATACGTCTCAAAATTCGAAAAACCCTGGCTGAATCCTACGAAATAGATCAAAATAATGTACTATAGTATTGTACACCTTAAAAAGGCCTACAAAAATGTCCAACCATTTTTTATCTTTTACTTTTTACGAGAAATAAGGGCTTATTTACGAGGCGATTTTAAGCAATACAGCATTAATCCTTATCCAATTAAGTACCTTAAATACATTGTGCATTTAATATAGATCAATATGGCCCTTTACAGCATGTAATTTAAATGAATATCTTAGAAGATATTAGAGATTTAAAAAGTGGGCGCAGAGCGCGTTGGCAGGGGCCGGGTAGTACAGGATAAGTAGGATTGTAATTCATATTACTTTGGCTTCAAAGTAATTGCGAATATCATGTGTGTTCATTATACTCAAAATAAACCTAATAGTATTATTTCAAGTAAGAGACCGCGAAATTGCTTAGATGTTTAGATTTTTGGATGTTTGTTTCTCAATGATGCAAAGACGGCGAAACAAATTTAGATCGAATTTGGCACAAAGATATATTATATCATGGATACGTAACAGATAGGATACCTACTTTATCCCGGTAGTAGGTTCCCGGGTGTTATTTTCCGACAGCTATACGGGCCAAGCCACTGGCAAAAGTACTATTCCTATAATTATGTTCGGTGTCTGGTAAATGATTGAGTGTCTGTATAGGTAAAATAGGAGCGTTAAGAAAAACCAGGAAGACTTATATTCAACTAAACCAAGCCCTATGTCACAGTCTTCTTACTCTGAATACTATTACTTTTATTTTAAAAACACCAACACACATGATGTTCTCATAAACTATGAATCCTAAGTAATATGAGTTATAATCCTACTACTAATAATATTATATATGTGAAAATAATATGTATGACTGGGTGTTTGTTCCTCAATCACGCAAAAATGGCTGAATGGATCTGGATCGAAAATAGCACACAGAGTCTATATTACCTATATAACCTGGAATAACACATTCTTATCGCGGTAGTAGTACGTCCTCTTGCATTAATTTCCGACATCCACGCGGGCGAAGCCGCGGGCAAATCATATTATAAATGTGAAAATATGTATGATTGGGTTGTTGTTTCTCAATCACACAAAAATGGCTGAATGGATCTGGATCGAAAATAGCACACAGAGTCTATATTACCTATATAACCTGGAATAACACATTCTTATCGCGGTTATACGTCCTCTTGCATTAATTTCCGACATCCACGCGGGCGAAGCCGCGGGCAAAAGCTAGTTTACGAATAAAACAATAGCTAGTACCTATGAGTCTTTACAGAGTTGTTCACTGTACCGCGCCACGCCTGACTGGACCGAACGTAGCAATTATAGTGACATCAGCTAGATAATAATTGACAGCGAAAAAAGTTATGACATGAACTGTTTGTTAAAAGTTGAGATCCACTGAAGACTTTTCTTCGGTTCAAAGGTTGTACCCATTCTTAACTACATTGTTTTGCTAAGTAAACAAAAACGTTAATAAAGATGGAATGCCACTTCTGCATGGGATTTGCACGAAGAGGTTCCTCGCTGTGGAATATGCTCCTGCGGTTCATTTGTTTTCCAGGCATGCAACCGTGCGAGCTGCAAGCAATGGGTAGCTGGCCACCCGGTAAGGACCATGCTCGGGTCAACGGCGCGTTGTGTTCCACGTGCGCCTCAAAGAGATGACAGCAATATTGAAGGGGTCCGCTAAGACCGATGCCTGCCAGGATCAAGGAGTTGTTTGAAATAGTTACCGTGGCCCTAGTATAGGCACTAAAGGAACAAGGGTAGGTTTTAGTCAATAAAAGTCAGACACGCCCTTCCGCTCCACCCAGAGCGGGAGACGTCATTTGATGATTTCCCACCCAAAAAAAGGCATGCCTAGTGCGCCGCTGAAAGTACATTTTTACCCGACTACGGTGACGCAATTATGATTTTGACTTATATGTATGTGTAAGCCCTGTTCCCTCATATCTATTAAACTTTTTATCATAATTTGATAAATGAGGTATCGTTGGAAGCGTCTTGATCGTCGGCTGGTTATAAGCTATGTGACGTCACAATCAATTTATTGAACATTTCAAATCATCATTTTAAAACTGTTTCAATGATGCCGTGTTGGTTATTGAAACGACCCCAGTCCGATCACTATGTACGGTAAGCCGATCCCATGGGCGAAGCAAGCCAAATACTTAGGTGTGATCCTCGACCACCACCTTACCTTCAGGGAGCACATATCGAAAGCTCGTTCGCGCGCCGCTTTCGCTCTTGGTAGACTCCACTTCGTTCTAATCGCCCGTAACAAATAGTTCTTTAGGCGCAAATTGCGTATCTACACTTACCATCTATCATGACTTATGCGAGCGTCGTCTTCGCGCACGTTAAGCCACACCACATCCAGAGGATGCAAACCGTCCAAAACCGTTTCCTTCGAAAGGTTACGGGAGCCCCCTTCTATGTCCGAAACGAGAATCTCCACCTAGGTTTCAGAATGCCTACCATTCAGCAGTTCATGAAATGCTTTTCACAGCGTTTCTTTGACTCTGCTGTGAAGCACCCCAATTCCCTGATCGCGGCAGCCACCCGCTTCTCTCTCTCCCACATTAGTACGATTCACCGACCGAGGCGTACCCTCACCACTCCCGAAGACGCTAAAACCTTTCTCCAGGAGACTAGTAAACCTACTAGCACACTCAAGACACACAAACACAAACCGCCGTCCTTCCGTCCTCGCCGCCGAGGCCCGCCGCGACGTCCCAATCTATGTCCACCCCGACCCTTGCTCAACCCAGCCCGCGACGCTGAACCTGTAGCTTAAAATTCGCCCCTAAATCATTCCGATGCAGCCCGTCCACTGCTGCTCTCTACCAGCGATGCCCTAAGCTGAGGTCCGTACCCCACAGGCAGTGCTCTTAGTGAGTCGTAGTGGTTCTAGTTTTAAAAGTTTTAAGCCCTGGCTGGAGGCCTTCATGTGTTAAGGTAGCCACAGGCAAGTCCGGTTAAGCAGCCGACAACCTCATACGTTGACCTACGTAATGCCATAAAAAAAAAATTGAAACTACTGTATTTTAAACATATAAATTTTATCAAGCTAACCCCAAAATAATTTTTGAAAAAATATTTTCATAAACTAAAACTCGATCTCAAGAAAATCAAACTAAAAGATATGAAACAAGAAAATATTCTCACGTGAGAACCGTGGCCATCCGTTGGATGTCTCTTTTTGTTTGTTTTGTTTAGGTGGCATACAAATGTGAATATTTTTTTGTTTCATACTTTTTACAGCGGCTGTACACCGCTATGGGAGCTCCCCTTGCACCTTCGCAGAAAATTTTCGTCGGTTTTACAAAAAAAAAATCAGCTGTTTCATAGAAAAATGCAACACCTACAGGGTCAAAATGTAAGGAACAGCTGATATTTTTTTATAATATCCGACGAAAATTTTCTACACTGGGGGGTCTAGAATGATAATTATGCTGAATTCATGGTTACAATTTGCGCATTGGATAAAAACTTATCCTGTATATACTTTTTTGTTTGATCCAGAATTAAATGTCTGAACCATCGCGGATCAGTTAGCTGCGTTATAAACGAATGCGTCGGGTACATCGTTGGAGTTTTATTTAAAAAATACTAGAAATGGCAGTGAATTAATATAAATTCCGTGAAATCACGTATTTTACTAACATTGCCAAAAATGCATTTTTTTTTTTTTCGAAAACATACAGATAATGCTATCATCAACTGCTGATTTGGTAATAATGAGGTCCAAACTTAAAGAAAATATCTAATAAAAAACGGGAAGCAAACAGGTAGGCAGGTATATTTGTTACATTTACTAAAAACTGGCCAAGTGCGAGTCGGACTCGCACACCGAGGGTTCCGTACAAACCTGCAGGAATTCACGGTTTATGCATAAGGTTTATGTTTATGAAATTAAATGATTTTTTTTTTAATTTTTATATTTGAGTTGACTGAATGAAAGGTAAATTGTGGTTTACGATTTATGACGTATTAAAAAAAACTACTTACTAGATCTCGTTCAAACTAATTTTCGGTGGAAGTTTACATGGTAATGTACATCATATATTTTTTTTAGTTTTATCATTCCCTTATTTTAGAAGTTACGGGGGGGGACACACGTTTTACCACTTTGAAAGTGTCTCTCGCGCAAACTATTCAGTTTAGAAAAAAATGATTTTAGAAACCTCACTATCATTTTTGAACCTATCCATAGATACCCCACACGTATGGGTTTGATGAAAACAAAAAAAAATTGAGTTTCAGTTCTGTGTATGGGGAACCCCAAATATTATTGTTTTTTTTTTCTATTTTTGTGTGAAAATCTTAATGCGGTTTACAGAATACATCTACTTACCAAGTTTAAACAGCATAGCTCTTATAGTTTCGGAAAAAAAATGGCTGTGACATACTCGGACAGACAGACAGACAGACATGACGAATCTATAAGGGTTCCGTTTTTTGCCATTTGGCAACGGAACCCTAAAAATAATTGAGTCTCCGAATCTCTTATGACTGGATTACCGTACCGCCTACGCGGCGCTATGACGCACGGCCGCACGCTATTACGTCGCTACGCTGCTACGGACGTTTCAGACAGTTAATAAACACATTTCCTAATTAGTTATATGCATTACCTTAACGTCTTGTTTCTTTTCATAAATGTTATATTTAGCTCTCGAATTGGGAAATTAACTGAGTCTCATTATTATAATTTAAATATATTTAAATTAAAATATAAACATACCTATACGATAGGCTGATCTATCTTACAGGTATGTTTATATTTTAATTTATTTTGAATATTTTAAGGAACTTGCACAAGACTACCCAGGCTAAAGCAGAGCAACACATATTTTTTTTACTAGCCTGCCCTGTCTTTTTTACTAGCTTCCCTCCATTCCTTCCAGGTTTCGCAAGCCCGTGCGTCCTCCTTTCAATTTTGATGGAAAATATCCAGGGCGTCCCGCCATCTCCTACATGGTCTGTCGCGACTCCCCTCATTGTCTTAAAGCATCAGTTCTATGCGATTTACGCCCAAAGTTTGTCCGGCGCATGCGGGAGATATGCTCTGCCCAATCCCATTTAACAAAATGTCATGTAAAATTGAAAGTAAATTTCAAACTCAAAGCATGTATTTCAAATAAATCAAATTCAGGCACTTTTGAATTGACAAGGAGCGGTGAGTCAGAAACATGAAGCTTTACAATATACTATGGGGTACCCTCACTTATAATAATAATCAACTGACAGTCGATTGTCAAAGTCAAATTGCTGTCAAACACCACATGCCTTCTCCCATAGTCTCTAGTTACTTCACATAAGTTACTATATATTTGATATCTAACTATTCTAATATCTATATAACTCATATTATTTAACTGTTATTGCTTCGTTATGCTTCAGGGCTGGTCCCATTTCAGGATAAAGCGGGAGGAAACGCCCGGGTGTTTCCATTGCGAGGATCGTCTGGAGGACACGGTGGAGCATACGGTAGACGTGTACCCTGCCTGGGCGGAGCACCGCCGTGTCCTCGTGGAGGCGATCGCCGGCGGCGACCTCTCGCGTCTGGCCCTGGTGCGAGCCATGGTACGGAGCGAGAGGGCATGGGAAGCCGTCACCTCCTTCTGCGAAGCAGTAATGCTCGCGAAGGAGGAGGCGGGGCGCGTGAGGGAGAGGCAGTCTCTGCGCCCTCATGTCCCTAGCCGCCGCAGGAGGAGACGCCCCGGGCGTCGCGAGTCGATCGCGGACTCCCGGCCACCGTAGGCGCGGGCTTGCGAGCGGCGAGCAATGGGTAGCTCGCCGCCCGGTACAGAGCAGGCCGCAGGCAGCAGTTCCACGCGCGCCTCAAAGATATGTCAGCAGTACTGAAGGGGTCTGCTAGGACCAATGCCTGCCAGGGTCGCGTGATTTGTTCAAAAGAGATACCGTGGCCCTGGCACATGGGCAACTGAAGGATCACGCGTGGGTTTTAGTCAGCAAAAGTCTGACACGCCTTCCCGCTCCGCCCAAGAGCGGGAGACGACACATGAGGATTTCCCACCCAAAAAAAAAAGGTGGTCCCATACAAATTTTATTGACTTTGCTTGGGTAGTTTTTGCGTTAGCTTCGATAATACGTATTTAATCCACATTGTTTATCGTGACGATGTTCTTATACTTCCTGTCACTGTTTACCTGGACAGTATACAAATAAGTAGGTACGGTACCCCTACCGGTATAATAACTAAAAAGGGAATAATAATAAGATTTTTTGGTAAATAAAACAAACGACTTCTAAAAAAAGAAAACACTACACAGTGAAAAACAACGAATTTCGGAAGTCGATGGCTAAAAACTAAAATACAGATTCAAAGACACCGACTTCAAATTAAACTTATTTTTAACTTTGCAGTGTTTTTTTTTTTTGGAAGTCGGTTCCTTTTTTTGTAGCATAAAAAGTTTTTTTACACGCTTTATTTTTATTAGCTTCACTTGTATGTTTGTATGTTTGTTTGTAACCGACTCCTCATAGCGCGATTTTGACCCACTTTAAACGACCAGATTTCATTCAAACTTTGCAAACCTGTCAAGGACCATGACAATGCAATAATTTCATAAATTTGTGCCATTATCCTTGCCAGGGTTACCAGGATAGCAAAAAAACTGTCACAAACTACGCTGACATACGTCTCAAAATTCGAAACACCCAAAAAATAGAAAACAAATAATAGTTTAAAAAAACTAAAAAACACGCTTCCATTGAAAACCAAACTAAAAAGTACAAATAGTAGAATTTTTTTCCATTATTTTGTACTTTTTAGTTTGGTTTTCAATGGAAGCGTGTTTTTTAGTTTTTTTAACTATTATTTTTTACATAACAACTAACGTGAACCTTCTACCCTTATCTCTACGATGTTGTCGTAAATATAAATTCTATTGAAAATGCTCAAGTTTCTGTAATAAGCGTTAGGAGGGAGTTAATTGATTGGCTGCATTTTGTTTGCATATCTGATACCCTATTCATCATCCCCTTCTTTCGAAAATGGCGTTCGACTTTGGCTATGTTATAATTTTTGTTGTGAACGCTATCCATCATAATGTAAACGGATATTCATCATTCCAAATTTATGGATCGATTTTTCTTCCTGATTTTGGGTTTTATGACACGTTAGTTAGAGTTCGGTTTTACAATTTGTTCTTTTCAGTTGAAATTTCAAAGTGCAATTTTGTTCAACTGAGGTAGGTACTATTATGGTCCTGCCCAGTTCAGCTTTTTATTTGATCCTGAACTAGGTATTTAAATTCTAATTCCGAATAGGAACCGTTCTGAATCCGCCTATCTATTTTCATAGAAAACCGAACGAAATAGTAAAATAGTAGAAAAAAGTGTGCTTGATATCAATTAAAAGAATAACTCAAAAAGCACCCCACGCTTTTTTTTTTCCTTTTTTGTTTTTTTTTGTTTTTTGAAGCTACACATAACAAAACATCAAGCCTATATTCTCTCAAGGGTCACGCAGATGTCAGCACATCAAGCTACTACAATCTGTCAAATATCTTCAACAGATCTTCAACTTTATTGCTAAAGCATTAGGTTCAAGGTTGATTGGGAGAATTTGTCAGTCAGTTTCGGGTAGCTTGATATGCTAGCGTCTGTACACCTGTATTTCACTTTTATTTAACTCCCATGATTCACTTACTTACCATTCAGCTTGCACAGATCCAGAATCCAGACTGCTACTAAAAAATTCCAATTAACAGACCAAAAATTTTTCTTTTTTCTTAGCCTGGATATCGGAAATTATCCCGCTGATACGAGCTTTTTTTTGTGGGTTGTAAATCACCAAACGACGTCTCACGCTCTAGGGTGGAGCGGATGGTTGGGTCAAATTTTTACTGACTAAAACCTACCCGTGTTCCTTCAGTTGCCCATGTGCCAGGGACACGGTATCTCTTTCGAACAAATCTCGCGACCCTGGTAGACGGATACGTGGTACCGGGACAAAAGTTATGTTACTCCTTATAAAATCAGCAATCCGCATGTGAAAGACCAGTTAGTTGATCGAACCGTTTCGTAGATTAGCCGGAATAAACAGAGAGACTGAAAAAAAATGTTTTTTTTTAAGTAGTTACCGTACTTACCTAGGTATATATACTTTCATGTAAATTTAGTAGTATATGCTGCAAACGGGCAATATTTTTTTTTCATGTTTTATTATTAATATCATCATCATCATTTATGCCAAAAAACGTCCACTGCTGGACATAGGCCTCCCCCAATTTGGGGGGGTTTGCCATAATCGCCACGCTTGGCAGGTGGGTTGGCGATCGTAGTATGGCGGCAAATTGCATAGAGAACGGTGCTGTCCATTCTGTAGTAAGTCTCTTAGTCGCTTATTACGACACCCACGGGAAGAAATGGGGTGATGCTATCCTTGACTTTCGACGAAACTTATTTGTATAGAAGAAGAAGAAGGTACTAAGGCAATACGGAATCGCAGCGGCATCATATTTTAAGTTATATCATAAAATAAGCAACACACAGAAGCTGTAACATCTCAATACGACAAACAAGTAGGATTCCTGGTAAAGTTATGATTAACTCGACGCGTCGTAAATGCTAGCAAATATTATTAAACTTGCGTCGTGATCTCGTGAACTCCTTGCCTATAAATACGGCGGGCTCCTCAGCTATAAGTAATCGCGTTACCTTGATTGCAATATCTTTTACTGGGCATAAGTTTCTGATATAACTTAGTAGGTAGGTAGGTAGACTTTGGGCTGAGACCAAAATCTACCTAGCTCTTAACAAAGATCAGGTCGACTTTCATTCAAACTGCATGTAGCGGCATACCAGTATTTTAAATGAAGCGACTCCCGGTCGGTCAGACCGGCACAACCGAGTGACGTTGATATCTCTGGTTATGACTGGTTGTCAGACTTCCGGGCTACTAACTACTTTAACTATTGTCATGCTCATGACCTTTTGAGACGGGTGTACTACGTGAGCTCGGCAAATGGATGTGCGAATAACACTTGTGCGACAAAACTGTACTGCGACTCACAATAGTTCGAATGCACGATTGTGCGACGCACTTGAGCTCACGTAGTACACTAGGTTAGGTTAGGTTAGGTTAAAATTGTGACCTCCTACGTCGACGTGCTAGATACGACTAGATTCAGTGTGTCGCACAAGCGTTCATTCGAACTATGGTGAGTCGCAGTACAATTTTATCGCACAAGTGTTATTCGTACATCCATTCGTCGAGCTCACGTATTACACTCATTTCAGACACCAATCTACATGGACTTCACATGATGTGACCAAGATTATGTTGGGCTTTTAAAGAAAGTGTTACCTCTAAGTTTGTTTCGGTCTTTCTTCTCAGAGTTGTAAGATAGGAAAAGCCGACGTCTTCTAGTTTTAAAAATATGATTGACGTGTAAAAGTGTCTGTACAAACCTACGTCATCATCAGTCCTGCCTTTATCCCAATTTATTTGGGGTCGGCGGCGCAACATGTCTTTTTCTTCCACACTTCTCTTCTCTCGTCATCTCAGTAGTCACCCTCTTTCTATCCATATCGCAATTCATACAGTCCATCCATCGTTTCTTTGGTCTCCCTCTACTCTTATACAAACCTACGTAAAGAAATGAAACCATTTATCATTGAAGGATATGTGCATTCACAGATCTTTGTTCAATGATAAATTATTTCACTTACAGCCGGGCCCATCGGCAACGAAACCAAAAGTGTCCAAATAAGACAGAATATTTAATTTTTAACACGCTGGCTGCGACGCCAATTTTGATTGACTTTCAGCCAATGCGTATGAGGTCTTTTCGAGACAAGGTTGAACTTCTTTGCAGTGCGCATGAGACCTACTCGGCCTCACAAAATGTTGTTATTAAAAAACACCTTAAATATAGCCCAAATGTGACAATAATTTCTTGAAGCTCTACCATTATAAACTTACATAGTTGTTAAAGTTGAATCCAGCTTCGCCCATAGTTATGACATTTCATTATTGAATAAAAGAGAAAAATATATATGACATCTGTTCTGCCTCACATCGCACTGAAAGAAAGTTCGATTTGTGTCACAACTAGAGATGGGAATAAAAGATAGTGTAGTTACGATAATATTGTATTCAAATATTTATTCAGTGAAATCAATCAAAATGTTTTTCATTAAAACAGGGCAAGCAGAAGGATTTCTCACACTGGACACAAAAAGTAACAATTTTTTTAGTTTTTTTTGCAGCCTGAGTGCTATTTAACGTAAGCCTTAATTTGTCATAGCAACCTGCGCAGCGCTTTCGTTGACCCCCTTTTTGAAGCACATGATCAGCACATCTGCCTGGAGGAAATCCTGAAATAAACACGTCTTTACTATAAGCGCCACTTTTAGTTTTAAAGTATTTAAATGTGTATGTGTATGAATATAAAAGTATGGTGAAATACCTCTTTCAGAAATACTTCGTCCAGTGAGTGCTTCAATTATTGATTCCGTGAAATCTTTCTTTGTCATTTTGTTATTATTATTAACCATATTATAAATTATCCAGGCGTTCACAAGAGAAGTACCAAATAAAAATTCTGCCATAACTTTTCGATACCATTTTAGTCCTCGTTTTAAAGTCGAGTAATAGGAAGACATCTGATCACTGTAGTCTATACCTTTTTTGTTTTCATTATACAAAAGAACACATGTAGGCTTTTTTATGTCTTCGTTAGTGGCTCTTGTTTTCTTGCCTGTGTTTACTAAAACAGCATTGTGGCCTTTGCAGGTGGTGATCATTAAAACTTGGCGCTTATCAAACCATTTTATAATTTTTACGCCCTTTGGATTCATTTTTCCTGTAGTTTGACCTTTTTTTAATTTTGTGGATATAACTTTCTTAGGTAGTCCTCTACGATTTGATCGGAGGGTACCACAATAAAAAGTTTTCTTTGCTAAAAGGTCTTCAGCCAACCCAACAGAGGAGTAGAAATTGTCAGCAACAACAATACGGCCCTCATTTTCTAACCCTGTAATTAGTCTCAAAACTGTATATTTGCCGTGCTCTTGCTCTCGATGGTTACCTTCTTTGCCTGTATAAATAAGTGTATTGTACGAGTATCCCTCGGGAGTACACAATTTATATAATTTTACGCCATATTTATGTGATTTATTTTTTATGTATTGGCGAAATTTAAGTCGTCCGCGCCACGGTATCATTGATTCATCAATGACTATAATTTTTCCAGGACGAAGTATTTGTTGATATCGAGAATTCAACATGTCGTGTATTTTGCGAATTTTATATAATTTATCCCCAGTATTATCAATTGACTCGTCGCAGAAATGCCAAAATTTTAATATGATCAAAAATCTGTCCCTTGATATTGTAGAGCAAATGTACTCGTTTCTATATATTGACTTTTTAGACCAATAGTCGTTCAGATGTGGTACTTTGTTTAGACCCATTATAAGCATGATTCCAAAAAATCTTCTCATTTCTTCGTCATCAGTGGGTTCCCATGCTTTAACACGAGATTTCGCCTTTATGTCATTTTGATTGTCTTCGAAATACTTCTCTGCATATTTGTTAGTGTCCTGTACTATTTTATTAATAATTTCATCGCTTAGGAACAGCCTGTATATATCTGTAGGTGTTTTATTACTTAGGCGAGGAATAATGGCACTATCAAGGGTGCTCTCGTCGAAATCAATACCATGATTATCAGATATGTCAATCCAACTGTCCTCGTTGTCAATACCTTCTGTTTCAGCTGTTCGTTCGTCGTCGTCAGTTTCCAGTTCATTTTCACTTGCTTCACTTTCATCTACTTCTCCGTCAGTTAATTCTAAGCTCTCAATCGAAATATCTGTGTCTTCAACTTCTTTGTTAACATTGCTTCTACGAGTAACTTGAATTATATTTTCACTCTCTGTATCATTTTCTGCTTGCTGTTTATATAGATGTTCCTCTTCCTGCTCTTGATGTACCTCTTCCTGCTCTAGATATTCTTCTTCTTGCTCTTGATGTACCTCTTCCTGCTGTATATATTTCTCTTCCTTTCCTTGATGTTTTTCTCCCTGCTCTTGGCGTTCTTCTTCCTGCTTTTTGTTTTGATTTTTCTGTTCTTTTTGCTGTTTCGCTTGCTCTTGATGTTCTTCTTGGTGATTTTTTTGCCAAGGTTTTTGCTGTTTTATTCGGTATTCTTTTCGATTATCTGTATATTTTTCTTGTTGCTCTTTTTGCTGTTCTTCTTGTTGTAGTCTATAGTCATCTTGGTGCCATTTTGTATGTCTTTCTTTCTGTTTTGTTTGCTTTTCTACAGTATGTTTTTTAATTGTAATATTCTTTGTATGTGAATCGGGTATATTTGCATCTCCGGTATTTTCATCTTCAAATGAATGAATAAAGACATAATTATTATTAATTACCTCCTGTTTTTCCGTTTTATTATATTTTGACGAAGTTGATTTTATTAATTCTTCCATATTTTCTTCACTTAAATGTACGGGCAACAAGTTAGAATATGAAATATTACTCAAAGAGGAACACCTGCTTGTTTCGCCAAAAATATTCAAATAATCAGGAGAAGACGCCCGACTTTGGTTGCAGTTATTCTCTCGTTTAGATTTTTGAGTTGGTGTGAGCAAACTTGGGTTACATAAAACTCCTGGATTTTGTACTTCTGCATTTTTGAGAACACCATATTTTTTACCAGTACTTGGACTAACGAACAATTTGTTGTCTTGTTTAGACTGGTGACTGATTTTCCTGTATTTTTCATTGGAGCTCAAAATATCGGATTCAGAATCAATGTCGATCTCATTTTGCGACTTTGCAGTAGACGGGGGGCAAATTTGAACATTATCCAAAATGTTTACCTTTTTCACAGGAGAACTTCTGGTTGGTGTAATCCTCTGTAACACTTTTCTACATTTAAACTGTTTCACTTCATCAGATCCACTTGACGAATCTGAATCAACTAATACAAGTCTTTTCTTGCAACGTTTACGGCTTGATCGATCCATAATACGAAAACCAATTACTTTTTTCGGTACACTTATAAATCGTATTCGAGTAGGGAGGCCTTCGCCTAGCAGTGGGACAGCAACGGCTAATAATAATAATAATATAAATCGTAAAAATGCGTGCGCGCCGGCCGACAACGTCCTTCCGTACCGATACTTGCCACGACACTATGCTAGGAAGCGTGGCGCCCGCGCCGCCCACGCCTCACTCCATGCGGGTATGAGGCCTGCAATTTTTGAGGCAGATAAGACCTCCCCCCGCACTAGACGGAATTAATTTCTATACAGTGCGTATGAGATCTATTCAACCTCATATGGTATTTACTGCGCCGTTAGCATAAGCTTCGTAAGAAAATCAATTTTATATATTTGTCTCTGTTATACTCATAGAAATGTTAATATAGGCACCCCCCGCACAGAGTGAAACAAAGCGATTTTGACTGCCGCACCTGCGAGAACTCACGTATGTGGCTTGTTAGACCTCATAATGCACTGAGCGTGTTAAATAACATCTGTGTGAATATTTCATCACTCGCTACCTATAGTGACAAATGATTTATTTGGTAATTAATCACACACTCATTATGAAACAGTAATTATTTACATTTCATTTCGAATGTATCTACTTACTGTACAAAACAGCATAGTGATGGTTACGGTTAATCATAACAGTTTCATTGTTTATTCCGAAGATAATAATGAAGTATACTTTGTCATATGTATTAGCTTGTATTATCAATATCATAATTACTTATTTATACACAAACATATTTTAATGTTGTTAAAACAAACTGCATTATGATAACTTAATTATGGGTGCTAACATTTACTTATTGGGGTGCCAAAGTTCAATTTGTACAATCAATCAAGTAAGTGAGTAAGCACAGAACAGATAAAGAGGTTAGAAAGGAAATAGTTCCTGATTTGTATTAGAACGCGTGTCGCCGCTTGTCTCCCACTCTTTAACTCCACTACAAGCAAAGGTCCCGAACGTACGCGAATTACGCACACTAATAAATTACACACACTTAGATCGCGAGCTTGCTATTGATTGTCACACTAACGCAAACACTGTACTTGACGTGCACTCACACACACGAAAAGCAATTTATTTCTCATACATGTTACGGGGAACAAAAAGTCGATAATCGATATCGATAAAATTACTGTAATTCTTAAAATTTTTGTTATTTAAGTTTTGCAATTTTTTGCTATAATATCGGGAGAGGGACGGGGTTGGAATAGTGTGGACATTCTAAATACATAATAATAGGTCTTTACCTATGAAATTGCCGTTTTGTATGAAAAAAATTAAACGAATTTTTTTCATGTATTTTTTATTTGTATTAATCGAAATAATCACCCATGCAATCAATGCATCTTTGCCAACGCAGTGGCACTTTATTGATGCCCTTCTTAAAAAAATCAGCTGGACAGGAGGCAACAAATTCTTCACAGGCATTTTGTACTGCCTCTCGGATATTGCATTTTTTTCCCGCCAAGAAGTTATCCAAATTCTGGAAAAAGTAGTAGTCTGTAGGCGCAAAGTCTGGTGAGTAGGGCGGATGACGGAGAGCTTCCAACCCCAGTTCTTGCAACTTGGAGACCGTCTGCTGTGCAGTATGAGGTCGCGCGTTGTCGTGCAGGAGCAGCGGAGACGAGCGATTGACCAATGCTGGTTGGAGATGTGCTAGCTTCTCCATCATTGAGTTCAGTTCTTCACAGTACACATCTGCAGTAATGCTCACCCCGTTTGGTAAGAAGCTGTGATGAATCACACCGGCGCTAGACCACCAAACAGTGACCATCACTTTTCTAGGGGTAAGTTTTCGTTTAGGGCATTGTTTAGGTGCTGAACCAGGATCCAACCAACTTGCTGAGCGCTTGCGGTTATCAAACAGAATCCATTTGTTGAAAATTGTGCTACATTTAGTAGGTATCCATTGTATTCTACCGGTTGCCTCAATCCACAATTTCCTTATATCTGGATCTGTTGGAAACCTAATAATAAAATATATGTTTTCATTATAAACAGCTAACCTCAAACCAAATTTTAGACGAAAACCCCACTCAGAAACTATATTGATAACCACAATTAACAATAATTGGTGTTAATTAACAAAGGTATTTTAATTCCAATATTACTGATAATAATCATTTGAATACATTCCGAATATTGACAGTGTTTACAACTTGGTGCAACACTATCGATACGCATGGAATTTCGCGGAATTCAAGCATTGGCTCGGCATACGCGACTCTCGCAATGATCGCAATACATCGCGCGATCACTCGCGTAGTACAAGATGGTACCCATGCGTTGCAAGCAATGTATAATTTTGCATCTTTTTTTCGATTGTGTCGTTTTGTCTACAAACTACATAATACAATTGTAATAATTACAAATAACACTCGTATTATAAGGTTTTAGGACTTACCGATGAAAAGAAATCCCTTCTCGGGCTACACTACACATCTGGCTTCTTTTCCGACACGTTATGATAGCGCAAGACGGCATAATTATTTTTTTTTCGCGGAGCTTCGTACGTTGTCACAATATGAGCGCGACTGTTGGCCGGTGACGCTAATTTCGGTCGACATATGAGCGTTCACAATATGAGCGGCGCGCGCGCCCCGCCCACAAGGCCCTTCTAACCTCTTTATCTGTTCTGTGTGAGTAAGTAAGTACGTACAGTCTGTTCAAAAATACCTGGTGATTCTGTAAACCATAAAGTCTGTGGCAAAATACTGAAATACAGATCCTAAGACACCGACTTCCGAAATTAAAGTTATTTTCACTTTGTAGTGTTTTAAGGAAGTCGGTTGTTTTTTTTTTTTTGGAAAAAAAAATTATATCCTCAAATTTGGTGTAGCATTTTTGAATTACAATTGAGTAATGTAATTCAAACAAAAATTATTGGAAAAAATTGTGAAAATAAAGTTGAAACCTTCCAAATACAGATGAATTTGTTCCTTATCCCCTTTAGTTTACGATCGCGCAAGAATTTGACCTCAATACGGATTTGTTTACACTCTCGTCATATACTATTCGAACAGATAATTTGGTAAAGGTGGTTATCGAAGAGGCCAAACGGCGTACCTACCTACCTTCTTAGAAACTTGATGAAAAAGGCAGAATAGAGCTATCTGTGTTGAGGGCCTCGTGGCTAAGTAATAACAGCCACACGGGTTGATCGTTCAGGTTAAGTTACGCTTGCCGCGGTTGGTCCGTAGATGGGTGACCATCTTTACATACCAAGACCCCGTCGTGCCTCGGAAAGCACGTTAAGCCGTTGGTCTCGGCTGTCATTTGTGCATCTTTGACATTCGTTAAGTGTCGTCAGAAGGTCAAAAGTCTGACAACCAGTCTTATTAAGGGATATTGTATTACCCTGTAATTGGGTTGTGGAGGTCAGATACGCCGTCGCTCCGTGTAAAATACTGGTATTCAGCTGCATCCTGTTAGACTGGACGCTGACCTCAATATAATTGTGAAATGGCTAGTCAGATGATGAGAGCTATCTGCGTTGATGCATTTCTACAACGTAGGTACTTACCTAATTAGTTATGAGTTGACTAAGTAGAGTATATATATATAGTCCTCCAGACCGTATTTCGGCCACGGCGGCCAATCTCAACGGAGACTAGCCATCGGCGCGGGAGATATTATAGTGCTCAAGTGTGTGCGCAGACACAAGAGCACTTACTCTTCCCTCACTCTCATAGTCTGATGGGACGGCAATCCGACACGACCGGAGAGAGATCAGGCGTAGGACCAACGGCTTAACGTGCTTTCCGGGGCACGGGGGTATCAACACCGCCAACTTCCAAATTCCGGGCTGCTACTAAGTAAGTCCTAATGGAAAACTCAGTAACACTTTGCCCGACCCGGGAATCGAACCCAGGACCCCACGCTCAGCGGTCGCGCTTGTGACCACGAGACCAACGGGGCAGTTAAGTAGAGTACAGTAGGTACGGTCAGCGACAAGAGTCGTACACTACTACTTTTACAATCATCTGAATCGATTCGAAACTATTCGATTATTATTCCCTGTATTCATTTTTAAAACTTATAAATTATATGTTTAAATATTAGAATATAAAATAAAACATTTAAAAATATAAAAAATAGTAACCCACCGGTATCGGGAACAGGGTCCAAGCTACCGGCGGTCAGAGTTCCAGAGAGAGGAACCTCCTGACAATGCGAGCCGTGTCCAGAAGTACCGCTTTCTGAATCAAGCCCTTGACCCAACTGCTTAACGAGAGCCTCTTCAGGTGTTGGTCGAGGCTCTTGGCTATCAACCCATTGGCTGTGACGACTATCGGCACAATGATCGCTGAGTCCACATCCCACATGTCGACAACTCAGGCAGCGAAAAACCTCAAGCAGCGTAAGTATAACAACCTTATTGGTTGGTCGAGCCGTTTGAGGTTGAAACCCTCGGTCGTTGGGGTTCTCGTGCTCATGGTCTTAACCAAATCTCCAAACACCCGTGACCCAAAGGCTGGTTTTTAGAGGCTTTTTGGCTTGGCCAGCAAGCATTGTCATACATACAACGTGGTAACGCCGTACTGCCAAACTTGTTGATTATGGCAACCCCCCCCCCCATTGGGGGAGGCCTCTGTCCAGCGATAGACATCTTTTGACAGAAATGATGATGATTGGCGTACTCTATTAGTGTTATCCTACTAATATTATAAACGCGAAAGTTTGTATGTATGGATGTATGGATGTGTGGATGTTTGTTCCTCTTTCACGCAAAAACTACTGACCCGATTTAGATGAAATTTGGTACACAGATATTTTATAACCTGGAATAACACATAGGGTACTTTTTATCCCGGTAGTATGTTCCCGCGGGATAATTTCCGACCTCCACGCGGGCGAAGCCGCTGGCAAAAGCTAGTAGATTATAAAGTACACCCGCAAGGAAACATCAAGTTAGTTTGAGCAAAGTTTTAACGGTGAAATTATACAGAATAGAATGGATTTCTAATCAAAATATGTACAGACGAGTAATAAAGCAATATTTATTGTTAGCTTCTGCCAGCGACTTCGTCCGCGCTAAATTTCGTGTTCCCCCGACCCTTCCCGTCGCGTCGAATCGCCTACCCGTTTTTTTTTTTTTTTTTTTTGTTGGACATCTCGTAGTTAATCTGAAAAAGATTCTGACTACTTAAACGGATTTTTGCCCGGCGATTTCTAAAAAGTAAACTTTTTAGACCTCCAGCCGGGCCATAGTAAAATTACAAACTAAAGCGAAAGTCCTAAGGGTAACCCCGAGGGGGGTTCGCACCTCGGCTTAGGCAATTACTGGGGGAGGGCAGCAAGGGACATGCTGGATCTGGGTTAAATTATTTAGGGGCTAATTATAATAATAATAATAATAATCGTTTATTTATAAAAATGGGCACATTTACAATATTACTTAAAAATTAAAATAGAGCACAGTTGCTCATTTGCCTGAACTAGGTTGAACCTGTGTTTCAGGCTAGTAAGTGCATTAATACTTAATATAGTAAATTAACAATGAGTAAAAAGTAAAAACTAAATTAAAATTAGGAAAATAAAAGTGGAATAGCATTTTATGTTAGTCGGTCTATTTGCAGACAACAAGTAGATCTTCCGTCTGTATATAATCGATGGTTAGTAAATATTTAAGTATAATTTGTTTACAGCTAAAGTAATTTAGTTTAAAGACACTTAGTTTTCTATTTAACCTATTGTACAGATATGGGCCTAAGAATGTAAAAAACCTTTCTACAAAAACATGTTTTGAGGTTGCATTTGATGGGCATACTATATCATTCCGTCTTTTGTTAGTATTATCAGCAGTGTAGGTAAGCATGGTGTGCTGTTTTAATACTAAGTGCATTATGAAAAGTTGGCGAACAGTCAGCACGTTGCAGGATTTGTATAGCAGATCTGTAGGAAAGAAAAAGGGATGGAAGTTTGCTACCTTTAAAATTGCTCTCTGAGCTCTTTCAAGAGGAAGTAGATTCGTTTTTGGTGCGCCACCCCATGATGTGATGCAGTATTGAATTATTGATTGACAGAGGGCCAAATAAACTTGTGTGATTAATTTTGAATCGGCGACTGTGCGTAATTTTTTAAAAACATATATTAATTTGCGCACTCTTTTAACGAGACTTTCAATATGTTTTCTGAAGGACAGAGTGTCGTCTATTATTACACCGAGGTATTTTATGTTGCTTGTTTTGAGGATAACAGGACAATTACACATGTTGACTGAGCGGTTACCACATTGATGGGCATATAGGTGAGGGTTAGTAAAGTCAAGTTGGGGCTTGCGCATGGAGAAGTGAATGAATTTTGTTTTGTCAGCATTTAATGTTAGTAAATTTGTTTGAAGCCAATTTGTCACAGTACTAAAACCTAGTTGTGCGATTTCAAAGAGTTCGGTACTGGTTTTAGCGCTAAATATTAACGCCGTGTCGTCTGCATATGATATAATTTTGCCGGCTTTAATATTAAGGTTACACAGGTCGTTAATATAAATCAGGAAGAGCGTTGAGGCCAGAATACTTCCCTGAGGAACACCAAAACCCGTACAATTCTGCTCATCGCTCAAGGTTGTACCTATTCTGACGCATTGGTATCGGTCATGTAAGTAGTCAGCGAATAGTTTTAGTGGCGTTCCCCTTATTCCTATATTATGTAATTTGTCCAGAAGAACAGAAACAGACACTGTGTCAAAGGCCTTGGCTAAATCCAGGAAGACACCCAGGGTCTGGTTCCCTTTGTCCTTCTGCACATGTGGCTTCCCTGGTAGCTCATTACAGGATGACCTGTGTCTATTAACTGCTCCCGAATGACGATGTACATTTTGTATTCAAGTTTTTCAGTTTTTACATTCTTTCACATTTACTCATTTTTGAAATTATACACCTACAATTGTACATTGTACTCTTTAATATTAGTTGTCATGGCAATAATGACATTTGGTTTAAATAATGTAATATGTCTTATTTAAGAAATAATATTATTTATGTAGATTATTTTATAGATTATTTTATACTTTGTGAATGTGAGAACGTTGTAGGCCTTGTAGACTGTAGACAATTTTCTATCTTATTCAGTACCTGGTACTTGTTGACAGGCCTACACTGTCCTCCCATACTATTAACACTGTAATTTGAAACAATTGTAAAAACGAATTATTTTTAAAAGAGTAACCGTGGAGTTTCTTGCCGGCTCTTCTCCATAGGAACCAACTATTTGGAACCGTGCACCTAGCTTCTGACGTTTCATAAGTGCCCATGTAGGTTTATATGAAATAAAAATATTTTGATTTGATTTGATTCAAGTTCTTTTGAAATGTAATTGGTCAAACTATGTACCGCATCGGCTGTAGATAATTTCGCTCTAAAACCAAATTGCGAAGGGGATAAGAGGTTATTGTGTTCGAGATAGTTCACAAGTCTATTGTTTATAATTTTCTCTAATATTTTTGATATTGAGGGGAGTAACGATATTGGCCTATAATTATTAACTAAGTCCTTATTTCCAGATTTAAACACAGGGATTACAACTGCCTTCTTTAGGCATCTAGGGAAAATTCCATTGGAAAGACAGATTCGAAAAATGTGCGTTAAGGGAGGTGCCAAAATATGCTTATAGAGTTTAAGGATCTTATTGCTTATGTTATCCCATCCAACAGCACAATCATTTTTTAGACCAGAAATAATTCGGGTTATTTCGTCTTCGTCGGTGTCGAGCATAGCAAAAGATTTCAAGTGACACATTTTGCTTGATTTTTGGAGACGTTGGTCGCAACAATGTTTCGGAATCTGTTCGGCAAGAGTTTTCCCAACATTGACAAAAAAGTTATTAACATTGTTAGCTGACAGGAGTGGCGAAGGATTAGTAAGCAGTAAACTCGAATTTGATTCACGCGGTTTAGACATACTGGTCACGCTTTTTATATGTTTCCAAAGTTGCTTGCTATTAATTTAAAGCTACAGGCGCAGCATCGCGGGCTGGCTCATGCAAGGGTCGGGAGGGACTGTTAAGTCGGGGTCGCGACGACGGACCTCGGCGGCGAGGTCGGTACGATCTGTGTTTGTGTGTTGTTCTCACTGTACTGGTCTCTTTTCGACTCTCCTGGAGGAGAGTAGTGGGATCATCGGGTTCGCTGAGAATGTGCCGCCGACGGCGGACTTTACTGATACGGGAGGGGGTATAGCTAGCTGCCGCGACAACCAGAGGGTTGCGGTGGGTCACTGCTTTACCCTACCCGTGCGATTTTCCCCGTTTTTGCAACATTTTTCATTACTGCTCCGCTCCTCTTGGTTGTAGCGTGATGTTATGTAGCCTATGTTACTTGCAGATAATGTAGCTTTCTAATAGTGAAAGAATTTTTAAAATCGGTCCAGTAGTTTTTGAGTTTATCCATTACAAACAAACAAACAAAATACAAATTTTTCCTCTTTATAATATTATTAGTGTAGATAATTCAACACTAATTTAGTCTAACATAAAAACAATCTTCACAAGTCCGCGTCGTTGAAACAAAAATATTTGCTTATCAAAATAAACAGAACGTAATGTTGTCTCAAACGGAAACTAATTTGTTAAAGTGTATCGTTTTGTTTGTGCCCAAACAGACAATGCAACTCTGTATGCCATATGTCTTTGAAAGACGACTCTAGTTGAATGAGGTGAAAATTAATTTTGTTACTCGTTTCATCAGTCTCCTGCCATTATCTCAATTTATTTGGTACCGGCGCAACATCTCTTTTTCTTCCATACTTCTCTATTAGTCGTATTCTCAATAGTCACTCCCATTCTATACATATAATTATTCTCACAGTCCATCCATCGTTTCTTTGGGTCTCCCTCTACTCTTATATCCAATCGCACATCAGTACCTACCCAAGTAACACATTTGGCGACAAATAGCTTGCATATAGTATTTTTTTGGAAACTTTAGTAATAAAATCCACCGTGATTAAGTTCTATAAAGGTGGTTAGAACCTATAAGCAACCTGTATGTTACCAAAGGGAGAAAAATTGCAACTTATTTATAGATGCAAAAGCGATGCAGAATAGTTCGAATTGTTATCCTGAGTGGCACTTGGAACTCACGGTGCAAATTGCGCGCCGTGAATGAATGATTGAACGAAAAAGCGATACACTCTTTCGTTGAGTGACAAATGAGATCTTAACAAGTTCTTATTTTAGGTGGAGATAAACAAAAAGACGGTTGTTTATGCTTTGTGTTGTGACAGCAAATTTATTGGATTATTCATCTGTTTGGTGAGTTTTAAAAAAATATGTGTGTAACATGGGATAACCATCATGGAGCCCATGCAAATGGTTTTTTATCGTGAAACCATGGTTTATTTACTGAGTAAATTTTGATGCGCCTTAGATCTAATCAAGAATTATCAAAATATATGCACTGATCAAAAAAATAAGATAATACTTTATAAAAATATGGTTGTTAAAAACCTAAACATTATGGTTTCACAAAAAGTATAATGTCAAATTACATCAAAAACAGTTGTCCAAACTCATTTTATTGTATGTTATTGTAATATAATACCATTCAACAAGATACTTTTCAAGAACTCCATTTTTAAACATGGCGATTTAAAATAGACCTTACAGTTCATATTTCCACTCATTCGTTGCCTTATTGGAGCTCCTAGGTCCTAAATTCACTCATTAGTACCTAGTAGTGATTATTTTCACTTTACAGGTCTCGTTGTCTTTGCGTTGAATCGGGGATCCTCACGACGAGGTTTTCAAGAACCTTCTTTTGGAATCGATCTATGCGTTGCAGTGTACCTTACAAAGGCAATTACACAAGGTTCCAAATGAGCTGCAATAATAACTCTTGAGCCACTACAGGTGATAAATAACTTATATATACGACTTATTTAGTAGTAAAGGTGCCAAATAAAGAAAAATTACCACCTATTAGGGCACGGTTCTTTAGGGGAGATTTTAAGATGTGATATGCTTCTTTGAGTTCTAAAAGAGTAAAAATTGAAAGCTGTATGCGTCTATAAGTAATAAATTCGGCTTAATGCCACCATAAGTTATAAAGCAGGAACAAAAATCTCTCAAAAGCAAGTGTTAGTGATAAGAGCTACTCATATGCAAATTCGAGTGCTGTTTGCATCTATAAGTAATACCATACACTCTTACATCACTTATATGCTACCTACAGTTGCAAAATAAGTTCCAAAATTCACTAACGTGCTACTTGGGTACCGACATACATCGATATATATGTATGCCGACATATGGTTTGTTCCAAAAATATGTGATGAAAATGTAAAGAAATTGAACAGTAATCGTACTAGTGGATCCCAATTTGTATTGTCACTTCCAAGCTAAGTGCTTTCATTTGATTATTTGGATACTTGAGCCGAAATTCTAATTTTAAATCATGGAGGTAAATTTTATAAGCATACCTAACCTTAATTTTCATTTAAGATTTTTCGATTATAATTTAATTATTCAACAATAATTGCTGCAAAATGTAGTAAAATATAAAGTTGAAACCTAAATACAGCTGAATGGCTTAAGTTATGATCATAAGTGAGTTATTATGTAAGAATTATGCAGGGTTTGTTTACACTTTATCAGAATCATCAGATAGATCATTTTGGAACAGACCGTATTAGGTAGGAAGGTAACAATTGAATTATTGACATAGATACAGGTGCTGTAAAAATATTGCGATGCACGATGGTCGTAAGTTGCGTGGTTATTATTAGTATGTACCTACCAAAATTTTAGGGTACCATAAAATTAAGATAGGTTATAAATTCAACAGCAGTGGAGGCCCCGTGGTAACGGCCGCGACTTGGAGTTGAGGGTCGTGGGTTCGAACCCAAGCAGACACTTTACTATGTGTAAATTATTTCATCACCACTGCTCTCAAAACGCTGAAGAAAAACATCGTGAGGAAACCGGCATGTCTTAGAACCAAAAATTCGAAGACATGTGCTATCTACCAACCCGCACTGGATCCGTGGTGGATTGTGGCCCAATCCCATCTCACCGAGACGACGCTTGTGTCCCAGCAGTGGGAACATTATATGCTGCCGATGCTGACAATTTCAACAGATAATTTAAACTGTTCAAGCTTTTCATCTTCCTCTCGCAACCCACTTCAATTTAAAACATTTAGAAGTAGAGTTGGTGCCTGTTGAATAATATATACGTAGCAGTAAGTGCGATTCACAGTAGTTCCCGTTTCACTTCTCAGGTACTTTGTAACGTTTTACAGTATTTAGAGAGCAATTAAATAGTTTTAGAAACGTTTTCGACGCATGCAACTTTGTAAATAGATAGGTAACGAGGTGGTTTTGAATATTAAACTAGGTACTTATTACATACAAAAAAAAAACCGGCCAAGTGCGAGTCGGACTCGCGCACCGAGGGTTCCGTACAAACCTGTAGGTATATAAGTAAAAGTTCACCCATCACGACAATCGATTTCTGTCTGTGTTTTGTTCTGTTTATTATATGATGTAACTAACAATTTACGGTTTTCGCAATTTTTCCTTTATCTGTGCTATAAGACGTTGCTTTGTACCAAATTTCAAAATTCTAGATCGACTGGAAGTACCCTTTAGGTTTTGATTCCCTTGCGAGTTTCGAAAATTTGTGGAAATTTGCGGTATAAACAGCTATATCTTTTGATTGCGTTAGCTTATAAGTTTGATTTTTCACAGCTCCAAGGGACAGTAGACTTGAGTATTTGATATAAATTTCAGCTTGATACCTCGACGCGTTCCTGAGAAAAAGGGTCTTGACAGACGGACGGACGGACGGACGGACGGATGGACGGACGGACAACAAAGTGATCCTATAAGGGTTCCGCTTTTTCCTTTTGAGGTGCGGCACCCTAAAAAAAGATAAGCAATATGAGTAACTGGAGCGGCAACTACAGCGCCACATAAGAACTGACGTCACAGAAATTCCTGCATCGCGTAGGCTAAGTTTACCGCACAACTAGCAGAAATATTACGTCCCGACATCAGTCGTGGTGCAACGGTCTGGCTAGACGTCTTAAGGCAAGCCGACCACCTCATAGGTTGACCGGCGAGATGTAGTCCAAAAACAAAAACTGTCGTCAGACACTAGCCCGCTTGACACAGTCCCCGTCTGGTCGAAGAATCCTATCTTTTTATTAATGGATGAGTGAACTTTACCCCCTGTTCCTCATGCCACTATTCTGGTGACGCCGTGTATGAACGCCAGCGCAGCATTCGTACAACTTCGTCAGCGTGGCGGCTTCATCAACACTTTCTCAAACTTTTGACCGGCGACTCACACAGCCAGCAAGCACCCTCGGCTTCAACAGGTATCCTGCATTTCTAGTGACCACCTTCAGCTTCATCAGCAACCTGGGCACTGCACACTGCACTTTCCGCTGGACAACATAAAGAGAAGCTCTCAATTGAGGTAACATGGGTTCTTACCACGACAGGTTCTGGTCAATGATTGGCGCAGCGAACTGGATTTTTTAATTAGGTAGTTGTATTAAAAATCGTTTTTGATTTTATGTAGAGATTTCTTTAGGAATAAGCATTACGTATTTTCTGCTCTTTTTTGTTTCTATAGATACATGTGTACACACGGCTACATATCAAGCTAAATTAAGCTATACATTTCCAGTTTTAACAGACCTCGCACTGTATTAGCTTTCCGTGCAATGAGAAGTCAGCTTGATTTGTGTCCGTACGTACATAAATCGTTAAATAAATACACCGAAATAATTTTAGAGAAAAAAAGTTGCAGTAGGTATTACCTGTTGGAGTATTATTTCCAGCTGTAGTAATGGCCCCTTCAAAGCATCAAAGACATAGATTAATGAGACGATCTTATAGCGAAGCTGGGTGTAACGACTGGAACGATGAAACAAATTAACTTGTGAACTAATTTCAGAGCGAGCGGGGGAGGTATCTGTGCTTGTAATAAACCTGTTGATAAGCTTGCTTTATTTATTAAGGTAGGTACCGGGGGTAAAAAGGGATGCAGGGGTGTATCGTGCGAAAGTTTAAAAGGGTTGAAACATTAACACAGTAACAGTAAAGGGTCAAATTAAGTTGTCAATACTTTACCTGCTTGTTAGGTATCAAAAAATATCAAAAAATATATATCAAAAAAATGAATGGAACAAAACCATTTTTTTTTTAAAAGGAAGGTAATCGATCAGCTGATTTTGTAATTTTTCGTGAGACAGCCTGCGTGCTTAAGACGTGAATCCATGTTCGAAAAACAATAGTTTAAAAAAACTAAAAAACACGCTTCCATTGAAAACCAAACTAAAAAGTACAAAATAATGGAAAAAAAGCGTGGGGTGCTTTTTAAGGTATTTTTTTATTGATATCTGCTTATTTGTACTTTTTAGTTTGGTTTTCAATGGAAGCGTGTTTTTTAGTTTTTTTTAAACTATTGTTTATTTTCTATTTTTTAGGGTGTTTCGAATTTTGAGACGTATGTCATCGTAGTTTGTGATGTATGTCAGCGTAGTTTGTGACGTATGTCAGCGTAGCTTGTGTCGTATGTCAGCGTAGTTTGTGACATATGTCAGCGTAGTTTTCGAAGACAGTTTTTTTTTTGCTGTCCTGGTAACCCTGGCAAGGATAATGGCACAAATTTATGAAATTATTGCATTGTCATCGGTCCTTGACAGGTGTGCAAAGTTTGAATGAACTCTGGTTGTTTAAAGTGGGTCAAAATCGCGCTACAAGGAGTCGGTTACAAACAAACATACAAACATACGAGTGAAGCTAATATAAAGCGTGTAAAAATCTTTACCCTTGTGTGTCTAAACGTGGATCCACGTCCAAACATAACAAACTTTTAAAATTAGAATTTGTTCATTATACTTTGGCGGTTTGGGTCGAGATCTACTTTTCTTATTGCATGGAAAGAGCTTTTTCAACAATAAAAAATAAATATCCTGTATTACCGCTCTATGTGCATCATCATCATCACCTATATTGTTCCCGCTGCTAGGCCTCCTCTCGGAGATCAGTGGGTTGGTAGATGTTCAGCATTATGTTATGGCGCGAAATTTAAAATGCTAACGCACATTTACATAGTAACGTTTGCATCTGGCTTGCACCTGCGCCAGTTCATGACGGCCGGGCACACGACGGTAATTATTAAGAGCGTGGGCCAAGCACACGAATGGTTAAACATTGTTTACGAATTTCCAGAAACTATAACATAACAGTCTTTTGGTTGCCCTAATGTAGCTGTCAAGGTGTCATCAAAAGTTTTGAACAAAGCTAAAAGACGAAAAAAAAAATTTTTCGTTTCATTCGTTTTAATTTATTTTTTTAAAGAATGTTTGTTACTAAAAAGGACTCGATAATGTTTACTATATTCCAAAATTTAAAATAAACGGGTACGGTGAAAGTTCCAGGATTGCCCGCGATTTTTTTTTTAAATCTTTTAATGCATTTTGCAGATCAGTGTCAAGCTATACGTTGAACAAAATATGATTCGCGATCGTAACAAATATGGCTTTACATAATGACAATATTATAATTATGTAAACAGAGACATGTTAGAGCACGGATGGCCCAGTGGTAATGAAAGCGACTTACGAGTTGTGGGTCGTCTGCTCGAACCCGCTTAGTGTAACTTGTTTCAACACTACAACAGAGAAGAAATCACCCAAATCGTGAGGAAAGTGGCATGTCTTAAAACCAAAAATTCCAGGACATGTGACATCTACCCACTCGCGCTGGGCTCTCTGCGCTCCGTGAGAGGATGTTATGTATGGTAAAAATTCAAAATGCGAATAAAACAAAACCTGACAGACCTACTTTTTTTTTGAAATTCGAACGTGTATGATATAAATACAGTTATTTTTACGAACCTGACAACTCAGTCCGACGCTGTTTTCAGTTCTGTCAGAATAAAATTCGAAATTCCAAAATGGCTTCATGGTTCGACGACAAACAGTGTAGAATAGAACAAGGCGTTTGAATTAGATACATACATCCTATAAATAGGATTAATGAATCAATGAAGCGAAATACATGTTTTAACCTGTGTAGCATTTAGGTAAAGGCAATAAATAAAACAAATAAGCGACTTACTTTAATTATTTATTAAATAAATTACACATCTATAAGTGTAGATATAAAATACATAACATCGTTGAATTTTGGGCGTAAAGGCTCAAGAAATGTTGTCATACAACGTAGGCACATTTAGAGATCTAGAGCACCAATTAGCAAAGCTTTTAGGCACGAAACTGACGCAATGTTTTGAAAATACAAAATCTCTGTTTTACCATTTCTATGTTTAAATACACGAAACGGCAGCCATATTGTCGAATTAGAGTTTCGAAGCCAACATGATTTTCTGCGCGGGTTATGGGCACGACGTATTTTACGTTCCCCGATTTCGGCTGTATGACTTTGTTTGACACCTTATTGTCAAATATTAGTGAAAATTACAGATTTAAATGACGGCCGATATAATTAGACGGAACCGGTTTCTTAGGAGACCATAACCGCTTCCCTAGTAGACCATAACTTAGGTGCGTGAACGGTATTGCTAAACAACTAGAAAAAACAGCAATAAATGCGTTTTTTGCTGTGTAATACGCTGGTAAACGGCGCGTAGAAAACACGCCGCGTGCATAGATCTTAAAAGCCAAAATTATTACATTGTACGATACAAATTTAGAGCCATTATACAACTTTTTAACGCAACGAAACAATTTTTGTATGTAATGAGGTTCAGTTTTGTTTTTACATCTAGTAAATAAGGGTATTGCTTATTTTACGCCGGTGAGGTGGGACCCTTATTAATAGGTAAAGTTGTAAAGTAGCTTATTCGTAAAAAAGTATGGAAGTATTGCATTTCAAAAAGTAACTTATAGAAAAATACTATAAAATAAAAATGTTACATTGTAGGTATATTCTAGTAGATACTATAAAATAAAAAAGAGAAGCTTTAGACATTATTAAATTAAATCTTTATTATATTGCCGTAAATGTTTGTAACTCTGAATTTTTGTGTTAAATAAAGATCTTTCTCCAACATAAAAAAAAAATAAAAACTTGATAAGACACACGCACTGTCTTTTAATTATATTATCTTTAAACGTAAATGCATACAAACATGAAATAATATAATATTAATCAAAATAATTATAATCAACTAATTATGTCAGATCTTAAATAAAGTGAATATTAGATACTTAGGTAGATACATCTATAAAAGTTGAATGAAAGGACTTAAAACTAAATATGGAAAGAACTATTTTATTAGAAACATATAAAATCCTATATATTTTGTAAATATTTTTTGTAGGTATAATAGTCATATTTTATCTCTTATTCACAAAGATTTGACAGGTGTAAATTACCGTTTTGTATAAACTGCAAGGCCATTTAATAAGTATTTATATGTAAAGTATTACGTACATTTTAAAAGTGTGGGGCATTATATCTTGAACACTGACAATACAGGTACATTTATTTTAAAAGCACAATATAAGTCAAAGGCATGGCCGAATAACAAGTGTAAAAATGAAAATATATCTGACCATTTGAGGCAAACTCAAACTGAATATAAAATTTAAATATTTCCGAAATAGTAGGTACTTACTGAGATTTTTTTATCAGATCACGCGGAAGACAATCTTAAACCGAACAAATATAATTTATAATTAATAATAGTTACAATAATTACCGTATGTAACAGTACGAAAACAGTAATAAATATGAAGGAAAAAATAATATGCTTATAAGGATTTATATTTCAATCTCTTGTTTCACTATTCAAGGTACGTACCTATATTTAAATGTTGCGTTACATCGTACAACCAATGGTTTACTATAAATCCAATATATCTCAGAAAATATTCTGTTATAATTTTGTATAATACTCGAAAATCAATTATAATAATTATATAATGTGTAAAGCATTATGTAACGAAAGCCTGAGATAGATGTCGCTATTCTAAGCCGGTAAAACGCCATCTATTGACAATAACCTAATACTCGAGAATTTCTGAAAAAGCTGTTATTACTTTTATTGGTTTGCTATAAGATTGAAACAAGTGCCCGTTTGCTGGATACCTTCAGTAATTATGCCTAGTCTCGCTCCAAAAACTTCCCATTTCTATTTCCATAATCGACGATGTCCGTGTGGTATCGGACATAAAGCAATCCCCCCCCCCCCCCATGTTTTTTTGGAGGAGGTTTTTGGTTATCATTGAACATCTTTCGGTTGAAATGACGATGAATTAACGATAACTGATGCACCAATGTCAATCTTATTAAAAACCAATAAAAATTCGAAAAAGTACACATACACATTCAAAAAATTATAGAAAACTTACATTAGAAACATTGAGATACTTCAGACGGTCTTAAAAATTAATGTGAATGACATTAAAAAACCACTGAGATTAAAATAAAATAAACGAATCTAAAATAATGATGTACGGTAGACGTCAATGGAGTGAGAGCCTTGTTCAACTTAGTAGAGGCCCAAGAGACCTAACAGACACTTCTTGTAGTGGCCGGAGCAGTCACCCTGAAAAGGATAAAAAATAATTTAAATATTGATTCTGTTGTGCACCAACTAAACTTAATTTAGGCTATTGCTATCTTTTCCCTTCTAATGAAACAAGAAAGAGACGGAAATAAAATTTGCCCTGTCAAATATAGTCGACTAATGCCCGGTTTCTGAGGTACTCTTATCGGTAGTTTATCTGTTCATTAGCGCTATTGGTTCGATAACTTGACAGTTTGCGTTTCCGAACACCGCAATGTAAGATAAACTCCGTTTAAACTTAGGTTATTTTATCTGACCAATGTGTGGCGTTTATCGGTTCCATAACTTTATTTGACGTTTCATTTCAAACTATAGTAACTTTTAGGTTATACTTATTTAAACAAATATTTGTAATAAGTTCGTGTCCTGGGAATTAAGTTGCCAGTGAAAGTTAAATATTAATATCATTCAGATTTGGAAGTACTGGAGTTTATTTCTAATACATATATATCAGTACCAAGAAAATTAAGACGTAGGAGAAATCCATTCGAAATGTTATTGTATTACGGATGAAGAATTTAAATTGAGATATCGTTTTGATAAGAACACTGTACCATTACACCTAAGCGATATTATCAGCCCTGCTCTAGCTCCCGTTACGCATCGCAAAAGTCCATTGTCTGTTTTGATAAAAATTTTGATCGCATTACGATTTTATGCTACAGGTACATTCCAAGTATTAATTGGTTCACAAAACCACTAGAGTTCTTTATAAATTAAGCAATGAAATAGCCAAGCTGGCTACAAGTTATATAGGTATGCCAAATTTCGAAGACCTGAGAGAAGTCAAGGCATAAATTTTTAATTTAGCTGGATTTCCAAATGTAATTGGTAGTGTAGATGGATCACACATACCAATTCAATCTCCTGGTGGTGACCGAGCAGAATTATTTAGAAATAGAAAAGGTTTCGTTTAGATTACTAGCGCTTTTAATCAAACGCCTAATCAAGTTTGTTGAGTAATAATGCACAAATACGGCTCATTGCATAAACATTTAGTTTTTAAGAATTTATTTTCTAAGTACACGTTGTAAACTTTATGTTATTTTTTTCTTCTTCATCTTGTCTTTGTACGGAATACAACTATTATATCATCGGAAGCTTTTTATTCAAAATAATTTTGGGTAAAAACCCTCAATAGTTTCTTTTCTATTAATGTACAAGTTGTATGTGATGCAACGTTATACATTCGTGATATAGATGCTCGTTGCATGACAGTACCGTCTATTATAACTCATTCCTACGAGTGCGACTCGATAATAATGAGATAGATGGTCACCTCATGGGAGACAGTGCTTATCCTTGCAGAAAGTTCATGATGACACTATTCTTAAATCCAGCTACAAATGCGGTAAAACGTTACAATGAAGTACAAATAAAGACCAGAAACACAGTTGAAAGAACATTTGGTGAGTGGAAAAGAAGATTTCAATGCCTCTCTAAAATTACGGTTAAAATAAGATCACACATTAGCTGTAATTGTTGCAACAGTTGTGTTACATAATTAATATAGCTCTAAAGCAAAATGATTCACTGATAATTGATTCTGCTTCTGAACAAGGAATCGTAATAGACTCTGTTGATCAACCCCTTTCCTCTGAAGGAAACCATTTCCGTCGGCTATTGTTGGAGCAATGTTTTAGGTTGCTAACTTTCTCTTTTATAAATATTTCAAACTGGAAAATTGTCATATTGTACAATTATGTAGGTATAATGGGGACACAAATAAAAAAAAAACATATGAACTTGGCTATTTTAAAGTTAAATATGCACTTCGATAAGAAGCATCTTCTCTCTTTCAGTATGTTTACTACGTTTTCCAGATTCCATTATGTTATTATATAAAAGAATGGAAGCGCAAACGGTTCGAAAGACATGTATTGTAACCGCGAAGTAAAATTAATATCAGGAATCATAAACAATGAACACTGAGTACTAACAATAGAAAAGAAGGTTTTACCCATAAATATAAAATAACGACTTTACATATTTTTAACTAAAATAATATTAGGCCAGTTATTTACCCTTGAAAAAAATCTTTTGTTTATTAAACGCGTTTTAAAGACCATTTAAATAATAAAAATCAATTTTAGATGCAATCTCATAAACAGACCCATCTAGCGGCATCTAAAAAACTAGTTGACAGTCTCATGGTTATTGAATGGTTTGTTTTGTATTCAGAAACGCAGTGACAGTTAGCCGACGTTTATCTTATGCATAACTTTATTGAATGAATAGTTGTTGAGAGTTTATCTTGGAACTTCAGAAACCGGGCATAAGATTTTCTTGGACGCAATTACTGAACTAGTGCAGGCTACTAGTAAAAATCACTGATCGTATGTATTTGAACCGTCAAACGGATGTTGAATGAGCTTACAAATTATTTTTATTTGGTTTTTGTTTGGAAAAACCAGTGACAAAAAATAGGCGCGTTTATGTAAACACGAACATTTGAAATAAACGTAATAATTTAAATGTTGTATGATTGCACAAACCCCGTTAATCATTACAGTATTTTGCTACGCTCCAAAACTTAAGTAATTTACATAACCCAGCTGCAAAGTTTTAGTTTAAGTGGGCTTTGGCCAACCAATAAGTTAGTTCGCAGGGTGTGGGCCAGCTCCAATACTGTCCTGACAATAATCGCTGAGCGATTTGTCTGCCCTTACGTTCCCTTACCCTGGACGTCAGCACATCAAGGTATCCGAAACTGTCAAATTCTCCCAATCAAACTTGTACCTAATGCTTTAGCGATAAAGGTGAAAATCTGATAAAGAAATTTGACAGATTGTAGTAGCTCGATGTGCTGGCATCTGTACGTCAATGCTGTTACAGACAATTGTAGCCAGGCACTTAACGCCGGGGCGAAACTCCGCTGCCGCAACAAATCGCGGCACGGCGGACAGAGCTCCGGCAGGATCTCATGGCGACATGGCGGGTACGATTGGCGCAACCCTGCGCAGGGCACGCCACAATTACGGCGGTAAGTCCCCTCTTTGAGGAGTGGATAGAGAGGCGTCACGGCGTCCTCACCTTCCGCCTGACGCAGGTTCTCACCGGGCATGGTTGCTTCGGTGGGTTCCTGTTCAGGATAAAGCGGGAGGAAACGCTCGGGTGTTTCCATTGTGAAGATCGTCTAGAGGACACGGTGGAACATACGGTGGAGGTGTGCCCTGCCTGGGCGGAGCACCGCCGTGTCCTCGTAGAGGCGATCGGCGGCGGCGACCTCTCGCGTCCGGCCCTGGTGCGAGCCATGGTACGGAGCGAGAGGGCATGGGAAGCTGTCACCTCCTTCTGCGAAGCAGTAATGCTCGCGAAGGAGGAGGCGGGGCGCGTGAGGGAGTGGTAGTCGCTGCGCCCTCGCGTCCCTAGCCGCCGCAGGAGGAGACGCCCCGGGCGTCTGGAGTCGATAGCTGACTCCCGGCCACCGCAAGCTCGCGCCTAGCGGGCGGTGAGCAATGGGTAGCTCGCCGCCCGGTAAGGACCAAGCTCGGGTCGACGGCGCGTAGTGTTCCACGCGCGCCTCAAAGAGATGTCAGCAAAACTGAATAGGTCTGCTAGGACCGATGCCTGCCAGGGTCGCGAGATTGTTCGAAAGAGATACCGTGACCCTGGCACATGGGCAACTGAAGGAACACGGGGGGGTTTTAGTCAGTAAAAGTCTGACATGGCCACCCGCTCCGCCCAGAGCGGGAGAAGTCATTTGATGACTTCTCATCCAAAAAAAAAAAAAAGCCATGCACTTAATCGAATGACACCCAACACAATGACCTTTATTTATAATGATTTATTATTATTGTTTTTATGAGTAATTATTTTTGTATTTTTTGTTTCTTTAATTTTCATTATGTGTAAATTTGAACTTTTATTTAAATTTCATTTCTGGCCCAAAGTGACCCAAATTTGACATTTAGTTTTATTTCAATTCCGTGACTTTTTATTTTCTTAATGGCAATTTCTTCTTTTCTGCTGCAGTATTGTCAAAGTTTATCTTATTTTTGCCTAAATAATTAAATTTTATTTAATTAATAAAGAAAAATAAGTTAATCATACCTCAATCCAGCTCTGCAGCGTCTCCCCGTACTTATACTGGAACGCCTCAGAGATATCGCCCAGGTCGATCTCGCTACGGGTGACCATCAGACGGATGAGCTGGCGGTCGTTAGTGCCGAGACCCTTCATCGACTTGTGCAGGCGTTCCGCGAAGAACAGTGGCTTGTTGCGCACGCTTTTAACTGAAAGAAGCACGGAGAATACAATAACATTTAGCGCCCTGTTTCTTCATCTTAGTCAACATCATCAGCCGAAAGACGTCCCGTGCTGAACATAGGCCTCTCCAAAAGACCATTATTTTGGGATTTGCCATAATCACCACGTTGGCAGGCGGTATGGCGATGGCAGTATGGTTAACACGTTAACTGCCATGTCTGACTATATGTCCGACACTTTTTCTTCCATTCAAGCCTTGTCGGACTATTTGACCGACAAGACGTACTAAATCTGAACGTATCGTCGCTGCCTGGCGGTCATGTTTATTACTCTTTCAGCTAATTAAGTGACCCGCGTGGCACAAAAATTACTGTGTCAATATAACTTTTGTTTACCATTACTCTCATATACTTCGTGGAAAGTATGAAGTCAAAATAAAAATAAGGAATGAAATTACAAAAACAGGCTGTATATAATGTAATAAATATGATAAATATGTATTTATGGAATCAATAATCTATTTAAATTGAAATAACACTAAGTACATTTTTTGACTTTTTCTTATTTTCACCATGGAAGTTAACGTGTTAAAAAAAATGTATAGAGAACGCTGATGCCCACGAAAAAAAAAGGACGCGATCTTAGCCATAATCACCCGATATTATTCCCACTGGTGAGAGGAAGTGGGCAGTAATTTACCACACGGGTCCTGTGCGGGTTGGTAGCTGTCACATATCTTCGAATTTTTGTCTCTAGGACATGCCAGTTACCTTATGATGTTTTCCTTCACCGTTTTAACAGCACACACATACACATAATCAGCCTAGAATATTCCCACTGCTGGGACCACAGGCCTCCTCTCTGTGAGAAGAAGTGGGCTGTAATCCACCACGCGGGTCCAGTGCGGGATGGTCACATGTCTTCGGATTATTTGTTATAGGACATGTCGGTTTACTCACGATGATTTCCTTCACCGTTTTGAGAGAAGTGGTGATGAAATAATTTATAAGTTTCTAAAGTCTAAGCTTATTTATTATACAGCAAGTAAGGGACAGCCCTCCACAGACTGATGGGGTGGATTCAGTATATCATACTAAGATGACCAGTACAAGAAATTATTTCAGGACTCCAATAAACCTGATAAGTATGTTTTATTTCCTCACACGCAATGTATCTCGGATCAATTCGGAAGGCCGCCTTTGTGCAATCGCCGACGACGAGTTCGATGAACTCTATAGTTGGACGGGAAGTGAACAGCTGATTTTACGTGTCGTTCGTTAGATTATTTCAACATCCATTGCTGCTTTTTTTTTATTTTAGCCGTATTTTTTACATAAATGGAGTGCTGCTTTCAGAGAATGTAATTATACATTGAAATAAAACTGAAAAAGCTGAAAAAAAGTTAAAAAAATTTTTAAAAAATCCGGAGAAAAATTCCGGTGGAATATGATTCAAAATAAGGAGCTGAATGCACTCTGCCAGTTTGTGGAGGGCTGTCCCTTACACCCAGTATTATCAGTGTGATTGCTACGGTGACTGGCGAATTGTGGGTATACTGTCTCTGCACTCCCTCGGGGAGGATGTTAACATAATGCTACGTCGTATGGTACTTACCAATAGCTCTCAAAGCTTTCTCAAGGTCGCCAGAGAATTCTGCCTTGATAGCATCATCGATGTCATGTCCGGTCAGGGACTGGTACTCCTCAAAGATGGTCTTCAGCTGTGGGAAAGAGCGAGAGCACAGCACAGCGTTGAACACCGATTCGTCGGTCCCGAGGCGGAGCTCACCTGAAAAAGGTAAAAAAGTTGATAAATAAATCGTTGGTCTTTTCTCCAGCAGTTTCTTTTTCTCAGAAACTGCTCAGAGTCGAGATTTGAGCCCGATTTATGTATACAGGGGCCTTCTAAAATGACTGGCCTAACTGATGGGTGTCTTCTATGCACCAGCCAGTACCATCGCGGACTAGAAGCGTGGTTTTCCTCATATCAGGCTATTAATTATCACGCTATTTGATCAAATAGCGTGATAATTAATTGCAATATTGCTCATTCGCCATAGGAGGGATGCGCAATAAAGAAATCTGTTCGTATTCTTCTGCAGTTATCCGTTATATTTATTATCTATACATTTATACAAATAAATAAAATTGGAGTGTCCGTTTTTAATATTAAGATAACCACTTTTTACTAAGTGTATAATGGATGTAAACACGGTACATATACCAAAACAACATTTTTTACAATTTTTGTCTGTCTGTCTGTTTGTTCCGGCTAATCTCTGAAATGGTTGGACCGATTTTGACGGAACTTTCAATGGCAGATAGCTGATGTAACAAGGAGTAACTTAGGCTACTTTTATTTTAGAAACAATAAATAATAGTTTAAAAAAACTAAAAACACGCTGAATTTTGAGACGTATGTCAGCGTAGTTTAAGACGTATTTCAGCGTAGTTTTCAAAGACAGTTTTTATGAAAAACTTTTTGTTAAATACCACGCGGACGAAGTCGCGGGTAACAGCTATACCTGAATTAACACATCTAACCGCGGGCCGCGGTAGTACGTCCTCCTGCGTTAATTTCCGACATCCACGCGGGCGAAGCCGCGGGCAAAAGCTAGTTTTAATGGTCACTCTTTAAAGTATAATCATTTAATTTTTCTTTTACAACAAATGTGGCTGTACAAAATACACTGGACATTACAATTACAATTTAACAACGAAAAGACATCGCGACTGAGAGTCGCGGAGGATCGCTGTGTTACGTCCGTTATCCTTGGCGATCGGGGCTCTCTCATCCTACCGTCTCCCGCATCACTTCGCCTGCGCTAGCGGCGGGTTGGCAGAGGAGGGGGCGCGCGGTATGGCACTGCGTAGCAACAACATCGTACTTACCATGACCATAGAAAACCCGTGCTATATCCTCCCCCTCTAGCCTAACTAAGTGCCCTCGCAGTTGGGCTAGTCTAAATACCTACGCGGTCTACCACGTCTACGTTTTTCTCGCATGGGTGGTTCTACCTGACCGGCGCTAGTGAGTAGTCGAGTTGCGTACTCAATTGGCCTCTCATCGTGTCCCTCCCCCTGCATAAGAGCAGCCCCAAGGCAATAAGCGCCGCTATCAGTGCAAAGAACGTACGGTTTGGACTCATCCGCCTGACAGAGAATAGGAGCGGACACGAGGAGAGACTTGATGCGTTCAAACGCCTCCTGTTGCTCGGCGTCCCATCGCCAAGCACTCGACTTCTTCAGGAGGTTAGTAAGGGGCCTCGCGACTTTCGCGTAATTATTAATAAAGCGTCGGTACCAACTCGACGTCTGTAAAAAGCACTTTAAGTGTTTTACGTTCTGAGGGGCGACCATTTTGTCAATGGCTGATGTCTTGTCTGGATCCACCTGGATTCCGCCTGGCACGATAACATGACCTAGGAATTTTACAGACTCCCTCGCAAAGAAACTCTTGTCCCTATTGATCCTTAACTTAAACAAGGCCAGTCGTTCGAAGACTGCCTCCAGGTCAGCCAGGTGCTTCTCGAAGGGCCCTGGTGACAGCAATATGAGATCGTCAAGATATGCGAGAAGATCCACTTCCTTCAGGTTGGACCGGAACCGATCCATCATCCTCTGAAAAGTGGCTCCCGAATTCCTCAGTCCCATCAGCATCCGCTTAAATCTAAAGGTACCAAGAGGCGTTGTGAACGCAGTCTTGTCTTGGTCCTCTGGGCAGACACTCACCTGATGGTAACCTGATCGAAGGTCGAGAGTAGTCATGTACTCGCTGGTCTTGGCCGCGTGCAGTATGTCTTCAATGCGTGGGAGGGGGTACCGGTCTGGCTCGGTCACCGCATTCAGCTTCCGGTAATCTACGCAGAGCCTTAAGCTACCGTCTTTCTTACCCACTAGCACGACATTGGAGGCCCAAGGTGACTCGCACTCTTCGATGACGTCACCTCGCAGCAGCTTATCAAGCTCCTTCTGCAAGGCCTCTTTCTTACTTTGTGACATTCTGTACGGTGGACAAGCAATAGGTTCTTGGTGTGAACTCACCTTTATTCGATGTGTAGCGAACTCCGTCGCTGGTCCGTCGCGCGCGAACTGCGGCGCGCGGTGTTCGATAAATGCGTTAAGAGTATGCCGCTGCTCGGGGTTTAACTTCGAACCTTCGTCTGAGCGCAACGATAACTCGGTAGATGTGGCACACAACAGGTCCGCATCCGCAGTGTCAAGCTTATAGGTATAAACAAAATCATAACAATGCCCCGGATTGTCCGAGAATGACCAAGTACGTCGGGCGACGTCTATTACCATGCCGGCCCGCGCCAAGAAATCTACTCCTAAAAGCGTCCTAATGTTGCTTCCGGGTAGTACTAACAACTGACACATTACCCTACGGCCTCCAACTATTATATCTATCTCAGCTGACAATAGGTCTCTCCACCCTTGCGTGCCATCAGCCAGGCGTACAAAACGTTTAGTTTTGCTAAACTGAACTCCTAAATCAGCTAAAAGCCGATGTAATAGAGGGCTCGCAATACTATGCGTAGCACCGGTATCTACAATTGCCACGCCGTTACGACCCATAACACTAATATTTACCATTGGGTACTGTTCGCGCGCAGTCACATTCGTTATCTGAACGCACGAAGCAGTCTCACTCGCACCAATGTTATTATCATCACGACTAGAAAAATCTACATCAACAGTGTTGAAAGATGTTTTCTCGCCTGGTTTCGACAACTGTTTCACGCAAACATCACATTTAGATCTCACGACGCCTTGCTTACCGCAACCATAACAACGTAACTCCTTAGGCGTAGTGTCGCTATTAGTTTTACTAGTCGTCGCAATACCGCGGTTACGACACTCATCGCTAACATGCCCAAATATCTTACAATAACTACAACGGGTTCTAGTTTTGTTGTTGCTACGCGGTGCAGTCGCACTCGTGGTACTCGAATTCGAGTTCGATGTCGTGAGATTGCGGTCGGTGGTAGTCACCGACGATGTTTTGCTTTGCGGTGTCGTATTCTTAACATAAACAGACTTCGTTACCTTGAGCGCTTTATAAGTATCCTCCGCGATCCTCACCTTATACGACAAATCATCTAAACTACGTATACAATCACGCGGCACTCGTTTGATAACGCGTCGGTGCAGTAATCCGTAGCAAAAGTCTACCTGCACTACATCGTCGAGCTTATACGGTAATTTAGTCATTAGGGCTCGCACTTTATGTAAAAACACTTCCGCACGTTCTTCCTCTTGTTGTTCCGTGGCGAAGATCTGCCGTAAAACTTGATACGCTGGCTGCGCCACGCCGTACGTCGCGCGGAGGCGCGCAATCGCGTCCGTCCACGATGCTGCCGACGCCTTCACGCCGCGCCACCATACTGCCGCTTCACCTTGCAGCAGCATCGGCAATCCTCGGAGGGCATGCTCGTCGCTTACGGCAGCACACTCCTTGTAGACTTCGACAGCGTCTAGGAATGCTTCCAGGACCTCGGCGTCCTGGGAGGACCCGTCGAATCTCGCCGTGCATCGTGTGAAATTGGCGTCGGTACGCGACGCGGCTGCAGCAGCGGCACTTCCGCTGCTTGCGTTGGTGGTTGGAGAGGCCCCAACTGGGGTAGATGCCCTGAATTCGCCGTTTGATGTCATCAGCGAGTTGATGAGGCTTTTATTGGCTTCCACTTGCGCACGCGTGATCGTCTCGATCAGCGTGGATAAGAAGTCTGTGGGGAACTGGGGAGCTGGTTGTTGTGTTGAACTCGAGCTGGCGCCTGCAGTATCATCCGCATGGCCGTGCTCGACGACGCTCTCCTCCTCTTCAGTGAGCGTGACGTTATCCTCTTCCTCTCCTCGTTGTTGACGGAGCGCTTCTCCTCTCCTCGTTGTCGGCATCTTCACGCTAGTGATGACAACGGTAAGGTAGAACGTCCGTGCTTATCCCTAACAAGGTGAGTGGGTACACGTTTGGTCACGTAGGCACTGGATCACATTTCACAACGGTTCGAGCCACTAGTTTGGGCGCCAGTTTAATGGTCACTCTTTAAAGTATAATCATTTAATTTTTCTTTTACAACAAATGTGGCTGTACAAAATACACTGGACATTACAATTACAATTTAACAACGAAAAGACATCGCGACTGAGAGTCGCGGAGGATCGCTGTGTTACGTCCGTTATCCTTGGCGATCGGGGCTCTCTCATCCTACCGTCTCCCGCATCACTTCGCCTGCGCTAGCGGCGGGTTGGCAGAGGAGGGGGCGCGCGGTATGGCACTGCGTAGCAACAACATCGTACTTACCATGACCATAGAAAACCCGTGCTATATAGTTTAAATAATAAAAATACGACCTAAAAGGCAATCTAATTATAACTCTTCTTATAACATCAATCGGTCAGCGCACTCGAAATGACAAATTTAAATGAACAAGAATCAAATGACGTATTAACGTACGTCACAGATAGTCACCGCTTTCATTTGTTTTAAGGTAGATCCACATTTATGTGCGACATCATGACTCATGGGTCTTTATGACGACATGTATGCGTTTACTTGTAGCAAATAGTAGAATCTGTAGCTGTTCTATGATGCTGTTGAATACGCAACGGTAGTATGAATCCGCCTTTATTTCACAACAAAAACAAAGTCACCTGGCCTGTATCATTAAATATATTTGGCAAGACTTAGTCATTCGGAGGACTTCCCTATGGATTTACGTCAAGCGTGACTCATTATTCTATTATGTTAGTCACTTAATACAATTAAAAAGTGTGAGAAAAATATTAGGTCACGGTTCAATTTCTGGTATATTAACGTGTTTTTGCGATATCGAGTAAGGAATCGTTTTGACTGTTAAATAATGTCCAAAATACACCTCAATCCATAATCTGATTATTAAAATGTGAAGCAAAAACTTTGTACCCCCATTTCATGAAAATTAATCGGACGGAGACGTATGCAATTTGGCACAGTAAAAGTTTAAATGGAGAAAACACACAGACAGATAGGTAGCCTGTGACCTGGAGGCCTGGAGGCCATATGCTACTTTTTATTCGTTTATTTGGATATACAATAAATAAAACATACTCGCTGACGGCTAAGCTAGGTACTGTTATAAGAAACACATTTAAAAGCCCATTATCATCATAATAGGTCTCTAATAATGTCACTGCTGGAACATAGGCTGCTAGCTTTGAGAGGGACTAGTCACCATCACCAAGCGGGCCCAGTACGGGTTGGTAGGCGTCACATGTCACGAGTTTTGGTGTTAAGACATACCGGTTTCCTAACGATGTTTTCCTTCACCGTTTTGAGAGCTGAATTGATGAAATTATTTACACTAAATAAAGCACCTGTTGGTTACAAACCCACAATCTACAACTAGTACGTCGGGGCCGTTACCACAAGGCCACCACTGCTCTTTAAAGCCCAGAAGATGGCTAATGATCTCAACAACTAAGAAAATTAAATTTTATCCCAATTGGATGAAGTACTTTTCAGAATGACAGTTGTCGAGTACTGTCGTCATTCTGAAACATTCCTTATGTCATTGAATTAATATTAAATTTTCATAGTTGTTCAAATAATTTTGAACAGTTTGTTCGTCCTGATATTATTGACGCTGACTGTATAGTAGTTTGGATAGCAACACATCGCACTACAGAATTGCTAATTTGTTTATACATTTTTACACGAAAATTACCATCAATTCGTTACAGGCTTAAGAACTATACGCCATGATTCCCCCACACACTCAAACAAGAAGTAGTAGTACGGTAGGCCGCATGTCAGGTAACAAAAAACCAGTTTAAGATGGTCGTGTATTCTATGGAAACTCCGTACTACGCTAGGCCAGCTCAAGATCAGTGTGAATTTGCGGCCTACTGTATCTATATGCGTAGCCATGACAAATTGAACGCTCTTGAACTTTGGTTGGTTGATACATTTCACAAGCGCGCATCAATCAATGTAATTTAAATCTTACGACTATGAATATAAAAGTAAAAATGGCTGTACTTCATACTATGCGTATGTGATGTTTTTGTTTTATTCAAGATCATGTTAAGAGACAGAGATCGTCAGTTGTTTTTATCAAGGTCATCAGTAACCGAGTTTTTAGTTCGTGTGGAGAAACAAAGCAAGTAGTTTTGTATGAAATTATTTGGCAAACAACAAAAATGCAAAGTTTGTCAAATGTATTTTTATTGAATTCAAATGTATTTTTAGAAGCAGGATATATTGTTTTACCGATAACGAATAGCAACCACAACAACATTATCTCTCTTCCTGCCAATAATACAATAGTACCTATTTATGGTATTATTTTCATCCACATTATTATAAGTAATTTTTTTTAAGTTTGTGAGTATGTTTGTAGGAAATAATCTCTGGAACTACTAAGCAGATTTGAATATTTTTTTTTGCATTTGATAGCCTTGTTCTTGAAGAAGGTTATAGGCTAATGAACATCGCGCTACGACCATTAGGAGACGAGCAGTATGAAAAAACAAACAGTAAGTACGCCGAATGTTTACGATGTAATTCCGCGGGGGGGCGCTGCAATACGACGCGTCGGGTCCGAGGCCTCAATTTCACGCGAACGAAACGGCGGCCAGAAGCTAGTTCGCAATTATTACCTAAACCTATTGGTACCTTTAAGTAAGTAGTTACCTCATCATCATCATCATCATTTCAGCCGTAAGACGTCCACTGCTGGACTTAGGCCTCCCCCAATTTGGGGGGCTTTGCCATAATCGCCACGCTTGGCAGGCGGGTTGGCGATCGCAGTACGGTGGTAAAATACATAGAGAACGCTGCTGCCCATTCTCAAGTAAGTCCCTTAGTCGCCTTTTACGACACCCACGGGAAGAAATGGGGTAGTGTTATTCTTTACGTACGGCACCACACGGTATAACCTAGATCTCGTAAAATTAACACCTATTCGTGCCTCCGTAGGTATATGTCACAGACATGATTGAGTGTGGCTGAGGTGATAATATAAAAGTAAACATTTAATAAATAAGGTAGTAAATAAGATACCTATAACTTCCTTTGCAAGTTTTCTTTCGGATTTTTTTGAGGCCAAGGATATTCTATTTTTGGCTATAGAGAATATTTTAGGAGATCAAGCAGCTTTTTATCGTACTAAAGGCAAACTTGTAGTACAGTTCCATAGTTTATCACAAAACTCAGTTTTCATCTTCATCATCATTTCAGCCGAAAGACGTCCACTGCTGGGCATAAGCCTCCCCCAAGCACCGCCACTACAACGGATTCTCGCATCCAGCGGATTCCTGCGTTCACCCGGTCATCGGTCCATCTTGTAGGAGGCCTTCCAACGCTAAGTCTTCCAATACGCGGTCACCATTCCAGAACCTTCCGGCCCCATCGGCCATCTGTTCTGCGACCAATGTGCCCTGCCCACTGCTACTTAAGTTTGGTAATTCCTCGGCCTATGTCGGTTACCTTGTTTCTCCTACGGATCTCTTCATTTCTGATTCGATCGAGTAGGGAAACTCCAAGTATACCTTTCTCCATTGCCTTTTGGTGGACTTTCAGCCTTCTAATAAGGCCGAAATCAGTTTTATTTTAAATAAACTGGCATTTTATAAATACTAACCTAACCTGTATAGTAAAGAATAAAGTGTAAAGAATAGCACAACCCCATTTCTTCCCGTGGGTGTCGTAAGAGGCGACTAAGGGAATTACTAGAGAATAGACATGTCCAGCAGTGGACGTCTTTCGGGTGAAATGATGAACCTGTACTGTACTAACAAGATGCAAGCTAATTTGTATCCTTATTCCTAGTATCATAAAGTTCAATATCTTACCAGCTTGGAGCAAGCTCCTTGCGTCTTCCCTGGCCTTGTTCTGATCGACGTGGAAGCTCTCATCTCTGTTGCCCTGGAAACCACAACAGATAAAAGTTTTACACAACATTCAAACAAGTCTATGAAGATGTTTGTTCCTCAGTCACGTAAACGGTTCATAGGATTATGTTTTTATCCTGTGCGGAAAATTTTCGACCAACTTATTAACGCGTGCGGCGAAGGGTGTGAAGCGTGAAGGACGGGCGTTTTTAAGGGACTGTCTTATGACTGACTTATGTCGTGTGTACCAAGGTTTGTGAAATATATGAAAATTACCAGTCTCCGCTGATGGTTATAAACCGAACAGGTTATAATATAGGTACCTACGTGGCTAGTTCCCTTAGGATGCGAATGGAACCGTAGAAATAGGGCAACGGTTACAGTTAATGATAATCACCCGACTACGGCGAAGCAAAAAGGACGAATATGATTTCGTCCAGTATGTTCATCTGTCCCCTCAAAACTTCTAAACTTCTTATCATATTAGGTGATATGAACTTGTAATAAAATCTCTTTGGCTATACTATTTGTATCTGGCTGGTTTTGGTATCATTGAAAGTTTAAATTTTAAAGAACATAATTCCAAATTCAAATTAGGAAAATGTGTGATTTTCATTTGTTTTTCGTACCGTCAAGATGAGTGAATCTAATGAAGAAATTCGATACATTTTAAAATTTTACTACAAAAAAGGTAAAAATGCAACGCAAGCCGCGAAAAAAATTTGCGATGTTTATGGACCTAGTGTAGTGTCTGTGAGAGTAGCACAAATTTGGTTTAAGCGTTTTCAATCCAGAAATTTTGATGTCAAAGATGCACGTCGCTCTGGTCGCCCTATTACGGATAAAATGGATGCCATTTTTGAAAAAGTGGAGCAAGATCGGCATACCAGTAGTTACGACTTAGCTGAAGAACTGAAAATTGACCACAAAGCTCGACATTTGGGTACCTCACGAGCTCACTGAAAGAAACCTAATGAACCGTGTACTCATTTGTGATTCTTTATTACGACGTAATGAAACTGAACCATTTTTGAAGAAGCTGATAACTGGTGATGAAAAGTGGATCACGTATGACAAGAACGTGCGAAAAAGGTCGTGGTCAAAGGCCGGTCAGGCTTCACAGACTGTGGCGAAACCCGGGTTAACTCGCAACAAGGTGATGCTGTGTGTGTGGTGGGATTGGAAGGGCATTATTCATTATGAGCTGTTACCACCAGGCAGGACCATCGATTCTGAACTCTACTGCGAACAACTGATGAGATTAAAGCAAGAAGTTGAGAGAAAGCGGCCGGAATTAATCAACAGAAGAGGTGTGGTTTTTCATCATGATAACGCTAGACCTCACACATCTTTAGCCACCCAACAAAAATTAAGAGAGTTTGGCTGGGAGGTGTTAATGCATCCGCCGTATAGTCCTGACCTTGCACCTTCAGATTTCCACCTGTTTCGGTCTCTTCAGAATTCTTTAGGCAGTGTCAGGTTAACATCACGAGAGGACTGCCAAAACCACTTGTCGCGGTATTTTGACCAGAAGTCCCAAAATTTCTATAGCAATGGGATAATATCCCTACCTACAAGATGGCAAAAAGTTATCGAACAAAATGATACCTACATACTTTAGTTAAATGTAAATAAACTTTATTAAAAAATGTTTTGAATTTTCTTAAAAAATGCGAAGAAACTTTTTCCCCAACCTATTAATTTGACAAATGACGTATCATTAGTGGCCTCTTGATTAGACAATCTGGTTGTATGTTATGTGACATCTCATTAAACTGAAGTGTTACACAAAAAGTGACCATAAAACCGTGGACGTATGCCACTTTCTCCAGCAAACTAGCATACGAGCACGGATATCAGATGAGAATATTTTTTGTTTCATGTTTTTTAAAGCGATATTTCCAACAGTCGCGTTTTTTTTCCTCTCTGCTGAGTAGTAGAATGGAGCACAAACAAACCAACATGAGGGACCACTTAGATAGATTTAGAAGTGATTTTCCATGAAGTGTCTACGATATTGACAAATAGGTACATTTAAAGACAGATACACAATGTTTTTTTCTTTTTTATTGTCAGTGGTGATAATTCTGTTGTGCACCAATTCAACTTAGTTTAGGCTATTGGTATCTTTTTCCTTCTAATGAAACAAGAAAGAGACAAGTAAATAGAGTTGTCGAATTTAGTTGAACGTGACTATGACGTACTAAATTCATTGCTTAAAATTACGCCAAATTCAAAGCAACCAAGACGTAATTTTTGTTTGACAGTTCTAAATGTAAGAGATAGCTTTACTGTTAGTTAAGGTGGAAACCAAAGAAAATGGGCGCCAATGTCATATTTAACCATGAAAACTGAAAACTATTTCATTATTCGAAGCTCTATTTACTGTGCAACAAAGATCATTTGGCGCTTGACTGACGCCGACAAGGCGGCGCTGACGGTAAAAAAATGTCCGGTTGTTTCATGAAACGTATTGAAAAAAAAAAACATGACAATTTGTCACCTCTTCATCTTCGTTTAAACACACACCGCCAGTGTGTAATGACAAACATTTAAAAGAGTATAACTTAGGCGGTTTCTTCATGTTGAGAGGATGAATGAAGGACGGCTTACAAAAGGTATTTACAAGGCAGATGATAATGGAAACGCCGGGAGGTGACGCCCTAGGAGGAAATATAGAGACCTTATTGGTGATATTCTTCAGAAAGGTCAGGTGCTTACTACTCTCAACCGGCGTGCATTTATGACCTAAACGAGGCAAGAGGAGTATGTATGTGTGGATCGTACCTGGTGGTGTTCCGTAGTTTCTGCCCACCCAAATGGGAAAATGTCATGAGTTTTTTGTATGTATGTAAGATTGCGGTGTTAATTCCGACTTTGGCCACGCGCCAAAAAGTCCTAATACAGCTATAGTTAAAACAAACAATATTTACCACACACAGTGACGTCATTAGCCGCTTGAAGTTTCCAGATGTGTCACCACGCAGATCGTCTTCGAGGAGATTCCCGTACACTGGAAAGAAAATATGATTGAATTAATTATGTCAATAAATATTAACCGCACCTGACGTTCGAACAAAAAAAAGCACGTGTATCGCGATCTCTTCGGTAGAAATTTCAACGTCAAAGCTTAGGTGAGGTAATTCTAGTCGATGCTAGAGATTGACAGCTCTTCGCTCTTTATTTATTTATTTTTTGGATGGGAAATCGTCAAATGACTTCTCCCGCTCTGGGCGGAGCGGAAGGGCGTGTCAGACTAAAACCCACCCGTGTTCCTTCAGTTGCCGATATGCCAGGGCCACGGTAACTCTTTCGAACGAATCTCGCGACCCTGGCAAGAGCTCTTCGCTCTTCGCGCTCGGTTAATTTTCTTACAGAATAAATCGGATGTTGTAAAGATATCACACATCATGGCTTCAGTAAATTTTCCTACAGGTAAACAATTATAAATGGACTGCAGTGCTGTCGAATTAATCTTTGTGGAATATATTTAAACAGCTTTTGCCCGCGACTTCGTCCGCGTAAATGTCGGTTATTACGGACGCAGACGAAGTCGCGAAAATAAAAATACGTAGGCGTTTTCATGTATTGTTAGCCTGACATATAACCGCTAACATTAGAATAAAATCTATTTGCACCTGAAGAGCAGCATTCTATTTTAAGTCAATTTATAAACAAAACTTGTGTGGCAATCCATTGTTTCAGAGATAAAACAAGGTCATGTCAAGATAGAAGTCAACATGGATAAAATTGAACACCGAGCCGTAATTAAATTTTTAACAAAAGAGGGTACAGCACCACAACAAATAAAAATGCGTATGGATGCTGTATACGGAGAGTCTGCGCCTTCATATGCGACTGTCAAAAATTGGGCTAAGCTCTTTCGTTGGGGACGAGACCGACTTGAAGATGTTCCCCGTGATGAGGTCCCTCCACTGCAGTCACTCAAGAAAATATCGCATTAATGGAAGAAATAGTACTGAGCGATAGGCGCCTTAAATTAAAAGAAATAGCTGCACAGTCAGGGCTATCTGTAACATCAGTTTATCGCATCCTCCATGATCATCTCTGTATGAAAAAAGTTTCTGCAAGGTGGGTGCCGAAAATCCTTAGCGCTGTTCAAAAACAAAGACGGGTAGACTGCTGTCAGCACTTTTTGGAATTATGTAGCGGAAAAGAGAAGGAAGTTATTGAGTCCATTGTTACTGGACACGAAACAATGGTCCTACACCATGATCCTACTACGAAGAGGGAGTCAATGGAATGGCGCAAAAAGGGTGAGCCGGCGCCTAAGGAGGCGCGTGTCACTAAGAGCACCCGAAAGATCATGGCATCCATATTTTGGGATTCCCAAGGAATCTTAATGATTGATTTTGTAGAGCATAATAAAGCAGTTAATGCTGAGTATTATGCTAGCCTGTTGAGACAACTTCGTCAAACAATTACTGAAAAACGTCCCGGCAAAATGTCTCGCGGAATTTTGCTACTGCACGACAACGCGCCAGTCAATACCGCTGCAGTTGCTAAGGCTGTGCTGTTCACGAGTGTGGGTTCCAAGAGCTCGACCATCCACCTTATAGCCCTGATCTGGCTCCAAGTGACTATTTTCTGTTTGCAAAATTAAAGAAGGACCTTTGAGGACACAAGTTTAACACCGACGAAGAAATGCTGTCCGCAGTTTTGGGTCATTTTGAAGGGAAATCTCCAGACAATTTTTTCAACGGGTTAGAAGCTCTAATCAAGCGATGTAAAAAGTGTGTAGAGATTGACGGAGCGTATATAGAAAAATAATAAACAGTTTGTTTTTGTTTTCTTGTTTCTTCTACCTTAGGCTAAGAATACCTGAAAACGCCTACGTAGGCCTATGTCCTTTCTTGGGGTTCAAACTTACCCTACACCAAATTTCATCAAAATCGGTTCAGTGGTTTAGTCGTGAAAGCGTAACAGACAGACAGAGTTACTTTCGCATTTATAATATTAGTATAGATTGAAGAAAAAGACTCGGATGCTGTTTTCGACATAATTGGCTACCTAGGATCATACTAATTGGTCCGTAGGAAGATGACAAAATAAAAAATATCTCGTCTAAGTTATTTGTTTTTCTATCTACTGTCCATGTAGGTTAAAGGCATAGACGGAAGGAGAATGAAACGAGTATGCTGAGACGGATAGATCATGTTGAGAAGAGCAAAAGCTATTTGCAGAGCAGATGTGAGTGGAAACGATTGGAGGTGACGCCCCAGAAGGACAGTACGTTTTTAGTGATGTTCTTCAGAAAGGTCAGGAGCATATTACTCTTTACCTGAGTCCCGAGTCTGAATGTTAACGTTAAAGATGTAAGAATAAAACAAATAAAATAAGGTGGCGTTCTGTAGTTTCTGCCTCATCATTTCAGCCGTAATACGTCCACTGCTGGACATAGGCCTCCCCCAATTTGGGGGGCTTTGCCATAATCGCCAAATTGGGCCGCTTGGCAGGCGGATTGGCGATCGCAGTATGGTGGTAAAATGCATAGAGAACGCTGCTGCCCATTCTCTAGTAAGTCCCGTAGTCGCCTCTTACGACACTCACGGGAAGAAATGGGGTGATGCTATTCTTTACGTCCGGCACCACACGGTAGTTTCTGCCTACCCTCATGGGAAGAATCATCTTAGATTCTGTACGTAAACATCACAGATGAGACATTAAATAGGCTCCGTCGCGTCTGGTGCAAAAATAACAGCGACGTAACTTGTGTAGACATAATATTGGAACATTGCCAAAAAGCCTTCAATACTTTGGCAAGTTCGGCACACCCAGAGCTCAATGTTAGTCAGTGATATTCCTATCACTGTCACACTAGCGTCAATTTACAAGAGGAAGACAGAGACGGGAACATGTCTTAGTCGCAGCACGAGCTAAAACAACCAACCCGTTGTCAACCTTGCCGTTTAGCTAGTGTTTTTAGCATTAAAGAGATTCTGTCATATCGGTTAACAATTAGTTTTTAGTCAAGTGTTGAAATCAAAATAATTATGAGCAGAAGCGACTTTACATGGTATAAGTTTCCCTAAATCTTTTCCAGTTCTCCACGGTACATGGCAACCAGCTTTAGAGCTGGCTGGTGGTGGGATCTTGAGCCTACCAAACAGGATCCTTATTATTGAAGAAGTATCTCTCACAGATGAAGGCTTTGGTAGTCCTATCGAGTGCAATCACTGCGTGTTCAGGGTTTTAAATGTCCTGCCAGGGTCGCCGATTTGTAAGGAGTAACCGTGGCCCCGGCACAGTTTTAGTAAGTAAGTCTGACACGCCCTGACAGAAGTCATGAGATGTATTCCCAATCAGATTTTTTTTTAACTAGTGCAAACGAGTAGAACATAGAAAAACAAGCAGAAAAAGGGTTTTAAAGGGTTTTTAGGGTGGGGAAAAACAGTTTTATTCAACCTACAGAAAATAGAAAATGAAAAACCCTAAAAAATTGAAAATAAATAATAGTTTAAAAAAACAAAAAAACACGCTTCCACTGAAAACCAAACTAAAAAGTACAAAATAATGGAAAAAAACGTATATAAAAACCTTAAAAAGCACCCCACGCTTTTTTTCCATTATTTTGTACTTTTTAGTTTGGTTTTCAGTGGAAGCGTGTTTTTTTGTTTTTTTAAACTATTATTTATTTTCAATTTTTTAGGGTTTTTCGAATTTTGAGACGTATGTCAGCGTAGTTTGTGACGTATGTCAGCGTAGTTTTCGAAGACAGTTTTTTTGCTGTCCTGGTAACCCTGGCAAGGATAATGACACAAATTTATGAAATTATTGCATTGTCATCGGTCCTTGACAGGTGTGCAAAGTTTGAATGAAATCTGGTCGTTTAAAGTGGGTCAAAATCGCGCTATAAGGAGTCGGTTACAATCAAACATACTAACATACAAGTGAAGCTAATATAAAGCGTGTAATAAATAAAGTTTGCATTGCATATTATATTATTAACAATGAATGACTAACGTTTTTATTTATCATATCGTCTGAATTCCTCGATGTGACGTCACTATTTGGAGGTCTGCCCATCCCGTAGAAATACAGGGAACTTTAAATCTGTTGTAATAAGATTCTTGGAATTTCACGTCATGGGATTTATCATCTCAATGTTTTCGCAGTAGTCAAGCTTTCTAATAAGTACTTCAGACTTCTGTGTGGAGTTCCTGAGATCATACTTTTACGCAAGTCTGTCTCTAGTTAGTATGTTTTATTCCATTATCAGTTTCATTTATTTCGTTTATTTATTTTTATACATGTTTGATACATTTCTAAATATTTTTAGAAAAAGAAACTTACAAGAAAACATTAAAAATATAAAAAAAATAGTGGACCGCCGGTATCGGGAGCAGGGTCCAAGTTATCGGTGGTTAGGGCTCCAGAGACAGGACTCTCCTGAGTAATGCCTTCTTAATCAGGCTTTTGATCCACCCGCCTAACGAGAGCCTCGACAGATGATCGAGGGTCTCGGCCATCAGTCCTTTGGCTGATACGGCAATCGGCACAATGACCGCCGAGTCTACATTCCACATGTCAACAACCTCGTGTGCTAAGTCGAGATATTTAATCGTCACATTTATTATTGTTAGAATTTGTTTTTATTATTGTTATTCGTCGAATAACTACCAGGCTTTTGGCTATTTGGAATTAGTATAAAATGTTTTTTTTTACAAGTAGCTATTGCCCGCAATTTCGTCTGCGATTCAAAATAGAAACTGGCATATGGTCTACCCATGTGGCACTACAGGCATACAGTCAAACAAACATACAAAAATATAAATCGTTTTTCGTCATATTAGCTTTAGATGTGCGTCTTGTTTGGGTGTAAATTTTTGTTTTTTCTTAAATACAGTATAGTCTTGTTTCGATTCGTTTAACTTCAACCGGTTGGTTGATGGTGTTACTGTGGTATGCACGATTAAAATATTTAATTAAGAGCCACAGCTATGGAATCCGTTCTATTAAGGAGCAACCAGATGTTTTTAATTATTGATACTGTTCTATTACATAAGAATTAGGCTTTAATACATTAGCCAGTCCCCTCCCCCCGGTGTTAACTGATAACTAATCTTCATTTGTTGTAACATGATTGGTAGTGACGCGGAACTCGTAACCCAAGGCTACTTTTGACAGCCCATTAAGCAAAAAATACTGTTGAATCATAAACATAGCTCCAAAAAAGCCACGATCTTCTCTGACGTCATAATGACTTAACATTGATATTTGGCAACGATCCAAATATTGTTCAGGTTTTTACAAAACCAAAGCCTATTTTCTACTAAATAAATCGGCAATATAGCGGAACTGTGTGACCCCATAGCGCAAACTTTGTCGTTCGTACTATTTTAATGAGCCTAGATAACCTTGAGAAACTAGTTTGTCTAATGATATAACTATAACCATCACATTACTATGATAGCAATTAGAGAACGATGAGTAAGAAAGAAAAAAATACAGTCATTTTGTTCGTATAAATAAGACAATTATCTATACAGACTGTTGTGAGCAAAACTACGATATTCAACTGTTTATCTGAACCGATGCTCGGAACCTCTACGACAGAGTATGGATTTTATATCGGTAGACTCAATATTTCTGAAAATTTGGAACTGTGCCCAACACTGAAACAAACCATTAGTCTAGAAAAACAATCGGACCCGGCTTCGGTACTTGAATACCACAATGTTCCTTGTAAATTCATAAAATATTTAATACTTTTTGAAGCACCTGCCGTGCATTTAACTCGTCGAATGTCTTAATTAGAGACACAATAGAAAGACAATTGCTTATGTCGCACTGTGTAACATAAGACATTCGAGAGGTGGCAGTTTTCTAGCCAATATTGTCGAGTTCTAAACGCTGAAAGTAACCATAAGCTTAATCATAGAATTGAATAGAATAGAAATTATCTTTGTTCAAGTATCATATGACTCAAAAACGATTAGTAAGACTTACAACTACAGCAGTAAGAACTGATAGTTCACACAAATAGTAACGGATCACCATTGTGGCAACCCATGTGAGATGGCTCAACAGCAACCCACAAAAACACAGTCTAGGCGACTTGAAATCATGCTTAGAATACTGTTGGAGCTGCTCCATACCCTGCACCCTATGAAAGCGCACATTTGCTCATGGTGGTGTAGAGACACATTCTAAATACAAATCTGCGAACATCCCCGACCTTTGATTAAAATAAATTTTATTTTAATCAAAGTCCCCGACGCATTAAAGAAGCGGGGAAGCCACACCGAGACATCCAAAACCCTATATTATACTGAACGCGGAGAGCGCTGTACGATCTTAGCAAGAAAAGTATAAAGTGCGATAAGAAACGGACCTCTTTTTCAATTTTTACTACCGTTTAAGACTGTAGATGTCAGTTTTAGTATATTTAAATCCAACAGAGGTACCGATTAACTTTAATCGTAGGAATCTTTTCATAAAATTACATCTTTTACAGTTATCAGTGTAAAGCACAATTGGACTGAATCGGAACAGTTAGAACCGTGTTATTTTAGGCGCGTTCGACGGAAACCGTTCATTACGTAGACCATCACACGTCCAAGGACTCGTGTGCAGAGAAACTTCCAAGTTTCATACCAATTTACGCCATTTCATACCAATCGTGGACAGTTGGATGTGATTGGTTGTATCCTCTGTTAGATTATAATACTTGGTTTCTCGTGAACTGGATGTGAATTAAATGTACTGGTACTGGCTGTTTTTCTGTGTGTTCATGTTCCCATTTCATTGCTCACGTGATAACAGATAATTCTTTTTTAAACAAACAATATTATTGTTAAACAAAATTTTTTCTTTTACTTTTTTTTGTTTCGTTATTTTTAGTTTGTGTTTCACCAACTGTATCCATATAAGCTTTATTATTTCTTTAAGTTTGTTTTTGTAAGGGCAGTACCAACACATTCAAATTCCTCTAGTATTCTACCTTGTATGTTGTCTATAAAAGTATGAAACAGGAAAAATCTTGTTAAAATGTTGTTGACAGCCAGTTGGTACCTACGTATGTATTATTGGTAGTATCTTTATGTAGCCTGTAGCCACCTTGTTTTTACAACCAATTTTCTTAAATGAACTGATGAGGCTAGGTTCAACTCGTCGCAAAATCATCTGCTTAGCCTTTTGCCAACTATGTAGGGGTCAGCTACCAGTCTGACCAGATGCAGCTGAATACCTGTATTTTACATGGAGCTATTGCCTAACTGATCTCCGCAACCCAGTTACTGGGTAATAAGATACCATTTGGTAAGACTGGTTGTCAGACTTCTGGGCTCCTGACGACCTGTAAGCGGCTGTCAAAGATGCACAAATAACAGCCCGGACCACGGCTGCACGGCTGCACGTGTGGTGCCGGACGTAAAGAATAACACCACCCCATTTCTTCCCGTGGGTGTCGTAAAAGGCGACTAAGGGACTTACTAGAGAATGGGCAGCAGCGTTCTCTATGCATTTTACCACCATACTGCGATCGCCAACCCGCCTGCCAAGCGTGGCGATTATGGCAATGCCCCCCAAATTGGGGGAGGCCTAAGTCCAGCAGTGGACGTCAGACGGCTGAAATGATGATGATGACCACGGCTTAGCGTGCTTTCCAAGGCACACAGAGGAGTCTTGGCATGGAAAGATGGTCACCCATCCATAAACCAATCGCGGAAAGCGTAGCTTAACCTAATCGTTCTATGCGGCTGTTATCACTTAGCGACAAGCCCCTCTAAGATCATCGCAACAACCGACGGCAAATATTACAAACTTCATTCACTGTTTACACGATCGTGCGAGATACAAGGTTTTACGATGACAATGAACGCAGTCTGACCCTAGCCTAGTTGTAACTACACGTCACAATAATTATATCAATGAAGTACAGACGCCAGCACGTCAAGTTACCCGAAACTGTCATTTTTACCCAATCAATCTTGAACCTTATCCTTAAGCAATAAAGTTGAAAATCGAATAAAGACATTTGGCAGATTGTAAAAGCATTGTGTGCTGGCGTCTGTACATTGAGTGCAATTTATTTATCAACAGTTACACACCCACTCAGAATGCGCTTGTGTAGGTTCCTACTTGGAAATAACAAGTGGCAGAAGTGACTAACTAGTACACACGGCTACATATCAAGCTATAATTTCCAGTTTTAGCAGACCTCGCAATGCATCGGCTTTTCAGACAATGAGAAGTCAGCTTATACTGGAAATAAATAGCATGATTTGCCACCGTGCGTACTAAGTACCCATATGTAGAGAATTATTCGTGCTTTGTTACTTACAAAGAGGCCCTTTCCTCGATGTAACATGTCTTAGATAAATTACAAGGTTACGTAAAAAAAAAAAAACTGGCCAAGTGGGAGTCGGACTCGCGCACCGAGGGTTCCGTACAAACCTGCAGGTATTCACGGTTTATGCAGAAGGTTTATGTTTATGAAATTAAATGTTTAAAAAAATATATATATATTTGAGTTGACTGAATGAAAGGTAAATTGTGGTTTACGATTTATGACGTATTAAAAAAAAAACTACTTACTAGATCTCGTTCAAACCAATTTTCGGTGGAAGTTTATATGGTAATGTACATCATATATTTTTTTTAGTTTTATCATTCCCTTATTTTAGAAGTTACGGGGAGGGGACACACATTTTACCACTTTGGCAGTGTCTCTCGCGCAAACTATTCAGTTTAGAAAAAAAAACCGGCCAAGTGCGAGTCGGACTCGCGCACCGAGGGTTCCGTACAAACCTGCAGGTATTCACGGTTTATGTATTAGGTTTATGTTTATGAAATAATTTTTTTTTTTTAATTTTTATATTTGAGTTGACTGAATGAAAGGTAAATTGTGGTTTACGATGTATGACGTATTAAAAAAAAACTACTTACTAAATCTCGTTCAAACCAATTTTCGGTGGAAGTTTACATAGTAATGTACATCATTTATTTTTTTTAGTTTTATCATTCCCTTATTTTAGAAGTTACGGGGGGGGGGACACATTTTACCACTTCCGAAGTGTGTCTCGCGCAGACCATTCAGTTTAGAAAAAATTATATTAGAAACCTCAATATCATTTTTGAAGACCTATCCATAGATACCCCACACATATGGGTTTGATGTTTTTTTTTTTTGTTTTTGAGTTTCAAATTCTATGTATGGGGGGAACCCCAAATATTATTGTTTTTTTTTTTCTATTTTTGTGTGAAAATCTTAATGCGGTTCACAGAATACATCTACTTACCAAGTTTCAACAGCATAGCTCTTATAGTTTCGGAAAAAAATGGCTGTGACATACTCGGACAGACGGACAGACAGACATGACGAATCTATAAGGGTTCCGTTTTTTGCCATTTGGCAACGGAACCCTAAAAACTGTATGTGCGAGCGACACATCAGATATCAAAGTACTTTTACGCCTATCAGCACGCGTGTGAAAGTAGTCCTGTCTTTCTGTTACCTTTCCGCGCCTTAACGGATGAACGAATTTTGATAAAATTTGACAATGACGTGACCATGACCAGCGGGGCTAGCACGACCTTCTTTGATAGGCTTGTATCACACATTTTCATCTCAGTTTGGGAACAAAAACCGTGATAAAATGTGTGACTCAAGACTCTCACAAAGGCCTGTCACGTGCTTGCCCCGCTGTGTGAGGATATATAACACTTTTTATACCCGTAGTACCAACCCTATTGCTTAAGGTATAAGAGTGAAAAGCGATTGGCCGTGGTGAAGCCGCAGGAAAAAGTTAATAATAAAATGTATCAATACTCACTAGCTGTGTAAGTCTGTTTGATGACGTTGATCTCATGGTTGGACATGGTGCACATGACCTCAATGAGGACATCCTCGTCAGTGCCGATGCCAGCGATGGCATCATGGAGTTCCTTGCTGTAGAACTGTGGTAGAGGAGTCATGAGGGCGACCAGGAGGTCTTCAAACTTGCCAGTGGTTTCACTCTTCAAATCTGCCACTAGGTCCTGGTGAGATAAATTTACATTATGAATTTAAGGGCGTATTTTTGAAGGTCTAAACTTTGGAAATATGCAAAACAAAAACAAAAAACGACTATTTCAAATTTCTAGACTAGAATATCCCCTTAAAGATAAGGCTTTTTTCGCAATTTAACCTAAGTACCTATGCAAAGAAAAAACATTTTTCGATGGCCGAAGATCAATTGCCTTGCGGATATGTTTTTGTAATTTCTCGTGGAACATGGATATTTTTTTAGGAATTTTCTAAAACTTAACGTCAGTCGTTTGGTTGCCTTGATATGCATATCAGTGTCATTTAACATTTTGAACAAAGAAAGAATAACGTAAAAAAAAAATTCATTCATTTTTCAATAGCCATCTAATTTTTAATTTGTCCCTGTAGGTATATAAAAATATTAAACACATGGTTGGAGACCTCTCGCTAACTTTTCAGCCTTGATGGGATGTGGTCCCATGAGAATACTGAAAGCCTATTAATTGAAAGATAAACTCTATACAAGATGCAGTTTTGAACCTGCAAAACATTTCAGGAGGTTGTTATGAGACTCGTAAATAATCATATAACAATACGATACCAAATCAATAATCAATAATACTTTTTATTTTAGATTTTTCAATTTTATTGTTTTTCAGAATAACTCTGGATGGAGAGCGCGGCTTTGGATCTATGAAAAAAATGTCGGGTGCGTTTGTTTGTGTGTGTGAAAGCGCAGTTTAAGGACACGTACAGACTGGCCGCGTTTTAGAAAAGGGAGTTCACACTTACCGATTTCCGTAAATAAGAATAAAATGAAAAAAAAATACCTGCCCATTTTATTGTTGATTCGGGTCGAGAATCACTAACATAATTACCTCCTGAAATGTTTTGCAGATCTTAAACTGCACCTTGTATACATAGCGAGTTCTATCCAAGAATAGCGAAGATGCTTACAAACATAGTACGTATTTCTAAGAAAACCGATCAATACAACGAACTAGTGGGTACAATCGTTTCTGTATCGAATGTGGTCAGCTGACCCGAATCTGTGAGTCTATGTCATTTATACTGATGCTTACATGGGTATCTGTATACCCGTACGTAAACAATGTGGGTTGGGATCGATAAGTACGGTGACGTCGTGTCTCGAATACGAATTCCAACGCGCCATTTCCTCGAAATCTTGTTATTTCAAAAAACACTACAAAGCCAAAATTAACTAATTTTGGAAGTCGGTGTCTTAGGATCTGTATTTAAGGTTTTTTTGCCACCGACTTCCGAAATTAAAGTTATTTTTGACTCTGTAGTGTTTTTTTTTTAAGGATGTCGGTTGTTATTTTTTTGTAAAAAGTTTTTATTTTTAACTTTTTAGTTATGGTTGATACCCCGCACTAATCTAATCGCGTTATTTGTTCATTTGTCACGCAAATACTTAACGCAAATTTAAGACTTATACGGTTTTCACATGGATTTCATAGTCCGAATGGGACTAAATTAAAATGGGACCATTCGGGAATCACCAGCTTTCAAATAAAAAAAAGAATCATCAAAATCGGTTCACCCAGTCCAAAGTTATGAGGTAACAAACATTTTTAAAAAAATACAGTCGAATTGATAACCTCCTCCTTTTTTTGAAGTCGGTTAAAAATACTTTTGATCTATATTGAGATTTACAAAAACATTTTTTTTTAATTATTAATACGAATAAGTACGTAGTAGTAGTAAGGCAACGCGTATAAAAGACTGATGACCGAAAACATACAATGATAGGCATATTATTTATCTCCTTTATTTTCATTAAATATAAGCACATTTACCTGTTTTTTTTTAATAAAAATATTTCGTAGTCCAAATCAGCTAGTGATAGCCATAATATTTTTAGGTACCGACTTCTAGTATGGTAATCGTTGATAGCATGGTTCGTTGGAGTAACACCAAGTGGCACGGACGTAAAAATATCGTGGTTCTATTTTATCGCGCACTGGAATTTCAACTGTCGGTGTTATACCGACAGATGAAAATCCAACGGAGTGCATAGTGCATCCCAGTGCGACGAAAAAACACACTGTTAGAAAACTCTCGGCGTTTTTTTTTTTTTTTTTTGTGGGAGGGAAATCATCAATTGATGTCTCTAGCTCTTGGATGGAGTGGAAGGGCGTGTCACTCTTTCTGACTAAAACCCACCCGTGTTCCTTCAGTTACCCTTAAGCCAGGGCCACGGTACCTCTTTCGAACAAATCTCGCGACCCTGCTATGGTTTGATGATCCAGCCACGAAAAAATCGCGCCACGACTTTCTAAGTCCGTGGACTTAAGATCATAGATTTAAATCAGGTCAAACCCTGGCCATTTGATTGGCCTACAATCACTACACGGAACTTCAGAGAAAAAAGTAAGTTAATATTGCATATTTTCATAATAAACCACAATGTTTAGTTGGAATAGCACCTATCGCGTTTACTAGGCCACGTATGCATAATTATACATAATACGGCGAGGCCATTGTAACAAGAGTTTAAATGCAAACTACAATAGCTAGCTTGGTGTTCTAGAATTCTTGAATTTCACCCTTCACGCTTCTTTGCGAATCCTGGGCAAGCCTTGTTACTTTCGAAATAAGGTTTTAGTTCGTATGTAAAAATATCTTGACAGTATTTTCAGCTTTTTTTTTTTAATCAGATTTTTTCGCATCCTAGGGCCCAGCGCACACCGCTGGAGGCACGGCGGAGCGCATTTTCTTGAAACGCGCGGGCGGATTCCACGGCCCCCGGCGCCAAGAGCCCTTGAGATCTCTCGAGAGTGGTAGTGCGGCGGAGCGCAGAGTGGTAGTGCGGCGGACCGCAGAGTGGTAGTGCGGCGGACCGCAGAGTGGTAGTGCGGCGGAGCGCAGAACAGCACGGCGGCGACTGGAACAGTCGCGCACATGCTCTTGTAGTAGCTTGAAGGCGCTCCGACCACCGCATTAACCTAATTAACCTGGATGATAATAATAGGTAATTCCAATGTTCAATTTATTTTCCTATTAATAAGTACCTAAGTACTAATACAGAGATAATAATTAGCGGGAAAACAGTAGACTATACATTTTCAGTCTAAGTAAGGATAGTTTGCATTCGGCTCCCTTTGGCCGTATAGAAGTTCGCTTCGAATTAATATCTCACCTATCACCATCATCATCATTATCATTTCAGCCGAAAGACGTCCAATGCTGGACATAGTCCTCTCCCAATACGTGGGGGTTTTCTAATAACAAAACGCTTGGATAGATGTTTTCCTAGTTTTACTTGTTTGGTACCCCAACAGGCCAACATGTATCTAATGGACAGAGGGGTTAACGCAACTCACTAACCTTACGAATGGCTTTTTTTTTGGATGCGAAATCATCAAATGACTTCTCCCGCTCTGGGCGGAGCAGGAGGGCGTGTCAGACTTTTACTGACTAAAACCCACCAGTGTTCCTTCAGTTGCCCATGTGCCAGGGTCACGGTATATCTTTCGAACATTCTCGCGACCCCGGCAGGCATCGGTCCTAGCAGACCCTTTCAGTGCTGCTGACATCTCTTTGAGGTGCGCGTGGAACACTACGCGCCGTCAACCTGAGCCTGGTCCTTACCGGGCGGCGAGCTACCCATTGCTCGCCGCTCGAAAGCTCGCGCCTACGGTGGCCGGGAGTCAGCTATCGACTCCCGGCGCCCGGGTCGTCTCCTCCTGCGGCGGCTAGGGACGTGACGGCGCAGAGACTGCCACTCCTTCACACGCCCCGCCTCCTCCTTCGCGAGCATTACTGTTTCGCAGGAGGTGACGGCTTCCCATGGCCTCTCGCTCCGTACCATGGCTCGCACCAGGGCCGGACGCGAGAGGTCGCCGCCGCCGATCGCCTTCACGAGGTACGAATGGTTTTCATTTTAACAGTTCAACAACATTCAAGCACACTCACACATCCACACACCCACACAATCACCCATACACTACATCTACTAACATTCTTCTCACATACTTAACCTAGATTTTAATCAAAATAAATAAACTATAAATGTCGTATGATTCCCTACATTCTGTCAGCGCGCCTAGTAGGTACATAATTTATGAAATGAAAATGTAAAGGGGTGGGGGATTCTGGTGTCCTGAAACACAGGCCACGAGCCTAGCTTAGGCACCAGTCTCCCACAATATATACTTACCTGAATTGTGTACCATTATCGAATCAAATCAAATCAAAAGTCATTTATTCAAACTAGGCTGAGAGTCAGCACTTTTTGAACGTCAAAGTTACATGAGACAGTCCCCCCAAAACGCCCGCCCTTCGACACTTCCTAGTGCTTTAGCTGGGAAGAAGTGGCGGAACAAACTCCCCAGCAGCACTGCTGTCTGTTAAGTTAGAAGAACTTGATTCTATACAATATTGTATACGTTATTAATATAATAAAACAAAACATACATTATTCGCCATATGTCAGCTAGCACACGCCAATATACCAACAAAACATTGAAAACTAAACTCAAGCTGAAATAAATAATGAAACAAAATCGTAAACAGAACTTAAAACCTTACTATAGCTTCCAGGCATAAAGGGCGTGCCCGCTTACATATACAACGATGCAAATGATACATATACACAATAAATGAAATTAAAAGAAAATAAATTAACAAAAGCAGTTAAATAAAAAAATAATTATATGAACTACCCATATAAACTGTCAGTGTGTGAGTTACAGTAATTACAGAATGTAAAACAGTGTCATAGAAGAAAAAATAAATATTATCTACACAATTAAGTTAGCATCTAGTTTGATAAACTCTAAGACTGTCCTATGGAGCGAGACCAGCATGTTTCCAAGCGTTCTTATCTTGGATGTAGTCCTCTAATTTGTAATAAGCTCGTTTACAAAGTGTACTTTTAATATGACTTTTAAACCTCCTTTCATTTAATTGCAAAAGGTATTTAGAAAAAAATATCAGAAGGTATTTTGTTGTAACATTTAACACAGTACCCCATAAAAGATGTATGTACTTTTGCTAATCTGAAAAATGTTTGATCTATCTTGTCTTTATTTCTAGTATTAAAATTATGTCTATCGCTTATTTTATTAAAAAGATGTAGATTTTTTCTTACATACATAATATTTTCGTAAATGAATTGGCAAGGTACCGTCATAATATTAATCCTTTTAAATAGTTCCCTGAGGGATTAGCCGCGACATAACTTATAAATGGCTCTGACAGCTCGCTTTTGCAAAATAAAAATGGATTCAATGTCAGCAGCCCTACCCCACAGTAAAATGCCATACGACATAATGCTGTGGAAGTAGCTAAAATAGACCAAACGCGCGGTTTCTACATCTGTTAACTGTCTTATCTTTCTAACAGCATAAGCGGCCGAGCTTAACCGCCCCGCAAGAGATGTTATATGAGGTCCCCATTGTAATTTCTCGTCTAGCGTGATTCCTAGGAAAACCGTTTGATCAATAAATTCCAGTTTTTCCCCATTCAATAAGATGTCACATTCGCTACCTCTGACATTAGGCAATTGAAATCTAATGCACTTGGTTTTTTTTTTATTAAGTACCAAATTATTTACCGTAAACCAGTCTTGGACCTGAAGAATGCAGTTATTGACGTCGTCAAGATTTTGAGACCGTCTGTCGATTTTAAATATCAATGATGTGTCATCTGCAAATAACACCATCTTCGGTTGGTTTGGAAGTAGATGGGGTAGATCATTAATGTATACTAAAAAGAGGAATGGACCCAATATCGAGCCTTGAGGAACGCCCATTGCCATTTCAGACCCCAATGAGTTTACGCCGTTTACTTGGACTTTGACCGTTCTATCCTTCAGGTATGATCTTATTAAGTCAAGAGCTGTATTTCTAATTCCATAGTGCTCTAGTTTCAGCAAAAGTGTCTCATAGTTTACGCAATCGAACGCCTCGAATCCGACCAATGTATTAAGTTATGTATATTGTGGTGAAAAAATTAAGTTGATTGTTTTTTTTTTATTCATTCCTTGTATAGGCTTTTCGTACAATGAGATTTCAGCTTATACTGGAAATGTATAGCTCGATGTGTAGCCGTGCGTACAAAACGAGGGCAACATACGATACATTATCAAAGATTCTTATCTTAATACGTTGTAGACAATTAACAATGTGGTTATCGTAATAGTAGGTACAATATAAAATGCTACTACATTTTAGATAAAACAATGCGCCGGAATTGAACACGGCTAACTAACAGGACATTACGTTAAAAAACATGCTTAATATTATTTTTTTAAGCGTGACCAATTTCGAAAATATATTATTGAGATTAGACACGCCGAATAGTTTTTTTGAAAACCAGAGGAAAATAACATAAAATTTCAATTTTAATTACTTTAATTAGTACCAGTAGTAGTATACTGTAGTACCTATTTTCTGATAAATTTAAATAGCATCCTATTTATAGAAGCTGTTAAATTAACGCCTTTCCCGTTTTATTCAAATTCACGACACAGTGCCAGAAATAATGTAACAAAATATGCTTAACGTTTTCATTCCCCATATGTACGTACTACAAAGGCAATGAGCATAGAAAATAGAATAAAAAAATAAACAATTTTTACCTTACTCTCAAAAATGTTTCTTACTTCTGCACCGGTATTTGCGAATAATACAATCCAGTGCTTCAAATGTTCGAAAAATGTGTCTGCTCAACAAAACGCAACAGATGTCGATGAACTGTCAACGCAATCCCTTCTAAACTTCAAGTAAATCCTACTAATATTATGAATGCGAAAGTTTGTGAGGATGGATGTATGTGTATGTTTGTTACCCTTTCACGAAAAAACTACTGGACGGATTTGGATGAAATTTGGCAAACAGATAGTTCACAACCTGGACTAACACACAGGGTTTTTATCCCGGTAGTACGTTCCCGCGGGATATTTTCCGACCTCCACGCGGGCGAAGCCGCTGGCCAAAGCTAGTTATATCATAAAACAGACGCTATGTTATTATTATGAAAGCTTTGAAAAGTGTCTAGACTAGATGCCGCGCCGTAAACCTTGAACTGAACCGGCTTACATACATAATCGAAATAAAAGAACATCACACCTATATTGTATGTACAATAATCCTTAATTTCGCCAATGGTGTTCAAGTAAAGCCCTTGACAGGGTGACGCGAGCGATATTTATCCCTAGTATATTTTGTATGAAGTCGCACGCCACTCTACATAAAAACCCGGCGGTACTCAAGGGTATCTATCCAAACTCGCAACGCGACACAACGGACGTCGAATCGCATCTGTGTGAAGGAGTCTTAAAAGGGGACGAGCCTATCGTCATTTATTGTTCAAACTCAAAGCATTGATTTCAATTAAACCATTTACAGGCGCTTTTGAACTGCCAAAGAGTGATACTATGTGGCAGTTCCAAAACGTAGATCTCTATGGAGAAGGGCAAGAAACTCTATTGTCACTCTTTTACTGCCAGGGTTGCGGATTTGTGCGAAACAGTTATCGTGGCCCTGGTACAGGCAACTGAAGGTGGTGTGAACGGGTGGATTTATGTCAGTAAAAGTCTGACACGCCCTCCCGTTCAGCCCAGCGCGGGAGAAGACATTTGATGATTTTTGATCTCTTTTAAATCAAGATAATACAAAATCCTGGATGCATTATTTTTGTTGCGTCTATATGAGTACAATGTATAAAAAAAAAAGATTTAAAATAATCCCGTACACGAACATGACGCGTGGATCAGCTCCATCCAGCTCAACCATTTTGAAAGGAACCGTTTGATACAACACACATTTAAGTGGGCATGACATACTCCCAACTGCCATGCTGTTTCAAGTCAAACACAGTTTATTTATTCTTCAACATACCTTTCCGTATAAAGTCTTGAACTCAAAGGCGATTCGCATACGCTGTTCATTGGTGCGTCTCGTCAGGATATGGATGATGGCCTTCTCGTCTGTTCCGAAGCCTTTCATGGCCTTGCGAAGGACGGCGGCATCCTCCCGTGGGTCGAAGGGATTCGCCGGCACAACCGTGGGTTTCGTCTGCAAAAGGACACGGAAATTAATATTTCGGTAGTGAAGAAAATAGACAACAACATTGACAAAAAAATGTTGTTAGTTTTGCAGTTTGATGGATTATCGAATTTTTGTTAGTTGACTAGAGATTGGAAATAGCGTCTATTCAACCTGAAATTGAACTTTAGGTTTTCTTTTTGTGATTGCAAATGTGCATTATTATACAGGACTCCGACTAATTACATTAGAACGTGATGATTACATACAGACAAAGCACAGCATATCGTGTATTGTTGAGAAGTAAGATACGAAAGCGAAATTATAGTTGGGACGTCAACATTATTATACACCGTGACATTTTAATCGTCTGACAACACACAACCACACATCCATTAGAAAAAAAATGAACATTAGAATTAAAAAAAATAAAAAATATTAATTATGATGACGCGTGACGTAGTTTAAAATTTGATATTTTGTCTCATGGAAGATGGAATGCTCTAGTCGGCTCGTGCGCTGGGTAGGTAAGTTCTCTACCGTCTGATGATACATAAACATTATTAACAGGTTGTTTCATAATTCTAATACATTATTTATTTTTCTTAGTACCAGTATCTTAATTAATAGTAACAATTTTTTTAATCATGCCTAGAGGTATATTATGTCGGATACATTGAGTGGACAACCTTTGTAAAGACGACTAAAATGTCACGGTGTATACTTAGGAAACACAGGCCCAAGACATTTTGCATTAGATACCCGTCTTGTCATGGAATAGAAGGCGTGAATGAAGATGAGTGTCGATTGATGAAAGATTAGATGGAAAGTATATGACGCTCACAATGGAGAATATTAAACAAAGATGCTACGGTCAATTTACAAGTTTATAAATAGGTACAATGAGAGTCTATTTTCTAGTGTATTTGAAGTATTATGATAAGAACTGATTCCGTTCTGAATCATTTCGTTTGAAGGACTTCAGAAACTTATGATTCGTCTGAAGCACTGTAAAGAACTTATGATTCATCGTGTAATCTCATAATTAACTTATTATACATAATAGGCTTTGACTGAGTCGTCTTTTTCGTGGGTGAACTTGTATGAAGGTACCATCCGTCTGACGGTCGACCATTTTTCAACCGTATTGCTTAGGGCATAAGGGTGAAAAGTGATCTTCTGATATTGGCCCCAGTTACGCGGTTATACTTTATAAGTAGGTCAGTTACAATGATAAACGATACGCAATTAATTGGGTTAGCTAATAAAATAATGGTATTGATATCATGACAGCACTCATTGTAATTAATTCAATACTAGCTGGCTAGTAACCCCTAGGCTTCGCTCGCGTGGATGTCATAAACTATCCCACGGGAACCGAGACAAACAGTGGACTCTGTTACTCCTTATAAAATCGGCCATCTCCCATAGAAAGTCACCGGGATTAGCCAGAACAACCAGACAAAAAAAAATAACATTGTTTTTTTGTTATTAAGTGGGTACTATAGATACTTTCATATGCATTTACAAAAACAAAAACTGTTATTTTGACATTACAGACATACACACAGTTTTATTCATTTGTATAGAACTGATACTGCCCTTTAAGTATATTTATCGACCTCCAGACTCATAAATATCCCTAACATACGTAAACATGTAGGTACCGAACAATTTAACTTGTTAACTCCGGTAATGCATGCCACACGATTGTCTACCAAGTGCACGACACAATTGAGACGAATTCGTCATTGAAACACATAAAAAATAAATACCGTATAACGAAACGATTTAAATCCTCTCCGTATACCAATTGATGCTCTATACGCACTGCGCATACTTGAATTCGATGTTACAGAGGACATATTAATTAATCGATACTTTTATGCGGATCAGCGGAAATGTTAATCACATCACTATTAAACACCATTACACAAAACGATTATTGATTTGATTTAGAGGTGAGACCAAAGGTGTATTTTGAGATCACCACATCCATTGTAGTGGGGACCAATGCCAAGACTGATTCGCTGGTGGCTTTTATAAACGTACTGAACGACCAAGTGAGCATACCTAACAATGTAATTGCAGCAAACTGTTCCTTGAATAGAGTCTCAGTACGAGTAGGTACGTCGCCAGCCTCCTGTGCTACTCTCAATAATGTTCGTCACGAATTTAAACTGAGTGTTTTTTTAAATAGATATTGTCAGAACTGCCATACGATGACTTCTAAACAGGCATGACTTCAGCCAAGATATTCATTTCTATGGAAAAAATTGGAAAATTTCTGTTTTTAAACCATAACCTACGTAGTTTCTCAATAGGAAATTTGTTGTCCGTTTCCTTTATGTCGTACGTACGTATTATAATGTCATACGTATGCCTCTGACGGTTATTTGTTAACGCTCTTGATCGTTGAACGCGTTGATTTAAAATCAGGTTTCTAGCTTAGCATTGATAATTGGAGTTTATAATAGCTAGTAAGGATTTGTTTATATCAATTATTAAGTTATAAAAGAAGGGTCGATCGACCAGGATTAGCTACGCTTGCCGCGGTTGATCGGTGGATGGGTGAGCATCTTTATATACCAAGACCTCTTCGTGCATCGGAAAGCACGTTAGGCCGTAGGTCCCGGCTGTCATTTGGGTTTCAATAGCCCGAAAGTCTGACAATCAGTCTTACCGAGGGGTAGGGTATTGCCCTGCTGCTTGTGGAAGTCAGGTAGGCAGTCGCTCTATGTAAAAACTTTTTACAAAAAAAAACTTTAATTTCGGAATTCGGTGTCTTAGGATCTGTATTTAAGGTTTTTGCCACCGACTTCCGAAATTAAAGTTATTTTTGACTTTGTAGTGTTTTTTTTAAGGAAGTCGGTTGTTTTTTTTTTTGTAAAAAGTTTTTATTTTTAACTTTTTAGTTACGGCAGATACCCCGCACTAATCTAATCGCGTTATTCGTTCATTTGTCGCGCAAATACTTAATGCAAATTTAAGACTTATATGGTTTTCACATGGACCCCATTGTCCGAATGGAACCAAATTAAAATGGGACCATTCGGAAAGCACCAGCTTTCAAATAAAAAAAAGAATCATCAAAATCGGTTCACCCAGTCCAAAGTTATGAGGTAACAAACATTTTTTTAAAATACAGTCGAATTGATAACCTCCTCCTTTTTTTGAAGTCAGTTAAAAATATGGGTAGGGCAGCTGCATCCAGTTAGATTGGAAGCCGACCCCACCATAGTTGAGAAAAGGCTAGGCAGATGATGATGATGATGTTAATCAATGCCTGTATTATGTTGTAAGTTTTGAATATAATCTATACTAATATTATAAAGCTGAAGAGTTTGTTTGTTTGGTTGAACGCACTAATCTCAGGAACTACTGGACTGCATTGAAAAAATATTTTTGTATTGGGTAGCCTATTTCTCGAGAAAGGCTATAGGCTATACAGGATAATTTTTTATCCAGTGCGCGAACTGTAACCATGAATTCAGCATATCATTCTAGCCCCCCAGCGTAAAAAATTTTCGTCGGTTATGCAAAAAAAAATCAGCTGTTTCACAGAAAAATGCAATACCTACGGGGTCAAAATGTATGGAACAGCTGATTTTTTTTTGTATAACCGACGAAAATTTTCTATGCAGGGGGGTCTAGAATGATATGCTGAATTCATGGTTACAGTTTGCGCACTGGATAAAAAATTATCCTGTATAACATCACGCTACAATCAATAGAAGCGGAGCAGCAATGAAAAATGTTGCAAAAACGGGGAAATACGCGATTCGATACGACGGGAAGGGTCGGAGGAACAAGCGAAGTCGCGGGCAGAAGTTAGTATTTCATAATGGTACTAAATACCTAATAAGTCACAGCTAGTTTTAGAATAAAGTCTTGCATTGTCCTATTCATTATTAAATGCTTATCATACTAATTTCTACCACTGCATTTTTGTGGTTATGGTTGATATTGTGAATATAATAATAATCAATAAACAAAAGAAAATAATAATGCAAAGAAGACAAACCACAAACCATATTTTGGGTAATTAGTTTGAGGCCTGCATTTTAATATTGTAGGTACCTACCTAGGTTCGGTTAAATATTTCCCTTATGAAGTATGAATTAATTTGCACACAAGTTGTGATATTATCGTGATACCTATATCCAACGTTTGTTGGTACCTATGGTACATTTTGGGTAAATAGTAGGTAGGTACCTACAATATTAAAATGCAAGCCTCAAACTATTTATACACGCCATATTATAAATTCGAAAGTAACTCTTGTCTCTCTGTTACACGCCTTAACCACTGACCCAATCTTTATGAAATTATTGATAAGTGACCTAGGTCTTAAAGAAGAACATAGGCATAATATTTAACTCTTCATCTTGGACATTATCGTTTTAGTATTACAAAAATGCTGGCAGTAAAATAACACTGGTTGCATTTGATAAGTGAAGCAAATTTAGAATTTTTTTAACACTTTATCTGCCATGTCGGACTATGTGTCTGACACTTTTTGTTCCATTCGGGCCTTGTCAGACTATATGACTGACATCACATACCAAATCTGAACGTGTCTTTGCTGCCTGGCAGCCATGTTCATTACTCTTTATGCTATATTAAGTGACCAGCGCGACCCAAAAATCACTGTGTCAAAATAACTTTTGTTTACCATTACATACACTTTGTGGAAAGATTGAAGTCAAAATAAAAGTAAAGAATAAAATAATAAAAATAAGCTGTATATAATGTAATAAATATGATATATAATTAATCTATTTTAAGTGAAATAGCAGTAAGTTTATAGGCATTTTGATGTAAACACAAGCCCTTGGAATAAACATAATCATTTTAATGTTTTATGACTCCACAACCCCATAATCCATTACAGTAGTACAGTGAGATGGCCTATGCCCAGTAGAGGATAGATTCTGGCACTGGATGATGATGATGTAAGAATATGTAGGAGGGTTAAAAACGAAAAGTGGTCAACCCTTTTACTAAAGCAACAACAAAGCAGGCAAAATAGAAAACAGACATGAAAATAGCTGACATTGTTTTGCTTATCACAATAAGTAGCTTGAATTAGTACAATCATAACACAAATGAAGTTGGATATAAAACCTGACAACTTCCAAAATACATAAGTACAAAATATTTTATGTGATACATAAGAAATGTATTTAAATATATTGTTTATGGAGTGTAAGCGGCCAAGTTACGAAAGCAGTTCAACATACCTTTGGCAGTGCAGGCACTGCTGATGAGTATTGGGAAGCTGTGTGACTATGTGCGTAAGGCTCTCTATAATGCTGCTGCCCCTGCTGTTGGTTAGTTTGTGGGTAACCTGGACTAGGTTGTTGGTAGCCAGGCTGAGCTGGGGCACCCTGCCCTGGGTACCCACTTTGAGCAGGCTGGGGGTAGCCTTGAGACTGTTGGGGGTAACCCGTTTGAGCCGGCTGCTGGTAACCCTGGGGTGGGTACCCTTGAGCAAAATTAGGCTGACCGTAACCCGGATTTGGTTGTTGGGTCGGATATCCAGAGCCTGGTTGAGGATAACCCGGCTGCGGTGCTGGGTAACCCATAGTTGGGAGTCCCGGCATTGGCATAGGGTTTCCAAAGGACTGTGGGGCAGCGTTGTTGTATCCAACATTATGATAGAATTGTTGTTGTCCTGGTTGACCCTTGAAGGAAATGAAAATGAACATCAATTCATTGTCTACCTAGCACTTTGATGGTGCATTCAAAGATATGTTAATGCCACTAACTACTTACATTGTGTTACAAAATAAAATATATGTTATTAATACTTTAATGAGCCTTCCTGTCCAATATAATTATATTAAACAAACTAGGTAAGTACTCAGATGAGGTCAAAAAAATAGTTACACATAGTGCTTACAACATTGAAAATAATAAAACGTTTTGTGAAGTGAGTACTTTTCGATTCAGTACTAACACATATTTACAAACAAGATAAAAGTCTAAACATTTAACAACTTTTAAATGATGTCGTAAATACAAAAGATTAAATTTAATAACATCTTTCAATCATTCATTCAACATTTATAACTGTTCATTAATATTCTGCCTATTTCCTGCACCCCAATTAGCACAAAAAACTATTTAATTTTGTGATAAACAAAACAGTTGCTTCGTAAAAAGGCGCCGATTTGGTATAACCAAACTTTTCACTAACTGAGGCTATTCATTCATAACGTGCATTATGAAACAACGAAACCAAGCTACATCTAATAACTACGAAACAAAAAAGTATACTTACTTGTTGCCACGGATTCATTTTAATAGAACTTTATCGATGCACGATTTGTTAAACACTGACTGAGCAAGCGGCAATCACAACCAGACTTGTATTTGTGATGAAGGACTACGCACGCACTGGTGACTAATAACTATTGCACCATGAACACAACGCAAGAGCCAGTCTGATGACGTGAGCTATTTTCCTTCCTGTATTTCGATGGGAAAAACTACTTTCTGTGAGAACTAAATGCAATGACCGATGACGAATAACTACTATGACATTGACACTTTGACTTTGACAGCCGTGAGCCTTTACTCTCACTCAGGGTGCTTTCCGAATAAGAAAATATCGCTCACGGCGCTCACAGCAATAAATTGGCGTTCCGATTTGGTTAACACGATTATGACAGTTGAGAACCTTCACAATACGGAACGCTTGTGAACGCGCTAACGGTGCTCACTCGACGTCAAAACCCATATACGCCATTTAAAACTTGTTTATACCACAAATTTCTTCTTCTTATTTGGTTTGATGGCGACTGTAGCCAGAAGCACAATTTCTAATTAATCCAAGTTAGTTTAACATATGATGCGACCTAAAACCAAACAGTACAACTGTCATTTTTGACAGCGCTCACGGTGATATCGGTTTAGGGCATGGTCGGCGTTATCGCAAGATGGCGCCTGTCATGACGTCATCTATGACGATTCACGGGACAGCGTTATCGCGCTCACGCCAATTCGGTACGGACGTTAGCGCGCTCAAATCGATGTGAGCGTCATACGGAACGCGGCGTCAATAGTCTCAATGTGACAGCCGTGTTGTGCTGCCAGCCGATACTTCTAATATAATACTATGCGGCATATTTATTTATTCTAAGCCCTTATAATAATTAAAGAATGTTTTGTTCATAGGTCACCTAATTACTGCTAATGTTTTCTAAAAAAAAAATTTTTTTCAATGTGTCGGTTATAATAATTTAGTACTCCAATTCTTTTTCTGATGTGGGGCCAACAATAAATCAAAAGAGTTTTATTTGTTTTTTTGTGCACCTGAACAGCTATTCACAACCGTTCGATTGATGATCGAATTAGTTGATTAAGATTCGTTTAGCAGATCCCTACACAATGGTAACTTTTATGGTAGAAATTCTTATAGAGTAAATGAAATATTGGTACCTATTAGGTATTCCGTTGCTACTTTAAAATATATATTAAGCGATTATTTTAACATAAGCTAGCAGTCATTTTGTTAAAAAGCTTATCACGTTTTTTACCCGACTTTAAAATACGAGGAGGTTGTCAAGTTAGTTAAGATTTTTTTTAACCTTATTGCGGTATTCCATAACTTGCTTATAAACCGAATTAAAGAATTCTTTTTTTATTTTGATGGGTTGATGAAGGACTACGAAGGTTGATATCAAGAGTAGTCTGTCAGCTGCCAGTTACTTTCAATACTAGGTATGTACGTATTTTTCCAATTAGTGTTTGTTGATGATGATATAAATAACAATTTCTTGTCACTGTAATTTACTAAGCAAGTCGAATTTGTGAGCGGAAGTGAAGAAAGGGAAAATAAAAACCTATAACTGAAAATACAAAACTAATGTTATGAAGAAATATTACTAATGCATCCTGATTATTCCGAGCCGGACCCGAAATCCTAATCCAGTCGCGAGTTAGGTTAGGTAAGCCAAAAAAAAAAACAAATATTTGTTCTGAACGTAATCCTGTTCCTAATCTTACCCGGTGTATCGTTCCTCGATTATTACGAACCTGACCCGAAATTCTAACCCTCTCGCGGGTTAGGTTAGGATCTTTAAAAAAACAAATGTTTGGTCCGAACGTAACCCGAATTGCAATATATCTATGTAGCACGCATGTGAGCATGGAACAGGCAGCAGGCATGGTTTCTGTCACGGCTCCGGCGCTGCGGGGCTCCGGCGGTCCCACGCGAGCTAACCGTCACAGATGGTTTAAATGCTCACCACCGCAGCTTCAGCTTGTTGGCCGGCTTCGCTGGCCAGCCTCAGCCACGGCGGTGGGTGAGGAAACTCCTCTCCTCTCCTGCTCCTCAGCTCGTGGATCACGTCGCCCCTCAGCACCTACGCAAGCTTAAATTACAGTCTAGGGGTAGGGCAGACAAGACTACGTGGAGTCAGTTTTGCAGCGATTTGTTTCTGTCACTAACACAACAACATATTGTTTTTTTTAAAGATAGTATTTTAATTTTTATATAAGGCTAGAAATGTTATTTTTAAAATGGCAATATGCCTAGTAATATTATTCCAAAAAACTGCCTAGTAACTAAATCGCAATTCGAGTTATGATAGGAGCGATACATGGGGTCAGGTTAGGAACAGGGTTACGTTCGGAACAAGGTTATGGTTACGTTCAGAACAAATATTATAATATTTTTCAAGTTCCTAACCTAACCCGTGATTGGGTTAGGATTTCTGGTTTAAATGCTTGCATTATACGTGTATTGTTACTTGTCTATTTGGCTTTGTTTCTTTAGTATTAGCTCCAAAATTTGATAAATAATGTGGGAGTAGTTAATTTTTATAACAAAATGTGCGATAAAGGCAAAGCGGCTCGGGCAAAGTGGCCAGGTGACCGCTTTGCCCTTATTAAAATATTATGATTCGATTGATAATGCTCAATTATTTTGTTTAGATGGTCAACAATTAGAGACTGGGGTACAAACATCTTCTAACAAACCTCCAAGAGTTTTAACAAAACTGGGCAAAAAGCAAGTGGGTCACATTGCCAGTACCGAGCGAGGAAGAACAGCGACAGTTATTTGGTGTTGTAATGCTGCGGGTTCCTTTATACCACTTTTAATGATTTTTGCAAGGAAAAGAATGGCACCGAACCTACTGGATGGAGCGCCTCCGGGCACCCAAGCCACTGTCAGTGATAATGGGTGGACCAATGGCGCTGTGTTCTTGGAGTGGCTTCATTTTTTTATAGATACAGTGCGTCCGACAGCAGAGAAAAAAGTACTGCTTGTCATGGACAATCACGAGTCACATAAGTTCTTGCCAGCTCTAGAACTCGCCTCCAAGAATAATGTTGGCACCACACACTACGCACCGAATGCAGCCCCTAGATTTCTGGCGACATTCCAAAAAACTCACGTGGGTCGGATAATCAATCAAAAAGATGGCTGGTTTGTTTGGAACTGCCTATTTGCAAGCGGCAACAACCCAGAACGCTGTAAGTAGCTTCGAAAAAACGGGCCTGTGGCCTCCAAATAGATTTATTTTTGATGATGCTGATTTTTTACCAGCAACGACCATGGAGAATCTGCCTTGTATAGAAAACCCGACGCAATCTGGTAATCAACAGCAAAGCCAGACATTGCCAGTAGATGAAGATCCCTCGAGAACACCGACACGATTATTGATAACCCGACGCAATCTGATAATCAACAGCAAAGACAGACATTGCCAGTAGACGAAGATCCCTCGAGAACACCGTTTCCTTCAATTATTGATCAATTAATAATAGATGGAAATTATTCGAATGTATTATCTTATTTGGTTATCGAACAATTCTTGAATAATGAGCAATCTACAATGGTAACTGTCTCTGAAAACCCACCAGCTGAAAGACCTATTACTCCTATTTTTGATGCCCTAATACTCAATTCCGTCAGAGCAGTTACTCCTAATGCTACTATGAATACAGGTTGTTTAATAATAATAAATAATGTTTTTAATAAATTTTTTTGGATTTTTATTTTGTCTAGCACGATATATTTAAACAAAAAATAAACATTTCCGAAGAATTTTTGGGGTGGCCTCTATGCCCTTACCACTATGGCCGCTTTAGGCGACCCCTCGGGCAAAGCGGTTTTTTGACATGTTTTTGTAATCTACAAATCTAAGGCTTATATTTAAATTTGCGCGAAATTTAAACGGCAAATTACAAAAATTAAATAAATTCTCTACCTATTAGTATAAAATTATTTTAAAAAATGTATCGTTTTATAGGTTTTTTCTTAATTTAAAGTTAAGGTGGCCGCTTTCGAATATTCCCAGTCGCCCCCGCGGGGATTGCCACCGGAGGCAAATGGGAATAAAAATTCCCAGTCGCCACCGGCGGTGATTGGGAAGTCATTGCCCCCACTTCAGTTTCGCTGTTCATTGCTTTCTCCATCGTAGAGAATAAAAGGATCAGGCAACGAACCTGCCTCTAATCTCTAAAAAAACACAAAGTGCATTGAAATATTTTTTTATTTTGATTTCGATATGAATAAACTTGTTAAAATTAAACATTTAAACTGGTATTTTGTATCACAGATAATCAGACTCTTAAACACAGTAATTAAATTAGGAAAGTAATGTTCATGGAGCAATGACAGTGGGACATTTTCTCGAAACTTTACGACACTCATTGTTACAATTCTTTCTTTGATTTGTAATTATATATAATGGTTCATTCGGTATTTTCTAGATTTTGTGTAATTTAATTACTGTAAATACTTTGATTAATTTGTCTGTGTGTCTTTGACCTTAATAAAAAAAGCCTGATATCTATGAATATTTACAGCCTTGTTTATAATACGTATTTATTAAGAAATGATTACTATGTATTACTTTCCTAATTTAATTAATGTCTTTAAGAGTCTCATTAACTGTGATACAAAATACCAGTTTAAATGTTTAATTTTAAAAAGTTTATTCATTTCGAAATCAATATTAAAAAAAAACATTTCAATACATGCTTTCCTAATTTAATTACTGTCTTTAAGAGTCTCATTATCTGTGATACAAAATATCAGTTTAAATGTTTAATTTTAACAAGTTTATTCATATCGAAATCAATATTAAAAAAAAAACATTTCAATGCACTTTGTCTTTTTTAGAGATTAGAGGCAGGTTTAGGATAAGTTGCCTGATCCTTTTATTCTCTACGATGGAGAAAGCAATGTAATAATAATAATCCTTCCATGCCGTTTTCGGCTACGGCGACCGTTTCATTACTAACCTACTGGCGTCTATCATGTGGCTAGCAAAACCGCCTTTGCTTACAAAAATTCTTGTACAGAGTGGACACGTGAGAGCGCCATTAACATAATAGGGAACATGCAATATTTTTATTTTTGTTTTTACTTTAAAGAATTCCATGTAGAATAGACCACAAATATATTAAAAAATTAAAACATTGTAATTTATCGGAAAAAATGCGGTTTTAAATTGACAGTTTAAATTTTCGCGCGAAAACGGGCCTGTAGTTCCGATGACGTCATTCCTGTCACTGGTCGTACTTTTAGTCGCTGGCTTTCATACTTTTGCAAATGTTTTCGACTTTAAAAATATTTTTTGTAAAAAATTAAAATGGACTATCCATCAACATCAGGTGATCATAACAATACCACTAATATTTCGGGAAAAATCGTGTTGGTTGACTCATTTTTTGTGCCAATGTGTCCGTGTTTACTTCAACAAAGTTTCCAAATAAATTGTTTTTGACTAGACGTTTTGACCCAAAACTGAGAAAAAATGATATCAAGCTGCAAAAAGAAATGACAATTATTCTCCAAAGACCACTATTCGATGCTGTGAAGAACACTTTGACGTAAGTCCTAAGGCGAATATACTTGTTATATGTCGTGTGTGTATAACAAGTACCTATATTCGCCTTATGACGTATACGTCAAAGTGTTCTAGTCAAAGAGTTCTAGTCTATGCTTAGTTAATCTGCTTGTACGTAAAAACACGTTAGTTACCTACCTAATACTTACAAAACTTGTCTATAGTAGATTTTTAATTTTACAGTTTGAGATCTGAATTGGTAATAGTTTAAAATGTGTGGAGGAAACCTTTTTCTGAAAAAATAACTCTTGGTAAATTCCTGGAGTCTGCTTTGATAATCCCAACTACCATTTTTATTTAAAAACGCAATTAATATTCCCATAAAATAATATTCACTTTTACAACCATAACCTCAACAAGTCGTCGTAACAGGAGCGACGTCACTAAACGCTGATTGGTGTTTTGAAATACGTTTCGGTTCAAGTCATTTTTAATACGTAATTATTGATAAAAATCAACATTATGTACAATAAAAACATTGCAGTGGCCCTTCTTTTATACTTTTTTAACATTTAAATCATAAAAATTTCATAAATATTATATTTGCATCTTCCCTATTGTAATTGATTGCCGCTGGTGGGCGGGCTTTTAGTTCGTCACGCTTAGAGTCTTATTTTGAAAGCCGACGAGTCTCAAAGTCAGAAACTTTCTGGTGTACCAGTGACCTCCACTCTCTGCGGTTAGACGCAAGCTTTTCCAACTGAGATGGATCTACGTCACATCCCTTCATGTGTCGCTTAAGCACATCCTTAAATCTTAAGAGTTGTCCGCCATGCTTCCGCTTGCCCTCCTGAAGTTCTGAATAAAGGATGCGCCATGCCACTCTCTGCTCCGACATGCGCGCCACATGGCCGCACCACCGAAGTTGCCTTCTCATGAGATACGCCTCGATGCCTCCCACATTTGCTCGTCTCAATACTTCAGTATTGCGCACTCGATCAGACCAATGAATGTTAAGAATTAAGAAAGTAATGTACAGCGAAACTGAAGTGGGGGCAATGACTTCCCAGTCACCGCCGGTGGCGACTGGGAATTTTTATTCCCATTTGCCTCCGGTGGCAATCCCCGCGGGGGCGACTGGGAATATTCGGCCGCGTTGAGCTGACCTCCCCTAAGTGATAGTCTTCCTGATAAATTGTGGATGTGATTTTGTGTAAAACTCCAATAAAAAATCACTATTATTGGTATTATGAATATCGAAAGAGCGAGGTGATTTTTTATGGAAAATTGGAAGTTTTCTTCTGTGACAAGTGCTTACAAGGCGACCGCAAGTTATTCTACATCATCTACATGATTTAAGAAACGAGATAAATTTGTGGCATATTTACGAAAGAAAAATTCGTAACTCGTATCGTAATAAGCTTAACCTATGGCAAGCTGAACAAGCCAGTTGAGCTGTTACATAGGGAAAAGCAAAAAGCGATCAAGCCAAAGAGGAACAACAATAGAAAAAAAAATTGAAGCAGTAAATGTCAATGATTACTTACCTACCACTATAGGACTTCAATGAATGAACATAGGTGCACACACACCATACTTAGACTTATTTCCACAACATCTCTGTTTTAAGGTACTTAATTTTCAATATTATTATCTTTAAAGGTGTTTAACATTGAATATGCTCACTATAGGTACCTACCTATCAACCTAAATATGTACCTTAAATGTTTTTCTCATTATGGTTAAATAATAGTTACTTAAGAATATCGAAGTCAATAATTTTTTGTTCATGGATTACAGCCCACTCCGTCTCACAGAGGAGGCCCGTGTCTCAGCAGTGGAAACTATATAGGCAGATTATGCTAATCCCTGTCAAGTTTATTGCACATGTTGCAAATCAATTCAATCAACAGTATTATTCTTTTCATTCGGTGGATATGAACATAATCAGCATTGTAGTTCATGTCATCAGACTATGGTAGTCTTCAAAATTGTTTTCTAAAGATTGAATTTCAATGTTACTGTAGAGCATCATAATACTTATTTATTTCTGTTTATTATGAGGCGCCCTTCAATATAGTTTTTCGCATTTAATAGGTTTTGCTTGAATTAAAGCAAAGCAATGTATGTAGTTATATCATAGGTCCATCAACCTTTTTATCTAATACCTAATACCAGACTAAATTATAATGATGGATGGACGATCGAGATGTTTTTCGATTGTTACGAGTCAGCGTAATCGACCGGAATCGTTTTCGATTGGTCGAATCAGTCACTATCATTCACCGAGTCTCGCTCGGTCACCGGGGTCAGTCCATAGAGTATAGTAACTATGGTCAGTCGATGTTTTTCATTATTTAATTAAAAATATGTATGATTAAAAAACAAAACCGTATGTAATTTTGGACGTTCTTCCTCTACATGTTAACCTACCTCTTGAATCACTCTGTTTATTGATGAAAACCGTATTAAAATCCGCGTAATTCAGAAGATCTAAGCGTACAAACACGAAATGCGACTTTATTTTATACTGTGTAAAGATAAAATCCTAGTAAATAATGTCGCACCTTTAATAATAAACTGAAATAACTACAAAATTACGGTTGTTGTAGACTGCATCGTATTTGTGAAACTGGAAATAATTACAAAATTACGACTGTTGGAAAATAGTCCCACAATCGTAATTTTGTAATTATTTCAGTTTATTATTAAAGGTGCGATGTGATGGTTGTAACTTTTGCCACTCGCTAGAATGAATGTATTGGCGTTTTTTATACAATTTCCAGGATACTGGAATGTCTTCATACCAAATCTGACAACCCGCAATGGGCCTACGTGGTCATTTAAGGTCAACTCCCTCTCACAGAGAGAGGATCAGCGTCCCGGTATCAACTGGGGAGACTTTTTTTCGGGTGGGAAACCATCAATGACGTCTCCCGCTCTAGGGTGGAGCGGAAGGGCGTATCTTTTACTGACTAAAACCCACCCGTGTTCCTTCAGTTGCCCATATGCCAAGGCCACGGTAACTCTTTCGAATGAATCTTGCAACCCTGGCAGACAGGGGGACTTTATAGGCTGTTTAAGCTATGTTGTGTATAATTACTTGCTTATCAAAATATATCTTTTGCAGCATGTAAGGATTTTGGATGTAGACGTAGGATCAGGTGAATTACTTCAAAATGAGTTAAATGAAAAATACGGCGAGGCTAAAGTGAAGTTCGTAAAATGTGACGTCACTAATGATGAGCAGTTCTCCAAAGTTTTAGAAGACGCCAAAGAAGATAACGGTTATATAGATCTTCTAGTCAACAACGCTGGAGTGGCAGATGAGAGTAAAATAACATTGATTCGAAGGCTTATTGAAATTAATTATGTAAGTATTTCATTTGCTTTATCGGCCTCATAGCATATCATTGTTTATCACGTTATGCCTGCGTCATCACCATAGACTACTATTCATACTAGAGGTCATCACTAAAGATGAAACAGGGATGTGTAAGCGAGGGATGTGTGTAAAACTAACCCATAACATCACTTCATTTTCATGAAGATCGATAAGACACTAAAGGGTGCAATGGATCTATGGTCGAGCGGTTTGACATTATTTTAAGTCTTCATAAAATTCAACGTTCAGAGTACAAACACTGCAATACTACTTTCTTCAAAAATCAAAGTATTTATTTCAATTATAGCAGCATCTACATCGTCACATACCTACGAACTAACGCATCACAAAATCCTGCATCGCGCAAGCTGACTGTACCACACAGCTAGTTTATACAACGTCCCGATATCAATCGGGCAGACACAACCCCCCATCTGATTGGAGGATCCTTCCTTACTTAGCGGATGTGTTTACTTTACACCCTGCACCCTAATTGCGGAACGCACTATTTATCAGAATCTGAATGGGACTGAAGATTATTTCTAAACTATTGCGTCATTTGTTCGAATAAATTTTCGGCTCAGCAACTTAAATATGGGCACGCCACAATTGCGGCGGTAAGTCCCCTCTTTGAGGAGTGTATAGAGAGGCGCCACGGCGTCCTCACCTTCCGCCTGACGCAGATTCTCACCGGGCATGGGTGCTTCGGTGGGTTCCTGATCAGGGTAAAGCGGGAAGAAACGCCCGGGTGTTTCCATTGCAAGGATCGTCTGGAGGACACGGTGGAGCACAGTGGAGCTGTACCCTGCCTGGGCGGAGCACCGCCGTGACCTCGCCGGCGGTGACTTCTCGCGTCCAGCCCTGGTGCGAGCCATGGTACGGAGCGAGAGGGCATGGGAAGCCGTCACCTCCTTCTGCGAAGCAGTAATGCTCGCGAAGGAGGAGGCGGGGCGCGTGAGAGAGTGGCAGTCTCTGCGCCCTCACGTCCCTAGCCGCCGCAGGAGGAGACGCCCCGGGCGTCGGGAGTCGATAGCTGAGTCCCGGCCACCGTAGGCGCGAGCTTGCGGGCGGCGAGCAATGAGTAGCTCGCCCAGTAAAGGCCAGGCTCGGGTCGACAGCGCATAGTGTTCCACGCGCGCCTCAAAGAGATGTCAGCAGCACTGAAGGGGTCTGCTAGGACCGATGCCTACCAGGGTCGCGAGATTGTTCGAAAGTGATACCGTGACCCTGGCACATAGTATCAGTAAAAGTCTGACACGCCCTCCCGCTCCACCCAGAGCGGGAGAAGTCATTTGATGATTTCCCATCCAAAAAAAAAGCAACGGAAATAACGCAATGAATGTTGTTTAACTATCAATATGAAACCAGTTCCTACTGATAGCAACTTACGCAACTACCCCTCTGTTCCTCATACCTCGATGTATTAAATCAATTACAGGCATTTTTGAACTGTCAAGGAGTCAGAAAGATAAAGCTAGTGACTAGGGCTTTCATTCCGGGAATCTCGGTTTCGAAAATTTGGAGTCTCGACAATTTTTTGGGTAAATATAAAAATTAAAAAAAAAAAAAAAAACATAAACATAAACCTTATGCATAAACCGTGAATTCCTGCAGGTTTGTACGGAACCCTCGGTGCGCGAGTCCGACTCGCACTTGGCCAGTTTTTATCGTTTGCATGTCCTCCACCCTGGGGTGGCTGGAGGAGTCTGTCAGACTCTCACTTACTAAAACCACACGGTGTGCTGCTGCTACCATTAGCCAGAGTGCTTACGCATTTCATCACGCTCTCCCGACCGGGGTGTTAGCCCGTATGAATTCACATGGATCCCGTCACCAATTTTTCTATAGGCACGCGGGGAACTTGGCGTGCCACCGTGTCGGGCCGTTCACTGTTCTGACAACAAACTCCCCAAGTCTGCTGCCTATAGGCCTCCCACTAAGGCGGCCGGAGATCGCTCCGCGCGCTTCGGCGTCCGGTGACTCTGCTGCGGATTAGGAGGGAGGTTGTATCCTCCCTCTTCCTTTCCGCCGCCTCCATCGTGATCATCACATGCTCGCAGAAGGAGGCTATGGCGTCCAACGTGCTCTCACTTCCGACTTAGAACTGGACCCTGTTTCCGGACATGATCCAGCCCATGGTCGGAAGTGATAGCGCGTATGAGAGACTATCCGTGGCATCAAACCCCGCGACGAAGTCACGGCGCTGTACTGCCCAAGCAGGGCATTCCTCAAGGGTGTGCCACACCGTGTCGTCACGGCAGTTGCAATGTTAGGAACCGGGTGTCGGTTCCCGGCCTATGCGGCATGAAGTACTCATGTCCGGACAATACCTGTATCAGCCGAAAAGTAAGGTCGCCATACCGTCACACGTCATATCAACCACTCCCTCACAGCGGGTGTTACCGTCGCTAAAGTGGCATACCCTGCACTGGGTTGCGCAAGGCGCTGTTCCCACTCCACCGGACTAAGGTCTGGCGGAGCTCAGCATTGTACATCTCGACATGACGAAGCATCAGGTGCTCGCCCTAGTGCAAGCTCGTCCCGGCAACACCGATATAGTGACGGAACCGCCAACACCTAAATTCGGACGTTTCCTAAGTGCCCAAGTAGGTTTATGTGAAATAAAATATTTCGATGTTATGATTTTGCTACTCTTTTAACAGCGGATTCTTCACTAAATATCTATCAATCCAAATAGACGACACAGTTATATTCGCTAGTGCTACGGCTGGTCAGTCGTTACGGTAGAAGTCAAGTTCATCTTACCATCTTCGTCTCGGCCTGTCACAATAGCGTCATGCGTTTAGTGGGTCCCAATCGGTGGTTCTCTAAGCCCGTTTGTCACCTGATATGCGGCAGACATGAGCGGCCTAATCCCAATGAGGCTCAGGGGCTTTCTGAGTTGTGACTATAGGTATCTTTAATAAAATAAAAAACTACGTACGTACTTTCTTGTTTTGACTGAAAATAAGATATTTGAGTAATATGAAACCTACTTTTGAAATAGTCTCGAAAGTCTCGTTTTTCCCGGGATTTTCGAGACCCCGTCGAGTCTCGATTTTTTTTCCGGGACTCAAAAATGTATTGAGACTGAAAGCCCTACTAGTGACCCATTAAAAGGCATAGTAGGATCCTATACAGGATTTTTTTTTTAACCAGTGCGCAAATTTTATTGGTGGTTCAGCATCACTAATAGAACACATTTCAAATATTTTTTCAATACTTTTTTTTAAATTTTTATCCTAGCTTAAAGCAGTAAACTGTGGATACCCTACATATTTCGTAATATGATATCGACAATAGGAATAGGTCAGTAACCACGCGCCGGCGTTGGACTTCGAAGTCCTTAGAATTTTGACCGATCGAACACCTGGTCGGTACTTGTAGCTACGCGCGGTCGTTCACCTTCGTCGCCGCACCGGCGCCGAGCGCAAGTTACCATAAACACCAAAATAAACATCTTTCGTTAACGATAACTTAATTTTTTTGTACTAAGATAAGGACAGTTGGGGTAAGAGGGACTATGGGGCAAGAGAAACTGTAGTTTGTAAATAAAAAACTATAGGTTCTAGCTCCATGGATGGTTACTTGGTCGATAAAACTTTATTATAAAAAGAATACCAAAAAATAAACACAGATGGCACTAATATTCATCAACCCGGCAGTTTGACACAAACAAAAATTCAGTTGACTGACTACGAAAGCACGAGTTCTCGGCATTTTTTTCGTGTGCTCATTTAAATGCTAAACAGTTTGGCTGGAGGCCTGTCGATGTGTGTAAGTATTGTTTAAAGTTCAATTTTGATAATGTTGCATGTTACATTGCATAATCTATGCTTTGAATATCTATTTTTGATGTGATTCGCCACATAACCTACAAATTATAAAGTGGGGTAAGAGAAACTGTCATGGCCGGGTTAAGAGAAACATAATTATGTTTCTCTTTCCCGGTGTCAGAAGTCACAAACATTTTACTTTCGTTGATTAAATTGGTTTTAAAAGTACCTGCCTAAAGCTATGACTGAATTAATTAAAACACCATATTTGTTTACAGAAAAATGCGAAATTATACAAGAAAAAGTGATAGAGCACCGTACCCGCCAGAAAAATTACAAGAAGCAGTAAGAGCTGTTAAAAGTGGGGCCTTATCCGGATATGCGGCTTCAAAACATTATAATATACCCAGATCAACGATAATAAATCGCGTATGTACATCATCATTATAAAACGGCTTTAGTACGTATGTGTAATGAAGTTAAACGTGTACCTAATGTAACACATGTTATGTGCGTCGCGTTTACATTTATTTTCACCAACTTTATTTAACTACGCAAATGCAATGCATTATTTCAGTAAACTTTTATTTATATTCCTTTTGTATTGTTTTAGGTTTTAGGTATCGTAAAAAATCGAATTCTTTGGGAAGATCCGCCGTCTTGTCAAGCGATTTAGAAGAAGATTTTGTAAAAAATATTCGTTTCATGGAAAAGCATGGCTTTGGTCTGACAAGAAAGGAGTTACTAGAAACGGTGGGTCAGTACGTTTCGGCAAATACTATAAAAAATCCATTTAAAAATGGCATACCTGATGAGGATTGGTTTCTGCTATTTAAAAAAAGGCATAATTTATCTATCAAGAAGCCACAGCCGGTGGAGTATGCACGAAAACAAGCATGCAGTCCATATGTTATGTACCCATATTTTAGTTTATTAGAAGAAACTATTAATGAGTTAGAGCTATACGACAAACCATCGCATAAATAAAATAAATAAATAAATATCTTAGGACAACCAACACACCGTTATCTGATCCCAAACTAGGCAGAGCCTGTACTATGGTAACCAGACAACTGATAAATATACTTATATATTTCTAAATACATACATATTATAGATAAATTACATCCAGATACAGAACAAATGATCGTGCTCATCACACAAAGATTTGTCCTGGGTGGGAATCGAACCCACGACCTCAGTCTTAGCAGTCAGGGTCACTGACCACTAGACTAACAGGCCAGTCAATATTTGGAACGTGGATGAAACTAGCTTCTCCAAGGATCCCTCTAAGGCCAAAGTAGTTGGTTGTGTAGGATTTACCTCCACACGAACTATAGCATCGCCAGGAAAGGACAACACTACAGTCTTATTGGGGTGTAACGCCCTTGGAGAGAAAACTCCACCTATGATTGTTTTTAAGGGCAAAAATATTTGGGATGAATGGACGACCAATGATGGCTATCCCAGAACAGCATACGCTGCTACAACTAATGGTTGGATGGAGACAGCAGTTTTCGAGGCCTTTTTTGAAAAAGTATTTCTAACTACAGTTGGACAAAAACGGCCTATACTTTTGATCTTCGATGGTCATGCAACTCATGTGGGTATAAACCTTATCGAAAAGGCCCGAAAAGCTCAAATCACAATTCTTAAATTACCAATAATTCAAATCAATTACCAATAATTAAATCTCCCCTCATACGAGCCATTTGTTACAGCCATTAGATTTGGCTGTAAATAAGTCATTCAAAGATCGATGGGACGTTGCCATACTTAAATGGCAGAGGTTGAATATTGGTAAATCATTACCAAAAAAAGAATTTGCCAAAATCCTTGGTCAAATTTGGGGTGAGTTAGATTCGAGTATATGTGCAGCTGGTTTTCGAAAGGCGGGAATTTACCCTTTTAACAAACAAGCCGTTCCAGAAGACAAGTTCAACCAAGTGCATCTGCAAGAATGGAAAGAAAAATTACTGTGTGATTCCGTCGAAAGACCAACAAACCAGCTAGCCGTTGATGTCCCGTTGTGTGTCAACCAGATCTATGCAAATACGAATTCTCAAGAGCCTATAGCTGGCACATCCAAGCAAAGTAACTTAGTCGTCAACCGTGTGATCAACCAGCAAATGTCTCAGGAACCATGGGCTCTTACATCTAAGCAAAGTGACTCAATCATCAAGTATGCGATCAATCAACAAATATCACGCGGCTATTTCACTGAATCGTCACACCGTGCTGACCACGTAACCAAAAGATTGAATCCGGATTCGTTGCTCAAACTTTCATTAAAACAAATCAATTTAGGCATGGTCTTAATGCCAAAACTCCATACGTTCCATACGCCAGTCAATGCAGATACCGTAGGTTCCCAATTACATAATAATATAGTCAAAATGCAAAAATCTAAGATTCACATACTGGAAGACCGCCTTGTCACGTTTGAGGACTTGCTTTTAATGAAAATTAAATCAGGAACCAGTACAAAAACAAAACGGAAACGAATGGCCACTGGCGCAGAAGTCATAACGAGCGACGACGTCTACAAAAGAACTCTAGAGGCACAACAATCGCAAAAGAAAAAGAGTAAGATGAAAAAAAATACACTTTTATCGAAACAGCAGGATAAACGGAAGAAGGTAACTAAACTAAAGAAAGACAAAACACTCAAAAACGAAAAAACTTTGGAAAAAAATAGGAAAAAAAGAAAACATACCTCATCATCAAGTGACAGTGAGACGGAAATAAAGTATGACGATGATAGTGACAGCAGTAATTTCTGGAAGGAACTATTAAAAGGTGATGACGATGGTGAAGAGAGTGAAGAACTCGATGTCAATATGGCCTCTGGTGCAGAACTTACGAACTTCTCTTTGAAATAAAGGCTACTTTATCGTGCTTTTTGCAATTTACCTGTCAAGAAGCTGTCAAGTTACTGCATCGAATTATTTCTTGAACTGTACGCTCAGTACAGTAAGTACCCTGTGGTACCTACGCTCAACCAACTGAACATTTAAGACTAGTTTAAGGCTTTTGTATTTTATGAATAAGTAAATAATTTATAACAATATACCACTTTGATTTTAGTTTAGTACCCCTGACTGATAATTATGTTCCTCTAACCCCAAATTTCAATTTTCGCTCAGTATTTTTCATTGTAGATGTTATTTTAATGACATTGAGTTCATATTTGACTAACACAATTTCATAAAATGAGATGGTCCCTTATTGAACAATACAGGATAGGTATTTACAGAGTTATGTCGACTGTTCCTCTTACCCCAAAAACCGGGAAAGAGGAACAATAGCACTAACCTAACGATTTGCCATTATTTGGCTTTAACATTGAAATTAGTTTAAGAAGTCTTTTAACTATGGAAAACTGACACACGTAGGTATATCTTGTATTTATCATAGTCAGAATAGGACATTACAGTTAGTAGCAAAAAATGAACATAGAATTTGAAAAAAAAAAAGTATGTTCCACTTACCCCACCTAACCTTATATCAAAATACAAAATTCATGGTTATTACAACTCGTTTAAGTTTCATTTGTTACTGCTTAAAAACTTATCCTGTAAAGAAGATTTGGCATAAAACAACACAAACACTCTTTTAAATCAGAATATTAGACAATTTAAGTCTTTGTTTCCAGATAGCAGTGGTCAACGGCACCTTAAAAGCCATCGAACTGATGCGTAAGGATAATGGAGGCAGAGGAGGTGCTGTGATTAACGTGTCCTCAATCGGAGGGCTTATTCAGGTGTCACCGATGTTTACATACTCATCTAGTAAGCGTGCTGTCATGCAGTTCAGCCATTGCGTTGGTGTAAGTACCTGACCTGCATCACTGTTTCTAGACGTTAGGTACTTATTCTATAATGGGAAGTATTATGCAAAAACAACTATTAGCTAGACATGCGCAAAACAGTGCGTTCTAAAGTGATGTCATATGACATTACTTTTCGTCCCGAGTAACGTTGCATTACACCATGACTCCAAACATGACACGAAATGACGCGTCATAGGCGATGTCTATTGTAATGAAATGCTCGCGTTGAAGAAGATATACATCATTACATGAGATACTGCATATGATATCAGGCTTCCTATTGTGCCTGAAAAAATTGCCAATATTCGTGAGCAGTAGCCACATTTCGCTTTTTTGCTGGGAACGACTTTTTCAAAATGATTCCAATGGGCGCTACTTTTTCTTTTCGTCGCATAATATTATAAAACAAAATGTTTTCACTTAAAACACCTAGGTAATATATTTACAGTCAAAAGTTATTTCTTAAAATATTGCCCAACAACAACAACAATTAATAATCAAACTATCATAAAAAATAACACGACACTCAGATTTCAACTAGCAATAATCGCACCTCGGATTTACCTCATTGGTTACGATATTGCCTCTGCTCAAACTGAAGGAACACGGGTGGGTTTTAGTCAGTAAAAGTCTGACATGCCCTCCCGCTCCGCCCAGAGCGGGAGAAATCATTTGATGATTTCCCATCCAAAAAAAAAAAAAAAAAATTTGTTTTTGTTTCGTGTTACTGTTTCGTATTGTATCGCGCGCGCGCTGCAAAACATAACTGTCATACAGTGCGCGACATGATAAAAACATCAATTTTGCAGTCCGCAATGTCAATATAACGTAAACCTTAAAGTTCGAGTAATACGGTTCTAAATAATAGTTCAAATCGCAGCAAACAGCAAACCGACCGGCGCATGCTCTTTCTCACTTGCACACGTAGCCAACATTACTGAGATAATACGAAGTTTACGAACATCGAACCATGCCGCGGTCCGCAAGTTATGAAATCATGTTGAGTGTCATGTGCCATGTTTGAATTAGTCGAGTAGTCGAGTCATGTGTAATGAACATTACTCGGTCTAGATTCATGACGTGCAATGCAACATCGCATTACTTACACAAGTCTCCTATTAGCGCACTGGCAGTTGTCAAAATATCATCACTATTAACTGTGCTGTATTTGCCTAATCATCATCATCATTTAAGTCGAAAGACGTCCAATACTGGAAATAGGCCTACTTCAATTTGGGGTTTGCCATAATCTCAATGGCAATCGCAGTATGGTGGTAAAATGAATAGAGAACGCTGCTGCTCATTCTGTAGTAAGTCCCGTAGTCGCCTCTTACGACACCCACGGGAAGATATAGGATTGGGTGGAATAGGTATTTTCCTATGTTACTCCTTATTGCATCTGCTGTATGCCAGTGAGTCCCGTCTAAATCGGTCCAGCCGTTTCAGTGATTAGCCGTAACTAGTTGTACGGTTTCTCGAGGTTTATCATTACTCGGGTCTCGAGAATTCACATTTTTCACAACTTTTCATTTGTGTTGTTTTATTGCTTAAATAAAGAAAAACATCGTTACTACACATCATTTTTATTTAAATTGGATAACAATAAACAATGTCTCTTGTTAACAACAAAATAATGGTAATTGTGTGTTAATTTAAGCAGTGGTTGCACTAGTAATCACTTACAACCAAACCAAACAAAATCCATCACAACCAAAGCTTTACAGCATTGACAGATAGCTTTAATTATCCCGTTGCCGTGCCACAAGTGACATTTGTACCTTTTTCTTTTTGACCGTTGATAAGGGACAATTGTCTCGTTTTGCGTTCCAGCACAATACGTCGTCGTAATATATCTATTTCTTTCTATCATACAATGTTGTGATATTATTTCTCTTTTTCACTAGATTCTTTATGAATCTTCATGTTCAAAGTACGACAAAGTTTTACAACGGTTCATTCAGATTAAAAAAAGAATGTCAGAACTTCACTTCAAGACGAAGACAAAGTCAGTCAATGGTTCTCGTTCGCACGTGGAATATAATTGTGGGAACCTAGAGATACTTTTGGTTCTGGGTGAGTACTTTTGACTAAATTACTGATTTAATGGTTAGGTATTTAGAATATAGTTTATGCGTGTGCAACCGGGATTTCACCTGAATGTAAGTAGTGAGTGTTGTGTGTGTGTGTGTGTGAGTGTATTTTGTGTAGCCTCAGTGCACTTGTAACAAAACTAGAATTTTGTTGGAATGCTACTTATGCTACTGTAATTTGTTATATTGTGAGACCAGTCCTGTGTAAAAAGTAATCATTATCGGATTGAATATTTACTCAATAATAGTTTTCACCCAAAAAATATACAACAAAAGGTACTAAATTAAAGTAAAGATTAGAATTTATGTGCAAGTGGGTCCGCAGACAATAAAATGCAAACAAACCAAAATGGCCGCCCACCGCTAAAGCTGGTACTCGCACTGACAGGGAATTTTGTTTTTTGTAACCGTCAAAATTTTTTAAATGGACTGAAAATTATTTTTATACTAGCTTTTGCCAGCGGCTTCGCCCGCATGGAGGTCGGAAAATATCCCGCGGGAACGTATTACCGGGATAAAAAGTACCCTATATGTTAATCCAGGTTAAGAACTATCTGTGTGCCAAATTTCATCCAAATCCGTCCAGTAGTTTTTTCGTGAAAGGGTAACAAACATACACATACATCCATCCTCACAAACTTTCGCATTCATAATATTAGTAGGATATATTTGATAAGTAATTTATTGTTCATATTTTGAATTATCTTTAAAAAGGTATTGAATGTTTTTTCGAGTAATTGAAGACATTTTGCTGATATTGGTCTGTTTATTTTATGGAGTTTTTGAACTTTTAAATAAATCTTTTTGACAAAGAGATTTAATTAATATAGAATCTCTGTCGTAGGAGGTCACAGTTTTAACCTAACCTAACCTCCGAAACCATGTCGGATCTGCCCCAAGGGTATTTCAAGGCTTACAAATAAACCACAACCTAAATACCCTAATCATCATAATGACTTGACTAACAACAAACAATAGCATCGTGTTATGTTTCGTTTCACTTAGCGGCAATAGTCGGCAAATTCTTATATTATGTGTTAATGTAATAATACTTTTAGTGAAATATATATAATAAACTAAAACATACATCAAAAATATCTAGTTAACTAAATATACGTATTTATTGCATCATAAATATCTTTTTTTCCCACTAGTTCTACTGAACAGTTCTACGGTAGAACTAGTGGGTTTTTTTTTCTCACTAGTACTACGATATTAGGTATAACAAAATAGTAGAACTATTGGGATTCTCTATTCCCACTTGTTCTACTGAACAGTTCCACGGTAGAACTAATGGGAGTTTTTGTTCTCACTAGTACTACGATATACTATATCATGTAATAGTATAACTAGTGGGAGTCTCTATTCCCACTTGTTCTACCTGTTCCATCGGTAGAACTAATGGGATATTTTGTTCTCACTAGTACCTACTACGTTTTGATAGGTTCTAGAAATGGAAGTAAATTGTAGTTTTACATGAAGAAATGTGTTACCAAATATGCTAGTCGTATCTCAATATTAGGTTTCAAAGACACTTAGATATTACTGGAAACATTAAAACACTATTAATTAAAAGAGACGTTATTATATTAGCGTGGGGCACTTTTTAGAAATGATTCGATAATTAAGTAAGAATGTTTATTTAATTTGTATTAACTTTGTTTATAAGTATAATGGTAAATATTGTAATAATTATTATTTAAGACGCATTGATTATGTAAAAGAAAATATAAATTGTAATATAAAAATGTCAAATGTTCTACATCTATATCCATAACTATCATATTATATTAACACGTGAAGCAAAAACTTTGAGGAGTATGCAATTTGGCGCAGTTTAAGTTTACATGGAAAAAGAGAGCAGAAAGCTAATATTTTTTCACAATATGCATTATAATTGCAGGACCTCTAGTATATCTAACTAGAAGATGGTTTTTGATTGCTCTGTTTCTACATTCTTACTTAATTACCAAATCATTTCTAAAAAGTGCCCCACGCTAATATAATAATGTGTCTTTTAATTAAAACGATAAGAATAGTTGGTCGCTGTGATCAACTCAAGACAATGTTTATGTTCTTTCAATCCAGAATTAGTCTTCCTGCTGACCGTTTATATGGGTAGTTCATGTAATTGTTTTATTTTTTATTTAACTGCTTTTGTTAATTTATTTTTATTTTCTTTTAATTTCATATATTGTGTATATGTATCATTTGCATTGTTGTATATGTAAGCGGGCACGCCCTTTATGCCTGGAGGCTTTATTAAGGTTTTAAGTTCTGTTTACGATTTTGTTTTATTATTTATTTCAGTTTGAGTTTAGTTTTCAATGTTTTGTTGGTATATTGGCGTGTGCTAGCTGATAATGGCGAATAATGTATGTTTTGTTTTATAATATTAATAACTTACACAATATTGTATAGAATCAAGTTCTTCTAACTTAACAGACAGCTGTGCTGCTGGGGAGTTTGTTCCGCCACTTCTGCTTCCCAGCTAAAGCCCTAGTAAGTGTCGAAGGGCGGGCGTTTTGGGGGGACTGTCTTATGTAACTTTGACGTTCAAAAAGTGCTGACTCTCAGCCTAGTTTGAATAAACTTTTGATTTTGATTTTGAATAGTCGATACCAGAAGTATCAATTAACGTAAGGGACATTTTGGCGAAAATGAGTTATATATGTCATTGGATTCAGAATTTTCAGCTCTATCGATTAGTATTATTGAAAAAATTCTATTGTTAACAAAAAATCCCTTACAGTAAAAATGTTTGGCCTGCGGAAAACGATTTATGACAAAGAAAATGATGTAACAGACGGTTACATTTATTTTGTTCTGAAAAATAAAGTAAGTCATAGTGTTAAATAATTTACACCCTTACCTTAAACCTCAAATCAGTCGATTTAAATAACATTTCACCATTAAAATAGTTTAATTTCCTAATAGTTATCATCATAATCTGTCTGCCCATTCGTAATTATTTATTCTTGTAATAATATAAATTTCTTATTAATATTCATATTTTTTATATTATTTTATTCATTCATCTTTCAGGAAATTCATATTTTTTCATCTGTCTTTCGTTTCCAGTACATTCATTCAATTACTTATTAAATAAGACTGTTGATTAGTCTGAGAAAACATATTTTTTTTATTCATTTAGTGATTTTAATTATAAAGCTAACTAAACGTAATTATTAAAAGTACAGAGTTTGTAGGACTGTTAATTAAAAGAGATCATGGAGTCAATTATACATAATTATTTTTACATTGATAACTAGGTGTGTACCTATGACTGTTAATTAGCACACTGTTACTTTTAGAACATTTATTTAAACTTAACAAAAAGTTTTATAGACTGATTACTGTGTTGAATTTATAATAATTACGCAGACATAAAAGTCGAAAAAAAAAAATTAACAATAAATCGTTTTATTTTTGTATCCCTAAATTTCATTTAAATCTGTGATAGCTGAGCTGAAACTAACATTAATCATGCAAAGAACCTATTTCCATGGTGTTAAAATACCATAATTTTAGTAGATAATCTTTAGTTACATCAAATTGCAACACTGTAAAAGTCCTTTACAATAGAATTACGAATAATTTTCTATTGCTCTTGCTGCTTACACTATGCTTGACGGTTTACACATAAAATATTAGTAACGTAAGGCACAACTAAACATATTTTTTTAATGTAAGGGACATGCTATATTTTAAACCGCTGGGTATTCCTAAATCTTGTGTTTATAGCATGAAAGAAGAGGAAATTCTAAGAAACTTTCCTCTAGACACAATTAAAATTGGAGCAGACAGTAAAAAGTTATAGACAAATTTCAAAAATTAAAATCGTTTTTTGGCTCTCCTGAAAAACCGTGTTTTGTCCCTTACATTAATTGATACTTCTGGTATCGTAGTGTTGTAATGTTTCCAATAATATCTAAGTGTCTTTTAAACGTAATATTGAGATACGACTAGCATATTTGGTAACACATTTCTTCGTGTAAAACTACACTTTACTTCCATTTCTAGAACCTATCAAAACATAGTACTAGTGAGAACAAAATATCCCATTAGTTCTACCGATGGAACAGGTAGAACAAGTGGGAATAGAGACTCCCACTAGTTATACTATTTCATGATATAGTATATCGTAGTACTAGTGAGAACAAAAACTCCCATTAGTTCTACCGTGGAACTGTTCAGTAGAACAAGTGCGAATAGAGAATCTTATTTTTTAAACTTAAAACTTTACGTGGAGGCTTCTAATAATATGATCTTTCTGTGAAAAAAATATGGACTCCTAACTTGTGTGCTGACAAACTAAAACTAAGCTATTATTATAATAAATAACTTGTAAACACTATAACAATGTTTTAATTTTTACATTCTGATTACTAAATTATCATTATTATGGTCTTGTGATCCAAGTGTCAGACTGCTGATGATCATGACCACATGGTCAACAGTCTGACATTTGGATCACTAGACAGGATGGCATCCAATTTTCTTCCCTATGGTCTATTTGAACAAACCGTATCCGCTTTTCACAGTTCTATTTATTCACATACGAAAACCTAAAATAACAGAAACCTATTTATGTTATCATTTATTTACGCATTTAAATAAACAGACAAGCACACCAAAATAGGTAAAAAGGTAATGCTTATTTCTAAAGAAATCTCTTACAGCATATCTCTGGTAGGACAGAAGATAAAGAGATCTAGACAGCGTGTCTAAGAGTACAAAAATAAAAATACATATAGTCAAAAACAATTCACTTACTTAACAAAATAAAACAAATAATATAAATAAATAAATAAATATCTTCAGACAACCAACACACCGTTATCTGATCCCAAACTAGGCTGAGCCTGTACTATGGTAACCAGATAACTGATAAAGATATACAGAACAAATGATTGTGCTCATCACACAAAGATTTGTCCTGGGTGGGAATCGAACCCACAACCTCAGTCTTAGAAGTCAGGGTCACTAACCACTAGACTAACAGGCCAGTCATAATATGAGAATATTACTTACATATGTTTACATAGATACAAACAAACTTATGTTTATATATATGTACAGATTTCTAAAATAAATATGTTTCTGTCAAATTCAAATGGTCATTTAACTTAAATTACATGAATAAGCTCAAATAGTTTTAAATTTCACTGAGTTCATTAAAATATTGTTGATAAATTTATATATAAATAATTCTAGATCATCTGCTAATTTACAAAATTAGCAGATGATCTAGAATTATTTATGAAAATTATTTAATTATTTATTGTATGAACCTAAACAAGGCAAAAGGAATGTGTAGAGATCGTAGCAGGTGGCGTTCCGTGGTTTCTGCCTACCCCCATGGGAAAAAGGCGTGATTGTATGTATGTACCTATGTATTTAATTCGAATAACTGAGTAAATTTAAAAAAATACTAACGAAAATAAACCAAAGTTAGGTCCCAAAGTTTTACCATTGCGATATTTGTAATAACGTAATGTGAAACTCGGCGTATTTGTTTAGAAAATATTTTTTTGTTTTTGTCACAAACAGACACGAATGCGAGTAGACATGCAGGCACGCCACATTAGACTGAGCGCCTTATGACCTCTAGGCCATTAGTATTGGATTACGAATTTGTTCATGATGTTCTATTGTCAATAATTAATTTAATGTCTTTGGCTTTTAGCAATTTAGACATGGAAGCAGCGAGAGACAGCCGTGGTCGAGGACGTGGGCATGGGCGTCGACGTGGTCGTGGGCGTGGGCGTGATGTTCCACGGTCGCTTTCATTTGCATTGTTTGTATTTTTTGTCACTTTTTCTATTATGCTATAATTTATTATATGTATTTGGTTATGGATTTTTTCTAGCTTGCGTTGCTGGGTTATTTCTGGATCCTTACCCAAAATGTTACTTAACTTTAAAGGGAACAGCCTCAGCAAGAAGGTGACGTGCTGTCTGCGGCCTCAGCCGTTGCTAAACAGCCGACGACGTAAGTAAACATAGCAATACAATGTGTAATTTTATATAATTTGTTACATTTTTTGTTTTTATTAAAATAAATTATTCTAGGTCACTTGTGGAGGAAAACGAAATCAAAAAGCAGCAGGCGGTCGACTGGAGGAACATGTCCCGGTTAACATCGGAGCAAAGGGCAAGGCTCGAAGAGCTGCGCGAAAGGAAAGAGGTCGGGCATTTTTCAATGCCCGATGCTCCTCCTAGCAAAAAGCGAAAGTAAGATAAACATTTGGGAAAATAATATGCTTTTCAGTCACAGATTTAATTATTTTTATATTTCCAGAAAAGTGTCGCCAGTTAGGGTGCCGTGCCCTTTAATTCCGGGAACTCCGAAAGTGCAGCGCCTGCGCGTTCTACAACCGTGGGAGCTGAGGAAGTTAGGTGTGTAAATTGTCTGCCGGATATCGTACCCGTTATTGTCCAACCTAACGTATTTTATCACTTCTCTTTCCAGCGCAAGACGGAACTGGGCCTTCGACGGTAGTGCTAGGCGATGAAGATGCAGAGGTTGGTGCAGCCACGCCGGCTTCCCCGAAGTAAGTTTGAACTCAATCTCTACCTTAAAGAATTTAAGAGCCATCTCACAACATTTGAACCTTGTGTATGTGTGCGTAGCTATCCACACATGCACAATACAAACAGTGTAGCGCGAGTGTCGAGACGGTCTAAACAACTTTGAGCCGTTAGAATTATAATGCGGTACTTAGAGATTAATTATGAAAATACTTACTTTTAGTTATCCAGTCTAATAAAGATGTCTAGACTAATAAAAAATATATGTTATGTAAAGTATACAATAAACATAAAAAATTAAAACAATTACATATTGGTGCCGATTCTGTTGTACACCAAACTAAACTAACTTAACTATCTCTAAAATTCCTTACTTTTAGCTATGAGAATTGTTACGCTATTCTGCAAGAAATAATCTCTAAATTTAAAAATTATTTTGAACCGACTAAAATCTTTGACAATCGCGACTCAACGTGGTATTTTTTATTTTTTTTTCATTTGGCTACGCAACGTGGTACTTGTGTGCGCTACGCAATTGAACTTGTTGAGATACGAAAGCGTGCGCAAGGAGGCAGCTTGGACGTGTTTTATAAGGAAATTTTCATTTTTTGTTTGAAAAAAAATAATATAACCCATGTTGAGATTTATATGTGCAGGTTTTACTCAAGGGAGTCGAAAATTTCATTATTTTTGCGATAGGACACGCCATTTTCGAGATATAAGCAAAAGAAAAAAAAAAACAGTACTGTTTTTGCACGTGAACACTGCACAGCATCTCGAAAAACTGTTTATTTCTCACACATCGTTGTAATTGGTTTAAAATTGTGACCTCTAACCCTTTTTGAAACAAAAAAACTCATTTGGCCCCACTGTGCGTTGGTGAGAATTTTTGTTCGTGACCACTAGTTTTATTCCACACCTTTTTAATCGCGATAAAAAATAGTCAGATTTAGTTAAAATATATTATTATAGTCAACATTTTTGGTGAAAACCGGCAAACTAAGAATAGCAAAATTTTCATTTTCACTAAACTAATAATTCAGTGCAATCTTAGTGCTGTCAAAACTAAAGTATAGTTAAGTTGTGTCACTTTAGTCTATTTCAGAATAGGAAATCGTCGTTTGACAGGAATAAACCAAATTTTAGTGATTTTTAGTTTAGAGAATTTTGTACAACAGAATCGGCACCATTATTGTCAAGTAATAATGACTTACACTTCGTTAAATAAATATTTATCGTAAAGGCATTGATCTTGCCTTTCTAGGATCTATGATTTCTAGCAATACGCAATTATTGTACGGCTGCAGAATGTTTATTTTGTCTTTTTTTGACACAATGGTATAAACGATCCTTACGCCCCATGGCTAAAACAAAAATAACAATCTCTGGGGTGTAAGAGGGGGCACACCACATCCGGACTCCCCAAATGTCAACCTCACCTGCACGCGGTACATCCTGCAACTGACAGACGAGGCGCTGGCGACCGACTGATGGCGGTATAACCATCCAAGAAGCCAACCTAAATCCTCCAGAGCGATGCCGGGCAGCAGCGTCATCGCTGCGAAAGGATTGGCTCTGCGGTCACCAACCCGCATGCCCAGCGTGGTGACTACGGGCATTAATCCTCCCAAATGAAAAAGGTGCGAAGAAAAAGGTGCGAAAACAAAGGCCCCTAGTTTCCGGTGGTCCCGCTATTCCTGGTCAAGGTAGCGGTCACGGTAACGGCGGGACGGGGGGTGCAAAAAATCTCCGGGTTACGGCAGGCTACCAACGACGACTACATCTGGCTACGTATAATGGACGTTCGATGAGGCTGGACCATCACCTTGCCGATCTTGAGATAGAGTTAGGGCGCATTGATTGGCATATACTAGGGTTATCCGAACTCCGAAGACAGGGGGAGGATACGATAACTCTGGAGTCAGGCCACCAACTCTACTTCCGCGAAGGTGATGAGCTCTCCCAAGGCGTTGTCGGCTTCCTGGTCAACAAGGAACTCACTAGCAGCGTTGTAGAAATCAGTAGTGTGTCGACACGGGTAGCGTACCTTGTACTAAAACTCAGGGACAGGTATTACCTGAAAGTGATACAGGTACATGCGCCGACTTCGACATGCTCTGACGACATAGTCGAGGCAATGCACAGTACGACTAAGGCACACTACAACGTTGTTATGGGGGACTTAAATGCCAAAGTGGGATTACAGGAACGCGGCGAATCGAAAGTCGGACCATTCGGTGTGGGGCGCCGAAATCACAGGGGGCAAATGCTGGTCAACTTTTTAGAGTCACAGGGGCTCTTTTTGATGAATTCATTCTTCGAAAAGAAACCCCAAAGGAAGTGGACCTGGCAGAGCTCCGACAACGTGACAAGGAACGAGATAGACTTCATAATGACGGATAAGAAGCACATATTTAGAGATGTCTCTGTGATCAGTAGGTTTAATACCGGAAGCGATCACAGACTTGTCCGAGGCACTCTAAATATCAATTTCCGAGCTGAGAGAATCCGCATGATGAGGCCTACCCTCCGACCTACGCAGCTCCAAGCCGCGCTAGGAGCCGAAAAGTTCCAACTGGAACTTCAAAATCGATTCGCCCTACTGGAAACCACTGGCACTGTTGACGAGAAGGCCGACGAGGTGGTCAAAGCACTGCGCGACGTGTCCCGCAGACTTTTCCCGTCGCAGCGGAAAAGTAAGGTGTCTATTTTTTTTTTCCTAATATAAAGTAGCCTAAGTTACTCCTTGTTACATCAGCTATCTGCCAGTGAAAGTCCCGTCAAAATCGGTCCAGCCATTTCAGAGATTATCCGGAACAAACAGCCAGAAAAAAAATTGTAAAAAATGTTGTTTTGGTATATGAACCGTGTATACATCCATATACACTTAGTAAAAAGCGGTTATTTTAATATTACAAACAGACACTACAATTTTATTTATTTGTCTAGATAAACGTGCTCTGGCATCATAAAAAGTACATAAGAATAATAAACATGTCTGTCAAGAATAAAATAATGTCGTTTTGGAATAATTATTCGTTAACGCATGTATTCTAGAACAAGGCTTGGTTTTGATTCTTGTTAAAAAAAACAACAATTTTTGTAAATAGCCTTTTATTATTAGACTATATACGCATACGTATGATGAGGCCTACCCTCCGACCTACGCAGCTCCAACCCGCGCTAGGAGCCGAAAAGTTCCAACTGGAACTTCAAAATCGATTCGCCCTATTGGAAACCACTGGCACTGTTAATGAGAAGGCCGACGAGGTGGTCAAAGCACTGCGCGACGTGTCCCGCAGACTTTTCCCGTCGCAGCGGAAAAGTAAGGTGTCCAAACTTTCCTCGGAGACTCTCGGACTTATGAGGGAAAGACGAGAGTTGCCATCCACGCAGCCGTCTTCGTCAGATAAGAGGGCCTTAAACTTAAAGATCAGGAAGCTGACGCGACGCGACCTTCGGTGCTCCAACACCCGCGACATTGAAGTCGCGATTGAGCAAAATCGAGGGTCGAAAGTGTTCGCTCAGCAACTATGGAGGTCCCATCTGACGAAACTTAAAACTGAGGATGGCAAAATCGTTACTTCAAGGTCCGAGATACTTGAGGAAGTCGAGAATTTTTATGGGCACCTATACTCAGCGCGGACGGCGAAGCCAGCAAGACAGTGCAGATGACCATCGAGCCGAATTAACGCGCCACTACACGGAGGACATCCCAGATGTCGACCAGTGGGAGATTAGGGCGGCTCTCGAGCAGCTAAAGAACAACAAGGCACCTGGGGATGACGGAATCACGACAGCTCCTTAAAGCGGGTGGGGCTCCAGTCTTGAGAGAGCTCGCGAGTCTCTTTAACTCCGTCATCCAAGAGGGTACAACGCCCGAAGCGTGGAGCAGAGGTGCGGTGGTTCTGTTCTTCAAAAAAGGTGACAAAACCTTGCTGAAGGACTATAGATCCATCTCACTTCAGAGCCACGTATAAAAGCTGTTCTCGAGAGTCGTCACGAACCGTCTCGCCAGGAGACTTGACGAGTTCCAGCCTCCAGAACAAGCCGGATTTCGAAAAGGCTTCAGTACCGTAGACCACATCCATACTGTTCGGCAAATTGTACAGAAGACCGAGGAGTACAACCAGCCGCTGTGTATGGCATTTGTTGACTACGAGAAAGCCTTCGACTCTATCGAAATATAGGAGGTTCAAAAAAAAAAACATTTATTTGCGTAAATAAGGTACAGAAGGTTGGTAAAATAAATGATTTTGTTCTCTTATTCTGCCTTTAATTTCGGCGTGCAAATATAAGCTTAAGTTCTGGCCTCTCTGCAACGATGTCGAATAAATAAATTGCTTATGTTTGAGTATAGTTTTCATTTCGATTCCCACCCAGGACAAACCTTTGTGTGATGAGCACAATCATTTGTTCTGTGTCTGGGTGTAATCTATACATCTATACAAATAAATAAAATTGGGGTGTCTGTTTTTAATATTAAGATAACCACTTTTTACTAAGTGTATATGGATGTATACACGGTACATTATACCAAAACAACATTTTTTTTAAAATTTGTCTGTCTGGCTGTCTGTCTGTTTGTTCGTTCCCGCTAATCTCTGAAATGGCTGGACCGATTTTGACAGGACTTTCACTGGCAGATAGCTGATGTAACTTAGGCTACTTTTATTTTAGGAAGATTCTTTTATTTTCGAAAAAAAATAACTGTCTTCGAAAACTACGGTGACATACGTCATAAACTACGCTGAAATACGTCTCAAAATTCGAAAAACCCTGGCTGAATCCTACGAATTAGATCAAAATAATGTACTACAGTATTGTACACCTTAAAAAGGCCTACAAAAATGTCGCAATGGTATATGTCTATCTCCTAGGGATAACCCACAATAACCATTTTTTATCTTTTACTTTTTACGAGAAATAAGGGCTTATTTACGAAGCGATTTTAAGCAGTACAGCATTCATCCTTATCCAATTAAGTACCTTAAATACATTGTGCATTTAATATAGATCAATATGGCCCTTTACAGCATGTTATTTAAATGAATATCTTAGAAGATATTAGAGATTTAAAAATCGGGCGCAGAGCAGACGGCGCGGCGGGTCCTACGTCCGTCCCGTCCATCCGTTGGCTGCGGCCGGGTAGTACAGGATAAGTAGGATTGTAATTCATATTACTTTGGCTTCATAGTAATTGCGAATATCATGTTTGTTCATTATACTCAAAATAAACCTAATAGTATTATTCCGAGTAAGAGACCGCGAAATGGCTTAGATGTTTAGATTTTTGGATGTTTGTTTCTTGAATGATGCAAAGACGGCCAAACGGATTTAGATCGAATTTGGCACAAAGATATATCATGGATACGTAACAGATAGGATACCTACTTTATCCCGGTAGTAGGTTCCCGGGTGATATTTTCCGACCGCTATACGGGCCAAGCCACTGGTAAAAGTACTATTCCTATTATTATGTTCGGTGTCTGGTAAATGATTGAGTGTCTGTATAGGTAAAATAGGAGCGTTAAGAAAAACCAGGAAGACTTATATTCAACTAAACCAAGCCCTATGTCGCAGTCTTCTTACTCTGAATACTATTACTCTTATTTTAAAAACACCAACACACATGATGTTCTCTTAAACTATGAATCCTAAGTAATATGAATTATAATCCTACTACTACTAATATTATAAATGTGAAAATATGTATGATTGTGTATTTGTTACTCAATCACGCAAAAATGGCTGAATGGATCTGGATCGAAAATAGCACACAGAGTCTATATTACCTATATAACCTGCACCCTAATTGCGAAACGCACAATTTATCAGAATCTGAATGGGATTGAAGATTATTTCTAAACCATTGCGTCATTTGTTCGAATAAATTGTCGGCTCAGCAACGTAAATAACGCAATGAATATTGTTTAACTATGAATATTAAACCAATTCCTACCGATAAAAAGTTCCGCAATTACCCCTCTGGAATAACTCATTCTTATCGCGGTAGTACGTCCTCTTGCATTAATTTCCGTCATCCACGCGGGCGAAGCCGCGGGCAAAAGCTAGTTTATCTATAATATGTATGTATTTAGAAATATATAAGTATGTATATTTATCAGTTATCTGGTTACCATAGTACAGGCTCGGCCTAGTTTGGGATCAGACAACAGTGTGTTGGTTGTCCTAAGATATTGGGTTGGCTAGCTGGCATATAGCAAATCATTTAATTTAATGTTTTGTGTCTCTTAATGTTTTACTATATACCATTGTATAGAATCAAGTTCTTCTAACTGGACAGACAGCTGTGCTGCTGGGGAGTTTGTTGGCCACTTCTTCCCAGCTAAAGCACTAGGAAGTGTGCGACTGGTGGGCGTTTTGGGGACTGTCTTTTGTCATTTTGACGTTCGAAAAGTGCTGATCCTCAGCCTAATTTGAATAAATGACTTTTCATTTTGATTTGATTTTGAATTGACTGGCGCTACACCGAAGTGTTGAGATGCTTGTATGACGCTGCCACGATGACTATTCAGATCCAGGATACGAAAACCAGCCCAATCCAACTGCTCAGGGGGGTAAGACAGGGGGATGTGATATCCCCGAAACTGTTTACCAACGCGTTGGAGGACGTATTCAAAACGCTGGACTGGACTGGGTGCTTACTCTCGAATATAATTCCAATAGATCGACATTGGAATTGTCAGTCAAACGTCAGGGATTGGCTGGACTCACTGAGTCTAGCCAATCCCTGACGTTTAACTCAACCAACTGACGTTTGACCAATGTTGATCTATTGGAATTATATTCGAGAGTAAGCACCCTGGACAGGGTATCAATGTGAATGGCGAGTACATCTCACACCGCTTTGCCGATGACATCGTCGTAATGGCAGAGACGCTGGAACAGTTGGACCAGATGCTGCACAGCCTGAATGGAGCCTCCCGGCGGGTTTGCCTCGGCATGAATTTGGACAAGACGAAAGTCATGTTCAACTCGCATGTCTTGCCGAGTCCAATCCACATCGAGGGTTCGCTTCTCGAAGTTGTGAAAGAGTATGTCTACTTAAAGCAAGTCATCCAGCTCGGTATACACAACTTTGAGAAGGAAGCCGACAGGGGGATCCAGATGGGTTGGGCAGCGTTTGGGAAACTTCGTAAAGTCTTCTCGTTGTCTATCCCGCAATGTCTGAAGACTATAAGATCTTCAACCAGTGCGTCCTGCCCATAATGACATACGGTGCCGAAACATGGACACTGACAGTTGGGCTGGTTCACAAATTCAAAGTCGCTCAGCGCGCTATGGAGCGGGCTATGCCCGGAGTTTCTTTGAAGGATAAAATCAAAAATTATCCGGAAAAGAACTGGAGTTACCGACATAATTCGCGGAGTAAGCAAACTGGAGTGGCAGTGGGCTGGCCATGTCTATCGAAGGACCGATGGCCGATGGAGCAGACGAGTCCTGGAGTGGAGACCGCGTATCGGCAAGCGTAGCGTGGGACGCCCCCCAGCTAGGTGGACCGGCGACTTAAAGAAAGTGGCTGGGGCAAACTGGATGCGAAAGACGGAGGACAAGGTGTTGTGGCGCAATATGGGAGAGGCCTATGTCCAGCAGTGGACTGCGATAGGCTGAGTTGATTGTTTGATTGATTCTATAATCTATTAAAATAATATTTTACTTGATAATACAAGAAACTCTTATACAAAAAAAAAAAATGCGAAGAGTAGCAAAATGTTGTAGTCGTAGTATATTTTTGCGTTCACGATACGAGTATCCGAAAACTGAGACCACAGATTACTAAATAGTTACTACGTAACAGATACTTCACTCAGTAGAAAATTTCCAATACCTACTGCTATAATAGCCTACTCCGTTGCGTCAGCAACCGCTGCATGCTAAAATGTGCCTAAATGCTCAATCGTACAGTTGTGATTGCTTCGCACCGCGCGATCCCACAGCAATCGCAGGGCTGCCTCTTCGATACAATTAAATTAACATAACTATTTGTGTCTATTTTTAACCGACTTCAAAAAAGGAGGAGGTTATCAATTCGTCTGTATTTTTTTTAAATGTTTGTTAGCTCATAACTTTTGACTGGGTGAACCGATTTCGATGATTTTTATTTTATTTGAAAGCTGGTGCTTCCCGAATGGTCAAAATTCGAAATTCCCCTAATTGATGATAGCTTATTTTTTGAAATATGGATGACCCAATAAACTGGCGCATTATTTTAGCCGTGATATAATCTTTATTAAATATGTGACCGTCTTTTAAAAATATTTTGGACATCTGACATATCTTAATCACAGATTCTGATGAGTATAATAATCCCCCTCTATCCTTAGCTATAATAAATCTATGTAATGATTGTTTTTTTTTTCTGTTACTAAAGCACTAACGCAAATATCACACTTATTTTTTTTTAAATCAACTGTCTTATTATATAACCAGCTATGTGAGCTATTGATTCCTTACTAAAATCAGACAAAATTATCGATACCGACCTACTTTACGGATGTGTCCCATCCCTAATCGAGTAGCGTCGAAATTACTAGAATTTTGGTTATGATTTTCCAAATGACGACCAAGTGCATTTAGACTTTGTGTCAATGAATATAAGGTTGTTTATAGTTTGCATTGAAGTCATAACATGTGGTATTGTAATTAAAATCAATTATATTAAAAATTAACAAAGTTTAGTACTTACAGATGATACGATACATCTCCACAAGATACATTTTTTTTCTGCTTTCGTTTTTGCAGGTCAAAATCGCACAAGGCATAATTTGTAATATTTCTCGTATTTCTGCGATAATCAATCGCGACAAGTATCTGAAGGTGAATAAGCTAAATGCTGCGCATCTGCGCTTAATGTTGACACGCGCGTGATATCTGTGGGGCAGTTCCTCTAGTTTCCTTTATTCCGTGCATACAAAGGGCAAGAGTCACCGTATACGACAGTCAATCTTTATTTATTTGCGTTGGCGTTAGACTTTCTTTAGTTAAAAACTTAATTACAGCGCGATTTTCAATTTTATACATTTTGTGAAAATCACTCGACTGCATGTATGTAAATCGCTCTCAAAACTAAAGTACCAAATGGAACAAGTTGAAACTCAACACAGTGCATGTTGAGACTTGTACCTACTTTATGACGGAAAAACCAAATTATGTTCTGTTTATTTTCTATGTGAGGCTAACAACTCATGGACCGCTCTACGTATGTATGAGTCTAACAATAGTCTAAAACAGACTGTATACTGGCTTGACACAAACAATTTAAAAATAAATTTATGTGAAAGTAGAGTTATCCATTGAAGACAAGAACCTCTATTATTAACTCAAATATACACTATAATAAAGATACCATAGAAGAAGTTCAGACTATAACATTCCTGGGTCTCGAAATAGATACAAAACTAATAGTACGAGATCCGGCTGCAGGATTAGTGCGCTCATCGTTTTTTTTGCTGAAAACCAAAATTTTATGAATATTTATAATTAGGAGAATATATATTTACCAGGTTGCCTATCAACTTTTGGCCGCCAGTATTTTTAGTTAAATTATTTTGAAGTGATTTTTGGGAAAAAAAAATTCGTTCACTTGTTAATAAACGTTATGAACGTATAAATGTATCGAAATCATACCTGTTTACACCCGGCTGCGAAGAGGTGCCGCCAGGTGCGCAACGGCAACCGTGATTTTTTAGAATCTGCATATAAATTGCCGTGATGTAGACGTTATTTTATTTAAAAAAACGAGTGAACGATTTTTTTTCCCTAAAATCAATTAAAAATAATTTAATTAAATATACTGGCGGCCAAATTTTGATAGGCAACCTGGTAATATATTCTCATGATTATAAATATACATAAAAATTTGGTTTTCAGCAAAAAACCAATGAGCGTACTAATCTTGCAGCCGGATCTTAGACCATAAATTGGAAATGACATATTGATACCTTATGTAAGAAAACGAGTAAGTCTGCATACCCTCTACGCACCTTGTCATATTGTCATCATATTTTGGGGAAATTACTGAAAGAGAGACCGCCTTCAAGCTACAAAAAAGATGCATTCGAGCGATGTTTAAACATAAGCCCACTGGTAGTTGTGAAACGTATTCTAAAAATTACAAAATATTAACATTGCCTTGTCTGTACATATTAGAAGTAGCTGTTTGCACAAACAAATCCGGATCGTTTAAGACGTCTATCAGATGTAAGCACCCCGCAATAGACGTGATAATAGTGTGCTGTTCTCATTATTTGCTATTACCCATATTTGCAAAATAAAAATTATCTTTATTCACAGGCAAACTCCGTTGGTGTCTAGCCCGTCCAAGAGGGTAATTGCTGTGTGTCATGGCCAGGAAGTGGACAGGGTTGGGTTCTGGCGGAGCACATCATTCTGTGCTGAGCGTTCCACACTGCAGAATTCTTCTTCAGGTCCATCAATGTCTTCTTCAAGACCAGGTATTTTTAAAATCTTTATTTCTCTTTGTGATGATAATCTGGTTTTATCATTGACTGGGGGTTCAAAGCACCTGATATTTAAATAAAGACTCATATAATTTGTTTTCAGAATCTTCGATTTTCCTGGACTTCCAGGACCTGGAGGCAGATATTCTGCAGTGGGAATACTTTGCAGGTCTGAATCCTGGCAGCGATGTCGAGGATGAGGACTGCCTAGAGGATCTGCCTTCCAGGAGGCACGCTGGAGAATTCATCGTGGAAGAGTTGTCCAGCAAACTCCGCGAGGTTTTAGGATCCATTGACAGGCAGGATGATACTGCTCTGCGAGATTCCAGTCAGGAGGATTTGTTGACCTTTGATTGGTCTCACGATCCCGAAATATTCACTGGGGTCCGAGAAAGTTTTGCTGGGCCAGCGGGGCCAACTTTCTCAGTGGAGGGAATGTCTCCGTTCCAAATTTTTTCCAAAATTTGGGACGAAGGCATCATCAACCTCATGGTCGCTGAGACCAACAAATATGCGGCAAACCTCCAGGCCTCGCCCCTTCAAAAATCCTCAAGAATAAAAAAATGGACACCAATAACGCCACAAGAATTGTGGACGTTTTTTGGTGTCATTATGCTGCAAAGCATAGTCCCTCTCCCTGTCGAGAAGGAATTGTGGACCCCATGCTTGCCTTATTTAAAGTTGGGAAATTTTTCTGACATTATGCCGTTCTATCGGTTTTTGCTCATAAAGCGCTGTCTGCACTTTGCAGACAATAACAGGTCTGCAAGAGCTACCCCAACGAAACTACATAAAATCACTCCGATTATTGACCATCTGAACAACAAATTTAGCTCTTTATACCTACCTGAACAGGAAATTGCTATAGACGAGTCGCTGATGCTGTGGAAAGGCAGACTCTCCTTTTCACAGCTGATAGCGACTAAAGCTGCTCAGGTAGGTGTAAAGGGCTATGAACTTTGTGAGTGCAAGACGGGATACCTCTGGCAGATGATGATATACGCAGGGAAGAAAGAAAGGCATAATGTCGAGGAAACTAACGAGTCTGAGCCTGAGAGTGCGACATCAAGGACTGTTTTGAAGCTAGTTGGTCCATTACTGAATAGAGGTCACACTCTAGTGATGGACAGCTTCTACAACAGTCCTTTGCTGGCGCGCATCCTTAAGGCCCAAAAGACGGACGTAATGGGCACTCTGCGTCTGAACCGGGACTTCGTGCCAGATAGTCTGCGCAACAAAAATAAGGCAAACATGCGGCCTGGTGAAGTGGCATTTAGCCAGACACGGGACATGACGATTTCGGTGTGGAACGACACGAATGTGGTAACCCTGATTTCCACATACCACAGGGTAGAGGGCGGCTACTTTCGGTATAAACCGAAAGTAGTCTCAGATTACAACCTTGCTATGGGAGGCGTCGACAAGAAGTACCAGCAATTGCAGGCGTTTCCCATAGAAAGAGTTGGTAATCTAATATGGTACAAAAAACTTTTCCGCCGGCTTTTCAACGTGTCTATCCACAACGCTTTCGTCATGGCCTCGAAGGCAGGGACAGCCAAAATGGCACAGCGGCAGTTTAGAGTATTGTTGGCGGACGAAATCATAATGAGATTTCGTCCTCCAAAAATACAAAAACCGCTGCCGTTAGCCGACCGTCACTTTCCTGCCAAAACCAATGTGAGGAAGTCACGTTGCAGGTGGTGCGCACGTAGAAAGGTTGATAGTTGCACAGCCTATAAGTGCGGGACTTGCGACGTGAACCTCTGCATAATCGGTTGCTTTGGAGACTATCACATTGCTATGGGACTAGTAAAGTGATAATCTTTAAAGCAACCGTTTTTTTATTTACCCGACTGCCGAGGGAGAATCATATTTTTACACGCTTTATATTAGCTTCACTTGTATGTTTGTATATTTGTATGTTTGTATATTTGTATGTTTGTTTGTAACCGACTCCTTCTAACGCGATTTTGACCAACTTAAAACGACCAGATTTCATTCAAACTTTGCACACCTGTCAAGGACCGATGACAATGCAATAATTTCATAAATTTGTGCCATTATCCTTGCCAGGGTTACCAGGACAGCAAAAAAACTGTCTTCGAAAACTACGCTGACATACGTCACAAAATAATTTGTGCCATTATCCTTGCCAGGGTTACCAGGACAGCAATAAAAACTGTCTTCGAAAACTACGCTGACATACGTCACAAACTACGCTGACGTACGTCTCAAAATTCGAAACACCCTAAAAAATAGAAAATAAATAATAGTAATAATAATAAAACTATTATTTTTTACGTCTCAAAATTCGAAATACCCTAAAAAATAGAAAATAAATAATAGTTTAAAAAAACTAAAAAACACGCTTCCATGGAAAACCAAACTAAAAAGTACAAAATAATGGAAAAAAAGCGTGGGGTGCTTTTAAGGTATTTTTTTATTGATATCAGGCACCCCACGCTTTTTTTCCATTATTTTGTACTTTTTAGTTTGGTTTTCCATGGAAGCGTGTTTTTTAGTTTTTTTAAACTATTATTTATTGATATTGTCGTTCAAAACACTTTATTTGGATACCAATCTCGATATATTTGGGAGTTTTTTTTTTATTTTAACGCGTTTGTGGCGCCTGGATTCCACCATTTTGTATTTTTTTTATATAACTGACCCAGTGACAGTTACGCTACTACGACAGATATAACGACAAATAATTCATAAAAAACGACCATCTGTTTAGCCTATAGACGGTAACAACGAATATTACTTACATTCGCAAATCATTACCCTTCTTTTTTGGCAGTCTGGTAATAATAATTATAACATTCTTTTTTCATCCATTGACACAGGGATTGGGACGCAGCATATTATTTTTTTTATTCTTATCACACATACCTTACCTTACTTCACTTTTAAACCCGGATGTGCACTTGATGTTACCCGGCCTTATGACACGTGTTTTCTCCATTCTCTCGATTTATGAAATTTCTTTACTTGTATTTTATTTTCATGCCTATTGAATAACAGTTTGATACATCATTGGAAAGGGCATTTCTTGTAGAAAATTGTTACATATGGTGTACTTTATTTACTCAAACTTCATTGAACAAAAAGAAACAAGAAATTTTAAGTGTGTTTTACGTAAGTGGGAATTCCTTCATCAATCCCATTTTTTTTTTGTTTTAGAAAAACCTATCATCATAATATTTACACAAGTTACAATAGGAACATAACTTTTAGATTGTAACTATGTATATTTTTATTTTACGGTATTATAGTTGTAATAAATTATATAATTTGGGTGAAAAAATATTCACCATCAAAAATGTTTCGTGCTAGTCATACGCCTGTAAATAAATATTTTTAATTATGAAGTATGTTTTTTTTTTCATTTTATCGTTTGCCTTTCCGCCTTTCCACCAATAAAATTCATAAAATATACATAAATATCGCCATTCAAACTAAAAACTTTCCTCACGACATTTTCCTTATTCCACCGTATCACCTGCCCATACGTTGACAACCGGTTTTCATATAACTTTTCAGTTACCGTTGCCACTTTCAGACTTCCTCTTATAAACTCATTTTTTGTTCTACCCATTCTGTTTCGCATAGCATTCCCTAAACATGCTCAAATATTAAAAAACGTTTTAATTTTCCAGCAACTTCCTTGCCGTGATACAGGCGTCAGAGTAATGACAATATGCATCGGCGTCACCCACACTGCTTTATTGGGCAACATTAAATGCATTGGAAAAAGATTTGACCTGGACGTACAAAATGTTTTGGGATCACATCCAGTCCAAAGGTGAGTTGATGCCTTTAACCGTATTGATTATCATCATCATGTGAGCCGAACGACGTCCACTGCTGGACATGGGCCTTTCCCAAGTACTTCCACTTCGACCGGTTCTGTGCTTCTCGCATCCAGCGGATTCCTGCGGCCTTCACCAGGTCATCGGTCCATCTTATGTTAGGCCTTCCAACGCTACGCTACGCTTTCAATTCGCGGTCCCGCCTCCAGAATTTTCCGATCCCTTCGGCCATCTGTTCTGCGAGCAATGTGCCCTCCTTTTTGTTTTCAATGGGAAACTATCAAATGATTTCTCGAGATTCTCCCGCTCTGGGCGGAGCGGGAGGGCGTGTCAGACTTTTACTGACTAAAACCCACCCGTGTTCCTTCAGTTACAGTATCTAGTTTGACAGTCTCGCGACCCTGGCAGGAATGTGCCCTCCTCACTGCAACTTAAGTTTGCCAATTCTCCAGGCTAAGTCGGTTACCTTGGTTCTCATATGGATCCCTTTATTTCTGATTCGATCGCGAAGGGAAGCCCCACTTAGCCCTCTCCATTGCCCTTTGGGTGACTCAGTCTTCTTATAAGGCTCATCGTAACCGTTCACGTTTCAGTGCTGTACATACACACACATATACATACATCACTGGCAGCACGCAGTAGTAAAAGACTTTCGTCTTGAGACCCTGCAGTATGTTTGTGTATAGATGATAAAGAGTTTTAAAGGTAGTGTAGTTCTATGTGTAATTCCTATCCTAAAAAATATAAGAAAGTCAATGGATTTATAATATAATGCAGCAGCATCTAGGTTCTGAACTTCGGTTTAGGTAGACTCCTAGCAACAAGGAGCCTTCAGTATATAAATCTACGTTCAAAATTAAGTAAATAATATATATATATATACTTAGACCCTATTTTGCAATGCTTACGACAGCTAGAAATAACAAGCGACTGAGGCTCTGAACTCCGATATTATAAATATTGGCCCATTATCTTAGCAGGCCAGTATGATGATACCTAGAAATTTACTGATATTATGCCAATTCTGTTTAGACTCAAAGTTAACCGGGTTAAGGCCTTAATTCATGGCGCATTATTTATATTTTCTGTTACTGTCTTTTGTGACAGTCGTTGCGGGTCGTCAGAAGCCCGAAAGTCGGACAACCAGTCTTACTAAAGGGTATCGTGTTACCCAGTAACTGGGTTGTGGAGGTCAGATATGCAGTCGCTCCATGTAAAATACTGGTATTCAGCTGCATCCGGTTAGACACGAAGCCGACTCCAACATAGTTGGGAAAAGGCTAGGCAGATGATTATTATTAATATTTTCTAGCGCCGAATCAGCAGCACGTGGAATGATAGACACGTTTAAGCAAGGAGAAAGTGCCAGCATCTGGTTAGTACGAGCCGATGAACCTGCCCAAGACATTACTTCACACATATTGAAGACAGATGCAGAAATTGCTGAAGTTATCGCAGGATCATCGGAATAGTTACGCAAAGAATACGCGCGCTTCGAGACAAACTTGCATTGCAATTTGCACTTCTGAATTTGTGTTTTTTTGATTTTGCAATCGCATACTTGTCTTGGTGATATTTAAAGCAAATATTTCAACGTTGTTGTTCCTTGGTTTTCCTCAAGTTCAGTTATATTTAATTGTTGTGGTGCTTAGATACTACGTAGATACATAGGGTTAAAAATATGTACAGCTAAGTAAATCAAATAGAAAACTAGAAAAGAATGTTTAAAACTACACATGTGTATGAACGGTGGATTGAAGTAATTTTATCTATACCTATAATAAAATCGAAGCAAAGTCAAAATTACACATTGTTTTTTTTTAATTAATTTTTCCGAAGTCGGAACGCTTCTAGTGCCGAAAACAATGTGAATCTATAATGTTTTTGACATTGGAAGACTTCTCAAATATATTATTTTCTGTTTGTTTGAATGTATGTTCCAGCATCGCGCAAAAACTTCTGCATAGATTTTGTTTAAATTTGTATATTATTCCCTATAAGTCTGGTCAGGCCATGAGGTATAAATAGAGATGGGCAATGTGTTTCTGCCCGGCAGGAAAATAAGGAAAAAACCCGGCATTTTAGGCATACATTTATAACTGCCCAATAAATGCCCAATAGCAGGGCATAAAAATGGGATCCCTTCTTTTCGCATAATGTTCTTTGTCCTAATATACTTCGGCATAACGATATTGGCACAATTTGTTTTGGCATAATAATACTTCGGCATAATTTTTTTAGGCATACATTTTATGTTTTCATAATCATCTTAAAGACTAATTTGTTTTGGCATAAATTTGATTCGCATAACGTTAGTAGGCCTAATGACTATTAGCATAATAATATTTAGGCATACAATTAATATAAATAACAAAAACAATTTTCATGCAAATGATTTATTATACATAACATTATGTAACTTAAACGATTTTTCAATCGCGAGATAACTTTTATCTGAAGAATATATTAGATGTTTTGACAGTTTTTGTATAAAAAAAACCGGCCAAGTGCGAGTCGGACTCGCGCACCGAGGGTTCCGTACAAACCTGTAGGTATAAAGTTTTAAATTTAAAAAAATATTTTTATTACATGATGTAACTAAAAATTTTCAGTTTTCGCAATTTTTCCTTTATCTGTGCTATAAGACGTTGCTTCTTACCAAATTTCAAAATTCTAGATCGACTGGAAGTACCCTATAGGTTTTGATTCCCTTGCGAGTTTCGAAAATTTGCTGAAATTTGCGGCATAAACGGCTATATCTTTTGATTGCGTTAGCTTAGAGGTTTGATTTTTTCACAGCTCCAAGGGACAGTAGACTTGAGTATTTGATATAAATTTCAGCTTGATACCTCTACGCGTTCCTGAGAAAAAGGGTCTTGACAGACGGACGGACGGACGGACGGACGGACAACAAAGTGATCCTATAAGGGTTCCGCTTTTTCCTTTTGAGGTGCGGAACCCTAAAAATATGTCAAACTTCTATTATGAGAAATAAATATGGCGGTTATTCCTCAGATAGAAGCTAACTGATTGAAACAGTGGTCCTTAATTATGTATAATTATTTATTTTAGGTGTATATTTTCAGCAATTGCTTGTAAATATGCTAGTTTAGAAGTATACTCATCTTTTTTACTAATAATTTTTCAATTCTTTTGGTTTTGTCCGTGTATTTTTTTATTTTTTTTTTGTATAAGTGATGTTCCGACATCCAGTTCATCTATTTCAATGATTTGATGTTTTATTTCTTGAACGATCTTTTTTGCCAAAAAATAAAATCCAAGATGGTGTTTTCCCACAAAATGTGCAAATCTATTGTGCCATGCTTCTGCATGATTTTGTGTCCTAGGTATATTTTCCTTTTCTAGTAGATACGTATTCCAGACTTTGGGTGGAAATGGTGGTAATGAACTTTAGTGCCTCATACATAATTCTGATCAAACCATTTGCTATAGTTTCTTTAACAATTAAATAATATTGTTGGTTAAAAATTTAATATGCTGTGCAACAAAAGTTAGTGACAGAACCGAATGGCTGCAAAACCGACTCCACGTAGTCTTGTTTGTCCTACCCCTAGAGTGTAATTTAAAATCGCGTAGGCGCGTAGGGGCGAGGCGGCTCGCGGGCTGAGGAGCAGGCGGGGGGCCGCCGGAGGCTCGCCGCGCTGGAGCCGTGACAGAAACCCTGCCTGCTGCATGTTGCATGCTCGCTTGAATGCTGCATGATTGCTTGCATGCTGCATGCTTGCTTGTTTGCTGCATGCTTGCTTGCATGCTGTATACTTGCTTGCATGCTGTATGCTTGCTTGCTTCATGCTTCCTAAAGCGAAAAAAAAAAACCCACAAAATAATAAATTAATTAAAAATAATAATAAATTTATGCTTTAGGATATTATGCTTAAAAAAGTTATGCTTTAGAACTTTATGCTTGATAAATTTATGCTTTAGAATATTATGCTTAATCATTATTATGCTTAAAAAAAAAATGCGTAACCTGTTATGCGTAATTATATTATGCGAAAATATAATTATGCCAAACAAAATTATGCTAAGTTACATTAGGTCTTAAAATTTTATACAAATGAAAGGGAACCCATAAAAATATGGGGTCATTAAAAGTGATTTAATTTAGTTTTTCATGTAAAATAGTAGATACTTAATAAAGAAATAAAAGAAGAAATTTTAATGATTGATCACTATTTTATTATCAAATAATAAAATTAATTTACTTTTCCATGTGAAAATTAATAGATCTCTGGATGACTGATGATACTCTTGCTTTGGTTGAGAAAAGCCGGGATATGAAGGCGAAAGAAGCAGACATCCGGGCTATAAAAGGTATGTCTGCCCAAATTCAGACTGTATGCCGTAAAGACCAAAACGCCTACTATCAGAGAATATGTCAGGAAATAGAAGTACACTCGGGCCGCTGTGAATCGCGAGACCTCTACCAGAAAATCTGTTCCCTAACCAAATCACTGGCATCTAAAGCTTGGGCAATTGAAGACAACAATGGTGTCATCGTGACAGAACTCAGTGGTGCCAACTTAGGGTAATTTACCCTAGATTTAGGGTTAAGTTTAATCAGCAGGGTAATGTTTAGTGTAAAAACTCGGTCAGGGTAATTTTAGGGTAAATTTAAACGTGTGCGTTCGCGCAGCGGAATGTTGTTGAATTTAAAGATATTAATTATGCAGATATTTAGTGTATGACGTCGTATAATTGTGTATGGTAAAAAAAAAATTGTGTACGCAGCCATTGTGGAGAAATTCACCAAAAACTGATTCCGCTGGGCGAACGTTGTCCTGGCGGAACTTATTTTAATCCATAGACTTTAGAAGAAAAGAGGTGTGTCCAAAAATTAAGTGTGTATTTGTGTGTAATTGTGTATGTATGAATAAAATGAGTGCATGCATAAACTTCGGAGAAATTCAAGTTTCCGCTAGGCGAACGTTTGGCCATTAGCTAGTTTTCATATAAAGCGCTTACATAGAGAGCTGTAGATTTTTACATACGTTGTTTTGAATTTGTTTATATTTGTTTAAAAAACAGATTTAGAAAAAATCGTAGGGCTTAAAAGATAAAAATATAAACGTAAAATACACTTAATAGGTCTTAGTTCTTAAAGTATGCACTTTGGGGTCTAGATTTTCACGTTTATACAAACCTTGTAAGTATCTGAAACATGTTGCCAAGTATCAATGATGTTCCGTTAGTAATTAAAGAGTTAAAGGACAATTTTACCATGAATAGATCACTGTTTACAAAACAGTCAAATATCACGACGTTCTAAAGGAATTGCATGGTAAAATGTATGCCAAAAATTAGTTTATTCATTCAACTACTCACATGCAAAATTTCATGTGTGGGGTTACTTAATAAAACACTTTTAGTCACACTCACTTATCACTTTATTCGACTTTCACACGACTTTTATTCGACTTTTCTTTAACACGGTTAGCGACAGACTGACTGCCAGAGCTAACGCGCTACTCCGGCCACCAACAAAAGTGGGGACCGGATGTAGCACGCCACCTCGTTTGGTAAAACAGTATCATTAATTTATATCTCAAATATAGTCTAGGAACAATTCTAAAATTCTAACAAATATTATTATTAACATTACGTAATTTACAGGGTTTAATTGATGCATAACTTTAAATGTAAAATCAATGTTTACCGAAACGGATATTCAACACACCACAAGTAACGCCATCTAGTATTTAAGAAGTCAGTTATACCTAACGGAAATTGACTGTCATCATACCAAAAACAATTTATACACTTCTAAAATCAATAGACTTATCTTATTATTATTACATTCTAACATTCGGCCATCCGCAAAAAAAAAACGCGTCCTCGCGTATATAAGCATATATATAAATAAGACTTACAATCATACGTGTAATATTCAAACACCTCAATCAACTATAACAATTACAACTGTAATTCAACGAAATATGTTTACAAGTGGCACAAGTCGCTACTACCTTGAAACCACCTTTATGTTTGGTTTACTAGTGGTATAAGTCGCTACTACCTTAAAACCACTAAGGCGGTACAAGTCGCTACTACCTTGAAACCACCTACATGTTTGGTTTACTAGTGGTATAAGTCGCTACTACCTTAAAACCACTAGGGCAGTACAAGTCGCTACTACCTTGAAACCACCACGACAATTTTTAGGTTGAGGTTGCCAGCGTACTTCTGCCTATCTAGGACCTATTTTAAAACAATTCACCAAAACACATTAAGTATAATCTCACAATCTTGCCACTAACATTGGAGCTTTATTTCATTAATCTAATCATCCTCTTCATTGGCCGAAGAGGAACTCGAATCAGTTCTGTTATAGTGGGCCCAAGCTTTCATTTTATCTACAGCAATGACAGCGGAATATTTCCGATTGCCCTTTTGGGTAATCGGAGTGTCCTCAATTTGATACCTGTCATTGCCTAAAACCTCAACTACCTTGTAGGGACCCCGATATTTTGGAATTAGCTTTCTACTCTGCCCTGTTGCGCCAATTTCACGCTCAACACTGACTAAGTCACCTACACGGAACTCGACAGGCTTAGCAGACTTTTTGTCATAGTATGTTTTCTGCTTCTATTGATAAGCGGTGATGTATTCATTAGCCTCATCTCGTATTTCTTTAATTTTATCTTCTGAATATGGTTCTCCGTTATCAATAGAAGCTTTAACCCTACCTTCCGTCATTCCGGTTAAGTTAGTACCAAAAAGAACTTGGGCTGGTGTCTTACCTATGCCTTTGTTAAATGTGTTATTTAAGCCCAACTGTATCTCGGGCACTTTAACATCCCATTTTCTTTCGTCTAAACCCACACACTTCGCGGTCAGGGCCTCTAGTAAGGTACGATTGTATCGTTCGACTTGACCGTTGGCGCGTGGGGTTGCTACCGCGTTTAAAACGTGCTTTACACCCAACTTTTCCAGAAAACCGGTAAATTTACTACTTGTGAAACAAGATCCCCGGTCAGATATAATCCTTTTTGGTAGTCCAAATATACTAAAATAATCTTGCATTTTTTCGACAACTATTGAAGACTTAGTACTGCGAACCGGTTTTAAAACGATGAATTTTGTGTACGCATCTATAATGACGAGCAAATGAGTGTTCCCCTTTGAACTTTTGACAAAAGGCCCAACGTGATCTATGTGAACAGTAACAAATGGTTTATCATCTTTTGGTATAGGATGTAATGGTGGCCTCTTTTTCGATGAAGACTTTGAGTAAGAACATTCAAGGCATGATTCTACATATTTTTTCACAAAACGCCTCATTTTAGCGAACCAATAAGTTTCTCTGACTTTACTCAAAGACTTATCAAATGCAAAATGGCCCAAGTCATCATGGCACTGTTTAAGTATTTGCCAGCGTACGCCTTTAGGCACTACCCATCTTTCACCCTCAGCAGTTTTCCTATATAATTTACTATTACGTATAATATAATTATTTTTAACCTCAACGACATCATCTGCTTGGGGGTCATTTAAAATTGATATTTTTCTTTGGATCTCCGAGTCTGCCAGTTGAACGGTACTCAACCAGTCTGACTCACCAATTGCCATCACAAAACGATCACCACAGTCACTATCAGCTTGAATGTCGTTAGGCGGTGGATTCCGACTCAACGCATCTACGTGGGCCATTGAAGCCCCAGGCTTATAATCAACACTAAAATTAAACTCTTGCATAGCGATCCACCACCTAGCGACGCGGGGAATTAAATCTCGTTTGAGGAAGGTTGCTCTTAATGAATTGCAGTCGGTAATAACTTTAAACTCTATGCCAATAAGATATACGCGGAACCGTTGAAGCGATGCAATAACAGCGAGAGTTTCGAGTTCATATGCCGTCATATGCTGTTCCTCAGACGTTGTTTGTCGGCTAAAATATGCCACAGGTCTCAACATTTTATTGTTGTCACGCTGCATAAGTATACCGGCTATTCCTATTTTACACGCGTCTGTATGCAATTCTGTTAACGCATTAGTGTCATATAACGCTAATACAGGCTTTTTCATTAATTCAGATTTTAAGTCATGAAAGGCTTGGCTTTGTTCTGGGCCCCAAACCCACACAGCTGTTTTCTTTAAAAGCATTGTAAGTGGCTTAGCTATCATTGCGAAATTTTTAACGAAACGACGAAAGAAACTACATAATCCTATAAATTGCCGTACGGTATGTTGGTTAATAGGTTGCGGAAAGTCTCTAAGCGATTCAATTTTTCGTATTCCCGGTCGGATACCCTCTGCACTTAATTCAAAACCTAGATAATCAACTGTTTTTTTAAAGAAACAACACTTAGACAGTTTAAGAGTTAAGTTAGCTTGTTTGATCAACCTCAATACTTTTTCTAAACGGTCAAAGCCCTCGTCAAGCGTTACGGAAGGCACAATTATATCGTCCATATAAGCAGATGCAATTCTCTTAGCATTGACATTTTGTTCCTCTTGCGACGGGAAACCTCGGTTATTATTTAGAACTGAATGCATTGTACGCATAAAGGTAGATGGTGCATTTGCCAAACCAAATGGCATCCTATTGAACTCATATTGGCCTTCCGGTGTAACAAACGAAGTTTTATGACGATCAGTTTCAGCAATTGAAATTTGATAATAGCCGGAAGCGAGGTCCAGAGTCGTATAAAAGCTATATCCCGCAAGGTCATCGAGTTGGTCATCTATTCTAGGCAACGGGTAATTCTCTTTAATGGTCTTACGGTTCAACGCTCTAAAGTCAATGCATAATCGAGTCTCACCTGTCTTCTTTTTAACAAGTACTATAGGACTCGCATAGCAAGAGGTTGATGGACGAATAATACCGCACTCCAGTAACTCCTGTATCATTTCTCGTACTTTGGTTCGTTCAGTAATCGGAAGTCTATAGGGTCTATACACTACAGGTTCATCATCTTTCAAGTTTATTGACATTTCTGTAAGCTCGGTTTTCCCTAACTCTCTTAAACTAAACGCGAAACATTCTCTATATTCATTTAATAATTCCAAAAGTTGTTTCAGTTTATCCTTATTAAGATCCGTATCGTTACTGATATCGTCTTCCGTTATCGGCCGTAAAGATTCACTAAGCTCTACTCTAGACACATTAGCTATATTATTTGTTAAATCTTCCTCTTCTGCTTTTAAACCCCTAGCTATTACGACATCTTTTTTTAAGAGAAAGGGTTGGTTGGACTTGCCTTTGATTAACCCAACTCCTATTCCATCTACAAAAGAGAAAAGCCCTTGCACCAGATAATGTTCGCGCCCTAACTGATAGCGATTATTCCCAGGAACGTACACATCGCCATTATAAACCGGTTCGGTATAAATGTGTACAGGAGTCAATCCATCTATTATAGTATCTATTGTACAAAAAAGTTTGATTTTATTAAAAACCGATTCACTACCGCTAGTAGAAAAACGTAAGTTGGCACTATCTTTCTCTACAAATATATGAGGTTGTTCGGTATACGTTTGTCCTACAATAAGAGGTATCCGCATTACCTCGTTTGGTACAATAAGAATTTCAACGGTTGCTACTACCCCATCAAGGGCAACAGTTGCTATACATTTTCCTAAGGGTCTAACTACGGCCTCACCAAAACCTTTAAGTACGGGCAAATCCTGACTAGGAACCCAATCAGCAGATATATCTTTGGCGCAATCTAAACTCATCATAGTAGCAGAACTACCAAAATCGATAAAACAATTAATAGGATGCTTGTTAACTAAACCTATTTTATAATATTTAGTGGAGTCACGGTCTGAACTGACTACACACATTATGGTTTTTACTGGTTTGCCATCTGTTGAAGCGGACGTTATGGGTAGATTGCATCTCTCTACGGTATGACCAAATTTGAGACAACGTGTGCACTTAATCGAAGGTTTAGTGCATTGTGACTTATAGTGTCCTTCTTGTAAACAATTATAGCATTTAACCACACGACTTTTATTGTCTTCTTTGTCTTTTATTGTTTTCTTCCTATCATTCGGATGAAAGTTACTTTTAACTGCTTTTAAATATGGTAAAACCTGATCCGGAGTGTCAAAACGAGCGGCTTCAGCTCCTAGTCTGACACTACGGTCGTCAATCCCGTGAACAATGCAATCCACAGCGCGATTACCTTCGATACTACATCGGTTTAGTAACACCACTTTCTCATAAAAGTATTCTTCTAGAGAATCGTTAAATTTAGCACGTTTGGATAACATCGTTTGAAGTAAGCTACCATAATTCTCATTACTAGGAAACGCCAACCTCAGTTTCTGTTGCCATTCAACCCAACTAAATAAAACAGTTGGCAAACCCTCATACCATTTCTGTGCCATACCTTTTAGTTTTTGGAGAGCAAAATGAGCAGTTTGTTGGTCTGACCATTTATATATTAAAGCACATTCGTTGACTTTATGCATCCATATATCAATCGTCTGCTGCTTACGTTCCGGGTCAAATTCAGGTATGGTGTTATGATTTGATAATTTATCTAAACTGTTGTTCCTACCGTTTGCGGTTTGCAATGCTTGGACAAGCTGCGAGACTAAAACTGCATCATTCGCGGCAGACACAGGATAAGTTAGTTTAGACTCACCGCGCTCTCCAGGGTTCCGGTTTGGTGATCGGCGACTGCATCTACGACTGTCCTGGTTGCGACTGCGTCGGCTGCGACAGCGTTGACTGCGATCATGTCGGCGTTGGCAGTGTTGACTGCGACTGTCTCGGTTGCGACTGCGACTGCGACTGCGTCGGCTGCCACTGCGACTGCGTCGGCTGCGACTGCGACTGCGTCTGCCTTGGCTGCGACTGCTACGGCTGCGACTGCGATGGCTGCGACTGCAATTGCGTCGGCTGCGACTGCAATTGCGTCGGCTGCGACTGCGACTATGTCGGCTGCGACTGCGACTATGATGGCTGCGACTGTGTCGGCTGCGATTGCGACTGTGTCGGCTGCGACTGCGACTGCGGCGCCTGCGACTGGGTCGGCTGCGACTGTGTCGGATGCAACCACGTGTGTATGCAAGCCCACTCGGCAGCAATGGAGAACTAGGCCCATTGCTGCAGCTATCTTCATGATTGCGTCGTATCTTATGGTTAAGCGTTTGCCGCTCTATAACTTCAGGATTTCGTGTTTGCTCAGCAGACGGCGTCCGCAAGCATCGTTCACCGTACATACTCATCTTATAGCTGATTCAATTCAGAACGACCAAACTTATTTATGTAGGCCTGAATATAATCGGCTGGTATGACCAACCAAAAACGATCCCACTTCTGAAATGTGGGGTTACTTAATAAAACACTTTTAGTCACACTCACTTATCACTTTATTCGACTTTCACACGACTTTTATTCGACTTTTCTTTAACACGGTTAGCGACAGACTGACTGCCAGAGCTAACGCGCTACTCCGGCCACCAACAAAAGTGGGGACCGGATGTAGCACGCCACCTCGTTTGGTAAAACAGTATCATTAATTTATATCTCAAATATAGTCTAGGAACAATTCTAAAATTCTAACAAATATTATTATTAACATTACGTAATTTACAGGGTTTAATTGATGCATAACTTTAAATGTAAAATCAATGTTTACCGAAACGGATATTCAACACACCACAAGTAACGCCATCTAGTATTTAAGAAGTCAGTTATACCTAACGGAAATTGACTGTCATCATACCAAAAACAATTTATACACTTCTAAAATCAATAGACTTATCTTATTATTATTACATTCTAACACATGTCATTAAATTTAGTAATTAAAGAAATCAATTAAAATACTGACGAAGCATCGAAAACCTACATAACCCGACCAAGTTCGGATAGCTACAAAAAAGCGGCCCAGCCATATATCTAAGAGACGTTCTTAACCTTCCAATATAGTATTTACTAATATGGTACAGTTCCGTACACAAGCGTTAGGAAAAAATAAAACAATTGCATTTCTTGAATTAAAAATATTTTTTTAATAATAACCCAACTATCTACGATAAAAACAAATCTTCAATTAACAAGTACTTTTCTATTTAAATATCCGTGTACAAATTTTTTTTTTATTAAGTACATACTTAATTATGTTTCATTACACACTTAAATAAGTAATTATAATAACGTTAACAAACGCTTGCAACGACAGCAATAAACTTAAATGTGTTTTAACTAACATAGGTTTAATAAACGATTATGAATATAAGGGTAAGTAAAATATTTAGAGCTTCAATAATAAAATCACAGATTAACAATCTCAGATCACATAACTAGACTATTCAGTTGTTTAGGTTTGAGAGTCTGCCTAATATAAAAATAAATCAACATTTAAAAAGTACTTATAAAATAAAAAAGGTATTTACAACTCAATACCAATTATTAAATGAGTAGCAAATACAGAAAAAGACCTCAACATTTCTAAGTATAATGTACACTAGCTTAAAAAAAAATCACAGATTAACAATCACAGATCACATAACTAGACTATTCAGTTGTTTAGATTTGATCAACATTAAGAAAGTGCTTATAAACTAAAACATTGGTATAAAAAAGGTATTTTCAAGAAAATATTCTTAAATGAGTAGCAAATACAGTAAATAACCTCAACATTTCTAAGTATAATGTACACTAGCTTAAAAAAAAATCACAGATTAACAATCACAGATCACATAACTAGACTATTCAGTTGTTTAGATTTGATCAACATTAAGAAAGTGCTTATAAACTAAAACATTGGTATAAAAAAGGTATTTTCAAGAAAATATTCTTAAATGAGTAGCAAATACAGTAAATAACCTCAACATTTCTAAGTGTACCTCATATTTTCTAGTTTCAATAATAAAATCACAGATCACATAACTAGACTATTCAGTTGTATAAATTATTGCATGAGGCATTATGTTTTTGGAACTATTTTGAATTTTGCTACATAAATCGTCGTAACACTGAAATGATTTATTAGTGTACGGGGGTCTCGAACAATGCGCCTTGTAATGACCAATACCTGGCATTTGTAAAGGTGGAACATATTCAATAATAGCCAATATTAAAAATAGCTTATTATTTATTTCAATATTACGAGGTATGTCCTCTAGATTTATGTACAAATTATGTAGTTCAAAGATAATTAAATCATTTGAATCATATTTAAAATCGACAGTGCCTATTCCACAAAAATTACAAATAGGAGGATTGTCACTCCTCATACCAGATTCTACAGACTCTTGCAATTTGGCAATGCCTTTACACTTAATGATATCAATGTTTAAAGGTAGGTATTTACATTTAAAATTGCTGTCATTTATGGAAACAAGGCATTCTTTATTTGAACAACATTTCTTTCTGTTTCCAGAAAAGTATGGCAAACAGATGTCTTCAATTATTTTTGTGACATTGCATGCACAATCTATAATTTGGCACTGTCTTGCATCAAGTGTATTGTCATTAACATTAAACAATGGATTTAGTAAAATTTCTCGTTTTGCGTATAACGTTTTGCAATTCTTTTTCGTATTAGATAATAGGATAAAAAAACGAGTGAATGAATCTTTGCTAATCAAGGAATCTATAAAATTACGGAAAGAGATACGGTCAGTATATGCGACTGCGAAAGCTTGAGCCACTGCGTCAAATGCACAGGTATTAGTCACTACATTTTTGATGTCTTTCGATATTGATACGTTACCATTTTGTAAGATGTAAAGAGGCTTCGACGAGATAGTTTTTGTGTTGGGAATAACTAGACCTCTCCAGTTTTCTATTTCAACAGGATTGTCTTGAAAAATAGATTGCTCCTCGAAATCACCTATAATTTTCGTCTGTTTAACTTGATTTAAAATCATATGTTCATTCTTATTCTTAATTATCTTAGTAGCAGTTTCAGAATATTTAGCTTTATTTAATTTGATCATTCCATTAATGTAAGTGTAATGTTGTATTAAAAATTCGTCTAAACGTATTCGCTCCTGCTTTGTATTGAAATATATGGTCTTTATATCTTTGAAATGATTTTCAACATTTGAGCTACTCCCAACATTTCTAACATTACGAAAATACTTATCCATAACGCCACTCCACATTGGCAACTTTCTCAATAGTCTTTTTAATGTATCATTTATTTCTGGTAGATAATATTCGTTTTTATGTTCGTTCGGGTCAATTAACATTAAATACAATTTTTCGGTTTCTAGAATATTGTCGTAATATTGAATGAGTGGGTTTGTACCTGCATTGTTGGTGTCATTCTTTTCATCGGCTAATACAGAACATAATGCCTCATCATCGTTACAGTTATCTAAATCTTGGATGTCAACCTTATACTCGCTTATATTCGCTAAACACGCTACAGCTTGATCATATTTCTTGCATGAATGCCCATCTAAATCTAGGGTTACATATTCATGTAAAGATACAGTAACGATATCTTTGATTACTGATTTGACTTCGTCATAGGACTTAAGCAAGTGAATTTTTTTTATACAATTTATATAGAAGTATTTACATTTTTCTGTCGCTTTATCGAAACAGCTTTGTTTGTATAATTTTTTGAAAAAATGAGACTTATCCAATCTAATGTAACATGCTGGTATAGAATTATGTTCACCTTCTAATATCGAAAAGCACTGCGCTAAATATTTGTTTGTGTCGGTGTTTAAAAAACTGCGACATATTGCTCCTAATAGGGCAGACGAATCATCACTGATAATTTCATTCGGCGTATTACGGTTACGCGCCCATGTGCTTAACCACGTGGCTATGGTTTCAGTAGTATGGGACTGGGACGCCATATAACATAAAGGTATACTTGTGTTTGCAGTGTATGCCACAACGGCATACAAAAAGGTATGTTTGGGTTCTTTAGTTCTTAAATTATCGTTAACATTTGGCGGTGCAATTACTTGAAAAATCGAACCGGTTGCATCGATGGATAAAACGATGTGTGTATTTTTTAATACTTCATCATAATATTTACCTTGTTCTTGGGTCCAAAAATATAAAAAAACGGGACTAAACTAAATTTTTGAACAAAAGAATCAAAAGGTGGACTTTGTGACATAGCATAAATGGAGAGAATTGTATTCTTATCGAATTGGAGTGCCCTTTTAACTTCGTGTCGTATACGCCTCAAAGTACTTAATTTCGGAAATGTTGGAGGTTCACATGGATCATTTATGCCTATAATTTTGTCTGCCATCTTGGCTCTAACTGCTAATGCCTTATTATGTTTTAACATTACTGCTAATTTTTGTTTTCTTACAGAATTAAGTTTATTCTTTATAGTCGAATCATGGACAAAATCTTTTTTATATCGGCTTAGCAAACAAGTAACATCTATGAAATTACTAGTTATTGGATCAATAGTGACTAAAATATTTGCTCCACATTCGGTACATTTGCCATCACATTTGATATTATTTAGCTTTAAATTTGAAGGAACGTAATTGCTTTTAAATGAAAAAGTGCATTGAATATCCGTTTTTGCCCATATGTGGTCTTGTAGCTCATTCGTCCAATTATTTTTTAACAACTTGTGATTTGTTGGTTCTATATTTCTGTACTCATAATAATCCATTAGAAATTTTACTTGAACTTCATCAGATTCGTCTGTAATATCAACATTGTTTTCATCAGAATCATCAAAATAATGTTTACTGGTGGGTATGTTTTCACAGTGGTCAAAAAAATAATTATAATGGCGTTTAATTGACAATTGTATGGCAGGTTTCTTCATGTGGTAATTAAATAATTCAGCTAACTGCTTTTGTATACTGTCATACACTTCATGGCTAACAGGAGGAACAGATTTAACAAACGTGTCTTTATGTATTCGTACTACTACTTTCATATTATTTAACGGTATAGTACTTTTTCTGCCGGCCATTTTAAATTTTTCCTCCCGTCGGCGTCGGTAGCGCCGCGCGATGCGTTGGATCAATTGGTTTGGTTTGTAGAATTAGGTCGTTGAGGTGTTCGCTTCTAGTGAGATTAAGACGCCATTATAATCTGAAACATTAATAAAAAGTATACATTTACATAGGTACATGGATTACTACATAAAGATAATGAAAAATTGTGATACTTTATTAGTTGCTTTCCTTTTAAGGGGAGTATGTCTTAGTGATATAGAATCATATGCATAATTAATTATTGAAAAACAGCCGTTATTGCCATCTCTACACATAACCCCACAAAAAGAAAGTCAATAATAAACATCTGCCTTATACGTATATGTATTTTGCATATTGGTAATAAATATAAGGTGATTATTCAATAACAATATTTATTTTCAACATTTCGTTACAATCTAGTCGGTCGTTTAGTTAATTCAGTAGTTATTCTGTAATTTTCTATTCAGTAGTTTGTCTTTAACCAGGAAAAACATCTACTTGGTTACGATTTTATTATAATATATTACTACTATTACTATTATACTTTAAGGTACACACCAAAATAATACATAAATTTTACAATAAAAAAATATAATGTACAAAGGCGAGCTTAACTCATTAATGAGTTCTCTGACAGCAAACCTAGAGCGAAAGAGAGATAGTTCTTAACAGGACAGAAAACAAGTGTACATAGTAAGAAAGGGGGGAAAAAAAAAGATAAACTACTCTAATTATAATATTATAGGTACCTACATAAAATAAACTACAGATAGAAACTAAACAAATAACAAATACATAAACATAATATATACTCAAATGATACATACTTATAAATATATACTTAAACTACAGTTTATATTGACAAAAAATGTTCCAAAACTACCAACGAAGGGCTATCGCGTAACGAATGAGTGAGTTCCACAGACGCACAGCACGAACAGTGAAAAAGCCATTATAATATGTCTAGTATAATTTATTATTATGAATTTAAATTCTAAATAGAATTAGATCAATCTGTAGATATTAACTTGGGTTTATGGTGTCTGTCCAATGTTAACGTAACACAATTATTATAATTTATATGCCTCATAAACTACGTAAATGAATAAGTGTATAGTTATTAATTTATTATAAAATCTTACCTTATATCTGTGATCAGCTTCTCACTATCACTGACTCAATATTCCTACTACATAATTATGTTAAGCTTCACTGTTACACTATAACATTAATAACACACTTTGTCAATATTATTATTATCGAGAATTGGCGATGCATAGCAAAACAACAGCGCATACGCACATTGTCCTTGACTGCACATTTGTTTGTGACTGGGGATAAAAAACAAAATCAGGTTCAAGTTCAACAGCAAAAACGAATACGCGCGGGCCGCGGCCAATGAAAACATATTATTGCCCTCTCTTTTCTTCAAGGATGGAAGTACCGTTTCAAGCGGGAAGCCGCGCGCGTCCTGTTCGACTAGCAGTTTGTGGAATATTCCACAAACGTTAAATTACGTGCGTTCACAAGAATATAATTAAATCAAAATATTAACTTTTAAAAAATGTGAATACCTATCGGAACTCCGGAATTATTCCAGTCAATTCTGGAGCTGAAAAATCAGAACAATTGAACAAAAATTTGGTGTACAAAAATAAATGACCTTTAAATTATATCGAAACAACAATTGTGTTATCACCTATACGAATTCAATACCGGTATTATACGGTAAATTTTGGGATGTTACCTAAATATATTGCATGGACGCTTTTTTGTAGCTATCCGAACTTGGTCGGGTTATGTAGGTTTTCGATGCTTCGTCAGTATTTTAATTGATTTCTTTAATTACTAAATTTAATGACATGAAATTTTGCATGTGAATAGTTGAATGAATAAACTAATTTTTGGCATACATTTTACCATGCAATTCCTTTAGAACGTCGTGATATTTGACTGTTTTGTAAACAGTGATCTATTCATGGTAAAATTGTCCTTTAACTCTTTAATTACTAACGGAACATCATTGATACTTGGCAACATGTTTCAGATACTTACAAGGTTTGTATAAACGTGAAAATCTAGACCCCAAAGTGCATACTTTAAGAACTAAGACCTATTAAGTGTATTTTACGTTTATATTTTTATCTTTTAAGCTCTACGATTTTTTCTAAATCTGTTTTTTAAACAAATATAAACAAATTCAAAACAACGTATGTAAAAATCTACAGCTCTCTATGTAAGCGCTTTATATGAAAACTAGCTAATGGCCAAACGTTCGCGTAGCGGAAACTTGAATTTCTCCGAAGTTTATGCATGCACTCATTTTATTCATACATACACAATTACACACAAATACACACTAATTTTTGGACACACCTCTTTTCTTCTAAAGTCTATGGATTAAAATAAGTTCCGCCAGGACAACGTTCGCCCAGCGGAATCAGTTTTTGGTGAATTTCTCCACAATGGCTGCGTACACAATTTTTTTTTTACCATACACAATTATACGACGTCATACACTAAATATCTGCATAATTAATATCTTTAAATTCAACAACATTCCGCTGCGCGAACGCACACAATTTAAACATGATTCACTTCACATATCATATCATCACATTCACAGATTTTATGGACACACATTTAAATTACTACATACTGACCGCTCCCGCCTCACCGCTTGTCATGTTCTTTCCTACCAACCCTGCCCCGCTGCCCGCTCGCAATGTTCGCAAAGTAGTTTTGGGCACAGTAGTTCGCGACTGAGATCGCTCAGTTTAGTTCATCGCTTCTTACCGAACTAGTTCGCTCTTCTAGTTCGTCAACTCCCAGCTGGAATCAAAGAGAGGCAGATCGTTCGATCGTACGCTCGTTCGCTCGTTTTGATTTTGCTCCTACTGCATGCGACAAGATTATGGAATGTTCTACTTTTACCTACAATTTTTGGACTTTAAAAACAGCAAAAACCTTTGAATGATAATTCATAAAATGATTTTGATTGTAAATAATACCAAAGTTTATTGTTGCAATAAATAACTAGTTTGGTGATTATAAAAAACTTTTTGTATTTTGTTCCGTGTATTAGTTCGGTTGACGCCATCCTCGCTCATCCGGTCACGCCCTGACGAACTAACGAACTGCGGATCGGGGAATGAGGGAACTAGTTCGCGTAGTTCATCTATGAGAGCGCTCTTACGACCTAGTTCGTTCGCGAACTACACAAGACTATCGCAAAGTACTTTGTATCCTGCTCGCTTGGCGTTTACGCACGATACTGTGATTACTGAGTAAAATGGCGTAAATGTTTTCAATATGGAAGGAACGCGAATTAAAAAATTTAGGGTAATTTTTTTCATTTAACTGCAAATCTAGGGTAAAATGAGATCAGACTTGGGGTAAAACAAAAAAAGGACCTGGCAACACTGACAGAACTTGACCAAATTTCTGAGACCTGGAAGAATTACTGTCAGTCTTTATTCCACGATCCTCAATCACAAAATTACCCTACAACCGTGCCCAATGACCTGAAACCAAACTTACTGAGGTCGGAAGTTAGAGCAGCAATTAAGCACCTGAAGAACGGCAAAGCTACAGATAGAGATGTAGTTCCCATTGAGACTATAAAAGCCTTAGGAGAGCAGGGAGTTGATATCTTCTTCGAAATATGTAACAAGGTATGGAGGACTGGAATTTGGCCTACTGATTGGACCCATACAGTCTTTACACCGTTGCATAAAAAGGGCTCCACTAAGATATGTAGCAATTACCGCCTTATTGCACTCATCTCACACGCTAGCAAAATACTTCTTCATTCATATAACGAACGTCTAAAAGCTTACTAATCCAAAGAGATTGCGCTGGAACAAGCTGGATTCGTGAAAGAGAAAGGCACCCGTGAACAAATATTTATTGTTCGTCAGGTTGTTGAGAAAGCCCGAGAATTCAACAAGCCGACCTATATCTGCCTTGTGGATTTCTCCAAGGTGTTCGATTCAGTAAAATGGCCAATGTTGTGGAAAACCTTACTGGAAATGGGCACGCCGAAACACCTAGCGTATCTGTTAAGAATGCTATACGAAACAGGTACAGATTCAGTTTGAACCGATAGAATCTTGTCGAACAATTTCCATCCTAGTGCAGGTGTAGTCAAGGTTGCATAATATCACCGCTCCTTTTCAATGTTTACACTGAACTCATCATGCGCATTGCTCTGGAGGACTGGACAGACGGTGTCTCAATCGGTGGCTACAGAATTGCAAATCTGCGTTACGCTGATGACACCACGCTATTTGCGAGTACCGCAAGTCATCTAGAAAAACTACTTCGTAGAATGGAGAGCGTGAGCATCGCATTCGTACTAAAGATTAACCGCAATAAAAACAAAAGTGATGATCGTGGACCGCGGAAATAAAAACTCGCCCGAAGACTCTAATTGCGAACTGCGACGTGGTCCAGTCCTATATTTATCTTGGAGCGTTAATCTCGAACGGAGGTGAATGCATTGACGAAATTATGCGACGTATGGCAAAAGCCAAATCATCAATGGACACTCTGAAAAAGGTCTTGAAGGAACAGAGATCTAACAAAAGCCACCAAGGTCGGGCTTGTTCAAACAAACACACACAATATCAAAAAGCGTATATCTGATCTGGGGGCTTACTCTCGACTCGAATATAATTCCAATAGATCGACATTAGTCAAACGTCAGTTGGTTTAGTTAAACGTCAGGGATTGGCTAGACTCAGTGAGTCCAGCCAATCACTGACGTTTGAATGACAATTCCAATGTCGATCTATTGGAATTATTTTCGAGAGTAAACACCATACTGTCGTTTGACTGACAATTCCAATGTCAATGTACGAGAGTAAGCACCCTGGTCCACACGCGCATACTAAAATACTTCTGACACGTCTAGAGGCGTGACGGTGACTCTTTAGAACGCCTTGTCGTGCAGGGTAGAGTGGAGGGCGCTAGACCACGTGGACAGTCACCCATGAGATGGACTCACCAAATAAAATACGCAGTGGGCGATCATTATATAAGTGCACCCACAATTCCAAAAATCGCATTGGATGGCGAGAAATCACATCAGCCCCTAGTCAACTTTCATGAGGACCACGACCGCTCTGACAAGAGTGTTATGAAGAAGAATAAGAAGAAGAAGAAACTCAACAAATTAAGTCACCTTTCAAAGCTAATGGTGCCGATTCTGTTGTAAAAAATTCTCTAAACTAAACTAAAAATCACTAAAATTTGGTTTATTCCTGTCAAACGACGATTTCCTATTCTGAAATAGACTTAAATGACACAACTTAACTATATTTTAGTTTGACAGCACTAAGATTGCACTGAGTTATTAGTTTAGTGAAAATGACAATTTTGCTATTCTGAGTTTGCCGGTTTTCACCAAAAATTTTGATTATAATAATTTATTTTGATTAAATCTGACTATTTTTAATCGCGATTAAAAAGGTGTGGAATAAAACTAGTGGTCATGAACAAAAATTCACACCAACGCCTCGCCTTCACGTGCAAAAACAGTGCTGTATTTTTTATTTTGCTTATATTTCGAAAATGGCGTGTCCTATCGCAAAAATAATGAAATTTTTGACCCCCTTTATGAAACTCCGGAATATTTAAATCTCAACACGTGAAAAAAGTGAAAAATTCCATATAAAACACGTCCAGGCCCCCTTGCGCGCGCCTTCGTCTCTAAAAAAATCATTGCGTAGCGGACACAAGTACCACGTTGCGACACCAAAAGAAAAAAAAACCATGTTGATTGTCAAATTCGTTTTTAGTCGTGTCAAAATAATTTTTAAATTTAGAGATTATTTTCTTGCAGAATAGCGTTAAAATTCTCTAAGCCAAAAGTAAGGAATTTTAGAGACAGTTTAGTTAGTTTATTTCGGTGTACAACAGAATCGGCACCATTATCAATTTCGTAAATTAATTTTGAAACAAAAAATAAATGCCCCGATAAATGCCCAAGGACAGAAATTTATGGGCACTTATTAGGAATTTTCCCAATATGCCAAAAATGCCCGGGCATTTGCCCATCTCTAGGTATAAATCATCGCGCTATTTGCAATGGGAAATGAGCAGTACTGCATTTGATTCGAATTTCTGCACTTCACCGCAAAATTGTAAAAAGGCGAGCCGGAACCTTAGAATATTACAGATAGTTCTGAATGTAACGTTTTTAAATGATAATAAATACGCAATATCTTTATGGAGCTAAGCAGTTAATCTAGACATACACTGGGTGGATTTTTGAAATGGGTCAATAATATCGGGACGAACAGACGTTAGCGTCAGGATGGCTGGTTGCCCCTGAGAAGCGGCTCTGAAAGTATATTCAAGAATTGCTACCCAATTGCTTATATATTATTTGCTACATTTCTTCAATAATTGCTACATATGATACATTCAGAGAAATAGGAATATTTTCTTGACCAGCCATTCCTACGTCAGGATGGCTGGTTGACTCCGTGTTCAGCATGAAGGACGCAGAATTTCTAAAAGTTTGTTGTATCAATAATTGCTTACTAATTGCTACTTTCACGAATTTTAGTTTGAGCTTCGTACATACATTAGGTAAAAAAATATAGATTTTATTAATATTTGTACGAAGAAGCGCCTAATTGTTTAGAAAGGCAACAATTGTTATTACTACAGCGAGCGTCTTGTTCAAATCTTGCAGGCGTTCATCGACTAATTTTATAATGGTGTTTGGTGAGTAGTTTAATTATAAAACGTACCTACCCTCAACACAATATTTACTAGTATCAGTATGTATTTTTCTAGTAAGTCCGATTTACCATCATCTACCGATCCCCTGTTTAGTGAAATAAGTACCCTTTTGTCAAATAAAATTTCTAACAGGCACTGTTCCTTTCTGTAAAGAAAAATTTCGACTATTTCTTTGGTAACTCTGATGATCTCGAGGTTTGTCATAACCAAGAACCAAAACAAATTCATTCGAATAATAATCAATTAAAAAATAAATACAATGATGCAAAAATTAAAAAGCAGTATCTTACAATTTTATGATTGACACATATCAATGAGAGCGAATGCAACCAACGCAAGTTAACGCGTTGAATTAAATAAAGGTGCGGAGACTGTATTTAGAAAGAAAAATGTTTTGCCTAAGCATCAATGGGCTCATTTAATACGTGAAAAAATTTGGGAGGTTCATCCCAATGCACATAATTGGATATTCCAATTCAATTTAATTTAATTCAGATTAATTACAATAAATAACAATAAATTACAATCATTACATTATAATAATCCATACTTATATATATTATTAGGTTGGAGAAATAGTCTTTTCGCATTATAGTATGTATGAACTTGTAATAAAATCTCTTTGGCTATACTATTTGTATCTGGCTGGTTTTGGTATCATTGAAAGTTTAAATTTTAAAGAACATAATTCCAAATTCAAATTAGGAAAATGTGTGATTTTCATTTGTTTTTCGTACCGTCAAGATGAGTGAATCTAATGAAGAAATTCGATACATTATAAAATTTTACTACAAAAAAGGTAAAAGTGCAACGCAAGCCGCGAAAAAAATTTGCGATGTTTATGGACCTAGTGTAGTGTCTGTGAGAGTAGCACAAATTTGGTTTAAGCGTTTTCAATCCGGAAATTTTGATGTCAAAGATGCACGTCGCCCTGGTCGCCCTATTACGGATAAAATGGATGCCATTTTTGAAAAAGTGGAGCACGATCGGCATACCAGTAGTTACGACGTAGCTGAAGAACTGGATATTGACCACAAAACAGTTTTGGCGCATTTGAAAAAAACTGGGTACACAAAAAAGCTCGACATTTGGGTACCTCACGTGCTCACTGAAAGAAACCTAATGAACCGTGTACTCATTTGTGATTCTTTATTACGACGTAATGAAACCGAACCATTTTTGAAGAAGCTGATAACTGGTGATGAAAAGTGGATCACGTATGACAAGAACGTGCGAAAAAGGTCGTGGTCAAAGGCCGGTCAGGCTTCACAGACTGTGGCGAAACCCGGGTTAACTCGCAACAAGGTGATGCTGTGTGTGTGGTGGGATTGGAAGGGCATTATTCATTATGAGCTGTTACCACCAGGCAGGACCATCGATTCTGAACTCTACTGCGAACAACTGATGAGATTAAAGCAAGAAATTGAAAGAAAGCAGCCGGAATTAATCAACAGAAGGTGTGTGGTTTTTCATCATGATATCGCTAGACCTCACACATCTTTAGCCACCCAACAAAAATTAAGAGAGTTTGGCTGGGAGGTGTTAATGCATCCGCCGTATAGTCCTGACCTTGCACCTTCAGATTTCCACCTGTTTCGGTCTCTTCAGAATTCTTTAGGCAGTGTCAGGTTAACATCACGAGAGGACTGCCAAAACCACTTGTCGCGGTATTTTGACCAGAAGTCCTAAAATTTCTATAGCAATGGGATCATGTCCCTACCTACAAGATGGCAAAAAGTTATCGAACAAAATGGTACCTACATACTTTAGTTAAATGTAAATAAACTTTATTAAAAAATGTTTTGAATTTTCTTAAAAAATGCGAAGAAACTTTTTCCCCAACCTATTATTATATTATAATTTTTAAATAGCTAATATAATATGAACAGAAACACTGGATCAAGACCGCACTACTCGTACATATAGTTTTGTCCAGTGTTCCATGAAGGAGCAGTCCACATCCATTCTCCCTGCAATAAGTTGCAGGAAGCTGTTGGGACTGCCCCGTATGCGGCGCATCAGAGACGCTATTCTTTTGCGATGTATCGCTTGAACGCCATCCACTTGAGCGTCTGCAAACATACCTGATGCGCTACAAAAGCGTGGCAACCCCATCAACATCCGGAACGCGTTATTGTATTGGACACGCAGGGCACTGTAAGTCTTCTGCGTATGCTTCACCCATAGGCTGCACGTATAAAAAGACTGACAGTATGCCTTAAATAAAGTTACTTTTACATTTGCAGTGCAGCGTGTAAACCTACGGGCCAGCATATTAGCTTTGACTGACAATGCCCTGCGTTCCCTTTCAATAGCCACATCATCTGTGAGGGCTTCGGTGACCCAGTGGCCCAAGTACTTAAACTGCGCCACTCTTTTGAGAGCACTGCCGTCCAGAGTGACCTCAGGTACGGTGTCATGGCTCTTCGTACCGGCTTTGAACACCATCACCTCACTCTTGGTCGTGTTATACCTGAGCCCATGGGCTTCCGCATACCACTCACAAACCTTTATTAAGCGCCTGAGGGCACTGATCGATGGGCTCAGCAGCACCATGTCGTCGGCGTAAATTATATTGTTAACAAAAACTCCATCAATCGAACAACCTACCTGAGTGCTGCTGAGCTCGCGGATCAGGCGATCTACATACAGGTTAAAGAGCTTGGGTGAAGTCAGACCACCCTGTCTTACGCCACATTCCAACCTATACGCATCCGATACTGATCCCGCCCACCTGACATTGTTACGCTGATTGCCATACCAATATTTAAGGAGCGATGTGAATTCCTCTGGAAGTTTTGTCTCACTCGACAACTTCTGCCACAGCTTGTCATACACAACCAGGTCGAAGTCGAACGCCCTTGAAAGGTCCAAAAAACAGGCGTAAACCTGTGTGTTCCTGCTGGTGTAATACCGGATAGTGTGCTTGAGACTTAATATAGCTGTTTCAGTGGACAGACCAGTTCGAAATCCGAACTGAGCCTCATGTAAGCTAAGATGTTTATCTAAATATTTCTCAATCACACTATCCAGTACCTTCGCAATCATAGTTGCGAGCGATATAGGCCTGTAATTAGTCAAACTAGACGCGTCCCCTGTCTTGTTCTTAATAATAGGGACAACTACGGGTAGGTATGAGTGCCCTATGCAGAAGGTGAAAAGCATGGCCAGTACCCTAGGCAAGTGGCGGCCTGCATTTTGCAAATGTTCAATGCTCAATGAGTCATGGCCAGGGGATTTTCCTCGTTTCATGCCTTTCACCGACTGCGCGACAGCTCTACTTGTAATCCGTACGATTGTTTCCCCGATACGTAAATTATGTGACTCAGTTCCTTTGTTCCCGGTACCCACAGGCGAAGAAACCTTAAAATGTTCCTTAAACAGGTTGGCAATCTGGTCGGGCTCACTACTACCCTCGACGCTCACTGGAACGCCCGACCTTGGATTCAGTTTACCGGTTTCCTTCCAAAATTGACTAAAATTCTTAGCTGTGTGTTGTGTTGCTAAAATATCCATTTTTATTCGTGTCTTGTTCTTCTGACACCACTTTAACTTTGTTTTAAACGTAACCCGCGAATTACGCATACTTTCAAAAAGTGGACCAGATGTGGGTTTTCCACTAGCAACCCACTCCTGAAACCAAAGTCGAGCGTCGCCATAAGCCGTTGTCACATATTTGTTCCAGCCAGTAACATAAGGCTTTTTTTTGACAACTTTTTAAATTTCTTTTATAGCAGTTTGATGCTGTATTTTGTAAAATATTCACTATACTATTATACATCTTGTCTATAATACCTCTATGTTCTACATTGTTACAATAAACATCTGCACATTTTCTAAACTCCGGGGGAAAGTCTACATCACGTAGTTTGCGGGTACATTCTTGAGTATATTGTTTTAATTGCGACAAATCCCTAACACCCCACACCACTCCGTTCTGTACAGTCTTGGCTAACCATGAAAATTGCCGGCAATATTGCCAAAGTTGCCAAAACTGCCGGGAATGTTTCCAAACTTGCCGGCAACATTGGGCAAGAAACGTATAAATTGAAAACAACTTTTACTATTATAATTGCTTAGTAGAATCAAATTGCCGTATGCAGGATGATAGTTGCTATGCTTATCTATAATATCCAACCTAAAATTTTCGTTTTTACATTTATTTACTTACTGATAAACTAAAGAAAAGAAACAAGCTATCCATGATTGTTCATTGGTGATGAAACCACAACTATTTTAGAGATATCGTAATTTTTTTTCTTTTACGTTCTTATAATTTAACTTCACTTAAATGTAAGAAAGTATATACATCTATATGTATACAAATCTGTATGTATAGAATGGTCAAACCTTGCAAGACGATCAGCAACAACAAGTTGATGTTTTTAACCGAATTTAAAAAGGAAGTTCTTTATTTGATATGAATGTATGTATATATGCATTTTTGTTTGTTTGCGATTTTCTCAAAAGGTACTGATCCTATTTTGAAAATTCTTTTGATGGCATGATTTGTGCAGTGGGTAAGCGACTACTGTAGGGTACGTATTATTCAACATTTAAGCTATCGTAAAACAACATAAGGGTACAAGAAGTAATGTGAACAAAAAAAAATCAGTAGGTCATGCTTATTTATTATAATCAGTAATTAAAGGGGATTTTGATAACGTAAAAAATATTCTGTAATCTATACTAATATTATAAAGCTGAAGAGTTTGTTTGATTGAACGCGCTAATCTCAGGAACTACTGATTCGAGTTGAAAAATTATGTTTGTGTTGAATAGCCCATTCATCGAGAAAGGCTATAGGTTATATAACATCACGCTGTGACCAATAGGAGCCGAGCACCAACGCAAAATGTTGCAAAAACGGGGTAAATTATTACGTTCAAGAGCTTTCATTGCGTGCGCTCCTTAAACGGTTAAAGTAACGCAACAATTATGTAAGCCGTAATTGTTCCTCTTAAAAAGTTCTAAAAAAAGTCCGCGACAGCATATGTCCACCTTTTAAGGCTGGCGAACTATGTTTTTTCAAATTCGTTATAAAAAATGCATTATTTGCGAAGGTGTTTTCATAAGACATGGATATAATCCTTATCCATTGAGAAGTTTTTAATTTGGAACAAAGTTGCCCTTGCATTATTTGAGATTAATGAATATCTTACGAGATATAACAACCTGATTGCTCAACACTACGTATGGGCCGACGCGCGGCGATTTGAGTCGACGACGGGGTGTGTCGCGGGAGCACGAAATTTGACGCGGACGAAGTCGCGGGCAGAAGCTAGTGTAGGATATGTGCACGAGTGCTATAACTTTTCGTTCGGCATAACGAAGGCTCTATGCAAGTTGAGTGAAAAAAGAGGCCATGAAGCTATGCATAAAATACTACATTTTGTCATGGAGAGTACGCGGCAGCAAAACAGTGGCGATCACGATAATCAATTCTCTAAACTAAACTAAAAATCACTAAAATTTGGTTTATTCCTGTCAAACGACAATTTCCTATTCTGAAATAGACTATAGTGACACAACTTAACTATATTTTAGTTTGACAGCGCTAAGATTGCACTGAGTTATTAGTTTAGTGAAAATGACAATTTTGCTATTCTGAGTTTGCCGGTTTTCACCAAAAATTTTGACAATAATCATTTATTTTGACTAAATCTGACTATTTTTAGCCGCGATTAAAAAGGTGTGGAATAAAACTAGTGATCATGAACAAAAATTCACACCAACGCCTCGCCTTCACGTGCAAAAACAGTGCTGTATTTTATATTTTTTCTTTTGCTTATATCTCGAAAATGGCGTGTCCTATCGCAAAAATAATGAAATTTTCGACCCCCTTTGTTAACCCCGGAACATATAAATCTCAACACGTGGGTAATATTTTTTGTATATTTTTAAACAAAAAGTGAAAAATTCCATATAAAACACGTCCAGGCTGCCCCCTTGCGCGCGCCTTCGTCTCTAAAAAATTCATTGCGTAGCGCACACAAGTACCACGTTGCGAAACCAAAAGAAAAAAAAACCACGTTGATTGTCAAATTCGTTTTTAGTCGTGTCAAAATAATTTTTAAATTTAAAGATTTTTTCTTGCAGAATAGCGTTAAAATTCTCATAGCCAAAAGTAAGGAATTTTAGAGATAGTTTAGTTAGTTTAGTTCGCTGTACAACAGAATCGGCACCAATATGAATAAATTTTATTGTTTTATTTGTTTTTTTTTTACACATTAAATTCTCTGGCAGACGGAAGACACAATAGACCTAAAACTCATGTACCCACCACAAGAGACCAATCTAAAAAGCCCAATCTCGTTTGGTTTAACAGAGCGTAGATCATATGACCACCTTCCAACTCCATCATCAGGCTGGCACAACGTCATCATAACATTGCGTTCTAACTAGACATACATATATATCTATATATATAATTTTAGCGCTATCAGACTTCAGGAAATAGATTAAAATCGATTTTATTTCAAACAGATGAAGTTCTTGATGACAAGTTGTAAATATTTACAAAATAACACTACACAGTTGTTTGATTTATATTTACTTCATTTGGTATCAATACCCTCTTTCTTTTTGTATAAAATATATAAGTGATATTCTTAAAAAACTATGGGTTTAGCTATCATGAAGTTACCAATGGCATAATTTAACTTTATCTTCACATATAAGCATGGATAATTAAGAAATAATTATAATTATGAATTAATAATACAGGCTTACTAATAATACGTATAATTACACCATTACATAAAACTTCAGGAGCGCACAAACTTTGAAAATGGCATTTGAAAAACCCTATGTAATCTGGCAACTTTGGCAATATTCCGGCAATATTGCCCAATATTGCCGGCAATATTGGAAACTTTCCTGGTAACTTTCGGAAACATTCGGCAATTTTCATCCCTAGTCTTGGCATGTATAACTTTTGGTTTTATACTACTAATGTCGCATATTAACTCAATAGGGAGGGAAATGATCAGACCACGAGACATTATATTTAATCTTAATATTTAATATTGACCGCATCGCAGCTTCAGTCACCACAATGTGATATAACCATGATGTGGTACCATGAACATCACTAATGTAAGTATATGAGTCCGATAATAGACCGAAAAAGTCAATATCCGCAAACACCCAGCACTGATCAACACAAAAGTTCATAAGGTGCTTACCGAACGATGCACTTGGGTGAGCATTAAAATCCCCTAGTATGAAGACCGTTTCCACACCACAACTGTCTATCACTGCACTCATTTCACTCAAACAGTCCGTAAAATCGGCCATATTTTCTGTAGCATCTGTCGGCATATAAACCGAAAACACTAAAAACTGGCAATCGTCAAGCACTACTTTAATGGCTGTGAGTCTCACATTTTCACACTCCACTACAGACACACTCTTGCGCCATAGGATAGCAACGCCGCCATACGGCCTGCCACGTAACATCCCCGTCGACGTATCCACAATTCAAACAGTATTCTATTTGTATGAGTGCCGAGTGGCACAGTAAATTTTCTTCCGCTTTTCTTCGCTTTATATTAGCTTCACTTGTATGTTTGTATGTATGTTTGTTTGTAACCGACTCCTTATAGCGCGATTTTGACCCACTTTAAACGACATGATTTCATTCAAACTTCGCACACCTGTCAAGGACCGATGACAATGCAATAATTTCATAAATTTGTGCCATTATCCTTGCCAGGGTTACCAGGACAGCAAAAAAACTGTCTTTGAAAACTACGCTGACATACGTCACAAACTAATTTGTGCCATTATCCTTGCCAGGGTTACCAAGACAGCAAAAAAAACTGTCTTCGAAAACCACGCTGACATAAGTCACAAACTACGCTGACATACGTCTCAAAATTCGAAACACCCTAAAAATAGAAAATTAATAATAGTTAAAAAAAACACGCTTCCATTAAAAACCAAACTAAAAAGTACAAAATAATGGAAAAATAATAGTTTAAAAAAAACTAAAAAACACGCTTCCATTGAAAACCAAACTAAAAAGTACAAAATAATGGAAAAAAAGCGTGGGGTGCTTTTTAAGGTATTTTTTCATTGATATCAGGCACCCCACGCTTTTATTCCATTATTTTGTACTTTTTAGTTTGGTTTTCAATGGAAGCGTGTTTTTTAGTTTTTTTTAAACTATTATTTATTTTCTATTTTTTAGGGTGTTTCGAATTTTGAGACGTATGTCAGCGTAGTTTTCGAAGACAGTTTTTTTTTGCTGTCCTGGTAATTCTGGCAAGGATAATGGCGCAAATTAGTTTGTGACGTATGTCACCGTAGTTTTCGAAGACAGTTTTTTTGCTGTCCTGGTAACCCTGGCAAGAATAATGGCACAAATTTATGAAATTATTGCATTGTCATCGGTCCTTGACAGGTGTGCAAAGTTTGAATGAAATCTGGTCGTTTAAAGTGGGTCAAAATCGCGCTATAAGGAGTCGGTTACAAACAAACATACAAACATACAAATATACAAACATACAAACATACAAGTGAAGCTAATATAAAGCGTGTAAAAAAGCGTGGGATGCTTTTTAAAGGTATTTTTTTATTGATATCAGGCACCCCACGCTTTTTTTCCATTATTTTGTACTTTTTAGTTTAGTTTTTAATGGAAACGTGTTTTTTAGTTTTTATTATTTGTTGTTATAGCGGCAACAGAAATACACATTCTGTGACATGTGTGAATTTCAACTGTCTACTGTCTACCTATTACGGATCATGAGATACAGCCCGCTGAAAGACAGAGGGACAGTGGAGGATTTGTAATGGTTACACTTCGGGTAGTTAGCCCTAAAAACTGTTAGGAACTGAGGTTTGAGTACCAGAATAGCCAGAAAATCCAAAAAATCTTCCTATACATTTCGTTGAGTTTGAGACTGAGATGTGAGTGTTCATAAAACTAGTGTATGACTAGCGTCCTATTGTATAACAGATAATTACAGACAAACCGTTTAAATAATTAACATCCCGCTATTATACTTAACTAATTCTTATCATGTTTCTTATCATACGTGCCAGTAAGACACGCTTAATGATAAAGATCTCTCATAAGATGCAAAATGCATGAAATTAGCAAGAACCTGTCCTGGGCATTCAACCGTCTGTAACTAGGTTAAGGTGTCTTCAGACAGCGAGCGGGGCGTGACGTGACGCGACGTGGCGGGGCGCCGGCGCGACGCCGGCGCGGCGGGAGCCTTCACACTGCGGGCGCGATCACGTCCCGTCCCGCCGACGCACAGTGGATCGTCCCCATACAAGAGGTCGGACATAGAATCAAAAATTGAAAAAGTATTTAATTTAAAAAAAAAAAAAAAATATACAGTTGCATTCCTCTATTAAAGAACAACACACATGTGCAAAACACACAAAAATAACTATAACTAGCAATGAATTTGATAAGCTAATTATGACATGAGCCAATCACACTGCTGAGCTTAAGGGCTGTGAACATAGTAATTACAATAACTCATTAGATTAAGCAAGTACTGGTAGTCGTTACTTAATGACTCATTAACGCTTTTGTTATGTTGCAACAAAAGCGTTCATAAGTCATTAAAGTCCTCAAAAATGCACCTGTTATTTAAGGAACTACTTAGTGATGACTAATTCTCAGTAATAAGTATACTTAATGTACCTCCATTCCATCAGTAATACACATACAAAGATAGTTACTATAGGCAAAATATCTCGGTAGGGGCACTCTGGGGGCACCATGTGTCCTTGAAGAAAATGTGGCATAAAATGGGTAAATAACAGTAGTGAAATCCACAAGTCGAACAAAGAGGGAATCATGAGATACATACATTTTTGTGTTCGTTTCCATACAAAAATAAAAGTTTTCATCGAATAGCGCCTAAAGTGCTGGTCAAATAAAAAAAGCGTAGAACAATTTTTGTTGTACTTTAATAGAGAAATGCAACTGTATATTTTGTTTTTTTTTTTTTTAATTAGATCCTTTTTCAATTTTTGATTCTATGTCCGACCTCTTGTATGGGGACGATCCACTGTGCGGCGCCGCGCCGCGATTCATTCATTGAAAAAATGTTGAGCGATTCAGACGTGGAAACGCTCTTGCTCTTATTTTTTAATGAAGTATCTAACTAATATCACAAAAAAAAAAAAATGGTTAAATGCTTTAAATATGAGTATGCTTAGTCAAGTTCACAATATTTTTTATACTATAAGCCAAGACAGTCTAAAAAATCACAAAAGTTCGTTTCACTAAATTGAAATCACATGGTAATTATGAATTACCTTTCTTATCTCGCGATTTGCAACCCACTGTGCGGCGCCGCGCTGTCTTGTCACGTGAATGATCAAAAAGTTACAAAACAGAAAACCAAATCATTTCAATTGTTAGGAAGTTGGTCCTATGCTTTAAACCGAACTGTTTAATTTTTTTTGCCTTTTCAATAAGATTTAACGGGTTTCTTAGATTAAATGTATCAAATTATACACTTTAAATTAATTGAGTTTACTTACTAAATAAAGGATACAGTCATTGTAATAAACAAGCTTGCGTCGTGTGACTCTGATCACATTGGCATAAAGTTCAAATTCAATTGATGCACGTGCGCTAGTTGTTTGAAACTGTACTCGTAATGAAAATGTTTTAGTCAATCACAGCTAATGTCGGCGATCGCTCACTTTCATTCACTATCCATTACTCGTATCAACTAACATACAAAAATGTTATTAAATGTAAGACGCAGTCAATCAATTTAAAACTTGTGATACTTCTGCAATTTATCGCCATCCTGCCGACGCTGCGCTCGCGCCCCGCTCGCGGCACGCCGGCCTCTGAGTTGTATTCCGACTCGGCGCGGCGCGGCGGCGTGGCGCGTCGCGCCGAGCGCTCTGTGTGAAGTCGTCCATAATATCTAGTACATTACAACTACTCAGCGTCGCGTCGCCGCCCGGTCCCGCCGCGTCGCGCCCGCTGTGTGAAGACACCTTTAGTCAGTATGTACGAGTTAAAAGACACAGTTGTTTTAATAACCGGTGCTGCCAAGGGTATTGGAGCAGTGTTCGTTAAAATACTATGCGAACAAGGAGTTAAGGTAAGATTTTTTCATAAGTATTAAATAATTTCATAATTTATTAAAACGGATACATGCACTTCCCTTGAGCAGCGGATGTATCCGTTTTAATAAATTATAGCAGTGGCTCAGTGGTATCGGCCCCGACTTAGGAGTTTTAGTTTGTCGGTTCGAACCCAGGCAGCGCTTTACTTTGTGTCAATAATTTTATCACCATTGCTCTTAAAAGGGTGAAGCAAAACATCGTGAGGAAACCGGCATGACTTAGAACCAAAAATTCGAGGACATGTGACATCTACCAACCCACACTGGGCCCGTGTGGTTGATTTAGATGAAGGCCCACTCCCACCGAGAGGTGTGTCCCAGCAGTGGGAACTGTATAGGCCGATTATACTACCCAAGCAGCACAGAACTGTATTATAAATTGTCACTTAAGGCCCACAGCGGTACTCTGAGCATTTACATAGAGTTATTACAAAGACTATATAACCACTTGACTGCGCATACAGTGCCCCGACGCTCGAAAACTATTAGTATTTTGTCGCCTATGCATAGGCTACGGTTCAAGTAACCTTTTTGTTGTGACCAATTGTTAGACCTCTGTGCACGCTAATGCAAATAATGTAACTTTATCTGCAATTATAACGCATCAAAATACCTTCATGCGCGGTGAAGTGGTTTAGGAAACATTCCAAGACTTTTAGTTTCAAAAAAGATCGCATAACTTTTGATCAGTAAGTAAATAGTACGAAAAATTATTGTGATTTAATCAGATTATGATCCACCGTAGGGGTCTAATTAAAATGGTGGTTTGGTAAACCAGCACACTGTGTGAGTTCCGCGTTGATGTCTTTTGGAAAAGTCTCGTTCTTTCATTAGACAATTCTAATGCATCTATCCCTTACTTTCACTTTGTATTTTTATCGTAAAAATTAGTGCTGTTACCTTTAATAGCTGAAAGTCTTTATCGAACATTAAAACTAAAATGAATGAAAATTTTATTCAATTCAAATACTGTGGCTTCTTTAGCTTCGTCTTGACAATCCGTTTGTAAACTGGTGCCAAAACTCCCGTGGCCATAGTACCTTCTGCCTTGGGGATAATATTCGACACCGTTTCTGATTGCTATTTCGTCGAATATGATAGTGGCGAAAGTTTTGTTCTTGGATTCTCTAGCTTTCATTTTATTAGCGATTGATTTTGATTCAATATGATTTCTTTGATTTTAATTGAGTATTTATCACAATTTTAAAATCCATTTTATCGATATCGCCTATTTTCCCTTAATGAAGTAGAGCAGGCCTACGATGGGCATACCTACGCAACTTGACCTTGAACTGACCAATAATTGCAGCCGCGCGTTCTTCCTCTTCCCCCGGCCCGCAGTGGTGAGTAACCATGAAAATTGCCGGCAATATTGCCAAAGTTGCCAAAACTGCCGGGAATGTTTCCAAACTTGCCGGCAACATTGGGCAAGAAACGTATAAATTGAAAACAACTTTTACTATTATAATTGCTTAGTAGAATCAAATTGCCGTATGCAGGATGATAGTTGCTATGCTTATCTATAATATCCAACCTAAAATTTTCGTTTTTACATTTATTTACTTACTGATAAACTAAAGAAAAGAAACAAGCTATCCATGATTGTTCATTGGTGATGAAACCACAACTATTTTAGAGATATCGTAATTTTTTTTCTTTTACGTTCTTATAATTTAACTTCACTTAAATGTAAGAAAGTATATACATCTATATGTATACAAATCTGTATGTATAGAATGGTCAAACCTTGCAAGACGATCAGCAACAACAAGTTGATGTTTTTAACCGAATTTAAAAAGGAAGTTCTTTATTTGATATGAATGTATGTATATATGCATTTTTGTTTGTTTGCGATTTTCTCAAAAGGTACTGATCCTATTTTGAAAATTCTTTTGATGGCATGATTTGTGCAGTGGGTAAGCGACTACTGTAGGGTACGTATTATTCAACATTTAAGCTATCGTAAAACAACATAAGGGTACAAGAAGTAATGTGAACAAAAAAAAATCAGTAGGTCATGCTTATTTATTATAATCAGTAATTAAAGGGGATTTTGATAACGTAAAAAATATTCTGTAATCTATACTAATATTATAAAGCTGAAGAGTTTGTTTGATTGAACGCGCTAATCTCAGGAACTACTGATTCGAGTTGAAAAATTATGTTTGTGTTGAATAGCCCATTCATCGAGAAAGGCTATAGGTTATATAACATCACGCTGTGACCAATAGGAGCCGAGCACCAACGCAAAATGTTGCAAAAACGGGGTAAATTATTACGTTCAAGAGCTTTCATTGCGTGCGCTCCTTAAACGGTTAAAGTAACGCAACAATTATGTAAGCCGTAATTGTTCCTCTTAAAAAGTTCTAAAAAAAGTCCGCGACAGCATATGTCCACCTTTTAAGGCTGGCGAACTATGTTTTTTCAAATTCGTTATAAAAAATGCATTATTTGCGAAGGTGTTTTCATAAGACATGGATATAATCCTTATCCATTGAGAAGTTTTTAATTTGGAACAAAGTTGCCCTTGCATTATTTGAGATTAATGAATATCTTACGAGATATAACAACCTGATTGCTCAACACTACGTATGGGCCGACGCGCGGCGATTTGAGTCGACGACGGGGTGTGTCGCGGGAGCACGAAATTTGACGCGGACGAAGTCGCGGGCAGAAGCTAGTGTAGGATATGTGCACGAGTGCTATAACTTTTCGTTCGGCATAACGAAGGCTCTATGCAAGTTGAGTGAAAAAAGAGGCCATGAAGCTATGCATAAAATACTACATTTTGTCATGGAGAGTACGCGGCAGCAAAACAGTGGCGATCACGATAATCAATTCTCTAAACTAAACTAAAAATCACTAAAATTTGGTTTATTCCTGTCAAACGACAATTTCCTATTCTGAAATAGACTATAGTGACACAACTTAACTATATTTTAGTTTGACAGCGCTAAGATTGCACTGAGTTATTAGTTTAGTGAAAATGACAATTTTGCTATTCTGAGTTTGCCGGTTTTCACCAAAAATTTTGACAATAATCATTTATTTTGACTAAATCTGACTATTTTTAGCCGCGATTAAAAAGGTGTGGAATAAAACTAGTGATCATGAACAAAAATTCACACCAACGCCTCGCCTTCACGTGCAAAAACAGTGCTGTATTTTATATTTTTTCTTTTGCTTATATCTCGAAAATGGCGTGTCCTATCGCAAAAATAATGAAATTTTCGACCCCCTTTGTTAACCCCGGAACATATAAATCTCAACACGTGGGTAATATTTTTTGTATATTTTTAAACAAAAAGTGAAAAATTCCATATAAAACACGTCCAGGCTGCCCCCTTGCGCGCGCCTTCGTCTCTAAAAAATTCATTGCGTAGCGCACACAAGTACCACGTTGCGAAACCAAAAGAAAAAAAAACCACGTTGATTGTCAAATTCGTTTTTAGTCGTGTCAAAATAATTTTTAAATTTAAAGATTTTTTCTTGCAGAATAGCGTTAAAATTCTCATAGCCAAAAGTAAGGAATTTTAGAGATAGTTTAGTTAGTTTAGTTCGCTGTACAACAGAATCGGCACCAATATGAATAAATTTTATTGTTTTATTTGTTTTTTTTTTACACATTAAATTCTCTGGCAGACGGAAGACACAATAGACCTAAAACTCATGTACCCACCACAAGAGACCAATCTAAAAAGCCCAATCTCGTTTGGTTTAACAGAGCGTAGATCATATGACCACCTTCCAACTCCATCATCAGGCTGGCACAACGTCATCATAACATTGCGTTCTAACTAGACATACATATATATCTATATATATAATTTTAGCGCTATCAGACTTCAGGAAATAGATTAAAATCGATTTTATTTCAAACAGATGAAGTTCTTGATGACAAGTTGTAAATATTTACAAAATAACACTACACAGTTGTTTGATTTATATTTACTTCATTTGGTATCAATACCCTCTTTCTTTTTGTATAAAATATATAAGTGATATTCTTAAAAAACTATGGGTTTAGCTATCATGAAGTTACCAATGGCATAATTTAACTTTATCTTCACATATAAGCATGGATAATTAAGAAATAATTATAATTATGAATTAATAATACAGGCTTACTAATAATACGTATAATTACACCATTACATAAAACTTCAGGAGCGCACAAACTTTGAAAATGGCATTTGAAAAACCCTATGTAATCTGGCAACTTTGGCAATATTCCGGCAATATTGCCCAATATTGCCGGCAATATTGGAAACTTTCCTGGTAACTTTCGGAAACATTCGGCAATTTTCATCCCTAGTGGTGAGTCGTGTGCTAAGCAGAAATCGGCCTATACGCTCTCTAGTGGTTATATTCTCTTTGAGTTATTAGTATTCACCCGGGGTGTAACAGCTGTTTAGAAAAAAACGTGGCCGACTATAACGCTATTTGCTGTACAGTAATTCTATTAAGCACCACAAACATGCCACAAAGTCACTGTTATTGAGCGCTTAGTAGTGCAGTGCCCTATCAGCTGTAAGTTTTCTGACTATTAGCCCACACGTGTACTATACAACCGTTGCATTTTAAGAGAGAACATGTAACCCACTATAACGTAATCAGTTACTTTGTGAACTTATTTAACAAAAATTAATGCTTTATGCTGCATGTATACAGGTTCACTTTTCCCCTATTAGTCAGTTTTTACCATACACTCGAATAACAGCATGCATCGAAGTGTGCATGCGCGAATGGAACATTGGACCCGACGGGTTCCGTATGTTATATTTATAAAAAAATAAATAAAATGAAATCAATTTATTTCAGACGTAACCCATATTACAAAAATTAAGATAAAAGTAACAATGCTGCAGCAGAAAACAATAAAATGTTATTAACAAACTAAAAATATATGTCACTTAGTTGAAATAAAAGCAAATGTCAAATTTACGTCGGATTTAAATTAAAGTAACAATAAATAATAATTGCACATATTGACAAAACAATACAAAAAAGCCTTTATAAATAGAGATCAGTGTGTTTGGTGACATTAGACATTATCATCATGGCCAGTGAAGCGGAACGATCTAACATCTTTAAAAACGACTCGACGCCTAACCGTAATGTGTCCACGAATAGAGGGAATAAGAGGCTGGCCAGTGGATCTCCATCTCCACCATCACCTCTATGTAATAAAGAAGATATGCGGTCTATTATTCAAGAGATAATTAAGGCAGAATTCAGTGATATGTTGACACAATTCAATCAAAACTTAGTCAGCACAATGAACACTGAACTGGAATCAGTTAAAGAAGAAATTAAGGAGATGGTTATCTCTATGCAATTCATCAACAAACAATTCGAAGATTTTGAGAGTAATATGAAGGCATCAAACGAAACCATAAAGAGGCTAGAAACAGAAAACTCGGAACTGAAAACAACTATGGTGAATCTGAGTGTGCGAATTAATAACTTAGAGCAACAATCTCGGTCTGGTAATCTTGAGGTGCAATGTATGCCTGAAACAAAAAATGAGAATGTGTACACTATTGTGACCCAACTCGGGAAAGCTGTGAACTGTGATATTCAAGAAAAGGACATATTGAATTGTACGCGAGTTGCGAAAACCAATCCATCCAGTCCCCGTCCTAAATCCATAGTGGTTCAGTTGACATCACCTAGGCTGCGCGATCAACTGCTAGCGTCCGTTATCAAATTCAACCAAAACAACCAGCAGAATAAACTTAACTGCGGACACCTTGGTTTTGCCGGTCAGAAGGCACCTGTATATGTTGTTGAACATCTTTCACCCGCCAACAAGACCCTTCATGCTGCGGCTAGGATCAAGGCAAAGGAAATGCACTACAAGTACGTTTGGGTCAGAAATGGTAAAATATTTGTGAGAAAAGTTGACGGCTCAGAATATATACTAATCAAAAATATTAATAGCTTAGATAAAATCAAATAATTTTGTTTCATGTTATTGTTGTAGCATATCTTAGTGTGTATCTTTGTTTTAAAATTCAGCAATTTAACTATATATTATCAAAATTGTAGAGGTTTGAGAACTAAAACTAACACTTTTTACTGTAACCTTTGCTGTATGGATTACGATGTTTTAATCTTAACTGAAACCTGGTTAAATAGTAGTGTACTTAGTAGTGAGTTGTTTGATGATAGGTACGTGGTTTACAGGAGAGATAGAGAGACTACAGGCTTCCATCCTAATAAAGATGGAGGCGGCGTCCTCATTGCCGTCTCAACCAAAATCTGTTCAAAACGCATCGATAAATGGCATAGTAAATGTGAAGATCTTTGGGTAACCATTGATATTTCTACTGCACATAAATCACGACAGTTGGCTCTCTGTGCAGTCTATCTTCCTCCACCTGTATGTCTTCCAACAATTGAGCACTTCATAGAACACTGTAATAACGTATTCGAGACAACCAATATTCCAATTATTATAATTGGGGATTTTAATTTGGGCAAAATAGATTGGTCTCCTGGTGCCATTAACGGTTCACTGCCTAACGCTTGTTTAAGATTAATTGAATTTATGAACGTTAGTAGACTTACTCAATACAATCTCGTAAAAAACAGTTCTGCTCGTATTTTGGATCTAGTTTTGTCAACAATATCTTCGTGCACCGTTAGTGAATCAAGCTGCTCTTTAACTGCTGTTGATAAACTACATCCTCCGCTTGATCTGAACGTATCGTTGTTAAAAGAATCCAGTCTTCCGTACAATAATCTCAACAAGAAAAAAAGCTTTTATAAGGCAAATTACGAACATATTTCAAACTATATAAATGAACATGACTGGCTTCAACAATTTGCGAACAGGAATGACGTAGACAGTATGTTAAAAGAGTTCTATGAAGTGTTAAACACTGCAATAAATACATATGTCCCAAATTGTAAGACAATGGCGTGTCGCTACCCCCCATGGTTCAACAAAAATATAATAAAAGCACTCAAAGAGAAAAATAAGTTAAGATTGCGATTTAGGAAATATAAAAACCCTTTAGATGAACTCGAGCTAAAATTAATAACTAAACGTTGTCAAAACCTGGGTAAATATTTGTACAACTCATATATGGAAAACTTAGAGTCCGAAATCAAAGAAAACCCAAAATTATTCTGGACCCATGTAAAGGCTAAACGCGGTGGCTCTAGTGCCTATCCGCTAACAATGACTGACGGTGAAACTATCACATCAAATGGCTCGGATATTTGTGATCTTTTTGGTAACTGGTTCGCATCAGTCTACACCCGTGATCATGGCACAGAATTCAATAATGACTCTAGTTTCCTTCACAGATTAGAAACGAATAGCCAGTGCCTAACAATACCAGAATTGGATAGCGATTCCTTATTCAAAAAGCTACGAAGTATTAATATCAGGAAAGGAGCAGGTCCTGATGGGATCCCACCTTTATTTATTTCAGCCTGTGCACCAGCCTTGGTTACCCCACTATTAAAAATATTTAAAGTGTCGCTAGCCACAGGAACCTTCCCATCTGAGTGGAAAAAGGCCAAGGTTGTTCCTGTGTACAAATCGGACAAAAAAGATAACATTTCTAATTATCGGCCTACGCAATTCTCTCCACGTTTGCCAAGATTTTTGAGTCGATGATCTGTCCACACATCCAACAGCATTTCAGACAGTATATTAGCGAACACCAACACGGCTTTGTTGCCTCAAGGTCCACTGCCACAAATTTAGTGTCTTTTTCGGAGTCTCTAGTAGAATCTATTGACTCTAACAAACAATATGATGTGTTATACACTGATTTCAGCAAAGCCTTCGATAAAATTCCTCATGCCTTACTAATTGATAAACTGGCCATGTATGGTATCACTGGATCCTTATTGAAATGGCTAGCATCATACCTGTCAAAGCGAGAATTTTATGTTGTTGTTAACGGTTTTCGATCTGCCAAAAATTATTGTATGACTTCCGGTGCCCCACAGGGATCTCATCTGGCTCCTATATTATTTATTCTATTTATAAATGACCTTCCCCACTGCTTTTACTTTTCCGAGTGTTTTCTGTACGCTGATGACCTAAAGTTTGCGCGGAGAATCGAATCTCCGGCCGATATTGCACTTCTTCAAGATGATCTAAACAGAGTTGTTGAATGGTGTGAGACTAACAAAATGGAACTTAATTTAAGAAAATGTTACCATCTGTCATTTTCAAGAAAGTCTCACCCCATACACTCAGAGTACCTCATTGGTAGCGAAAAAATTCAAGAAGTGGATGCAATCAGAGATCTGGGAGTACTGTTTGATAAAAAAGTTACTTTTGTCCCCCACATCGAGAATGTTACTAAGAAAGCATCGAAGATGTTAGGCTTTGTGCTGAGAAACACCAGGGGCTTTAAACAGGTCAGTACTAAAATAATGCTATACTATAGCCTCGTACGAAGCGTATTGGAGTATTGCAGTGTTGTATGGAGACCACATTACGCCACACATAAATTACTCTTAGAAAGAGTTCAGAAACGATTTCTGTGGCACCTCGCATTTTCTAGGGGTAAAAGTAAACAGCTACTCTCATATCATTCTCGTCTCAAATATTTTAAAATGCAATCGTTAAGTACTCGAAGAGAAGTTACTGATGCCTTATTTATCTATAAATTACTTAGAAATAAAATAGACTGTCCAAACCTACTAAGTCTCCTAAAGTTCCGTGCCCCAGCCCGCTATCCGCGAAAACCCATAACACCACTGTACCCACCATTGCGCAGAACGGTTCTGGGTGCAAACTCACCGATTTCACGTCTCTGTAAAAACCTGAACAGCTGCAGTGACCGCACTGACGTACACCATGACAGCATCGGAAAATATTATAAAAATGTGGTTGAACACTTTACTCTCAACCAATAACCTCGCTACCGAATGATTATTTTAATTTTAATATTCAATTTTATATCAATTTACTTTAATCCTATGCATTTGAATTTAATAATGTGACTTAAATTATTTCAATTTGTTAATTTTATCATTGTGTTATTCGTTCAATTATTTATTATTAAATTATTTGTTATTGTATTATTGTTACGCATGATTTACCAAAAAATGTTGCATGATTTTAATTGTAAATATCCTTATTGTTTTTGTAATAATGTGTAAAACCATAAATGGTGCATGCTGTGTTAGCCTATAATTAATTGTTGCACTTAAGAATGTTCTGTTATCGAAATTATATATAATGTATTGTGTAAACAATTGTTGGCCAACCTAAATAAATAAATAAATAAATAAAATAAATTAGGCTGAGTAGGTACTCTCTGCTACAAAAATCTTCATAAAACCTACACACTTTCGGGACTAATATGGTTGCCACAAAATTAATATTGGTATGTTTCTGGTACTTTTTTAAAAATGAAGAAGATTTATTAAGAGAAATCCAAGATTTTTTAAATTATAATACATAAATTAATTTCGAGAGTTTTTAAGATTCCAGGTTTCGATAATTATTGTCAGAGGTAGTCAGTTAGAAAATACCAGTACAGCTAGCATCTAAAAAAACAACGTAATTTTCTTTATGTTTATTTAATTTTCCCTTTTTAAAGAAGAATTTACGGTGTACCACCCTGGTCCAGGCCTTGAATTTTCATCTTTTTATAATTTCAAGGAGTATAAAAGTACTTCTCGGTGGCCACCATAGAATTTCCTTAGTTTTCCACGATGCAGGAACGACTGTTAGATCGACAACACCGCTCTCTATAGTCTGAACTATTTTGAAAAGCTTGTTCTGTAAAAAACAAGAGAAATATATTTATTATAATAGAAGTATCAGTTCCTTAAAATTACAACACTACCTATACAGTTTTTGAGGAAAAAAAACCACAAGATACAATAACATATTAAATACCTAAACTTAACGTAACATATATACAAAACATCTACAGACACAAACACAGAGGACCTACTTTACTACCTACCAAAATAACAGGAATTAAGTCGATCGCAACTTATTTACTTTTATTCGCAACCCTAAATTGAAATGATATTGTTCATCTATCGTAGAATACGAAAGCGTCTTAACTTGTAACGACCAACCCAGTTGCGATTTAGCGATAAACTGATGATCTATATATGTAAACAAATAATGCGACATGACGTCGTCACCGCGCCGCGAGCCGGCGCGCGGGCGTGTGAACGATAGCGTTGCATGCACCATGTTGCAGAGCAAGCGAAATGTTTCATAAAAAATACTTTTCGCGTCGTCGCATAAATACTGTGCGTATGGCATGTCAATTTCAATTTCATATGGAAGTAATTAATTATTATTAGGCCAGAAGAATACATTATTTTTAGATAGGTATCTACTAAGTTATAGGTATTTCGCCGCATATTGAATATATCAATAACTTATGTATTATACATACCCATGATTAAATTATAATATCAGCTACTTAAATTACAATTTTAATTAAATACTTATCGTCGAATAACAACTAAAAAAGGAACAAAATGGCTTTAAACGAACCACGGTGGAACCCTAAAAGCTTGGATCCATAAAGGTAGTTATCAAGGTAACTGATGCAAATGTGAACCAATATAACTCTCCTAATCGATCCATGTCTGATTTGTATTCCACAAGTGCCAAACTATTTTACTGTTTGCTGAATTAAAGGCCACATGTGAACACCCGTACAGACCTTAGCATTACATTAACATTAAAAGTGTTCACTTGCCATCCGCCATATTCACTGCGTTACTGTGTATTATTATAAAATTTTATCTTTTAATTTTTGTTTATTTTATAGGGTATCAATCGTAATTAATTTGGATTACAAATTAATTACACGAAAACAGTTTTTTTTTTTGTTTTGTTAAACAAACAAATTTATTTTATATTCATTTAGTGATATTCCGAAGGCGCGTGAAAATTTTGAACTAAATATGTATGGTATTTGACAGTAAAGTTACCTTCCCAATAAGATTTGAAATATAATAGCGAGAAATCGAAGTTTTACTTACCTTCAATTTTATGTTTATTTTCACAATGGCTCCTGAGATCTTGCACACAACGATACACTTCATGTTTTACAATTTGACAGTTCATATTAAAGAAAAATAAATAATATTGAGTTATTGCATTCCACAATTTCGCTCAGTGTGTCATTTCAGCTGTTTAAAAGTACACACAATGTACACATTCGTCTTCCTTGCTGTATAGTAAGTCACACGTGCCTTGTTATTCAGGCAATATTCAGCTCTTGAGGTGACTGTTACACACATAAATGCTACTATAATGTTATTATAATGCAATTATTTATCAATTGGAACTTTTACTCAGCTATGTGCTGAATAATTTGTGCCCAAATTAGAGTTATATCATCTGAGGATGCGCTGTCTACGCTATTATTCAGCAACTAATGCATTCACTGTGCACTATAAAAATGCTGTTAACCAGCACTTTTGTGCTACTTGGGTATGTACTTCCCTATATCACGTGTTTATGTTTCGAGGGTAGGTATATGTAGCATTCGTAGGCTGCAGCTAAAAATCAGCGCCTAGTTGCTACTCCTTGTGTTATATTGTGACATAGTGGTGAATTGGCGCGGCGGCGACCTCTCGCGTCCGGCCCTGGTGCGAGCCATGGTACGGAGCGAGAGGGCATGGGAAGCAGTCACCTCCTTCTGCGAAGCAGTAATGTTCGCGAAGAAGGAGGCGGGGCGCGTGAGGGAGTGGCAGTCTCTGCGCCCTCACGTCCCTAGCCGGCGCAGGAGACGCCCCGGGCGTCGGGAGTCGAAAGCTGAGTCCCGGCCACCGTAGGCGCGAGCTTGCGGGCTGCGAGCAATGGGTAGTTCGCCCGGTAAGGACCAGGTTCGGGTCGACACCGACGGCGCGTAGTATTCTACGCGCGCCTCAAAGAGAAGTCAATAGCACTGAAGTGGTCTGCTAGGACCGATGCCTGCCAGGGTCGCGAGATTGTTCGAAAGAGATACCGTGACCTGGCACATGGGCAACTGAAGGAACATGGGTGGGTTTTAGTAAGTAAAAGTCTGGCACGCCCTCCCGCTCCGCCCAGAGCGGGAGAAGTCATTTGATGATTTCCCATCCAAAAAAAAAGCAACGTATATAACGCAATGAATGTTGTTTAACTATCAATATGACACCAATTCCTACTGATATTAACTTACGCAACTACCCCTCTGTTCCTCATACCTCGATGTATTAAATCGCACCTCCGATAAAATAGTGTAACAACTCAAAAAGTTGACATTTTCAGGAGTAGCAAAATTGATCAATGTATTTTATTTCAAATCGAAAACCATGCATTTTTTTAAAGTAATACATACATGTTATACATTTATGAAAAGTTTTTAAAAGGTGTTATTAATGGAATAATTAATTATTATATATCACTATTTTTTTAAATATTTTTTTTACTTGTTACACTATTTTATCGAAGATTATAATATAATAATGTTATAAAATGTTGTATTCATGTTGTAACATTCTTTATTTTCACCAAAATAAACAATAAAATCAAAAACTAGGAACGAAATTCGAAAGTCCTTATCTAGAAAAATATATTTAAGATTTTTATCTTGTAAACACTAGTCATTTTTAAGATGCTTATATAACCCGCGCAGATAGAGAATAGATCTGAAAATGGCGGCAAGTACGCATGGTACGGTTGGCAAAACAAGTTCTCAAACATCGAATTTTATTTTTTATTGACTTTTTTTGTTATAAATTATTCTTTTTTAATTCCTATTATTAATTATTAAACTATTATTATAGTAGAAAAAATGTCAAAAAATATTAATAAAATAAATAAGGAGCAAGGGTACATATGACACTGGATTTGTGGTAGGATACTGCATACTGTGGTAGGATGCATTATCCATGACGAGAATGGAGTTTTTAGGCAAATTTGGTATTAGTTTTTCTGTTTTTCAAACGTAACGCAAACAAATAACAATCAACTCAACAAAAACAACAATGAATATCAACGAAAATAACAAAATAACGGAACGAATTTAACAATAACTCGGAGTGCGTCAAGAAGCGTGGAAAGCGAATCCTGACTGACTATTTTTTTGTAGCGCGTATTTCACTGTGTGAGTATAGACAGCGATAGAGAGTGAGCGAGAACGCATGCGAGCGGACGCCATTTTCAGATCTATTTTCTATCTGCGCGGGTTATACAATCAACTAAAAAATAAAGTTTAATATAAGAACACGAATCAGTATCTCTTAACTAAAATAATATAATATTTACATTTTCTGTAATACCAAGGATTCGAAACAAAAATAACAATTTTACATTGAATATATCTCTAAAAAAAAAAAAAATATGTAGCTTCTTTTTTGGTTATTTGTATCAGACTGGTAAAACAGCCTTATAGCACTTATGAAATGGTTTATAGGAACAATTATCAATTAAAATTACGCAAAATGAACCTTAATAATAACGTACGTCATTTAGTATAAGGTAAAAAAAACTAACAACAAAGTTAAAGAAATTCGATGAAACGGGAAGATTTTACTGTAGGTACCTACTGCAGTAGTAAAATGTTCCCGTTTCATCGAGTTTCTATAAATCGAACCAAGCAATGGTTCGATTTTAGGGCAACACTTGACAAACATGTTGATAAAAAATGGCGAATAAAACTGGGGTACGTCATTATTGTTCACCAAACTTAATAAATCGTTTCGTTTTCTTTCATTTATCTGCATAGGTCGATCATACGCAGCCTTTAACTCGGGTAATGATCGAGGCGATTTACGCCAAACCTTAGTCTCCGAAAAAGTGTTGTCGTCATAAGATTTTTTATAATAAAGTACGTACGGTGTTTTTTTTTTAATATTTCAAAACTTTTACTTCGTTATATTTCATATTACCAATAGTCATTCGAATATCAGTTCACATTTTTTTTTTATGATCGTAAATCCTGAACTGAAAGTTTATTTACGTTGGAGTAGGCGATGGTAACGTTACTATTTACCGATAAAATCTTCGATAACGTTAAGTCAGTTTACCGGTATGCACACATCGATTGTGTTGTTGCTTCAATTTTAAACGGAATTTTGAATGAAACTATCTCTCTATGTGTTATTACTCTAAGGTACTAGTAATCACTTAAAATTTCAACCAAACCAAACAAAATTAATCACAACCAAAGCATTTACAGCATTGACAGATAGCTTTAATTATCCCGCTGCCGTGCCACAAGCCACAAGTGACATTTGTCCCTTTTTAGGGTTCCGTTGCCAAATGGCAAAAAACGGAACCCTTATAGATTCGCCATGTCTGTCTGTCTGTCTGTCTGTCTGTCTGTCTGTCTGTCCGAGTATGTCACAGCCACTTTTCTCCGAAACTATAAGAGCTGTGCTATTGAAACTTGGTAAGTGGATGTATTCAGTGAACCGCATTAAGATTTTCACACAAAAATAGAAAAAAAGCAATAATATTTGGGGTTCCCCATACATAGAATTGAAACTCAAAAAATTTTTTTTCATCAAACCCATACGTGTGGGGTATCTATGGATAGGTCTTCAAAAATGATATTGAGGTTTCTAATATCATTTTTTTCTAAACTGAATAGTTTGCGCGAGAGACACTTCCAAAGTGGTAAAATGTGTGTCCCCCCCCCCCCCGTAACTTCTAAAATAAGGGAATGATAAAACTAAAAAAAATATATGATGTACATTACCATGAAAACTACCAACGAAAATTGGTTTGAACGAGATCTAGTAAGTAGTTTTTTTTTAATACGTCATAAATCGTAAACCACAATTTACCTTTCATTCAGTCAACTCAAATATAAAAATTAAAAAAAAAACATTTAATTTCATAAACGATGATGACGAATGATGATGATGATGACCTACAGGTTTGTACGGAACCCTCGGTGCGCGAGTCCGACTCGCACTTGGCCGGTTTTAGTTTTTCTTTTTGACCGTTGAGCGCTCTAAGTGATAATTGTCTCGTTTTGCGTTCCAGCACAATACGGCCTCGTAATATATCTATTTCTTTCTATCATACAATGTTCTGATCGTATTTCTCTTTTTCACTAGATTCTTTATGAATCTTCATGTTCAAAGTACGACAAAGTTTTACAATTACAACGGTTCATTCGGATTAAAAAAAGAATGTCAGAACTTCACTCAGTGGTGCCAACTTAGGGTAATTTACCCTAGATTTAGGGTTAAGTTTAATCAGCAGGGTAATGTTTAGTGTAAAAACTCGGTCAGGGTAATTTTAGGGTAAATTTAAACATGATTCACTTCACATATCATATCATCACATTCACAGATTTTATGGACACACATTTAAATTACTACATACTGACCGCTCCCGCCTCACCGCTTGTCATGTTCTTTCCTACCAACCCTGCCCCGCTGCCCGCTCGCATTGTTCGCAAAGTAGTTTTGGGCACAGTAGTTCGCGACTGAGATCGCTCAGTTTAGTTCATCGCTTCTTACCGAACTAGTTCGCTCTTCTAGTTCGTCAACTCCCAGCTGGAATCAAAGAGAGGCAGATCGTTCGATCGTACGCTCGTTCGCTCGTTTTGATTTTGCTCCTACTGCATGCGACAAGATTATGGAATGTTCTACTTTTACCTACAATTTTTGGACTTTAAAAACAGCAAAAATCTTTGAATGATAATTCATAAAATGATTTTGATTGTAAATAATACCAAAGTTTATTGTTGCAATAAATAACTAGTTTGGTGATTATAAAAAACTTTTTGTATTTTGTTCCGTGTATTAGTTCGGTTGACGCCATCCTCGCTCATCCGGTCACGCCCTGACGAACTAACGAACTGCGGATCGGGGAATGAGGGAACTAGTTCGCGTAGTTCATCTATGAGAGCGCTCTTACGACCTAGTTCGTTCGCGAACTACACAAGACTATCGCAAAGTACTTTGTATCCTGCTCGCTTGGCGTTTACGCACGATACTGTGATTACTGAGTAAAATGGCGTAAATGTTTTCAATATTGAAGGAACGCGAATTAAAAAATTTAGGGTAATTCTTTTCATTTAACTGCAAATCTAGGGTAAAATGAGATCAGACTTGGGGTAAAACAAAAAAAGGACCTGGCAACACTGACTTCACTTCAAGCAGTGTGACCATATGTGGCAGGATCCTGCCTTTTCGGCAGGTTTAGCCCTTTATTTTACTCTCTGGCACTTTTGTTTGACGTTTTAGAAATCTGGCAGTATTTGGCAGTATTAGCAATATAAGCTGACAGACTTGGCAGTATAGCCGCTTCAGCCCATAAAAAGAGTAGGATGCAGTATCGAGAAAGGAAAAAAAAGTTAAATTAAATTACCTTTTTAAGCAATTACAGTTCTTATCTCCTCAAGACGTTGTATACAAGGAGTTTTCTTCGATAGCAAATGTTATTACGCAATTCCCTAATCTTGTTGATGAACATACAATTCAAAAAGTTGACAATGAATACAGACAATTAAAACTTGACAAAGATGTTAGTGATTTACTAGAATCTGGCGGAAGTAACGCTAAGCCAACTCTAAATATTGATAAATTTTGGGGTGCATTGGTAAAATTCGAAATTCAAATGGAGACTTAAAATACGTTAATTTTTATAATTTTGTAAAAGGTTTGTTGTGTTTGCCAATGTCGAATGCTGCTTGTGAAAGGATATTCTCGCAAATCAACCTCATAAAAACAAAAACGTGGAATAGATTTATTAATAAACATGTCGCCTCTATTTTACATGTTAAACATTAGCATTAGTGAATATGGTGACTGCGTTTCATTCCAGCCAACTAAAAAAATGATTAAATAAATGACAAAAGCGATGTATAAAGAAAGTGATCAAGAAGAATACGATGCTAATACGAATGTATAATTTAATTTAGTTCACTTTTAGACTTTAAGATCAATTATTTTAAATAAAACTCCAAAAAAATAATGTGTCTATTTATTTTACATTTTTAAATTATATTGGCATTATTTTGGCATTTTATGCTTTCGATTTTGGCAGGATTTGTCAGTTTTCTTGCCTAAGTGGGGCAGGATCTCTAATTTAAAGTTGGTCACACTGACTTCAAGACAAAGTCACCAACTCGATGGTTCTCGTTCGCGCGTGGAATATAATTGTGGGAACCTAGAGATACTTTTGGTTCTGGGTGAGTACTTTTGACTAAATTACTGATTTAATGGTTATTTAGAATATAGTTTATGCGTGTGCAACCGGGATTTCACCTGAATGTAAGTGTACTTCTATTTGTGTAGCCTCAGTGCACTTGTAACAAAACTAGAACTTTGTTGGAATGCTACTGTAATTTGTTAAATTGTGAGACCAGTCCTGTGTAAAAAGTAATCATTATCGGATTGAATATTTACTCAATAATAGTTTTCACCCAAAAAATATACAACTAAAGGTACTAAATTAAAGTAAAGATTAGAATTTATGTGCAAGTGGGTCCGCAGACAATAAAATGCAAACAAACCAAAATGGCCGCCCACCGCTAAAGCTGGTACACGCACTGACACAGGGAATTTTGTAACCGTCAAATTTTTTTAAATGGACTGAAAATTATTTTTATACTAGCTTTTGCCAGCGGCTTCGCCCGCGTGGAGGTCGGAAAATATCCCGCGGGAACGTACCTATTACCGGGATAAAAAGTACCTTTTTTATTTGGTCTGAGTATTAGTAGGATATACCTATTTGAAGTAATTATTGTTCATATTTTGAATTATCTTTAAAAAGGTATTGAATGTTTTTTCGAGTAATTTAAGACATTTTGCGGCTAAGTTTCGTATTATCTGACGTCGAGTTGGGAGTCTATATTTTTTTTACGTAAAGGTCATATTATTAGAAAGCTCCACGTAAAATTTTAAGCGTCGCAATTAAGTAGTTATCGAAAAAAAAATTAATTAAAATCGTAAACTTTTGCAATATTTTGTCACTTTGACATTTCGTCTCGCCATTGAACGTTTCGTTTCAGGTAAGGTAAACGCACTACTTATAATGCTTTACTGCATAATTATTATGCAATAAATACATAAAATTAGTTATTTTGACACTGTTTAAGTATGTTTTAGTATATTGCATTTATTTCACTAATTTAATTTAATACTATTACATTAAAACTTAAAAGAATTTACCGACTATTGCCGATAAGTGAAACCAAACGTAACATGATGCTATTGTTTGTTGTTAGTCTTATGATGATTAAGGTTTATTAGGTTGTGGTTTATTTTTAAGCTTTGAAATACCCTTCGTGGCAGATCCGACAGGGTTTTGGAGGTTAGGTTAGGTTAAAACTGTGGCCAGAAACGACATGGTTTGGGGAGGGCGAGTGCCAGAAACGACATGGTTTGGGGAGGTTAGGTTAGGTTAAAACTGTGACCTCCTATGCACGAGCCGAGCGAGCGAAGCGAGCGGTGCCGCGGCAGCGGCCGGCGAGTGCCAGAAACGACTTGATTCTGTTGACGAGCCCTGTCAGCGAAGTTTCCTGTCGAGCGATGCTACTTCCCCTTCCAACTTCCCCTTTTTATTCGTCAACCCCACACCTCTTCCGGCCTTTAAATCGATGTCGATACACGAAAATTCGAAAGTTAGGTTAGAATATTAAAAAAATAAAAACTCAAAAAGGGGGAGGTATCGACACGTTTCCTTCACAGGGGGGCCTCTATACCTCCCCCCCCTCCCACCCACCCCCCTACCACCCCTTAAATAGACGCCAGACTATCAGAAGTCCTACCCGAAGGGTATTTCAAGACTTACAAATAAACCACAATCTAAATACCCTAATCATCATAATGACTTGGCTAACAGACTAACAAGTATTAACAACAGTAACAACAAACAATAGCATCGTGTTATGTTTCGTTTCACTTATCGGCAATAGTCGGCAAATTCTTATATGTGTTAGTGTAATAGCACTTAAGTAAATTAGTGAATCAAATATAATAAACTAAAACATACTTCAAAAATATCTAGTTAACTAAATGTACGTATTTATTGCATCATAAATATGAAGAGTGCGTTTACTTGAAACGAAACGTTCAATGGGGAGCCAAATGTCAAAGTGACAAAATAATCCTAAATTTTTATGATTTAAATTATTATTTTTCTTGTAAACCAATTATTTTTTAACTTAAAACTTTACGTAGAGGCTTCTAATAATATGATCTTTCTGTGAAAAAAATATGGACTCCTAACTTGTGTGCTGACAAACTAAAACTAAGCCATTATTATAATAAATAACTTGTAAACACTATACTTAACAATGTTTTAATTTTTACATTCTGATTACTAAATTATCATTATTATGGTCTTGTGATCCAAGTGTCAGACTGCTGATGATCACGACCACATGGTCAACAGTCTGACATTTGGATCACTAGACAGGATGGCATCCAATTTTCTTCCCTATGGTCTATTTGAACAAACCGTATCCACTTTTCACAGTCCTATTTATTCACATTCGGAAACCTAAAATAACAGAAACCTATTTATGTTATCATTTATTTACACATTTAAATAAACAGACAAGCACACCAAAATAGGTAAAAGGGTAATGCTTATTTCTAAAGAATTCTCTTACAGCATACCTCTGGTAGGACAGAAGATAAAGAGATCTAGACAGCGTGTCTAAGAGTACAAAAATAAAAATACATATAGTCAAAAACAATTTACTTAACAAAATAAAACAAATAATACGAGACTACTACTTACATATCCTGCCAGGGTCGCGAGATTGTTTGAAAGAGATACCGTGACTCTGGCACATGGGCAACTGAAGGAACATGGGTGGGTTTTAGTCAGTAAAAGTCTGACACGCCCTCCCACTCCGCCCAGAGCGGGAGAAGTCATTTGATGATTTCCCATCCAAAAAAAAAAAAAAACTACTTACATATGTTTACATAGATACAAACAAACTTATGTTTATATATATGTACAGATTTCTAAAATAAATATGTTTGTGCATGAATAGTACTACTGTCAAATTCAAATGGTCATTTAACTTAAATTACATGAATAAGCTCAAATAATTTTAAATTTCAATGACTTCATTAAAATATTATTGATAAACATATTACAAAATTAGCAGATGATCTAGAACTATTTATGAAAATTATTTAATTCTAATAACTGAGTAAATTTAAAAAAATACTAACGGAAATAAACCAAAGTTAGGTCCCGAAGTTTTACCATTGTGAAATTTGCAATAACGTAATGTGAAACTCAGCGTATTTGTTCAGAAAATATTTTTTTTATTTTTGTCTCATCGGACACGAATGCGAGTAGACATGCAGACACGCCACATTAGACTGAACGCCTTATGACCTCTAAGCCATTAGTATTGGATTATGAATTTGTTTATGATATTCTATTGTAAATAAATAATTTAATATCTTTGGCTTTTAGCAATTTAGACATGGAAGCAGCGAGAGACAGCCGTGGTCGAGGACGTGGGCATGGGCGTCGACGTGGTCGTGGGCGTGGGCGTGATGTTCCACGGTCGCTTTCATTTGCATTGTTTGTATTTTTTGTCACTTTTTCTATTATGCTATAATTTATTATATGTATTTGGTTATGGATTTTTTCTTGCTTACGTTGCTGGGTTATTTCTGGATCCTTACCCAAAATGTTACTTAACTTTTAAGGGAACAGCCGCAGCAAGAAGGTGACGTGCTGTCTGCGGCCTCAGCCGTTGCTAAACAGCCGACGACGTAAGTAAACATAGCAATACAATGTGTAATTTTATATAATTTTTTACATTTTTTGTTTTCATTTAAAAAAATTATTCTAGGTCACTCGTGGAGGAAAACGAAATCAAAAAGCAGCAGGCGGTCGACTGGAGTAACATATCCCGGTTAACATCGGAGCAAAGGGCACGGGTCGAAAAGCTGCGCGAAAGGAAAGAGGACGGGCATTTATTAATGCCCGATGGTCCTCCCAGCAAAAAGCTAAGGTAAGATAAACATTTAGGAACATAATATGCTTTTCAGTCACAGATTTAATTATTTTTATATTTCCAGTAAAGTGTCGCCAGTTAGGGTGCCGTGCCCTTTAATTCCGGGAACTCCGGAAGTGCCGCGCCTGCGCGTTCTACAACTGTGGGAGCTGAGGAAGTTAGGTGTGTAAATTGTCTGCCGGATATAGTACCCGTTATTGTCCAACCTAACAGATTTTATCACTTCTCTTTCCAGCGCAAGACGGAACTGGGCCTTCGACGGTAGTGCTAGGCGATGAAGATGCAGAGGTTGGTGCAGCCACGCCGCCTTCCCCGAAGTAAGTTTGAACTCAATCTCTGCCTTAAAGAATTTAAGAGCCATCTCACAAAATTTGAACCTTGTGTATGTGTGCGTAGCTCTATCCACACATGCACAATACAAACAGTGTAGCGCGAGTGTCGAGACGGTCTAAACAACCTTGAGCCGTTAGAATTATAATGCGGCATTTAGAGATTAATTATGAAAATACTTACTTTTAGTTATCCAGCCTAATAAAGATGTCTAGACTAATAAAAAATACAAATATACAGGGTGTCCAAGAACCTGGCGTCCAACTGGATTCCCACGATGCCCCAAGTTCTAACAGTACTCAGAAAAATATTTTAAAAAATCCACCCCATGTACTTACAGAATTATACTGATTTCAAAAAAAAAGGGGAAATGAGCACCCTGTGACATACTTTTGAATGCTGTGACTGCTAATGCTGATAATTTCGATATTTCTTGGAGGTTTTGTAATCTAGGGTATTGCTGTGTCTAAATAGAATGTAAAAATAAAGTACTTATTGTACCATTTTAAAATAAAATATTATTTTAACTAAAGGTGATATGGAAAACTATTGAATTTCGCAACTTTGACCGACTGTAGTGTTAAAAAAATGTACCAAAATAGTATGGCAAGTGACGTCAAATTTTGACGCGTTTATTCCTCTTTTTAAAAAGGTATAATACTTACACATTAATTTGAAAAAAAAATTTTTTGATAATATTTTTACTCAACAACCCAATTTTTACGAAGTGCCTACCTACTAACGGTAACTGTCGGATCCTTTCTTATCTTAGAAACTGTTATGTTACTACTATTATTTACTTCGGTTCCAAGAGTGAGCAAGAAGGAAATACACACAGGTAGATGGGTTCCCAGTAGAATAAAAGCAAAGAATGTTAGTTTAAAGATATTTTATTACAATAAATGTTCAAAATGTTGACCACCCGCGGCAATACAAGCTCTCACTCTCCTTAAAAAGGACCGCTTTATGTTTCGCGAGTAACTTTTTTGACGTATCACCTGCACTGCTTGTGTTATCTTCTCACGAAGGTCAGCGATGTCATTAATGGGCTTCGCATAAACGAGCTCCTTCATAGTTCCCCAGAAAAAAAAAATCCAGCGGATTTAAGTCAGGTGAGCGGGCTGGCCACGGGATTGTTCCTGATCGCCCAATCCACCTGTTCGGGTATTGCTCGTCCAAAAACTCTCTAACGGATACGCGAAAATGTGCTGGACAGCCGTCGTGTTGGAACCACATCTCTTCTAGTAAGTTTGGCAAATCATTTTGAAGAAAATTTAAATATGATTCGCCAGTCAAATTCTACCCAGTACCGGTTCAAAGTGAACATGTGGACCGGTATTCTCTGTGGGAATATTATTGGTCCATTTGAGATGCCCGAGAATTTGACTGGCGAATCATATTTAAATTTTCTTCAAAATGATTTGCCAAACTTACTAGAAGAGACCCCACCAGATATGTGACGGCTGTCCAGCACATTTTCGCGTATCCGTTAGAGAGTTTTTGGACGAGCAATACCCGAACAGGTGGATTGGGCGATCAGGAACAATCCCGTGGCCAGCCCGCTCACCTGACTTAAATCCACTGGATTTTTTTTTCTGGGGAACTGTGAAGGAGCTCGTTTATGCGAAGCCCATTAATGACATCGCTGACCTTCGTGAGAAGATAACACAAGCAGTGCAGGTGATACGTCAAAAAAGTTACTCGCGAAACATAAAGCGGTCCTTTTTAAGGAGAGTGAGAGCTTGTATTGCCGCGGGTGGTCAACATTTTGAACATTTATTGTAATAAAATATCTTTAAACTAACATTCTTTGCTTTTATTCTACTGGGAACCCATCTACCTGTGTGTATTTCCTTCTTGCTCACTCTTGGAACCGAAGTAAATAATAGTAGTAACATAACAGTTTCTAAGATAAGAAAGGGTCCGACAGTTACCGTTAGTAGGTAGGCACTTCGTAAAAATTGGGTTGTTGAGTAAAAATATTATCAAAATTTTTTTTTTCAAATTAATGTGTAAGTATTATACCTTTTTAAAAAGAGGAATAAACGCGTCAAAATTTGACGTCACTTGCCATACTATTTTGGTACATTTTTTTTACACTACAGTCGGTCAAAGTTGCGAAATTCAATAGTTTTCCATATCACCTTTAGTTAAAATAATATTTTATTTTAAAATGGTACAATAAGTACATTATTTTTACATTCTATTTAGACACAGCAATACCCTAGATTACAAAACCTCCAAGAAATATCGAAATTATCAGCATTAGCAGTCACAGCATTCAAAAGTATGTCACAGGGTGCTCATTTCCCCTTTTTTTTTGAAATCAGTATAATTCTGTAAGTACATGGGGTGGATTTTTTAAAATATTTTTCTGAGTACTGTTAGAACTTGGGGCATCGTGGGAATCCAGTTGGACGCCAGGTTCTTGGACACCCTGTATGTCATGTAAAGTATATAATAAACATAAAAAATTAAAACAATTACATATTGGTGCCGATTCTGTTGTACACCAAACTAAACTAACTAAACTATCTCTAAAATTCCTTACTTTTAGCTATGAGAATTGTTACGCTATTCTGCAAGAAATAATCTCTAAATTTAAAAATTATTTTGACACGACTAAAATCTTTGACAATCGCGACTCACCGTGGTATTTTTTTTTTCTCTTTTGGCTACGCAACGTGGTACTTGTATGCGCTACGCAATGAAATTGTTGAGATACGAAAGCGCGCGCAAGGAGGCAGCCTGGACGTGTTTTATATGGAAATTTTCATTTTTTGTTTGAAAAAAAAAAATATAACCCATGTTGAGATTTATATGTGCAGGTTTTACTCAAGGGAGTCAAAAATTTCATGATTTCTGCGATAGGTCACGCTATTTTCGAGATATAAGCAAAAGAAAAAAAAATACAGTACTGTTTTTGCAAGTGAAGACGAGGCGTGGCCACGCCTCGTCTTCACTGCACAGCATCTCGAAAAACTGTTTATTTCTCACACATCGTTGTAATTGGTTTAAAATTGTGACCTCTAACCCTTTTTGAAACAAAAAAACCCATTTGGCCCCACTGTGCGTTAGTGAGAATTTTTGTTCGTGACCACTAGTTTTATTCCACACCTTTTTAATCGCGATTAAAAATAGTCAGATTTAGTTCAAATAACCCTTTTTGAAACTATAAAACCCATTTGGCACCACTGTGCGTTGGTGTGAATTTTTGTTCATGACCACTAGTTTTATTCCACACCTTTTTAATCGCGATTAAAAATAGTCAGAATAAGTTAAAATAAATTATTACAGTCAAAATTTTTGGTGAAAACCGGCAAACTAAGAATAGCAAAATTGTCATTTTCACTAAACTAATAATTCAGTGCAATCTTAGTGTTGTTAAACTAAAATGTAGTTAAGTTGTGTCACTTTAGTCTATTTCAGAATAGGAAATCGTCGTTTGACAGGAATAAACCAAATTTTAGTGATTTTAAGTATAGTTTAGAGAATTTTGTACAACAGAATCGGCACCATTATTGTCAAGTAATAATGACTTACACTTCGTTAAATAAATATTTATCGTTCTTAGGCAAGGCATTGATCTTGTCTTGCTAGGATCTATGATTTCTGGCAATACCCAATTATTGCACGGCTGCAGAATGTTAATTTTGTCTTTTTTTGACACAATGGTATAAACGACCCATTGCTAAAACAATCAAAACAAAAATATAAAGTTATTCTACAATCTCTGGGGTGTAAGGGGGGGCACACAACATCCGGACTCCCCAAATGTCAATCCCTCCAATGTCACCTGCACGCGGTACACCCTGCCACTGACAGACGAGGCGCTGGCGACCGACTGATGGCGGTATAACCATCCAAGAAGCCAACCTAAATCCTCCAGAGCGGTGGCGGGCAGCAGCGTCATCGCTGCGAAAGGATTGGTTCTGCGGTCACCAACCCGCATGCCCAGCGTGGTGACTACGGGCATTAATCCTCCCAAATGAAAAAGGTGCGAAAACAACGGCCCCTAGTTCCCGGTGGTCCCGCTATTCCTGGTCAAGGTAGCGGTCACGGTAACGGCGGGACGGGGGGTGCAAAGAATCTCCGGGTTACGGCAGGCTACCAACGACGACTACATCTGGTTACGTATAATGGACGTTCGATGAGGCTGGACCATAACCTTGCCGAACTTGAGGTAGAGTTATGGCGCATTAACTGGCATATACTAGGGTTATCCGAAGTCTGAAGACAGGGGGAGGATACGATAACTCTAGAGTCAGGCCACCTACTCTACTTCCGCGAAGGTGATCAGCTCTCCCAAGGCGGTGTTGGCTTCCTGGTCAACAAGGAACTCACTAGCAGCGTTGTAGAAATCAGTAGTGTGTCGACACGGGTAGCGTACCTTGTACTAAAACTCAGGGACAGGTATTACCTGAAAGTGATACAGGTACATGCGCCGACTTCGACATGCTCTGACGACATAGCCGAGGCCATGTACGAGGATGTTGCCAAGGCAATGCACAGTACGACTAAGGCCCACTACAACGTTGTTATGGGGGACTTAAATGCCAAAGTGGGATTACAGGAACGCGGCGAATCGAAAGTCGGACCGTTCGGTGTGGAGCGCCGAAATCACAGGGGGCAAATGCTGGTCAACTTTTTAGAGTCACAGGGGCTCTTTTTGATGAATTCGTTCTTCGAAAAGAAACCCCAAAGGAAGTGGACCTGGCAGAGCCCCGACAGCGTGACAAGGAACGAGATAGACTTCATCATGACGGATAAGAAGCACATATTTAGAGATATCTCTGTGATCAGTAGGTTTAATACCGGAAGCGATCACAGACTTGTCCGAGGCACTCTAAATATCAATTTCCGAGCTGAGAGAATCCGCATGATGAGGCCTACCCTCCGACCTACGCAGCTAAAAGCCGCGCTAGGATCCGAAAAGTTCCAACTGCAACTTCAAAATCGATTCGCCCTACTGGAAACCACTGGCACTGTTGACGAGAAGGCCGACGAGGTGGTCAAAGCACTGCGCGACGTGTCCCGCAGACTTTTCCCGTCGCAGCGGAAAAGTAAAGCGTCCAAACTTTCCTCGGAGACTCTCGGACTTATGAGGGAAAGACGAGAGTTGCCATCCACGCAGCCGTCTTCGTCAGATAAGAGGGCCTTAAACTTAAAGATCAGGAAGCTGACGCGACGCGACTTTCGGTGCTCCAACACCCGCGACATTGAAGTCGCGATTGAGCAAAATCGAGGGTCGAAAGTGTTCGCTCAGCAACTATGGAGGTCCTATCTGACGAACCTTAAAACTGAAGATGCCAAAATCGTTACTTCAAGGTCCGAGATACTTGAGGAAGTCGAGAATTTTTATGGGCACCTATACTCAGCGCGGACGGCGAAGCCAGCAAGACAGTGCAGATGACCATCGAGCCGAATTAACGCGCCACTACACGGCGGACATCCCAGATGTCGACCAGTGCGAGATTAGGGCGGCTCTCGAGCAGCTAAAGAACAACAAGGCACCTGGGGATGTGCCCATTTGTGTACCATAATTTATTCTAATTTAGAGTGATTTCAAAAACGATATTATGTCTAATTAAATAAACGGATTTAAATAAAACTTGAGAATTCGATTTGTTATAGAGCATACTTTATATTGACATGAATTTTTAAATGTAATTATGCTTTATTCAAAACAAAAAAAACGCGATGAAATTGCGAATAAATCTTAAAAATTGTCATAAGACTTATTTTTTTTACTAATTAACGTTATTAAAAATCAATATTCTAGTACTAAATGTGTCAAGTAGATTATATGTCTGATGTTTTGTGTATCTTTACTATCAAAGTGGTCGTAAACAGCCTGTTTAATTTCTTCATCGTTGTTAATTTTTTTCCTCTCAAATCTGATTTTAATTTTGAAAACAAAAAATGCCTGAGGGGGCCAGGTCAGGGCTATAAGGGGGATGATTTATTTCTATGAAGCCGCATTCCTTAACTGTAGACTTTGAAATCGCAGCAGTGTGGACTGGAGAATTGTCGTGAAGCAATCGGACACCTCGAGTTATTTTCTCTCGTCTTTTTTCAATAATTTTCTGGCGTAACTGTCGTAGTAAGTCACTATAATAAGCTGCGTTTACAACCGTGTTACTTTCCTTGAAATCGATGAAAAGCATTCCCTCACAGTCCCAAAAAATTGTAGCCATGAGCCATGATTCTAAACGATTCGGGTGACCTTAGCTTTTTTTGGTGCCGGTTCTCCCTTTCTGTGCCATTCCATCGAGTCCCTTTTAGACGTCGGATAGTAGTGTTACGTAGATCGTAAAGTCTAGAAACATCGTGCTAACTCCATCTCAGAAAGGGACAACATTACGTAGATCGAAAAGTCTAGAAACGTCACGCTAATTCCATCTAAGGATGGGGTAGTGTTCGAAACTACTAGAAACGACACGCTGACGCCATCTGTTATCTAGTGGCAAGTACTACGAACAATTGTACATAGACGCCACCGCCATCTATTGTCGAATAGCGGGATTAAACAGTAAATAGATGTCTGTGGAGATTACTTAAAGCTTCTACGCTACTTATGAACTGTGGAAAAGTGTTGTATGTTCGCGAATGTTCTGCTCGGGATATAAATAGCGGATTGTCGGGCCGACGGGCAGTTCGATTTCGGAAGCGAGCGAATACGAATCAAGCGATACAGTACAAGCGAAACAAGCAAAGACATTAAATCAATAGACGGGACATAACGAACAAACTCGCGTAATCCAATACTTGTGGCCTAGTGGTCATATGGCGTTTAGTCTAGGATGGCATGTCTGCATGTCAACACGCATTTGTGTCCGTTTGATAAGAAAAGAAAAACATTTCTTAAATAAATATGCCGAGTTGCGCTTTACGCTATTGCAAATCACGCTATGGTAAAACGTCTGGACCTAACTTCGGTTTATTTTCGCAAGTATTCTTTAATATTTCTCAGTAATTATAATTAAATAATATTCATGGATAGTTCTAGAACATACGATAATGTTGTAATAAACGCCCTCTATTGCTGAGTAGCTTTACTACTGCCTTGCAGAGATGTTATGATGTTTATCGACTTTGTTATCGATAATATTTAATTAGGTTAGTAAAATTCAAAACTATTTGAACATAAGTAATTTAAATAAAATATCAATTTAGCAACAATAGTGCTGTTCGCTCACGTAGATATTTATTTTAGAACTCTGTATGTACATGTTATGCTTGTTTTTATGTACCTATGTAAGTAGTTTTCTCATATTATTTCTTTTAGTTTCTTAACTCGTTGAGTGCCAAACACAGATTGATGGTTAATCCCATATAACCACAGATTTAGAGTGCATACAAAATTGTTAGTAGCAAGCACGCGATATCGCGTGATCGGCCATATTATGCAGAGCCGACGAATCAATAGTCACTTTTCAATATTATCGATACATTATATCGATAGAGAATTGATGAAATTACGTCCTTAAGAAGTTTTTATAATTGAATGTTTGCTATTCAAAGCTAGATGGCGTTACTGACGCTGCAGAATAAAATTTTGTACAAAAATGTTTTTCATCGCCGTTCTAATTTTGCTATACTATGCTAGATGGCGTCACTGAGTCATGGGATCACAATTTTTCTAAGACATTTCTTCAGATGGCTTCTCTATTTGTCTTAAATCTCTTTGGAAACAAGTGATTCTGTTTGACGTTTTAATTATTGCGATGTTTGTGTTTAGTTAATTGAACAGTTTTGTGTGTTTCGATAGTATTGGTTTAAGGACGCTATAACATTTATGAATCGCTCAAGTTTAGGTATCTGAGTCGGCACACAACAACATTACGGGCACGCACACACTGAAACCACCATTGTCTGCTCGATTTTAAACAGTACTTAACTAATCTTGATACTCGAAGGTATTATTTATTTTAATTTACTAGCAGTGTTGAGTAAAATTAGTACCTAGTAAACTAACTTGACTTTCTGCATTTGGTGACAATTAATAAGTTTTATTACCATGATCATTATGATTTTTGGGATAACGTATAATTTGTCAATTCAAAAAAAAAAAAAAACGAGTTGTAACAAGAAAAAACTTTAATAATATTTTTCGATAATAAACAAATATAACGGATTGTGAGCGTAGACTATCGTTGAAAATAACCAAGATATTCCCTAAAGAAAACTAAGCAAAAATTTTGTGACGCCCAAACCCTCACCTTTGAAATTGGAGCGCGTATTCAGAATGTTTAATACACAATAGGAAAATGTTTTCATTTTTGGATGAGGGCTGTTTTTGTAGTCTATTATGTATTTATAATTCGAAATGACTTAGACATTTTGGAGAAATGATGATTAACTACATGATTTTCAATTTATGTAAATAATGAAAGTTACGTTAAATATTTTGACTACATACTAGCATAACCCCAAAATTGATACCCTTGTCGACTTTTCATCATAACAGTACATCCGCCATTTTAAAATAAAATAGTTTAAAAAAACTAAAAAACACGCTTCCATTGAAAACCAAACTAAAAAATACAAAATAATGGAAAAAAAGCCTGGCCTGTTAGTCTAGTGGTTAGTGGCCCTGACTGCTAAGACTGAGGTCGTGGGTTCGATTCCCACCCAGGACAAATGTTGTGTGATGAGCACAATCATTTGTTCTGTGTCTGGGTGTAATTTATCTATAATATGTATGTATTTAGAAATATATAAGTATGTTTATCAGTTGTCTGGTTGCCATAGTACAGGCTCTGCCTAGTTTGGGATCAGATAACGTTGTGTTGGTTATCCTAACATAAAAAAATAAAAAATAAATTACTATTCTAAAATTACCCAAAGTTGATAGCTATGCCCACTTTTTATTTCAATAAATTAAAATATTCGTCGTTTTGAATTAAAAAGTTGTGCGGTCGGGGGATATCCCGTCAGGAAGTATGTTCCTTAGTCTTTTTTGAATCCGAATATAATTTGTATGGAGTTTTCGGCTTCAGCACCTTCGAAAATCTTGAAAACGACACCCATGATGGAAACTGAAAATTTTCGCAACCGCCATTTTTTATTTTGACCTCACAATCGGCTTCAGCACCCTTGTTTACCCTTACCACACGCTACATTAAAGAATTTCGTTCCAAAAAACTTTTTTGCAAAAAAAAACAACCGACTTCCTTAAAAACACTACAAAGTGAAAAATAACTTTAATTTCGGTAGTCGGTGTCTTAGGATCTGTATTTATGGTTTTTTTGCCACCGACTTCCGAAATTAAAGTTATTTTTCACTTTGTAGTGTTTTTAAGGAAGTCGGTTGTTTTTTTTTGCAAAAAAGTTTTTATTTTTAAATTTTTAGTTGTGGTATTCACCCTGCACTAATTCCAAACAAACAATGCATATTTATGCGATAGCAGAAATCGCGGTTGATTTCCTGTCATTTTTTAAAGAGTTCCGGTGTCTGTCTCCCGAACTCATCATCAGATCTATATGAAACTTATATGGGACCATTTCGGAATAAACCCCTTTCGAACAAAAAAAGAATTTTGCAAATCCGTCTATATATGACGGAGTTATGGCCGAACATACATAAAAAAAAAAAAAAAAAAAAAAACATATAAACATCCGAATTGATAACCTCCTCCTTTTTGAAGTCGGTTAAAAATGGACGACGCTTGCATAATTTAATCACCACATTGAAAACAGATGTTCATATAACTTTTTATTGAATAATCATCCGCCATCTTGAATTCTTGTAAATGAATACATATTCATAATCATCACTACCTCCATAATTCCCAAAAGAATTTAAGTTATTTATTTCGATATATCGGGGAAAAAGTTTCTTCGCATTTTTTAAGAAAATTCAAAACATTTTTTAATAAAGTTTATTTACATTTAAGTAAAGTATGTAGGTACCATTTTGTTCGATAACTTTTTGCCATCTTGTAGGTAGGGACATGATCCCATTGCTATAGAAATTTTGGGACTTCTGGTCAAAATACCGCGACAAGTGGTTTTGGCAGTCCTCTTGTGATGTTAATCTGACACTGCCTAAAGAATTCTGAAGAGACCGAAACAGGTGGAAATCTGAAGGTGCAAGGTCAGGACTATACGGCGGATGCAGTAACACCTCCCAGCCAAACTCTCTTAATTTTGGTTGGGTGGCTAAAGATGTGTGAGGTCTAGCGTTATCATGATGAAAAACCACACCCCTTCTGTTGATTAATTCCGGCCGCTTTCTCTCAACTTCTTGCTTTAATCTCATCAGTTGTTCGCAGTAGAGTTCAGAATCGATGGTCCTGCCTGGTGGTAACAGCTCATAATGAATAATGCCCTTCCAATCCCACCACACACACAGCATCACCTTGTTGCGAGTTAACCCGGGTTTCGCCACAGTCTGTGAAGCCTGACGGGCCTTTGACCACGACCTTTTTCGCACGTTCTTGTCATACGTGATCCACTTTTCATCACCAGTTATCAGCTTCTTCAAAAATGGTTCGGTTTCATTACGTCGTAATAAAGAATCACAAATGAGTACACGGTTCATTAGGTTTCTTTCAGTGAGCTCGTGAGGTACCCAAATGTCGAGCTTTTTTGTGTACCCAGTTTTTTTCAAATGCGCCAAAACTATTTTGTGGTCCATTTCCAGTTCTTCAGCTACGTCGTAACTACTGGTATGCCGATCTTGCTCCATTTTTTCAAAAATGGCATCCATTTTATCCGTAATAGGGCGACCAGAGCGACGTGCATCTTTGACATCAAAAGTTCCGGATTGAAAACGCTTAAACCAAATTTGTGCTACTCTCACAGACACTACACTAGGTCCATAAACATCGCAAATTTTTTTCGCGGCTTGCGTTGCATTTTTACCTTTTTTGTAGTAAAATTTTAAAATGTATCGAATTTCTTCATTAGATTCACTCATCTTGACGGTACGAAAAACAAATGAAAATCACACATTTTCCTAATTTGAATTTGGAATTATGTTCTTTAAAATTTAAACTTTCAATGATACCAAAACCAGCCAGATACAAATAGTATAGCCAAAGAGATTTTATTACAAGTTCATACATACTATAATGCGAAAAGACTTTTTCCCCAACCTAATATATAAGATTATATATAAGATTGCGTCATATTTTTCGTCGATTATTGTGTAGATATCTTGATTTTTGAGTAGAAACAATTAGTTTTAGATAATATATATCGTTTATCATTATTTACAAATTAGATTTAGTAATTAGTTTCACATTTGTCATCATTCATACATAATATTGCTAAAGCTAACAAATATTTCGAAGGAAGTTCGCCATGTTTGGTTGGCATACGAACGAAATAGTGTTGTCCATGCGTGGTTTGTGTGAGTCGATGTTCGATATTTTTTTTTTGTTGATTACAAAATTATATGCGTTAGAAAGTCATGGGTTGTTATTTTTAACCGACTTCAAAAAGGAGGAGGTTCTCAATTCGGATGTTTATATATTTTTTTTATGTATGTTCGGCCATAACTCCGTCATATGTAGACGGATTTGCAAAATTATTTTTTAGTTTGAAAGGGGTTTATTCCGAAATGGTCCCATATAAATTTTATATATGTAGATCTGATGATGAGTTCCAGAGATAGACACCGGAACTCTTTAAAAAATGACAGCAAATCAACCGCGATTTCTGCTATCGCATAAATATGCATTGTTTGTTTGGAATTAGTGCGGGATGGATACCACAACTAAAAATTTTAAAATAAAAACTTTTTTCAAAAAAAAAACAACCGACTTCCTTAAAAACACTACAAAGTGAAAAATAACTTTTTTTTTTTGTAAAAAAGTTTTTTTTAAAATATTACTTTTCTTTTATTGAACATAAACTTACTTGCTCTGTTGAGTAGTGGTGGTGAAAGGCGAAATAGGGTTTTTTTTTCGTTGTGTTCATTGTTTTGACATTTGCATTTATTTTTGTTTCTAGAAGACTAGCAAGGCTCCAATCGGCCAGCACTGACCGATCGGATGCAGAGAACGAGACGCGACCGTCGTCTCGCGCTTACGATCGGAGCGCGGTGGCACGGCGCGACCGTATAGTAGAGCTTGCTACTCCAGGGTAAATGTTGTTTTAATAACTGTTCGCTAGGCTCTGCCCGACTTTAACCCCTGGGGTTAAGGTGGATGGATGATTATCTCAGATGCCATTTTGTCGCTAGATGGCGCTAGATCCACAATTTGGAACATTTTCAATTTTTACGCCTAACTTAGAAATCTTTAATAGATAACTTTATTATATGCGAAACCTAGGGCATTAACTTGATTTTTTTAGATAGTCACTGTGCTTGTTAACTGGTCTCATACAAAGATTTGTACATTCTAAAGATTTAGCCGCTTGACTTTACTCTTTACACACACATGCAAAGTAAATAGTAGTAACTTTCGACACCACTAGATGTCGTTTTATTCAAACAGTTTAAAATGAAATTAATATAGGTACACTGTCCCTATAAGTTGTAGTAATGTGACTGAACCTAAATTGTAATGTGTAAATAGTCATCATCTCAGCCGCAAGACGTCCACTGCTGGATATAGGCCTCCCCCTATTTGGGGGGCTTTGCCATAATCACCACGCTTGGCAAGCGGGTTGGCGATCGCAGTGTGATGGTAAAATGCATAGAGAACGCTGCTGCCCATTCTCTAGTAAATCCCTTAGTCGCCTTTTACGACACCCACGGGAAGAAATGTAAGGAAGAAGAAGGAATGGAAGTGTAAATAGTGACGTGTACTAAATAAATAAATAAAAGACTATTTAATACATTGTAAAGCTTTTTATTGTACCTTACTATAAATTAATAATATTTATTTAGTAAAAAGGGTTTAATATTTTCATAAAAATAATCGTTTTATTTACTCTCACTACATTTACTTAGATAGTTTCCGTTTGGATTCAAACCATCGAGTCATACCACCATACAAAGATAACATACTTTTTTAAATATTTTGATATTTACAATTATAATTTTGAATTTAGTATTAGAAAGAATTATGTATGTAGATTACAATATAAATAACATCATACGTAAGTATATATAACGGCACATGTATCTTACACAACAACACAAAGGGGTTGCTAGCTAACCATAACATTTATTTATGTTTCAAGAATACCTACTTATGATACAATTTTGAACTGCAATAAATATTCTTTTACAATTGAATTGTTAGGCTGGTACCTAAATACATGAGTGAAACTTATCTACACAGAAAAATCTTATGAACTAACAAAATAACACAAACTATACATCGCTACGTGCAAAAATAGCTTATTAATTATTCTATAATGTTCCCACTGCTGAGACTCAGGCCTCCTCTGAACTGTGGTGATGAAATAATTTACACTCAGCAAAGTGCCGGCTTGGATTCGAACCATCGACTCGTACCACCATACAAAGATACTTATAAATATTATAATAAAATATCTTCTTTTCTACGCGCTACTTTTTGCAGTCGCCGCCGCCGCCGCGCCGTATCAGTCTTCTGCTTTTTACTTTTTACTTCCATTTATATAATTTCCGTGTGATCTGAATCAAATGCTGGAAGACGCAGTTTTCGCTGCAACAAATGAATTTACACAGTTTTGTTAGACTATTCTTACTGAACCCACACCTCAGAGACCTGCGGAATAAGTTAGGAAATGAGTAAGACTTATATTTTTATACCTTTTAATTCCTTGATGTCTAGACATTTAGCATTTTTCTCAACTCTTCTCAAAATAATTTCCGGCAGTACACATGTTTTAAAAAATGTTACCAACTTCGGCATCATAGCGTTGATAACTTCCTCATCCCGGTTAACTTTTATGACAGTCAATGGTTGGGTGACAGATATCAAGCAAATGAAGTAACATTTATTCATTTTGGTAATTCGCAATTGACCCTGGACCTAGAATCAAAATAATAATAGCTGTTAAAAAGAAACAATCCAAGAAATACATTATTTTTATACATACATACCAAGAAATAATGATATTTGTTACACTGAACATTGTGTAAAATATGTTGTACTTTGGTATTGTCAAACAAAAACTTCATCACTACAAACAAGCAAAAGCGTAATAATGTAATGAACACAAAAATATGGTATCAAGTTGGGACTTACCATTCCAGATGAAGAATCAAAGTTGTGACCATATGACCTTCTTCAAGTCAACAATACGGTACCCTACCAAACCTGATAAGTTGTCACTTGATGTTCTTTCCACAGTTAGTTGATAAGCTTCAGTCTCTGAATCGGGTTGTGGCCAATCAAAATCAACAGTCTCTACTTGCTCTGTAACAGATTCAACTGTATTGAAGCTAGAGCTGCAGGCTATGGCTTCGTATCGAATTTCTGGTATACCACGCGAATAGGTTTAGGGCGTATCTTCAGCTGTCGAATGGTTGGACAGCTGATGATGATCTTGAGTTGAATGTGGACTGAAATAAAAGATAAATAAATGAAATAGGTACAGTTAAAAGTACACAGTTAAGTCACAACACGAACCAACGAGTATCAAATAACCTCCACTCACGTAAATCTGATTCGAAATCTTATGGGAATCTAATTTACTCACTATAGATCACTAAAAGAACTTCCATGATGTCTTTTGAATACTGCTTGCACTTTTTTCCGTGATTTTCGCGGTCCTGAATACACATGTCGTATACATTTATGCAAGTTTATTAGTCGGGTTTATCTTAGGCAGTTCAGTTGCAATTCAATCTGTAATCAAAAAGAATAATTACAAACAACAGCAAATGTATCTTATTTATGAAATGTTTCAAGAAACAGAAATAACACCACCACCAAGCTGTTGTTTTCAGAGAGAATATTTGAAATTTGTATTATTTGTAGTATGTCATGTGACGACAATCAACGAGTGTTGCTAACGTTTGATTTTGTATTTCATCTTCTAAATCTTACACTTTTGTACCATTATAATAATACTCTATATCACCTTGAAAATCATTCATTGCACATAAAAATAACACTTACCGTCAATAAAACACAAAAACACTTCACTTTTCAATAAAAACCAGGGCTTTGAATAACGTTAAAAATTTGGTATCGTTACTTTCATCGGACGAAGATAACGTTATTAGTAGAGGTCACGTAATGCTTGGTAACGATACTTGGCATACGTTTTACCGGTAACTGAGTACCGTTAACTTTTTATTTATTTTCTTTCATCTCTTTCTTTCGTCTACATTATTGAAGTTGCATTTGCACCGTTTGATTGGCGATGTTGCCGTAGAGCGCCGCCGCCCATGGCGTTCCGCTTAGGTTGCGCAGGTTGACAACAACGCATTAAGTAACGATGTGATAAGAGAACGGTGTGGTGTAAAAGAAGATGTAGTGACAAAAATTGAAAAAAGTATGCTTAGATGGTTTGGTCATGTTGAGAGGATTAATGAAGGTCGGCTCACAAAAGGTATTTACAAGGCAGATGTGAGTGGAAACACCGGGAGGGGACGCCCTAGGAGGACATATAGGGACCTTATTGGTGATGTTCTTCAGAAAGGTCAGGTGCGTAGTACTCGCAACCGGCGTGTGTGTATGACCAATTTTATGAACCTAAACGAGGCAAAAGAAGTGTGTAGAGATCGTAGCAGGTGGCGTTCCGTGGTTTCTGCCTACCCCCATGGGAAAAAGGCGTGATTCTATGTATGTATGTATGTAAAAGTATCGATACTAGTAACGTTAATTGGTAACGTTATTTTATAGATTCGATACCAAAGTATCGTTACCCGTTTTACCGTTAAAATATTAACTTTATGAAAATAACGTTACTTAACGATACTTATAGTGTGAATTTGGTAACGTTAACAAGCCCTGATAAAAACTGTTTCACGGATGGCACTCATTTGAATGGTTCTCCGTAGTAGGTAGCACAGTTTTTTTAAGTAATAATAAACATGGTAAATATCCCGTTTTAAGTTCTAATGATACTGGTGTTTATTGTTTCGTGTGGATTTCATGACAAAGTCTCTTCCAAGCCCCTTTTCTTTAATAAAAAAAACCTCGTCGTAAAGTTTAGTTGCTAAATTGGTGTCCAGATTCTTAAATATTATACCAAAATGTTAAATTTTGCGTTGAAGTTTTAGTAACACCCACCACATTTGTTTACCATTTATTTTATTGAAATTTCAATGCGTACTATTTTTATTTTTGAATTCTTAGCAAAGTACGATCTTTTAAAATGTATGGTACGATCTTCTAAAAAATAAAGTTGGCAACCCTGCTTGACGCATTTTGTGTGTGCTAATAATACTAGTAAAATAAGCAATTATGAAAAATCAAAGTGGTTTGTCTGTGTATTCACTAATCTTGCTGGTTTCACATGAATGAAATATGATTCAATCAATAGATGTACGTAGTACCTACGTTTCACCATTGTGTAGGTAGCTTCGCTGATCGCCTGATTTAGTCATAACTTACTTATACATCAAATTCTATTCTCTGATTTTATTCAACTCAAACCAATGGATTAGTACCTAAGCGTATCAGAATGTTATCAGTACCTACTTACATACATTAAAAAGATTTTTAAATCTGGAAAGTCGTGTACTAGTATTACTAGTAACTACTTACTACATATTTAAACTAGATAATACAATAATTACATTAGTATTGTATCTGTGTGAACCAAGGGCAGATCGCAGAGATATTTTTTTCACTTTATGTAAAGCATTCATTCTCATTCCATAATAAAAAACATTTTATCAATCAAAAAATGTTAACTGCGCGGGCAAACCCGCGCGCCCGGCGCTAACTTGCTAGAAACACAATATTCTGGAAACGATTCGCAAGTTTTCAAGACTCAAGCAATCACGCTTTGACGGTATGGCAACAACGCGGGGTGCGAGCGCTGCTACTAGAATGGCAACGTCGCATTATCGAATTTAAAAGATAAATTCTTGTCTAAATGTTCGAATATCGAACAGCGCCATCTATTATGAATGTTTCCTAATCGTAAACTCGTAACACAACAGCAACCAACTTTCTCGGTGGTTCTATAAATTTCCGTCAGATGGCGCGATTCAGGTCACTCACACATGTAAAGATTTTTCGTTTTTTATTCGGTCTAATTCTCCTAGAAATACTGTTTTTTTTATAAAATTTGGGCCATATGCGAACATAATACATTATTAAGTCTCATTAAAGTTGCTTTTATTCTGCAGAAACTGTTTATTTACCGAGATTTCCACACCTGAAAAATGTATGGCGAGGGCTATCTAGGCATTCACCTTAATACAAGTTGTGTGTACTTTATATGTAAAAAAAATTATTGAACATAATCTTACTTGCTTTGTTGGGTAATGGTGGTGAGAGGGGGATAGAAGGACGGGTATGTTTTTCGTTCCGTTCATTTTTTTGATTTTTGTATTTAATTTTTGTTTTTAGAAGACTGGTAAGGCTCCGATCGGTCAGTACGGACCGATCGGATGCCGAAAGCGAGTCGCGGCCGTCGTCCCGTGCCTCCGATCGAAGCGCAGTGGCGCGGTCGAAGCTTCTATTTGATCTCGCCGCACGGATGCCACCCTCGGACCCGGTGGTGAAGAGCCCTCCACGGTAAATATCGTCTTAGTAACTATACGCAATGAAGCTTTGCAGAAATCTTAGTACTTTGTCTGCAATTTATCTTATTTTCACAGATTGGGCGGGCTCCCTGTGTTCATCACACCGAGGGAGTCTATCCGACCGACTGGGGCGTCAATTCAAATTGAAAAGACCCCCAGCGGTACCATGCGGCGAGTTCAAAGTGAGCAAGAGGAGCCACTCTTGTAAGTATTTAAATTTTATATTACAGGTTCTTTTGTATAGGAGGCGGTGGTGATGGTGTTACTTCAATTGCTTTTCTTCTTTCACAGTCAAAGTGTCTACGAAAGGGTGGAAGCGATGGACATGTCGGATGAGGAAGCTGAGCAGGTGTTGGAGCAGGACCCGCGGCATGTGCATCGCTGGCTGAAGACGTGTGATCAAGGGGTTTCCCTCTTAGTACCTCCACCGACTAGTGCCACCTCAGCGGTAGCATCTTTCGATGTTTCCCCTGTAAACGCTGACATTGACATCGGTCCCGAAGTTGAACCGCGCCCCTCAACTTCTAGAGTGACGTCGAAGTCTAGGCTGGTGCCTAGAAGATTGGTTGACTATGGCAGTGATTTTGATAGTGAGTATGATGATGAGTTTGATGGCAAAATCACTGATATAGTCGGTAATGGGAGGGGAATTCCCAGTGATGATGAGTTAGACGAACCCACGCAAAATGTAATCAACGATATTGAGCGAGGAATGGACAACGCAGTCGATGATCTTTTTGGTATTTCGACAGAGTTTACTTGGGAGGAAAGTTACGAATCGTTCAGGGGAAAACCTGAAGAGTTTTCAGGCCCTGCTCCTGGACCGATTCGTGACTACGATTCGGGGTATGATGCTTTTATCGATATCTGGGACAAAAGTATCATAGACCGAATTGTCCTGGAAACGAATCGTTATGCCAAAGAGACCACCGACGCGTTGAAGGAAAAAGGGGTATTAAAAACAAACTCTCGTATTCATCAGTGGACCGAGACTGATGGAGACGAGATTTTGCTTCTTTTCGGGATATTCATGTTGATGGCTATAGATTCCCGGACATCACTGCATGAATATTGGAAAGGTGGACTTCTCGCTATGGCGAACTTCAGGTCCATACTTTCCCATAATCGGTACATTTTGCTGAACAAGTTTCTTCATTTTGTTCCAAATGGTGGAACTGGTTCAGTAAATACAGTGATGTCCGCGAAGCTGAAAAAAATTGCACCCATCATTGAGCATCTCCAAGGGAAATTTAGTACCCTATACAATCTGGGGCGCGACATATCTATCGACGAGTCATTGACCTTATACAAGGGCCGCTTGTCCTGGATACAAGCAATAAGGTCAAAGGCTGCGCGGTTTGGAATTAAATCATACGAGCTATGCGAATCCAGCACTGGCTATATGAGTAAATTCCAGATCTATACAGGTAAGTCCGACACATTCGGTAATACGGATGCGTCTCTTGGTGCTGATTTAGGGGGTAAAACTACTAAGGTCGTCCTTAACCTCCTGCAAGGTCTTGACCGTCGGGGTCATAACGTAACGATGGATAATTTTTATAATTCTCCATCGTTAGCGCGATACCTAAAGAGTCAAGGCTTTGACTGTTTGGGGACACTTCGAGTAACTCGCCGTAATGTGCCTGCTGACATCGCGAAAGTTTCGGAAAACGTGCCAAAGGGGACTATAATAGCTCGCCATAGTGGTGATGTTTCTCTCGTGTCATGGAAAGACACCAAGGTGGTGACTTTTATATCTACTTATCACAATGCCGACACTTACGTTGGATTGAAGGCCGGGAAGACATTAGTCAAGCCCGTGTGTGCGAGGGACTACAGTAAAACAATGGGAGGGATTGATCTCAAGGATCAAAAACTCTCAATGTACTTATTGGAAAGAAAGAGAGGTGTAAAATGGTATATAAAATTGTTTAAAAGGTTGCTGAATGTAAGTATTCATAATGCTTTTGTGATGTATGTGAAGTCTTTGCGACGTCGTAACTTACCAGCTTTGAGTCATCGTGACTTTCGTTACCAGCTCGCAGAAGCCATTATTTCAAAGCACCGCCCCTCTGGAGTAGAGGCTCTTGCTGGCCCGGTACCGAAACTAACGAGACTAAGACGAGATATTTTACACCGTCCAAGACTTTTGAAAGGAAGGACTAATAGAAGGAGATGTGTGATGTGTTATAGAAGGAGCAAAGAGCAAAAATCAATTAATTCATTTTGTATGACTTGTGACGTTTACCTTTGCTTGGAGGAAGACTGTTGGGATAACTGGCATACCTCAACAGAGGATCTGGAATCCAAACAAAGGAACCGTGGGCGAAAAAGGAAACCAAATGAATAGTTGTTTTTTGTTTGAATGTTGATGTGATGTGAGAGAGTGTAGAAGACGATGTATGACTGTGACATTACGGAACCCACTATATCAACACTGAGCGCTCAATATTTTTCTTTCCATTTCATGGGTTCGGCTAGCATTTTTACACTTATCGACTCCAGCACTTTTAGGTTTAAGGAATTTAGGTTTTTAAAACTGTATTATGTAAAGTAAATATCTGTCAGTTTTTGGTACCCATAATCAACTGTATAACTGTAAGTTTCATGTAATTTTACTTTCCTGATAAACCAAAACCCATTTTTATTAATATTGCCTTTATATTTTTGTTGGTTTTGTTCATTTCAAAAATGCTCTCTCGAAACAATTCTTTCTTCACTCCAGACAAAAACTAAGCATTAGTTCAACTCCAGCGCACTACCTACGACTAAAACTGTATTGTGGGGCATTTGTTTCCTAAGATGTCTAAGTGTAAGTTTTATGTAATTTTACTTTACTAATAAACCAGTGCCCATTTGTATTATTATTGCCTTTTATACTTTTGTTATTGTAAATAAATGTATTTTGAAACATAACTTCACGAGTTTTGTTTATTTCAAAAATGCTCTCTCGAAACAATCCTTTATTCTTCACTCCACAATAGCATACTTGTTGGTTCGATCCAAAGAGAATAAAACCACTAGAGAGCGTATAGGCCGATTTCTGCTTAGCACACGACTCACCACACATACAATAACATATTAAGGCGCTGTACCTAGTCAAAATACGCTTCACAAAACAGTTTTTTAGTCAAATGTATAAATTTTAGAGCAGCAAAAAAAAACAATGTTAATCATGATCATATTTATGGGTGGACCATTGTGTTCAAAACACGTTTTTAACCGACTTCAAAAAGGAGGAGGTTCTCAATTCGGATGTTTATGTTTTTTTTTTTTTTTTTTTTTTTTTTTATGTATGTTCGGCCATAACTCCGCCTTATATAGACGGATTTCCAAAATTATTTTTTTGTTCGAAAGGGGTTTATTCCGAAATGGTCCCATATAATTTTCATATAGATCTGATGATGAGTTCAGGAGACAGACACCGGAACTCTTTAAAAAATGACAGCAAATCAACCGCGATTTCTGCTATCGCATAAATATGCATTGTTTGTTTGGAATTAGTGCAGGGTGAATACCACAACTAAAAATAAAAACTTTTTTACAAAAAAAAACAACCGACTTCCTTAAAAACACTACAAAGTGAAAAATAACTTTAATTTCGGAAGTCGGTGGCAAAAAAACCATAAATACAGATCCTAAGACACCGACTTCCGAAATTAAAGTTATTTTTCACTTTGTAGTGTTTTTAAGGAAGTCGGTTGTTTTTTTTTGTAAAAAAGTTTTTATCGGTAAATTTTCTCGATAGAAAAAAAATCATAAAATAACCATTAAAATAGAATTTCAAGCAAATGTAACTGTACTATATATGAACAAATCTTGATAAAATTAATATCAGTGGTGTAATACATAATATTGAGGGGAGCTATTGTTTTTATTTATCAAAATATAAGATAAGGTATTTATAGGGATTGATATTCAATGATAAATAACTAGAACGAGTCGAATGAAACATCGCGCCATCGCGGCGTCTTCTCGCTCTCTTTCATTTCAACGCAAAGCGACAGTGACCGCTGAGGCGCGCTGCTAGATGGACCTGAAGAGCAATAAAGAGATCGCATTCGAAGAAACAAAAACACATGATGGAAGTTGTAAAGTAAGTAACTTACCTTTTTGTGTACACGTTATTTTGTTTGTATAGTTTTATTTATAGATGAGTAATTTGGATTAAGAAATCTATAGTACAATTGGTCTAGTGGTCTCATGTATTGGAAAACTTTACCACAACACCTACCAACCCCGAGTTCAAATCCCAAATTATTGGTTTTATACTTTTTGTTGATTTTGCTTATTTGAAACCATCATTTTTATATTATTAGGGTTCCGCACCTCAAAAGGAAAAAGCGGAACCCTTATAGGATCACTTTGTTGTCCGTCCGTCCGTCCTTCCGTCCGTCCGTCCGTCTGTCAAGACCCTTTTTCTCAGGAACGCATGAAGGTATCAAGCTGAAATTTATACCAAATACTCAAGTCTACTGTCCCTTGGAGCTGTGAAAAAATCAAACTTCTAAGCTAACGCAATCAAAAGATATAGCCGTTTATGCCGCAAATTTCCACAATTTTTCGAAACTCGCAAGGGAATCAAAACCTAAAGGGTACTTCCAGTCGATTTAGAATTTTGAAATTTGGTACGAAGCAACGCCTTATAGCACAGATAAAGGAAAAATTGCGAAAACCATAAATTATTAATTACATCATTATATAATAAAAATATTTTTAATAATATTAAAGGTACTACAACGTTTTTACGGAACTCTCGGTGCGCGAGTCCGACTCGCACTTGGCCGGTTTTTATTAATTTTTTTGTTTGGCATTTTCAGTAATTATTATGTTTGTTGTTTATCTTATTTTTGAAACAATTATAATGCAATTTTTTACAATCTTTATATTAAAAAGAAACCGTTGGCGAGCAATCCGTCAGTAGATGAACCATCGGAGAAAACTTTTCATGAGTAAAGCTTATACATGGTGTTACAGAATATTGTAGGAACTAGTAACGCGAAAGGAAGTCATTGAACTCATCATTAGTAATGTCAATTAATGCGATTTCGCATAAATTTCATTAGCATGTGAATTCGTGAGTCTTAGCATGCTAATTGCTATTGCTATGCTATTTGCTAATATGACGATAATTGCTAATAATGAATTATGTTAATTTTGTTAATATGCGAATTAAAAAGCGCGTTCGCCTTAGGACGTCTCCTAGCGAGCGTTTAGTTTACCGTTACGTACTTGCCGATAACGTTTTATTAATGCTGATACACATGCATATTTAATGTGATTAGATTGATCACATAATTAAATATATTAAACAAAAGGACGCGCGCCACGCACGTGCCTAACAAATTATTATTAAATAAACAAACACACATTCATTCAATCAATACACGACTCTAAGTACGAGCAAATCAAAGACAGTAAGGTAATAATTGCTAAATTTCATTCTTCGCACCACCCTGCTAATGCTAATAATTTAACTAAAAAATCACAAGCGTTCATTCAATATTAAACCCTAAGTACGCGCAAATCAAAGTTAATAAGATAATAATTGCTTAACCCATTCTTCGCAAGTTCGCAGGACCTGCTAATAATTTTCACACGCGAAGTCTCGTTCACGTGAAACCGATAGATTAGTATTCCGGACTTCCCGTGGGTGCGACGGAGAGCGAACACTACCGCTGCGTGCGTCGTCGCTTTGACGTAATATGATAGTATGAAATTACGAAGCGATAAATTCACTTCGCACTTCACAGAATTTCGCAACTACATTTAATTTGCTAAATGCTAAATGAGCATTCGCATGCTAACAATGAATGCGAATGCTAATTAATCCATCACTACTCATCATTATGAACAACTTTTACTATGGCACCAACACTGAAATCGCGAAACAAAATCTGCTGTTCTAAGAAAAAAAAAAAAAAAATTGTTAGGACAACCAACACACCGTTATCTGATCCCAAACTAGGCAGAGCCTGTACTATGGTAATCAGACAACTGATAAACATACTTATATATTTCTAAATACATACATATTATAGATAAATTACACCCAGACACAGAACAAATGATTGTGCTCATCACACAAAGATTTGTCCTGGGTGGGAATCGAACCCACGACCTCAGTCTTAGCAGTCAGGATCACTAACCACTAGACCAACAGGTCAGTCACCCGCTACAAGATGACCATAGTTTGTTGGTTGGCGCCACAGTAAAAGTAGTTCATAATAATGAATGAAATGATCCATTTTCGTATTTCTACACTGTAAGACCTTGTAAATATTTGTAAATTATCAATATATTAGGAAAAATCATAAGATATGATATAAAAATAATCATGTAAGTATTTCAATTTAAAACTTCTTTAAATTTTAGATTAGAAAAGAACTCTGAGCACGAAAACCCTGGAACATCACTTTCAACTGCAACAGTTATAACTCCAGGAGCCAATCCAAAATCAAATTATGAGGAGTAAGTATCAACATATGGGCGAAGGTCGTTACACAACGGATAGCCGATGACGCCGCGGTCGACTTCCAAAGAGCGGTGTGACGAACTTCGCGACTTCCACCCTTTGCTCTCAATCAATATTAGTAATTGTAGCACAGGGAGACTAACCCTACCGAACCGTAGGTTCTCAGAAGGTCCCGTCCACACCCGTCTGTCTTTCCACCCACTCGTATGTCAACGCATTGTATTCGTACACACCGCATAATTGCCATAATTAGTTTTTATCTATACTATAATATAATATAATAATATTATAAAGAGGTAACATTTGTTTGTAAGTTTGTATGTTTGTAAGTTTGTATGTAGGGGGTAATCTCCAGAACTACTAGTCCGAAATGAAAAAATCTTTTTGTGTTGGGTAGCCTATTTATTGAGGAAGGCTATACGCTATATAACATCACGGGAGCGGAGCAGTAATGAAAAATGTTGCTAAAACGGGGAAAATCGCAAGGATATGCGATTCAACGCGACGGGAAGGGTCGGGGGAACAAGAAATTTAACGCGGACGAAGTCGCGGGCAGAAGCTAGTTTATTATAAAATAAAATATGATGGTTTTTTTTCTTACGGAGAAATCACTGACGATGTGCTATTCGTTGAACTATCGACAGAATCTCAAGAAGATAATATATATCCACCAGTTCATGGTCAAAGAGTCGTTGATATCCTCGCGATTGATGTTGATGCCTAGGCCTTTCCAGTCCAGAACCTTGAAAACATCCTCCAGTGCAGCGGTGAACAATTTCGGAGAGATAATGTCTCCCTGTCTCACATCTCACTGCAGAAGGATAGGTTTCGAGGTCTGGTCCTGAAGGCGGTCTGACATAGTGGTATTTTTTTACAGACACTTTAGCAACTCCATGTACCGATAGTCGATCTGGCACCGTTGAAGAGACTGCAGTACAGCCTATGTCCCTGATGTGCCCTTTATCTGATTATAATATCCAATAATATATACGTAAATATGTCAAAAATAATAAAATTAAATAAATTAGCCATGGACCTAAAAAAAAGAGCGGACGCCGTCTTCTTTAACAAAAACTGAAGCACCCATAGTAAGTCAGTGCGATAATGTAGACAAGCCAGCACGCACACATTCACACCATAGTAAGTCAGTCGTCGGCCATTACGCTTCGAACGACGCCCGCGTGTGCCCGCGTGTTATTCGGTGTTATTTTGCCTAATAAAAATTAAAGTATGCCATCGTGTGTAGTGAAAAGTTGTCGAAACCTGGTTCAAGTAAAAAAAGCCAGGGAATCACTTTTCATAGGTAAGCATGTCATTTTAAAGCTTATTTCTCTATTTTAGGTCAATATATTTAATAAATCTCGAAATCAATCAGTGTTGCAACTATTTCAAGTTTCGAATTCCTTTATAAGTGGGAGTTTTTTTTTTTTATGTTACTATTTATCGTTATTGTATTCTTTTATATTTTACAGATTTCCCTCATCAAATGATGCATGGAAAAATGATTGGATAAAAATAATACGGGAGTGTAGAAATGAAAATAATTGGAATCCATCAAAATCTAGTGTAATCTGTAATATACATTTTGAGAAGAATTGTTTGTATAAAACTAAAGGCGGACTCCTTCGCGTTGTTGCTTATGCCATACCAACAAAGGTAATTCAATTAATTTAAGGTCCTCTCCATATAACCTGAACCGTTAATTTTAATTTTTGACAGTTTAACAATTGAACTTTTTTTTTAGTTTTTATTCGATACGTCAATAATACAAGATCCACCGACTGAAGTAACTACTTCCAGCGTTTCTGAGGAGGTGTGTTTTTGTGATTTTTACATTAATGTAACATTAACGTTGTTCTATGTGCAGGTCTACTAACCTGATATTATTATTTATTTTAGAGTTCACTAGTGATTGAAGCAGTAGCTTCAGGTTCCGGGCAGCAAAAAAAATTAGAACAGTCTTTTTAACAAAATATAATGACGCCTTTGACACAAGTGAGTAGCCTAACCTACTGTAAATCTCATGATATTTTATAAGCCTTGTTATATCTAGTTACCGAAATATTATTCATTTTCTTTTAGAGTTCCTCAGCGGTAGAAGGAATTTCTGTACAAGAATCGACAGTGCAACAGTCTTGCTTATTGAACACGAATTCGTCCTTGCAAAATGTAAGTATTTACAAAAAAAAAAAAAAATGGTTTTTTCGAGTTTATTATTCAAAATTAGTAAAAATATTTAAAATTATAATTAATTATATTATATTAATTATTTTTAGGAGTCACCTGAAACTGTAATACCTGGAGTTGAATTGGAACAACCATTGTCTTTACTATTTACTCCCCGAAAACGACGTATGAAGAAAGATCTTATGAAAATGCGCGCTTTGATGCAAAATCAAAAAAATAAAATAAAAGTTTTAAATCAAAAAGTTAGACGTCTCCAAGATAGGAACAAATCTTTGAAAGGTATTTTAAAAACCCTTAAAGAAGAAAATTATGTTGATTCTGACCTTTTTAACAGATTAAATGAAGATATTGTCGCTGCTAACATTTTTAATAATTACAATAAAAAAAAACTAAAGAAAAAAGTTAAATACTCACCGTCTATAAAAAAATTTTGCTTAACCCTCAATTATTACTCTCCGAAAGCTTACGATTACGTTAGGCAAACTTTTAATACCTGCCTTCCTCATCGAAAGACACTGGCCAAGTGGTACGGGCATTTTAATGCAGAACCAGGATTTACTGAAGAATCTTTTCAGGCATTGAAAGCAAAAGCTCAAGTAAGTGAGCATCGGCCTTTATGCACTTTACTCTTTGACGAAGTTGCTATTAGAGCTCAAAAAATTTGGGATGGTAAAAAATATATAGGCCTAGAAGATATGGGTTCAGGAGTTGAAGAAGGTGCGCCTTTGGCAAGCCAAGCTTTCGTTTTTTTACTCGTTGGGATTAACCACCGCTTCAAACTACCATTGGGATATTTCTTAAGTAATTCATTAAGAGGTGAACAGAAAGCTAATTTGATAAAATTATGTCTTCTCAAATGCTTTGAAGCTGACATTGATGTTGTTGCATTAACATGCGATGGTCATCAAACCAATTTCAATGCATTAGAGTTGCTTGGTTGCAATTTCAAGCCCGAGTCGTTAAAAACAACGTTTACTCATCCCGCCAATGGTTCTGAGGTTGCGTTTTTTCTGGACCCTAGTCATGTGATGAAGTTATTAAGAAACCATTTAGAATCCAAAAGAGAGTTCATGGATAAGGATGACCAAAAAATTAAATGGAAATATATCGAGGAACTCAATAAATTACAAGAGAAAGAAGGTTTACACTTGGCCAATAAATTGACAAGAAAACATATAAATTTCAAAAATAATATAATGAAGGTAAAACTGGCCACTCAGGTGTATAGTGAAAGCGTAGCAGTTGCTATAAAAGCGTGCAGAGAAGACCTAAATCTAGACCTATTTAAAGATTCTAAGGCAACGGAAAATTTCATTAGCAATATGAATATAATGTTCGACATATTCAATTCTCGAGCTATGACTCAATTTGATTTCAAAAAACCACTCTGTTCCCAGAACAAAGATACTATATTTAATTTTTTGGATGAACTAAAAGAATATGTGTTAAAGTTAAAAATTAAATGTATATCAAAAAGAAAAGTAACGAAAGACGGTCGAATGACTTAGGTTATTACTGTATTTTATAAACGTTTAGTTGATGCAAAATGCAAAACTGGTTTCCTTGGCACGTTAATAAATATTAACAGTTTAAAGCAACTATATGCCAAATTGATTGCTGAAAAACAGTTGGTGTTCCTACCAACCTATAAATTGAGCCAGGATCATCTTGAGATGTTTTTTTCATCCATCAGAATGCAAGGAGGCTTCAATGATAACCCTAATGTTCGTCAGTTCAAAGGTTGTTATAAAAAACTGTTGGCTCATTTAGAAGTACGATGCCTGACCACTGGAAATTGTGTTCCTTTGGAGCAAATAGCTGTGCTTAATTGTTCTTCGGCCAAAAAAATAATTAACACAACGACTCCATCATACCGTCACGAAGAACAAGAAGATGATGTTAGTAACGACTCCCTATCATTCATGAAAGAAATCACCAAAGACGATGACAACCTGGCGCAACGATTAGAAATAGAAGAATTTAATGATTATAGGAAGTTGATTGTAGGATATCTGGCAGGCAGCATCTGTCATTATGCAATTAAAAATATTAAGTGCCCAAAATGTATCGCGCGGCTATGTACAGACAACTGGCTTTTTTTTCACAAGTTAATAAATTTAAAAACAAGGGGAGGCTTAAGTTTTCCATCAAAAGATTTGTACGACATTTGTTGCACTAGTGAGATGGTGGTCCGAAGACTTTTAAAAGATAAAATAACAATATATAATGAAAGACAACATCAGTACATGCTAAACAAAATACTAGAAAAATTTATAGCAAATGACAATATTTTTTTAGATTTGGAATTTGAACATACATTTGCAGGAATAGAACACAAAATCGCTTTAATTAAATATATAGCCGAAAAATACCTAAACATTCGTTTTCACCACATAAGTAAATTAGAAGGGATTTCTAGATGTGTCGATAGCAAAAGACAAGTCTACAAAAATTTGAACCAATAAAAGGGGTTGTAAAACTTTATTAACATTAAATGAGTTGTAGTGTGTTTTTTTATTTAACTGCTTTTGTTAGTTTATTTTTATTTTCTTTTCATTTCATTTATTGTGTATATGTATCATTTGCATCGTATATGTAAGCGGGCACGCCCTTTATGCCTGGAGGCTTTATTAAGGTTTTAAGTTCTGTTTACGATTTTGTTTTATTATTTATTTCAGCTTGAGTTTAGTTTTCAATGTTTTGTTGGTATATTGGCGTGTGCTAGCTGACATATGGCGAATAATGTATGTTTTGTTTTATAATATTAATAACTTACACAATACTGTATAGAATCAAGTTCTTCTAACTTAACAGACAGCTGTGCTGCTGGGGAGTTTGTTCCGCCACTTCTTCTTCCCAGCTAAAGCACTAGGAAGTGTCGAAGGGCGGGCGTTTTGGGGGGACTGTCTCATGTAACTTTGACGTTCAAAAAGTGCTGACTCTCAGCCTAGTTTGAATAAATGACTTTTGATTTTTGTTTTTTTTTTGTAAATATTTTTAATATCCAATTTGTTTTATTTATTTTACCTTTATTTTAACAATATCCGTCACAAAAACTTGTAATAAAACCAAGTGCAAGGGAGATCTTATTGAAATATTATTTAAAAATGGGTAATTTTCCTTCATCTGGCATCCCTTTACACACGCACACATAGTTACGCAGCCGCCATTGTGGTGCTTCAATTATTTCTTAGTGAAGTTCCGTCCGCCTTTTTTTTTAGGTCCATGAAATTAGCCTGTTTAAATTTTATGTTCCTTCTAGGGGTCACAAAACCGCAGGTATATTAAAAAACCGGTTTTTCGATTCGGTTATTTCGAATATTTCGATGTTTTTTTAAATTAAATCTATTTTTATCGTCAACAGTCGTTAATAAGCTTTATTGGTAAATCAGAGAACACTAGAATAAAATAAAAAACTCCTTATGAGTGAGTAAACTAAAAACCACAACAGTTATGGTGTCGGAGAATCAACAAAACATCTGGCTTAAAGCAACGATAAATTAAACTCCATTCTTATTTTTGTAATTCGACGGTAAAATTGAAAGAATAATAATATATCGTTCGTTTGAATGAACTATTATTACTATTAACTCAAAATTTAATTTTTTTTACCTAAAAATACAGTCCTACTAAAAATTATGCGTTCTTTCTACATGGTTGCATAACAACGTAAAAACAAAGCTAATAAACAAATGATAAAACTATTTTTATGTGAATTTCTAAAATAAATAACCATTTGATAATAAATTGTTAAGGAATAGTATAAAAAAATAAAAATTACAAAAAATATTATCAATAATTATATAATTAATAATAATAAATGTTTGCTTTCGTTAAATATTATTTTGAAAATTTACTCCTAATATTTGTGGAACATGGTAGTAGTTATACATGCTCCTTACTCATAACTAAATGAATGAACAAATCATGAAAAAATAGGATGGCATAGCAAAATAAACATTATATTTAAAAAAAAATGACAATAAAATAATAATCGAAAGGTCAAACATAGACTCTCAAAATTGCATTTTATGAAAATATAATTTTCTAGTTAGTACTTTTTATAAGGTTTATAAGTATTTTTTGTGTAAAAAGGTATTATTATATTCTTGCCTGTAGATTTTCTATTTTTTCTTAGAAATAATAAAATTAACAAACTCGTGAAGAGAACAAAAACGTTATCAATAAAGTAAGTTTATAAGATATATAAGTGAGGTTAACCAATTATTAACGGAAATGGAAATATATTGATTTGAAAACTTCAAATCGCTCTCCTGAAAAATAGGCTTTTTTGAGTTAATACCCTGTTCATCTGAACCGACGATATATTATATAACGTAGCTAATTAATTTCATCAATATTGAAATGATCATAGTTTGATCAAAATTTAAATGATGAATGAATGAACATAGAAATACAAAATTTTAACTGTAAAATCACGTAAATCAGCAAAATCTAAAAAAAAAAATGATTATAAAGTAAACGGCTGATGAGAAGAGTCTTTCAAACTCGACACTCGGAGGGAGGAACTTTAAACAAATTATTGTACGCCTGCAAAACCCTCCATTTTCATAAAGGGCTAGCCCTCCTTTAATTATGTAACTGCCATTATTAAAGTAGGGAATCATCCTCAAATTCCGTATCAATAGCGGTGGACGTCCTTTTTTTTCGGGTGGGAAGTCATCCCCTGACGTCTCCCGCTCTGGGTAGAGTGGAAGGGCGTGTCAGAATTTTACTGACTAAAACCCACCCGTGTTTTTTCAGTTGCTTATGACAGCGCTACCGCTCTTCCAAACAAATCCGCACCCTGACCGGCATCGGTCCTAGCCGACCCCTTCAAGAATGCTGACATCTCTTTGAGGCGCTCGTGGAATACAACGCACCGTCGACCCGGGCCTGGTCCTTACCGGGAGGTGAGCTACCCATTGCTGTCCGCAATGGACGCCCGACGCCCGGGGCGTCTCCTGCACCGGCTAGGGGCGTGAGGGCGCATAGATTGCCTCTCCCTCACGTGCTCCGGCCCCTTCTTCGCGAGCATTACTGCCTCGCAGAAGGAGGTGACGACTGCCCTTGCCATCCCACTTCGTACCTGGCCTGGAACAGGGCCAGACGCGAAAGCTCGCCGCCGCCTCCACGAGGACACGGCAGTACTCCGCCCTGGCAGGGCATACTTCCACCGTATACTCCACCATGTCCTCCAGGCGATCCACACAGTGGTAACACCCGGGCATTTCCTCCCACCCTATCCTGAATAGGAACCTCGTGAAGCACCCGTGTCCGGTGAGGATATGCGCAAGGACAGGCGGCGGAAGGTGAAGACGCCGTGGCGCCTCTCCAGCCACTCCTCAAAGAAGGGAAGCGGTGGGCTTCCTACGTCCGTTGTTAGGTTGAGACTCAGACACAGACTTTTTAATTGATTGATACCTTGGCAAAGACAGCACCAATGCAATGGTGTGGTCAATATAATAATTGTAATTATAGCTGAGACAATATGTGTACATTGTAAACATGTCATATCTTTGGATAAATTATTATTTAAAAAGAAAAACCGAAATAATCGAAAACTCGGTTTATGCTAAACTGAAATCCGGTTTCTAAAATGACGTGGTATCCGGTTTAACTAGTTTTTTCGATTTTGGTGAAACCGGTTTTGTGAGCCCTAGTACCTACCCTTCCTATTCGTTTACCCCGTCCGTATGTCCACCCTTTTATTGTACTCAAATCACCCGTAAATCGCGAAAAAAAACTGCTGTTTTTTAAAAAAAGGTTATTCATTCGGGAAAAAATGTTTCAAACAGCTGTTTTTTTTAGCGGTTTTATGGCTGGCGCCATAATAAAAGTTTTTCATAATGATGAGAACAATTACTTCTATTCCTATACTTTAGTAACACACTGTATACTATTTTTCTCAACAATCAACCATCAAGCTTGTTAGACGGTTTTTTATTTATTTTTTTATTTTATTTACTCTTGATTCTGAAGTAAAAATTATATATAGGAATAGAAATGATTGTTTTTATAATTTGACGATTAGCTGTTTTGAGAATACGCCCTTTCTAAAATTGACCATTCTGCGCCTAAGTCATGTTACTTACGAATTACTTATTATTCGTCTGATGAATCTGTTACATAATTTTTCGATAATCTTTTCTAGAAAATATCAATTATTGATTAATTATTTAAAAATAAGAAAATAAAAATATGTGCATATTTTAAAAACAAGAACTCGAAAAATATAAGTACATATTTCAAAAATAAGAAAATAGTATTAGTGTCTAGTGAGATTCGAACTCGGAGCTCACGGCGGAAGCGCGGTACGAATCCGGACGTTGGCGCGCTAGGCCAATCGTACGTTGTACTTAAATATTGAAATAACGCTTCCCGAAAAATGGACATCGCGCTTCGGTGACATTTGCGCAGTGCACCCCGCAGTAGGCGGGGCTACTTGACAACCACTTCATCTGCTTCAACCCCTCAAATACAGAAAAGTTGTCTATTCACAGCGCCTTAAATACCTAAACTTAACGTAACATAATAATTATATACAAAACATCTACAGACACAAACACAGAGGACCTACTTTACTACCTACCAAAATAACAGGAATTAAGTCGATCGCAACTTATTTACTTTTATTCGCAACCCTAAATTGAAATGATATTGTTCATCTATCGTAGAATACGAAAGCGTCTTAACTTGTAACGACCAACCCAGTTGCGATTTAGCGATAAACTGATGATCTATCTATGTAAACAAATAATGCGACATGACGTCGTCACCGCGCCGCGAGCCGGCGCGCGGGCGTGTGAACGATAGCGTTGCATGCACCATGTTGCAGAGCAAGCGAAATGTTTCATAAAAAATACTTTTCGCGTCGTCGCATAAATACTGTGCGTATGGCATGTCAATTTCAATTTCATATGGAAGTAATTAATTATTATTAGGCCAGAAGAATACATTATTTTTAGATAGGTATCTACTAAGTTATAGGTATTTCGCCGCATATTGAATATATCAATAACTTATGTATTATACATACCCATAATTAAATTATAATATCAGCTACTTAAATTACAATTATAATTAAATACTTATCGTCGAATAACAACTAAAAAAGGAACAAAATGGCTTTAAACGAACCACGGTGGAACCCTAAAAGCTTGGATCCATAAAGGTAGTTATCAAGGTAACTGATGCAAATGTGAACCAATATAACTCTCCTAATCGATCCATGTCTGATTTGTATTCCACAAGTGCCAAACTATTTTACTCTTTGCTGAATTAAAGGCCACATGTGAACACCCGTACAGACCTTAGCATTATATTAACATTAAAAGTGTTAACTTGCCATCCGCCATATTCACTGCGTTACTGTGTATTATTATAAAATTTTATCTTTTAATTTTTGTTTATTTTATAGGGTATCAATCGTAATTAATTTGGATTACAAATTAATTACACGAAAACAGTTTTTTTTGTTTTCTTTGTACTAAAACAAACAAATTTATTTTATATTCATTTAGTGGTATTCCGAAGGCGCGTGAAAATTTTGAACTAAATATGTATGGTATTTGACAGTAAAGTTACCTTCCCAATAAGATTTGAAATATAATAGCGAGAAATCGAAGTTTTACTTACCTTCAATTTTATGTTTATTTTCACAATGGCTCCTGAGATCTTGCACACAACGATACACTTCATGTTTTACAATTTGACAGTTCATATTAAAGAAAAATAAATAATATTGAGTTATTGCATTCCACAATTTCGCTCAGTGTGTCATTTCAGCTGTTTAAAAGTACACACAATGTACACATTCGTCTTCCTTGCTGTATAGTAAGTCACACGTGCCTTGTTATTCAGGCAATATTCAGCTCTTGAGGTGACTGTTACACACATAAATGCTACTATAATGTTATTATAATGCAATTATTTATCAATTGGAACTTTTACTCAGCTATGTGCTGAATAATTTGTGCCCAAATTAGAGTTATATCATCTGAGGATGCGCTGTCTACGCTATTATTCAGCAACTAATGCATTCACTGTGCACTATAAAAATGCTGTTAACCAGCACTTTTGTGCTACTTGGGTATGTACTTCCCTATATCACGTGTTTATGTTTCGAGGGTAGGTATATGTAGCATTCGTAGGCTGCAGCTAAAAATCAGCGCCTAGTTGCTACTCCTTGTGTTATATTGTGACATAGTGGTGAATTGGCGCGGCGGCGACCTCTCGCGTCCGGCCCTGGTGCGAGCCATGGTACGGAGCGAGAGGGCATGGGAAGCAGTCACCTCCTTCTGCGAAGCAGTAATGTTCGCGAAGAAGGAGGCGGGGCGCGTGAGGGAGTGGCAGTCTCTGCGCCCTCACGTCCCTGGCCGGCGCAGGAGACGCCCCGGGCGTCGGGAGTCGAAAGCTGAGTCCCGGCCACCGTAGGCGCGAGCTTGCGGGCTGCGAGCAATGGGTAGTTCGCCCGGTAAGGACCAGGTTCGGGTCGACGGCGCGTAGTGTTCTACGCGCGCCTCAAAGAGATGTCACCAGCACTGAAGTGGTCTGCTAGGACCGATGCCTGCCAGGGTCGCGAGATTGTTCGAAAGAAATACCGTGACCTGGCACATGGGCAACTGAAGGAACATGGGTGGGTTTTAGTAAGTAAAAGTCTGGCACGCCCTCCCGCTCCGCCCAGAGCGGGAGAAGTCATTTGATGATTTCCCATCCAAAAAAAAGCAACGTATATAACGCAATGAATGTTGTTTAACTATCAATATGAAACCAATTCCTACTGATAGCAACTACCCCTCTGTTCCTCATACCTCGATGTATTAAATCGCACCTCCGATAAAATAGTGTAACTACTCAAAAAAGTTGACATTTTCAGGAGTAGCAAAATTGATCAATGTATTTTATTTCAAATCGAAAACCATGCATTTTTTTAAAGTAATACATACATGTTATACATTTATGAAAAGTTTTTAAAAGGTGTTATTTAATGGAATAATTAATTATTATATATCACTATTTTTTTAAATATTTTTTTTTACTTGTTACACTATTTTATCGAAGATTATAATATAATATGTAATAAAATGTTGTATTCATGTTGTAACATTCTTTATTTTCACCAAAATAAACAATAAAATCAAAAACTAGGAACGAAATTCGAAAGTCCTTATCTAGAAAAATATATTTAAGATTTTTATCTTGTAAACACTAGTCATTTTTAAGATGCTTATACAATCAACTAAAAAATAAAGTTTAATATAAGAACACGAATCAGTACCTATCTCTTAACTAGAATAATATAATAGTTACATTTTCTGTAATACCAAGGATTCGAAACAAAAATAACAATTTTACATTGAATATAATATCTCTAAAAAAAATAAAATATGTAGCTTCTTTTTTGGTAATTTGTATCAGACTGGTAAAACAGCCTTATAGCACTTATGAAATGGTTTATAGGAACAACTATCAATTAAAATTACGCAAAATGAACCTTAATAATAACGTACGTCATTTAGTATCCCTAAGGTAAAAAAAAACTAACAACAAAGTTAAAGAAATTCGATGAAACGGGAAGATTTTACTGTAGGTACCTACTGCAGTAGTAAAATGTTCCCGTTTCATCGAGTTTCTATAAATCGAACCAAGCAATGGTTCGATTTTAGGGCAACACTTGACAAACATGTTGATAAAATGACGAATAAAACTGGGGTACGTCATTATTGTTCACCAAACTTAATAAATCGTTTCGTTTTCTTTCATTTATCTGCATAGGTCGATCATACGCAGCCTTTAACTCGGGTAATGATCGAGGCGATTTACGCCAAACCTTAGTCCCCGAAAAAGTGTTGTCGTCATAAGATTTTTTATAATAAAGTACGTACGGTGTTTTTTTTTTAATATTTCAAAACTTTTACTTCGTTATATATTTCATATTACCAATAGTCATTCGAATATTAGTTCACATTTTTTTTTAATGATATTAAATCCTGAACTGAAAGTTCATTTACGTTGTAGTACTGGTCGCCAGTTTTTTTCCTCTGATCTTATTATTTGTGCGTATTGGGATGACACATAGATGGGGCCCGATTTTAAGTTTCGTTTAATGCTTTTTTCTATAACCGAGTGCACTTCGTTTTGCGTATGGCCAGGTATCAAATATTTGTGTATCATTGAATTTAGATTTTTGAATTTTAAGTCACAGTAAACAAAGGGTTACAATAAATTTATTTTTATTTTGCCCTGAACAATTATCTGAATAAAATTTTATGTTATAATTATCGTCTTCATTAGCTGTACAAACAGCTTTTTCAATGTATTTGAGTAAACAGCTACCTAATTCATCAGATCCTTGATTACCTGCACATTCGTGCCAAAAGTAATACGGTTTTTTAGGGTTCCGCACCTCAAAAGGAAAAAGCGGAACCCTTATAGGATCACTTTGTTGTCCGTCCGTCCGTCCGTCCGTCCGTCCGTCCGTCTGTCAAGACCCTTTTTCTCAGGAACGCGTGGAGATATCAAGCTGAAATTTATATCAAATACTCAAGACTACTGTCCCTTGGAGCTGTGAAAAAATCAAACTTCTAAGCTAACGTAATCAAAAGATATAGCCGTTTATGCCGCAAATTTCCACAAATTTTCGAAACTCGCAAGGGAATCAAAACCTAAAGGGTACTTCCAGTCGATCTAGAATTTTGAAATTTGGTACGAAGCAACGTCTTATAGCACAGATAAAGGAAAAATTGCGAAAACCGTCAATTTTTAGTTACATCATATAATAAACAGAACAAAACAAAGACAGAGAACAGAACTACGACTCGATTGTCGTGATGGGTGAACTTTTACTTATATACCTACAGGTTTGTACGGAACCCTCGGTGCGCGAGTCCGACTCGCACTTGGCCGGTTTTTTTGTTTTTATGTCCGTGATCGTGAATTTGAAGCAATTTAATTTACTTTTATAATAGAACACAGAAACATCTCCCTTTGATATTGGTAACACGGCTTGTAAATCATACACGGCCACTAGATTCTTGTCAGAACTCTTCAGATCACATCTCTACAGATCTTTGTCTCTTTGTTTCTCTTGACGTGACAGTACTTTCTGTTGTTGATGAAGTAGATATTTTTGTTCTAATTTTAGCTTCTCATCATCTTTAGCATTCTCATAGGCAACACATAATTCACAACGATCCTTTTTGGGCGTGAAAAAACGTAAATTAAACTCTCTATTTAAAAAAATCGCATAAATAACATAATTAGCATAAGGTTCATTCCTTTTAATACAATCTTCCTTATAGTCACGATGTAAATTTAATACAGTCTTTCCATCCTCAATAAATTCTCTACTAGTCTGATTACGTAAGTAGTTGTTCTCGATTCTGGGAATAGAATTTATAAATTACACATAATAATACATTTCAATAAATCATACACAGTAACTATTCAACTTGAGACTGTATTGTATTAAAAAATAATGTTTTATTACTGCAATGTTTCTAAAATACTGTTATATTTGTAAATTATGCCGTAATCAAAATCACTTTAATAGTATTATTAGTTGAAATCAGCGACCATATAACCCATAGACGCCTAATAACAGGCGACCGGTGTCTGTCAACACATCAGACTTATAGATCTGATACAGGATACCACTTAGAGATTGCAATCCGGATAGTTTGAAATTCGAAAACAACTGAAAAATCCGGATTTTCCGTCCTCATATAAATTCGAATTTTAAAATTAAAATCCGGTTTTTTCGAATTTCAATAAAGCTTTTCTTTGTAAACCTATAAAATAGAGCATGTGTCGTCAACCACCTACTTAACACTTTTAGTGCCAAGAACCCGGATCCGGTCCAACGGAATTACCGTTCGCATGCCCACAACTCGCATCCGAATCCCACGTATAAGTAGTTTGTACCTTGCGACCATGCCGTGCACCCGCCTACCGGGTGCAAATCACAAAAATAAGCTAGGTGTGAATAGAGTCTACTTTTGAATAATTCTTTTTTCGACCTGGCACTGAAAGTGTTAATTATATTTGAGCGTAAACTACGTGACAAATCTAAATACAGTGTAAACTCCATGGATCGTCACTCGATTTAACGACAAACTCACTAAAGCGTCGAAATCATTCCACTTTAATTGGTTGAGCTTATCTTCCGTACCATGATACACTCTATATAGAATTACACCCACTCTTAGTAACGACAATAATTAAATAATAAGAAGTACTTTTTAAGTTGCCAAAATTTAGTCAAAACTGCGCAGCTGTGTACGTTTCTTTTGTCGCTTTATTCTCCTAGCCCGTAATAAACTCGACTGTTGGCATCATACATACCCTACTTTCTAAGAAATCCGTTCTTTTGTTTACAAATTGGGATTGCTTGCACGTGTGTTGTTACTAGGAGTCATGGATTATCTATACGTTATCATATTCCAAGTTGCTCACAAACTTTCAAACTGTAAACTTGGCAAGTAAGAGAAAATCAGTGTGTATTGACGAAAAAGTTTTACTGATACGCGGGGCGGGAGAGAAGATAAGTGATGTTGGCAGACGCTATGAATTTAGTCGCTCTACCGTGCCCACCATACGGAAAAATAAAGAAAAAATTCTACAAGCAGAGCAGGATGGAAAATTTTCCAAATAAGAAACCTAAATACGAAGATTTGGATCAAGCTATACTATCATGGTATCACCGACAGCGCCAACATAATATGCCTATGTCGGGGCCGATCGTGAAAGCTAAGGCGGAGAAGTATGCTGAAGAACTTGGTTTACTTTCTTTCAAAGCATCAGAAGGATGGCTTTTTTTTTGGATGGGAAATCATCAAATGATTTCTCCCGCTCTTGGGCGGAGCGGGAGGATGTGTTAGACTTTTACTGACTAAAACCCACCCGTGTTCCTTCAATTGCCCATGTGCCAGGGTCACGGTGTCTCTTTCGAAAAATCTCGCGACCCTGGCAGGCATCGGTCCTAGCAGACCCCTTTCAGTATTGCTGACATCTTTTTGAAGCGCGCGTGGAACACTACGCGCTGTCGACCCGAGCTTAGTCTTTACCAGGCGGTGAGCTACCCACTGCTTGCCACCCGCAAGTTCACTCCTACGGTGGCCGGGAGTCTGCTATCGACTCTCGACGCACGGAGCGTCTCCTCCTACGTCGGCTAGGGACGTGAGGGCGCAGAGACTGCCACTCCAGACCCCTTTAATATTGCTGATACCTCTTTGAGGCGCGCGTGGAACACTACGCGCTGTCGACCCGAGCTTAGTCCTTACCAGGCGGCGAGCTACCCACTGCTCGCCACCCGCAAGTTCGCGCCTACGGTGGCCGGGAGTCTGCTATCGACTCCCGACGCACGGAGCGTCTCCTCCTGCGTCGGCTAGGGACGTGAGGGCGCAGAGACTGCCACTCCAGACCCCTTTAATATTGCTGACATCTTTTTGAGGCGCGCGTGGAACACTACGCGCTGTCGACCCGAGCTTAGTCCTTACCAGGCGGCGAGCTACCCACTGCTCGCCACCCGCAAGTTCGCGCCTACGGTGGCCGGGAGTCTGCTATCTACTCCCGACGCACGGAGCGTCTCCTCCTACGTCGGCTAGGGACGTGTGGGCGCAGAGACTGTCACTCCCTCACGCGCCCCGCCTCCTCCTTCGCAAGCATTACTGCTTCGCAGAAGGAGGTGACGGCTACCCATGCCCTCTCGCTCCGTACCATGGCTCGCACCAGGGCCGGACGCGAGAGGTCGCCGCCGCCGATCTCTCCACGAGGACACAGCGGTGCTCCTCCCAGGCAGGGCACACCTCCACCGTATGCTCCACCGTGTCCTCCAGACGATCCTCGCAAAAGGATGGCTTGGTTTTATTTTTTTCTAAATCAGATTTTTCTTCTCCATTTAACGACAACTCTCTAAAACGTTGAAATGTGCACAGTCCCTTGAGTGTCGTTGTATAGAGTTTACACGTTTACTTTATCTTTTTTTAAATAAAATAAAAACTTCGAAAAATCCGGATAGTCCGGATTTGTGTGCGATTATACTTTGTAAATCCGGATTTGAAAATAATCCGGATTTTGCAATCCCTAATACCACTCAACAATTTCGTTTCAGTATTGACCACTTCTGTGAGCCGTAAACACTTCCGCGTTAGTAAATTAAAATTGGTGAAAATAAATATTATAATGGCCCCTTGCACAATACGTTGGTGTGGTAACAATAGCCAAACTTCGAGTTTCCGTAAGGATGGCATAACATTTCATCGGTAAGTCAATAGTTACATAATCATAATTACAATATTTTTTTTCCTATTATTTATCGGAGTTCATCTTATACTGGTCAAACTTGTAGGTGAAAAAAGGTGCAAGGACTCTCGTTGATGTCTTTTATGGTTGCGTCTCTTTCGTCTGAATGTAATCTTTTAGCTATCTCTTTTCCTCTATTATTTGGTAGACATAACTAGTGATGCACCAAATCTTATGACACAAATAAAATTGTTCGATAAAGCAAAATCCTATACATACTATTTATACGAAGATCTTTTGAATCACTAATTACAATAGACATTAAATAAATTGTGAAACTATGATTGATTTTAGGTACCCACAAGATCCTGATGTAAAAAATAAATGGGTTATTGCAACCAAGCGAGAGAACTGGTTCCCATCAACACATAGTGTAATATGTTAAGAAATATAAAAAAATAATATTAAGAAATAGGAAGGAATAAAAGAATTAGAAAGCCAATTCAATATAGGTATTAATAAACGTTTTACTATTTACAATACAATTTTAACACAAACATCGATACCTTCGTATTTTATTTAAACCTGTCCCATCTCTAGTGATACGTAATGACCTTGGTAGGGCCAATCAGAATGCAGTACCCCGCTTCCTCATACCTCACCTAGTTGACAGAATGTTTTGGTGCATTACATCAAGCATTAGGCGTCTATGGGTTATATGGTCGCTGGTTGAAATTATATCAAATACAGTAACATTTCAAATGATAACTGTATTTGATAACAAATATGTAACAAAGGTGTACTCACTAGTCAACTTGTACAGTATTATTTCGATTTATTACACTATCTTACCAAAAGCTTACCAACTAAAAGAACGGGTACCTGTCACAATGTGTAATGCAGGGGGGCCTCTACGTACATTTTGACAGCGAAGTAAAGAAAGGGTCGCCATCTAGATGCTGGCCCTAATACTATTTACTGTTTACAAGTACGTTAAATTTTCAACAGATGGCGCTATATCATGATCGAATTTTCTTATCTATACATCTATACAAATAAATAAAATTGGAGTGTCTGTTTTTAATATTAAGATAACCACTTTTTACTAAGTGTATATGGATGTATACACGATACATATACCAAAACAACATTTTTTACAATTTTTGTCTGTCTGTCTGTCTGTTCGTTCCCGCTAATCTCTGAAATGGCTGGATCGATTTTGACGGGACTTTCACTGGCAGATAGCTGATGTAACAAGGAGTAACTTAGGCTATTTTTATTTTAGAAAAAAAATAACTATCTTCGAAAACTACGCTGACATACGTCTCAAAATTCGAAAAACCCTGGCTGAATCCTACGAAATAGATCAAAATAATGTACTACAGTATTGTACACATTAAAAAGGCCTAAAAAATGTCCTCAATGGTATATGTCTATCTCATAGGGATAACCCACAATAACCATTTTTTATCTTTTACTTTTTACGAGAAATAAGGGCTTATTTACGAAGCGATTTTAAGCAATACAGCATTAATCCTTATCCAATTAAGTACCTTAAATACATTGTGCATTTAATATAGATCAATATGGCCCTTTACAGCATGTAATTTAAATGAATATCTTAGAAGATATTAGAGATTTAAAAAGTGGGCGCAGAGCGCATTGGCAGGGGCCGGGTAGTACAGGATAAGTAGGATTGTAATTCATATTACTTTGGCTTCATAGTAATTGCAAATATCATGTGTGTTCATTATACTCAAAATAAACCTAATAGTATTATTCCAAGTAAGAGACCGCGAAATGGCTTAGATGTTTAGATTTTTGGATGTTTGTTTCTCAATGATGCAAAGACGGCCAAACGGATTTAGATCGAATTTGGCACAAAGATATAGGTATTATATCATGGATACGTAACAGATAGGATACCTACTTTATCCCGGTAGTAGGTTCCCGGGTGATATTTTCCGACAGCTATACCTACGGGCCAAGCCACTGGCAAAAGTACTATTCCTATAATTATGTTCGGTGTCTGGTAAATGATTGAGTGTCTGTATAGGTAAAATAGGAGCGTTAAGAAAAACCAGGAAGACTTATATTCAACTAAACCAAGCCCTATGTCACAGTCTTCTTACTCTGAATACTATTACTTTTATTTTAAAAACACCAACACACGTGATGTTCTCATAAACTATGAATCCTAAGTAATATGAGTTATAATCCTACTACTAATAATATTATAAATGTGAAAATATGTATGATTGGGTGTTTGTTTCTCAATCACGCAAAAATGGCTGAATGGATCTGGATCGAAAATAGCACACAGAGTCTATATTACCTATATAACCTGGAATAACACATTCTTATCGCGGTAGTACGTCCTCTTGCATTAATTACCGACATCCACGCGGGCGAAGCCGCGGGCAAAAGCTAGTTTAAAATAAGAATATTGATGTAATTTTAATTGGAGATGAGTACGAGAAAAATATTAAACTCGTCTTCAAAATTGAAATAGACACATAAATGAAATATAATTTGATAAAGCGCAACTATCAACTTTTTTTAAAAAGACCTGGTGCCAGATTCTACCTTTGTTATATAAAGTGACAGTTCTTGAACTAAAAATAAACAATCACAATTAGGGATGTCAAAAATGCAATAAAGTATCGATATATATCGTATCGATATTTTTTGAAAATATCAATACCGATATTGATATTTTTATCAATAAATATCGATATATCGGTATGATTTAACCGAGAATATTCGTGCTCTAAAAAAATATTTGGCCTAATATACTTCAATCATCTTACATTACTAGATAAATACTAATCCATAGACATCATTTTTAATACTTAAATCATGAACAACGATAAAAAAAAACCAATATTTATATACAGACAAAAGAAAAACTCTTTGGTTTATGTGCTCGGCTGTAAGATGACTTCTGTTGTATGGTACTGCGAGATTTACGCAGATCCCACTCTCTCTGAGGATACCGAGGACGCAGGCGATATCAAATATTTTAGTAGCTAAAGCTGAAGCCGTTGGTGTAACATTCACGTCACTTGAACTTGCGTTTGTATTTTTCAGGGTGCAAAAACGCATGGTAATGCTTATTTTTTAGATGTGCAGCTAAATTCGTCGTATTGCCACTGGTTTTATACACATATGTTTTTCCACACAGATTATAATTATATATACATCAGTCATGGTAATAAAACGGACGGGCAGTTAAAGTTGAAATTGACACTTTGACAGACAGTTTCCAACTTAAAAAAAACAAATTAAAAAGCAGCAAATCGAGTCGACCATAAACAAAAAGTACATAAAATGTAATTTATTAAAAAGATGATAGTATAAAAGCAATGATTCCTTTTTAGGATTTTTTAATCTTAAAACTTGTAAACGTTTATTGGCCTGAAAAAATATCGATTTTTATACCTTTTCGATACTTAGATATTTATATCAATTAATCGATATATCGAAATATTAAATATCGCTCAAAAATATCGATACATGGAAAAAATAATATCGATATATCGATGTATCGATATTTTTTCAACAGGCCTAATCACAATATGGCGGTTTGCAGTGTGACCATATGTGGCAGGATCCTGCCTTTTCGGCAGGTTTAGCCCTTTATTTTACTCTCTGGCACTTTTGTTTGACGTTTTAGAAATCTGGCAGTATTTGGCAGTATTAGCAATATAAGCTGACAGACTTGGCAGTATAGCCGCTTCAGCCCATAAAAAGAGTAGGATGCAGTATCGAGAAAGGAAAAAAAAGTTAAATTAAATTACCTTTTTAAGCAATTACAGTTCTTATCTCCTCAAGACGTTGTATACAAGGAGTTTTCTTCGATAGCAAATGTTATTACGCAATTCCCTAATCTTGTTGATGAACATACAATTCAAAAAGTTGACAATGAATACAGACAATTAAAACTTGACAAAGATGTTAGTGATTTACTAGAATCTGGCGGAAGTAACGCTAAGCCAACTCTAAATATTGATAAATTTTGGGGTGCATTGGTAAAATTCGAAATTCAAATGGAGACTTAAAATACGTTAATTTTTATAATTTTGTAAAAGGTTTGTTGTGTTTGCCAATGTCGAATGCTGCTTGTGAAAGGATATTCTCGCAAATCAACCTCATAAAAACAAAAACGTGGAATAGATTTATTAATAAACATGTCGCCTCTATTTTACATGTTAAACATTAGCATTAGTGAATATGGTGACTGCGTTTCATTCCAGCCAACTAAAAAAATGATTAAATAAATGACAAAAGCGATGTATAAAGAAAGTGATCAAGAAGAATACGATGCTAATACGAATGTATAATTTAATTTAGTTCACTTTTAGACTTTAAGATCAATTATTTTAAATAAAACTCCAAAAAAATAATGTGTCTATTTATTTTACATTTTTAAATTATATTGGCATTATTTTGGCATTTTATGCTTTCGATTTTGGCAGGATTTGTCAGTTTTCTTGCCTAAGTGGGGCAGGATCTCTAATTTAAAGTTGGTCACACTGGCGGTTTGCTTCAATGATCAATCTGCATACGCGCATTTTTTAGTTCCCGATCCGTATTGTTTTATTTCGTTGTAATTACCACAAGTAAGTGCCTGATTTGAGCTTTGCGTTCCTCGGCTTACTATTAGGACTTTACTCCGAAACTGCTGTACTTTACTGTGCGATATAGACAATTTTTTTATAATTTTAATGAAAATTGGTTTATAATGCCTAGGCTGTGTGTATTCGGATGTGCTCCCAGTGGTAAGTAATATATATACATACATAGTCTCACACTTGTAACCCCGAAGGACACTTCCACTCCGCCCCCAAGGCGACCCACATTATGTATTATTTTATACCCATAAAATAAACGATATTCCTAAAAAAATATTTTAATGCTAAAGTTTGTTAGTTACCTTATAACATAGTTGAGCAGATAAAAGGGATGGTTTACAAAAATGTACAGTTTTAAAATATTTTGATAAGTAGCGAAATATAGGCATTATATACACCTCTGCATAACCCTTCAGGGAATACAGGCTTGATGGTATGTTATGTTTGTATATATTTCGTGCAAAAGTTTCTATGTATGTGATTGTGTTTTGTCTTTTCCAAGGAGATTAATACTATTTCAGCTATCATTCAGTCTTGTAAAATAAAGGTTGAATCATATAAATAATAATAAATAACATGCTATTGTTTTTAAACCAACACTGCCTGGCCCATGATTAAACTCAGTACTTCTTATTTATTTATTTATTGACTAAAGATCCAATAATCTTTAGACAGTAAGTAAGTATACAAAAATTTGGATCCCTTACTTGGAGTGAGTTTTTGTAAGATCAATTAATTTTAATACCTTGATTTTCATAAATTTCAGGGGTACAAATGCACAGATTTCCAAATGTTAACAAGTTTCTTGACCTGTTCAAGAGCTGGGTAATTCTTGTTGGTGGAAAATTGTAGTCTCCCGCGGATTATGCATATTATCAAAAGAAGAGGGTTTGCGATATCCATTTCACCGATAAAGACAGAAACCACAATAATCGGATAAATGCAGCAGCCATTCCATCCCTTCATTTACCAGGTCAGTAATACTATTTATTTAGTGGTAACTTAGTGTACACATGCAGCCTATGGGTTAGATGTACCTACCCAAAGTTCACTCAACATACCGCACATTCTATACAACAATGGCTTTAGGATGATGTTGGGTTTGGTCAAATCTGTAGTACCTGTGGAAGTGAAAGTTTGTGGCATCCATGCTTTCTAATTTGAGTTTAATCTAGTATGTAACTTTCTTTATTTGTTATTGTGAAATAGTTATATTTAAAATTACACGGTCTACTTCAAGTCAAACAGTGTCAGAGCAACCCTTAACACAACATTTCCATCAAGATGCTATATCACTAACAGAAGGTAAAAAAAATTAAATATTTGCCTACCTATAATAGTTAGTTAATTAAGTGGATCCAAACAAATTGACTGAGTGTAGCTGTGTGTTCTTAATTTATTTATTTCTGATAATCTTTGCCATACTATTACTAGTGTGTAGTGTAATATATATAATGCCAGAAATATTTATTTGTTTATTAGAAATTACTAAATAAACAAATTACGATTTTTTTATTCAGTCACATATTTAAAAATTACAGGGCCGTCAGTGAGTGGAGTGAATCCAGAACTACCCTCAAGACTGCATTTACAACCTGTTACTGCATCCCAACCAGCAGAAGGTAAATAAAATAATTATTTTGCTCTATTCATAATTTTTTATTTATTTAATTAAATATAAATATTTATTGGCTATTCTTTCCATCAATCATTATGGTTATAACAGTTAACTCTGAAACATATAGACATATTCTTAAATAGGAGGGTTTTTGGTCTACTATACCACAATGGCCAGACAGGTTTATTTCAAGTTAGTTTACGTTTTCAGTCTATTAATTATTGACTTAAATGTCAATATAAATAGTCACTTAAAACATTATCACTACTACATTAACTAATAGCTTGGTAGTTAACCTATAACTGCTTCACTGTATTCTTGGTTTTCATCCCAATGTGGGCAAACAACACTGAAGTGAAACACTTCTACCACCATTTTGAAATCCTACTTTACTAGTAATTATCTAATAATATATTAATATTTCAATATATTTGGCCTTTATCCAACAGTGGACGTCTCTCGGCTGAAATCATGATGATGGTGTTAATATTTCTATTTTTTATTTCAGTTGCCAGGTGTACAAACTCAACCACGAAGCAATTATTGATGGAACATAACTATTCTATGATTAGCAAACCACAAATAATGACTGGCAAAGGTAGGTGGTACAAGTTTTCTTTTTTAATATTTATAACATTCAGCTTGTTGATATAGACACATCCTAATAAGCCTGTATTAGATAACCTTTAGAATGACTGATAAGTGTAAAAGCAATTAAATTGCAGAGTGCAAATTGGCAAATGTCCAGATATATATATTTGTACTTTAAATATCTGTATAGTTTCATCCATATCATTTTGTTATGAGGGAGAAATAAATAACGACTAAAAAACTTAATGAGACTTTCATGATAATATTTAATGAAAAAAAAAAACTTTCATGATTCCTTACTGATCCAAAAGTTATACCCAGCTGGTTTTAAACTTTTACTATAATTTTCCAGGTGCATCCAAAATTAATCGAACATGTTATGTTCGACCACTGTGCACCAAGATCAAGCATCTTCGGACCGAGATAACCCGTCTGCACAAAAGAGGTCAAATATTTAAAAAAAGATTGAGAAATGCTGAGACACTCTTCAGTAATGCATCATTTCAGCGTGTTGCACAAAACATGACAAAACCGGCCCAACTCTTCCTTCACATGCAGTTGCAAACTGCAAAGAAAGATAAAGGACGAAGGTTTAGTTTAGAAGAAAGCATTGTCCCTTTTTTAAAAAAAGTCCAAAATGTTACAGACTTTTACATAAATATTTTACTTTGCCATCTTCAAAAACCATGAAACGTTTACTCAGTAACATAAAGATAATGCCTGGTATAAACAAAATAATTTTTGAAAAATTAAATAAAACTATTTTGCAATTGCCTGTGACTGATAGATTATGCAGGCTCATTTATGATGAGATGTCCTTGACACCCCAAATATTTTATGATGCTCATAAAGACAAATTCGATGGATTTGCCACAAATCAAAATGACAAAGGACTTTGATGGTGTCAATCTCCTTTGCAGACCATGTTCTTGTATTTATGGTCAAAGGTTTAAAACAAAACTTTAAGCAACCTATCGCTTATTATTTTACAACAGGACTCAAAAAAATTGAATTAAAAGAATTAATTAAAACAGTCATTAAAGAGGCACACGATGCAGGCCTTATTATTATAAATACTGTGTGTGACCAAAGCGCCGTCAATGTGGGTGCCATCAAAGAATTGGTAGATGAAACAAAAAAAGTATGTCTTCGACACAGATTAGAATGGCGAAATTACCGAATTCGTTCGAATGGGAAAACCATAATCCCCTTGTATGACGTGCCTCATCTAATAAAAGGTATCAGGAATAACCTATTGACCAAAGACATGGGCATACTACCAAAAGCTTTATGCAGCAGATCAATCATACGGGGAATTGAGATTACTATATAAACTCACAGAAGAGCATGTGAACCCTGAAAAAATTAATGAAATGAGAGTTAAGTCTGCAACACAAATATTTAGTCACAGTGTTGCAGTTGCAACAGAGCATTTAACTGCTAGAGGTGATCTCCCTGAGGAATGTAGAAGTTTAATAGACGTAACATTATTGTTAGATAAGCTTTTCGACAGTTTAACTGTTAATTCATTCAATATTCCTAATGGAAAAATATACAAAGGACCTATTAAACGACAGTCACCCCACCATCAACTTTGGGTAAACTCAAAGAAAATATTAAAAACAATAAAGTTTAAAGTTACAAAAAAGTATGGCAACAAAATTAGATTGACGGAAACAGCTGTACCATCTGTACAAAACTTGATTAATACCATAGAAGGCATAGAAGCAATTTGGAAAATATTACATACAAAGTATGGCTTTGATACATATTTGACGAGACATTTAATCAGGACTTAGTCGAGATTTTTTTTGGAAATATCCGAAGTTATGGGGCGAGGAATGTTGCCCCTAACATATTAGGATTTGAAGGGGCATTTAAAGCTCTCCTTCTAAATAATTATAACTCGCCCCACTCAAACCGCGCAAACTGCGAAGAAGATGTAAATGAATGCCTTCAATCACTAGATTTTTTTATAACAGAGCAGCCAGAAAATACTACAGATTCTTCTGATATTTCCAAAGACGAAGAAATTAAATGTAATCAAGATCTTTTTGTTGAGAGGAATAAACCTGATGCTGGACAAAAAAATTATGTTTGTGGCTGGGTTTTGACAAAGTGCCTTAAAAATATTGTAAAGTCTTGTCAAAAATGTAGACAAAATCTAGTTGATCAAGAAAATATTAGGGATTCTCGCCACGGTGTTGTTGGTTAGCACGTGTGTTTAGAATTTTTAGGTGTCTTTGAGTGATTGTTGATACTTTTGTGACTTGTTATTGTTTAAGTGTGTTGTCCTTGTGTTCGTAAACAGGTAAGTTTTGTAATTGTTTAGTTTTAACCCTCGTTTTATCCAAGATGGATAAGAATAAACCCCCTGATCCTGACCCACCCGATATTCCACGTCCTTCTACCCCCTTTTCTCCTAATCCACTATCCCAATTCGCGGACGTTGTCTGTAGTGTTACACAGATGGATATTTCTCAACCACAACAAAACCCACGCAAACGTACCGGTGACGAAGAAGTTCTTACACCTTCTCTTCCAAGCAAGCAGCCTAAAAGCCAAATTGGTCGAATAAAATACTCCGTAATGGATAAGGCTCCTTATATTGTACATGTTTCTCGCGTAGAGAGTCAACCAAATGCCGGCACCACCCTACACCCCGTTAATTTTGGTAAATTCCTTATCAATAACAATATTGCGAACATTGTTCGTGGCGGCGTTAACAGGGTCGGTAGGAACCGTGTATCAGTGGAGTTTGCGTCCCCTCAGGATGCGAACTCTTTCTTGGTAAATAGTCTCTTGTCCAAATACGGTTATACTGCATCAATCCCTACATTTAACATCACAAGAATGGGTGTTGTTACCGGTGTTCCTTCAGATATTACAGAAGAAGAAGCCATAACTTATTTGTCTGTGCCCTCAGGTTGCGGACAAATACTGAAAGTTCGCCGTATCAATAGAAAATCTCAAAGAGACGGGGTTAATGAGTGGAGGCCCACTGAAACATGCGTTCTGACCTTTGACGGACAAATACTACCAAATAGAGTTTTCTGTTGCTACACATCCCTTCCTGTTACACAATATATATACCCGACAATTCAATGCCGCAAGTGTTGCAGATTTGGCCATGTGGCAAACATCGATACCAGAAGTATCAATTAATGTAAGGGACAAAACACGGTTTTTCAGGAGAGCCAAAAAACGATTTTATTTTTTGAAATCTGTCTATAACTTTTTATTGTCTGCTCCAATTTTAATTATGTCTAGAGGAAAGTTTCTTAGAATTTCTTCTTCTTTCATGCTATAAACGCAAGATTTAGGAATACCCAGCAGTTTAGAGTATAGCATGTCCCTTACATTAAAAAAACATGTGTAGTTGTGCCTTACGTTACTAATATTTTATGTGTAAGCCGCCAAGCATAGTGTAAGCAGCAAGAGCAATAGAAAATTATACGTAATTCTATTGTAAAGGACCTTTACAGTATTGCAATTTGATGTATCTATAGATATTATCTACTAAAATTATGGTATTTTAACACCATGGAAATAGGTTCTTTTATGATTAATGTTAGTTTCAGCTCAGCTATCACAGATATAAATGAAATTTAGGGATACAAAAATAAAACGATTTATTGTTAATATATTTTTTTTATTTTCGACTTTTATGTCTGCGTAATTATTATAAATTCAACACACTAATCAGTCTATAAAACTTTTTGTTAAATTTAAATAAATGTTCTAAAAGTAACAGTGATACACACCTAGTTATCAATGTAAAAATAATTATGTATAATTGACTCCATGATCTCTTTTAATTAACAGTCCTACAAACTCTGTGCTTTTAATAATTATGTTTAATTAGCTTTATAATTATAATCACTAAAGAATAAAAAATATGTTTTCTCAGACTTAATCAACAGTCTTATTTATTAAGTAATTGAATGAATGTACTGGAAACGAAAGACAGATGAAAAAATATGAATTTCTTGAAAGATGAATGAATAAAATAAAATAATATGAATATTAATAAGAAATTTATATTATTACAAGAATAAATAATTAGGAATGGGCAGACAGATTATGATAATAACTATTAGTAAATTAAACTATTTTAATGATGAAATGTTATTTAAATTGACTGATTTGAGGTTTAAGGTAAGGGTGTAAATTATTTAACACTATGACTTACGTTATTTTTCAGAGAAAAAAAAAAATGTAAACGTCTGTTACATCATTTTTTTTGTCATAAATCGTTTTACGCAGGCCAAAAATGTTTACTGTAAGGGATTTTTTTTTTACGATAGAATTTTTTCAATAATACCAATCGATAGAGCTGAAAATTCTGAATCCAATGACATATATAACTCATTTTCGCCAAAATGTCCCTTACGTTAATTGATACTTCTGGTATCGACATATGTAGATCAAAACCACGCTGCAGTAAATGTGGCCACGATCACCCAGGTGATGGTTGCAACATTTCTGAGGGCGAGGCTTTCTGTGTGCTTTGTTCGGGTAATCACTTTGCTAATAGCAAGTCATGCCCCGAGCATGGTAGACAAAAGGCTATTAAGACTGTCATGGCTGAGAAAACCATTCCCTATGCTGAGGCCAGCAAAATTATCCCAGCAGTTTCCCGCAACTATGCCAACATGGCCAAAACCCCAACTTCCCAGTCGTATCGCAAAACTGTGACACTTAAACCCAGGACCCATGCCCCCCTTTCCCCATCTTATGATAAAGCTGCTCATCAGCAGATAGTTAGTTCTCCCCAACCTTCTCAGCCTAATGGCTGCGCTCTTAACCCCAAAAATTCCCAATGTAATAATACTGGTTCTATTATTGAACTTCTTATAAAACTTCTACCTACTGTTATTTCTTCTTCTCCCAACTTTCAATCACCGTCCAACGTTGCCGATCAACTTATCTCATTACTTTTACAAATTAAAAATGGCGTCCCGCCTAGTATTCCTTCAGTGGAATGTGAGGAGCGTGTGGCATAAAAAGCACGACCTCATATTTCTCTTAAATAAGTACAAGCCACTGGCTTGTTCTATAGCTGAGACTTGGCTCACCCCAAGCCTTAGCTTTCGTATGCCACACTTCAATATTCTCAGATGTGACAGATCTGATGGCTATGGAGGTTCGGCTCTCCTAGTCAATAATCGGGTCCCTCTTTTGTCCTTCCCCTTGCCTTCACTCACAAGTGAAATAAGTATTGTAGCAGGAAAGGTAGAAGGCATTACAGTGTTTTCAATATACATTGCTCATCCCCAGCATCATTTTTTGGATATTTTGAAAAATATTTTCTCCAGTGTGCAAGGACCAATTTTGGTCATGGGCGATTTTAACTGCCACCATTATAGATGGGGATCTGAACGCTGTGATGCCTTCGGTGTGGCTTTAGTTGAGATATTGGATGACCTGGATCTGTGCATTCTCAATGATGGTTGCCCAACACGTAGATCGCCTCCTGGACAGCAAAGGAGCTGTGTTGATCTAACTTTTTGCTCAGTTGAGTTAGCAGCTTCGACTCATTGGGAGTGTACGACTTTGTCACATGGCAGTGACCACTACCCTATTGTCATATCTTTGGTTAATAAGAGTTACTTAGAAAAAACTTCTCCTCCACTTTTGAGGCATAACTTGTCCAAACCAGATTGGACAAGATTTGTATCACTATTGGAGGATAAAATTGACGTTCTTCCAAATTTAAACTCAGATTTATTAGATCCTTCTGGTCACTGCCATGCCAAGAGCTGTTATGAGGGCTTTGTTGACGCCATCACCTCCACTGCAGATTCCTGCTTTCCGCTGAAAAATAGTGCCCGTAACAAAATTCCTTCTCCTCCATGGTGGGATCCAGAGTGCACTTCAGCTGTCAGGAGTAGGGACGAGGCTGAGGAACGTTACAACGCAGATATGAGCACTGAAAACCTGTTGGCTTATTGTCATATTGATGCTAAAACCAAACGTCACCTTCGCAAAAAGAAACGTGCAGGTTGGGTGAAATTCTGCACCTCCTTATGTCTCTCTACTCCTATCTCGGTAGTCTCGAGGAACATCAATAGGTTCAGACGAGGTTGCTCCCCTTCCATATCTGCACCCATCTCTAGGGAAACAGCTGAACTTTTTTTTGATAAAATTGCTCCACCTTACGTACCACTTCCTTCCAAGTGCCTTAATATGGCCCTACAAGATGAATCACAGGACCCTTTTGATGCGCCATTTACATTAAATGAATTAAATGTGGTGCTCAATCATGTCCGGGACTCAGCACCCGGTATTGATGGCGTGCCATATTCTTTTGTAACACATTCTGGCGACAGGGCTAAATCCTATTTTTTAGAAATCTTAAACTTCTGCTATACTCATGGTTGGGTTCCAGATCAGTGGAAACTACAAGTCATTATTCCACTAGTGAAACCAGGCAAACATGCGGATGATCCGAATGGCCTTAGGCCAATTGCCTTATCGTCAGTCCTGGCCAAATTACTGGAGCACCTCATCAAAAACCGTCTTGAGTGGATAGTCGAATCGAGAGATTTGCTGCCGAATTATCAATTTGGGTTTAGGAAAGGGCTTAGCACAATGGACAGTGTAGGTACCTTACTCACGGATATCCGTTTAGCATTTTCTAAAAATGAATCTGTTGTTGCTACGTTCCTGGACATCTCATCTGCTTATGACAATGTGCTTCTTCCCGTACTCAGGCAGAAACTGCAACAGCTGAGTCTTCCGGCCAAGATGGTGCAATGCATTTGTGAGTTACTGTTGTCTCGTTCATTGGTTCTAAGAGTCCAGGGAGAGGAATTCGATAAAAGACAGACGTGGAAGGGACTCCCACAAGGCTTTGTCCTCAGTCCCATACTTTACAACCTATATACAGCTGATATTGGGTCCTGCCTTAACAACAATTGTCAGATCCTACAATACGCCGACGATATTGCTCTATATGTGACAGATTCGTCCATATCTGACGCATCGGCATCTTTATGCCTCTCTCTGGACTCTTTGAATCAATGGCTTTTAAGCCATGGCCTATCACTATCTGCGCCAAAAAGTTCGGCAGTAATTTTCTCTCGTAAACGACTCATTCCTCATGTTTCAGTTAACATCTTAGGGCAAGATATCCCAATAGTAAATAAAGTAAAGTTTTTAGGCGTTATCTTGGACTCAAAATTAACAGGTAAATATCATATAAATTTTCTAAGTCAAAAGTGCGAAAGAATTATTCCAATTTTAAAAGTTCTTGCGGGTGTTTGGTGGGGTGCTCACCCCTATACCATAAAACTTGTATATAATGCCTTAGTTCGTAGTGTTTTAGATTATGGAACATACCTCTTGATTCCGTGCAATAGAGGGGCTTTGGTTGGGCTTGATAAGGTTCAGTCTAAATGCCTTCGTATCATCTCAGGCTGCATGAAATCCTCCCCCGTTAACGCATTGCAGGTTGAGTGCGCTGAACCTCCCCTGACCCTAAGACGGCAATACCTTGCCTCCCGTTTCTTGTCTAGGTTAATATGTAGGTCTTCCCATCCTCTTATAGGAAAATTGCATGAGTTAGATGCCTTATGCAGAAGCTCAAAGTATTGGAAAAATAAAGAGATACCCTTAATCCTAAAATCTTTTCGACAAACTCTAAATTTAGTATGCCCGATTGTTCAGTATCCCAGATTACCCCTTTTTAATTTTACCTATGAAACTTTAAGTTACATTCCAAAAATTGTTTTTAATATTGGCATTTCTAAAAATTCCCCATCAGCCAATTCGACCTTCAATGCGGTGGTGGGCGAGCGATGGAACGGTTTCCAATTATTTTTTACGGATGCCTCAAAATTGACTAATCTTAATCACATTGGAGCTGCGGTCTATTACCAAAGCTCTAGAATCATTTTACAGTATAAGTGTCCTAAGGAGTCTTCCGTATTTTCTGGCGAATGTGTGGCTATATTGGAAGCTTGTCTTTTTATAGAGTCACACGTTAATATCGAGAAAGCAGTAATATTCACAGACTCTCTTAGCTGTCTACAAGCCCTACAGAAAAACCCATTCAAAAGTAAATTGCACAGCTCCCTTGTTTTAAAAATTAAAAAGGCACTATTATCCTGTGCTAGTCATCAAAAAGAGGTTCAACTGGTCTGGATACCTAGCCATTGTGGCATTAAGGGTAACGAGTGCGCTGACGCTTTGGCAAAAGATGCTTGTTCATCAACAGTAGCTGACCTCACCCACAATACTCTTCAGGGGTATGACTTGCTAAACCTCCCAAGAATTAATCTCCAATCGTCATGGCAAGAACAGTGGAATGTCACTGGAAAAAGAAAGGGCAGGTTTTACCACGCAGTACAACCAATCATAGAGTCAAAACCTTGGTTTTACGGTTACAAAAAAGTCTCAAAATCCGTTATATCTGTCCTTTGTCGTATTCGTTTAGGTTTTTGTAGTTCACCTGTGTTTTTACAAAAAATCCGCATTCGTGACTCCTCTCTCTGCGAGTGCGGGTTGGAAGAGGGCACGCTGGATCATATCTTTTTTGAATGCTCAAGCAATGATCAACTTTTAGATCTATATAGCCGTCTCCCTAAATTTAAAATTCCTCTTCCCATTAGTCTCCCCTCATTGCTCACATATTCCTCCCCTGAACTGCTTGTGGCGCTGATGTCCTTCATCCGTCACAATAACATAAAATTATAAGTTATTCTGTCTGTGTAACTGTGGCATACGTATATATTTTATGTTTTAACAATTCTAATATTTATTTATTTTTATTATCTGTTTGTTTCAGTCCTGTACTAACCCATCAAGATCTACATGTGTGTCAACTGTATCATTCGAAGAATTTTACTTGTGTCCCCAACTGTTTTTCTTTTTTTTTTTAATTTCTTTTTTTTGTTACCATAATTTTGGTTTTACCATACACACTTGTTTCCTCAACTCACTTTAGACATTGGCAGAATAGTCGACATCGGCTCTACTTGCCATTTCATAAAAAATAGAATAGAAGAAAATATTAATACTAACAATGTATATATAAAGATCAAAGAATATGCCAACAAAAAATGGTTGTGCAGTCAGCAATTAGAAAATTGCTTCTCTGCACTTCAAAATATTAGTATATCATTTCTAAAAAAAGATGTTCCAAAAATAAACATCAGGAAACATATAATAGAAATATCTAATATATTAGTTGATTTTCCATTTGATTGTGAAAAACATAAAGATCAATTAAAACAATATTTTTGTGAAATAACAATTAATTTGCTAATATGCAGTTGGTGCAGATCCGTGAACCGAATTTTGGCAGGAAAAATTACTTATAGCGGCAAAGATCAAATTAAAATGAATGCACAAATGTATTTTAATAAACGAAAGCATTATAAAAATAAAAAGTAAAATAAATAATATATAAATAAAAAATACCTATGATAATTCTTTGTTTTATTTCTACCTTTTATTATTTTTATTCCATTGGGACTATTTTGTTTCGTCCTATTTCTGTAACATGTTACAGAGGTAGGACGAAACAGTCTATAATAACCGTTGGATGTCGCGACGTCCCCGTAAGGGGGCGTGGCGGGCGGCGCCGGAACTTAGCTCCCAGTCCACGGATGGGACACGGTGGCCCGCTAATACGGGCCCCTCAATGTGTAGCCCCTTGGGCGAACGATATGTGGGACGCGTTATTTAACGCGTCCCTGTGTGTGGTTGCTATTGTGTCTCTGCAGGCGCGCCGCGGCGTTGAATTATATATCAACGCCGCTTTCTTCACGACGCCTTGGCGGTCAGTCCCCGCCAGGTGAGACCCCCGGTTACCCGGGGGAGGCCCGGCGAGAGACGACCAGCGACAAGACGCCGACTCGACGCTCCCACAGAGTACTCAACTAACATTTTGGTAATAAGAATTGGTGATAAAAGAGTTATTTAAAAGTGAATTTGGCAAGCAAGAGTTATACAATGGTTTTAGCAATTGGTGTTAGAGCACGTTCCAACCCCTTACAAACTCTCGATTGGGCCCACGTCTTATAGCGCTATAAGTAATATAATAATTTTAATGCTCACTTATTTAACACTGAGAGTTACATAATAGTTGTACGGTGGCGTTAGTGGCAAACAATTTCTTGTATCTATAATGGTGGTTTAATATAAATCTAGCTACCTCAAGCACTTTAAAGTCTGTATTATGGTTATAATAAAAACCATAGGTGGTACACAAGTTGTGAAGTCTACTGGTATAAATTTTATAGTAACATATTGGTTCTTTTTTAGGTCCATTTTTTTCTTGGATTTGCTTTATGTATCTTGATCAGTTTTGATAGCAACTCAGGGTTGTAGCGTGCTTTCTTTTTCTATTGTTTTGCATATATTAGTTCCAAAAGTGTTACTTTATTTTTCAAAAATGATGGCAAACTAAGGAGGTGAAATTAAGTGAATTTCAAGTTACGGATTGTCAATAACTCGGTGAGTCAAGTTTGATTTCTTTATCACATGGCTAAAATTTATTGCGAGGGTTACTTTATTGTGTACTTAAAAATAAGTGATATTTAATGTAAATATAAATTGCATTTTATCATGCGGGGCATACACTCAATCTAAATTTAGATAAAAACAGGTTATTGGCTCTGTCTTTTACATTCATTGTGTATTGTAGTAAATATATTGCGTTTTAAAATGAGAAAGTTAAACAAAATATGGGTTTTAAACTAGTTTTTTTCTGATTTATTTTTAGGTTATGTTTGATTTAGAATGGTGTCTACTCCTTATTATCCTAGGTTCCTATTATTTCTATTAATGAACAAGAAGTACTGGATGGGCTGTAGTTAGAACTATTGTAGCACTTGTTATACCAGAATAGGGTTTTAAAGGTAATAAGAGTACAAGTTTTAGAGGTTTGGTTCTATAATGGTTCGACTTAGATGCAAAAGTAGTGGTATTTTAGGGTTACGTTTTTCAATCGATGAAACCCTTTCATCAAAAAAGGGAATAAAGATGTAAAATTGAGATTAAATGCTAGATCATTTTTAATTTTAAAAAATCTAATAATCAATATTTATGTCATTTTCTGTTTTAATACTTTAAATGCCTTTTTTGATTAATTGATGTATTTTCAGTAGATTCAGACGGAACTTTTGAAGATAGTGACATCGCGCACAGTAAATTTGAAGAAGAGCAAAAAAATTACAATGAAAAGATAAACAACTATGAAAGAAAATGAAACAACGGATAGCGATAATAGAGAAGAAAAAAAATGAAAAAAACACGCCGAACAAAAAGGAAGTTGAAAAAAATCATGTTAAAAGAAGTGCAATAGATTCTAACTCGAAAAGCAAAATGGCAATTTGCAAATGGCACCCACAAGAAAACTGAGGTAGAGAAAATAGATGACAATGAAAACATACATTATCGAAACTCAACTATTAATCAAAATGAAACCATGGATAAAAAAGAGAAAAGAGAATAAAAGAAATTCACGAAGATACGTTGAAGGAAAAGAACTCAATTAACGTAAAAGTTGATAAAAAGAATAATAGCTTGGAAGAAAATTTGAACTCAATAATAGGAGAAAATGAAAAAAAAGATAACGATAAGGAAAAAGAAAAAGCACATGGCACAATTAAATTAGATTCTAATTTCACTAACAAAGAAAATGAAAACATCGTGGAAAAACAGAAGAAAGAAAAGAAAAGAGACAGAGGAATACATTCCAAATCTAAGAAATACATGGAAAATAAAAAGAAGAAGGAAACAATCATGACTTAAAAAGGAAAGGAGGCTACCTGTTTCTTCTAAGAATTTTGATTCATGAATTGCTTTCTCTCTCTTTTAATCATTTTATTAGTTTTTCTTTTACTTTTCAGAAATTATTATTGCCCTCTTACGATTTATATTTTGGAAATACTTACGATTTTAACTGTTTTTTTAGTTATTCTTTAACTGTTCAGAAGGTGTTTTAGCAATAAGATTTTGCAGGTTAGTTGATTATTTTTTTAAAATATGAACAAAGAAATATTTTTAGTTAAAGTACAATTTTTAAAATTACATTCCTTTCATTGCGATTTCTTGATAAAAAAAACTATTTTTACAAAAAAAAAACAACCGACTTCCTTAAAAACACTACAAATTGAAAAATAACTTTAATTTCGGAAGTCGGTGTCTTAGGATCTGTATTTATGGTTTTTTTGCCACCGACTTCCGAAATTAAAGTTATTTTTCAATTTGTAGTGTTTTTAAGGAAGTCGGTTGTTTTTTTTTTGTAAAAATAGTTTTTATTTTTAAATTTTTAGTTGTGGTATCCACCCCGCACTAATTCCAAACAAACAATGCATATTTAAGCGATAGCAAAAATCGCGGTTGATTTGCTGTCATTTTTTAAAGAGTTCCAGTGTCTATCTCTGGAACTAATCATCAGATCTATATGAAATTTATATGGGACCATTTCGGAATAAACTCCTTTCAAACAAAAAAAGAATTGTGTAAATCCGTCTTTATATGACGGAGTTATGGCCGAACATACATTAAAAAAAAAAAAAAAATATAAACATCCGAATAGAGAACCGCATACTAAAAAAAATAAAAATATATAAAAATGTATAAAAATATAATAAATGGCCAGGCCAAAATGATTAAAGCTGCTTTTTTTTTTTATTAAGCAGACAGTAGAGTGGGTAAGAGCCCACTCTAGTGTCTGCTGAGGAATCAATTCTCGATGTCAACGAGTATGTCTATCTAGGACAAGATATCTTCTAACTCCTGATCGATAAGGAGTTGTACCTTCCATCATCAGCTCAACGGAATATAAGAATACAAGTAACGGTCTAAACGTGCCTATAATATTCAAAGAATTATCCCCTAATCTTCTAACCTTTCACTGTAAGTTCCTATATGTACTGTTCACCGATGAGGAGTTCCATGCGGTATCTTCGAAGACTATAATTAGTTCACCACGGATGGATAGATAGAACCAGCAATTATTTTTGATCTTTAGTACAATATCCAAATCACATTACGTGTAATGTTTGTTTTTGAGGAGTTCCTTCGTTTATCTCCCAAAGTATACATCAAATCTTCACAAAATTAATATGGGACCACCTCAGGAGTATACCCTTACGAATAAAAAAAGAATTTTCAAAATCGGTTGACAATTGGCGGAGAAATCGGTGAACATACATAAAAAAAAAAAAAAAAAAAAAAAATACATACAGTCGAACATATAACCTCCTCCTTTTTTTGAAGTCGGTTAAAAACATGTGATCTGTTACCGTTATTCCTATGAGAAATAAAAAAAAATTAAGGGTGTGTTCTGCCCATGAAACTGATCAACTTTCTCCAACATGGTTCAGAAAACCACAAAAATTTTTGGCCCTCATCCTAAACGCCGCGGTCAGCTGACGCATTTAGTATGGGAACTCCACAACTTTTATTCATATCATTTTACACCCTGACGGAAAGTGCACTAATCACAGTGCACTGAACAGAGCTGATAATTTGTATTACATGACTAATAGTTTTTGTTTTAATTGCAAGATATGAGAAAATCTTCTTTTTTAATATTATTTTGATTTTAACTTTAGAACTTATTGTTGAATATACAGAGTTTATCTTTTTTTTTTCTTTTTAGAAAACGTTTGAATTAAGTAAAACAATTGTTTGAGTTGTTATTTTGATGATTGTATAAAAGATCTCCTTGAAGTTTAAGATTTGTTAATAATAGGTTGGGGAAAAAGTTTCTTCGCATTTTTTAAGAAAATTCAAAACATTTTTTAATAAAGTTTATTTACATTTAACTAAAGTATGTAGGTACCATTTTGTTCGATAACTTTTTGCCATCTTGTAGGTAGGGACATGATCCCATTGCTATAGAAATTTTGGGACTTCTGGTCTAAATACCGCGACAAGTGGTTTTGGCAGTCCTCTCGTGATGTTAACCTGACACTGCCTAAAGAATTCTGCAGAGACCGAAACAGGTGGAAATCTGAAGGTGCAAGGTCAGGACTATACGGCGGATGCATTAACACCTCCCAGCCAAACTCTCTTAATTTTTGTTGGGTGGCTAAAGATGTGTGAGGTCTAGCGTTATCATGATGAAAAACCACACCCCTTCTGTTGATTAATTCCGGCCGCTTTTTCTCAACTTCTTGCTTTAATCTCATCAGTTGTTCGCAGTAGAGTTCAGAATCGATGGTCCTGCCTGGTGGTAACAGCTCATAATGAATAATGCCCTTCCAATCCCACCACACACACAGCATCACCTTGTTGCGAGTTAACCCGGGTTTCGCCACAGTCTGTGAAGCTCAGGCTTCACAGACTGTGGCGAACCGGCGACCGGCCTTTGACCACGACCTTTTTCGCACGTTCTTGTCATACGTGATCCACTTTTCATCACCAGTTATCAGCTTCTTCAAAAATGGTTCGGTTTCATTACGTCGTAATAAAGAATCACAAATGAGTACACGGTTCATTAGGTTTCTTTCAGTGAGCTCGTGAGGTACCCAAATGTCGAGCTTTTTTGTGTACCCAGTTTTTTTCAAATGCGCCAAAACTGTTTTGTGGTCAATTTCCAGTTCTTCAGCTACGTCGTAACTACTGGTATGCCGATCTTGCTCCACTTTTTCAAAAATGGCATCCATTTTATCCGTAATAGGGCGACCAGAGCGACGTGCATCTTTGACATCAAAATTTCCGGATTGAAAACGCTTAAACCAAATTTGTGCTACTCTCACAGACACTACACTAGGTCCATAAACACCACATTTTTTCGCGGCTTGCGTTGCATTTTTACCTTTTTTGTAGTAAAATTTTAAAATGTATCGAATTTCTTCATTAGATTCACTCATCTTGACGGTACGAAAAACAAATGAAAATCACACATTTTCCTATTTTGAATTTGGAATTATGTTCTTTAAAATTTAAACTTTCAATGATACCAAAACCAGCCAGATACAAATAGTATAGCCAAAGAGATTTTATTACAAGTTCATACATACTATAATGCGAAAAGGCTTTTTCCCCAACCAAATATTTAGGTTGTTATTAAGTTACGGTACTATGCAAGTCATTATGATGATAGTTTTAGCGTTTTTTATTATTTTACAAATTTGTTAAAACCTGAGTTAATAAGACTAAGCTAGCCATTATAATTCTTCTTCATCTGTCGCCCAAATCTGTCGTGTGCAGGCAGGAAGCCGTTACAAATCGTACCGACCTCGCCGCCGAGGTCCGTCGTCGCGACCCCGACTTAATAGTCCCTCCCGACCCTTGCATGAGCCAGCCCGCGATGCTGCGCCTGTAGCTTTAAATTAGCCCCTAAATAATTGAACCCAGATCCAGCATGTCCCTTGCTGCCCTCCCCCAGTGATTGCCTAAGCCGAGGTGCGAACCCCCCTCGGGGTTACCCTTAGGACATTCGCTTTAGTTTGTAATTTTACTATGGCCCGGCTGGAGGTCTAAAAAGTTTAACTTTTTAGAAATCGCCGGGCGAAAATCCGTTTAAGTAGTCAGAATCTTTTCAGATTAACTACGAGATGTCCAACAAAAAAAAAAAAAAAAGCAGGAAGCCGTTAACAAAAGTCCTCTTGTTTTAGATTTATATTTAAAAAAAAGTCATGTGAATGAGACTGAATAAGTATTATGTTTTGTAAGCATACTGTCTGTATGTTTTAGTTGTTAAACTGTTTTTGATCAGACTAGTGGATTAATAATCATGTAAGGAATTTTGAATAAAACCACAACACTTTAAGTGCCAAGAACCCGGATCCGGGTCCAACGGAATTACCGTTCGCATCGCATCCGAATCCTACGTATAAGTAGTTTGTACCTTGCGACCATGCCGTGCACCCGCCTACCGGGTGCAAATCACAAAAATAAGCTAGGTGTGAATAGAGTCTACTTTTGAATAATTCTTTTTTCGACCTGGCACTGTAGAAGCTTGTTTTTATTTGTACTGTACTAAAATACACTTCGTATTTTTAATTCATAAAGTATGTAAAAGCGGTATAAAATAAAGAAATCTGCCGTGGGCAATACGTATCTACTAGCTTACAGTTTACATCATCAGGGCTCAGAACGACATCAGTTTTCTCTAAACTTCTTTCACAGACTTTGTAGATGTTTAGGGAAGACGACCAAAGAGGTTTTTCAAATACTAGCATTTTCCTCATAAGTTTTTGACCTTGTATAATAATTTTTTTAGCGTTGATAGATATATTTAAGACTTCAATAATATCATTAGATGATGATAGAAAATATTTATTCCTCTCCTTGCAAGAAATTATGAAATGCTCTAAGTTTAGCACCGCAAAATCCTTAAGTCTCGTTAACAATGATTTATTTGGAGTCATTTTGCTTAAATAGAATATCGAGATAAAAAAAAAGGCTTTTCATACTTGGGTTTACTTTTTAGGGATTTTGAATTTATATTTTGTTCTGATAGCCATTTGGCTATTTGAGAAAGAGGTTTATTTCCATGTCTCAGCATGTTTTTGATTAAATAAAGATTATTTTCAAAAGGGTATGCATGCGTCGAATGTTGGCAACGGGCCAAATCTTTCAACTTCATCTGCGACATGTAGTAAATTATGCACGTTGCTCGTTATATAATCAGCACCACGGAATAAAGAAAACTAGAGGAAGTGCCCCTCAGACATTGCGAACGTGTCAACATTAAGCGCAGATGCGCAGCATTTAGCTTATTCGCCGTCAGATACTTGTCGCGATTGGTTGTCGCAGAAATACGCGAAATATTACAAATTATGCCTTGTTGTGCGGTTTTGACCTGCAAAAACGAAAGTAGAAAAAAAAATGTATCTTGTGGAGGTGTATCCTATCATCAGTAAGTACTAAACTTTGTTAATTTTTAATATAATTGATTTTAATTGCAATACCACATGTTATGACTTCAATGCAAACTATAAACAACCTTATATTCATCGTTACAAAGTCTAAATGCACTTGGTCGTCATCTGGAAAATCATAACCAAAATTCTAGTAACTTCGACGCTACTCAATTAGGGATGGGACACATTCGTAAAGTAGGTCGGTATCGATCATTTTGTCTGATTTTAGTAAGGAATCAATAGCTCACATAACTGGTTATATAAAATAAGACACTTGATTAAAAAAATTAAGTGTGATATTTGCGTTAGTGCTTTAGTAACAGAAAAAAAAAAACAATCATCGATATTCCAAAACATAAGCTTTCATCAATTAGGGGAATTTCTTACGTCTAATCATATTACTGACTTAATGAAAGCTATCACGGTAAAATATATTAATATACGATTTCATCACCTATTAAAATTAAACAAAATTATTAAAACGGCAAGTAATTAAATAAATATGTGTTATTTCAAGGTCAGTAAATATTTTTAGTACTATCTGTTATCGTTTCATTTATCGTTAGCTTCTATCAGCGGTTTCGCCCGCGTACCTGATTTTATGAAAATAACATTACCCCCCTACATACAAACATACAAATACCTCTTTAACATTGATATTTTAACGATAATCAACCTTTTCCGTTATTAAGCATTTGTATATAATGTTAACAAATTATTACATTGCTCACCCGAATAAATTACGTAACGTCAATATTAAAATATCGATATATGTCTACATCTCTAAATTTGTTTTTGGTACTTACTAAAATCGATTACAAGTGCATGTGAATATGACATCTATTTCAAAGGAGCTAGCGTTCTGAATAGAATGAATTGGTTACAGCGCCATCTAGCATTGAGTTGCTGAACTCGTTGCAAATTTGTCTATCTAAAGTTTTTAAACGAAAAACGTCTTTATTGTGTGTGTCATGTCAAATAATAACAACTTTCATGCGTTGTAATACGACTTAATTTTTAAAAGCAATACGAAGATGATTTGTAAAAGTTGCGTGTGTAATTTGTAGCCAATCATATCACTGTTTTTTATGTGTGTAATGGACAATTTACTATGCAAATGTGTGAGTTTGGCGACACTGGTTCCCGTGCTTAGCCAGTGTAGGGGCACTTCTCTGTATTCTTTGTTCTGTGATCAGCACCATAGAAAGGTTTGTAATTTTCTACAAAATTTCCAAACATTTCTTTAGTAGTAAATGTTTGTAATTTGGAGAATAACATATTGTGACGCCGCAAAACAGGCTCAAGAAGTGTTGATATGCGTCTACTGGTAGGACTTCCTGCAAAATTATTAAACTCAAATAGTGCAAGAACGTTCGGTATTCGGTTGCTTTCCAATATGCAATGCAATCTAGAGTTCTTACTGCTCTATGAATTTCAGAAGGCAACTTTCATTTGCCGAGAAATAGATTGACATGATCTATATCTCGTGCACACCACTTAGTCTTTAAATTGCCGAAATTGCCATCTTTCCATCCCGTCAATAATCTTTTCATAATGCCCAAATGAATTAAATGCAATGAATCTGACACTGGAAATTGTTCAACCATGTCAATAGGTAGTTTTAAATAATGGTGAATCTATTTTATGATGGGCACCATACTTCAATCCCCTGAAATCTTCATCAGTTCTTAGAGGAGTTATTTTTGACGAAAAAACAACTGTATGGGTATTATGCGAGTAACTTCCTACGGTAGTACATTTCATACAACCGTGCTTTCCATTGAAATTGCAGACACCTGAAAATCATATTTATAAATATGATGAAAGTAAGATTTAGAAAAATATTTTGATGAATGTAAAAATAATGTAGGTACATGCAAGGGAACAACCAATAACCTTAAACATCCCAACCAATACTTTTTGGTTTAATCCAATTCCGTTTTCCGGTTTCAATTTTCACAAAAAATTATATTTACAAGAAGAACCACATTTTTGTAACCTGATTAAGTTCATGATAATAATAAAAAAGCTACCGACACTTTTCGATGTTCGAACATAACTCACCCTTGATGAAAGCGCGAGCAGGTTTTTTTTTTTTTTTTGATGGGAAATCATCAAATGACTTCTCCCGCTCTGGGTGGAGTGGGAGGGCGTGTCAGACTTTTACTGACTAAAACCCACCCGTGTTCCTTCAGTTGCCCATGTGCCAGAGTCACGGTACTAATCTCTTTCGAACAATCTCGTGACCCTGGCAGGCATCGGTCCTAGCAGACCCCTACATTGCTGCTGACATCTCTTTGAGGCGCGCGTGGAACACTACGCGCCGTCGACCCGAGCCTGATCCTTACCGGGCGGCGAGCTACCCATTGCTCGCCACCCGCAAGCTCGCGCCTACGGTGGCCGGGAGTCCGCTATCGACTCCCGACGCCCGGGGCGTCTCCTCCTGCGGCGGCTAGGGACGTGAGGGTGCAGAGACTGCCACTCCCTCACGCGCCCCGCCTCCTCCTTCGCGAGCATTACTGCTTCGCAGAAGGAGGTGACGGCTTCCCATGCCCTCTCGCTCCGTACCATGGCTCGCACCAGGGCCGGACGCGAGAGGTCGCCGCCGCCGATCGCCTCCACGAGGACCTGGCGGTGCTCCGCCCAGGCAGGGCACACCTCCACTGTATGCTCCACCGTGTCCTCCAGACGATCCTCACAAGATTCCTTTCCCATAATAAATACCAATAATGAAAGGGTCATCATCAATCTCGTGCATGTTTGCCAATATAGGCCAGAATTCGAATTTAGAGCTTTTAAAAATAGGTAACCCATCTAAATTAACACTCAAATATACATTTTCAGGCACAAAGTCCATATTTTGTAGTATTTTTGTTAGTGAAATAATGATTCCATTGTGCCAATATTCACCACCGTCGAAAATTTTAAGACAAACTTCTGTTGGGATTTGCAGAATCGTACGAGGATCAGATGGTAAAATATTTACAAATCTCTTATTCAAAATTGATACCAAATCTTCTAATATTTTTTTGTACAGCCCATATTCTTAAGTCGTTTTTAAAATTCGTATTTTTTATATATTCCCCTTCTTGCTCTTCATCTGAGCTATCAGAACTACTAAGTGGATAAGGAGATATAGAGGCATCTTCTGTAAAACTAAATTCTCGCTGTACAGAACCCTCCTCTGTAAAATTAAATTCTCGCTGTACAGAACCCTGTTCAAAACTTTGCGCTGTGAATTACAAAAATCTTAGTTATTATAATCGCCTAGTATTAGGTTTTCACAAACAAACAAAAACATTCTTGTACGGAACCTTGTTGAATTTCCTGCACCTGACCGACATTTTCGGTGGAATCGCTGCGACAGCACGAACATTTTCTTCGGCGTTTAGGCTGTTCTGGATGAATATATTCGTTGCAAATACTACTACAGCCCGGACTAGCGTCATCAGTACTTCTAATTAACGAAGAACTATGATGCTGAATTGCATCAATGGGCACTGTTTGTAATGTGGTGATTTTATCGCAAGATGACACTTGTTGAGACGATCTAATTATTTTTTTGTATTCGTTTAATATTCTTCTTTTAACTCCTCCACTTCTTTTTCGTTTTATCCAGGAACTCATGACGAAAATCACAAAATTCTGGCTATACGTATCACTGTAATTTGCAAGTAATCTGTGCAGAAATCGCAATAGACCCACGACTGAATCACGACTTTTAAGCGTTTTCTCATTATACTAATGAACAACAATCTAACTGCGATTAGTTGTAGTTGACGCCAACTATCGATCGAAACAATGTAAAAATCTATTCTGCTAACAGCATCGAACATGAGCGTGAGGTTTAGTCACATTCTGCTATTATTTTGACAGTCGTTAGAATCGAATCAACGCTGAACTTCGGCAGTTCATCTGTCAAAATTTTCGGTTGAACAAAAGTCAGTAAAATGCAACTTTTATCGCATCGATCTGGGATTGCTTTCGTTTTTTTTTTTCCTAAAAATATAATGTTTTATACAGATTTCGTTGAACTTGCCCATGCGGGTGATGTTGGAAAGGTAAGACGAAGAAATTTTGGGTCACGAGTATGCAATAATGCTCTTCCCGTCGCATCGCATTGCCTGTCAGTTTTCGTCCATTTTTCATTGCTGCTCCGCTCATTTTAATCGTAGCGTGATGTTATATAGCCTATAGCCTTCCTCAATAAATTTGCTTCCCAACACAAAAAGAATTGTTCAATTCGGACCAGTAGTTCCTGAGATTACCGCGTTCAACCAAACAAACAAACTACAGCTTTAATATTAGTAAAGATAGATTATAATGGAACATCAGGTATTTGGTAGTTAAAAAAACCACAAATTTACAGACTGCCTATGCATATGCATGGCTTAGTTACGCGACATAATAATGTGGGGAAACAGTACAGACAGATGCACCAACACTGTTTACAGTTCAAACGAAATTTGCCCATATCATAGTAAATATACAACAGATAGATAGCTGCAAACCGCATTTTGCATACGAAGATCTTTTGAATCACTAATTACAATAGACATTAAATTAATTGTGAAACTATGATTGATTTTAGGTACCCACATGATCCTGATGTAAAAAATAAATGGGTTATTGCAACCAAGCGAGAGAACTGGTTCCCATCAACACATAGTGTAATATGTTAAGAAATATAAAAAAATAATATTAAGAAATAGGAAGTTAGAAAGCCAATTCAATATAGGTATTAATAAACGTTTACAATTTTAACACAAACATCGATACCTTCGTGTTTTATTTAAACCTGTCCCATCTCTAGTGATACGTAATGACCTTGGTAGGGCCAATCAGAATGCAGTACCCCGCTTCCTCATACCTCAGCTAGTTGACAGAATTGTTTTGGTGCATGCATTAGGCGTCTATGGGATGGTCGCTGACGAAGCATCACCCGGCAACACCAATATAGTGACGGAACCACCAAGACCTAACTTCGGACGTTTCCTAAGTGCCCAAGTAGGTTTATGTGAAATAAAATATTTCGATGTTATGATTTTGCTACTCTTTTAACTGCGGATTCTTTATTAAATATCTATCAATCCAAATAGACGCCACAGTTATATTCGCTAGTGCTACGGCTAGTCAGTCGTTACGGTAGAAGTAGAGATGGGCAGTGGATAAATACTCAGAGGATAAATACTCGAGTTTTTATCCGAAACGGATAAATACTCGTTTTTACTCATTTTTATCGGATAAATACTCAAAATGATGGATAAATATCTTTTTTGCGCATCGGATGATTATTTTAAAATGTTAATGGCTTTTATTGTTATTTAGGCTTTCCAAAATACTACGTTATTACATTTTTAGTTGTAATGTCAATTGCCAGGGCTGTAATTGTGTCAGGAAGCCAAACGTCTCTAATAGAGCATGCTCTTTAGACACAATTTTAGAATCTTTCTTTGTAGATGGTGTAGAGAATTGCTACATAATTGAACATCTCTATGAAGAGCTTCTAAAAGTCAAGAAAAATGCGGCGAAGACAAGTTTATTGTTGTTGTTTGCCAACGCTATAAATAAGCAAAGGGCTTTTCAATTAGTTAAATGGTGTTGAGCCTTTAAACTGCGCAGCACACACTATTAATTTGCTGGCTCATGGTGTCCTGAAATGCGGTAGTTTCAAAAATTCATAAACTATACAGATATGATAAAAAATATATTTATAAAAAACAATTGGTTGTCTGTAAAGTCGGTTTACGGACGATAATTTTAGTGGTAGCATCTAAGTCTCTTCTACTCCGAAGCATCGGCCGATGGAGTGGAAGAGAGATAGATGCGGCACAAGTCGTTAACGCTTAGGCCGATCGTGCCTCTCTATTGCTTGTTTCGCGCTCTCGCTTGCACTCTCGGTGCAGGCAGAACGTGACAATGAGTCATGCTTTTTCGTGCGTGCAGCCAGCGTTCATCGATGTTCATCGATTCCACACATGCCTCAAAGAGATGTCAGCACATATTGAAGGGGTCCGCGAGCACCGATGCCTGCCAGAGTTGCGGATCTGTTTGAAAGAGGTACTGTGGCCCTGGCACAGGCAATTGAAGAAACACGGGTGGGTTTAAGTCAGTAAAAGTCTGACACGCTTTCATATTGGCGATAGCAATGGTGGTCCGGTGGTATCAGCCGTGACTCACGACTTGTAGGTCATGGGTTCGCACTGCTCTCAAAACTTTACATTGATCGCTGAATTCACATCCCACATGTCGACAACCTCGCAAGCCAAGTCAGGATACTTGATTTCTTTATCTTTCACGAGGTAGTTTTTTTTATTATTATTACAATGATTTAAGCGTTACTTAAATAATAATAATAATAATATCTTAGGACAACCAACACACTGTTATCTGATCCCAAACTAGGCAAAGCCTGTACTATGGTAACCAGATAACTGATAAATATACTTATATATTTCTAAATACATACATATGATAGATAAATTACACCCAGACACAGAACAAATGATTGTGCTCATCACACAAACATTTGTCCTGGGTGGGAATTGAACCCACAACCTCAGTCTTAGCAGTCAGGGTCACTAACCACTAGACTAACAGGCCAGGAAATAGTTGGTAAATAGTTTCTGACTACCCATGCATGTGAATAAAAATGTCCAAATGTATGATTTTATCGAACTTTGACAATTATTGACGAATTGAATTCATGATTGAGTGAAATTATTGTCAATATCGGCATTTTGTAATTGCTAAAATGATTAATAAGGTACGATATCAATCTACATTGGTGCCGATTCTGTTGTACACCGAACTAAACTATCTCTAAAATTCCTTACTTTTGGCTATGAGAATTTTAACGCTATTCTGCAAGAAAAAATCACTAAATTTAAAAATTATTTTGACACGACTAAAAACGAATTTGACAATCAACGTGGTTTTTTTTTTCTTTTGGTTTCACAATGTGGTACTTGTGTGCGCTACGCAATTATTTTTTTAGAGACGAAAGCACGCGCAAGGGGGCAGCCTGGACGTGTTTTATATGGAATTTTTCACTAATTGTTGGAAAAATAAAAAATAATATTACCCACGTGTTGAGATTTAAATGTTCCGGGGTTTTATAAAGGGGGTCGAAAATTTCATTATTTTTGCGATAGGATACGCCATTTTCGAGATATAAGCAAAAGTAAAAAATAAAAAATACAGCACTATTTTTGCACGTGAAGGCGAGGCGTAGCCGCGTTGGTGTGAATTTTTGTTCATGACCACTAGTTTTATTCCACACCTTTTTAATCGCGATTAAAAATAGTCAGATTTAGTCAAAATAAATTATTATAGTCAAAATTTTTGGTGAAAACTGGCAAACTCAGAATAGCAAAATCGTCATTTTCACTAAACTAATAACTCAGTGCAATCTTAGTGCTGTCAAACTAAAATATAGTTAAGTTGTGTCACTTTAGTCCATTTCAGAATAGGAAATCGTTGTTTGACAGGAATAAACCAAATTTTAGTGATTTTTAGTTTAGTTTAGAGAATTTTGTACAACAGAATCGGCACCATTGTCAGTTTTTCATTAATTTTAATCCTTTTGTTAGTAAAATTACAAAATTTACATTACGAAAACTTAAAATAGTATTTATCCGCTGTTTTGGATAAATACTCAGTAAAAACGGATATTTATCGAGTATTTATCCATTTTGAGTATTTATCCGGATAAAATCCCAACACTAGGTAGAAGTCAAGTTCGTCTTACGATCTTCGTCTCGGCCTGTCACAATAGCGTCATGCGTTTAGTGGGTCCCAATCGGTGGTTCTCTAAGCCCGTTAGTCATATGATATGCGACAGACATTACCGGCCTAATCCCAATGAGGCTCAGGGGCTTTCTGAGTTGTGACGATAGGTATCTTTAATAACGTGCTTGAAAACTACGTACGTACTTTCTTGTTTTGACTGAAAATAAGATATTTGAGTAATATGAAACCTACTTTTGAAATAGTCTCGAAAGTCTCGTTTTTCCCGGGGTTTTCGAGACCCCGTCGAGTCTCGATTTTTTTTCCCGGTACTCAAAAATGTATCGAGACTGAAAGCCCTACTAGTAACCCATTCAAAGGCATAGTAGGATCCTATACAGGATTTTTTTTTAACCAGTGCGCAAATTTTTTTGGTGGTTCAGTATCACTAATAGAACACATTTCAAATATTTTTTCGATACTTTTTTAAAATTCTTATCCGAGCTTAAATCAGTAAACTATGGATACCCTACATATTTCGTAATATGATATCGACAATAGGAATAGGTCAGTAACCGCGCGCCGGCGGCGGCGTTGGACTTCGAACTCCTTAGAATTTTGACCGATCGAACACCTGGTAGGTACTTGTAGCTACGCTCGGTCGTTCACCTTCGTCGCCGCACCGGCGCCGCGCGCAAGTTACCATAAACACCAAAATAAACATCTTTCGTTAACGATAACTTAATTTTTTTGTACTAAGATATATCAAAATACAAAATTCATGGTTATTATAACTCGTTGAAGTTTCATTTGTTACTGCTTAAAAACTTATCCTGTAAAGAAGATTTGGCATAAAACTACACAAACACTCTTTTAAATCAGAATTTAAGTCTTTGTTTCCAGATAGCAATGGTCAACGGCACCTTAAAAGCCATCGAACTGATGCGTAAGGATAATGGAGGCAGAGGAGGTGCTGTGATTAACGTGTCCTCAATCCGAGGGCTTATTCAGGTGTCACGGATGTTTACATACTCATCTAGTAAGCGTGCTGTCATGCAGTTCAGCCATTGCGTTGGTGTAAGTACCTGCATCACTGTTTCTAGACGTTAGGTACTTATTCTATAATGGGAAGTATTATGCAAAAACAACTATTAGCGCACTGGCAGTTGTCAAAATATCACCAGTATTAACTGTGCTGTATTTGCCTAATCATCATCATCATTTAAGTCGAAAGACGTCCAATACTGGAAATAGGCCTACTTCAATTTGGGGTTTGCCATAATCTCAGTGACAATCGCAGTATGGTGGTAAAATGAATAGAGAACGCTGCTGCCCATTCTCTAGTAAGTCCCGTAGTCGCCTCTTACGACACCCACGGAAAGATATAGGATTGGGTGGAATAGGTATTTTCCTATGTTACTCCTTATTGCATCTGCTGTATGCCAGTGAGTCCCGTCAAAATCGGTCCAGCCGTTTTAGTGATTAGCCGTAACTAGTGTGTACGGTTTCTCGAGGCAGTGATGCCAACTTAGCAACTTTATAGCTAGATCTAGCTATTATTAGGTGACAGACAGCTACAATTTAATAAAACTTGTAGCTAAACTTTTTAGCTACTTTTTCTAGCAACTTTTCATTTCATCATGAGACGTGAGTCTATCGAAATTCGTCGCGTAGTGTGCCGAGTTGAATGAAAAAAAAATCTATGGTCATACATGCTACGGTAAGTACAGGTCGAATTCCCCGTTTCCTCTGCGTTGTTGGGCTACATGTTTGAAACTGCTCAACATAATTTAGCCTCCGAAATTTTAAATGCAATACGACAACGCTGCTCCGCCTTCTTACTGCAATTACTTAAGGAATTGCAACAAAGGCTTCCAGACAACTACAAGCAGCTAGAATCAATGGCGTTGCTAAGTCCAGAAGAGGCAATAAAACTAATCAAGTCAAACACTATCATCGACGTTGCTGAAATTTTGGGATTTACACCAGAAATAATAGACAAGATAACGCAACAGTGGCACATTCTGCATATAAATAAGTGGCATTCTGAAGAAATAGTTCAATTATGGGTCGAAGTAAAAAAATTTAGAAATTCTTCCGGTGACAACATATGTCAAGATATTAGTACTCTTGCTTTAACTTGCCTTTCACTGCCATATTCTAATGCAGAGGCAGAAAGGTTATTTTCTCAAATGAATTTAGTTAAAAATAAGCAAAGAAACAGAATGAGTTTGATAACTCTGAACTTCAATCCTCTTCATTAGACTCCCTCAGGAAAAGTGGTAAATGCTGCTATAACTGTGTTTTGCCTAAAGACGTACTGCATAAAATGGGCACCGTTGAAAAATATTTAAAATCAATTAAAGATACTGAACCCCAGCCATCGACATCTTCCTCTTTAATTGTTTTATTTTTTTAATTCAATTGCGTACACAAGACTTAATTTAACTTCTTGTTGGAATTAATGAAAATAAAAATGATTAGGTATCAGAAAAAGACATTTTATTGTAACATACTTATCTACTGTAACATTTAGCAACTTCTAGCAACTTTTTAGGGTAAAAAAAAACTGGAAATCTAGCAACATTTTGAAAATTTCTAGCTACTGGGTAAAGCTAGCAGTTGGCAACACTGTCTCGAGGTTTATCATTACTCGGGTCTCGAGAATTCACATTCTCGATTTCTCGGGACTACCCAGGAATTAGAGAACGTTTCATTTGTGTTGTTTTATTGCTTAAATAAAGAAAAACGTCGTTACTACACATCATGTTTATTTAAATTTGATATCAATAAACAATGTGTCTTGTCAACAACAAAATAATGGTAATTGTGTGTTAATTTAAGCAGTGGCTGTACTAGTCTTAGAATAATAGCGCATAGAACCGCAGTAGTTGCACGAAAAGTGAAGCCATTTCAAGGTAGCCTTTTAAGGCTAAGTACGACTTTCGGACCGTTTGTACCATGCTCTGTGGTTAGTACTAAATGGGTAAATGGTACTAAATACCAAGTGCTATCGTAAAGAGCTCCCGCAATTCCACAAAAAAATGACGTACCGTGTAGTCAAAGGGTGTCACAACTCATCACATAACTACGGAAAACATTTAAAGATCCCATTTCACGGGTAATTATTGTCTAACATCATATATTTTTGATTAAAACATTCATCAAAACAAAATAAATAAATCGTAAATTTGACAGACGCCATTACAATAAAAGTGTTGCTAGGCAAAGAAAAATATTTTACCCCATTTTTTTGTTGATATATAACTATGAACTGCCAATTTTAATCCAAATTCACATTTAGGTAGGTATTTTTATTTGCCAAATATTATTCCAGGTCCCGCTTGCCACGAAAAAGAAATTGTTGGTTTCGTTTGGTTTGATGAAGTGAAGATGTTTAAGTATCTATCATGGTATATAAATATTTTTAATTTCATGTTTTTATTTAATAGCTTTTCTACTCACGAATCCTTGAAACAGTTCAATTTTTCCCACTATTTGGGGAAAATGTCATTTACTTGCAATATTACTAGTTTGCTTCTGTGTGTGTCGGTGAATGTAATTCCGGTGCCGCTTATGCACATTTACACATCGATTGTGTTGTTGCTTCAATTTTAAACGGAATTTTGAATGAAATTATCTCTCTATGTGTTATTACTAAGGTACTAGTAATCACTTAAAATTTCAACCAAACCAAACAAAATTAATCACAACCAAAGCTTTAATTATCCCGCTGCCGTGCCACAAGTGACATTTGTCCCTTTTTCTTTTTGACCGTTGAGCGCTCTAAGTGACAATTGTCTCGTTTTGCGTTCCAGCATAATACGTCCTCGTAATATATCTATTTCTTTCTATCATACAATGTTGTGATCGTATTTCTCTTTTTCACTAGATTCTTTATGAATCTTCATGTTCAAAGTACGACAAAGTTTTACAATTACAACGGTTCATTCGGATTAAAAAAAGAATGTCAGAACTTCACTTCAAGACAAAGTCAGTCGATGGTTCTCGTTCGCGCGTGGAATATAATTGTGGGAACCTAGAGATACTTTTGGTTCTGGGTGAGTACTTTTGACTAAATTACTGATTTAATGGTTATTTAGAATATAGTTTATGCGTGTGCAACCGGGATTTCACCTGAATGTAAGTGTACTTCTATTTGTGTAGCCTCAGTGCACTTGTAACAACACTAGAATTTTGTTGGAACTCTACTGTAATTTGTCAAATTGTGAGACCAGTCCTGTGTAAAAAGTAATCATTATCGGATTGAATATTTACTCAATAATAGTTTTCACCCAAAAAATATACAACAAAAGGTACTAAATTAAAGTAAAGGTTAGAATTTATGTTCAAGTGGGTCCGCAGTAGCGATGCGCGATGGCGAGAGGTTTTATTCGATTGTTTCGATTGTTCGAACATCTCGATGGTTTTCGATTATTTCGACTTGGACCCGAGTCCGACTCGGTCTGTTTGATTGCGACTGGCGCATGGCGCGATTATTCGCGAGTTGCTCGTCGATGGTTTAGAGTTTCGCGAGTTCTTGACTTGCGTTGTGATTGCGAATCCATACTAATTCTTTCAACAAGAGCAATCGAAAATAATCAAATACCATGAGGGAATAAAATGTGAGTAGTTAACTTTCGGCGAATACTTAGATATAAGGAATTATGAAAATAAATAAAACATATCGAGGTTTCATAATGAATCAGTTTTTTTATTAATTAGATATGTATGTAGCATATTTTTTTAATCTTATTTATCTATCTACCTATTTAAATCTAAAGGTAAAATCAATCCGCACGGGATAATCAACAATCTTAGTCAAATAACAATCACAGAATCGTTTCAGAAAAGTCTTTTAATCTCTATAATGTAATATTTTCTAGTCTTTGTTAATATCAAATCACAGACATATTATTAAGGTAACTACTAATCTATACGGTTTTCTTTTAGGACTAATAAACTTGTTACGAGTATAATAAAGGAACTGAATCAGTCGGGATTCTTTCATATATATTTTAGACAACAATAACAAAATCAACAAAAATATTATGTATGTACCTACTTGTCAACACAAATAAAAACATAGCTGTGCTAGTTATATTATAGGTAAGAACATACTAAGAGTACTAAGATTATAAATAAAAACGATACGTAGAATTTATTTCATACCTAGGTAATTGAAATATCCAGACATTCTACCTAAACTAGTTTTACATTCTCGCTCAAAAAAAGAAGTTGGTCTAATTTTTTTGGAGCCAATCTGTTTCGTCTATCATTAGTTATCATGCCAGCTTTACTAAACATTCTTTCAGATGGTACTGATGTTGCGGGCATGTTAAGATACTTACAAGCTAGTTTATACAGGTGAGGAAAAGTATTAGAGTGCATTTTCCAAAACTCGAAGGGATTCTTTTTGCGATCGAAATATGGCATTTCAAGGTACTGTTTTATAGTACATATGGCATTGGTACTTGGAGTGATAGTTGAACGAATTGCAGAAACTTTTTGATCGAAATCACTCCACAGTTCGTCATCATCTTTTTCTCGGGTAGAAAGGTTGCTTCTTGATGTAGCAGTTGTTGGCATTGGCCCAGATACGTTTTCAGAACTACTAGCAGTTCCAATTAATGCGCTCAACTCTTCCGTTACCCACTGTTGAGCATTGTCTGCGTTTTCTGAATTACCAAAAGCGGCTTTTTTGAACCTAGGGTCCAAAAAAGTAGCCTTTGCAACGGCCTTAGTGGTTTCCAAAAATCCAAGACGCCTGGATATAATTTCTAAAGTCTTTAGTTTAAGCTGTTTTCCAATGTCTGTAGTGCAATTTTTGTTTTTTATTTGGACTTGAAGTCCTCGGATAAGTGGTGTTATTCTTGACATTGTTGGGTACATTTCGCCTGACAAATCTTCTGTCAGAGATAAGATTGATTTAAAAATTTGAACGCAATCATCAATTGCTTCCCAATCTGACCCGTCTAGATTTCTCGGAGCATTTGGCAGTGATGAAAGGGCTGCTGACAGTGGCAGTTTCATTTGTGATAACCTTTCCATCATGATCACTGCAGAGTTCCATCTGGTAGGTACATCTTGCTTGAGCTTTAATTCCTGAAGTCCCATCTGATGCTGTATTTCCCTCAATTTATATGCTGCCAAATTACTTTGTTTGAAGTACGTGACTAGCGATCGGCACTTTGAAAGCAAAGTTTCTAGAGATGGGTTTTCTTTGATGCTATCTTGAACCGACAAATTGAGCGTGTGAGCGACACATGGATGATGATACTTATGAAGATGTTCAGTGATAGCTTTTTTCATATTTGCAGCGTTATCAGTCACTACTGTAATTATCTTGTTGGTAATATTCCATTTCGCTAAAATATTTAAAATAGCTTGTGCGATATTAACAGCAGAATGATCAGTTTGCACTTCTTCGGTAGATAAAACTGCAAAACTAATTTGAAATTCGTATACATAATGTGCAGTCACCGTTATATAGGCTCTGTTACTATCAGATGACCACATGTCAGTGGTTGCAGAAATGTAGTCAGTTTTTTCTAATTGCTTTTTGAAACTGGTGCTTATTAATTCATATTCTTCGGATAACACGTTCTCCGATAGCACTTTTCGGGATGGTAACTTGTGTCGAGGAATATATTTTTTTACAAAAAAATTGAATCCACGGTTTTCAACTAGGGACAATGGTTGACAGTCCACTGCAATCATACGTATTAAATCTTTCTCGAATTCGCGACGTTCATCTTCATTTACCTCAGTGTGCGCTAAGCCGTATAATCTCATCTGCTTTATTCTTTTTGGAGGGGGTGCACTCTGGTTTATTAGTTGCGTATTATTATTCGAGCTGACAGCGGCCGTTGTTGTAGTTGTGGAGGAACCAGCAATTGATATTGAAGCCACGGGCATTGCAGTGTCAGCTGACGATACAGTTGTAGGTAATGCGGGATTATTTTCCGTTGCAGTTGGAGTTTGTTCTTCTAATGCTTGTGATAATTGAATGGGATGTTTCCTTTTTAGGTGATCGTTGAGGTTTGTTGTATTGCCGAAGTACTTGTAAACAGTTTTACACAATTTGCATTCCACTGATGTCACTTTATTGTTTACTAATTGTTTATTAAAAAACTCCCACACTATCGATTTTTTGAAAATTCTAGGCATTGTGATAAATTTAAAAACTAGTTAAAAAAAAAAAACAGTGCATCGTAAGTAAATGTTTACCAGTTACGCGCGGCTCGCTCGACTCGAGTCTGGCACGCACTCGCCTCTAACTAACATGCACTTCGGTTCGATGCATGCAATCGACTGACCCCGGTGACCGAGCGAGACTCGGTGAATGAGAGTGACTGATTCGACCAATCGAAAACGATTCCGGTCGATTACGCTGACTCGTAACAATCGAAAAACATCTCGATCGTTTTGTAGAATGGCGAGTCGATGGTTGACTCGATGGTTTATTTTGACGACTCCGATTCTTTCGATTGTTAAAACATCTCGGAATCGCCCATCGCTAGTCCGCAGACAATAAAATGCAAACAAACCAAAATGGCCGCCCACCGCTAAAGCTGGTACACGCACTGACACAGGGAATTTTGTAACCGTCAAAATTTTTTAAATGGACTGAAAATTATTTTTATACTAGCTTTTGCCAGCGGCTTCGCCCGCGTGGAGGTCGGAAAATATCCCGCGGGAACGTATTACCGGGATAAAAAGTACCCTATATGTTAATCCAGGTTATGAACTATCTGTGTGCCAAATTTCATCCAAATCCGTCCAATAGTTTTTTCGTGAAAGGGTAACAAACATACACATACATCCATCCTCACAAACTTTCGCATTTATAATATTAGTAGGATATACCTATTTGAAGTAATTTATTGTTCATATTTTGAATTATTTTTAAAAAGGTATTGAATGTTTTTTCGAGTAATTGAAGACATTTTGCTGATATTGGTCTGTTTATTTTATGGAGTTTTTGAACTTTTAATTAAATCTTTTTGACAAAGAGATTTAATTTATATAGAATCTCTTTGTCGTAGGAGGTCACAGTTTTAACTTAACCTAACCTCCGAAACCATGTCGGATCTGCCCCGAAGGGTATTTCAAGACTTACAAATAAACCACAATCTAAATACCCTAATCATCATAATGACTTGGCTAACAGACTAACAAGTATTAACAACAGTAACAACAAACAATGGCATCGTGTTATGTTTCGTTTCACTTATCGGCAATAGTCGGCAAATTCTTATATTCGTTAGTGTAATAGCACTTAAGTAAATTAAAACTAAAACATACATCAAAAATATCTAGTTAACTAAATATACGTATTTATTGCATCATAAATATGAAGAGTGCGTTTACGTGAAACGAAACGTTCAATGGGGAGCCAAATGTCAAAGTGTCAAAATAATCCAAAATTTCTATGATTTAAATTATTATTTTTCTTGTAAACCAATTATTTTTTAACTTAAAACTTTACGTAGAGGCTTCTAATAATATGATCTTTCTGTGAAAAAAATATGGACTCCTAACTTGTGTGCTGACAAACTAAAACTAAGCCATTATTATAATAAATAACTTGTAAACACTATAACAATGTTTTAATTTTTACATTCTGATTACTAAATTATCATTATTATGGTCTTGTGATCCAAGTGTCAGACTGCTGATGATCATGACCACATGGTCAACAGTCTGACATTTGGGATCACTAGACAGGATGGCATCCAATTTTCTTCCCTATGGTCTATTTGAACAAACCGTATCCACTTTTCACAGTCCTATTTATTCACATTCGGAAACCTAAAATAACAGAAACCTATTTATGTTATCATTTATTTACACATTTAAATAAACAGACAAGCACACCAAAATAGGTAAAAGGTAATGCTTATTTCTAAAGAAATCTCTTACAGCATACCTCTGGTAGGACAGAAGATAAAGAGATCTAGACAGTGTGTCTAAGAGTACAAAAATAAAAATACATATAGTCAAAAACAATTTACTTAACAAAATAAAACAAATAATATGAGACTACTACTTACATATGTTTACATAGATACAAACAAACTTATGTTTGTATATATGTACAGATTTCTAAAATAAATATGTTTGTGCATGAATAGTACTACTGTCAAATTCAAATGGTCATTTAACTTAAATTACATGAATAAGCTCAAATAATTTTAAATTTCATTGACTTCATTAAAATATTATTGATAAACATATTACAAAATTAGCAGATGATCTAGAACTATTTATGAAAATTATTTAATTCTAATAACTGAGTAAATTAAAAAAAATACTAACGAAAATAAACCAAAGTTAGGTCCCGAAGTTTTACCATTGTGATATTTGCAATAACGTAATGTGAAACTCAGCGTATTTGTTCAGAAAATATTTTTTTTGTTTTTGTCTCATCGGACACGAATGCGAGTAGACATGCAGACACGCCACATTAGACTGAACGCCTTATGACCTCTAAGCCATTTGTATTGGATTACGAATTTGTTCATGATATTCTATTGTAAATAAATAATTTAATGTCTTTGGCTTTTAGCAATTTAGACATGGAAGCAGCGAGAGACAGCCGTGGTCGAGGACGTCGACGTGGTTGTGGGCGTGATGTTCCACGGTCGCTTTCATTTGCATTGTTTGTATTTTTTGTCACTTTTTCTATTATGCTATAATTTATTATATGTATTTGGTTATGGATTTTTTCTTGCTTACGTTGCTGGGTTATTTCTGGATCCTTACCCAAAATGTTACTTAACTTTTAAGGGAACAGCCGCAGCAAGAAGGTGACGTGCGTGACGTGACGACGTAAGTAAACATAGCAATACAATGTGTAATTTTATATAATTTTTTACATTTTTTGTTTTCATTAAAAAAAATTATTCTAGGTCACTCGTGGAGGAAAACGAAATCAAAAAGCAGCAGGCGGTCGACTGGAGGAACATATCCCGGTTAACATCGGAGCAAAGGGCACGGGTCGAAGAGCTGCGCGAAAGGAAAGAGGACGGGCATTTTTTAATGCCCGATGGTCCTCCCAGCAAAAAGCTAAGGTAAGATAAACATTTAGGAACATAATATGCTTTTCAGTCACAGATTTAATTATTTTTATATTTCCAGTAAAGTGTCGCCAGTTAGGGTGCCGTGCCCTTTAATTCCGGGAACTCCGGAAGTGCCGCGCCTGCGCGTTCTACAACTGTGGGAGCTGAGGAAGTTAGGTGTGTAAATTGTCTGCCGGATATAGTACCCGTTATTGTCCAACCTAACAGATTTTATCACTTCTCTTTCCAGCGCAAGACGGAACTGGGCCTTCGACGGTAGTGCTAGGCGATGAAGATGCAGAGGTTGGTGCAGCCACGCCGCCTTCCCCGAAGTAAGTTTGAACTCAATCTCTGCCTTAAAGAATTTAAGAGCCATCTCACAAAATTTGAACCTTGTGTATGTGTGCGTAGCTCTATCCACACATGCACAATACATATACAGTGTAGCGCGAGTGTCGAGACGGTCTAAACAACCTTGAGCCGTTAGAATTATAATGCGGCATTTAGAGATTAATTATGAAAATACTTACTTTTAGTTATCCAGCCTAATAAAGATGTCTAGACTAATAAAAAATACAAATATATGTTATGTAAAGTATATAATAAACAAAAAATTAAAACAATTACATATTGGTGCCGATTCTGTTGTACACCAAACTAAACTAACTAAACTATCTCTAAAATTCCTTACTTTTAGCAGTGTACGTTACCCCAGCAAGAAAGTGTCTCCTAGAGTTACATATATGAGTAGAACGTATAATTTGTGCCTTATTTGCTGTAAATGTGCCCCCACATAACAAATGTGTGCCCCCTGTCGTTTTGGAAAAAAACGGAAAAAACGATTCTTGCTGGGGTAACGTTTTTCTAGCAGGAAAATTCTAAACGAATGATCGGAGAGAGAAATATTATGCATGGCCATAGAGCTTATTTGTGTGCCAAAATGTGCCCCCAAAAATAAAATCTGTGCCCCTTCAGGTTTTCGAGATATTGCATTTCCTGCTGGAGTAACGTTTTGATGAATCGTATATCTCTAAAACCATTGCATGTGCCCCTGTAGAATAAACATACACGAGTAGCTCTTAATGTGTGCCCCTTAGTGCCCCAATTAGATTTAAGAAAATATTTATAGTTTTCAAGTTATCGCGGTTTTATGAAAACCCAAAAAAACATCGCAGCGCTTAAATGAGACAAGGTATAAGTTCGCTGAAAACTGTATTCGGTCCTTCTTGACGCTAATAATAACCATACAAAGTTTCAAAACTGCACATGCATGCGTTTTTGAATAATCTTGCTAAAAGTCAAAACGATGGTGTCATAACCTTGACGGCAAAATACAAGGAACCGGCTCAATCCCAGATGTGTAGGTGTAAACCAAAATGTTGTGCCTTTAGTCAAAAATATATGGTGAAAATATTCAGCTTGGAATGTTTCGCATTAAGTAAATATTAACAAAAAACCAAAATATGTAAGCAACGGCTGGCTATCCGACCAAATATACTAATAGACTACTAAAAAGCGAGGGATTCATACATATCGATGACCTTCTTTATTGGACGTATTATACCTAAGCTGTTGTCCGTACAGTCGCGTTCAAAAGTTTTGGGGCTAATTAAAATATATATTAAATGCACCTTGTGACTATAATAAATGAAACAGCTTGTTGATGTGGAAATTATTATTTTTATTCCCTTAATTTTAATTTCTTAAAGTAATTATTGCATCAAATCACAGATCAAATTTCCTACCTATAAATGTTAGAAATTATTTTCACGTTGTGTAGTCATTATTATTTAAATCACAGATCAGTTTTTCATCTAAGTCTAACATCATCATCATCATCATCATCTCAGCCGCAAAACGTCCACTGCTGGACATAGGCCTCCCCCTATATGGGGGGCTTTGCCATAATCGCCACGCTTGGCAAGCGGGTTGGCAATCGCAGTATGGTGGTAAAATGCATAGAGAACGCTGCTGCCCATTCTCTAGTAAATCCCTTAGTCGCCTTGTACGACACCCACGGGAAGAAATGGGGTGATGCTATTCTTTATGTCCGGGCACCACACGGGACGGGAAGTCTAACATATAATTAGTAAATTCGCATCACAAAAAATCACAGATCAGTATCATTCTGGAAAAATCAAATCAAGTATTTAGCTAATTCGGCTAAAAAGATACAGCCCTGTGACTGTGACATGTTGAGTGTTGATGGATTGTGGACGTCTTAGATTTGGAGACATATGAATTCGTGTCTGTGTAACTAGAAGTTATTGAGTATATGTCATCAACCTAGCACAAGAAGAGAATTAAATAATAATAATAATATAATAATATTCCACAACTATCACACAACGCCATCTAGTCCCAAGCTAAGCAGAGCTTGTGTTATGGGTACTAGACAACTGATAAACATACTTATATATTTCTAAATACATACATATTATAGATAAATTACACCCAAACACAGAACAAATGATCGTGCTCATCACACAAACATTTGTCCTGGGTGGGAATCGAACCCACGACCTCCGGCATAGCAGTCAGGGTCGCTAACCACTAGACCAACAGGCCTGTCAAATACGTATTAAACAAAAAAGAAAACAAATTGCTGAATCGATTTTGATGAAATTTCTATTGGACCAATCGGGAAGTATGTATATCCTTTCAGATGAAAACAAAACAAACATGATTTAGAACATTTTTTGTTAAAAATATAATAAATAAAAAGGTAAAGTAATTAAAAAAATTCAAGTACTTGGTAAGTGTACAAGTATTTTTAAATAAGTCAAAACAATGCCATTAAATACTTACCACCGCAGATCGTGCCATAAAATTCACCACCCATACAACCACATAATTATTATAAAATGCTTAATACGCCACTTTCAACCAACTTTAAAAAAAAGTAAACAAACAGTGTCAGTGCAACTGCGCGACTCAACGTAACAGTGTCCTTGGCGTCATGACATAACTGCAACTGTTTCCCAATACCAAGTAATAATCCAAACGCACTTCCTAGTCAACAAACACTTCGTACCTATTATTCATAATAGAGCGACGTTACACGTAACTGTCTCTGTCACACTAACACCGTACGCGTGCTAGCTGTCTCACTTTCTCCAAGCTAGACAAAGCGACTCCTTGCGACACCACGTCAGAATTGTTTTTTGTTTTTGTTCCTACGCCTTTATGAACTTGGACGGTTGTATTGGTGATTTTGATGATTATAATTCTGTAACTACTTACGTCTTACAGCCGCGACTTACTGTTAATTTATCTAACCTACGGCTTATCAATAAATATATATATATATATAAAGACAAATACGGGGTTTTTATTTATATACAAAAAAGAGCTACCTATTTTTAGTAGTTTTATTTTCATCATTTTCACATTCATCACACATTTCATGAACTATTTTTTTTTTAAACATCGGGACCAATCAAATTTTTGGTCAAAGACCTGGCAAATGGCAAAAATCTGGATGTATTTCTTTCGTTCATAAATAAATTACTGGATGTATTTTAATGAAATTTAGAATGGAGAAGATAGCTTACCTTGGAATATAGCACTTAGGCTACTATTTATAATGTACTTAATCATGTGTAAGGTCATAGAAACAGCTAGTAGGATATAATCCAATAACAACTTTTTTATTACTTATTACTTTTCTACTTCATTGTACTCAGGCACAACACGTGTGAACCGGTTAGTGAGTAAAGTAAAGAAGGTCATCGATATGTATGAATCCGTCGCTTTTTAGTAGTCATTCATATTTGGTCGGATAGCCAGCCGTTGCTTACATATTTTGGTTTTTTGGTAATATTTACTTAATGCGAAACATTCCAAGCTGAATATTTTCACCATATATTTTTGACTAAAGGCACAAGATTTTGGTTTACACCTACACATCTGGGATTGTGCCGGTTCCTTGTATTTTGCCGTCAAAGTTATGACACCATCGTTTTGACTTTTAGCAAGATTATTCAAAAACGCATGCATGTGCAGTTTTGAAACTTTGTATGGTTATTATTAGCATCAAGAAAGACCGAATACAGTTTTCAGCGAACTTATACCTTGTCTCATTTAAGCGCTGCGATGTTTTTTTGGGTTTTCATAAAACCGCGATAACTTGAAAGCTATAAATATTTTCTTAAATCTAATTGGGGCACTAAGGGGCACACATTAACCTATTGACCGCCAGAGTCATGTATAGATGACAAATCAAAATGTGCCCAGCACGCCACGGTCACGATTTGCTATCATGACTGTGGCGTGCTGGGCACATTTTGGTTTGTCATCTATACATGACTCTGGCGGTCAAAAGGTTAAGAGCTACTCGTGTATGTTTATTCTACAGGGGCACATGCAATGGTTTTAGAGATATACGATTCATCAAAACGTTACTCCAGCAGGAAATGCAATATCTCGAAAACCTGAAGGGGCACAGATTTTATTTTTGGGGGCACATTTTGGCACACAAATAAGCTCTATGGCCATGCATAATATTTCTCTCTCCGATCATTCGTTTAGAATCTTCCTGCTAGAAAAACGTTACCCCAGCAAGAATCGTTTTTTCCGTTTTTTTCCAAAACGACAGGGGGCACACATTTGTTATGTGGGGGCACATTTACAGCAAATAAAGCACAAATTATACGTTCTACTCATATAACTCTAGGAGACAGTTTCTTGCTGGGGTAACGTACACCTTTTAGCTATGAGAATTGTTACGCTACTCTGCAAGAAATAATCTCTAAATTTAAAAATTATTTTGACACGACTAAAATCTTTGACAATCGCGACTCACCGTGGTATTTTTTTTTTCTCTTTTGGCTACGCAACGTGGTACTTGTGTGCGCTACGCAATGAACTTGTTGAGATACGAAAGCGCGCGCAAGGAGGCAGCCTGGACGTGTTTTATATGGAAATTTTCATTTTTTGTTTGAAAAAAAAAATAAAAAAATAACCCATGTTGAGATTTATATGTGCAGGTTTTACTCAAGGGAGTCAAAAATTTCCTTATTTCTGCGATAGGACACGCTATTTTCGAGATATAAGCAAAAGAAAAAAAAATACAGTACTGTTTTTGCAAGTGAAGACGAGGCGTGGCCACGCCTCGTCTAAAAATAGTCAGAATAAGTTAAAATAAATTATTATAGTCAAAATTTTTGGTGAAAACCGGCAAACTAAGAATAGCAAAATTGTCATTTTCACTAAACTAATAATTCAGCGCAATCTTAGTGTTGTTAAACTAAAATGTAGTTAAGTTGTGTCACTTTAGTCTATTTCAGAATAGGAAATCGTCGTTTGACAGGAATAAACCAAATTTTAGTGATTTTAAGTTTAGTTTAGAGAATTTTGTACAACAGAATCGGCACCATTATTGTCAAGTAATAATGACTTACACTTCGTTAAATAAATATTTATCGTTCTTAGGCAAGGCATTGATCTTGTCTTGCTAGGATCTATGATTTCTGGCAATACGCAATTATTGTACGGCTGCAGAATGTTTATTTTGTCTTTTTTTGACACAATGGTATAAACGACCCATTGCTAAAACAATCAAAACAAAAATATAAAGTTATTCTACAATCTCTGGGGTGTAAGGGGGGGCACACAACATCCGGACTCCCCAAATGTCAATCCCTCCAATGTCACCTGCACGCGGTACACCCTGCCACTGTCAGACGAGGCGCTGGCGACCGACTGATGGCGGTATAACCATCCAAGAAGCCAACCTAAATCCTCCAGAGCGGTGGCGGGCAGCAGCGTCATCGCTGCGAAAGGATTGGTTCTGCGGTCACCAACCCGCATGCCCAGCGTGGTGACTACGGGCATTAATCCTCCCAAATGAAAAAGGTGCGAAAACAACGGCCCCTAGTTCCCGGTGGTCCCGCTATTCCTGGTCAAGATAGCGGTGACGGTAACGGCGGGACGGGGGGTGCAAAGAATCTCCGGGTTACGGCAGGCTACCAACGACGACTACATCTGTCTACGTATAATGGACGTTCGATGAGGCTGGACCATAACCTTGCCTCACTTGAGGTAGAGTTATGGCGCATTAACTGGCATATACTAGGGTTATCCGAAGTCTGAAGACAGGGGGAGGATACGATAACTCTGGAGTCAGGCCACCTACTCTACTTCCGCGAAGGTGATCAGCTCTCCCAAGGCGGTGTCGGCTTCCTGGTCAATAAGGAACTCACTAGCAGCGTTGTAGAAATCAGTAGTGTGTCGACACGGGTAGCGTACCTTGTACTAAAACTCAGGGACAGGTATTACCTGAAAGTGATACAGGTACATGCGCCGACTTCGACATGCTCTGACGACATAGGCGAGGCCATGTACCGAGGATGTTGCCAAGGCAATGCACAGTACGACTAAGGCCCACTACAACGTTTTATTTATTTATTTATTTATATATGCTTTATTGTACACCAAAAATTACATTTCAACTAAAAACATTTAACAATAAAAACATACAACGTTGTTATGGGGGACTAAAATGCCAAAGTGGGATTACAGGAACGCGGCGAATCGAAAGTCGGACCGTTCGGTGTGGAGCGCCGAAATCACAGGGGGCAAATGCTGGTCAACTTTTTAGAGTCACAGGGGCTCTTTTTGATGAATTCGTTCTTCGAAAAGAAACCCCAAAGGAAGTGGACCTGGCAGAGCCCCGACAACGTGATAAGGAACAAGATAGACTTTATCATGACGGATAAGAAGCACATATTTAGAGATATCTCTGTGATCAGTAGGTTTAATACCGGAAGCGATCACAGACTTGTCCGAGGCACTCTAAATATCAATTTCCGAGCTGAGAGAATCCGCATGATGAGGCCTACCCTCCGACCTACGCAGCTAAAAGCCGCGCTAGGATCCGAAAAGTTCCAACTGGAACTTCAAAATCGATTCGCCCTACTGGAAACCACTGGCACTGTTGACGAGAAGGCCGACGAGGTGGTCAAAGCACTGCGCGACGTGTCCCGCAGACTTTTCCCGTCGCAGCGGAAACGTAAAGTGTCCAAACTTTCCTTGGAGACTCTCGGACTTATGAGGGAAAGACGAGAGTTGCCATCCACGCAGCCGTCTTCGTCAGATAAGAGGGCCTTAAACTTAAAGATCAGGAAGCTGACGCGACGCAACCTTCGGTGCTCCAACACCCGCGACATTGAAGTCGCGATTGAGCAAAATCGAGGGTCGAAAGTGTTCGCTCAGCAACTATGGAGGTCCTATCTGACGAAACTTAAAACTGAGGATGCCAAAATCGTTACTTCAAGGTCCGAGATACTTGAGGAAGTCGAGAATTTTTATGGGCACCTATACTCAGCGCGGACGGCGAAGCCAGCAAGACAGTGCAGATGACCATCAAGCCGAATTAACGCGCCACTACACGGAGGACATCCCAGATGTCGACCAGTGCGAGATTAGGGCGGCTCTCGAGCAGCTAAAGAACAACAAGGCACCTGGAGATGTGCCCATTTGTGTACCATAATTTATTCTAATTTAGAGTGATTTCAAAAACGATATTATGTCTAATTAAATAAACGGATTTAAATAAAACTTGAGAATTCGATTTGTTATAGAGCATACTTTATATTGACATGATTTTTTAAATGTAATTATGCTTTATTCAAAACAAAAAAAAAAACGCGATGAAATTGCGAATAAATCTTAAAAATTGTCATAAGACTTATTTTTTTTTACTAATTAACGTTATTAAAAATCAATATTCTAGTACTAAATGTGTCAAGTAGATTATATGTCTGATGTTTTGTGTATTTTTTTTACTCAAATTTCTACATATTAGTGATAGAAATAGGAGTCTGAAATTGACCCTGCGCTAATTTTTAAGAAAACTAGTTGTGGGAGATTAATTACTACCAAGTAAACAAATAAAATTTTGTACATGTGCTACTAAAAGTGTCGAAATCTATTTTTTACATATATTCGTCAATGCGTATTTATAAAGATGAGATGAGAGGTAAATTAGGCGAGTAAAATCTTAGATATTCGCGCAAAAATGTAAAATGGCTCATAAACACAAGTAACCTTCTTTTGAAACATCAAAAAGAAGCTTATTTAATAGTGGTTGGAAGGAAGTTGAAGGTTTAAGTAGTGTAGATACGTAGTGCGGTCCAAGAGTTCTTAGCCTAACATAGAAGGACAGATGGAAATTAAACAATACTAATATTATTTTTCAATATACGCGCCCTTTATTGCAACACATTTTTCAGAACGTCTGGTTAATGCTTCTATGCCATTATAAAAATATGCTGAATCTTTACTATCAAAGTGGTCGTAAACAGCCTGTTTAATTTCTTCATCGTTGTTAATTTTTGTCCTCTCAAATCTGATTTTAATTTTGAAAACAAAAAATGCCTGAGGGGGCCAGGTCAGGGCTATAAGGGGGATGATTTATTTCTATGAAGCCGCATTCCTTAACTGTAGACTTTGAAATCGCAGCAGTGTGGACTGGAGAATTGTCGTGAAGCAATCGGACACCTCGAGTTATTTTCTCTCGTCTTTTTTCAATAATTTCCTGGCGTAACTGTCGTAGTAAGTCACTATAATAAGCTGCGTTTACAACCGTGTTACTTTCCTTGAAATCGATGAAAAGCATTCCCTCACAGTCCCAAAAAATTGTAGCCATGAGCCATGATTCTAAACGATTCGGGTGACCTTAGCTTTTTTTGGTGTCGGTTCTCCCTTTCTGTGCCATTCCATCGAGTCCCTTTTAGACGTCGGATTGTAGTGTTACGTAGATCGTAAAGTCTAGAAACATCGTGCTAACTCCATCTCAGAAAGGGACAACATTACGTAGATCGAAAAGTCTAGAAACGTCACGCTAATTCCATCTAAGGATGGGGCAGTGTTCGAAACTACTAGAAACGACACGCTAACGCCATCTGTTATCTAGTAGCAAGTACTACGAACAATTGTACATAGACGTCACCGCCATCTATTGTCGAATAGCGGGATTAAACTGTAAATAGATGTCTGTGGAGATTATTTGAAGCTTCTACGCTACTTATGAACTGTGGAAAAGTGTTGGATGTTCGCGAATGTTCTGCTCGGGATATAAATAGTGGATTGTCGGGCCGACGGGCAGTTCGATTTCGGAAGCGAGCGAATACGAATCAAGCGATACAGTACAAGCGAAACAAGTGATTCTGTTTGACGTTTTAATTATTGCGATGTTTGTGTTTAGTTAATTAAACTGTTTTGTGTGTTTCAATAATATTGGCATAAGGACGCTATAACATTTTTGAATCGCTCAAGTTTAGGTATCTGAGTCGGCACACAACAACATTACGGGCACGCACACACTGAAACCATTGTCTGCTCGATTTTAAACAGTACTTAACTAATCTTGATACTCGAAGGTATTATTTAGTTTAATTTACTAGCAGTGTTGAGTAAAATTAGTACCTAGTAAACTAACTTGACTTTCTGCATTTGGTGACAATTAATAAGTTTTATTACCATGATCATTATGATTTTTGGGATAACGTATAATTTGTCAATTCAAAAAAAAAAAAAAAAAAAAACGAGTTGTAACAAGAAAAAACTTTAATAATATTTTTCGATAATAAACAAATATAACGGATTGTGAGCGTAGACTATCGTTGAAAATATACAAGATATTCCCTAAAGAAAACTAAGCAAAAATTTTGTGACGCCCAAACCCTCACCTTTGAAATTGGAGCGCGTATTCAGAATGTTTAATACACAATAGGAAAATGTTTTCATTTTTGGATGAGGGCTGTTTTTGTAGTCTATTATGTATTTATAATTCGAAATGACTTAGACATTTTGGAGAAATGATGATTGACTACATGATTTTCAATTTATGTAAATAATGAAAGTTACGTTAAATATTTTGTCTTCCCCTTGTCCCTTGTCGACATTTCATCATAACAGCACATCCGCCATTTTAAATTAAAATAGTTTAAAAAAACTAAAAAACACGCTTCCATTGAAAACCAAACTAAAAAATACAAAATAATGGAAAAAAGCGTAGGTTTTTTAAGGTATTTATTTATTGACTAGCTTCTGCCAGCGGCTTCACCCGCGTGGATGTTGAAAACTTCACCATTTCAACCCCCCATTTCACCCTCTTAGGAATGGAATTTCAAAAAACCCTTTCGTAGTGGATACCTACTCCTCACAAAAAACACACCCTCCAAATTTCACGTCTCCACGACCAGCGGTTTAGGCTGTGCGTTGATATATCAGTCAGTCAGTCAGTCAGTCAGTCACTCAGGACTTTGAATTTTATATACCGGGTGACATTTTTTAACGTCTTGAAAAAAAATGGGGGTAATAGGTGAATGGAGTAGAAGCCTTTGGCATAGAAATTTTTGATATTTTTATTTTTGAATAACATGTAATGAAATTGATCTAGCAATAAATACTACACATTTAAAGTAACATTTTCATACTAGAACAACAAAAACAGAAACTTGAAAAAAAAACAAAAAAAAAAACCTATCGAAACTCAAATCACACGCACCCTACTCAATGCGCGTCATGTATCAATGATTTCGTAGCACGGTCCTACCCTTTGAAGCCGGCAGATAGGTGGCCTCATTGATCTTTCGCAGGCGCACGTGCCGCACATGCATCCCTTTCCGCCCGTGTCCCGCGCTCCTTTAGTCACCTACGATGAATCTGAAGGCCTTCCTGCCTTCTATTCTAGTTACACAACACACCATATGAAGGTCGAGACGGTAAAAAATGTCATCCGGTATACAGGGTTATTTGTAAAACACCGGCAACCTCTCAGGTCTATGTTATTAACATCATAATAAACAACTTTTGTTCTATGACTTTTAAAAATTCATCATATTTTAGTGCATCAGATTTTCATACAAAAATCGGCTGCCTGTAAATAAGTCAAGTTCAAGCGCCCCCGCCGCCCTAACCCCGCTCCCCTTGCTAATATACTATCGCTTTCTTTTGCTTCGCATAGACTCCGTAACATTTAGAGCGTTCAATTTAAATATTTTTATTTTTGTTTGAAAATCTGATGCACTAAAATATGATGAATTTTTAAAAGTCATAGAACAAAAGTTGTTGCTTATGATGTTAGTAACATAGTCCTGAGAGGTTGCCGGTGTTTTACAAATAACCCTGTATAGATAGATATCAGGCACCCCACGCTTTTTTTCCATTATTTTGTACTTTTTAGTTTGGTTTTCAATGGAAGCGTGTTTTTTAGTTTTTTTAAACTATTATTTATTTTCTATTTTTTAGGGTGTTTCGAATTTTGAGACGTATGTCAGCGTAGTTTGTGACGTATGTCGGCGTAGTTTGTGACGTATGTCAGCGTAGTTTGTGACGTATGTCAGCGTAGTTTGTGACGTATGTCAGCGTAGTTTGTGACGTATGTCAGCGTAGTTTGTGTCGTATGCAGCGTAGTTTGTGACGTATGTCAGCGTAGTTTTCGAAGACAGTTTTTTTGCTGTCCTGGTAACGCTGGCAAGGATAATGGCACAAATTTATGAAATTATTTCATTGTCATCGGTCCTTGACAGGTGTGCAAAGTTTGAATGAAATCTGGTCGTTTAAAGTGGGTCAAAATCGCGCTATAAGGAGCCGGTTACAAACATACAAGTGAAGCTAATATAAAGCGTGTAAAATCGATGATTTCATAATCCCTACCCCCAATATGGATAATAATCTTTTTATAAAAAAAACAATACCCGCCGTATTTGGATCAAATTTGGATGAAACATTCGTAATCACTATTCTAAAATTACCCAAAGTTGATAGATAGCTATCAACTTTGGGTAATTTTAGAATAAGTTTTATTACCATGATCATTATGATTTTTGGGATAACGTATAATTTGTCAATTCAAAAAAAAAAAAAAAAAAAAACGAGTTGTAACAAGAAAAAACTTTAATAATATTTTTCGATAATAAACAAATATAACGGATTGTGAGCGTAGACTATCGTTGAAAATAACCAAGATATTCCCTAAAGAAAACTAAGCAAAAATTTTGTGACGCCCAAACCCTCACCTTTGAAATTGGAGTGCGTATTCAGAATGTTTAATACACAATAGGAAAATGTTTTCATTTTTGGATGAGGGCTGTTTTTGTAGTCTATTATGTATTTATAATTCGAAATGACTTAGACATTTTGGAGAAATGATGATTAACTACATGATTTTCAATTTATGTAAATAATGAAAGTTACGTTAAATATTTTGACTACATACTAGCATAACCCCAAAATTGATACCCTTGTCGACATTTCATCATAACAGTACATCCGCCATTTTACAATAAAATAGTTTAAAAAAACTAAAAAACACGCTTCCATTGAAAACCAAACTAAAAAATACAAAATAATGGAAAAAAAGCCTGGCCTGTTAGTCTAGTGGTTAGTGGCCCTGACTGCTAAGACTGAGGTCGTGGGTTCGATTCCCACCCAGGACAAATGTTGTGTGATGAGCACAATCATTTGTTCTGTGTCTGGGTGTAATTTATCTATAATATGTATGTATTTAGAAATATATAAGTATGTTTATCAGTTGTCTGGTTGCCATAGTACAGGCTCTGCCTAGTTTGGGATCAGATAACGTTGTGTTGGTTGTCCTAACATAAAAAAATAAAAAATAAATTACTATTCTAAAATTACCCAAAGTTGATAGCTATGCCCACTTTTTATTTCAATAAATTAAAATATTCGTCGTTTTGAATTAAAAAGTTGTGCGGTCGGGGCATATCCCGTCAGGAAGTATGTTCCTTAGTCTTTTTTGAACCCGAATGTAATTTGTATGGAGTTTTCGGCTTCAGCACCTTCGAAAATCTTGAAAACGACACCCATGATGGAAACTTTGAAAATTTTCGCAACCGCCATTTTTTATTTTGACCTCACAATCGGCTTCAGCACCCTTGTTTACCCTTACCACAAGCTACATTAAAGAATTTCGTTCCAAAAATGGACGACACTTGCATAATTTAATCACCACATTGAAAACAGATGTTCATATAACTTTTTATTGAATAATCATCCGCCATCTTGAATTCTTGTAAATGAATACATATTCATAATCATCACTACCTCCATAATTCCCAAAATAATTTAAGTTATTTATTTCTAAACCAAGTTCTGGTAATAAGTTTGGTACTCATACTTTTGGCCCGAAAGGTATCAAAATTTTTCAACCACAGTATACAGCACGGCACTCACTTTATTATTATTTTGATCGTATTTATTTCGTACAAAAAAGCGATACGCCCGTGCTTCCTAGGGCGCGTCTGAGCGCGGAATGACAAGCCGCGAGTAGAAAATGTATGAAGAAATTTGAGAGCGTTCTTTATTTTTCTCATAAATAAAAAAGTTATGTATCTAATTACAAAATATGCAGGCAAAGCGTAGAAGATTATACTAGCCACAATTTCTTGTCATTTTGAAGTTAAAATATGCAGTTGATCTCACTATACAGGTACCTTTTCAGACCCCATTATTTTTCATTTTCTACGATTATTGCGGTGGGGAAAACGTATTTTTGTGAAAATATTGTATGGGACTATGCAATTTTTATGGTTCCATCATGGGGATGATTAAATTATCTTTAATTTAAACCATAATTGACCTCGCAATTGTGATTCCTCTTGATATATTTGGTACCGGAAAACCACCGATATTTGTAGAAGAATGTTATAGCGTCCTTAAATTAATTTATCCCGAACCCCAGCCCGTAACAGTAGTAAAGAATCATAGTTTCATCGCCCGTCACAATCGATTGAATAACTGCTTCCTGGTCATCGCGGCAAAGCTCTTAAAAATTCTTCACAACATTCAACACGTCGCTGCCTTTGGACTGCACTAAGAATCCGTGGCACCCACCTTGCACAAATTATTGTCATGTGTAAATGCTTGTGAAGAATTCTAAGAACACTTGTTTTTGAAAGTCCAGACCGTGCAGCAATTTCTTTTGTTTTTAATCTATGGTCACTTAGAACAATATCTTCTACAAATTGAATATTTTCTGGGGTCGTCACTGTGACAGGGCCTCCTTCACGTGGATCATCTTTTAATGATTCTCTACCCCAACGAAACAGCTTAGACCAGTTTTTTATTGTTGCATACAAAGGGCAAGAGTCACCATATACGACAGTCAATCTTTATTTTATTTGCGTTGGCATTAGACCTTCTTTAGTTAAAACCTTTATAACAGCGCGATATTCAATTTTATACATTTTGTGAAAATCACTCGACTGCATGTATGTAAATCGCTCTCAAAACTAAAGTACTTAATGGAACAAGTTGAAACTCAACACAGTGCATGTTGAGACTTGTACCTACTTTATGACGGAAAAACCAAATTATGTTCTGTTTATTTTCTATGTGAGGCTAACAACTCATGGACCGCTCTACGTATGTATGAGTCTAACAATAGTCTAAAACAGACTGTATACTGGCTTGACACAAACAATTTAAAAATAAATTTATGTGAAAGTAGAGTTATCCATTGAAGACAAGAACCTCTATTAATAACTCAAATATACACTATAATAAGGATACCATAGAAGAAGTTGAGACTATAACATCCCTGGGTTCTCGAAATAGATACAAAACTAAATTGGAAATGACATATTGGTACCTTATGTAAGAAAAAACGAGTAAGTCTGCATACTCTCTACACACCTTGTCATATTGTCATCATATTTTGGGGAAACTACTGAAAGAGAGACCGCCTTCAAGCTACAAAAAAAATGCATTTGAGCGATGTTTATACATAAGCCCACTGGTGGTTGTGAAACGTAATCTAAAAATTACAAAATATTAACATTGCCTAGTCTGTACATACATACTTAACTTTTAAGGGAACAGCCGCAGCAAGAAGGCGGCTGTCGGCGGCCTCAGCCGTTGCTAAACAGCCGACAACATAGCAATACAATTTGTATAATTTTTATATAATTTTTTACATTTTTTGTTTTCATTCTATTTATTTATTCTAGGTCACTTGTGGAGGTAAACGATATCAAAAAGCAGCGGGCGGTCGACTGGAGGAACTTGCCCCGGTTAAAATCGGAGCAAAGGGCACGGCTAGAAGAGCTGCGCGAAAGGAAAGAGGTCGGGTATTTTTTAATGCCCGATGCTCCGCCCAGCAAAAAGCGAAGGTAAGATAAACATTTAGGAACATTGAGGAAAATAATATGCTTTTCAGTCACAGATTTAATTATTTTTATATTTCCAGAAAAGTGTCGCCAGTTAGGGTGCCGTGCCCTTTAGCTCCGGGTACTCCGGAAGTGCCGCCTCCGCGCATTCTACAACCGTGGGAGCTGAGGAAGTTAGGTGTGTAAATTGTCTGCCGGATATCGCACCCATTATTGTCTAACCTAACGTATTTTATCCATTGGGTTAAATAACTAGAGATGCAAACCTCAACAAAATGTGTCAAAAAACTGTTACCACTATTTAAACGCGACGACGTAGCTTTGACACTACTAAACATTTAAAAGTACACATATATCTGTCTCACTCACACAAGTCGCAACAATAATACTGGCGCTTAGATAAGAAAAAGATCGCAATATAGACATGCAATGGCGGGATGGGGTTCCCTACCCATGCGAAATTTTACCCAACTTTTAAGCCAACGTTATTCGTTAAATTATTTTTAAAATATTTGAATTATGTATTTCTTATTGAATGTGCGTCAGAAGTTTATCTCTAATGAAAATAATTAAGACTTTTTTTTGGATATGTTTTATTTATTAAATAATAGTGAAATCATACTCCGCTATGTAACATTAGTTGTGTATATTATTGCCTTTTAGACTCTTTTTTTGTAAGTGAATAATTTGCTTTATTAGACGCTTGTCACATGCTCAAATTAGTGGGAAACAGAGGGGTACCGTGTGGTGCCGGACGAAAAGAATAGCATCACTCCATTTCTTCCCGTGGGTGTCGTAAGAGGCGACTACGGGACTTACTAGAGAATGGGCAGCAGCGTTCACTGTGCATTTTACCACCGTACTGCGATCGCCAATCCGCCTGCCAAGCGTGGCGATTATGGCAAAGCCCCCCAAATTGGGGGAGGCCTATGTCCAGCAGTGGACGTATTACGGCTGAAATGATGATGATGATAAACTAAAAACTCCCACAAATGTGGGAAACTAAAACTAAGTTTTTAGTGGTAACACTGAACCTAATTTACAAAATTTTACATTTTATTGCGTTTTTACTTTGATATAAACACTGAAACAATAAACTTACGTGTGGAAAGTAATTCCGGTTAATTTATTATGTTTTTTAGATCTTGAATCACACTCTTTCACAACGCATTTACTCAGTTTGGGGATATTTTGCTGTCACGTATCACTCGGTTGGCGTCACATAGAGCACTGAACTGACGTCAGCTACGCATAAGGCTGTGGCCTTATGTCCAGTAGCAACGCTTTGACGCGGTAATTGCTAATCTAGTGCGACATATATATCAATGATTTTATCACTTATCTTTCCAGCGCGAGACGGAACTGGGCCTTCGAGGGTAGTGCTAGGCGACGAAGATGCGGAGGTGGGTGCAGCCACGCCGCCTCCCGCTAAGTAAGTTTGAACTCAATCTCTGCCTTAAAGAATTTAAACACAAGTAACCTTCTTTTGAAACAACAAAAAGAAGCTTACTTAATAGTGGTCGGACGGAAGTGGTTGGAAGGTTATGTAGTGTAGATATGTATGAGTCTAACAATAGTCTAAATCAGAAGTAGAGTTATCCATTTAAGACAAGACCTCTATTATTAACAAAAATATACACTATAATAAAGATACCATAGAAGAAGTTCAGACTATAACATTCCTGGGTCTCGAAATAGATACAAAACTAATAGTACGAGATCCGGTTGCAGGATTAGTGCGCTCATCGGTTTATTGCTTAAAACCAAAATTTTATGAATATTTATAATTAGGAGAATAAACCGGATGACATTTTTTACCGTCTCGACCTTCATATGGTGTGTTGTGTAACTAGAATAGAAGGCAGGAAGGCCTTCAGATTCATCGTAGGTAACTAAAGGAGCGCGGGACACGGGCGGAAAGGGATGCATGTGCGGCTCGTGCGCCTGCGAAAGATCAATGAGGCCGCCTATCTGCCGGCTTCAAAGGGTAGGACCGTGCTACGAAATCATTGATACATGACGCGCATTGAGTAGGGTGCATGTGATTTGAGTTTCGATAGGTTTTTTTTTTTTTTTTCAAATTTCTGTTTTTGATGTTCTAGTATGAAAATGTGTGTGTGTGTGTGTGTGTGTTTGTTTATTTATTGCTAGATCAATTTCATTACATGAGATTCAAAAATAAAAATACCAAAAATTTCTATGCCAAAGGCTTCTACTCCGTTCACCTATTGCCCCCATTTTTTTTCAAGACGTTAAAAAATGTCACCCGGTATATATTTACCAGGTTGCCTATCAACTTTTGGCGGCCAGTATTTTTAGTTAAATTATTTTTAATTGGTTTTGGGAAAAAAAATCATTCACTTGTTTTTTAATAAAATAGAGTCTAGGGACGAAGTAGGTGGTACGAACGGGAATACACGTACATCATGGCAATTTATCTGTAGATTATAAAAAATCACGGTTGCCGTTGCGCACCTGGCCGCACCTCTTCGCAGCCAGGTGTAAACAGGTATGATTTCGATACATTTATACGTTCATAACGTTTATTTATTAATCATATTATATCAAATTGAAGCTATTTTTTTTTCTATTTATTATCATAATAGGTTGGGGAAAAAGTTTCTTCGCATTTTTTAAGAAAATTCAAAACATTTTTAATAAAGTTTATTTACATTTAACTAAAGTATGTAGGTACCATTTTGTTCGATAACTTTTTGCCATCTTGTAGATAGGGACATGATCCCATTGCTATAGAAATATTGGGACTTCTGGTCAAAATACCGCGACAAGTGGTTTTGGCAGTCCTCTCGTGATGTTAACCTGACAATGCCTAAAGAATTCTGAAGAGACCGAAACAGGTGGAAATCTGAAGGTGCAAGGTCAGGACTATACGGCGGATGCATTAACACCTCCCAGCCAAACTCTCTTAATTTTTGTTGGGTGGCTAAAGATGTGTGAGGTCTAGCGTTATCATGATGAAAAACCACACCCCTTCTGTTGATTAATTCCGGCCGCTTTTTCTCAACTTCTTGCTTTAATCTTATCAGTTGTTCGCAGTAGAGTTCAGAATCGATGGTCCTGCCTGGTGGTAACAGCTCATAATGAATAATGCCCTTCCAATCCCACCACACACACAGCATCACCTTGTTGCGAGTTAACCCGGGTTTCGCCACAGTCTGTGAAGCCTGACCGGCCTTTGACCACGGCCTTTTTCGCACGTTCTTGTCATACGTGATCCACTTTTCATCACCAGTTATCAGCTTCTTCAAAAATGGTTCGGTTTCATTACGTAGTAATAAAGAATCACAAATGAGTACACGGTTCATTAGGTTTCTTTCAGTGAGCTCGTGAGGTACCCAAATGTCGAGCTTTTTTGTGTACCCAGTTTTTTTCAAATGCGCCAAACCTGTTTTGTGGTCAATTTCCAGTTCTTCAGCTACGTCGTAATCGTAACTACTGGTATGCCGATCTTGCTCCACTTTTTCAAAAATGGCATCCATTTTATCCGTAATAGGGCGACCAGAGCGACGTGCATCTTTGACATCAAAATTTCCGGATTGAAAACGCTTAAACCAAATTTGTGCTACTCTCACAGACACTACACTAGGTCCATAAACATCGCAAATTTTTTTCGCGGCTTGCGTTGCTTTTTTACCTTTTTTGTAGTAAAATTTTAAAATGTATCGAATTTCTTCATTAGATTCACTCATCTTGACGGAACGAAAAACAAATGAAAATCACACATTTTCCTAATTTGTATTTGGAATTATGTTCTTTAAAATTTAAACTTTCAATGGTACCAAAACCAGCCAGATACAAATAGTATAGCCAAAGAGATTTTATTACAAGTTCATACATACTATAATGCGAAAAGACTTTTTCCCCAACCCTAATTAAATCCGCCCGCAAATAAGGGTTGCTGGCTGTTAAAAATGATAAATATTTTAGGTAGAGTGAAAGAGTGTTAGCGCGTAACATCATTTGTCAGACGAGGATAGCGATTGCCGGCTGTGCGACGCTTTTAAGCCATTGCGCATTCGTCGAGTGTTAGTGTTCTCAACCACCGGGGAGTAACAGAGACGACTTAACTCTTATTTAAAAATCTGAATCATCGGAGCTTTCAGTTACACTATCATCGGAGCGATCACTTTCATCGCCACAAACATCAGAATCGTCGCCAGTATGGGAAGATTTGTTCATGGAATCACATAGCATGCTCTTAACTTGCGTTGGAGTTGTCTCCCAGGAACCATGTTGGTTTTAGAAAACCATCTAATAGCAGCCAGCCATTATTTTCCGGGCTGAACTTGATACAGTCCGGTTCAGTGGCATTTAACCACATCGAATTAACAAAGATTGTCCGCAACAATACAAATTAGCTTCAATTTGATATATGATTAATAAATAAACGTTATGAACGTATATATGTATCGAAATCATGCCTGTTTACACCTGGCTCCGAAGAGGTGCGGCCAGGTGCGCAACGGCAACCGTGATTTTTTAGAATCTGCAGATAAATTGCCGTGATGTAGACGTTATTTTATTTAAAAAACAAATGAACGAAATGTTTTCCCAAAAATCAATTAAAAATAATTTAATTAAAAATACTGGCGGCCAAATTTTGATAGGCAACCTGGTAAGTATATATTCTCCTGATTATAAATATACATAAAAATTTGGTTTTCAGCAAAAAACCAATGAGCGCACTAATCTTGCAGCCGGATCTTAGACCATAAATTGGAAATGACATATTGATACCTTATGTAAGAAAACGAGTAAGTCTGCATACCCTGTACACACCTTGTCATATTGTCATGATATTTTGGGGAAATTACTGAAAGAGAGACCGCCTTCAAGCTACAAAAAAAAAAAAAAATGCATTCAAGCAATGTTTATACATAAGCCCACTGGTGGTTGTGAAACGTATTCTAAAAATTACAAAATATTAACATTGCCTAGTCTGTACATGCATGCTTAACTTTTAAGGGAACAGCCGCAGCAAGAAGGCGGCTGTCGGCGGCCTCAGCCGTTGCTAAACAGCCGACAACATAGCCATACAATGTGTATTTTATATAATTTTTACATTTTTTTTTTTCATTCTATTTATTTATTCTAGGTCACTTGTGGAGGTAAACGATATCAAAAAGCAGCGGGCAGTCGACTGGAGGAACTTGTCCCGGTTAAAATCGGAGCAAAGGGCACGGCTAGAACAGCTGCGCGAAAGGAAAGAGGTCGGGTATTTTTTAATGCCCGATGCTCCGCCCAGCAAAAAGCGAAGGTAAGGTAAACATTCAGGAACATTTAGGAAAATAATATGCTTTTCAGTCACAGATTTAATTATTTTTATATTTCCAGAAAAGTGTCGCCAGTTAGGGTGCCGTGCCCTTTAGCTCCGGGTACTCCGGAAGTGCCGCCCCCGCGCATTCTAAAACCGTGGAAGTTGAGGAAGTTAGGTGTGTAAATTGTCTGCCGGATATCGCACCCGTTATTGTCTAACCTAACGTATTTTATCACTTATCTTTCCAGCGCGAGACGGAACTGGGCCTTCGACGGTAGTGCTAGGCGACGAAGATGCAGAGGTGGGTGCAGCCACGCCGCCTGCCGCTAAGTAAGTTTGAACTCAATCTCTGCCTTAAAGAATTTAAACACAAGTAACCTTCTTTTTAAACATCAAAAAGAAGCTTACTTAATAGTGGTCGGACGGAAGTGGGTGGAAGGTTATGTAGTCTAGATATGTATGAGTCTAACAATAGTCTAAATCAGAAGTAGAGTTATCCATTTAAGACAAGAACCTCTATTATTAACTCAAATATCGACTCAACCGCCAAAAATTTTCCGCATTTTCCGGCCGACCGCGAAAATTATTTGACCACATCCGACTCCGATTATATCCAAATTCGTAATACATACATAAAGTTACACACACATGGTACACATACAGCCAAAAAGCTGAAATAAATGAGGTTTTTTTTTTTATTAATTTTGAGGGTAGATGTTAATTTTCTCATTTTAGGTAATAGAGTACCCCGTGGGGGTCCACCCTTTATGGCAGATTTTTTTCGTCATAATTTAATTTTGCATTCCAGCGGATAGCATAAACTTCATTTCGCAGAAAATCGTTTGGCATACACTCATTTATCATCAGGGATAGGAATAGGTAGTGCCTATTTGCCTAAACTTCGAAGAACAGAGACGAGACTTCCTTAGGACTAAATTTTTTCCGGGACATCTGTTCCGAAATTCGGGACAACACTTTTAAATATCATATATTAAAAAAATATGTTACTTAGAATAAGTAATTAGTCTATATTTACCTAAAGTTTGCGACTAGACATAACATTACATACATTTCTTACCGACGACCTCAGTGACCATATGGACATTGAGAGGGAGCGTAGGGCTCTGGCGGTCAGGGGTAATATGTTGGCACGAAGATTTGCTCGGTGTAATAACCAAGTAAAGATTACGCTTTTTAAAGCTTACTGTCAGAGTTTTTACACCAGTAATCTTTGGGTCAACTGTTCGAAAAGGTCGCTGGATGTCCTACGCGTCCAATATAATAATGTTTTTAGGATGCTGTTACGACTGCCTCGTTTTTGCAGTGCCTCAGAAATGTTTGCGGTGAACCATACTGATGGATTTCATGCCATCATTCGAAAAAAAACGGCCTCACTACTGAGCAGAATAAGAGGCAGTCATAATAGCATCCTGAAGGCTGTGGTGGCAGACACTTCCTCTGCCATAATAAGGCAATTTGTCAGAAGACTTATACCCTAGTGGCCATTTGCAATGTCCAGTTGCTGGGTGATCTTCTAATTATTATGTTTGTAGAATAAGTTACTAACAATAGTGTTTTAAGGAAAACTGTTACTAACAATTTATGGATCTTAGTTGTCCGAATTAAAATGATTTTATTATTTATTTATTTATAACATAATAAATAACATTCACAGTCGTTACAACCATAAAATTTTCTGTTTTTTTTTTGAGATCATTTTGTAAATGACTTGTTGATCTTAATACCTACTATGAATCACAATGTTTGTATAAGGAGCCGTACACGTTTCGAAGTAAATATCTTCTTTCTAGCTCACTCTCGGCTACGTTTATTGAGATTTCTAAAGTTCAAAAGTATAATTGAAAAAAAAGACATTTTGTCTTTAAAATAATAAAACGGTAATTTTTATAATTTTTGCATTCTCTATAGTAGGACGAATTTATCATTTCAAAAACAAACCGTATTTGTATTTTATCTTAATGAAATATATTTCTAAAGTATATTTAAAAATGTGCATGATATTATTATTATTTTTTTATCATGCACATTTTTTAATGTATTTAAAAGTGTTGTCCCGAATTTCGGGACAGATGTCCCGGAAAAAATTTAGTCCTAAGGAAGTCTCGTCTGTGTTCTTCGAAGTTTAGGCAAATAGGCACTACCTATTCCTATCACTGTTTATCATACATACACAACGCATAATTTTATAAGTAAGAATCATAATTAAGCATAAATTTTATATCCATAATAATGAAAAAGGAGAACCATCATATCGCAGAAAGTTCGCAGTCAGAATCGTCTCTAGGCATTATTTCATATCGATAGCCATTAAAAGGCAGAACTATCATATCTCAGAAACTTTAAAGTTAGAATCATCTTTTGGCATGCATTTCATATCCATAATAATTGAAACGCTCATCTATAACATTACAGAAAAATCATAGTTAGCACGCTGAACATAAAAATTGACAGTTGAGTCAAATCAGTGTTTGATTTAAGAAAAATAAGTTTGTTTTAAAAATCATTTAGTAAATTCAACAATTAAATAAATAAACAAAATATAATTATCTTAGGACAACCAACACACCATTATCTGGATCCCAAACTAGGCAGAGCCTGTACTATGGCAACCAGACAACTGATAAATATACTTATATATTTCTAAATACATACATATTATAGATAAATTACACCCAGACACAGAACAAATGATTGTGCTCATCACACAAACATTTGTCCTGGGTGGGAATCGAACCCACGACCTCAGTCTTAGCAGTCAGGGTCACTAACCACTAGACTAACAGGCAAGTCGAAATATTAGACACAAAAAGTAACAGTACGAGATCCGGCTGCAAGATTAGTGCGCTCATCGGTTTTTTGCTGAAAACCAAAATTTCCCTGTCAACTTTTGGCGGCCAGTATTTTTAGTTAAATTATTTTTAATTGATTTTTGGGAAAAAAATTAATTTACTTGTTTTTAAATAAAATAGCGTCTAGGGACGAAGTAGGTGGGACGAACGGGAATACACGTACATCACGGCAATTTATATGAAGATTCTAAAAAATCACGGTTGCCGTTGCGCATCTGGCCGCACCTCTTCGCAGCCAGGTGTAAACAGGTATGATTTCGATACATTTATACATTAATAACGTTTATTTATTAATCATATTATATCAAATTGAAGCTATTTTTTTTTCTATTTATTATCATATCAACTCTCTCGTCCTTCTTCCTACGGATACTGATGAAGTTAAAAGCATAATACTAAATTAAAAACAATCTAGCGCTACCGGTTGTGACGGAATTCCTACTTCAGTGTTAAAGCTAGGCGTAGATACTTTGGTTTGGCCCATAACTATGATTTGTAATCAGTGCATGGCAATGGGTGTTTTGCCTGAAGCTCTCAAGAAGGCTTTGATAGTCCCTATACACAAAGCGGGGGATAAAGACTGTGTCTCTAACTATAGGCCAATATCGATACTGCCCTCTTTATCTAAGGTACTTGAGAAGGTCATCAACAAAAGACTAACTTGTTACCTTGAATCTCAGAACCTGCTCTCATGCAATCAATTTGGTTTTAGGAAGGATAAATCAACTAATGACGCTATAACAAATCTTACTTCTACCATTGTCGATAATCTAGACAGAGGAAGGAAAACAATAGGCGTGTTTCTGGATCTAGCAAAGGCATTCGACAGACTCTGTTCCTCTGCTTCTTAAAAAAACTTGAACTTTTAGGAGTACGTGGAATAGCTCTAAAATTACTTACTGACTATATGTCTAATAGGATGCAATGTATCAGAATAAACGGTTTCATGAGTGACCTAGAATGTGTGACTTTCGGTGTACCACAAGGAAGTGTTATGGGTCCCACACTTTTTCTTAAATATGTAAATGAACTGTGTGATTTACATCTGACCCAAGACCGTGTCATAGCATATGCAGATGATACAGCCCTTTTATTTAGTGGGAAAACATGGGACGAGGCAAATGAACTGGCTAATGCAGGATTTAGACAGGTTTCGGAATGGCTACAGTCAAATCTTCTTACCTTAAACACACTTCAGACGAAATACATAGCTTTTAGCATAATTAAGAAAGAGTGGTCAGCCACCTCCAGGCATTATTCACATAAATTCTCATACATGTAATGTGCAGGGGAAATGTTCTTGCCATGATCTTTCAAAAACTTCCTCACTAAGGTACCTTGGATTAATCATTGACCAACATTTAAACTGGCAAGAACATGTCTCAACCCTTACCTCGCGAGTCAGGAAACTTATATATATATTTAAAAATACTTATACGTTGCTTTTGTCCGCCAAAACTAATATTATTGGTGTATCTTTCGTTGTGCCAGTCCATCACAACTTACGCTATTGCTGTGCTTCCAAGACCGTTCTTATTGGTTTGGAACGAGCGCAACGTGCCGTTCTTAAGGTAATGAGTTATAGAAGATTTATATACCCCACTTATTTGTTATACTCAGAATTATCTGTTCTTACAGTTAGACAATTATTCATTAGAGACATAATATTAATTCAACACAAGACAACACCAGACTATACGACAAAAAGAAGGCAAGATATTGTTTACTCCGTGCCTTATTGTAAAACATCATTTGCAAACAGATTTTCAAATTTTCTAGGACCATTCATGTATAATAAAATATCGAAGCACGTCCGAATTCGTAATTTTAACAGCCGCGCTTGTAAAACGGAAATTATTAAGTTTCTTAATTCACTAAATTATGATGATACAGAAAAAATGCTCCAAATTACTAGTTAATAAAATAAATCACCAAAATACATAACACATTTACATTACACATTTCACATTTACATTACACATTTACATTACACACACACTGATCAATTATTACAGATTTTAGGAAGATGAACTGCATAATTAAGACCTTATTTTAACTTTTAATCTAATTTCGAATTTTAATCTTATTTTGAATTTTAATCTAATTTTGAATTTTAATCCGATTTTAAATTTTAATTTGATTTAAAGGAGATCAACCACTTTCTATGGAGCTTTGGTACTCATGCCAAGTTCTTTGTACATTAACAAAATATATGTTATTAAAAACTTTATTATACCAATATTCCAACAGTTTTTGTTTGAATCTGGTAAGTAGTGGGGTTATCGAGATATCTTGGTTCGAATAATGGTAAAAAAAAAAACGAATATTTTCTGTAATAATATAGTGGTAAGGCATATTGAGGACAACCTGGTGCTATTTTACACATGCAAAACGTTTTTCAATGTGAATATAGCTTGAACTTGAATTTATTATGATCGCAGTTAATCGGTGACGGAGGTAGAATGAAGGCAAGAAAAAATGAGGTTTTGATTATGCTATGTCTAAATGAATGTGTCATAAAAAACACTAATAATTATTGTTAATAGTTTATTCATTCTCCATATCTTCCCTTACAAGTATGTCATCCAGGAATGTAGCTGGTGCATTTACATTTCGGTGCCGTGCCCATCCCAAAAACCAAACAACCGTCATGGTGTGGGCACAACAACCAACAGTTATTTTGCCAACAATACAGTTACAGTAATATGCTTTGATAAAATTGAATGGGTTATCTGTGGTATCTGTAGCTTGACCTAGCAAAATATAGACAAAATATATTTTCCCTGGATGATGCCTGGACTGTATTTTTGCTCTTATTAGCAGATCATTTGCGCCAAAACAGCTATCTTCTGTGATGCTCCCAATCCTCTCAATGTTCTCACAAATATCAATTCTATAGCTGCCATTTTGTCGAATGTGCTCGCCATAGTACGAGCGGGCCTGTTTAATTTGATATGTTCCCAATGCAAACAAAACAAGATTTGCCATTGTCAGCATTGGGAACATACTCAATTGAGGCAGGTCACCATTTATTGGTAAGAAAGCAGCTCGTCTTCTATTTACATTGTGATTTTCAATAAAATCTCCAAGTTGATTGGGAACATTAATTCTAGCTCTAATTTGGTTCAGGATTGCTGGTGCATCAGTCCGATCTGTTATTAGTTTATGAAACACATTAACTAATGCAGCAGCAATCCTGAAATCAGTCATGACATTTCTACAAGTATTATTGAAGTATGTTTGCCTAAGTAGCTTATAATCTCTTTTGAACTTGCCATTTATTACCTCAATAACCCATCTACATATTGTAACACATCGAGATTTGTTTGCTCGTATTGTTGGCAATTGTGTTTCCCCTTCTTGTAGAGATTCAGGCTTATGGGGTTCATAATGATAACTTATTAAATCATTCATAGCATCGCGAAAGCCACGGTCCAAAATAAATACATCCCCTTCTCTAAAATATCTCCTAATGGACCCATTTTCTTCTGCAAATAATTCTTTCATTATAGTTGCATCTGATATTCTAGCGGAATAAGGACCCCAAACATCTAGAATGTGTCCATTTGATGCAACAATCAAAAATGGCTTAACAAGATTTCTATATTTGTGAAGACTGTATGTCTTTTTCCGAAAATAATAATTAGAACTTTTTTGTATATAAACATAAGTTGCATCTGCAATGACAATAACTTTATTATTATTTTCATTACCAAATAATCCTTTTGGAATTAGGAGGTTCAAGATTTTCACGAGTTAAGCATTCTAACCCCAAGTGCTGTGATACAAATTCGCAGGATAAAATATCACGAGCTTTCTTTAAGTATCGTCTAATTGTAGTGACTGGCATTTGGAGCAAAGTGCCCAATCTTTCATTAGAGTCCCCTGTTCTTAACTTTAACAAATAAACACCTATCATTGTTTTTCCATTACGTGCAGTTCTTAATGAAGGACATTCATTGATTATTTGAAGTATTTCCTCTGAAGAATGACCAATCCAATAATGACATATATGAGGACTCCATGATTCAATGTTTTCAAAATCTAATTTAAAGGCACTCCGTAAATTACTAAGCAGGTTAAGCATGTCTTCAATTTGTTCTGAGGTGAATGTTATAATAAATTCATTCTGTTGTACAACCTCTTCCCAATTAAATAGCCTTACATGTTCGATACACACACGGACTGAGTTAGGCACATACAATTTAAAATCTGACAATAATCGTAGTCTCATTGGTTTTGGGACACGGAGTCTTTCTTCATTGATGCAGTTGGGATATATACAGTGTTCTGGAGTTGCAGCAGTACGTTTATAGTTTGGCAATGTTATAGTTACTGGTCTATCAGCAGCGGGCAATGTTATAGTTACTGGTCTATCAGCAGCGTCTGTTGTTATTGCTGGACTTACTGTTTCAATTTCAGGTTGCTGAATCTCCAACTGTTCAGAAGGTTGCGGCATAATATCAACTTGAGCAGATGATGAAGCACCACTTTCTTCCACATCTATTAATTGTCTAGCAACATCCACATTTGCATTGCGTTGCAGGTCTCTTCTAGTAGCAACCCAACATGCATAACATACACGCGGTTCTTCTGGGAGCTAAAATAAGAAAACAACATTTATGCATGTTATAAGCGGTTAACTACACTTAATAGATCAAAGAAACAACATAAAGGGAAGTGAAACAAGGTTAATTGAAATGGAGGTTCACAATTATTGAATTATATCAAACCTGTCGTGGAAAAATTCTTGCTGCTATCAATATTCTCTCAGGGGTATTTACTTGCAGAGTATTACTTCTTGTTCTTAATATGGACCGACCTCACGCTATACAAACTTGTTGGTGACCAAATTGTTGGTGAGACTGAGCAGACTCTGCTTCATTCAGACTTCTTTGCAGAGCATTCATGCATAAATTGCATACAAAGTCTTCATCCAAAAACTAAAAACAAATTCATAGTTATTACATAATTTATAATTATATACATATATATATTATTATTATTGATAGGCTAACACTTGACCTGATGGAAAGTGACAATGTGGTTGATGACTGAGCATGGTTGCCTAGAAGTAACCTATTCACTCTTGACTTAAATACTCCCCTGTTGGAGCTAGGGGTCATGAACCACAAAATTCAGCATGGATTTCACTCCATAACCTTATGCCCTTTGAATGTGTTCCCAAAACATTTTACTGTATATTGTACTTTATAAGATACACAAAGAACACAACATAATATAGAAAGTACTTGAAAAAATCTATTTAGGGACATAATATATGTCAGTTATAGGTATACATTACAACAATAAAAACATGGCACCTGGAACTTAATTACAAAAAAAAAAACAAAGGCACTTAATTACCTCTCGTTGAACCAGTGATGTAGTCGTTGAATAATTTCAGGCCCAATCTGTGCTATCATATAGCGTCGTTCTCGATGAGATGATATACCGCAGTTCAAACAGGAAGCTCCTTCCATATCTACGAATTAGATCGATAGATAACAATACAAAACTGGTAGAAACAGTTGATACTTATGTTTTTCTTGGATACCCAACATTTCGCACCCCTAGATCTAAAGGGAACTAACTCAAAATTCTTAATTTTTCAGTTATGCACACCTTCGAGTCTGTCATTTCAAAACCTATCGACCAATAAACCAGATTAAAAACTATTTTCAATATTCGACTCCAATTATTGGAAATAGTTTTGAATCTGGTTTATTGGTCGATAGGTATTGAAATGGGGTTCCCTCTATCTGGCAGAAACTTGATGAATTTTATTTGGCATAACACACTTGGCATAATCTTCTTTAAACGAATATTTGTAAGACATAAAAAATGTTTAGCATAATCATTGTTTGGCCGAATATTTATAAGTCCGACTTTACGTTGGCATACTCTTAAGATGGCAGAATTTTGTTAAGCATAATTACCTTAGGCAGAATTAACATTCCGCAGAATTTCGTTTAGCATAACATTTATTTAGAGCGACGATTATTTGGTACAATTTCACTTGGCATACTATGAAGATGGCAGAATTTCATTTAGAATAATTTTGTTAGGCATATTGTCATTTCTATAAAATTGCATTTAACCTTAAATTAAAATTAAAATAGTGTCTCAAAAAGTCAATATATGTTGTGCTACAAAAGTTATTGACGGAAACGAATCGCTGCAGAACCGACTCCACGTAGTCTTGTCTGCCCTACCCCTAGAGTGTAATTTAAGCCCGCGTAGGCGTGGAGGGGCGAGGCGGCTCGCGAGCTGAGGAGCAGGTGATTTTGACGGTCGCCGCCGTGGCTGAGGCTGCCCGGCCGGCCAGCAAGCCGAAGCTGCGGTGGTGAGCGTAAAACCATTTGCGACGATGAGCTCGCGTGGGACCGCCGGAGCCACGCAGTGCCGGAGCCGTGACAGAAAGCATGCATGCTGCATGTTGCATGCTCGCCTGCATGTTGTGAGCTTGCTTGCATGCTGCATGCATGGTGTATGCTTGTTTGCATGTCTGCATGCAGCGTGCTGAATATGATTTTTCTGTAATGTAATAGATGAGCGTTTAAATTATTAATGGATATGAAATGTATGCCAAAAGATGATTCTAACTGTAAAGTTTCTGAGATATTATAATTCTGCCTTTTAAGGACTATCGATATGAAATAATGCCAAAAGACGATTCTGACTGCGAACTTTCTGCGATATGACGGTTCTCCTTTTTCATTATTATGGATATAAAATTTATGCCTAAAGATGATTCTGACTTATAAAATTATGCGTTGTAAATGTATGATAAATGAGTGTATGCCAAACGATTTTCTGCGAAATGAAGTTTATGCTATCCGCTGTTATGCAAAATAATATTATGACGAAAAAAATTCTGCCATAAAGGGTGGACCCATTGAAATGACAGACTCGAAGGTGTGCATAACTGCAAAATTAAAAATGTTGAGTTAGTTTCCTTTAGATCTAGGGGTGCGATTTAATAATATCTATTTACCTACAAGAAATTCTTCACTTACCGGAATGAATATGTGGGTAACGGAGTAGTGATTATCGTTGTCCGTGAATAGCCGTAGTCTGTTTTTATTATTTCAAGTCCAGTCGTCAATAATCCAAATCGTAAGCACAATCGAAATCCGTAAAAACAAGCATAAAATCGTAATAATCGCATAAACAAGACAGAAGGTAGTTTTAACAAGCGTTCGCAAGTGACACTGACTGACAGTTCACAGACGGATGATTGTCAAAAAAAGGCACAGACAAAAAAGTGTCGCATTATAATATCGATTTTATTTATCGATCGTAGGTATATTAATAATAATAATAGCTTGTGGCGAGCTGTTGGGCAGTAGCGACCCCACGGACCCTATCTCCTGGGAGAATTCTTGTTCCTCATCTCTGGCTTACCTTTATTGGCCGGCTGGAGTGAACACTGATGAGGATCAGAGCTCCCGCCTCATTCTTGCCTTTATTGGCTGGCTTGAGTGGAGATTCGCAAGAGCAAACGTGCTCGGGGAAAGGAAGTATTCCAGTAAGTGCTCGTAGGGATCTTGACCATCTTCCGGGCTCTGGGATTGTTCTGAAAGCCGTGGAATACCTCTCCACTTCTCAAGCACCTCAGGAAGTGTTGCCCCCTTGTCGCTACGTCACTATGTGCTAGCGACGTTTCCCGGGGGCCCATTATTGAGTGTGCAAGTCACCCCCTGCCATTTTAGCCGTGTATACAAAACATTGATCAGGCAGGGGCCATAGTCCCTCCATAGTTGCGGTTACCAATCCACTATAGCCATCCAAACCTATAGCCTAATTTGCTTTGTTTCCATATTCTGTAATAGTTCTGCTCCAACCGGGGATTGTCTTTGGATGCACTTGCATAGTGCATACAGGGATAATCGTAGGTTGGTACCCCCTCATCATTTAAAATTGTCTAAGGGGCCTCTGCGAGTTGGCTTTGGCCCCTCGTACGCCTTCCAAAAGACCGGGATCCTAGAGTCCCGAGATATGTTAACATAAATAAAAATAATAATAATAATCCACAACTATCACACAACGCCATCTAGTCCCAAGCTAAGCAGAGCTTGTGTTATGGGTACTAGACAACTGATAAACATACTTATATATTTCTAAATACATACATATTATAGATAAATTACACCCAGACACAGAACAAATAATCGTGCTCATCACACAAACAGTTGTCCTGGGCGGGAATCGAACCCACGACCTCCGGCATAGCAGTCAGGGTCACTAACCACTAGACCAACAGGCCTGTCCAAATTATTAATGAATTAGCTTTTAAGTTGTGATCTGCCCACATATAAATACAATTATTTTTATTATTAATACATAATAAGAATTATTTCGTCAATGAGAACTAAATCCTTAGCTTTTTTTACATTTTTCCATATAAATCGATTATCAAAACATCGATTCACATTATTTCATGCATTCCTTTACACGTTATTTTTGGTTAACACAATTATTTACTTTAAAATCTATTTTTTTCTCTATCCCACTAGTTACAATTCCCAGTTTTGCTGATAATAATTTATAATTTGATGCTTGATATAATATTAAAAATTTTCGCATGTACAAACTAATTTTGAATTTTAATTTAATTTTATCTAATTCGGTTCAGCCAGACACTTTGTAAACAAATTTTGCATCTGAATATTTTGCATATACTATGACAACTTTAACATCTACCTACAAGTTTTTTACAAAATTAAGTGTACTGTGTGATAATGTCATGTTTTTTTTGTTGATTTACCTCTATTTCAAATTATGTTGCACCTACTTTGCTTTGTTAATAGTAAACTAAGTAAGATTCTGGGAAAATTGATTTTGCCACAAATCTGCTATAAACTGTACAATTACAGAGTAAGAGGAAATCTGTTCCACCGTAATACAGTTTATACTAGTACGGGGAACAGAGTGAATCAGTTCTGTGCCAATAACCATAATATGTACTTACAGAGATACTTCAGACAAGAATGTTACCTACCTGTACTACTTATGTGATACTTATTGAAATTGTGCTAGATTGTTTTTTACTTGGCAAATAAAGTTGTATTATTATTTTTTGTATATATGGTTGCCTTATTAAGTCCGCCCGCAAATAAGGGTTGCTGGCTGTTAAAATGATAAATATTTTAGGTAGAGTGAAAGAGTGTTAGCGCGTAATATCATTGACAGCCGGCTGTGCGACGCTTTTAAGCCATTGCGCATTCGTCGAGTGTTAGTGTTCTCAACCACCGGGGAGTAACAAAGACGACTTAACTCTTATTTAAAACTCTGAATCATCGGAGCTTTCAGTTACACTATCATCGGAGCGATCACTTTCATCGCCACAAATATCAGATTCGTCGCCAGTATGGGAAGATTTGTTCATGGAATCACATAGCATGCTCTCAACTTGCGTTGGAGTTGTCTCCCAGGAACCATGTTGGTTTTAGAAAACCATCTAATAGCAGCCAGCCATTATTTTCCGGGCTGAACTTGATACAGTCCGGTTCAGTGGCATTTAACCACATCGAATTAACAAAGATTATCCGCAACAATACAAATTAGCTTCAATTTGATATATGATTAATAAATAAACGTTATGAACGTATAAATGTATCGAAATCTTGCCTGTTTACACCTGGCTGCGAAGAGAGGTGCGCAACGGCAACCGTGATTTTTTAGAATCTGCAGATAAATTGCCGTGATGTAGACGTTATTTTATTTAAAAAACAAGTGAACGAAATTTTTTCCCAAAAATCAATTAAAAATAATTTAATTAAATATACTGGCGGCCAAATTTTGATAGGCAACCTGGTAAGTATATATTCTCATGATTAAAATATACATAAAAATTTGGTTTTCAGCAAAAAACCAATGAGCGCACTAATCTTGCAGCCGGATCTTAGACCATAAATTGGAAATGACATATTGATACCTTATGTAAGAAAACGAGTAAGTCTGCATACCCTGTACACACCTTGTCATATTGTCATGATATTTTGGGGAAATTACTGAAAGAGAGACCGCCTTCAAGCTACAAAAAAAATGCATTCAAGCAATTTTTATACATAAGCCCACTGGTGGTTGTGAAACGTATTCTAAAAATTACAAAATATTAACATTGCCTAGTCTGTACATGCACACTTAACTTTTAAGGGAACAGCCGCAGCAAGAAGGCGGCTGTCGGCGGCCTCAGCCGTTGCTAAACAGCCGACAACATAGCAATACAATGTGTATTTTATATAATTTTTACATTTTTTTTTTTCATTCTATTTATTTATTCTAGGTCACTTGTGGAGGTAAACGATATCAAAAAGCAGCGGGCAGTCGACTGGAGGAACTTGTCCCGGTTAAAATCGGAGCAAAGGGCACGGCTAGAACAGCTGCGCGAAAGGAAAGAGGTCGGGTATTTTTTAATGCCCGATGCTCCGCCCAGCAAAAAGCGAAGGTAAGGTAAACATTCAGGAACATTTAGGAAAATAATATGCTTTTCAGTCACAGATTTAATTATTTTTATATTTCCAGAAAAGTGTCGCCAGTTAGGGTGCCGTGCCCTTTAGCTCCGGGTACTCCGGAAGTGCCGCCCCCGCGCATTCTAAAACCGTGGAAGTTGAGGAAGTTAGGTGTGTAAATTGTCTGCCGGATATCGCACCCGTTATTGTCTAACCTAACGTATTTTATCACTTATCTTTCCAGCGCGAGACGGAACTGGGCCTTCGACGGTAGTGCTAGGCGACGAAGATGCAGAGGTGGGTGCAGCCACGCCGCCTGCCGCTAAGTAAGTTTGAACTCAATCTCTGCCTTAAAGAATTTAAACACAAGTAACCTTCTTTTGAAACATCAAAAAGAAGCTTACTTAATAGTGGTCGGACGGAAGTGGGTGGAAGGTTATGTAGTGTAGATATGTATGAGTCTAACAATAGTTTAAATCAGACTGTATACTGGCTTGACACAAACAATTTAAAAATAAATTTGTGTGAAAGTAGAGTTATCCATTTAAGAGCCCGTGCACATAATTCACTCGCTCGAGTTTAGGTAAATTCCTGCTATGCTATGTTTGTGTGCACCGTTTACGCACACATGCCTAAAGATCGAGCGTAGTGATCGCTTAAAAAGTGTTGATCCTTTCGATATTTTTCTTTTAAGTAATTACACGTACTGTCAAGAAATAAAAGTCTGGATGAAATGTTTATGTACATTTATTTAGTGTAGTAAAAATGGTTCAATTTGGTGTCAAAAGCATGTGTAGGTACAATTAGATAGATAGATTAGATAATATTGAGGTACGCGTTTTATATAAAAACGAGTATTTTCCATAATTTTGGAATTAATATTTTCTTCATCGATGTCATTCCTGGATGAACTTAGAAACTACAAACAAAATGGAAGATTCTTATTGGAACTGGGCCCCATATTTCAAAAATTGTATTTAAATTAAAAAAAAAGAATTGCATAAGCGAATTCGATTGGAATAAAAGATGAGGTTTTAGAAAATACAAAACATTTAGAGGGCTTAGAAGTGACCATACATATCAACCTGCTGCCACCTTTATTTTTTTTTTCAAAATCATAGCGCACGATGAAAGTTGTATGTATGGGTAGAGAACACATAGATGAACAAAAAATGTTCACTAACACAGTACCCGTAAGTGTCACGTTACCAAGATATTTGAAGGTAAACATTGACATCAGTACAACGACAATCATTAAAAATATACATATTACGTGTCTATAGACGTCAGGTTGTATCCAAATAATCGTTCCCATGTTGATTATTATTATTACTGTTTATTGGAATAAAAGAGGTACATTACATACTGCTAAGAGCACGAGAAAACTGCTGCTATAATTCATTATTTGTCTACTAAAACGCATCGCTTCGCAATGAAACGCTATATTATGTCAAAGAATATCGCGTGCGCGTGTTAGCTTGTCTTTCATCCTACTACCGCATTATGAAATGAACACTAAGTGTTAAGCAGGTAATACATATCTAACTAGCTTCAATACTTACCTACTTAAAAATGTTTTCAGGCTTAGTAATAATTGCAACCAACGCGACACGACAATTTACAAACGGAAATGGAAGTTAAATACAACGACGATTTCATAGATAACGACCTAGTAAAAAAAACAAGAGTTCATGGTGTAATTGTAATCTATATACATATAAAACAAAGTCGGGTTTGTTATAACACTTATAACTCGAGAACTGCAAGACTAACTTTCATGGTTTTTGATTTGTTAGATTTGTCTCTCCTGTGTTTGTTAATTAAAATGTTGTGTCTCTCAGTGGCATTGAGCGAGTTTTTCGTGGATCGACTATTTCGGGTAAAAGGCATGTATTATAGAAATCAATAAGCCTGTTTTCCATCTTATTCTTCCAAAAAATATCATCCCTATATATTTTTTCTATTTTCAGCGGCTGCTCAGGCCCTGTCCATACAGCAAAAAGGCACAAATTTTGCTTTGTGATGTGGAGTTGGCCTTGTACTTGGTACCACCAGTCGTGATTTTTATTTATGATTATTTTACCATTTTGCATTTTCCAAAATTTAATTTTTTTGGCTTTTATAGCGTCATCCGGATACATCCCAAAGGCTGAGATGGGGCATTTTAATTCAACGATGCCGTTTTCAAACAATGCATCTGGTGTTGCACCCAAGAAAAAGTGATTATCGTCGATAAACAGACCGCATTTTTCAAAAATAAGGTTTTCTTGTTTTGCTAGTTGAAGCAATGCATTTTGCTCGTTAGATTTGCCATGTTGAATGGCTGCGACGTGATCAATCGAATATTTATACAGCAAATTTTTTACCAGACCTGCAGAACTGATGTTACTCCTACGCTTGCAGACTTTACTAAAATTTGATGCCGTCAAAAGACATCTTCTTAGCTCCAGCCACAAGGAGCTTTCTGCCTGTAATATGGTATCCCGTTCAATTTCGTGCCTGTTTTCTATCTGGGATTTGAGGTTTTGCAGAAACAACGTCTTGGCCGGTAAAAACTGTTCTTCTGACATGTCCGGCCTTTGGCACGAATCGCCGTAATCAATTTTGCTATTCTTGAACATTAATCTGCATCTAAGTTTGGTTTTATCTGTTTTGCTTCGGTTGGTCTGGCACTTTTGCACCTCAAATTTTTTTGTTGCTGTTGATGGACTGCTGTTAAAAATTGTTTTATAAAATTGACTTATTGGTTTCCCAGTATTGAAAGCAACAACTGCTGCATAGCACCTCAAGGCATATGAATTTTTTAAAGAATAATTGATGCGTTTGCCACCCACGTATTTAGCAACTATTGAATTAAATTGTTCAGCTCTATTATTATTAAAGTTGTGTAATAAGCTTCGCGCATTGAATGCCAAAGTAGATGCAATTGCATTTAGTTTTTGCATTAATACTTTGACGGCAGGCACAAGGTTCATTCCTGACTTTCTCTCATCGCCACAATAGTATCCTTCACACTGAGAGTGATCTCCAAATATATGTTTGGGACTGTTTACAATATCTTTTTGAAGATATTTAATTTTTTCCGTTATTGGAAAATTCTGAGCCATTCTGAACCTGACTGCTGCTTTTACTGCGATACGTAATCGTTTGACACGTTCTGTATTCAGAAGTTTACGCTGATTCAACGGAACTGACGTATCTTTAATTAAACTTAAAATTTTGCCGTTATAGTTCCGCATCAAGTGATTTGAACACTCTATTTTCTCCACTATAACATTGGGATACGGCCTACTTTCCAAAATATTTTTAAAAGTACTTGAGTCACCATCTGCAATAAGTGTTGCGTAAACCAAATTGTGTTTTTCAACGGAGTTTTTAAATCCCTCAACGATGACTGCTTTCTCCATACTTGTGGAAGAGCCTGCGTGGTTTGCATTGCACTGGTGTTCGGGCGGTGTTATATTTTTGTGTGCTGCACGAGAACATATGATGCAATATTTATTCTTAATGCCAACGTGTAATATTTTGCCTGTATTTATTCCTATTATCGCTCCCACACCTGTTGCGGAAGAAAAGTTTGTTTTGTAGGATCGCTTACCCCAAGCACCATCAGCTGTTACCGGTATTGATGGTATACCTGAAGGACTCACGCTACCTCTTTCCAAAGCTATAGAAGCTTCATCTTTACCGGCTTGAACCATAGTAGATTCAGCTGTAATCTTCCACCAGTTAAATAGGTTATCGTGACATTTCTGGTAGGTCGATTTACTAATGAGTGGCAAATTCATGGAAGCTGCTAGCTCGTTCAAGTTCGCCCGGCCGCAACCTATACTAATTATTCCAGAAACAGCACTATGGTTAACGTCCAACCCAGTTGTTGTTTCCTCACATGTATTTATCGTAAATCGACTGTTACACATAGAACATTTTAAATAAATTCTTGATGAAAACGAATGCATTTTTTCTTCACTGATTATAAGATTAGATAGTTTACATCCAAACATATTATTATGGTTTGATATGGTTATCAGTTGGTCAAAAAAATATTTGAAATCTACTATTCTTCGACCTTTAATAGGTATAGATGAATCTGGTGATTCCTGAAACAAGATTGGTTCTGACTCATGTTGTTTTTATAACAGTTATGTAATTCTTTGTTATATATATTTAATAAATACAAAGCAAAATCATACCTTATCTGATTCAATTAAAAAGTCATCGCCTGAATATAAATCCATGTGTGAGTTTTCTTGATTTCTATCAATATTTTCTTTGTTCTGGAACAAATCGTTTATCTTTTAATACAAAATACTAGGTTTTTTTTTTATACCGACGAATGTCGTTGTGAGAGCTAAGAATATCTTCCAAATTTCATCGATTTAGTGCCAATAGTCTCCGATAACCGAAAAGAACTTAATTACAAGGGTATCCATTTTTACATTTTGACCAAGAAACCATTCAGACATTATAGAAAGCATAATAATTTTCTTACCATGTCTGATTGTGCTTCTTCATCATTTGGAGCTATGGAATTTTTTGAAGTTTTTTCTAACTTAGAATCATTATTATCGTTCTTATTCTGAAAGTATAAAAAGTTAAAATTATGTAGGTATATGCATTATGAATATTAAAAATTGATAATTTATTCATATAAGACAAGGGCGATAATTACCACTGGATCAAGCTGGTATGACTCGTCAACATTACCAGTAAGTGCTGAATTTTTGGAACTTCCACTATCATCGATTTCCTAAAATTAGCAACAATAAAAATTAGAACATACTCGTTAACGCTTCTTTATTCACTTCTAGCGATGATCGAAAGTAAAACCTTACACGTTCTTGAAGTGGAGCCGTAGCAATCTGGTTAAATTTATGTTCTGCAAGAATTTGTCTGATACGTGTCAATCCCACGTTTCGTCGTTTTTTTTTAGTAATGCACTGGTAATGTGCTCCTGTCTTTCGACCCATTATCTATAACAAATATATACATTAACAAATATATACCCGTAACTTAAAGGCGTTGTTGGGCTCAATCAAAAAAAAATTAAATCGATTGATTTGTTCAAATTTGATAAACCATTAAAATATAAAGTATAGGGGGTAAGTGGGTCGATGAAACCCCCTTCGAAACAAAGTTCCTAACGTTTTTCTTTTTTCAACTCCGTATTTAACGTTGTTTATTCGGTATTTGAAACATTCAAACTTTATTCTGACCCCAATATGAGCTTAAGCGTCTTCGAAAACCATGAAAACGACACCTATAACAAAATTTGCAATATTTTGCAGCCGCCATCTTGGATTTTTATTTTGACATTACCATCGACTTCAGCACCCTCGGAAACTGTGAAATCGACACCTCTGACAAAAATTTGTTTTTTTTTGCGCCGCCATCTTGGATTTTTATTTTGACATTCCATCGACTTCAGCACCCTTGGAAACTATGAAAACGACACCTCTGACAGAAACTTTGAATTTTTTTGCAGCCGCCATCTTGAATTTTTATTTTGACATTACCATCGACTTCAGTACCCTTGGAAACTATGAAAACGACACCTCTGACAGAAAATTTGATTTTTTTTGTAGCCGCCATCTTGGATTTTTATTTTGGCCGCACTACTGGCTTCACCACCTTCAGAAACCAGAAAAGCTATTTCTACTATAACATAAGAGATTTTTTTTAAATTTTTCGTTACAAGACGATTTCTATAAAATTTATTATGTGACGATTTCTACAAGCTTACTTATATTGCAAGCTGCGTCAAAACACTTCGTTCCAAAAATAAATGTAACACAATTTAAATATGTATATCTAGCGGATCCGGTAGTCAGACGTATCCCATGTCCCATGTCCAAAAATCGAAGCACGATCCAGGTAACCCAAAAATTATTTTTAAAAAATCGTCAAAGTCGGTCAAGCCGATTAGGATGACAAGATTTATGAACACTCGCACACTGGTATTTTATAAAACATGAACATTTTGCAAACAAGCAAATAATAGTTTAAAAAAACTAAAAAACACGCTTCCATTGAAAACCAAACTAAAAAGTACAAAATAATGGAAAAAAAGCGTGGGCTGCTTTTTAAGGTATTTTTTATTTATATCAGGCATACTTTTTAGTTTCGTTTTCAATGGAAGCGTGTTTTAGAGTTTTTTTAAACTATTATTTTCAATTTTTTAGGGTGTTCCGAATTTTGAGACGTATGTCAGCGTAGTTTGTGACGTATGTCAGCGTAGTTTGTGACGTATGTCAGCGTAGTTTGTGTCTTATGTCAGCGTAATTTGTGACGTATGTCAGCGTAGTTTATGTCTTATGTCAGCGTAGTTTGTGACGTATGTCAGCGTAGTTTTCAAAGACAGTTTTTTTGCTGTCCTGGTAACCCTGGCAAGAATAATGGCACAAAGTCCTTGACAGGTGTGCAAAGTTTGAATGAAATCTGGTCGTTTAAAGTGGGTCAAAATCGCGCTATAAGGAGTCGATTACAAACAAACATACAAACATACCAACATACAAACATACATACAAACATACAAGTGAAGCTAATATAAACCGTGTAAAAATAAACAAGCGTACTTAAAATAAAATTTAATACTTACCGAACCAAAATGTAGTAGTCAGCGTACAATTTTTAGAAAATGTTTACGTAGATCACGTGGGCTCATGCGGTTCAAAGTGATACGTCCTCTCGCTGGGAAGGCCCGGTCGTTACTGACGAGATTGGTTTTACGCGATCGATTATATAGTTCACTTTGACTTTTATTTAACAAATTAAGTTTTTGTTTATTAATAAAATAAAATTTTGATTCAATTCAATGATTAACTTAAGATTAATATGTAATTTTTAAAATTTCATAAAAGTGTTTTTAATGTATAGAAAAAAATTGTTATTTATCTAGAAGTTTCCCAAAAATTACGTTATTTCAACATTTTTTTTCTGCTTTATTTTGTATTCAAATCAAAAAAGTGGTTCCACCACGTCCAAGTTGGCTATTTAATAATGTTATTTATATTTTTTTAATTTATAGAATCCTTTGTAGTTTTTCGTAAAACGAAGCCAAACATCACTCGTTCGCTACTTTTCGAAAAAGGGGTTGTGGGTATTGTTGAGTTATTTATATTCTGTAAGTCTTTTTAAAAATCCCTTTCAGCCACGTACAAGATTAAGACCTCGTCTCTTATAGTATTAAATAAAATAAAAAATATTCTTCTTCCCTACCTCACAACGAGTGATCAAAAATGGCCAAAATGCGTTAAATTCGTGCACGGAGCCTTAAGACAAGAACCTCTATTATTAACTCAAATATACACTATAATAAAGTTACCATAGAAGAAGTTCAGACTATAACATTCCTGGGTCTCGAAATAGATACAAAACTAATAGTACGAGATCCGGCTGCAGGATTAGTGCGCTCATCGGTTTTTTGCTTAAAACCAAAATTTTATGAATATTTATAATTAGGAGAATATATATTTACCAGGTTGCCTATCAACTTTTGGCGGCCAGTATTTTTAGTTAAATTATTTTTAATTGATTTTTGGGAAAAAAAAATCGTTCACTTGTTTTTGAATAAAATAGCGTCTAGGAACGAAGTAGGTGGGACGAACGGGAATACACGTACATCACGGCAATTTATATGAAGATTCTAAAAAATCACGGTTGCCGTTGCGCACACGGAATAAAGAAGTCGACAGCGCGTAGTGTTCCACACGCGCCTTAAAGAGATGTCAGCAGTACTGAAGGGGTCTGCTAGGACTGATGCCTGCCAGGGTCGCGAGATTGTTCGAAAGAGATACTGTGGCCTTGGCATAGGCAACTGAAGGAACACGGGTGGCTTTTATTCAGTAAAAGTCTGACACAACCTTCCGCTCTGCCCAGCGCGGAGATGTCATATGACGATTTCCCCCCCACAAAAAAGAAATGGGTATACCCACGGAATAAAGAAAACTAGAGGAAGTGCCCCTCAGATATCGCGCGCGTGTCAACATTTAGCGCAGTTGCGCAGCATTTAGCTTATTCGCCGTCAGATACTTGTCGCGATTGGTTGTCGCAGAAATACGCGAAATATTACAAATTATGTCTTGTTGTGCGGTTTTGACCTGCAAAAACGAAAGCAGAAAAAAAAATGTATCTTTTGGAGGTGTATCCTATCATCAGTAAGCACTAAACTTTGTTAATTTTTAATATAATTGATTTTAATTGCAATACCACATGTTATGACTTCAATGCAAACTATAAACAACCTTATATTCATTGACACAAAGTCTTAAGGCACGTAGTCGTCATCTGGAAAATCATAACCAAAATTCTAGTAACTTCGACGCTACTCGATTAGGGATGGGACACATCCGTAAAGTAGGTCGGTATCGATAATTTTGTCTGATTTTAGTAAGGAATCAATAGCTCACATGGCTGGTTATAAAATAAGACAGTGATTAAAAAAAATTAAGTGTGATATTTGCGTTAGTGCTTTAGTAACAGAAAAAAAACAATCATTACATAGATTTATTATAGCTAAGGATAGAGGGGGATTATTATACCCATCAGAATCTGTGATTAAGATAATGTCAGATGTCCGAAATATGTTTAAAAGACGGTCACATATTCAATAAAGATTATATCATGGCTAAAATAATGCGCCAGTTTATTGGGTCATCGATATTCCAAAACATAAGCTATCATCAATTAGGGGAATTTCTTACGTCTAATCATATTACTGACTTATGAAAGCTATCACGGCAAAATATTAGGTTGGGGAAAAAGTCTTTTCGCATTATAATATGTATGAACTTGTAATAAAATCTCTTTGGCTATACTATTTGTATCTGGCTGGTTTTGGTATCATTGAAAGTTTAAATTTTAAAGAACATAAAATTAGGAAAATGTGTGATTTTCATTTGTTTTTCGTACCGTCAAGATGAGTGAATCTAATGAAGAAATTCGATACATTTTAAAATTTTACTACAAAAAAGGTAAAAATGCAACGCAAGCCGCGAAAAAAATTTGCGATGTTTATGGACCTAGTGTAGTGTCTGTGAGAGTAGCACAAATTTGGTTTAAGCGTTTTCAGTCCGGAAATTTTGATGTCAAAGATGCACGTCGCTCTGGTCGTCCTATTGCGGATAAAATGGATGCCATTTTTGAAAAAGTGGAGCAAGATCGGCATACCAGTAGTTACGACGTAGCTGAAGAACTGGAAATTGACCACAAAACAGTTTTGGCGCATTTGAAGAAAACTGGGTACACAAAAAAGCTCGACATTTGGGTACCTCACGAGCTCACTGAAAGAAACCTAATGAACCGTGTACTCATTTGTGATTCTTTATTACGACGTAATGAAACCGAACCATTTTTGAAGAAGCTGATAACTGGTGATGAAAAGTGGATCACGTATGACAAGAACGTGCGAAAAAGGTCGTGGTCAAAGGCCGGTCAGGCTTCACAGACTGTGGCGAAACCCGGGTTAACTCGCAACAAGGTGATGCTGTGTGTGTGGTGGGATTGGAAGGGCATTATTTATCTATAATATGTATGTATTTAGAAATATAAGTATGTTTATCAGTTGTCTAGTACCCATAACACAAGCTCTGCTTAGCTTGGCACTAGATGGCGTTGTGTGATAGTTGTGGAATATTATTATTATTCATTATGAGCTGTTACCACCAGGTAGGACCATCGATTCTGAACTCTACTGCGAACAACTGATGAGATTAAAGCAAGAAGTTGAGAAAAAGCGGCCGGAATTAATCAACAGAAGGGGTGTGGTTTTTCATCATGATAACGCTAGACCTCACACATCTTTAGCCACCCAACAAAAATTAAGAGAGTTTGGCTGGGAGGTGTTAATGCATCCGCCGTATAGTCCTGACCTTGCACCTTCAAATTTCCACCTGTTTCGGTCTCTTCAGAATTCTTTAGGCAGTGTCAGGTTAACATCACGAGAGGACTGCCAAAACCACTTGTCGCGGTATTTTGACCAGAAGTCCCAAAATTTCTATAGCAATGGGATCATGTCCCTACCTACAAAATGGCAAAAAGTTATCGAACAAAATGGTACCTACATACGTTAGTTAAATGTAAATAAACTTTATCAAAAAATGTTTTGAATTTTCTTAAAAAATGCGAAGAAACTTTTTCCCCAACCTATTATATTAATATACGATTTCATCACCTATTAAAATTAAACATAAAATTATCAAAACGGTAATTAAATAAATATGTGTTATTTCAAGGTCAGTAAATATTTTTAGTACTATCTGTTATCATTTCATTTATCGTTAGCTTCTGTCAGCGGTTTCGCCCTCGTACCTGATTTTATGAAAATAACATTACCCCCCTATATACAAACATACAAATACCTCTTTTACATTGATATTTTAACGATTATCAACCTTTTCCGTTATTAAACATTTGTATGATTTTAACAAATTATTACATTGCTCACCCGAATAAATTACGTAACGTCAATATTAAAATATCGATATATGTCTACATCTCAAAATTTTTTTTTGGTACTTACTAAAAGCGATTACAAGTGCATGTGAATATGACATCTATTTCAAAGGAGCTAGCGTTCTGAATCGAATGAATTGGTTACAGCGGTATCTAGCATTGAGTTGCTGAACTCGTTGTAAATTTGTCTATCTAAAGTTTTTAAACGAAAAACGTCTTTATTGTGTGTGTCATGTCAAATAATAACAACTTTCATGCGTTGTAATACGACTTATTTTTGAAAGCAATACGAAGATGATTTGTAAAAGTTGCGTGTGTAATTTGTAGCCTATCATATCACTGTTTTTTATGTGTGTAATGGACAATTTGATATGCAAATGTGTGAGTTTGGCGACACTGGTTCTCGTGCTTAGCCAGTGTAGGGGCACTTCTCTGTATTCTTTGTTCTGTGGTTGAGCACCTGGCCGCACCTCTTCGCAGCCAGGTGTTAACAGGTATGATTTCGATAACAAAACGTTACGTACATAACATTACGTTTCATAACGTTTATTTATTAATAATATATCAAATTGAAGCTAATTTATATTGTTGCGGACAATCTTTGTTAATTCGATGTGGTTAAATGCCACTGAACCGGACTGTGAAGTTCAGCCCGGAAAATATTGGCTGGCTGCTATTAGATGGTTTTCTAAAACCAACATGGTTCCTGGGAGACAACTCCAACGCAAGTTAAGAGCATGCTATGTGATTCCATGAAAAAATCTTCCCATACTGGCGACGATTCTGATATTTGTGGCGATGAAAGTGATCGTGAAGTGGTCGACTGGAAGAACATGTCCCGGTTAACATCGGAGCAAAGGGCAAGGCTCGAAGAGCTGCGCGAAAGTAAAGAGGTAGGGTATTTTTTAATGCCCGATGCTCCTCCTAGCAAAAAGCGAAAGTAAGGTAAATATTTAGGAACATTTGGGAAAATAATATGCTTTTCAGTCACAGATTTAATTATTTTTATATTTCCAGAAAAGTGTCGCCAGTTAGGGTGCCGTGCCCTTTAATTCCGGGAACTCCGAAAGTGCCGCGCCTGCGCGTTCTACAACCGTGGGAGCTGAGGAAGTTAGGTGTGTAAATTGTCTGCCGGATATTGTACCCGTTATTGTCCCAACCTAACGTATTTTATCACTTCTCTTTCCAGCGCAAGACGGAACTGGGCCTTCGACGGTAGTGCTAGGCGATGAAGATGCAGAGGTTGGTGCAGCCACGCCGCCTTCCCCGAAGTAAGTTTGAACTCAATCTCTGCCTTAAAGAATTTAAACACAAGTAACCTTCTTTTGAAACATCAAAAAGAAGCTTACTTAATAGTGGTCGGACGGAAGTGGGTGGAAGGTTATGTAGTGTAGATATGTATGAGTCTAACAATAGTCTAAATCGGACTGTATACTGGCTTGACACAAACAATTTAAAAGTAAATTTGTGTGAAAGTAGAGTTATCCATTTAAGACAAGAACCTCTATTATTAACTCAAATATACACTATAATAAAGATACCATAGAAGATGTTCAGACTATAACATTCCTGGGTCTCGAAATAGATACAAAAGTAACAGTACGAGATCCGGCTGCAAGATTAGTGCGCTCATCGGTTTTTTGCTGAAAACCAAAATTTTATGAATATTTATATTTAGTAGAATATATATTTACCAGGTTGCCTATCAACTTTTGGCCAGGTTTGGTATTTTTAGTTAAATTATTTTTAAGTGATTTTTGGGAAAAAAAAGTCCGTTCACTTGTTTTTTAAATAAAATAACGTCTACATCACGGCAATTTATATGAAGATTCTAAAAAATCACGGTTGCCGTTGCGCATCTGGCCGCACCTCTTCGCAGCCAGGTGTAAACAGGTATGATTTCGATACATTTATACGTTCATAACGTTTATTTATTAATTATATATCAAATTGAAGCTATTTTTTTTCTATTTATTATCATATATGGTTGCCTAATTAAATCCGCCTGCAAATAAGGGTTGCTGGCTGTTAAAAATGATAAATATTTAAGGTAGAGTGAAAGAGTGTTAGTGCGTAACATCATTTGTCAGACGAGGATAACGATTACCGGCTGTGCGACGCTTTTAAGCCATTGCGCATTCGTCGAGTGTTAGTGTTCTCAACCACCGGGGAGTAACAGAGACGACTTAACTCTTATTCACAGTGGCGTGCAGTCCATATAGGCAAAAAGACACTGCAGACCCTAGGGTCTAGACCCTAGATAAGGACTAGTTACTAATATTTCAAAAATAAAAGAATTATACTAACAGTAAGTAATAAAACCATTCAAAAAGTTTAAACGCCTAATGTAAATATAATAGCAACGTTCATACCGTTCTATTTACTACGGCAACGCATTCATAACAGATCGCAACGTAAGCAGGCAGCGAACGATCGTGTCTTTATTTCATTCATAAATGTACGCATGTAGTGGTAATTTCTTTTTTATTTTCGTGTCTCTACATTGCACACATAAAGCGAATTACTGCTGCCCATAAAGAAAATAATATGCTTTTCAGTCACAGATTTAATTATTTTTATATTTCCAGAAAAGTGTCTCCAGTTAGGGTGCCGTGCCCTTTAATTCCGGGAACTCCGAAAGTGCCGCGCCTGCGCGTTCTACAACCGTGGGAGTTGAGGAAGTTAGGTGTGTAAATTGTCTGCCGGATATCGTACCCGTTATTGTCCCAACCTAACGTATTTTATCACTTCTCTTTCCAGCGCAAGACGGAACTGGGCCTTCGACGGTAGTGCTAGGCGATGAAGATGCAGAGGTTGGTGCAGCCACGCCGCCTTCCCCGAAGTAAGTTTGAACTCAATTTCTGCCTTAAGGACGCTACAACATTTTTCTACAAATATCGGTGGTTTTCCCGTACCTAATAAATCAAGAGGAATGACAATTGCGAAGTCAATTATGATCTTAATTAAAGATAATTTAATCATCTCCATGATGGATCCATAAAAATTGTATAGTCCCATACAATATTTTCACAAAAATACGTTTTCCCCACCGCAATAATCGTAGAAAATGAAAAATAATGGGTCGGAAAAGGTACCTGTATAGTGAGATCAACTGCATATTTTAACTTCAAAATGACAAGAAATTGTGTCTAATATAATCTTCTACGTTTTGCCTAAATATTTTGTAATTAAATACATAACTTTTTTATTTATGAGAAAAATAAAGAACGCTCTCAAATTTCTTCATACATTTTCTACTCGCAGCTTGCCATTCCGCGCTCAGACGCGCCCTAGGAAGCACGGGCGTATCGCTTTTTTGTACGAAATAAATATGATCAAAATAATAATAAAGTGAGTGCCGTGCTGTATACTGTGCTTGAAAAATTTTGATACTTTTCGGGCCAAAAGTATGAGTACCAAACTTATTACCAGAACTTGGTGTAGAAATAAATAACTTAAATTCTATTGGGAACTAGCATTTGCCCGCGGCTTCGCCCGCGTGGATGTCGGAAATTAATGTGCTTTTTTTAGCTAATTTTTATTTCATGTTGTGCGTTTTGTTTGTGCAGAATAAACTATTTTTCTTTCTTTCTTCTTTTACTACCGCGCGATAAGAATGTGTTATTCCAGGTTATATAGGTAATATAGACTCTGTGTGCGATTTTCGATCCAGATCCATTCAGCCATTTTTGCGTGATTGAGAAACAAACACCCAATCATACATATTTTCACATTTATAATAATAGTAGTAGTAGGATTATAATTCATATTACTTAGGATTCATAGTTTATGAGAACATCATGTGTTTTTAAAATAAGAGTAATAGTAATCAGAGTAAGAAGACTGCGACATAGGGCTTGGTTTAGTTGAATATAAGTCTTCCTGGTTTTTCTTAACGCTGCTATTTTACCTATACAGACACTCAATCATTTACCAGACACCGAACATAATTATAGTAATAGTACGGTCGGAAAATGTTACCCGGGAACCTACTACCGGGATAAAGTAGGTATCCTATCTGTTACGTATCCATGATATAATATATCTTTGTGCCAAATTCGATCTGAATCCGTTTGATCGTCTTTGCATCATTGAGAAACAAACATCCAAAAATCTAAACATCTAAGCCATTTCGCGGAATAATACTATAAGGTTTATTTTGAGTATAATGAACACACATGATATTCGCAATTACTATGAAGCCAAAGTAATATGAATTACAATCCTACTTATCCCTACTACCCGGCCGCTGCCAACGGATGGACGGGACGGACGCACGACCCGCCACAGCTGCTCTGCGCCCGCTTTTTAAATCTCTAATATCTTCTAAGATATTCATTTAAATTACATGCTGTAAATGGCCATATTGATCTTTATTAAATGCACAATGTATTTCAGGTACTTAATTGGATAAGGATTAGTGCTGTATTGCTTAAAATCGCTTCGTAAATAAGCCCTTATTTCTCGTAAAAAATAAAGATTAAAAATTGAAAATTGTGGGTTATCCCTAAGAGATAGACATATACCATTTTTGACGACGAGATTTTTGTAGGTCTTTTTAAGGTGTACAATAATGTAGTACATTATTTTGATCTATTTCGTAGGATTCAACCAGGGTTTTCCGAATTTTGAGACGTATTTCAGCGTAGTTTATGACGTATGTCACCGTAGTTTTCGAAGACAGTTATTTTTTTCTAAAATAAAAGAATCTTTCTAACATAAAAGTCCTTAGTTACTCCTTATTACATCAGCTATCTGCCAGTGAAAGTCCTGTCAAAATCGGTCCAGCCATTTCAGAGATTAGCCGGAACAAACAGACAGACAGACAGACAAAAATTGTAAAAAATGTTGTTTTGGTATATGTACTGTGTATACATACATATACACTTAGTAAAAAGTGGATATCTCAATATTAAAAACAGACACTCCAATTTTATTTATTTGTATAGAGTATAGATGTATAGATTATGGAGGTAGTGTGATGATTATGAATATATATTAATTTACAAGAATTCAAGATAGCCGATGATTATTCAATAAAAAGTTATATGAACATCTGTTTTCAATGTGGTAATTAAATTATGCAATTGTCGTCCATTTTTGGAACGAAATTCTTTAATGTAGCTTGTGGTACGGGTAAACAAGGGTGCTGAAGCCAATTGTGAGGTCAAAATAAAAAATGGCAGTTGCGAAAATTTTCAAAGTTTTCATTATGGGTGTCGTTTTCAAGATTTTCGAAGGTGCTGAAGCCGAAAACTCCATACAAATTACATTCGGAGTCAAAAAAGACTAAGGAACATACTTCCTGTCGGGATATCCCCCGACCCCACAAGTTTTTCATTCAAAACGACGAATATTTTAATTTTTTAAATAAAAAGTGGGCATAGCTATCAACTTTGGGTAATTTTAGGATAGTGATTACGAATGTTTCATCTAAATTTGATCCAAATAAGGCGGGTATTGTTTTTTTATAATTTTTTTTATTTTATATCCATATTGGGGGTAAGGATTATGAAATCATCGATTTTTAATTTAAAATGGTGGATGTACTGTTATGATGAAATTTCGACATGGGTATCAATTTTGGGGGTTGTGCTAGTATGTAGTCAAAATATTTAACGTAACTTTCATTATTTACATAAATTGAAAATCATGTAGGTAGTTAATCATCATCTCTCCAAAATGTTAAAGTCATTTCGAATTATAAATACATAATAGAGTACAAAACAGCCTTCATACAAAATGTATACATTTTCCTATTGTGTAATAAAAATTCTGAATACGCGCTCCAATCTCAAAGGTGAGGGTTCGGGCGTCACACAATTTTTGCTTATTTTTCTTTAGGGAATACATATACCATACTACGATCGCCAACCCGCCTGCCAAGCGTGGCGATTATGGCATAGCCCCTCTAATTGGGGGAGGCCTAAGTCCAGCAGTGGACGTCTTACGGCTGAAATGATGATGATGATGATGAGGGAATATCCTGTATATTTTCAACGATAGTCTACGATCAAAATCCGTTACTTATATTTGTTTATTTTCGAAAAATATTATTAAAGTTTTTTTATTGTTACACCTAGTTTTTTTTTAAATTGACAAATTATACGTTATTCCAAAAATCATAATGATCATGGTAATAAAACTTATTAATTGTCACCAAATGCAGAAAGTAAAGTTAGTTTACTAGGTACTAATTTTACTCAACACTGCTAGTAAAATAAAATAAATAATATCTTCGAGTATCAAGATTAGTTAAGTAATGTTTAAAATCGAGCAGACAATGGTTTCAGTGTGTGCGTGCGCGTAATGTTGTTGTGTGCCGACTAAGATACCTAAACTTGAGCGATTCAAAAATGTTATAGCGTCCTTAAGGTGACACATTGAGAAAACCGTGCTTTTTCTTTTAAGTGTATCTTTGTTACCGTATGATAGCAGAACTAAATATTAAAGTGTATGATTTTTGACTATATGATCTAGTATCCTGTAAAAGGAATACACGATACGATAAAATTTTCTCGATACAAAAAAATCGCAAAGTTCTATCCATGTTTATGATTTTTTTAGCCTCAAAGCGCAATGCGTTAGATTTATTAAACATAGTTTACTTTAAAACATTGATAATAATCTTATCTAAGTTTTTGTAAAACAGTTTTCGTTTTAATAACACTTTTCATTCATAAAAGATGGCGATTCGTTTTGGCACATACGTTATTTTATTCCAGGCGCATACACATTATCGCCATCTCTTTTTTTGCCTATAATAAGTAGTCTCATCACTCTCGTTCGTTCATAAATCAGTCGCCTAGTAGGGCTCATCGACGACGGATCTATGTCACTTTTTTACAAATCGGTGCGATCAAAATTACGTTTTTTAAATATTTATGTCCACAGAAAAAGGTAGTAGTGAAGTATTTTGCTGTAAATATTTAATATAATAAATGTTGGCTTTCCAAAAACTTTATATTTAGACTGTATACTCGTATGTGTCTATTTTTGTGACTGTGAATAATATAACATTCTTTTTCTATTACTATTTAGTGACGACCTAAATTATGTATGACAATGGGAAGAACCATAAACCAAAATTGAACAGTACCTTCAAGGTTAGAAGTACCTGCACAGGGCAATTAATTAATTCATTTTGCAGGAATTCAATACCAATAAGATGATGATTATAGTAAGAGGAATTCACCACCTTCACTAAAGCATTACAGCAACAATCTATTCTCACTTTGTAAAGTAATATTGAGTTAACACCCTATTTTTTAAGAGAAGAACGTCTGTTTTATCCCAAAAACTTATAATAATCGTTCATTTAGAAATAAATTAAAATATATGATTAGTTTTTAGGTTTGAAGTACGTCAACAATATATCTTTATGTCAAGTACAAGAGCACAACGAAGGAATAGAGTAGCATTACAAGTGTGAAAAAGGTGAGGTCTTATAACTGACTGCGGCTCAAAGGAGGGTAATGATTTTACCACGCAAATGTATGGTGATCGGTGAAACGAAGTTGGAGTTTATCAATCACTTATATACCAACATCCATTTTATTTATATACCTCTAGAAGATTAGTTCGATATTTTTAATTTCATGTCGTAAATAACAAAGGTATGCAAAATTTACCTTTTTGAAAATTACAAACAAAGCTACTACTTACACATTTCGATTTTCATGACGTTTAGCATTAACTTGACTCACAAAATAAACTATTATAAATCCTTGTAATACCTTATTTGCTTGTCCCTGAAGCTTCTTTATCATATTTGACATTAAACATTTTCATTAGCCCGTTTATATCTTTACAGTAAAACTGAATCACCGTTTTAAACAAAAATTGGGACAAAAGCTTTTTCTCTACATCTATTTCTCTATATAATATGGAAAAGTAGTACCCGTAGCCATTTTTTTTTCTTTGAGTCGAGATCCTAAAAGTTCTGCTGGAATTTTAGAAAGATCTGATTTACGCACTAAGTTGTTTAATTCTGGTTCTGTAAATAGCTGTGGCTCGGTTTTGTCGATAGAGAAATCAATCAGTCGACAGTGAATCACATTTACTAAATATTTTTAATAACTACCAACAAGTAAAATAACAGTCGAAAATAATAATTGTTCATCATCTGCCTAGCCTTTTCCCAACTATTTTGGGGTCGGCTTCCAGTCTAACCGGATGTAGTTGAGTACCGGTATTTTACATCGAGCGACTGCCTATCTGACTTCCACAACCCTGTTCCTGGGTAATACGATACCCCTTGGTAAGACTGGTTGTCAGACTTTTGACGACCCGTAACGACTGTCTAAGATCTACGAAAGACTGTCGGGCCCAACTGCTTTTTTTGGATGGTGGATCATCAAATGACGTGTCCCGCTGTAGATGCAGCGGAAGGGCGTGTCAGACTTTTACTGACTAAAACCCACCCGTGTTCCTTCAGTTGCCCATATGCCAGGGCCACGGTACCTCTTTCGAACTAATCTCGCGACGCTGGCAGGCGGACCAACGGCTTAACGTGCTTTCCGAGGCATGGAAGGGTTTGTAAAGATAGTCACCCATCCACGGACCAACCGCGGCAAGCGTAGCTTAACCTGAATGACCGACCCGTGCAGCTGTTTTAAATTAGCCACAAGCCCTTCAGAAAATAATAATTGTTATCCTATCATACCTGTACTATGGTAGCATTTATGAAGATTTCTACAAAACCTTACGTGATTGAATTTTTTCTTTATTTTTCCGTTAATCAGGACCTAGAGGTCCTGATTTCCAGGTGAAGGTCCTGATTCTATAAGAAACCACTATTCGATTTCAATTAATTTTACCCATGCATATCATTAATCAAAATTTAAGTTTCAGGTTTGTAAATATTTTGTATTAGTTGTCTACTCCATAGTTTACTATGCGCAAAAATTTCAAAGACCAAGACAAATTAACGTCACTTGGCATGCTAATTTAAAAAAAAAATATGTTGCCGTCTTTATCTTGCACTTTTATTTAAACAGTTGTGCGACGGTGACAAGAATAATTCTTAGCGAAAGGCCATGCTAAGTAACGTTTTTAAATTTCGGTCAGTGATAATTCCTTCGTTCCACTTTTGGCCACTGGTAAAATAAGTCATTAAAGTTTGTGACGATGACGTGTCGGCCGACCAATGAAGATAGATCCGCCACTCCCCGCGTGCGGGGGAAACAATCCAACTATCATTTATTTCAAGGTGGGGTCTTAAAGAATTTAAACACAAGTAGCCTTCTTTTGAAACATCAAATAGAAGCTTACTTAATAGTGGTCGGACGGAAGTGGGTGGAAGGTTATGTAGTCTAGATATGTATGAGTCTAACAATAGTCTAAATCAGACTGTATACTGGCTTGACACAAAAAATTTAAAAGTAAATTTGTGTGAAAGTAGAGTAATCCATTTAAGACAAGAACCTCTATTATTAACTCAAATATACACTATAATAAAGATACCATAGAAGAAGTTCAGACTATAACATTCCTGGGTCTCGAAATAGATACAAAAGTAACAGTACGAGATCCGGCTGCAAGATTAGTGCGCTCATCGGTTTTTTGCTGAAAACCAAAATTTTATGAATATTTATATTTAGGAGAATATACAGGGTGTTTGGCAGAACGTTGAACATACGAAAATGGTGGGTAGGTGGGGTCATCTGCTACTTACTCAGCCCTAATTTATTTGGCCCTGGCCGACTGGGTATTTAAAAAAATTCTTGTTTCACCACTTTCTTAACTTTAAAGTGTATTTTTTTTTATTAAAAATGGGCAATAAAACAGGCAATGTTTTTTTTTAATCTTTGATTTTGGCAGATTCTTATAAAATTATTGCTTTGTTCAGATGTTAGCTAGAAAAAAAGTTATGAGTCCTCAAACTTACAGAAAGATGTAAAAAATACTTGAATGTTAATTTCAACTTGCATTTAAAAAAAAACAAAAAATGATTGAGGAGTTCCAATTCTAGCAAAACATCCCTAGTGTGTGAGCTTTCTAATGGTATGTAATTTGCTTTTATAAAAAAAAAACTTTAAGAGTTATTTCATAATTTTATCAAGCAGGAAATTTTTGACGAAACTCTACCTTTACGGAAAGTTAAATGTTTTGCGAAATTTAATACTGCAAAGTTGGTAAAAATTATGGATCGACGGCTTGCCAGTAGCTGTGGTGCAAATTGACATTCACTATTCCCTTGAGATGGTTACACAAAGCAGGTAGAAATTTTGTTTCACTCTTGCGCAGTCATAGCGTATTTTTGCTCTCTTTCGCTCTCGTGGCACCGTGACGCCTCAGAATGAATTCTTTTCTTTTATTCAGTCGAGACTTAACTGCCTCTGCGATCTCACGTGCCCGTTACGCTTACGTTTGTTTTTGTTCACTTCGTTTTCTTTTATTGTTATCACTAGTTAAGTTTAAGTTTAAGTTTGTTAAGTTTTTTGTTATTACTGTTACCTGTTGTTATTGGTAAAGAAATGGCTGCTTTTACCAGTGAGGAATACGCGGACATGTTGTTAGCGTATGGAAGCGCTAATACAAATTCGCGTGAAGCGCGAAGAATTTATCAAGAGCGTTATCCCAACCGCCGAGTACCCAGTCATCAGACGTTTGCGAGTACTTACCGACGTTTACGACAAACCGGTAACCTGAACTTACAAGAACCACGAGTGAACGCAGCACGACCCGATGCTACCATTGACGAACAAGTTCTTGCCGAGTTTGACGCGGATCCTACCAAAAGCATTAGACAGATAGCTTCAATACTTGGCTTAAGCATATGGAAAGTGTGGTCTGTTCTCCGGCAAGATGGTAGACATGCTTTTCACTACACTCCAGTGCAAGGTAAGATTAAGCCGTTTATGCACTGCATCTGATACGATTTTGTGGAATGTAGTAAATTATGAGACAGTTCAATTGATCGTTCCATTTAACCTTGATTTCGTCACTTTCTTTATTAGTTGTTTTGCCTCATGTTGTTTTTAGCGCATTCAATTCTAATTTCAAATTAAATTCAATAAACTATTCCTATTCGGCCGCATTCACGTAACAATCAGGCGGCTAGCGCTTACAGGATTCGGATTTCGGATTCGGTTTGCGCAGGTGGTCAGCGTAGGTAAACTTGCCAGCACTTATGGGTCCTTTTTAGAACAAAATTGGAAAGTCGCACGCCCTTTTGTGAATTTGGTCTTACGTCTTTATGGCTAAGCCATAAAGCCAATTAGTGTACTTAAAAATTGAAGATGAAAAATTTGGATAATTGTAGAGTTTGAACTCGGAGGAAGAAAAGATTCAGTATTGAAATCAATTCTTAGACATGTTTTGTTTGTTCTAGGTCTCGATGACAGTGATTTTGGGAGACGTGTGCAATTTTGTCGCCATTTGCTGCATACCGATGTGGACGACGTTAACTTTTTAAAAAGTATTTTGTGGACAGACGAGTCCAAATTTGACAAAGAAGGGATTGTCAATTATCACAATCTTCACCATTGGGCACTTAAAAATCAAAACCCACACGTGAAGAGACAAAGAGGCTTCCAGAGGAGATTCAGTGTGAATGTCTGGGCAGGAGTGATTGGCGATAAGCTAATAGGGCCTCATTATTTGCCCGACAACATCAACGCGAACAACTACTTGGATTTTTTGATAAATGATTTACCACCATTAGTGGAAGAAGTGTTCCAAGTAGACATAAACAGGCCTATTGTCTTTCAACACGATGGTTGTCCAGCTTACTTTAGTCTAGTTGTACGTGAGCATTTGGATAATTGTTTCCCAAATTCGTGGATTGGCAGGGGAGGACCAATTCCCTGGCCTCCGCGATCGCCCGACCTCACTCCGCTCGATTTTCACGTGTGGGGAAGGGCAAAGGAACTAGTTTACACTACAGAAGTAGAAAGTCGGGAAGATTTGATAAATCGAATTAATGCTGCTTTCGAAGTTATGCGACAGGAGATGCTGCTGCGCACAACAACTGTAGAAATCAGACGTAGATGCCGCACCTGTATTGCGAATGAAGGGCGTCAATTTGAACATCTAATATGATTTATTATTTAAATAAATTATTTAAAATTATTTAATTGTTTCATTAACGCACCTAACTGGTACAGCATAATTTCAATCGATCATTTAATTTTTACCAACTTTGCAGTATTAAATTTCGCAAAACATTTAACTTTCCGTAAAGGTAGAGTTTCGTCAAGAATTCATTCTGACGCGTCACGGTGCCACGAGAGCGAAAGAGAGCAAAAATACGCTATGACTGCGCAAGAGTGAAACAAAATTTCTACCTGCTTTGTGTAACCATCTCAAGGGAATAGTGAATGTCAATTTGCACCACTGCTACTGGCAAGCCGTCGATCCATAATTTTTACCAACTTTGCAGTATTAAATTTCGCAAAACATTTAACTTTCCGTAAAGGTAGAGTTTCGTCAAAAATTTCCTGCTTGATAAAATTATGAAATAACTCTTAAAGTTTTTTTTTTATAAAAGCAAATTACATACCATTAGAAAGCTCACACACTAGGGATGTTTTGCTAGAATTGGAACTCCTCAATCATTTTTTGTTTTTTTTTTAATGCAAGTTGAAATTAACATTCAAGTATTTTTTACATCTTTCTGTAAGTTTGAGGACTCATAACTTTTTTTCTAGCTAACATCTGAACAAAGCAATAATTTTATAAGAATCTGCCAACATCAAAGATTAAAAAAAAATATTGCCTGTTTTATTGCCCATTTTTAATAAAAAAAATACACTTTAAAGTTAGGAAAGTGGTGAAACAAGAAAAAAACTTTTTTTTTTTTTTAAATACCCAGTCGGCCAGGGCCAAATAAATTAGGGCTGAGTAAGTAGCAGATGACCCCACCTACCCACCATTTTCGTATGTTCAACGTTCTGCCAAACACCCTGTATATTTACCAGGTTGCCTATCAACTTTTGGCCAGGTTTGGTATTTTTAGTTAAATTATTTTTAAGTGATTTTTGGGAAAAAAAATTCGTTCACTTGTTTTTTAAAATAACGTCTACATCACGGCAATTTATATGAAGATTCTAAAAAATCACGGTTGCCGTTGCGCATCTGGCCGCACCTCTTCGCAGCCAGGTGTAAACAGGTATGATTTCGATACATTTATACGTTCATAACGTTTATTTATTAATTATATATCAAATTGAAGCTATTTTTTTTTCTATTTATTATCATATATGGTTGCCTAATTAAATCCGCCCGCAAATAAGGGTTGCTGGCTGTTAAAAATGATAAATATTTAAGGTAGAGTGAAAGAGTGTTAGTGCGTAACATCATTTGTCAGACGAGGATAACGATTACCGGCTGTGCGGCGCTTTTAAGCCATTGCGCATTCGTCGAGTGTTAGTGTTCTCAACCACCGGGGAGTAACAGAGACGACTTAATAAAATAAAATAAAATAAGCCTTTATTGCTGTTTATTTTTCTTACAATGACTAAAGTGTTTGCTATATCTATGCCTACTTTTCTAAATAAAACTGAACAAATGTAACTGTTAAGCTACCTTTTAACATTTAAATTAAATCATCGGCAAACGGTTATTTTTCTTTAACAGCTTGTCTGTCGACAAAGGCCTCCTCTACAGATTTCCACTTAATCCGATCTTTTGCTACACGACTCCATACCGAACCAGCTATTTTCGTGAAGTCGTCCTCCAATCTTTTTGTCTGTCTACCTCTATTTCTTTTATTGCCTCTCGGATACCATTCTGTTACTAACTTAGTCCATTTTTCTGTTCTCTCTCGTAACATATGCCCCGTCCATCGCCATTTTTGTTGTCTGTAAGCTGTGAGAGCATTTTTAAATTTTGTTTTCAATTTTATTTCTTTTAATTTGACTCTGTCCCTTCTTTTTATTCCTATTGTACTTCTTTCTATTGCGTTCTGGCAGACTTGTATTTTACTTTGCAATCGTTCTGTCAGAGCCCATGTTTGGCAACCGTATAGTAAACATGGCATAATGCACATTTCAAATACTTTCTTTTTTCCTTTCATTGGCATTTCTTCGTTCTTCATTATTTCGCTATGAGACCAAAATCGTTTCCAAGTATTGGCTATTCTTCTTTCTATTTCTCTATTCATACAATCTTCAGTAGATATAAGTTGACCTAAATATATATATTCATTCACCCATTCTATTTGTTCTTTGTTTATTCTTATGGTTTCCGTTTGTAAGGAATTTGTCATTACTTTGGTTTTATTTAGATTCATTGACAGACCGGCCTTAGCACTTTCATCAGATAATTGTTGTAACATTAGTTCTAGGGTTCTTGAGTCTTCTGAGAACAAAACAAGATCCATCTGCGAAGCGTAAATGGCTAAAGACTTCTCCATCCAAAATATATATATTTTCATGATTATAAATATACATAAAAATTTGGTTTTCAGCAAAAAACCAATGAGCGTACTAATTTTGCAGCCGGATCTTAGACCATAAATTGGAAATGACATATTGATACCTTATGTAAGAAAACGAGTAAGTCTGCATACCCTCTACGCACCTTGTCATATTGTCATCATATTTTGGGGAAATTACTGAAAGAGAAACCGCCTTCAAGCTACAAAAAAGATGCATTCGAGCGATGTTTATACATAAGCCCACTGGTAGTTGTGAAACGTATTCTAAAAATTACAAAATATTAACATTGCCTTGTCTGTACATATTAGAAGTAGCTGTTTGCACAAACAAATCCGGGTCGTTTTAGACGTCTATCAGATGTAAGCACCCCGCAATAGACGTGATAATAGTGTGCTGTTCTCATTATTTGCTATTACCCATATTTGCAAAATAAAAATTATCTTTATTCACAGGCAAACTCCGTTGGTGCCTACCCCGTCCACGAGGGTAACTGCTGTGTGTCATGGCCAGGAAGTGGACAGGGTTGGGTTCTCGCCGAGCACATCGTTCTGTGCAGAGCGTTCCACACTGCAGAATTCTTCTTCAGGTCCATCAATGTCTTCTTCAAGACCAGGTATTTTTAAATCTTTATTTCTCTTTGTGATGATAATCTGGTTTCATCATTGACTGGGGGTTCAAAGCACCTGATATTTAAATAAAGACTCATATAATTTGTTTTCAGAATCTTCGATTTTCGAAGAGGACCTGAAGGCAGATATTCTGCAGTGGGAACACTCTGCGGGTCTGAATCCTGGCAGCGATGTCGAGGATGAGGACTGCCTAGAGGATCTGCCTTCCAGGAGGCACGCTGGAGAATTCATCGTGGAAGAGTTGTCCAGCGAACTCCGCGAGGTTTTAGGATCCATTGACAGGCAGGATGATACTGCTCTGCGAGATTCCAGTCAGGAGGATTTGTTGATCTTTGATTGGTCTCACGATCCCAAAATATTCACTGGGGTCCGAGAAAGTTTTGCTGGGCCAGCGGGGCCAACTTTCTCAGTGGAGGGAATGTCTCCGTTCCAAATTTTTTCCAAAATTTGGGACGAAGGCATCATCAACCTCATGGTCGCCGAGACTAACAAATATGCGGCAAACCTCCAGGCCTCGTCCCTTCAACAATTCTCAAGAATAAAAAAATGGACACCAATAACGCCACAAGAATTGTGGACGTTTTTTGGTGTCATTATGCTGCAAAGCATAGTCCCTCTCCCTGTCGAGAAGGAATTGTGGACCCCATGCTTGCCTTATTTAAAGTTGGGAAATTTTTCTGACATTATGCCGTTCTATCGGTTTTTGCTCATAAAGCGCTGTCTGCACTTTGCAGACAATATCAGGTCTGCAAGAGCTACCCCAACGAAACTACATAAAATCACTCCGATTATTGACCATCTGAACAACAAATTTAGCTCTTTATACCTACCTGAGCAGGAAATTGCTATAGACGAGTCGCTGATGCTGTGGAAAGGCAGACTCTCCTTGTCACAGCTGATAGCGACTAAAGCTGCTCAGGTAGGTGTAAAGGGCTATGAACTTTGTGAGTGCAAGACGGGATACCTCTGGCAGATGATGATATACGCAGGGAAGAAAGAAAGGCATAATTTCGAGGAAACTAACGAGTCTGAGCCTGAGAGTGCGACATCAAGGACTGTTTTGAAGCTAGTTGGTCCATTACTGAATAGAGGTCACACTCTAGTGATGGACAACTTCTACAACAGTCCTTTGCTGGCGCGCATCCTCAAGGCCCAAAAGACGGACGTAATGGGCACTCTGCGTCTGAACCGGGACTTCGTGCCAGATAGTCTGCGCAACAAAAATAAGGCAAACATGCGGCCTGGTGAAGTGGCATTTAGCCAGACACGGGACATGACGATTTCGGTGTGGAACGACACAAATGTGGTATCTCTGATTTCCACATACCACAGGGTAGAGGGCGGCTACTTTCGGTATAAACCGAAAGTAGTCTCAGATTACAACCTTGCTATGGGAGGCGTCGACAAGAAGTACCAGCAATTGCAGGCGTTTCCCATAGAAAGAGTTGGTAATCTAATATGGTACAAAAAACTTTTCCGCCGGCTTTTCAACGTGTCTATCCACAACGCTTTCGTCATGGCCTCGAAGGCAGGGACAGCCAAAATGGCACAGCGGCAGTTTAGAGTATTGTTGGCGGACGAAATCATAATGAGATTTCGTCCTCCAAAAATACAAAAACCGCTGCCGTTAGCCGACCGTCACTTTCCTGCCAAAACCAATGTGAGGAAGTCACGTTGCAGGTGGTGCGCACGTAGAAAAGTTGATAGTTGCACAGCCTATAAGTGCGGGACTTGCGACGTGAACCTCTGCATAATCGGTTGCTTTGAAGACTATCACATTGCTCTGGGACTAGTAAAGTGATAATCTTTAAAGCAACCGTTTTTTTTATATACCCGACTGCCGAGGGAGAATCATATTCTCGCCATCAAACGTAAAAGTTTGGCGAGTTTAGAATTAAGTTACAAAACTGTACTTTACTTTCATGAAAACAAAAATATAATTTTTTTTTTTTTTTTTTTTTGATATTGTCGTTCAAAAACCTTTATTTGGATACCAATCTCGATATATTTGGGAGTTTTTTTATTTTAACGCGTTTGTGGCGCCTGGATTCCACCATTTTATATTTTTTTTTATATAACTGACCCAGTGACAATTACGCTACTACGACAGATATAACGACAAATAATTCATAAAAAACGACCATCTGTTTAGCCTATAGACGGTAACAACGAATATTACTTACATTCGCAAATCATTACCCTTCTTTTTTGGCAGTCTGGTAATAATAATTATAACATTCTTTTTTCATCCATTGACACAGGGATTGGGACGCAGCATATTTTTTTAAAATTCTTATTACACATACCTTACCTTACTCAGCGACCATATAACCCATAGACGCCTAATGCTTGATCTAATGCACCAAAACAATTCTGTCAACTAGTTGAGGTATGAGGAAACGGGGTATTGCATTCTGATTGGTCCTACCAAGGTCATTACGTATCACTAGAGATGGGACAGGTTTAAATAAAACACGAAGGTATCGATGTTTGTGTTAAAATTGTATTGTAAATAGTAAAACGTTTATTAATACCTATATTGAATTGGCTTTCTAACTTCCTATTTCTTAATATTATTTTTTTATATTTCTTAACATATTACACTAGGTGTTGATGGGAACCAGTTCTCTCGCTTGGTTGCAATAACCCATTTATTTTTTACATCAGGATCTTGTGGGTACCTAAAATCAATCATAGTTTCACAATTTATTTAATGTCTATTGTAATTAGTGATTCAAAAGATCTTCGTATAAATAGTATGTATAGGATTTTGCTTTATCGAACAATTTTATTTGTGTCATAAGATTTGGTGCATCACTAGTTATGTCTACCAAATAATAGAGGAAAAGAGATAGCTAAAAAATTACATTCAGAAGAAAGAGACGCAACCATAAAAGACATCAACGAGAGTCCTTGCACCTTTTTTCACCTACAAGTTTGACCAGTATAAGATGAACTCCGATAAATAATAGGAAAAAAAATATTGTAATTATGATTATGTAACTATTGACTTACAGATGAAATGTTATGCCATCCTTACGGAAACTCGAAGTTTGGCTATTGTCACCACACCAACGTATTGTGCAAGGGGCCATTATAATATTTATTTTCACCAATTTTAATTTACTAACGCGGAAGTGTTTACGGCTCACAGAAGTGGTCAATACAGAAACGAAATTGTTGAGTGGTATCCTGTATCAGATCTATAAGTCTGATGTGTTGACAGACATCGGTCGCCTGTTATTAGGCGTCTGTGGGTTACATGGTCGCTGACCTAACTTCACCTTTAAACCCGGATGTGCACTTGATGTAACCCGGCCTTATGACACACGTGTTTTCTCCATTCTCTCGATTTATGAAATTTCTTTACTTGTATTTTATTTTCATGCCTATTGAATAACAGTGTGATACATCATTGGAAAGGGCATTTCTTGTAGAAAATAGTTACATATGGTGTACTTTATTTACTCAAACTTCATTGAACAAAAAGAAACAAGAAATATTAAGTGTGTTTTACGTAAGTGGGAATTCCTTCATCAATCCCATATTTTTTTTTTGTATTAGAAAAACCTATCATCATAATATTTACATAAGGTACAATAGGAACATAGCTTTTAGATTGTAACTATGTATATTTTATTTTACAGTATTATAGTTCTAATAAATTATATAATTTGGGTGAAAAATTATTCACCATCAAAATGTTTCGTGCTAGTCATACGCCTGTAAATAAATATTTTTTATTATAAATATATATTTTTTTCATTTTATCGTATGTAGAACCTTTCCACCAATACTTCCACCATACACCAATAAAATTCATAAAATACACATAAATATCGCCATTCAAACTAAAAACTTTCCTCACGATATTTTCCACCTTCCACCTTCCACCGTATCACCTGCCCATACCTTGTTAAAGGCATGATGGGGTTGGCATATCTGTTTAGATAAAAACCTCAAAACAAATAAAGATTTAAAAAAAAAACCTTGACAACCGGTTTCCACGTAAGGTGCCACTTTCAGACTTCCTCAGATAAACTCATTTTTTGTTCTGTCCATTCTCTTTCGCATAGCATTCCCTAAACATGCTCATTTATAAAAAAACGTTCTAGTTTTCCAGTAACTTTTCCTTGCCGGGATACAGGCGTGAGAGTAATGACAATATGCATCGGCGTCACCAACACTGCTTTATTGGGCAACATTAAATGCATTGGAAAAAGATTTGACCTGGACGTACAAAATGTTTTGGGATCACATCCAGTCCAAAGGTGAGTTGATGCCTTTAACCGTATTGATTATCATCATCATGTTGGCCGAACGACGTCCACTGCTGGACATGGACCTTTCCCAAGTACTTCCACTTCGACCGGTTCTGTGCTTCTCGCATCCAGCGGATTCCTGCAGCCTTCACCAGGTCATCGGTCCATCTTATGTTAGGCCTTCCAACGCTACGCTACGCTTTCAATTCGCGGTCCCACCTCCAGAATTTTCCAATCCCTTCGGCCATCTGTTCTGCGAGCAATGTGCCCTCCTTTTAGGGTTCCGTTGCCAAATGGCAAAAAACGGAACCCTTATAGATTCGTCATGTCTGTCTGTCTGTCCGAGTATGTCACAGCCAATTTATTCCGAAACTATAAGAGCTATGCTGTTGAAACTTGGTAAGTAGATGTATCTGTGAACCGCATTAAGATTTTCACACAAAAATAGAAAAAAAAAACAATAATATTTGGGGTTCCCCATACATAGAACTGAAACTCAAAAAAAAAAAAAAAAAACATCAAACCCATACGTGTGGGGTATCTATGGATAGGTCTTCAAAAATGATATTGAGGTTTCTAATATCATTTTTTTCTAAACTGAATAGTTTGCGCGAGAGACACTTCCAAAGTGGTAAAAAGTGTCCCCCCCCCCCGTAACTTCTAAAATAAGGGAATGATAAAACTAAAAAAAATTATAAACTAAACTAACTACCAACTAACTAACTACTAACTTACTAACTATTTTAAACTTCCACCGAAAATTGGTTTGAACGAGATCTAGTAAGTAGTTTTTTTTAATACGTCATAAATCGTAAACCACATTTTACCTTTCATTCAGTCAACTCAAGTATGAAAATTAAAGAAAAAACATTTAATTTCATAAACATGAACCTAATGCATTAACCGTGAATACCTGCAGGTTTGTACGGAACCCTCGGTGCGCGAGTCCGAGTCGCACTTGGCCAGTTTTTTTTTTTGGATGAGAAATTATCAAATGATGTCACGAGATTCTCCCGCTCTGCCGGCGTAGCATGACCAATTCTATATCTATTCTACCAAGAACAAAAAAGTTCCTTATGTATTTTAATTCTGTAAAAATGTTTCTATCTCATCAATAGTAGAGAGAAATAGTCATCATACTTGACATCGTACTCTTGTCGACTGAAGAACAGAAACATCTCTTTTCTTCAGTTTTACACAATTTTTCTACGATACAATCTATCATTTTGTCTTCTCTTCCGTCGACAAATTCCGTTTCTATGGCGGTCATGCGACGCGTGCTGGGCGGAGCGGGGGGGCGTGTCAGACTTTTACTGACTAAAACCCACCCGTGTTCCTTCAGTTACAGTATCTCGTTTGAACAGTCTCGCGACCCTGGCAGGAATGTGCCCTCCTCACTGCTACTTAAGTTTGCCAATTCTCCAGGCTAAGTCGGTTACCTTGGTTCTCATATGGATCCCTTTATTTCTCATTCGATCGCGAAGGGAAGCCCCACTTAGCCCTCTCCATTGCCCTTTGGGTGACTCAGTCTTCTTATAAGGCTCATCGTAACCGTTCACGTTTCAGTGCTGTACATACACACACATATACATACATCACTGGCAGCACGCAGTAGTAAAAGACTTTCGTCTTGAGACCCTGCAGTATGTTTGTGTATAGATGATAAAGAGTTTTAAAGGTAGTGTAGTTCTATGTGTAATTCCTATCCTAAAAAATATAAGAAAGTCAATGGATTTATAATATAATGCAGCAGCATCTAGGTTCTGAACTTCGGTTTAGGTAGACTCCTAGCAACAAGGAGCCTTCAGTATATAAATCAACGTTCAAAATTAAGTAAAACATCTATACAAATAAATAAAATTGGAGTGTCTGTTTTTAATATTAAGATAACCACTTTTTACTAAGTGTATATGGATGTATACACGGTACATATACCGAAACAACATTTTTTACAATTTTTGTCTGTCTGTCTGTTTGTTCCGGCTAATCTCTGAAATGGCTGGACCGATTTTGACGGGACTTTCACTGGCAGATAGCTGATGTAACAAGGAGTAACTTAGGGTACTTTTATTTTAGAAATATTCTTCAATTTTAGAAAAAACCGGCTAAGTGCGAGTCGGACTCGCGCACCGAGGGTTCCGTACAAACCTGTAGGTATATTAGTAAAAGTTCACCGATCATGACAATCGAGTCGTATTTCTGTTCTGTTTCTTGGCTTGGTTGTATGTCTGTCTGTGTTTTGTTCTGTTTATTATATGATGTAAGAAAAAAATTACGGTTTTCGCAATTTTTCCTTTATCTGTGCAATAAAACGTTGCTTCGTACCAAATTTCAAAATTCTAGATGGACTGGAAGTACCCTTTAGGTTTTGATTCCCTTGCGAGTTTCGAATATTTGAGGAAATTTGCGGTATAAACGGCTATATCTTTTGATTGCGTTAGCTTAGAAGTTTGATTTTTTCACAGCTCTAAGGGACAGTAAACCTGAGTATTTGTTATAAATTTCAGCTTAATACCTCCACGCGTTCCTGAGAAAAAGGGTCTTGACAGACGGACGGACGGACGGACGGACGGACGGACGGACGGACGGACAACAAAGTGATCCTATAAGGGTTCCGCTTTTTCCTTTTGAGGTGCGGAACCCTAAAAAAATTACTGTCTTCGAAAACTACGCTGACATACGTCTCGAAATTCGAAAAACCCTGGCTGAATCCTACGAAAAAGATCAAAATAATGTACTACAGTATTGTACACCTTAAAAAGACCTACAAAAATGTCCGCAAAGGTATGGCAATTATGTCTACCTCTTAGGGATAACCCACAATAATCATTTTTTATCTTTTACTTTTTACGAGAAATAAGGGCTTATTTACGAAGCGATTTTAAGCAATATGGCATTAGTCCTTATCCAATTAAGTACCTTAAATACATTGTACATTTAATATAGATCAATAGGGCCCTTCACAGCATGTAATTTAAATGAATATCTTAGAAGATATCAGAGATTTAAAAAACGGGGGAGCAGCTGGCGGGTCGTACGTCCGTCCCGTCCATCCGTTGGCAGCGGCTGGGGTGTACGTTACCCCAGCAAGAAAGTGTCTCCTAGAGTTATACCTATAATTAATATAACGTATAATTTGTGCCTTATTTGCAGTAAATGTGCCCCCACATAAAAAATGTGTGTCCCCTGTCGTTTTGAAAAAAAAAACGGAAAAAACGATTCTTGCTGGGGTAACGTTTTTCTAGCAGGAAAATTCTAAACGAATGATCGGAGAGAGAAAAATTATGCATGGCCATAGAGCTTATTTGTGTGCTAAAATGTGCCCCCAAAAATAAAATCTGTGCTCCTTCAGGTTTTCGAGATATTGCATTTCCTGCTGGAGTAACGTTTTGGTGAATCGTATATCTCTAAAACCATTGCATGTGCCCCTGTAGAATAAACATACACGAGTAGCTCTTAATGTGTGCCCCTTAGTGCCCCAATTAGATTTAAGAAAATATTTATAGTTTTCAAGTTATCGCGGTTTTATGAAAACCCAAAAAAACATCGCAGCGCTTAAATGAGACAAGGTATAAGTTCGCTGAAAACTGTATTCGGTCCTTCTTGACGCTAATAATAACCATACAAAGTTTCAAAACTGCACATGCATGCGTTTTTGAATAATCTTGCTAAAAGTCAAAACGATGGTGTCATAACTTTGACGGCAAAATACAAGGAACCGGCTCAATCCCAGATGTGTAGGTGTAAACCAAAATCTTGTGCCTTTAGTCAAAAATATGGTGAAAATATTCAGCTTGGAATGTTTCGCATTAAGTAAATATTAACAAAAAACCAAAATATGTAAGCAACGGCTGGCTATCCGACCAAATATGAATGATTACTAAAAAGCGACGGATTCATACATATCGATGACCTTCTTTACTTTATTCACTAACCGGTTCACACGTGTTGTGCCTGAGTACAATGAAGTAGAAAAGTAATAACGTCGACGATACTGCAATAGCGCTGATCTACTATTTGCAATAGTGCGTAACTACAAGGTTGATAACTTTACAGGAGATAAAAAAAACTTCATAATTTTAGTATTTAGAATTATAAGCGCATCTTATTGAAATATAGGGACCTTGGAGTACCAGGCCATCAGTCAGTGGCAGAAATTTTACGGTTTTTCTAGTGGTTTGGATTTTATGGGACTTACGCGGTTTTTTTGTATCAATATCAAGTCTTAAGATGTTATAAAAGGGCAGATACGCGTAATTGAAACTATGATAAAGAGTACAAAACAATTATTTATTCATATAAAACACAAATGGAAGGCACTTCTCAATCACGAATATTTTGAAAATAAACAGTTTTAAGTTCTAAAAAAAAATTATAAACGAATTACAGCTTTAACTTAAGTTGTTCAGTCTTCACCTTTACCTAACCATAAAGAGTAAAACCAAAAAATAAAAATAATTGTAACAAAACATAAATTATTCGGAAACAAAATCAACAATAACTAGTCTTGCCTAATCATATTCTTGGCATATAAAAAACTCTGAATTAATCGTATCAAAATAACATTTTAATCGTCAAAAATTAAATTATTATAGAACTCGTGGCAATCATTCGGAATGACTGTTTTCAGCTCTTGTAGATGATTAAATTTAGCTTTAGTTATTTTCTGTGGGCCATCATGGAGCGGTGGAGCTTCGAGCAAGAGGGATTCTATTGGTTTCGCTCGCCGGGGTAAACGCATGTATTCATCAGAGTACATTAATTTATAGTCAATAGTACCATTCGTGTTGTACCTTAGCACCCTTATATCTGTTACTCATCTGTCACCAACAACTCTTCCCGGTCTTATAGAGTCATAAACGAGATAGTCTTTCCGGCTATAATCCTTGAAGAAAGTATAATCAGGCATAACCACGTCATAGGGGAAAGGTTTTATTCTGGCTTCTTTTGAAATCATAGCGTACTGGCTTGGCAGGTGAATTTTGCGATTTTTCAATTTTCTTTCTATGACGGAATGCACCGAGTCCACTACCATTTGCGTGTGCCCCTTTTCTAAAAACTTCTGGGTGATAGTTACATTATATTTGACAGCGAACCGCAACAAAGCATTTGAAACCACATTATTACGATTTTGAGCTGTGCAACCATCGGTGTATATTATGACATCTTTAGGATCATTTTGAACTAAATTAGTAATATATTCGATAAAAAACGAAGCATACGTGGTGGCTCTTAAGTCTGTTACCGTTTCGTCAAACCAGTAGCATGTTACTTTGTGGTTACTCAGATTGTAAACTGTAAAGTTATGCACACAAAGCTTCGTTTTGAAGTACAGTGCCCTAGCATTTAAATATGGGCACAACATCACGGCTTGCAAGTCGGCAGTTACTACGTGAACTTCTCCTTTGATCGCGGCCTCTTTGTCCTTATTCTTCTCTTCGCGAGCTGCTGTATTGAGAGACAGATGTATTTTGTGTTCATCACTTAGATTGCCAGCTTTATGAGCACAACAAGTATCACACTCGTCCTTCTTTGGCTTAAAAATGGCAATGTTTTGTTGAGCTAGGACATCTTCATAAACTTTCTACTTGCTATAGGAGAGGAGAGAGAATTCGCACGTTCTACATGCAAACGGTATAGATGGGCCTTGGATTGAATAATCGGTTCTAAATACAGTTTTTGGCTTGATTTTCTGCAATAATGTGATGGAAGTTTTGGGATTTCTTGAAAGAAATTCAAAACAGAGAGTTTTTTTGTTAGTTGCTCAGCCTGTCCACCAGCCTGAACTGAAGCTTCTTGAGAATACTCTCTATGACCTCTTTCGCCCAACCAATATCTGCAAGTCCATTCCTTGATTCCGAGCGTGCTCAAAAACATAGATTGGCACACACGTCCTTTTTTATTGGTAGCTTTTAAATGGTAAATCTTGCTTTCATTACGTCTACTACTGCCGGCTCCCTTAGTCTTTCTTTGGATGTCCTGGGTGTCAATTAGAGTCAAAACATACAGCTTTTTTTCCTTCCATGATCTCGCCCAAAACTCATCAAATATTTTCTTCCTCATTTCTTCAGTAAAAGTGTTGCAATAGAAAACTTTGCTCGTAGTACAGCGTTCAGAAGAACATGCCATCTCAAGTTTTCTTTCCGGTTTAGCGATGTCTTGCACATACTTTCCATTAATCTTTCTAAATCCCAAGTACTCCTTCCCCATCATACTTTGTCTTTTATTATCTTCTCTTTTCCATGAATCTTTGTCCGCTATTCTTTTTCGTTTCTTTGTCGATGTTTGCTCCTCTACAATAGATCTTTCAGGGAAATTTTCGATATCTTCTAATTGGAGAAGAGGCGATTCTATGACAGGAGACTATTGTTGAAGAACGAATGTTGCCTACAAGCTCATCAATTGGTAACACAAAATCAGGGTCAGCTACTGAATCGTCTGATAAAAATTGGTTGCCTGTAAAGTCGGTATACGGGCGAAAGTTTTACGTGACAACGACTTTGAGTGGTAAAATCGCCTCTCTCTCGCTCTGTCTCTCTCGCTCTTAGGCGGGCTAACCATGCCCGAGTGGAAGGGACGCGTGCCTCTCACTCGCTCTCATTGTGAGCGCATAACGTGAGCGGAGCGTAACGCAGTTTCTTGAAGTGTCACCCGGCAAACCAATTTATAAGACGTTGTCACGTCAAAAGCCGCTAAAATCTTGTTCGTAAGTATCTTCGCAAGTTATCGTGCTGATGGACTCAAATGGTACAATCTGGTAAGCACTTGAGGACGAGGTTCCAGGAAAAATATCACTGTCATTGCTGAAGTTTTTGCCTGGTTGTATTTGTTTGGCTATAATTGATTGCCTTCTCATGAGCAACTCCTCCCGTCGTTTAACTAAGTCCTGCAAGTTTGCAGACATCCTCCACACAAACAGACTCTGCAATAAAAAAAATTAGAAAACTGTTTAATTTCAAAAGTAATCAAAACCGCTTGAGTACCAAAAACACTTTACTTTTGCCTAACACAAAACCGCGGAATTACAACCCTGCAATAAAATCGATTTTATCCATAAAATATGACAAATGTACAATCCATGATTGAAAATAGCAAGCCTATAAATAAATCAATAGATTACATCACTTACCGGTACTTTCCATGCAGAAATAACCACTTTTTAACAATAATTTACACGGAGCGCAAAGTAATCACAACAATTTGTTTACGTTTTGTTCAGTTACCTACGCGGTATTCACTTCCAACTACCACCGCAAGAAACGCATCGCGCTATTGCATCGAAGTGACAGAGAGGTTCTGATTGGCTTATTCAAAGTAGTGTGTTCACTAACACGCTCCAATGACAGACTAGGACAGCGCGGCGCGTAAATTTGAATTTCGCTACATTTTGCAGTTTCGCGGTATTGCAGATGGTAGTTCAGCGCTATTGCAGTATCGTCGACGATAAGTAATAAAATAAAGTTGTTATTGGATTATATCCTACTAGCTGTTTCTATGACTTTACACATGATTAAGTACATTATAAATAGTAGCCTAAGTGCTATATTCCAAGGTAAGCTATCTTCTCCATTCTAAATTTCATTAAAATACATCCAGTAATTTATTTATGAACGAAAGAAATACATCCAGATATTTGCCATTTGCCAGGTCTTTGACCAAAAATTTGATTGGTCCCGATGTTTAAAAAAAAATATAGCTCATGAAATGTGTGATGAATGTGAAAATGATGAAAATAAAACTACTAAAAATAGGTAGCTCTTTTTTGTATATAAATAAAAAGCCCGTATTTGTCTTTATATATATATACAGGGTTATTTGTAAAACACCGGCAACCTCTCAGGTCTATGTTACTAACATCATAATCAACAACTTTTGTTCTGTGACTTTTAAAAATTCATCATATTTTAGTTCATCAGATTTTCAAACAAAAATAAAAATATTTACATTAAACGCTCTAAATGTTACGGAGTCTATGCGAAGCAAAAGAAAGCGATAGTATATTAGCAAGGGGAGCGGGGTTAGGGCGGCGGGGGCGCTTGAACTTGACCTATTTACAGGCAGCCGATTTTTGTATGAAAATCTGATGCACTAAAATATGATGAATTTTTAAAAGTCATAGAACAAAAGTTGTTGATTATGATGTTAGTAACATAGACCTGAGAGGTTGCCGGTGTTTTACAAATAACCCTGTATATATATATTTATTGATAAGCCGTAGGTTAGATAAATTAACAGTAAGTCGCGGCTGTAAGACGTAAGTAGTTACAGAATTATAATCATCAAAATCACCAATACAACCGTCCAAGTTCATAAAGGCGTAGGAACAAAAACAAAAAATAATTCTGACGTGGTGTCGCAAGGAGTCGCTTTGTCTAGCTTGGAGAAAGTGAGACAGCTAGCACGCGTACGGTGTTAGTGTGACAGAGATAGTTACGTGTAACGTCGCTCTATTATGAATAATAGGTATGAAGTGTTTGTTGACTAGGAAGTGCGTTTGGATTATTACTTGGTATTGGGAAACAGTTGCAGTTATGTCATGACGCCAAGAACACTGTTACGTTGAGTCGCGCAGTTGCACTGATACTGTTTGTTTACTTTTTTTTTAAGTTGGTTGAAAGTGGCGTATTAAGCATTTTATAACAATTATGTGGTTGTAGGGGTGGTGAATTTTATGGCACGATCTGCGGTGGTAAGTATTTAATGGCATTGTTTTGACTTATTTAAAAATACTTGTACACTTATCAAGTACTTGAATTTTTTTCATTACTTTACCTTTTTATTTATTTTTAACAAAAAATGTTCTAAATCATGTTTGTTTTGTTTTCATCTGAAAGGATATACATACTTTCCGATTGGTCCAATAAAAATTTCATCAAAATCGATTCAGCAATTTGTTTTCTTTTTTGTTTAAAACGTATTTAATTATCTTTTTGTGCTAGGTTGATGACATATACTCCCTTAATAACTTCTAGTTACACAGACACGAATTCATATATCTCCGAAACTAAGACGACCACAATCCATCAACACTCAACATGTCACAGTCACAGGGCTGTATCTTTTTAGCCGAAATAGCTAAATACTTGATTTGATTTTTCCTGAATGTTCTATGGCAGCTATAACAAAAATAATATAAACCAAGCAGGGAGGGGTGGCATTTTGCCTATTGGCAATGGCAAGTTGCATAAACTTCCCATTGTTTATCTAGATGATGTAAGTAATAATTTTGTTGATCTATAGAATGTATGTATCTAAAAAAAATCTGGCGGACCGATCAGGCTGAATATATCTATTTATTCAGGGCTAAGTTTTATCACAACTGTATTTTCAACTTAATTGCTAGAATGCTTCTGGAAAAAATTGACCACAAAATTTTATATCCACGGATATACACAAACTTACATCCTATAAAAATAGTGTAAATAGATTCAGGAAACTTTGAAACGTAAAGATATTATCAAAATTTCAATTTCGAGTTTTGGGCCACTTACAATAACTTCCCTTAGTTTGGGCCAAGTACAAAACCTATCTCATCATTTTAAACGCTGAAGGCTGAACTTACATAAATCAAGTTTCTCGTTTATTGCCCGTGGTCTCCCGGCCCCTTAGTCCCTGGAACAAATATTTTTTTGCCCGTAGTTCCTTCAAGAAATATATACTGCCTAATTAAATTGTCTGAAGATAAAAAAATCTAATAGAAATATTTTCATTATTTTTCAGTGTAATACCCACCTTCAAGAAAGTTCATACGGTATATGCCTCTTCTTCACCACGGTCCTGCACCAACCTCACCTAATATGATACAGGCTGTCATTCACAATGTCGTCTCACCAACGGGCGGGTAGTCTGCCCCAAGTAAAGTGGAAGTGGAAAACATTATTGCTAAGAACTCCTTCCTCAAAAGTGAGCTGGCTGAGCTACACATACTACACATGGACTTAGCCGACCGGCACAGTCAACTACAACATCAAGTGACAACATTTCATGAGTGCAGTGATACGTGACACGAACTGGCTTTGAACCAAATTTTAGAACTAAAACAGAAATTATGTGAAGCCCATAAGGCCCTATCTCTTTCACAGTCTGTCAAAGTAAGTGAACAGGTTGCTATCACCGATAACCTATTTTATAAATTGGTAGGCAGTAAGTCAACATCAGTGTGTGAGCCAGCTGTATTAATTGATCTTACTGGTGACGATACCATACCATTATGTCCTATTGTTATGAGTCACAATAAATTAAAGAAATATAATAAAATTAAGAAAATAATTAAACGGTCACAGAGAGCAATTAAAAAACAAAATCTCTTAAAATTAAATCTTTCCCTCAGAAAGGAACGTATTATCCTTTCAAAAAGTTTAAATAGTTGTACCATTGAGTTAGATGAATGTAGGGAAAAGTATGATACTGATATTAAGCTCCTATATAATGATATTCTACGAAAGGAGCACTTGCTAAACAATATTTTTGAGAAATATGAGAGGTCACAACAACAACAACTAGGTGAGCGAATGATTGAGGCTGGGGAACTATTAGACTTAGTGAAGTGCAATGCTGAGAGTTATGAGTCTCTGACCAATAACCTGTCATGTAGCTGTGCCAACCAAACACCACCTACTCAGCCTCAGCTTGACTTGTCTCCGCCGGTGTTGGTGCTTCCAGCAGAGCCATGTGTTAATATACTCAGTAATAATAAGTCTATATTCTTTTGTGATGAATTAGGTTCAGGCTTTGGAAAAATGTTACTTAATTACCTTAGCCACAGTTTTACACATCATAGTTATCATAACATAAGTTTCAATCAAATGATTAAAAGAATTGCAAGCACAAACCTAGATACTTATTCCACAATGGTTTTGCTATTAGGTAATAGTACTGGTATTACCAGAAAGGACATAGTGGATGGAGTAGACACCTTACTCAAGTTAAACATAGGGAAGCTAATGTTGTGTGCTTTCCCCTACTCTGATACTTTATCAGATATTGATAATTATTATATTTACAGGTTGAATAGTACTATTCACCAGTTGACATGTTGTCATAGTGACAAACTATTGTATTTTGATACTAATAAATTTATTAGTGGTTTTAAGTTAACTCAGAAAGCTTTATCTGTGTCTTGGAAATGTCGACATATGATTGCTATGTTGATAGCATATAATGTTAATCAGATTATAGCTAAAATAACCATGAATAGTGTTAGTGATGAGTCTATGTTGCCTAGTTTAACTACTAAATCTATAATACCAACATCTTCGGAGGCCACTACCAGTCAGATAGAGTTTTCTCTTCCTGCTGGAACTCAGACGGGCATTCTTGACTCTTCAGTTGTCACTCCAGATAATTCGTTAAACTAGGTAATAAGACAACAGAAGGTACCCTTTCAAATAACCAATTATTGTTAGGGAATAATAAAAAGATATCTTCTGGCATTATTAGTCATGAAAATAAAAAACCAAAGGGAGCGCAACACACTTTAAAATTGTATAATCAAAATATCCAAGGTTGCTCTTCCAAATTACTTGAAATAGAATTGTTTTTAGAAAACACCAAGTTTGATGTCATTTGCTTAACTGAACATTGGTTAAAAGATCATCAAGTAAAGTCAATAAATTATGAAAATTACTGTGTAGTTAGCTTTTTCAGCCGAAAACGCATGATACATGGCGGATCATTAATATTAGTTAAAAATTCTATTAAATCGAAAGAACGAAAAGACATCATTGGGCTGTCTGTTGAACACACTGTTGAGCTGTCCTGTGTTGAGCTTGATAAGCATGTTATAGTATGTGTATACAGACCTCCAAGTTACCAGAATCTATCTGTGTTTGATTCTGTAATGGAAGAGGTGCTAAAGAAACTTAGTACTAGTAGTAAGTCACTGGTCATATGTGGTGATTTTAATATTAATTTATTAGAAAGTAACTCAAATACTTTCAGATTATTAAGTCTTTTTAAGTCATAAATGACTTAAAAAGACTTAATAATCTGAAAGTATTTGAGTTACTTTCTGTCAAATGTTTTTATGGAACCAACCCGAGTGACAGCTTCTTCTGCCACTTGTATAGATAATATTTTTTGTAACTGTGATTACTTACACAAACAAATTGTAAATAAGTTGCCATCTGATCACAGTGGTCAAACAGTAACATTTTGCTCGTACATACCTCTACAAAAAATTCAAATAACGTTTAGGCGAATGACATGTAAAAATCTAGAGAAATTTAATCATTCTTTGGCCAGTACATTATGTGTTACCAGTTTTAATAATGAAGGTGACCCAAATGAGTTCTACGCCGAGTTCTTCTCATTATTAAACACGCAATTTAATGACAATTTCCCACTAAAGACTAAAAGTATTTGCACAAAGTTCTTATTTAGTGATTGGGCAACTCCAGGTATACGTAAAAGCAGAGAAAAACTTTTTGAACTTTATGGCCTAAAGCAACATATGACTAATAGAAGCTTTCATCAGTATGTTGCAAAATATTCAAAAAAAATTAAAAGTGCGTGCAGCTTGGCTAAAGCGCTTTATATTAGCAATAAAATAAAATCAGCGGATGATAAAATAAAAACTACCTGGCAAATAATAAACGATGAAACAGGAAAAAACAGCGTAATACTGAATTTAATTTAGAGACTGCACATGGCCCCATTAACTCAGATATAGAAATAGCACAGGAATTTCAAAAATTTTTCGTTAATATTCCCGTTAAAACTACTGAAGCTTTAAATTCATCACCCGCGCTTTCCGCTGCCTTACTCAAAAAGAATGTAGGGGCATGCCCTTTAGAGTTTAGGTTTCAGCATACTAACCACCAGGCTATTATAAAAGCTTTTAAAGATCTTAAAATTAAATCAACAGAAGATCTTTGGGGAATGTCTGTCAAATTTTGTAGTTCTATTATTGAAACCATTGCACCCTATTTAGCTTTCATATTTAACACCAGTGTAGACCAAGGAGTCTTTCCGGATCTGATGAAACACAGCAAAGTAGTTCCTTTGTTTAAATCCGGTGATAGTAAAGAACCAAACAATTATAGGCCCGTGTCAGTTCTGCCAGTTCTCAGTAAGGTGTTTGAAAAGTTAATGCTCAATCAAATGTTACGTCACTTTAATAAAAACTCCATCTTTCATGAACACCAGTTCGGTTTCACCAAAGGGCGTTGTACCACCGACGCTGGTGTTACCCTAATAAAGAACATTTTTAACGCCTGGGAAGAAGCACAAGATGCCATTGGAATCTTTTGTGACCTTTCCAAGGCGTTTGATTGCGTAAACTATGAGACACTTTTGCTGAAACTAGAGCACTATGGAATTAGAAATACAGCTCTTGACTTAATAAGATCATACCTGAAGGATAGAATGGTCAAAGTCCAAGTAAACGGCGTAAACTCATTGGGGTCTGAAATGGCAATGGGCGTTCCTCAAGGCTCGATATTGGGTCCATTCCTCTTTTTAGTATACATTAATGATCTACCCCATCTACTTCCAAACCAACCGAAGATGGTGTTATTTGCAGATGACACATCATTGATATTTAAAATCGACAGACGGTCTCAAAATCTTGACGACGTCAATAACTCCATTCTTCAGGTCCAAGACTGGTTTACGGTAAATAATTTGGTACTTAATAAAAAAAAAACCAAGTGCATTAGATTTCAATTGCCTAATGTCAGAGGTAGCGAATGTGACATCTTATTGAATGGGGAAAAACTGGAATTTATTGATCAAACGGTTTTCCTAGGAATCACGCTAGACGAGAAATTACAATGGGGACCTCATATAACATCTCTTGCGGGGCGGTTGAGCTCGGCCGCTTATGCTGTTAGAAAGATAAGACAGTTAACAGATGTAGAAACCGCGCGTTTGGTCTATTTTAGCTACTTCCACAGCATTATGTCGTATGGCATTTTACTGTGGGGTAGGGCTGCTGACATTGAATCCATTTTTATTTTGCAAAAGCGAGCTGTCAGAGCCGTTTATAATCTATGTCGCGGCGAATCCCTCAGGGAACTATTTAAAAGGATTAATATTATGACGGTACCTTGCCAATTCATTTACGAAAATATTATTTATGTAAGAAAAAATCTACATCTTTTTAATAAAATAAGCGATAGACATAATTTTAATACTAGAAATAAAGACAAGATAGATCAACCATTTTTCAGATTAGCAAAAGTACATACATCTTTTATGGGGTACTGTGTTAAATGTTACAACAAAATACCTTCTGATATATTGCAATTAAATGAAAGGAGGTTTAAAAGTCATATTAAAAGTACACTTTGTAAACGAGCTTATTACAAATTAGAGGACTACATCCAAGATAAGAACGCTTGGAAACATGCTGGTCTCGCTCCATAGGACAGTCTTAGAGTTTATCAAACTAGTTGCTAACTTAATTGTGTAGATAATATTTATTTTTTCTTCTATGACACTGTTTTACATTCTGTAATTACTGTAACTCACACACTGACAGTTTATATGGGTAGTTCATATAATTGTTTTTTTTTTTTTTTTTATTTAACTGCTTTTGTTAATTTATTTTCTTTTAATTTCATTTGTTGTGTATATGTATCATTTGCATCGTTGTATATGTAAGCGGGCACGCCTTTTATGCCTGGAGGCTTTAGTAAGGTTTTAAGTTCTGTTTACGATTTTGTTTCATTATTCATTTCAGCTTGAGTTTAGTTTTCAATGTTTTGTTGGTATAATAGCGTGTGCTAGCTGACATATGGCGAATAATGTATGTTTTGTTTTATTATAGGTATTAATAACTTATACAATATTGTATAGAATCAAGTTCTTCTAACTTAACAGACAGCAGTGCTGCTGGGGAGTTTGTTCCACCACTTCTTCTTCCCAGCCAAAGCACTAGGAAGTGTCGAAGGGCGGGCGTTTTGGGGGGACTGTCTTATGTGACTTTGACGTTCAAAAAGTGCTGACTCTCAGCCTAGTTTGAATAAATGACTTTTGATTTGATTTGATTTGATAGTAAGTTATGGTAGAGAAATGTAAGCCGCTTCACAAGTCTCTCAAGAGTTATTTTAAGTTACTTTTTTTTTCTTCTTTTTTTTTTAACACACCCATTCTTTTAGTCACATACGTACAATTTTGTCAATTTTACTATACAATAATGTCAACTCGAAAAGGAAATTTTTCTAAAGAATATTTAAAGAGAGTGATTAGTAAATATACAGACAAATTCCAAGCAGCAATTCCTCCTAAAAGCAATAATGTTTATATTTGCATACAGCAGGAATTGCGTGAAAAATTTAATCACAATATGGCCATTAAAGCCATACAAATATGTATTAGAAGAAATAAAACATATCTTTTTGATTTCGATGATTGTTTAAACCTATTTGAAGAAAAAGAAGATACTGACCCCTACATTATAACATTTCAAATGAGCCTTGCAGAATATTCGAACATCGTACCCCAAAATTCAATTTACCGTCTCCTACCAAAAATGTGGACTAACGAAATTCAAGACCAAATATTTTTTAAAAGTAATATAGAGTGTACATTTGCTTTCAGTAACAGTTATGTACCTGCTGATCTTAACTTTAATGAAATCAAATGTACTGGCAGGTGTACCCAATGTGACGCGCTACTGTCATTGAATATCTCCCCCCCATCTAAAAATTGCGTAAAGGTTACTTGTAAATTAAATAATTACAACAAAAATGATCCTCATGACCCACTAATTAAAAACAGACTTACTTCTGATAGAGTAAACCGAATCAAAGAAAAGTTAAAATACGAAAAAGCTTTAAAAGTTCAACACACGATGGCAAACGAGGTAATGACTATAGATACTCAAAAAAAGCCAACAACTTTCCCTAAATTACCCAATTTAAGAAAATTGCGTCATGAAGCCAGAAGTGCGCTACAGTTTGACAAAAATACAATACTATCTTTGTACGCTATGGCGCACTGCATTCCTTACGATAATTTTATCCGTAAAATCAGTCTTGTTCCCTTATTCACATATTTTTGGACGAATGAACAAAACCAATATTACAATGAAACTTTAAAAAATAGACCGAAAATACTTTCTGTTGATGCTACTGGCTCCTTATTTCACCCAATCGAGCCACCACCTTCTAATGATTTATTAAAATATCGCACTCCTAAACATTTATTTTTATATGCAGTGGTTACCTACACTCTGGATACCAGTGTACCAATGTGCTACATGGCCTCCGAATCCCATACAATGGAGACGATAACTACATGGTCAAATACGTGGCAAATTGGAAAAGTTTTGCCAGATGAAATAATTAGTGACGACAGTTCTGCCTTGTTAGGAGCAATAACTAAAGTAGTTTTAAAAATCGAATTCAATGATTATTTAAAACAGTGTTTTGATGTGCTTGAAGGAAATACCGCAGCAATACCTCTCTGTTATGTTCGTATGGACAAATACCATTTTATTAAAAATATTTATAAACAATCATGTTTTGATAAAACATCCGAAAAAGTAAAGTTCTTTTACATTTGCTGCTTGATACATATTCAGCAGGTCCGTTGCTATGAAGAACTTAAAACAATTTTAAGAGACATAATCACGTTATCGCTCCATGAGTTCAGGAGTGCGGACTTGAATGATTTACAGCCCAAATGCAATAAAGCTTTTGAAAACTTAAAGGTCCAAATTGTAAATCACACGAATCACGAAAATTTAGATGATATTCATACTGAAAAATGACATACAACCAAAAATCGAACTACCTCACAAGGAAAATGACAAAGATGTTTCTTTACCTTTAATAAACTTTTATGATGACTTAATACAAACCGAAAAATTGTATCTGCAGTTAGTTGAACCATCAGATAACAAAAATGAATATTTCTTACCGGAATTGAACAGTACATTAAAACGACTTCTGAAAAAAATTCCACTGTGGGGTTGCGTTATGAATAAACATTTCAAAAATGCCAAACACTATGCGTCAAGCTCAAATGTTGAAAACCATTTCAAAGATTGAAAAACTATATACTTTGATACAAAAAACCAACGCGTGAGATTAGACAAGTTTTTAGTACAGCACCATGGTTTTATAAATGGAGCTGTAAAACTTAGTTACAGTGACGTTTTGCACAGAATAGATCCAAGCAAACGAGCTCAACAAAGTGTGCGAACACAAAGGCCAGTAAATAAAATGCCAAAACCTAACCCCTTGAAGTGCGAAAATAAAGATTTTGAGGCACAATCAGTTTTTCAAGATAACGCGATAAAAATTGAGAATTGGAGAGGGCTAGCCGTATCCACACCCAGAAGTTTAAAACCCAAACCAATTTATATTTTACAAAACGGGAACGTGGCAAATTCTAAAACCGCTGAGAACAGGACCATAAGAACAAACACATGTGCTTTCGATTCTGTTTCACAAACGTTTGCGATAGCTTACAAAGATAGACAAAAATTTAGAGACTCTGTAGATGCACAGATTAATAAAGGAGAATTTCATGATTTCTTATCATTAATTACAGAATTATCGAATGCCAAGAATTGTGGTAAAAAATTATATGACCTGAGAGCGAAATTGCTCCTTCAACTTTTTAAACAATCAAAAACGCAATACGTAGTTGACTTTTCATGTAATACGACCAAAATATTAGATGAAATATGTACAAGTAGCTTATTCATTTCTGCTATAAGACAAAGAGTTTGCTCTAATAGTATGTGCACAAGTCATGCAGATGAAAACAAATTGTACAATTGCAAGTATTTGCCGTTGAACTTGGATATAATAAATACTAAAGGTATCAACCACCTACAAGAAGCTTGCGAATCATGTTTAAGAACAGAATTTACTCCAGAGTGTCATATTTGTTGCGCTGGAAATATATCATTCAGATACAATGTTAAAGATATTATCATTTATGAACTTCATGATGTGTGCGCCAAGTTGGATGATCTGCCTCGTAACATTGAAGTAAATAATAAGGAGTACACAATTCTGTCTGTAATAGAATATGAACTCGCTTCGAAACCCAAAAGTGTTGGACATTACAGGGCTCACTGCTACAGAAAAAATAGTAATTTATTTGAATGTTATGATGACTTATATGGTAAAATCCAACGACGTGGGAAATATAATATTATGCCACATGTAATAGTCTACATAGTAGAATAGACAAAATTGTACAGGGTAAAGATGAATGCTCACATCATACAACCTAGCACTGGCTTGCAAATTGAAAAAAACCTTAACCAAATAAATTTTGGTACCTACAGTTTTGAGAGTTGTATTTAGTGTATACCTATAGTCAACCGCACAATGCTCTGTGTTGCAACAACGTGTTTCCATTTTGTATTTCGTATTACGTACCTATGAGGGATTTATAATTATTAACCAACGATTATATTAAAGCTGATTATGTAGTGTCACATAATTTTGATTTGATGGCGTTTTAGACATATAAGTGTCATTCCACAGTCAGGTGATAATGTTGTTACGTATATGGGATAGATATGTTTATTTATAGCCAAATACCATCAGATAATTTGTGTACATTCGATGTTTACAGTTATATCTTTATGTGGTTTACTATACTTATACTTAATACTGATCTGTGATTTTTTGTGATGCGAATTTACTAATTATATGTTAGACTTAGATGAAAAACTGATCTGTGATTTAAATAATAATGACTACACAACGTGCAAATAATTTCTAACATTTATAGGTAGGAAATTTGATCTGTGATTTGATGCAATAATTACTTTAAGAATTAAAATTAAGGGAATAAAAATAATAATTTCCACATCAACAAGCTGTTTCATTTATTATAGTCACAAGGTGTATTTAAAATATATTTTAACTAGCCCCAAAACTTTTGAACGCGACTGTACGGACAACAGCTTAGGTATAATACGTCCAATAAAGAAGGTCATCGATATGTATGAATCTGTCGCTTTTTAGTAGTCATTCATATTTGGTCGAATAGCCAGCCGTTGCTTACATATTTTGGTTTTTTGTTAATATTTACTTAATGCGAAACATTCCAAGCTGAATATTTTCACCATATTTTTGACTAAAGGCACAAGATTTTGGTTTACACCTACACATCTGGGATTGAGCCGGTTCCTTGTATTTTGCCGTCAAAGTTATGACACCATCGTTTTGACTTTTAGCAAGATTATTCAAAAACGCATGCATGTGCAGTTTTGAAACTTTGTATGGTTATTATTAGCGTCAAGAAGGACCGAATACAGTTTTCAGCGAACTTATACCTTGTCTCATTTAAGCGCTGCGATGTTTTTTTGGGTTTTCATAAAACCGCGATAACTTGAAAACTATAAATATTTTCTTAAATCTAATTGGGGCACTAAGGAGCACACATTAAGAGCTACTCCTACTCGTGTATGTTTATTCTACAGGGGCACATGCAATGGTTTTAGAGATATACGATTCATCAAAACGTTACTCCAGCAGGAAATGCAATATCTCGAAAACCTGAAGGGGCACAGATTTTATTTTTGGGGGCACATTTTGGCACACAAATAAGCTCTATGGCCATGCATAATTTTTCTCTCTCTGATCATTCGTTTAGAATTTTCCTGCTAGAAAATCGTTACCCCAGCAAGAATCGTTTTTTCCGTTTTTTTCCAAAACGACAGGGGCCACACATTTTTTATGTGGGGGCACATTTACAGCAAATAAGGCACAAATTATACGTTCTACTCATATAACTCTATGCTATATGCTCTCTACTCTCTCTCTCTCTCTCTCTCTCTCTCTTTCTTGCGCGGCCGGGTAGTACAGGATAGCTATGATTGTAATTCATATTACTTTGTCTTCATAGTAATTGCGAATATTTTCCGACAGCTATACCGGCAAAAGTACTATTCCTATATTTATGTTCGGTGTCTGGTAAATGATTGAGTGTCTGTATAGGTAAAATAGGAGCGTTAAGAAAAACCAGGAAGACTTATATTCAACTAAACCAAGCCCTATGTCGCAGTCTTCTTACTCTGAATACTATTACTCTTATTTTAAAAACACCAACACGCATGATGTTCTCATAAACTATGAATCCTAAGTAATATGAATTATAATCCTACTACTACTACTAATATTATAAATGTGAAAATATTTATGATTGGGTGTTTGTTTCTTAATCACGCAAAAATGGCTGAATGGATCTGGATCGAAAATAGCACACAGAGTCTATATTACCCACGGAATAAAGAAAACTAGAGGAAGTGTCCCTCAGATATCGCGCGCGTTTCAACATTAAGCGTAGATGCGCAGCATTTAGCTTATTCGCCGTCTGATACTTGTCGCGATTGGCTGTCGCAGAAATACGCGAAATATTACAATTATGCCTTGTTGTGCGGTTTTGACCTGCAAAAACGAAAGCAGAAAAAAAAATGTATCTTGTGAAGGTGTATCCTATCATCAGTAAGTACTAAACTTTGTTAATTTTTAATATAATTGATTTTAATTGCAATAACACATGTTATGACTTCAATGCAAACTATAAACAACCTTATATTCATTGAAACAAAGTCTAAATGCACTTAGTCGTCATCTAGAAAATCATAACCAAAATTCTAGTAATTTCGATTCTACTCGATTAGGGATGGGACACATCCGTAAAGTAGGTCGGTATCGATAATTTTATCTGATTTTAGTAAGGAATCAATAGCTCACATAGCTGGTGATATAAGACAATTGATTAACCTATTGAGCGCCACGACAAAAAAGCAAAATCGTGCCCTCAGCGCCAAGCTATAAATTCATCCTTTAATACCTACAAAATAGTAGTGAGTTCGAAATTATATCGATAAAGCACTAACCATTAATTTTTTAACATATAGTATGTTTTTAATAAAAGGTTACTGTACCGGAAATATATAATAAAGGAGTTTTATTTCATCCCGCTTTGTCTTTTATGACAGAAATGATACGATATGTGTCACAGTTTCGGCGTTAAATTCACAATTCAAAACAACAGTCGATAAAAGAAAGTCAATACCATCACAGCACTATGTTCAGTCATGATGTACTTTCTTGTCATCTTATGATGACACTGGCGTAGCTGGCACGGCTTTCCCTAATTTGCCCGCCGCGGCACTAGAGGTGCGCATCCGATATTTATGAATAATATCGAAACAATAAGAGTTATTTTATTTTAATGGTTTCGCTTTTTAACCGACTTCAAAAAGAATTGTTGAATTTGGATGCTTATATTTTTTTTTATAGTTTACACTTTGTGTGTTTTTAAGGACGTCGGTTGTTTTTTTTGTAAAAACGTTTTTATATAGGTACCGTAGCACCATTTTTATTTAATACAACTTGCTTCTGCCCGCGACTTCGTCTGCGTTATATTTATTGCTCCTCCAACCCATCCCGTCGCATCGTATGCATATTTTTTTATGTGAAAAAGAAAAGTATTGTTTAATTATGAAAACCCTCCGAAGGTCTCAAGAAACATACGAAAAAAATATTAGCCGAACCGGTCGAGCTCTTCTTGAGTTATGCGCTTAGCAACATTCATTTTTATTTATATAGATTTAAATTTCCTTGAATGAACAACTAGTAATATTTATTTATTTATTTATATTTATTTATATATGTGAAGGGCAGAGGGTCATATTGTAAAATAAAAGAGGTTCTTTCAATATTAAGGAACTATTTATTCAATAGACCTTATACGAAACTGCACTTAATCAGTTTCCATAATTATTAATTTAACACCTTATTAAAATAGCCATGACACCCAGTAATACAGTCACAGTATTACAGTTCATATAAAAGAGTATCAATGTACAGTGAGGCAGAGTTATAATAATTGAGAGCAATACGACCTGTGCACCAGGCCACGCCTGAACTTAGAATGCCAATTCGCTTTTTTTTTTTTTTTTTGTAGGACATCTCGTAGTTAATCTGAAAAAGATTCTGACTACTTAAACGGATTTTTGCCCGGCGATTTCTAAAAAGTAAACTTTTTAGACCTCCAGCCGGGCCTGCCAATTCGCCGCCGTGCGGCGTCTTTTATACGGAAGTATTGGAGGTGGGGCAACGACGTAGCACGCTACGACGTAGCGCGCTCTAACTCCGCCCACCAGCAATGAGGTGGGAGAATGGCGTAGCGTGCTACGACGCTACGGCGCTATCGCGTAGCCCAATGCACGTGCCACTCACAATATGACGCCGACACGGCCATACTGACGTGCGGACGTCCTCGTACGCTCAGCTGACAATGTCTCATCTAGAACTTGAAAAACTGATTAAGTACCGTTTGGTCATCCTGATTGTTTCTGGTCCGGTCTACTTAGACCCTTCAGATATTTAACCACTTGGTCCAGTCTATTGTGACTCTTCAAGGGTTATCTCTTGGTCCGGTCAACTTCTGACCCTACAAGATCAGCCTCCTGGTCCGGCAATTGTTTTGCCCTTCAGGTGTATCCCTTCAGTTAAACTGGACCGGATCTAGCTAGGCCGAACAAGTATCGTTTCTTTAGCTTAATTAACAAATAGCTCAATACTTTGGTTGATTTACAAGTGCTTCTGTTACAATATTAACTGATTCAGGGCCAATAGATTCTACTGAAACAGCACGTTAACCACGGTTTCTACAACCTGCACTGGTAGATATAGTGTCACTTTTGGCAGACATGGTATCATTATTGGCAGAGATAGTACCACTATTAGGAGACTGAATATCATCATTGTTAATCTGTTCCCTAGTCTCGTGGACAAGAACATCTATGTTATTCTTCGCCGACACGTCATCCTTATCATAACATTCTGCGAATTCCAGAAAGAATGACTGACCACGGGGTACTTGTAAGTTTTTTGTGAGAGTATTTGTAGACTATTCTTTCCATTAATGTGTTACAATTCGTACCAATCGTTTTCTTCCAAAATAGTGGTGATTTTAAAGGGGCCTTTGTATTTACGGTCCTGTTTCACTTCGTGTCTTTTTTTGAATTTAACAAAGGCAAAATCACGTACTGAAAAGCATTTTACCATAGCTTCAATCAAATCAAATCAGCCTATCGCAGTCCACTGCTGGACATAGGCCTCTCCCATGCTGCGCCACAACACCCTATCCTCCGCCTTCCGCATCCAGTCTGTCCCAGCCACCTTTTTGAGGTCGTCGGTCCATCTAGCTGGGGGGCGTCCCACACTACGCTTGCCAATACGCGGTCTCCACTCCAGGACTCGTCTGCTCCATCGGCCATCGGTCCTTCGACAAACATGGCCAGCCCACTGCCACTTCAGCTTGCTGACCCTGCAAGCTATGTCGGTAACTCCAGTTCTTTTCCGGATAACATCGTTTCTGATCTTATCCATCAAAGAAACTCAGAGCATAGCCCGCTCCATAGCGCGCTGAGCGACCTTAAATTTGTGGATCAGCCCAACCGTCAGTGTCCACGTTTCGGCAGCGTATGTCATGACGGGCAGGACGCACTGGTTGAAGACCTTGGTCTTCAAACATTGCGGTATCGGCGACGAGAAGACTTGACGAAGTTTTCCAAACGCTGCCCAACCCAACTGGATCCTCCTGTCGGCTTCTTTCTCGAAGTTGTGTCTACCAAGCTGTATGACTTGCCCAAGGTAGACATACTCCGTCACAACCTCGAGAAGCGACCCTTCGATGCGGATTGGACTCGGCAAGACGTGCGAATTGTACATGACTTTCGTCTTGTCCAAGTTCATGCCGAGGCCTACCCGCCGTGAGGCTCCATTTAGGCTATGCAGCATCTGGTCTACACAGAACAGATAAAGAGGTTAGAAAGGAAATAGTTCCTGATTTGTATTAGAACGCGTGTCGCCGCTTGTCTCCCACTCTTTAACTCCACTACAAGCAAAGGTCCCGAACGTACGCGAATTACGCACACTAATAAATTACATACACTTAGATCGCGAGCTTGCTATTGATTGTCACACTAACGCAAACACTGTACTTGACGTGCACTCACACACACAAAAAGCAATTTATTTCTCGTACATGTTACGGTGTACAAAAAGTCGATAATCGATATCGATAAAATTACTGTAATTCTTAAATTTTTTGTTATTTAAGTTTTGCAATTTTTTGCTATAATATCGGGAGAGGGAAGGGGTTGGAATAGTGTGGACATTCTAAATACATAATAATAGGTCTTTACCTATGAAATTGCCGGTTTGTATGAAAAAAATTAAACGAATTTTTTTCATGTATTTTTTATTTGTATTAATCGAAATAATCACCCATGCAATCAATGCATCTTTGCCAACGCAGTGGCAGTTTATTGATGCCCTTCTTAAAAAAATCAGCTGGACAGGAGGCAACAAATTCTTCAAAGACATTTTGTACTGCCTCTCGGGCATTTAATTTTTTTCCCGCCAAGAAGTTATCCAAATTCTGGAAAAAGTGGTAGACTGTAGGCGCAAAGTCTGTCGAGTAGGGTGGATGACGGAGAGCTTCCAACCCCAGTTCTTGCAACTTGGAGACCGTCTGCTGTGCAGTATGAGGTCGCGCGTTGTCGTGCAGGAGCAGCGGAGACGAGCGATTGACCAATGCTGGTTGGAGATGTGCCAGCTTCTCCATCATTGAGTTCAGTTCTTCACAGTACACATCTGCAGTAATGCTCACCCCGTTTGGTAAGAAGCTGTGATGAATCACACCGGCGCTAGACCACCAAACAGTGACCATCACTTTTCTTGGGGTAAGTTTTCGTTTAGGGCATTGTTTAGGTGCTGAACCAGGATCCAACCAACTTGCTGAGCGCTTGCGGTTATCAAACAGAATCCATTTTTCATCGCAGGTAACAATGCGGTTCAAAATTCCTTCATTTGTGTGTCTGTTGAGCAGTGCAAGGCACGTCTCGACGCGTACTTCGCGCTGGCGATCATTGAGTTCGTGGGGCACCCATTTGTCAAGCTTTTTTACCTTACCAATTTGACGCAAATGGACCAATATTGTTTTGACGCTAACGTTGAAAGCTGCTGCTAATTCAGCCGTAGATTGTGTATCATCAGCATCCACAATCGCCTTTATTTCGTCATTGTCGACCAAAGTCTTCGGACGACCGCGAGGTTCATTTTTCAGGTCGAAATTTCCAGAACGGAAGCGAGCAAACCAAAAACAGGTGGTGCGTTGGTTTGTAGTGTTAGCTCCGTAAACGTCGTTGATGTTGCGTGCCGCTTGTGCCGCGTTGCTGCCACGACGGTACTCATCCTACTAATATTATAAATGCGAAAGTTTGTGAGGATGGATGTATGTGTATGTGTATGTTTGTTACCCTTTCACGAAAAAACTACCAAACGGATTTGGATGAAATTTGGCACACAGATAGTTCATAACTTGGATTAACATATAGGGTACTTTTTATCCCGGTAGTACGTTCCCGCGGGATATTTTCCGACCTCCACTCGGGCGAAGCCGCTGGCAAAAGCTAGTATTCCATAATTACTCGAATTTTTAACGTATCCATGATGACGAAAAAGATTGAAATGCGATGAAAATGTAACACTAATCAATAAACAAATGACTACTTTTGGAAAAAGAATTCCATGTTTTTAAAATAAAATTAATTTGAAATTAGAATTCTTAGACAAACAAAAATTATTTTGATTTGAAATGGCCAGTACTGCAGAACGGCAATTTCATAGGTAAAGACCTAATAATAATGTCAAATTAAGGGGGAACATCCGTTGCAGCCACGAAATTCAAATGTTCTTTCGTTTTTTGATATTTGCAGTTAGTTCTGTTTTACGTCATATAATCATGTTGTGACATAATATAATTTAATTAATTTCATGTGACTAATGTTAAATTCTCTGTGAATTTCTATATTATGCTCGGCTCGATACCCAGAGTTGAAAAAAGCCGCCCGTGCGAACTTGGGCTTTTTTCCCGCGACAAACGTTATTCATGCATAGAAAGACATGGGTTAAAGTTAGAAAGTAAATTAATGACACAAGTAAAAAGTATTTTAATATTGAACAATTATTTACACAAATATGCTGATTTTGTTATTGTCCCTGAAATAATACATATTTATTAAGTAACATGCGCTTGCTATCTTTTAAATTTGAATTTTTCAGAATAAAGTGCAGTCTTACATTAATATATTTTTCAATAATAGCTTTAGTTAGGTCTGTAACATGGCTCGCAGTAGGATATAATCCAACTTGATGATTACTAATGTCGTTAAATAATTCCGTTCCGATGAAGCAGCGCAAAATCTTCGTTGTCAACATATTTTTGTTAATTTTCCGAAGATTGTCGGTGTAAATCTTGATAACTGCTTCGGACGTTTTACAGATTAGTATCAGTTCTTTCGAAGGGTACAAGAGACCCCCTTTATCTTTTGCTACTATAAATTTATGATCTGAATTTATTTCATTTGACAACAGTGCTCCAACACAAATATCACAATCAATTTTTTTAATTAAAATGTGTGCTATGTAACCCGCGATGTGGCTAATAATCTGTTTACTAAAATCAGAAATATTTTGGAAAAACAAATGTATTTCTTCATCATCATTATTTTCGGCAACCATTTGAACATTATCTTCGACTAAACCATTATTAGTCGTTCTATTTATGCGTTCTATAGGCGATGATGCGCAATTGAGAATAGAAATATGTTCAAGACCCATGCAATTCCCACTTTCGAGAGCCTTTAATTCGATATGCACCAGTAGTTTTTTGTAAGCTGCCTTAAATTGGCGGGCCGTAGGGTTATTGTTGGCACCGCCATGTGATCTTATATTCCCAAAAAGCATCTCGAGGTGGTCTTGACTAATTTTATACATCGGCATATATACAAGTACTTGAGTACATATTAAATGGTTATAAATATGTTTTACTGCTTCAGCGCAACCAATGAAGCCAATGAAGCCAGTTTTTCGCGGGCTTTGTGTTAAAAGTTTGTCATCCTGACATTTTATTTTCGATAAATAATCTACTGCCGTGTCTAGGAATCCTAAAACCTGCATTGCATTGACTTCGGTAAGTGCTTTCTTAAATCTATACTGAAACGAGCTTCGGGAATTGAATATGTCAAACATATTATTAATTATTCTCAAAAATCTCGACGTTGCTTCACTGTTTTTAAATTCAGGTAGTTTTAGTTCATCGCGACAAAAGTCTATAGCATCCGCAACACTAAGGCTGAATAGTTGAGTTGCGAGCTTTACTTTCATCTTTTGATTTTGAAACTGGATGTGACGGTAACGTAGTTTGTTTGCTAAATGAAAGTTTTCTCTTTCTTGAAGCTTATTTAGTTCCTCCAAAAACCTCCACTGTATTTTATTTCCATCTGGATCGAAAAAAGTTTTATAGCATTGAAAAGCGTTCCGCAATAATTTGATCATGTGAGATGGATCCAACATTACCAAAATTAGATCTTTTGTAACAGGATGGTTAAAAGTAATTTTTCGATTTTCTATAGAACAGCCCAGACATTTCACCATTGCTATATTTGCTGCGCATCCATCGAAAGTCAATGATATAATTCTTATACCAGTTTCTTCAAGTAATTCTAAACATTGTAAAATCAAATCAGCACGCTGTCGTCCTGTTATACCATCCACAAGGAAATAACCAATGGGTACTTTAAAGTTACAGTTTACGCTTGTCACCAAAAAAACTAGAGCCTCTTTAGCTTCTTCTATATGATCTCCTTCTACGCCAGTGCCGATGTCAACGTGCCCTACTAATTTTTCACCATCATATTCTATACGTCGGCGTATAGCTATTTCGTCAATAGTTAACCCTGCAATTATAGTATAATTTGTATTTTTCGCTTTTTGCTTCAACGCTTCCAAGGATTCTTTTGTAAAGCCTGGATCTCCTCCGATTTTTTCATACCACTTTCTAAGGGTACGCCTTTCTGGCAGACAAGTATCAAAAGTTTTACGTATATATTCGTATGCCTTTGGCGAATAATAATGTAGTGTCAACGCAAAGGTACGAAGCGCTGGGCTATATTTTTGTTTCGATTTTCCTCCAGACTTTTTCATTACCATGCGTTTTGTGAGTTCTTGAGCCTGTCATAAAAAAAAAATAGTCAAACTTTCTAATATCGAAAGAAAGCAAGACAACGATCGATAACGTCACACCAAGTACGACAACTGATAGTGCAAGAGTTTGTTATACCTGTAAATTAAATTTTTCAGAATATTCGTATCCTCATCTTTCAAACAAAACTTTTCTTGAATATTAATTAAAATGTCTTCTATTTTATTAATTTTTCTTTTCAGTCTTCTATTCTGAGCTTGTATTCTTTTGATTTGTAATCTCTGCCTCTTAATTATACTTTCATTTGTGTTAATGATGTTTGCCAGTTTTCTCTTTCTAGGTGTTAATGCATTTATGGGTGACAATAACTTTAGCTGTAAACAAAAAAACAATATTATTTTGTAATTGTGTTAGCACATCTAATATAAGCATTATTATTTCTAGCACAGGGGGTATTGCAACTGTTACTGGAGGCCTTATTTTATTATAATGCCCACAGTATATTTTACATTACTAAATGTCCTAATGTGTATAACTAAATTTATTATAGCATAATGTAAAAAAAAAATACCAGTATATTTCGTCTCTTCATGGGCTTATCTCTTCGTGGCGTAGACGGAATTGATTTGCTTGCATTCACAATCAGCTATAATTTAGAATACAAACATCTGTTATATTCAAAGAAAAGTCATGTGATTATTTTACACTAACAATGATCTTTTTTCATCACCAATTCAGGTATGGGATCAGTTTGAAAAGTTCAAAATTATATTACTTGGTTTTGACTGGTTATTTCTTCTATGGTGGATGCAGCATGTGTTAAGTCGCTGGTAGATGCGGTTTGTGTTACTGTATCGCTGGCAGATGCAGCTTGTGTTACGATATCGCTGGTAGATGCTAGTGATGACTGTTAAAAAAACAAAACTCAGTTTTACCAGTAATCAGAAAAGTATAAAAGTACCTACGCATAACGAAAAAAATATCATTTTGAAACTATAGATTTCAACCATCAATTTTCAGCATAGCTGTATAGACCCAATAAACACGCTCATATATAATAATATCCATAAAAGATGATCTAGGTGGTGTCATTTTAAGGTAATGATTAGATACGCTATTCAAATACACCAATAAAGTTTTATAGAATATAAATTACACACTACTTACTGCGATATTTGTGTGTGGAGAAGCTCCTGGTTTTAAGAATCTTTTGCCAGACTTTTTTTTTATGTAATCATTTTCTGCAAAATGTTTAGAGCAAATTGTGCTACATTTAGTAGGTATCCATTGTATTCTACCGGTTGCCTCAATCCACAATTTCCTTATATCTGGATCTGTTGGAAACCTAATAATAAAATATATGTTTTCATTATAAACAGCTAACCTCAAACCAAATTTTAGACGAAAACCGCACTCAGAAACTATATTGATAACTACTTTACAATTAACAATAATTGGTGTTAATTAACAAAGGTATTTTAATTCCAATATTACTGATAATAATCATTTGAATACATTCGTAATATCGACAGTGTTTACAACTTGGTGCAACACTATCGATACGCATGGAATTTCGCGGAATTCAAGCATTGGCTCGGCACACGCGACTCTCGCAATAATCGCAATACATCGCGCGATCACTCGCGTAGTACAAGATGGTACCCATGCGTTGCAAGCAATGTATAATTTTGCATCTTTTTTTCGATTGTGTCGTTTTGTCTACAAACTACTTAATACAATTGTAATAATTACAAATAACACTCGTATTATAAGGTTTTAGGACTTACCGGTGAAAAGAAATCCCTTCTCGGGCTACACTACACATCTGGCTTCTTTTCCGACACGTTATGATAGCGCAAGACGGCATAATTGTTTTTTTTTCGCGGAGCTTCGTACGTTGTCACAATATGAGCGCGACTGTTGGCCGGTGACGCTAATTTCGGTCGACATTTATGAGCGTTCACAATATGAGCGGCGCGCGCGCCCCGCCCACAAGGCCCTTCTACCCTCTTTATCTGTTCTGTGCTGGTCTAACTGTTCCAGCGTCTCTGCCATTATGACGATGTCGTCGGCAAAACGAAGGTGTGAGATGTACTCGCCGTTCACACTGATTCCCTGTCCAGTCCAGTCCAGCGTCTTAAATACGTCCTCCAGCGCATTGGTGAACAGTTTCGGGGATATCACATCCCCCTGTCTCACCCCCCTGAGCAGTTGGATTGGGCTGGTTTTCGTATCCTGGATCTGGACAGTCATCGTTGCAGCGACATACAAGCACCGCATCACCTCGATGTATCTCCAGTCAATTCGACATCGTTGCAGAGAGGCCAGAACTGCCCAAATTTCGATAGAGTCGAAGGCTTTCTCGTAGTCCACAAATGCCATACACAGCGGCTGATTGTACTCCTCGGTCTTCTGTACAATTTGCCGAACAGTATGGATGTGGTCTACGGTGCTGAAGCCTTTTCGAAAACCGGCTTGTTCTGGTGGCTGGAACTCGTCAAGTCTCCTGGCGAGACGGTTCGTGACGACCCTCGAAAACAGCTTGTACACGTGGCTCAGGAGTGAGATGGGTCTATAATTCTTCAGCAAGGTTTTGTCACCTTTTTTGAAGAACAGAACCACCACACCCCTGCTCCACGCTTCAGGTGTTGTACCCTCTAGGATGACGGAAGTGAAGAGACTTGCGAGCTCTCTCAGGACTGGTGCCCCTCCGGCTTTAAGGAGCTCTGTCGTTATTCCGTCATCCCCAGGTGTCTTATTGTTGGAGCTGCGTAGGTCGGAGGGTAGGCCTCATCATGCGGTTTCTCTCAGCACGAAAATTTATATTTAGAGTGCCTCGTACAAGTCTGTGATCGCTTCCGGTATTAAAACTGCTGATCACGGAGACATCTCTAAATATATGCTTCCTATCCGTCATGATGAAGTCTATCTCGTTCTTCGTCACGTTATCAGGGCTCTGCCAGGTCCACTTCCTCTGGGGTTTCTTTTGAAAGAATGAGTTCATCATAAAGAGCCCCTGCGACTCTAGGAAGTTGACCAGCATTTGCCCCCGGTGATTTCTTCGCCCCAAACCGAATGGTCCGACTTTCGATTCGCCGCGTTCTTGTACTCCCACTTTGGCATTAAAGTCCCCCATAACAACGTTGTAGTGGGCCTTTGTTGTACTGTGTATTGCCTTGGCAATATCTTCGTACATGGCCTCGACTGTCTCGTCAGAGTATGTCAAAGTCGGCGCATATACCTGTATCACTTTCAGGTAGTACCTGTCAGTGAGTTTCAGTACAAGGTACGCTACCCGTGTCGACACACTACTGATTTCCACAATGCTGCTGGTGAGTTCCTTGTTGACTAGAAAGCCGACACCGCCTTGGGAGAGCTGATCACCTTCGCGGAAGTAGAATAGGTGGCCCGACTCCAAGGTTATCGTATCCTCCCCCTGTCTTCGGACTTCCGATAACCCCAGTATGTGCCAGTTAATGCGACCTAACTCTACCTCAAGTTCGGCAAGGTGATGGTCCAGCCTCATCGAACGTCCATTGTACGTAGCCAAATGTAGTCGTCGTTGGTAGCCTGCCGTAACCCGGGGATTCTTCGCACCCCCCGTCCCGCCGTTACCGTGATCGCTACCTTGACCAGGAATAGCGGGACCACCGGGAACTGGGGGCCGTTGTTTTGGCACTTTTAACATGTTGAGGTTTAATGCCCGTAGTCACCACGCTGGGCATGCGGGTTGGTGACCGCAGAGCCAATCCTTTCGCAGTGATGACGCTGCTGCCCGTCATCACTCTGGAGAATTTAGTTTGGCTTGCTGGATGGTTATACCGCCATCAGTCGGTCGCCAGCGCCTCGTCTGTCAGTGGCAGGGTGTACCGCGTGCAGGTGAGGTTGACATTTGGGGAGACCGGTTGTTGTGTGCTCCCCCTTACACCCCATAGCTTTATCCTTGTTAAATGATAAATGACTTTATTTTTGCAAGTAGGTTTGTACAAACACTTTTACACGTCAATCATATTTTTTTTTTAACTAGATGTGGTCGGCGTTTCCTATCTGACTACTCTGAGAAGAAAGGCCGAAACAAACTCAGAGGTCACAGTCTCTTTAAAAGTCCAGACATAATCTTGGTCACATCATGTGAAGACCATGTGGATTGCTGTCTGAAGTGGTATTTTAAAGAAAGAACCACTCAGATTGAGTGGACTTGTCCAATCAGTGCACGCATTTGTCAGTAAATCGACCTGTGTCGTATTGGACCAGCTTTTTTTATACCAACAGAAGAATCGGATAATGGTTTCGAGGTTTAAACGAGATCAAGATGATTAGTAGAAACTCTTGTTATCTCTAATGAACCCTTAATACCAAAAATTAATTCCAAGGGCGTGAGCCCTGTTGCTCTACAACGAGTACCAGCTACTAATTGGATATTGTCTACATGATCTTACCGTAAGCTATCAGAATCTATAGCAAACATACTTTTTAAGGTCCTCATGACACGCTCGACCTGGCTATTGGCCAGGCAAACCAGTGGATATTAATTGTAATTCGATATGGTTATCTTTACAAAAATTCTTAAATTCAGTATTGTCATATGACCTACCGCGATTTGCAACTATTCTTTTAGGAGCGCCAAACGAGGTCACTGCATTTTTTTTGTGATTTAATAACTAACAAGACGGATTTTGTAAAGCCATCAATAATCACGGAAAAATACTCCTTGCGCTCGCTTTTTAACACGCTTTTTCCTGTGAGTTTACCAGTTAAATCTAAATGAATTATATGCCATGGAACGGCAAATTTAGGGATTGGATGTTGACCGACCTGCTGGGCATACGGGGGACCTTTGGAAGCCTTACAAGCGACGCACGAACCTCCATAGGTTTTAACAAGTATTGACATATTTTGAAACCAATAAAGATTGTATAATTTATCGAAGAATTTTTTTTATAACCTAGGTGCATTGACATATTATATTACTGCGTAAGGACAGGGCGGACCGCATGTTACAATGACGCCTCGAACTTGGTCCCAAAATGGTCTTCCCTTTATCGAAGTGAACTAGAACGCGATCGGCTGTCTTCGGAACGGTCGTATATTTTGCAAGCAAAAATGCCAAGTTGTGCCGTGAAGGGTTGCGTGAACTACGACAAAAAGCACAATAAAAAAAATGATAACATTTCATATCACCGGTAAGTTAAAAATATGTCATTAAATCCACTGCTAACATTATTTAAAACAATTTTCTTTTATATTTGTCTCAACCTTTGACAAAGACGAAGCGAGCCGCGTAAAAGTACGACATAATTTTGCAGCGGCGCTCGTTGTAGCTGATGAAATGGAAAGATAGAATATTACTATAAATAATTTAAAACAATTGTTTTGTTCGAAGGCTAATGAAAACTTAATACACCAACAAACTGCAACAAATATAAATTTTCAAAAATAAAAGGTTTTTTTTTATATCTTTGTACCTCGAAAAATACCACACCCCTCTCTTACAAGGTTACGTCTAGGAGCAGACCACGCGGATTGACATCGTAGTTCATACTAGTTCTAATAGATGGCGTTAGTGTTTTTTGTTGGGCGACCGCGTCCGTCAAATGTTCGGACGACCGTATCTTTACTATTTAAATCAATGCCTAGGTGTGTTATTTCGCTGTGTACTCGATTAATTATTTACCATGTTAAAGGGTGTGGCAATATTGGTGACCATTTAGTGGTTTTATAACATTCGATTTTACGATGCCCTGTCTAATTTCGATAATGTGCGTGATATTTCAGACAGCAAGTCATTTGAGCGAAATTTGGATATAATGTCTCATATTTCGGAATCACGTTATCTACAGATAACGAAATCCTCTCCAGTTCAGACAAATTTACAATTTTAGCTGCCTTATGAATAAAATATGTGTCAGCATGATTACGTGAAAGGAAGTCTAGATGTGCCATATCTTTTCCCTCTTTATAGATGATATCAAAGTCATATGACTGCAAAATTGTCCACCTATGTACTCAGGGGTTAGGTCCTTTTTGTACTGAGAGGCCTTTAAGGCGTTACAGTCAATAAAAACCGTAAATTTACGCCCATATGGGTTATATCGAAAATATGACACAAAATAACTTGTGCTTAATTGTATGTATTTTTTTCTCTGGTGGCCAATATGGCTCACAGCATTTACGGCCAATATGACCCTAGGCTATATTATCCCACCATCTTCAGATTTTGATGATTGTTCAAGTTTACGAAAAATTATATTTTTAGTTATTCTTTGAAATTATATTGCCCTAAGCTTCTAGTTATCGATGACTGATTAGTTTAACGACATAGTTAACCAATAAAGACTGATTGATCTCATACACTTCGAGTTTTATTTCCAAAAAGGCTTATGGTGTGCCATAATACCCGAAACTACTCTAACATTACATCAAAAGTTGTTATACCAAACAAGGGTGAACCGAAGGGGTCTGCTAGGACCGATGCCTGTCAGGGTCGCGAGATTGTTCGAAAGAGATACCGTGACCCTGGCACATGGGCAACTGAAGGAACACGGGTGGGTTTTAGTCAGTAAAAGTCTGACACGCCCTCCCGCTCCGCCCAGAGCGGGAGAAGTCATTTGATGATTTCCCATCCAGAAAAAAAAAATCCTTAACCATTTATCTTGTTTCTTATATTAAATAAAAAATTGGCCAATTGCGAGTCGCACTTGCACACGAAGGGTCCCATACCACAGGGCAAGAAACGCCGACATGTTCATAAAAACCAGTGTATGACTACCGTCCAAATTATTCCATTACTTCTCTATGCCGAATATGTTTAAGTATAACAGCTAATTACAAACGAACCGTTTAAATGATTAACATCCCGCTATTATACTTAACTAATTCTTATCATCTAATATACGTGCCAGTAAGACACGTTTAATGATAAAGAAAGAGAGATAAGATGCAAAATGCATGAAATTAGCAAGAACCTGTCCTGGGCATTCAACCGTCTGTAACTAGGTTAGTCAGTATGTACGAGTTAAAAGACACAGTTGTTTTAATAACCGGTGCTGCCAAGGGTATTGGAGCAGCGTTCGTTAGAATACTATGCGAACAAGGAGTTAAGGTAAGATTTTTTCATAAGTATTAAGTAATTTCATAATTTATTAAAACGGATACATGCACTTCCCTTGAGCAGTGGATGTATCCGTTTTAATAAATTATAGCAGTGGCTCAGTGTTATCGGCCCCGACTTAGGAGTTTTAGTTTGTCGGTTCGAACCCAGGCAGCGCTTTACTTTGTGTCAATAATTTTATCACCATTGCTCTTAAAAGGGTGAAGGAAAACATCGTGAGGAAACCGGCATGACTTAGAACCAAAAATTCGAGGACATGTGACATCTACCAACCCACACTGGGCCCGTGTGGTTGATTTAGATTAAGGCCCACTCCCACCGAGAGGTGTGTCCCAGCTGTGGGAACTGTATGGGCTAGTTATGCTATACACTTCCCTATGTCATGTGTTTACATTTCGAGGGTATATGTAGCATTCGTAGGCTGCAGCTAAAAATCGGCGCCTAGTTGCTACTCCTTGTACCTATTATATTCCGACATAGTGCTGAATTGGCGCGGCGGCGACCTGTCGCCTCCGGCCCTGGTGCGAGCCATGGTACGGAGCGAGAGGGCATGGAAAGCCGTCACCTCCTTCTGCGAAGCAGTAATGCTCGAGAATGAGGAGGCGGGGCGCGTGAGGGAGTGGCAGTGCGCCCTCACGTCCCTAGCCGCCGCAGGAGGAGACGCTCCGGCGTCGGGAGTCGATAGCGGACTCCCGGCCTCCGTAGGCGCGAACTTGCGGGCGGCAAGCAATGGGTAGCTCGCCGCCCGGTAAGGACCAAGCTCGAGTCGACGGGGGGCGTAGTGTTCCACGCGTGCCTCAAAGAGATGTCAGCAGCACTGAAGGGGTCTGCTAGGACCGATGCCTGCCAGGGTCGCGAGATTTTTCGAAAGAGATACCGTGACCCTGGCACATGGGCAACTGAAGGAACACGGGTGGGTTTTAGTCAGTAAAAGTCTGACACGTCCTCCCGCTCCACCCAGAGCGGGAGAAGTCATTTGATGATGTCCCATCCAAAAAAAAAAGTGCTGAATTGGCCCTTTTGACATTTTATGCAATATTTCTTTTTGGTTTTTTTTTATTGCTTTAAGGGTTTTTTTGTAATACCAATAAAATCATTTTTCTTTCTTTTCTGCTGGATATGTTTATTATTTTTATTTTTGACGTAAGTTATTTATCTGTAGATATGTTTATTGCCAATGTTTTATAGATAGGTATTGTCGGTGACATTTTTTGTGATAATACTTATAAGAAATATAATTAGAATTTGTATGTAGGTAATAACAAACCGTGTAATGGAACAAAATGTAAAGCGCCTACAATTTAATGAATAGCAAAAATGCTTCTATTTCGAGATTGCTTACAATGTTTTGCTTAATAAAAGTGATTAGATGCTCGAATGGAACATAACATTCAGGTTTATTTATAGAACTCGCACATTTTGCCAGGGGCTTATTGCCACCAACCGGGCACAAATCCAGACTCTGGGTTACTACTGAGAAATTCCATTATCATTTAATTGTTTTAAAACTTTTTTGAATTATTTAGCTAAGTATATTTTTATAGCATGTGAGAATACTGGATATAGACGAAGCTGCAGGAGTGGTGCTACAAAATGAAATAGACGAAAAATACGGAGCTGAGACAGTAAAGTTCACTAAATGTGACATAACCAATGATAAGGAACTCTTCATGGCTTTTAAGAGTACCACAGAACAGTATGGCTACATAGATTTGGTAGTTAACAATGCCGGCGTGACCAATGAGAGTGACAGTGAGTGCATTCGCAAAGAAATTGAAGTTAATATTGTAAGTACATAATATTTCTCTACGGTTCTTTCACCAGTTTTCAAAATATTTTAAGATAACTTTAAGACTTCCGTCAAATCTAATGATAATGAGCCTTCCCTAGTCTCTTCAAGGTACCGATGATAAAATTCCCAATTAATTCCGATTACTGAGAAATATTGTTATCAAGAGAAAAAAGGAGAGCAATGCGGGTTATCCTTTATTCCCGATGTCCCCGTATGCCATATCCCCGTCACGGGGACAGCGGGACGTGAATAAATTTATTTCCCGTTGTCCCCATAACGTACATTCGGCTAACGAGGACAATGGGAAGTAAGCTTTTCACGAGTCGTTGTCCTCTTAAATCTGCATTCTGTTGTAAGCTTAGGTTTTAGCATGGGAAAAAGAAAAGGGGAATAAAACAAAATGTGTTTATTGAATGAATTTTAACTTAAGGTAAAAAAAAAATAACTTGAAAACAAGGTCTAAATCCTTTATATTAATCTACCTACGGGTACCAAGACTAATATACCAATATTCCATACACTTTGTATGTGACGGTTAAAAAAGAAAAAACGGGGACAGTGGGCAATAATTTTTACTTATTTTATTCAACTATATTAACGGGGACAGTGTACGGGGATAGCGGGAAGTATTTTTAAATATTTAATTGAAGTACCGCTGTCCCCGTAGGACGGGGACACGGCGTACGGGGACACCGGGAATAAAGGCGGGTTATATCAGCTGCATGCAGGATGACCGCTGGGCGAAAGTCTCTACAAAATGGGGTGTCTGTAGATGAACAGCACCGCCGCGGTCGGCCCAGAAAGGGGTGGCGAAATATCCTGGCCGCGTTCCGTGAGGGCTAGTTCGAGGAGGCGCGATAAAAGATTCCCTGGAAAGACTTGTGGGGCTTTGCCCAGCAGTGGGACAGTATAGGCTAAACAAGACACATTTACAAAAGGTATCTCAGTAGAAGTATCGAAAATTACCATCTACAAGAAATGATTTTGTCTTGCAGAAACCAGGTATACTTATCAAATATTTTTGTGTTACAGACAGCTTTAGTCAACGGCACAGTAAAAGCTTTAGAACTGCTGCGCAAGGACAAAGGTGGAAGAGGAGGAACAGTCATCAACGTATCTTCAGTAGCGGCACTCATCAAACACAGTCCACTACTTTTTGTGTATGCTGCCACTAAAAGTGCTGTTCTGCAGTTCAGTAACTGTATTGGTGTAAGTTGTTTCTTTGTAACACCAGTGGCCCTAGTGTGAGTTTATTTCAACTATCTCGATCAAATGCATCCAGAGCGTTAGGCGCTCTGATCTGTCCTGCACCCTAATTGCGAAACGCACAATTTATCAGAATCTGAATGGGATTGAAGATTATTTCTAAACCATTGCGTCGTTTGTTCGAATAAATTGTCGGCTCAGCAACGTAAATAACGCAATGAATGTTGTTTAACTATGAATATTAAACCAATTCCTACCGATAAAAAGATCCGCAATTACCCCTCTGGTTTGGGGAAGACCCAATCAGAGCGCCGAACGCGCTCGATGCGTTTGATCGACATGGTTAAAAGATACTCAAACTAGGACCACAGAGGGAAGATCTCCATCTTAATCTTTCAAAAACACCTCTAGTTTCTTAACCTTTTTGACAAGTTTTTTGCACTTGAGTGTCGTCCAAACGACTGTGACTGGATTTTGAACGTTTATTTAGCGAGAACTGGCCTTCTGATATCATGGAATTGAACTGCTTGCTGGAGTATATGTTTCCCCATATTGTTAATATCTTGGATATTTTCAAGTCATGAGTAGGTAAATAGAGAGATCAGTTTTAAGGGATGAAAAGAAAGTGAATATTGAGAATACAAAGTGACAGTGAGTGTGTGATTTACGTAGTCACATGATGACATTTGTAGTTGGGAAAAGAATAGACATACTCTTTTTCCCAACTATTGTGGGATCGGCTTCCAGTCAAATCGGCCGCAGCTGAATACCACCAGTATTTTACATGGACCGACTGCTTATCTGACCTCCAAATCGCACTTTCATGGGTATTACGATACTCCTTAGTAAGACTAGCTGTTAGACTATCAATCTACTGACGATCTACGAATAGCCGAAAAAACAGGCAGAACGTTTTTTACGACGCACGGAGGTGGTCTTGTTAACTATACGATAACATAGAAATATACTAGTTGCGCACATTCATTACACAAGAAATATCAAACAAAATCCGCTAGCAATATCAATTTCAGTCCTTGATATTGCTAGCGGATTTTGTTTGATATCTCTAATAAGCTTAAATAGCTGTGGAGCATGTGTTGGATCATTCGGTTCCCGTCGAAATTATGTAGTTGAGCTGGATGGTGCTGATTCACGCGTCTATTCGTGACCGGGCGACATTAGCTGAACAGAGGGGTAATTGCGTAACTTGCTATCAGTAGGAATTGGTTTAATATTGATAGTTAAACAACATTCATTGCGTTATTTACGTTGCTGAGCCGACAATTTATTCGGACAAATTACGCAATGGTTTACAAATAATCTTCAATCCGATTCAGATTCTAATAGATAGTGCGTTTTGCAATTAGGGTGCTGGTCATCTCTACCAGTGCTTATTTTTAATCTTACGTTTCGATGTTTTTTATTTGTTTTCTCCATTGTTCTTACATACAGAAGCAATTAGAATAATGTACTAGTAATGTCTTTATTCTTTTAAATCAAGATATTACTAGTACATTATTCTGTGTTCGTGTCCTTGGTGTTTCTTGTCCGTTCTTCTCCATAAAGATCTACGTTTTGGAACTTTCTAACTGACAGACTTCTTGACATTTCAAAAGTGCCTGTAAAATTTGTTAATGATTTATTATAAATAAAATAACGCTTTGAGTCTCAATTTAAGATTCATTTAACTATATTGCAAGAGATTTAAAATTGAAATGATGGTGAAATATTTATGTTTGATTTTGTCAAATATCTTGAATACCAATTTCAGCTTCCAATATTGCACTATCAATCTACTTGTATATTCAATATTAACTTCTATTTTATTAATGTTAACATTGATAATCGTAAAAATATTAATTTATAGAAAGAACCATATCATTCGAAGACTGGTGTGCGAGTGATCACAGTATGTTATGGTCCAACGACCACTGGTATTATAGACCAAATGGCCAGTTTTGACGAGGACATTCAAATGCAAGAGCTAGCGGCGTTGTACCCAATGCAAAGGTTGGTAGTACCTATAATCTAGTAGGTATTCTGTTGCAAGATTTGTTGGTTCCGTAGTTTAGCGGCCTTGGCTGTAAAAAAAACTGGCCAAGTGCGAGTCGGACTCGCGCACCGAGGGTTCCGTACAAATCTGTATTGTTTAATGCATATTAAATAGAGGTATCTATTTAATATGCATTTGAATATCCGATCTCTAATGATGACATAAAAATAAAATTCGTATCGGTTCGTGACCCGTTGACTGATTCCAGTCTATTTGTCGTTTTTTTTTTTTTAAGCAGTTGATTCTTTTGTTCCGTGTGATGTCGGACGAAAAGAATAGCAACATCCCCTTTCTTCCTGTCGTAAAAGGCGACTAAGGGACTTACTAGAGAATGGGCAGCAGCGTTCTCTATGCATTTCACCACTATACTGCGATTACTAACCCGCCTGCCAAGAGTGGCGATTATGGCAAACCTCGCCAAATTGGGGTGGCCTGTGTCCAGCAGTGGACTTGTTTCTGAAACGATGATGAAGGGTTTTAAATTATTTCCCTTTTACAGTCCAGAGTCAGCAGCTCAAGGAACTTTTGAGGCTTATAGGAGAGGAGAGAGTGGAAGCACCTGGTTGATCAACAACAGCAAACCGGCGAAAGATATAACTACAACAATCAATAAGGCGTATGCGGAATTTGCTCAACTTCTTGAAGACGACTAAATATGATTGTACTGAAAATAATGATTTAATTGAATTTAAAAAAAAGGGTTTCCGAAGACATTTACTTTTTTATTTTCCAACATTTCTGAAATAAACTTATTAAGGAATTGAAGGTGAATCGATAAGACAGTGTAATTTTATTAATTAAAGCGACCCAAATAACCTCCATGTTGAAGGGTGAATCGTGAATCGATAAGAGGAATAATTTTATAAATTAAAGCGACCCAAAATACTTGTTGAAGAATGAAGGTTTATGAAAAGACGAAGCTTACAGCATTTAAATGATTATCACATAGGACATACATATCGTAGTAAGTGCTACTACGTATAGTAAATAACGTTCTTTCCTTAGTAACCTGAGTAATCGAGATAATATGGCTCAAAATGATGTGTCGTACCAAGATATTGTTAGTGTTATTGTACGATAACAAATTATTCCCCGAAGTGTAAATAAAAAACCGGCCAAGTGCGAGTCGGACTCGCGCACCGAGGGTTCCGTACAAACCTGCAGGTCATCATCATCATCATTCGTCATCATCGTTTATGAAATTAAATGTTTTTTTTTAAAATTTTTATATTTGAGTTGACTGAATGAAAGGTAAATTGTGGTTTACGATTTATGACGTATTAAAAAAAAACTACTTACTAGATCTCGTTCAAACCAATTTTCGTTGGTAGTTTTCATGGTAATGTACATCATATATTTTTTTTTAGTTTTATCATTCCCTTATTTTAGAAGTTACGGGGGGGGGGGGACACACATTTTACCACTTTGGAAGTGTCTCTCGCGCAAACTATTCAGTTTAGAAAAAAATGATATTAGAAACCTCAATTTCATTTTTAAAGACCTATCCATAGATACCCCACACGTAAGGGTTTGATTAAATTTTTTTTTGTGTTTCAGTTCTATGTATGGGGAACCCCAAATATTATTGTTTTAAAAAAAAATGATATTAGAAACCTCAATATCATTTTTGAAGACCTATCCATAGATACCCCACACGTATGGGTTTGATGAAAAAAAAAATTTTGAGTTTCAATTCTATGTATGGGGAACCCCAAATATTATTGCTTTTTTTCTATTTTTGTGTGAAAATCTTAATGCGGTTCACTGAATACATCCACTTACCAAGTTTCAATAGCACAGCTCTTATAGTTTCGGAGAAAAGTGGCTGTGACATACTCGGACAGACAGACAGACAGACAGACATGGCGAATCTATAAGGGTTCCGTTTTTTGCCATTTGGCAACGGAACCCTAATAAAAACGGCAGTATCGATGTTAAATACAATTTAGGTGAAGGCCGACGAGATAAACCTTTTTTAACCTCACGGTTCACAGTAAGATTATAAGTATGCAAAATTTTTATATTATCGCTTTAATATAAAAATAATAATATCATTTTTTTTGTAGGTAGAGGGTCAAGTTTTAGATGAGTTTCAATATGGATAAAATGTAGAATTAAAGCTGATGGACCAAGTTGAAATTATCTGAGATATGAATTTAGTCAAAAATGTTTTCTTTAAATTCGATTTCATTCTTTATACCTATGCTTCCAATTGATGTAGGCTACTTTCTACCTGTAATTTTTCCACTTAAGCGGTAATGTCACTTTTTATGACTTCAAATTCTAGGTTAATCAGAGGGGTAATTGCGGAACTTTTTATCGGTAGGAATTTGTTTAATATTCATAGTTAAACAACATTCATTGCGTTATTTACGTTGCTGAGCCGACAATTTATTCGAACAAATGACGCAATGGTTTAGAAATAATCTTCAATCCCATTCAGATTCTGATAAATTGTGCGTTTCGCAATTAGGGTACAGGTTACGCTCAGGCCCTTTGTAGACATGCGGTTTTTTTGCCGTGAAAAATCCTACAGTTTATTCGTCGTATGTAGACACGGTCATCAGCATTGTATAAATTACTAGAGAAATTTGTTGACAGTCACGTTTTTTCGCGGTTTATACGCCGTACCGTGTACTTGACCCGAATATTTTTTTGTCATAAAAATCGTAGTGTGGCATCACCAGCGACCATATAACCCATAGACGCCTAATAACAGGCGACCGATGTCTGTCAACACATCAGACTTATAGATCTGATACAGGATACCACTCAATAATTTCGTTTCAGTATTGACCACTTCTGTGAGCCGTAAACACTTCCGCGTTAGTAAATTAAAATTGGTGAAAATAAATATTATAATGGCCCCTTGCACAATACGTTGGTGTGGTAACAATAGCCAAACTTCGAGTTTCCGTAAGGATGGCATAACATTTCATCGGTAAGTCAATAGTTACATAATCATAATTACAATATTTTTTTCCCCATTATTTATCGGAGTTCATCTTATACTGGTCAAACTTGTAGGTGAAAAAAGGTGCAAGGACTCTCGTTGATGTCTTTTATGGTTGCGTCTCTTTCTTCTGAATGTAATTTTTTAGCTATCTCTTTTCCTCTATTATTTGGTAGACATAACTAGTGATGCACCAAATCTTATGACACAAATAAAGTTGTTCGATAAAGCCTATACATACTATTTATACGAAGATTTTTTGAATCACTAATTACAATAGACATTAAATTAATTGTGAAACTATGATTGATTTTAGGTACTCACAAGATCCTGATGTAAAAAATAAATAGGTTAATGCAACCAAGCGAGAGAACTGGTTCCCATCAACACATAGTGTAATATGTTAAGAAATATAAAAAAAATATATTAAGAAATAGGAAGTTAGAAAGCCAATTCAATATAGGTATTAATAATCACCACCACACGGTACGTATGGTGCCGGACGTAAAGAATAACACCACCCCATTTCTTCCCGTGGGTGTCGTAAAAGGCGACTAAGGGACTTACTAGAGAATGGGCAGCAGCGTTCTCTATGCATTTTACCACCATACTGCGATCGCCAACCCGCCTGCCAAGCGTGGCGATTATGGCAAAGCCCCCCAAATTGGGGGAGGCCTAAGTCCAGCAGTGGACGTCTGTCGGCTGAAATGATGATGATGATGATTAATAATCGTTTTACTATTTACAATACAATTTTAACACAAACATCGATACCTTCGTGTTTTATTTAAACCTGTCCCATCTCTAGTGATACGTAATGACCTTGGTAGGGCCAATCAGAATGCAGTACCCCGCTTCCTCATACCTCAGCTAGTTGACAGAATTGTTTTGGTGCATTAGATCAAGCATTAGGCGTCTATTGGTTATATGGTCGCTGGGCATCACACACAATACAGCTCCAAAAGTAACACACTACTTTGGAAAACGCATAAGAAGGTAATACCAACATTAGTGAATGACCCAAAACTGATATTGCATGTGAAATCTAAGGACCCACATAAAAGAGTTTTACAAAAATATTAACTCTCAATGTGCCCATAGATATGTTTCTAACAAACCTCACATTTGCTAAAATGCCTAGATGTGAAAGTTAACATTGTTTTATTTACATAATATAAAAGTTATTAACACACGCGAATTCATTTTTTAACCATTTGTTAGACAAGAAGAAGAAATTTTGAATAAAGAAAATAAGCTGAAGTGGAAAAATGACAATTATTACGAACAGCTTATGTTTTGGCTCCGCTATAATCTCATCTATAGCTTTGTCTAGATTGTCATCTTTATTTGTACGTATAGTATTGCTACCTTGAATTTAAACATCGATATGTTAAGGTATATCCACAATGAATTCGACGACACTTTACGTAAGATGTGATAAACGGGTCATTGAGAAACACGTTAAATATTTTAATTTCTGGTGCCTAATATTGTATAATTGGTCAATACAAACGCTTTTACACGTCAATCATATTTTAAAAACTAGATGAGGTTGGCGTATTTATCTACTTCGTGAGTTGGCGTTTCTTATCCGGCTAATCCGAGAAAAACGGCCGAAACAAACTTAGAGGTTAGTCTCTTTTAAAGTCCAGGCAAAATCTTGGTCAGATTATTTGAAGACCATGTAGATTGGTGTCTGAGAAAAGAACCACACAAGTTGACTTGTCCAGTCACTCCCACATTTGACAGTAACTGTGCAGCTGAAATCAGATCAAAAGGAGCTTAACGATACCAAAGAAAGGACATTTGTTGTATTATTATCAACCAGCCTTCAAATACTAGAAGTAAATACTTACCTACTCAGTCTTACATATTAATTTTAACTCTTCTAACCTTTCTTCCATAACACCCTTTCCTGATGAGATTGATATCTCTCCCTTGCACAATTCGCACACAATCAGTTGACGTGCGCACGGCCACACATCAAACTATACATTTCCAGTATAAGCTGACATCTCATTGTACCAAAAGCCTATACAATGCGAGGTCAGCTAAAACTGGAAATGTATATGTATGCTTGACCTGTAGCCGTGTGTAAATAGGTCCGAATATATTCACAAGCGCAAAAACACAGCCAGTTCAGTGTGAACGATCTTTAAGTCATAAATAATTATGTTCTGTATGCATGAGACAGACTGTATTAAATAACACTTAAGTGTGGTTTAAGTTGGTAATAAGTAAGATTTCACGAACATTATTTTATTTCGGTTTAGTATTGGTTTTGACTCGGTGGGATGTGGGTGTTTTTTGTGCACTAGAGTGTGATCTGAGACCAAAATTTTGGCACTTATTATTCGTTACGACCAGTGAATATTATTTAGTGCTTGTGATACAAAAATTAGACGTCAACATATATAGTAAGTGAAGATAATATTTTAATAAACCGAAATGTTAAATTGGATTTTTAATTTTCAATTTCGTCGGAGCCATAGATAATGGTCAGAGCTTAGTGGCCAAGTGATAACAGCTTCGACTTATCGAGTCATAGGTTTGAATCTAGAGAGAAATGCCCTGTACTAAGCCGTACTGTATTGGGCTGTTTAATTCATCATAACTGCTTTCAAATCGTTGAAATTGTTGGAACTGTTCTGAAGCCAATAACTTGAGGTCTCCGTTCCAGCAGTAAAAATATTATATGATCATTATCTTTAACAGTATTGTTGACACAAACCTTTATATTCTATTTCTACATGCCCAGATCAACAAGAATCATAATCAGTAAACAAATACAAGCCACTATCAACTCAAATACCTAAGTCATATAAAACATAACATCGTATTGTTAATTTTATCATAATTCAAACATTAGAGTAGTTTAAACCTATCTACTAGTCTAAGAACAGACCTAATTACTTATGTTATTTGCAGACTGACTGCGGAATAGATCAGTCGTGATCGTGCATCCGAGGTGTCATAGTGAACTTCAAACATTAGTGAACATGTTCGAAATAAGAGACAAAGTATTTTTCGTGACTGGGGCGGCTGCAGGCATCGGAGCCGGAATTGTCAGGGCATTTCTGGATGAAGGAGCGAAAGTGAGTATTATATTTTCGTGATTTTTTTAATGTTTTCGTGAACCCTAGCGACTTTGGTTAGTGATTTTCTCGGAGGTTTTCTTTTAGAGTTTGTGTTTTGTAAACAGAGAATAGATTTGATTTGGATTAAAGTACGATATTTTAGTGGCGTTTATAGGCTATAAGGAAATATTTAAATCTTTAAAATCGAGTTATTGTAATAGAACTAAGTCATAAATGCCGATTTAGGATCAAGTGGAAGTCACGAAACGAACAGCTAAAATGGTAGTTCTCCTAGAAAATTACTAGACAAAAAACTCAGATAGATACCTAAGCATTTATTTGTCTAAGTATTGTTTGAAGGTCAAAACTATCATATCAATCATTTGTAATGTACGGAAGCATAAACATAATTATCTCATTACAAAATTAATCGTTTTTAATTTATATGCAACGCTGCCACTGTCATTCGTGTTCGTAATATTAATGTCAATTTAAGCAGGTGTTATTTTATGTAATTTTCATTACACATGCAAATAACTACAAACCAATGTCGAAGTAAAACATGCATTAATTATTAATATTAAATTATGGTCAGAAGGTGCATTCATTATTGTTGCATACATTCATTATTATGCAGTACTTACCAGACATGTACTAGACTTCTTACAAATAAATATGTGTCGTAAAAGTAGCTAAAGGATAATTTCTTTTAACATCATGAAGCTCTAGTTCTTGATAAGTTAATACTTTCAACTTGTAAAAAAAGCGAAGTCTCGTAGCTGAATTCTTCTAGCGTAAAAAGTTCTGAGATCCCTGTATACCAAGTCAGTTAATTTATTCAGTCCCTCCTTAAGGTACCTTCTGTCTTAAGTTATTACGTAATTAGCCAACCTTTTTTTTTTTTTTTTTTGGATGGGAAATCATCAAATGACTTCTCCCGCTCTGGGCGGAGTGGGAGGGCGTGTCAGACTTTTACTGACTAAAACCCACCCGTGTTCCTTCAGTTGCCCATGTGCCAGAGTCACGGTATCTCTTTCGAACAATCTCGTGACCCTGGCAGTAATTAGCCAACCTTACAACATCATATAGTGACCATATCATCAATATTAAAAATATTTTGTCTTAAATAAATAAACCGATAATTCAAGCTTCTAGTTTTATGCACAACGAAGTTATAGGGAGCCGAAAATGGCCTGAACTGTTTCGAAAAAAGAATGGTACGGCCCGGCCGTGCCGCTTTTTTGCTCGACTTGACGGTAGTGACCGTGCCCCCAGATAATATTAAAACAAGCATTCAAAATGGAGCCTCGTTTAAAAAAATCTTAGCCCTACAAATCTCTTTCCACAACCTTTACTCTACAAACCTTACGCCACACCTACCTACTCATTCATCCCTCATGATGAGAAGATAAAAAAAATAATGAAGCATAGCCGTATTTACAGACAGATACAAGCTTCATATTCATATCATATTCACTACTGGAGGTCAGGTCCAAAGGCCTCAGTTTTATGAATGAGGCTTCTGCTCGCGATTTCGTCCGCGTGAAATTAAAATATCCTACTGCATCGCAATGCATCGCCCGCCCGAGATATTAAACGTTTTCTCTAAGTGATCGTTCAGACTTTTCCTTTTTCTCGGCTAGAATTAATTCGGCTCGAAAAAAATTATTCAAATAGTTCCAGAGATTATCCGCTATATATACAAACAAATTTTATTTCTTTATAATTTTATAAATAGCAGTATAGATGTTCTTTCACTTTATTCGATTCTAGGCATCTGTTAGGACGATCGTAACAGAGAGTAGAATGATGGCAGTTACTTGGTCTGAACAGCGGTCATGACCGCCCGGGAAATCTCCTTATTTTCTTCTCACTGATCTTTAATCACCGTAAAATCCTTTTTTCAGCACGTAGCAGCACTAGACGTAGACATCAACAATGGCAAAGCTTTAGAACAGGAACTGACGGCTAAATATGGGAACGACAAAGTGAAGTTCCATAAGTGTGACGTCACATCAAATGAACTGGACGCCGTATACGATAATGTGGTCAATGATTTCGGGTACATTGATGTGGTGATCAACTGCGCTGGTATCATGAACGACAGACCTAATGCTTATTTAAAAGAGATTGATATCAATGTTGTAAGTATTCTTTTCTTTAGTAATACTCAATATGCTAATTTATTTGAACTTGCAAATCTGCAAACGTTCTCTGTTTCTTGGATGTCTTCGTATACATTATAACGTCATCCTTTCGTTGGCGGATTTTTTGCAGATAGTAATACGTTTGGCAATCCAATGCATAATACGAAGCAAAATAATTAGTTTATCCTTGATGAATGTTTAGTTTCAAAGTTCATTTTAAAACCAGTTCTAGCTATGTGTTTAAAAAAAGAACCAATGGAGATGCAATGTTTTTTAATTACAGTAATCTTATATTTTCCAGACTGCGTTGATAAAAAGTTCGTTCAAAGCGTTCGATTTAATGCGGAAAGATCAAGGTGGGAAAGGTGGCACGATTATAAACATTTCTTCTATTGTGGGGCTGTTTCAAGCACATCTACTACCAGTATATACTGCCACGAAGAGCGCTGTGTTGCAGTTCAGCAACTGTCTTGGTGTAAGTATAGCATTTCATTTATTAAAAGAGCTAGAGTAACTACAATTTGACAAGTTGCATATACCCGCGACTTTTCCCAAAATTATAGCGCGTTGATATGTCAGTTTTCGTCCGAAAAACTGGAAGGCACCATCTGTCGTTCCCTACGCGATCGAATCAGAAGTGAAGACATCCGTAGAAGAACTAAGGTAACCGACATAGCTCGAAGAATTGCCTAACTTAAGCGGCAGTGGGCAGGGCACATTGCTCGCAGAACAGATGGCCGATGGGGCTAGAAGGTTCTGGAGTGGCGACCGCGTACTGCAAGACGTAGCGTTGGAAGGCCTCCCACAGGATGGACCGATGACCTGGACCCTAAAGGCTGCAGGAGTCTACTGGATGCGAGAAGTACAGAACCAATCGAAGTGGCGGTGCTTGGGGGAGGCCTATGTCTAACAGTGGATGTGTTCCGGCTGAAATGATGAATGACGATGATGACTCTGTCGACGCGACCACGCTTTCGGGTTCGCCGAACAAAAACTGATATGAACGCTCGTCGCGTTGCCTACTCGCGTGACGATCGCTTTTAGTTAGGTCGTGTCTCATAAATAAGTGATCCAAGCACTAAAAAGAAAGTAACCATAAATTATTTAACTATTGTATATAACATACCATCACGCCTGTAATCCCTGAGATTAGGAAGAGATCTACCTAGTTCACCTACATTTCCCACTTGTATAAGTCCCACGTAATAACGGGTCTGTTGAAACGGTCACAAATCTAGTCTCCGGGCTGCTTCTAAGAAATTACTGATGCAAATTTAACTGCTTTGCAGCATTAAATGTATTTATTGCTACATTAGACTATTTTCTACATAAGCACAGATGTATCTGCATAAACGAGGCAAAAAGAGTAAGGATCGTACCAGGTGGCGTTCTGCAGTTTCTGTCTATTGCCACGGGCGTGGGTTTATGTATGTATGTTAAGCATAATAGAGGACAAATTATAGTTTTATTACTTTCGTCCCATATCTCTAATGTTGATTTACCTTCAAAAATTATGTCACACCTCATAAAATATAAGCACTTTATCGTTTTATAATATTGTTTTCTGCTTTTAATTACACAATGGTAGTATTTTGATTGTTACGTTATCATTCTTAAGATTATAGTCTGAAGTGTTTATTGCGAGCTAATATTAAACTCCAAGTTAATGTCAATTGTGTTTCGTAACATATTATGGACTCGTTGGTTAAGTGCATGCAAGCGATTACTGTTAAGCACGAGGTCCCGAGAGTTCGATTCCCAGGTCGGGCAAAGGGGTTTTCCATGACGATCCTCGAACAGCAGCCCCGAGTCTGGTCCTATTGTTGGCAACTGGGCTGCCTCCTTCTATAAAATATGGCACTTAAAACATAACCGGTAAAAAATGTACTAAAGGTACACCTCTCTCTGCATAACCCTTCAGCCCCAGGCTTGATCTTATGTTTGTTTGTTCAATATATTGATTGAAGTAATTTTATTTTGAGTTTGTATTTACGTGGGACACTCAGAAAGTTTTGCGAAAATAAAAAGAAGTGTTCTACAGGTAAATATTTTTTTATTAAATCTTTTCAAAATACTCACCACTATGCAAAGTTTCATGCGTGTCTGAACCAGTTTTCGAAACACTTTTTCCAGTCCACCGCAGACACATCGTTTACAGCCTCCTCGAACGCTGACAGCGCATCTTCCGGCGATGAAAATTGTGTCCCTTTGAGCTGATTTTTAATTTTTGGGAATAAAAAGAAGTTACACGGTTCTAGGTCAGGGCTGTAAGGAGGGTGTGTGCGTGGGCGCGTTGTCGTGATGGAGCAGTAGCCCACGGAGCCCTGTTTGGTCGCTTGTTGCTCACAATAGAGAAAACTTCTGCCAAGCATTTGGTAATATACCATTCGGCGTTGATGCTTCTTTGGTTCCGTAAAGGGATTGATACCAAGTAGCCAGTCAAATTGAAAAAGCTCGCGATTACAATCTTCCCCCCGCTTCTAGATCGCTTCACTTTGGTAGGCGTAGATTCGTTTTGAAACACCCAAACCGTTGACTGGCGCTTCGTTTCTGGATCGTATTGATAAATCCAGGACTCATCACCTGTAATAATGTCGTAAACATGCCGAGACGAGCCTGCTTCAAATTTGTTTATCATATCACTGCACCATTCCACCCGGACCAGCTTCTGAGCATCGGTGAGGTCGTGCGGCACGCAGCGTGAAACTATCCTCCTCACGCGAAGATGCACGTGTAGAAGCTCCTGAAGGCTTCCCGATCCAATTTGCAGTATGTGTTGAATCTTTTGATATGTAATTCGCCTATTGTCTTGGATAAAATTTTGCACTGCTAGCACGTTTTCCTCCGTAACAGCCGTCAAAGGGCGACCACTTCTTTCTTCATCCCCCAAAGTTAGTCGACCACGTTTGAATTCGTTATATTAACGATACACAGTTGCCTTGGAAGGGCCTTCATCCATGAATGCAATTTGAAGTCTATCGTATGATTCCTCCGGTTTCAGGCGACACTTGAAGTCGTAAAAAATCATAGTGCGAAAATGTTCCCGGCGCAGATCCATTTTCCAATGCGACATGATAATTAAATTAGCTCGCAAAAAATGTGGAGGGAAATGTTGAAATTGGAACGTACCTATTTTTAATTATAAATAATCATTATTTATATAATAGCTTATAACTGGCCAGTCGCTCATACAAAAAATCATTTTTTTTCGCAATACTTTCTGAGTGGCCTGGTATGTCCAAAAATATCTTATCACTGTTAGACATCATAGTCATCATTTTAGCTGAAAGACGTCCACTGCTTGACATAGGCCTCCCTATGCACCGTCAATTTGACACGTACATTTTTAGGGGGATTTGCCATAACCGCTACGCTTGGCAAGCAGGTAGGCGATGGCAGTATGGTGATAAAATGCATAGAGAACGCTGCTGCCCATTCTCTAGTAAGTCCCTTAGTCACCTTTTACAACACCCACGGAAAGAAATGTGATAGAGTTACTCTTTACGTCCGGCATCACACGGAACCTGTTAGACCTAATATTGCTAAAATCAGACCTAATTATTAAAATTTTGAGTACCAAAGGACCCTTCATTGACCATTTCTCGTATCAGCCTGTAAGTTTTCAACACGGCTGGCCATCGGCATTCAAAGCCCAAATGTTTATTAACCCTGCATTTCGTATTCCTTCCAGAAAGAGCCACATTCCACACGTTCAGGAGTCCGTGTACTGACACTATGCTTTGGCTGCACCGACACAAGTTTGTTCAGTACTTCCAAAATGGGAGCCTTTGATAAGGAAACCGATGAACTTCTAATGGGGAGCTTGGGTAATCTGCCAATGCAAAAGTAAGTTTCTTGTTCAGTAGTTCTAAGACATCTAATCGTTCTTAAGGGGCCATCCATAAATTACGTCACACGTTAAGGGGGGAGGGGTCGCCGAATTGTGACATTGTGTGACAAGGGGGGAGAAGCCCTAAATTATGTGACGTCACGTTTCAAAATTGAATATACATATTAGGTTGGGGAAAAAGTCTTTTCGCATTATAGTATGTATGAACTTGTAATAAAATCTCTTTGGCTATACTATTTGTATCTGGCTGGTTTTGGTATCATTGAAAGTTTAAATTTTAAAGAACATAATTCCAAATTCAAATTAGGAAAATGTGTGATTTTCATTTGTTTTTCGTACCGTCAAGATGAGTGAATCTAATGAAGAAATTCGATACATTTTAAAATTTTACTACAAAAAAGGTAAAAATGCAACGCAAGCCACGAAAAAAATTTGCGATGTTTATGGACCTAGTGTAGTGTCTGTGAGAGTAGCACAAATTTGGTTTAAGCGTTTTCAATCCGGAAATTTTGATGTCAAAGATGCACGTCGCTCTGGTCTCCCTATTACGGATAAAATTGATGCCGTTTTTGAAAAAGTGGAGCAAGATCGGCATACCAGTAGTTACGACGTAGCTGAAGAACTGGAAATTGACCACAAAATAGTTTTGGCGCATTTGAAAAAAACTGGGTACACAAAAAAGCTCGACATTTGGGTACCTCACGAGCTCACTGAAAGAAACCTAATGAACCGTGTACTCATTTGTGATTCTTTATTACGACGTAATGAAACCGAACCATTTTTGAAGAAGCTGATAACTGGTGATGAAAAGTGGATCACGTATGACAAGAACGTGCGAAAAAAGTCGTGGTCAAAGGCCGGTCAGGCTTCACAGACTGTGGTGAAACCCGGGTTAACTCGCAACAAGGTGATGCTGTGTGTGTGGTGGGATTGGAAGGGCATTATTCATTATGAGCTGTTACCACCAGGCAGGACCATCGATTCTGAACTCTACTGCGAAGAACTGATGAGATTAAAGCAAGAAGTTGAGAGAAAGCGGCCGGAATTAATCAACAGAAGGGGTGTGGTTTTTCATCATGATAACGCTAGACCTCACACATCTTTAGCCACCCAACAAAAATTAAGAGAGTTTGGCTGGGAAGTGTTAATGCATCCGCCGTATAGTCCTGACCTTGCACCTTCAGATTTCCACCTGTTTCGGCCTCTTCAGAATTCTTTAGGCAGTGTCAGGTTAACATCACGAGAGGACTGCCAAAACCACTTGTCACGGTATTTTGACCAGAAGTCCCAAAATTTCTATAGCAATGGGATCATGTCCCTACCTACAAGATGGCAAAAAGTTATCGAACAAAATGGTACCTACATACTTTAGTTAAATGTAAATAAACTTTATTAAAAAAATGTTTTGAATTTTCTTAAAAATGCGAAGAAACTTTTTCCCCAACCTATTATTTAAAGTACTATAATTAAAACACGAAATATGAACTATGAAAGACAAATGGTCTAATGGTCAAAGGTCTCACAAATGTGACCAGCTGTGACAAGGACGAGGGGGCGGGGGGGAAATTATGAAATTTGTGTGACGTAATTTATGGATGGCCCCTAATGTGCAATGACTCTTTACTGCAGTAATTTTTTTTTGTTACGGTTGACTCTTTGGTTGGATACCACTAGATACCAATGGCTGCAAGTAAGGGCTTTAAAAACGCCTAGCTAAGAAGTTCTTTTCTGGTTACATTTGTTTAAAAATAAGTGGATAAACAATTATAATATACACTCATCGTCATAATCTGCTTAGCCTTTTCCCAACCATGTTGGGGTCGGCTTCCAGTTTAACCGGATGCAGCTGAATACCAGTATTTTACATGGAGTGACTGCCTATCTGACCTCTGCAACCCAGTTATTAGGTAATACGATACCCCTTGATAAGACTGCTTGTCAGACTTTCGGGCTTCTGACGACCTGCAACGACTTGCAATGATCCAAAAATGACAGTCGGTACCAACGCCTTAACCTGCTTTCCGAGGCACGGAGGGGTCTTGGTATGTAAAGATGGTCATCCATCCATGAACCAACCGTGGTAAGCGTAGCTTAACTTGATAGATCGATCCGTGCGGCTGTTATTACTTAGCCACAAGCCCCTTTTTTTTTTTTGGGTGGGAAATCATCCAAAGACGTCTCCCACTCTAGGGTGGAGGGCGTGTCAGACTTTTACTGACTAAAACCCACCTGTGTTCCTTCAGTTGCCCATATGCCAGGGCCACGGTAACTCTTTCGATCGAATCTCAGGACCTGGCAGGCATCGGTCCTAGCAGACCCCTTAGGTATTGCTGACGTCTCTTTGAGGCGCGCGTGGAACACTACGCGCCTTCGACTCGAGCCTGGTCCTTACCGAAAGATTGATTGATTGATGTTTTGAAGGTCTAATCTAAACTGATCTCATTATTCTTTCAGGATTGAATCAGCAGTGGAAGGCCTTATCCATGCATACAAACACGGTGCAACCGCCAGTACTTGGCTAGTGACGTCAGACAGACCTGCTGAAGATATCACCGGGAACGTCTCTAAAGCATACGAAATTATGAGTCAGGGTGTGTTTAGTTAAGAATTTGCTTAACTGCGTATTATATAGATATGTTCCAGATGAATTTGTGATATATATAGTTACTTTAAAATAATATGCCTACCATGTAATAAAATAGAAACAGATTTGTCGTATATTTTATGTTATAAGACGGACAGTTACGGCTAAAATTACTAAATGGCTATTATAAAGAACATATGGAGGAATTGTCCTACCATCATAATTATTTTACTCGTAGCTATAGTTGTATTAACTTAGTACAATTATTAAGTTAATGAAATCTACATTGAATGATAAATTTAGTGTGTAAATAACCAGTTATCCAAATAAACTACTTTTTAACGAAACCTTGCTCATTTTACCAGTACTAATTATATTAATGAGGCAAACAGCTGTTTAGATGATAATCCGAATTCTGATCTCTTTATCTTCTCTCCTATCGCATTTACACTGGAAGATTTTTTTAGATAAAAGCGTCACCTCTGTGCTAATTTTTCTATTCTTTTCTTCTTGTCTTTTTATATATGTGTGTACATAAATGGTTAAATTAATAAAAATGACACTACAAGTGTGCGTGAAATCGAAATTTTGTTTTCATTATCCGCGCTATTTGTAATTTATGCAAATATGTAAAATGAACTTTATAGTGACCCTGATGTCAAATGTATTGGTATAATTGACCTCTCTCTCGGTCAAGGTTTATTGACATAGGAGGACCTCCTTGTTCGATATGTTGATTCTATTATTAGATTCGTCAACAAAAACTTGAAGGAAAAGACGATGTGCGTTAGTGTATTGTGAATTTTGTTTTGTTTTTAGACAAAATGGCGCGAACCGGTTTATGTAGAAAATAAAGCAATTAATGCTAATTAGAGTTACAGCCTTCAAAGAATTTAAATTTATGGTAATTGTGTACGACAAGCCAAAAAGGTCAGCTAAAACTGGAAATGCATAGATTGCCCTGTACCCGTGTGTACTAAGAGAAGTGTATTATAAATAATATATTATATACTAGCTTTTGCCTGCCTTCTTGGAAGTCGGAAATGATTCCACAGGAACGTACTACTAAGATAGACCTTATGTATTAATCCAGGTTATAAATTATCTGTGCGCCGAATTTCATCTAAATCTGTTTGGCAGTTTTTGCGTGATTGAGTAACGAACATCCAAAATTAAACACTTTCACATTTATACTATTAGCAGGACAGTATGATATATAAGTTATATAATAAGGTAGAAGATAGCTAGGTAGGATAGGAAGGTATCTAAAAATCGTCTGACTTGCAAAATTAAACAAAAACCTCATGCAGTAAATACTTTTATTTTTAAAAACTTCTTATTATCATCATAACCTTCGTAATCATTGTTTTGAACGTGAAATTATGTACCTCTGCTTATTACAGCTATTATCCATCATTATTGTCTTCCAGGATAACACCTGATTCTGTTTAATTAGTATCCGTATTCAATTATCGTATCTGATATGGCGTAACGAATTGGAGGAAAAGAAATCCGGAGTTCTCATTTACATTATGGAAGACGATACAAACGTTCTACTCCATTTTGACTAATAATCCTTAAAATTACAAATATCTAAATATAAATTATTAAACTTATTATAAAAACAATTATAATGACAGCGATATTTTACTAATTTCTAACGAAATTGGCGCACACTTGCCGCCATTTTATTAAACGTCATAAAAAGGCGCTAAAATTTACAGATAAGAATTTATTATTGAGCTGCCATATTTATTTATCTAATATATCTATATTATTAAAAACTAAAGTAACATAGTAAATATACAAAAAAAAACATGTATTAAGTATTTTGATCAAAATATTAAACAACATTCGTCTACAAAAAATATTAATAAAACTTTTAAAATACATATTATAATCAATGCTGTTGTTTTAATTATGACCAAATTATTAACTAGATTGTCACTAATAGTTAACGCGATATAATAAACTTTAATAATTTCCTTGGGAAACAAACATATTATATCACTTCAATACATTTCTAAGATATGAATAGTTTTTTTTAGGTTTTATTTACATCGCATTTTATTCGATAGGATAAATACCATTATTTTTGATGTTTCTACAATATGAAAATTCTTCAAATGTTTTAATAGGAATATTTATAGAATTTCTCCGTTTTTCATAAAGCTTGCGATATAGATTTAGTTTATGGTAAGTTTAATGTCATTTGTTGGGCGGTAAACGCAACAAGAATGCCAAAACTGGTCCAAATAAATAAAATTGGAGAATCATTCATCAAATACATATAACAACTTGCTAATTTCGTTAATTGAACATGAATATTCTTATAAAAATGGCAGTTTTATATCACGTATACGAATTTAGAGTAACATTTAGAACACAGGTCAACGTTTATTCGATTCCTTCAATTAATAAATAAATAAATAGAAATTATTGCCGCGAATTTATTTAACACGATCTTTACCACGAAAGTGAGACACGAACATATTAATTTCGTTCACTGAATTATTTCTACATAACTAATTTTATACACCCACAAATATTCACCACAGAACGTTAAAAAGATAGAGATGCATAGGTACACACTACGTTCTTCCCCACAATGCAAAATCGCGCAAATTCGATATCAGAATTACGTAGCATTTCATGAAAAGAAAAGAAAGAAAACGTATATTTGTGGTAAACATAACGCAAATAAAGGACACAAAATAACAACCGACTTCCTTAAAAAAGCACTACAAAGTCGAAAATAACTTTAATTTCGGAATTCGGTGTCTTAGGATCTGTATTTAAGTTTTTTTACCACCGACTTCCGAAATTAAAGTTATTTTTGACCTTGTAGTATTTTTTTTAAGGAAGTCGGTTGTTATTTTTTTGAAAAAGTTTTTATTTTTAACTTTTTAGTTATGGTAGATATCCCGCACTAATCTAATCGCGTTATTCGTTCATTTGTCGTTTAATACTTATATGGTGTTCACATGGATCCCACTGTCCGAATGAAACCAAATTAGAGACCATTCGGGAAGCACCAGCTTTCTAATAAATAAAAAAAAACATCAAAATCGTTTTCACCCAGTCAAAAGTTATGAGGTAACAAACATAAAAAAATAAGATAAAAAAAAAACAGTCGAATCTCCTTCTTTTTTTGAAGTCGGTTAAAAAGGAAAATATGCGTCATGTCCACGCAAAATGGCCATCATTTAAAATAATGCTACATTATACTTTTTAATGAAAATGCGTCCGATTACGCGTGACTATTCGAATTTTGTGATGTTACAATATTAATAGTAACCCTTTCATCACAATGAACTTGCGCAAATATATCTCTATTTTTTTAAACGTTCTGTGATATCCTCCTTACACGAGCACACTAACCAAGAATATTGTTCGTGTATCACTATTTCGCAGTAGACTCCAATATACCTATATAACGATTAACAAACCTTGATTAAGAGACACTACAAATATTTACACCATGCAAATCGATCTCATAACACAAATTGTGCCTCGTCCAATCGGTCAATCATACAAATTGCTTGTGCGTTTATATGCGGGTAACCTAAGTCTTGACATCTCATGGGGGCGCTGTTTGTCTCAACAAATGTCAGCTATACGTCAAATTCAGTACGTTTTCCAATTAGTTCCCCATTTTCCCGCGTGTCAAGATTCACTGGCCACACAGTTAATTTCAGGCTTCTTCGCAATACTTTGTCTTATTTTTTCGAATGAACACATTATTAGCAACCTTGCATTCTTGATACTTTCAGTATTCCGATACATTATTCAGCATAGATCACGCGACGAGCGAAAAGGAAGTACAGACATTTGTAATTTGAATGTAATTATCATTAAACCGTTAAATAAAAAATCGGTATCCCGAACCACTATGTTGAATACAATAACATTTTTACGCAATATACTTATTATCTTGGTATTTTGACGATGCTTCTCGGATTTGCATCGGCAAAGGCAACAATATCTATATCATCATTTATAATTCAGTACCCTTGCCTCATCATCAAGATAATCCTGCAGACTGTACTGACATTTATTACGGTATTTTGAAATCACCAAAATTCATTATGATCTACAACATTGCCAATATGACGAACGGAAGCCCCTAATGATCAATTAACTCATTCCTAACTTAACACACTCCTTGTCAACTTCATCATTTGAAACAAAACCATCAAACAACTCATTTAGATCAATGACCCGTGACAGGGTCACGCCAAGTCTTGGCTACCGATCGACAGCACTTGGTCCAAAATTTATATCCGCACTAACATTATCTACTTTATTATAAATCACATTTATTTACATTTTTCCCATAGTCATCGTTCTCGAATAATTTATCGTACAATTTTCTATGAGGACTTAAAAATTTTGTGTGTCCACAAAACTTCAATTCAAATTCATTATGCTATACCCTCAATCAACCAACAATTGACCCACTACTTAGAGGAATCGGTCAAACATATCTGACTACATGTCTACCTTGGGAAGTGGTTGTCCACTGTCTCGAAATTTGTATACAGTATTTTTTGGACTCTGCGCTGGAGAGCGGTCACACAGTGGTGACGCGATCTATTTCCACGTATCGCACAGAGTCCTCGCTTGGTCAGCAAATCACTTCTTTTTCATCAAAGATGGCAGTGTCAGACGAGAGACTCTTGAGCCGCTGTTGCAGAGCGGAGCGACGTCGTCTGCACGAGCGTGCTGCCGCTATCTGCAAATATAAGGGTTTTGGTTGAATATCACTATATAATTCATAGTATGAATGCTTATTTAAAACGGATATCTATAGAATAGTCGTGCAAGACGATTGCAATTTTTCATCATGTAAGCTTAATATCTGTACCTACAGGTGCTTCTTGTGGACGTATTAAGTTCATCTTATAATGCATGGATTTGCGGTAACCAGCTTGTTATATGCTTATTTGAGGACATCGTGAGCCATGAGACAGAACCACGACCAGTGTCTACATCCTAGAATAGACTATTGTTAATTTGACTTACCACAGCAAAAGCCGCGAGGATTGCCAGCGCGAGAAACATGACCGCGTAATGCGCTGGCAGACGCAAGAGCGCAGAACAATGCGCAAGACGTTCATCTTCTCCGTGCGGACAGTGCGGGGTGCCGTCGCACCACAGCGCGGCCGCGATGCAAGCGTCCAGGGACGCGCATCTGTACTCGCATTCACCTGACAGCGCGAACACGCCTCCGTGGGAACTTGCATGTCTGGAATATGAACATACGACGAAATTATAGAATATGCTCCTCTGATATGAAGGGCTTGTTGGCTAAGTAATAACAGCCGCACGGGTTGATCGTTCAGGTTAAGCTACGCTTGCCGCGGTTGGTCCGTGGATGGGTGACCATCTTTACATACCAGACCCTTCCGTGCCTCGGAAAGCACGTTAAGCCGTTGGTCCCGGCTGTCTTTCGTTTATCTTAGACAATCGTTCGGGGCGTCAGAAGCCCGAAAGACTGACAACCAGCCTTACCAACGGGTATTGTATCGTATTACCCAGTAACTGGGTTGTGGAGGTCAGATAGGCAGTCGCTCCATGTAAAATACTGGTACTCAGCTGCATCCGGTTAGACTGTAAGCCGACCTCAACATAGTTGGGACAAGGCTAGGCAGATGATGCTAGTCTGATATTGGATTATAATTCGAATGGGCATGTGGCGAAGGCGATGAAAAACATATGCTTAAAAGAGAGATGGATGAGAGAGAAGACGAATATAAAATAAAAGATTGATTGATTCTGTGACGGATGATGGCATTGAAATGGCAGTGAATGAAAACGTTACTAACAAGAGAAAACGGAAGAAAAAAACATTTTGCGCTGACCCCAATTTAAATGGCAAAAGGGCCAGACAGAAGAAGAATTGAACATTTTTTTTTTAAATTATTGTTTCGCTATATAAAATAAAGCGACAACATACTTAAAAAAAAAATCTTTATTTAAAGGGCTTTATCGCTGATCGATAACGTCGCCCTGTAACATCAGCTAGCTACTAACAATCAACTTAACCTAACAGCAGTACAGTACTTATTTTAAAACAAAACATGCCAGTTTGTACAGTATCCTAGCTTGTTACGATACAGGACAAGCCAGGACAGCATTACACTCTCCAACATTATACATATTTTTTGGACCATGTAAATTAAACCGCAAAGCCTCATTCCGCACACACTCCATCAAAACATGTTGTACATCTTCGACTACTCCACATTCGTCGCAGTTTGGTGACGTAACCTTTTTCATCAGAAAACAATTTTTTTTTGAAAGACAATGTTTATTCTTTGTCTGCAAATGTAGTCTATTATTATCAAAGCTTACCTTCTAGAAAGTTCCAACCAAGTAACGAAGTAAGAAGCAGGTTCTACAGCAATGAGTTCCACACTCAGTGCCCTCGGCCAGTCCAAGTCGAAATGATCTGATGCTGAGGGAGAAGCGAACACGTGGCGAGCTAGGGGATCCACGTCTCTGGACCAGCCGTCGGAGAATACTTCTACCATATCTTCTATCTGAAAAATAAAAAGCAAAAAATGACCAATAAAATCTTAAGAAATTGAATGTGTGTAGTTGAGAATCGCGATGTATTAACCTCCTGGATTCCGGAAAAAAGTTGTTGGATATTATTTGAAACTTAGGTTTTATGGTATACCTAACAGGGGTCTGCTGTACACGTCCAAAAAAAATGCAAAAAAAGGACGTTTGGTGCAGTGTTGCTAGTTTACTAAGGTTACACAACTACGATAAAATGGTTTGTTCCGAAAACAATAAACAGATGACTTTAGAACAAATTTTTAATTCTTTATGTAATATAGGTATGACGCTGGCATCCAGGAGGTTAAATGGTCAAGGAGTTGCAAAGTTTTTGCACTGACAATAGTGGTAGTGTTTAAGGTAAAGAATAATATTGACGCGAATGTGTCGTTTTCGAAAACTGTTCCTTTCGGTATGTGAAGCAATATTGGACATTTTTCGAACCCAGTTTAGTGTAAATAATTTTTATTTGTATTGAATTTATGCGTTGCAGTTGGCTAGCATGGGGCTGCTGTGCCACATTACCGCGTAAGTATTATTTTATAGGATGTCGCTATACACATTGTTTTAGCGGGAAAAACAATAATTACGTGGTATTTGCCAAGATCCTCTCTCCCCCACGTGAGATAGAGTGGGATGCGACTTGACCCCCCCCCCCCCCCCCCCCCAAAAGCCTCACGCAATGAATGGACGTTCCCTTTGTTGGTCTTATAAGAGGCAATGAGTATAACAATTACATACATACATTAACTTCACGCCTTTTTCCCATGGGGGTAGGCAGAAACCATGGAACGCCACCTGCTACGATCTCTACTCACTCCTTTTGCCTCGTTTAGGTTCATACAATTGATCATACACACACGCCGGTTGCGAGTACTGCTAACAATTACCTTAATTTTTATTAGGAGCCTTTATTAGTTCGATAAAATCAATATAAATGAACTACCAACTGACAGTTGTTATATTCCCAGCTTTAATTATTCAAGAAAGGTCGTTTGCTTACTGATTATAGAACCCATTAAGTACTGATTGTTTTACTAAGTGCTGTTATTATGAATAAGTTGGTGGGAACTATTTAACTATCCAACAGTTGTCTATCCATGCTTTGTATGTTTAAAATACGATTCGTTTTATTTTTAGTTAAATATATCCTAAAGCAACGCATCGGCCGGACGCGATCATCATCATCATCATCATTTCAACCGAAAGACGTCCACTGCTGGACATAGGCCTCCCCCAAGCTCCGCCACTTCGACCGGTTTTGCGCTTCCCGCATCCAGCGAATTACTGCGGCCTTCACAAGGTCATCGGTCCACCTTGTTGGAGGCCTTCCAACTCTACGTCTTCCGGTACGCGGTCACCACTCCAGAACCTTTCGGCCCCATCGGCCATCTGTTCTGCGAGCAATGTGCCCCGCCCACTGCCACTTCAGTTTAGCAATTCATCGGACTATGTCGGTTACCTTGGTTCTCCTACGGATCTCTTCATTTCTGATTCGATCGCGTAGGGAAACTCCAAGCATAGCCCTCTCCATCGCCCTTTTGGTGACTTTCAGCCTCCTAATAAGGCCCATTGTGAGCGACCACGTTTCGGTTCCATATGTCATCACTGGCAACACACATTGGTCAAAGACTTTCGTCTTGAGACACTGCGGTATGTGGGACGAGAAGATATTGCGTAGCTTCTCAAACGCTGCCCAGCCGAGTCGGATTCGACGATTGACCTCTTTCTCGAAGTTGGACCTACCTAACTGGACAGTTTGTCCTAGGTACACATATTCGTCCACAACTTCGAGTGTAGCGCCTCCGATCTTCACTGGAGTGGGTATCACACGGGCATTGAACATGACCTTTGTCTTGTCCATGTTCATCCTGAGACCCACTCTTTCGGAAGCTCTACTGCGGTCATCGAGCATAATACTTACCGAACGCGATAATACTTCCATTTCGGTTCGGTTTATATGATTTTTACTCACAAAGAACACAAACAGATCACTCAAAATATGAGACTACTACTAGACTACTACTAGCTTTAGCCAGCGGCGTCGCCCGCGTATTATAGATATAAACCGGATATGCCTGTTAGTCTAGTGGTTAGTGACCCTGACTGCTAAGACTGAGGTTGTGGGTTCGATTCCCACCCAGGACAAATGTTTGTGTGATGAGCACAATCATTTGTTCTGTGTCTGGGTGTAATTTATCTATAATATGTATGTATTTAGAAATATATAAGTATATTTATCAGTTGTCTGGTTGCCATAGTACAGGCTCTGCCTAGTTTGGGATCAGATAACGGTGTGTTGGTTGTCCAAAGATATATATTATACTAGCTTTTGCCCGCGGCTTCGCCCGCGTTGATGTCGGAAATTAATGCAAGAGAACGTACTACCGCGATAAGAATGTGTTATTCCAAAGGGGTAATTGCGAAACTTTTTATCGGTTGGATTTGGTTTAATTTTCATAGTTAAACAACATTCATTGCGTTATTTACGTTGCTGAGCCGACAGTTTATTCGAACAAATGACGCAATTGTTTAGAAATAATCTTCGATCCCATTCAGATTCTGATAAATTGTGCGTTTCGCAATTATGGTGCAGGTTATATAGGTAATATAGACTCTGTGTGCTATTTTCAATCCAGATCCATTCAGCCATTTTTGCGTGATTGAGAAACAAACACCCAATCATACATACTTTCACATTTATAATATTAGTAGTAGTAGGATTATAATTCATATTACTTAGGATTCCTAGTTTATGAGAACATATTGTGTGTTGGTGTTTTTAAAATAGGAGTAATAGTATTTAGAGTAAGAAGACTGCGACATAGGGCTTGGTTTAGTTGAATATAAGTCTTCCTGATTTTTCTTAACGCTCCTATTTTACCTATACAGACACTCAATCATTTACCAGACACCGAACATAATTATAGAAATAGTACTTTTGCCAGTGGCTTGGCCCGTATAGCTGTCGGAAAATATCACCTGGGAACCTACTACCGGGATAAAGTAGGTATCCTCTCTGTTACGTATCCATGATATAATATGACATTCTGCCAAATTCGATCTAAATCCGTTTGGCCGTCTTTGCATCATTGAGAAACAAACAAACATCCAAAAATCGAAACATCTAAGCCATTTCGCGGTCTCTTACTTGGAATAATACTATTAGGTTTATTTTGAGTACAATGAACACACATGATATTCGCAATTACTATGAAGCCAAAGTAATATGAATTACAATCCTACTTATCCTGTACTACCCGGCCGCTGCCAACGGATGGACGGGACGGATGTACGACCCGCCAGCTGATCTGCGCCCGCTTTTTAAATCTCTAATATCTTCTAAGATAATCATTTAAATTGCATGCTCTTAAGGACTATATTGATCTATATTGAATGCACAATGTATTTAAGGTACTTAATTGGGTAAGGATTAATGCTGTATTGCTTAAAATCGCTTCGTAAATAAGCCCTTATTTCTTGTAAAAAGTAAAAGATAAAAAAAATGGTTATTGTGGGTTATCCCTAAGAGATAGACATATACCTTTGCGACATTTTTGTAGGCCTTTTTAAGGTGTACAATACTGTAGTGCATTATTTTGATCTATTTCGTAGGATTCAGCCAGGGTTTTTCGAATTTTGAGACGTATATCAGCGTAGTTTATGACGTATGTCACCGTAGTTTTTGAAGACAGTTATTTTTTTCTAAAATGAAAGAATATTTCTAAAGTAGCCTAAGTTACTCCTTGTTACATCAGCTATCTGCCAGTGAAAGTCCCATCAAAATCGGTCCAGCCATTTCAGAGATTAGCCGGAACAAACAGACAGTCAGACAGCCAAAAAATTTAAAAAATGTTGTTTTGGTATATGTACCGTGGATACATCCATATACACTTAGTAAAAAGTGGTTATCTTAATATTAAAAACAGACACTCCAATTTTATTTATTTGTATAGATTATTATAAACCTCCCTCTTGAATCACTCTATCTATTAAAAAAACCGCATCAAAATCCGTTGCGTAGTTTTAAGACAGGGACAGACAGAGGGAAGTGACTTTGTTTTATACTATGTAGTGATACAAATAAATCATGCTGTTTTAAAATAACTTAATGACTCCATGAGTTGACAAAAGGAAAACAGAGTATTTAATATTTTTAAATATTCTAAATTCTTAAAATCTACACAGAAAGTTAATTTATAATCCTAAGCAGGCAATACATAAATACATTTCTTTTAGCGTTCTTTCTGTTTTTTTTTGCCTATTAGCATCCTCAAGAATAAGTCAAAATAAAAAGATATTTTTTGCCGACTAACTACTGTCCACAATTTCGTTCGCATAAAATTTTGAACCGCGGCCCGTCGCGTCGTATCCTATCGACCTCCTGCGATTTAGCGTTCTTTCCAACAGTTTGCGTTCCATGCGTCAGCAACCTGCATTATGCGGATGACATGGTGTTGCCTGCTCTATACGGAAGCTTTTGGAAGATTGTGAAAGGTACGCTGCTAGCCACGGTCTAATTTATAATTGTAAAAAGGAACCATTTCTTTATCTTTAAGACCCATGGTGGCAAGCAATCATGCTGCACCGTTTTGTATCTAAAAGTTCTTAAAATACACCTCTTTATAATATTAGTCAAGATTCAAACTAACCTTGTTCCTTTAACACATTGTTTGGTACCAATAAATCAAGTCTTCCTTATCTTAACTAGTATATTACGAATTTAATTACCTGTTCTTCTGGCGGTTCTGGACAAATAAAAGTAGGTATCAGTCCTCCAGTATACACTGCTATTCTATTCGGTGTCCTGCATAGATGCCTCATGTCGGGAGCTACTGTGATGTTGTTCAAGAGAGTAAAGTTGTCCAGTTCTGGTTCTCTGATGATGCTGCCCCGGATTTGGAGGTAGAGGTATCGGCCGGGTGAGGGATCGATCAGCCATGGACGACGCTCACAGCGTTCCTGGAAATAAAAACACAATAAATGAGCATATCTTATTTTTTTATTTACTACTTTTTGCCAGCGGTTTCGCCTGCGTCGAGGTTTGAAATTATTCCACAAGAACGTACTCCCGGGATAAAAAGTACTCGATGTACACAAATGATGACGATGTGATGTGATGTTAATACAGCACCCTTTTTTTTTTGGATGGGAAATCATCAAATGACTTCTCCCGCTCTGGGCGGAGCGGGAGGTCGTGTCAGACTTTTACTGACTAAAACCCACCCGTGTTCCTTCAGTTGCCCATGTGCCAGGGTCACGGTGTCTCTTTCGAACAATCTCGCGACCCTGGCAGGCATCGGTCCTAGTGTCAGCAGCACTGAAGGGATCTGCGTTCAGTGCTGCTGACATCTCTTTGAGGCGTACGTGGAACACTACGCACCGTTGATCCGAGCCTGGTCCTTACCGGGCGGCGAGCTACCTATTGCTCGCGCCTACGGTGGCCGGGAGTCCGCTATCGACTCCCGACGCCCGGGGCGTCTCCTCCTACGGCGGCTTGGGATGGGAGGGCGCAGAGACTGCCACTCCCTCACGCACGCACCCTTATTGCGTAATACACTATAAATCAGAATCTGAATCACTCTCAAGGTTATTGCTTATACATTCTTTCATATGTTCGAAAAATTTGTCTGCTTGGCAACGTAAACAACACCATGAATGTTGTGGAACTGTCAAAATGTAAGCTATTCCTACTGATAGTGTATTACGCAACTACCCCTCAGATTATAAACTATCTGTGTGCCAAATTTCATCCAAATTGGTTAAGTAGTTTTTGCGTGGAAGAGTATCAAACTTCCATACATCCTCACAATCTTTCTGCTGTGTGACGTTTGATGATCCATAGAATTGATTATAGTTTTCTGTGACATACTTTTTTTTGTAAATTGAACTTTTTTTCATTTGTTTATACTGTTTTGGAATACAGCCTAGTAAACGAAACATTTAAAAATCTTTTGGCAAAATATAATTTTGTATTTGTTGTAAAACTTAAACTGTAAAAACACTTAGACTCGTTGAGCTCCTTAATTTCCGAGTTGATCTGCATGATTACTGTTAATACGTGCGCTGATTGGACAGGTCCACTCAATCTGGTGGTTCATCCCTCAAAAGACCATTTCAGACACCATCAACCAAGATTATGTCTGAACTTTAAAAGACACTGTGACCTCTGAGTTTCTTTCGGGGTTCTTCTCAGAGTAGTCAGATTAGAAACGCCGAACTTTTCTAGTTTTTGAAATATGATTGTTTAAAAAATATGATTGATGTGTAAAAGTGTTTGTACAACCTACCGATTCAGACATCGGATTTGCAGACGCTAATCTCATTTCACCACTAGCACCATATACACGATGCGAGCTCTCGCACCCAGACTCCAACCGTACAAACTCCACTGAAGCTTCAAACCCGAAAGACCGAAAGTCGTCAGAAGCAGACATGTTGACCACGTCGAATCTTAGTTCAGCAACTGTAGCCAGGGATGTGAACTCATAGTCGCCAACGTCACTGGAACAATAAAATGAGTTTTTTCATTACATGACAATCGTAAGAGAGATGGAAACGTTATAGCTATCAGAGTAGGTGATTTATAGTCCGAAGTCAGTTTCTTCACTGACTTCAGAATTGATTATATATTTGGGCTATGTTCTCAATTGTGGGACACAGGCGTTCTTTTTAGAAGAAAGTTGTTATGGTTAATGATGAATAAAACCCTTCGATGGAACTGTGACCATAGGCAAGCCTTTAGTCATGCACAATCACTTGGAAAACTGGGATTGAAGGAGAGGTACTCACTGATCTTCACAGTCGACAGCTTTTTGGTGGCGCCACTCCAATACACAGTCCAGGGACGTCCCTGATTTGACACTTAACACTGACACAGAATTGTTGAAAGTCTTTGTAGGTAGGTTTTGTTAGAACATGGTTGATTTATGCTTTGGAGCCGGCAGCGGATCGCACGCGCCATTTTGCTCCTTGAGTTCTTGAGTGAGTTGTGTCGGGACTAATTGAACCCGGAAGGAAAATAATGAACGGAACTGAAGGAACGGTTTGAAATGAGGAATGTGTGTGACTGTGCATTAGTCAATTGAATGTTTCCCTTTTCCCACTTATTTTGATACTTTAACAATAGTGGTACGTAATTCACCACGCTTGCTAGGCGGGTCAATAAAAAGGGCTAATTGATGACAAATTATGTATATCATGATACTAGAAATAGTTTGGTATCGAGAAAAACCAGGACCATTATAATCATAATTAATTATCAGTCTGTATTGTCCCACTGCAGGACAAAGGCCTCCCTTTCCTTTTTCAACTTAACTCTATCCTGAACCAATAAGGACCTATCCCTCATATAGGAGTCTAGTTCGTCCCGCCATCCACGCCCGGGTCTTCTGCGATGCCATTAGACGTTTTCGGGAACCCATGTTGTGGTTTTAGCCTACAATGCATCCGACATGCGGCAAACGTGTCTGGCCCAGTCCCATTTGAGCGTGGCTGCTTTTTGGGTGACGTCTACGATTTGTGTCATTATAAAGAATCAAATGATAAATTATAATTTGCGTAATAATTACCTGCACAAACAATCCCTTGGAATCCTCGAGCCACCGTCTTTCCAGGGTTTGTCGAAGATCCTGACGGCAGCAGTAATGTCACCAGCGCAGCGGTACCAGGGTGAGTGAGCCGAGTGGACAGACCGGCACAATCGACCTCCGCTACGAATGCCCCATACCCTGACCCTGACGACTTCACCAGGGTTGGCTTCGAAACGGTAGGTGCAACTGGAAATATTTGAGATCATTGTTAGAATCTGGGACTATCTTTCGTTGTGCTAAGAAAGTCATCGTCATCATCATCATTTCAGCCGAAAAACGTCCACTGCTGGACATAGGCCTCCCCCAATTTGGGGGGGTTTGCCATAATCGCCACGCTTGGCAGACGGATTGGCGATCGCAGTGTGGTGGTAAAATGCATAGAGAACGCTGCTGCCTATTCTCCAGTAAGTCCCTCTTAGTCGCCTCTTACGACACCCACGGAAAGAAATTAGGAAGCAGAATTGAAAACAAAAGACTATCGGAAATATAAATTAGAGAGAGCTAAATACAATATTGTGAATTCGCATTCATATAAAATCGCTTTCGCTTTCCTTGAACGTTTAATAATAATTTACGCTACGAAAGTATTTAGCGCAAATAAAAAATTCAACGATGTCGGCATTTTTGCGACATCCCAATAAAACTTTTGGAAGTGGATTACATTGTAGACATAGCAGCTACTACAAAATTATTGCTGTTGCGATTATGAATCAAAAATCAACTCAGCCACCGCAGTCTACTGCTGGACATGGAACTTTCCTGGCTGCGCCATCAGTCCTGCACCTTCCGCACTCAGTCTGTCCCAGCTATCTTTTTAGGTCGTCATTCCAAGCGTGGCGAATATGGCAAACCCCCCCCAAATTGGTGGAAGCCTATGTCCATTAGTGATAGTCTTTCGGCTGAAATGATGATGATGTTGATTCGATCTAACTAGGGGGCGTCCCACTCTACGCTTGCCGATATGCAGCACGCGCGCATTTTATTTATGTGTGCTAAAAATCGAAAGATGAACTAATTCGACTTAATATTCTGATAAGCTCACCTAATATTCCGATTTCCTCCTCTCCCATACAAAAACACATCTCTAGGCGATGAAAAAGTTATCGGAGGATCTGGAGGTGCTTCTGGAAACGATCGTGATGCAAACCGTCTCGAACACAATCCTCGACCCCAGGGTTCACCGTCTTGGTGCAGGTCCACAAACTCGTATAGAGCCTTGAAGTATACTGGTCTGAAATCGAAACAAATGTTGATGAATATTTTTAAATTAGGAAGCAGAATTGAAAACAAAAGACTATCGGAAATTAAAATTAGAGAGAGCTAAATACAATATTGTGAATTCGCATTCTTATAAAATCGCTTTCGCTTTCTTTCGCCTTTTATCCCAAGTTTTCAGGTTTTCCTTGAACGTTTAATAATAATTTAATAAATTTATCTTTATTTCAGACATACGTCCATACATTATAAAAATATAGCGTTAGTAGTACACATAAAGAAAATAATAAAAGGGTGTTAGTAATTTGTTAGTAAACAAAACAAAGTCCACAATAATAAGTAAGACTATTTCCTATTTCTGTGCAGGTGTACACTTGCCCAGTACACAGTAAACGGACTGTTAATTTTGCACGCTAACATTCGGAGGACAGTGTTGGTGCTACCACGGACCCTGTCCATCATCGATGCAATTCTTTTCCTAATGATGGAGAAGAAATCTTCGATGGAAGCATCCGCAAACATTGCGGAAGCACTGCAGTACCGGGGTTCTCTCAACACTGTCCTCAGAGTTTAATACATTAACATAATATTATACGATTCTACGTCAGTAATTGAATATTTACATACGACCGGACCACTTCCGAATCATGTGCATTATAAATCTAAACTTACTTCAATGCGGTTCCTTGCGTCAATTTTAGTTCCAAAGTCAAGGAATCTCCTTTCGAGAGAAAGCTTTCGGTTTTTGCGCAAGCCCTGGATCTTCTTAAGAGTGCATGCTCACAGGTCCTCGGGGCACGTTCACGACAGAACCTGGCAACTAATGTGGCATTTGTAGGAGGACGACCCACGATCACTGACTGTGGGGATGTGGCTCGAGACATTTGGACCGACCGTTCTTTATCGCTGAACAGACAAAAAACATAATATTAGAATATTTTAGTTAGTAAATACCTACTTGTACAGTGTGACAAATCATAAATTTTACTCTAGATTACCATTAAAACGATCTCCAAACTTTTGATGGTACAAGTTACCTACACTACATTAAGATGATATTTAAAATATTTGATTCACTTACATCATAAAACAACCGACAGACACGAGCGTAAAAAATGACTCACCAAAATATATCGCTGCAACCGGGCGATATTCTCATCGGACCGTCCCATATATTCAAATGGCTTCCACAGTACTCATCCTCAGGCAAGTTAGGATTCAGAGCGTTTGTCACATAAAATTTCAATACTGAAAACCACACTCTGAAGCGTGGAGCTGAAAACGACGGCCTCCTGTAAATTATGTTCCGGCCCGACGGCCCCGAGGTGTCTATACCTTGCATGTGATAAAGGCATGTGGTATTCGGGGGTAAGGAATGTTGTGGGTGTTCCAGAATACCCCTGCCAGTCCCTCTGATCCAAAACTCGCAAGCCCTTTTGTTCTTTGCGTATGTCGGTGACTGCTGATCCACGAACCTGACCTAAAATTGATTAATTATGTGATAACCACGACACACATCCCTTACGATCCTTTATCATACTAATGAAAGGTTTAATAACGGAAGATTAATTATTAATGCCTTAATTTGCGTATGATAATACGCTTTTAATGTACCATTCAACGAAATAATCAAGTTTAACACAGCATTTCTTTTTGATGGTGTAAATTATTTTGATCAGACCAAAATTATAATATAAAACAGTGGTTTACCCTCGTCCGTATAAAAAGCCCATCAAAAAGTGTAATAAAAAAAAGTTATATTGAAAAGTGAAAGATGGGGGTCGTCCTAATTTCGTAAGTTTAAACAATGTTGGTGTAGAGTTCGCTCGCTTCATTATTGTGACCGGCCGTGCGAGCCTACGTTACTAATTACACTTTGGCAGGGGCCCAAGCGAAGCCTCCAGGGCACTACTTGATTTATTATTGTTCACTGAGAACGAAACACTTTAAATACACTCCATGATGATATATTAGTCCATTAACCTAATTTTAGGATCACATATGATATTAGTTTTAGTTTTACATCCCGTAACTGTCCGAAAGTGCCAAAATCATGCTACATCTCTTTATTTGAGAGTATAAATCAAATATTCCTTGTTCTCTGCCATTTTATTGGTAAGAAAATTGAACTTACATAATCCGCCACTAGTCGGTAATTGAGTTGTAGGAAAGGGATTTCCACATTCAGTCGACATAAAAGCGGAGCTAATCGGATCTATTAAAGATAGTCTTAGTTGAGAACAAAAGCCGAGCGTGAAAGAAAGGAAAATTATAGTTTCCAATTTTCATAATCTGTGGCACAGAAGCTCTTATCATGAAAAAGTTCCGACCGTTTTCCTGTAATTCCAATTTGGCCGTTGTCCAAATATGAACTGGTTTTTTTTTCGGGAAACTGTATTAAAAGTGGAAAATAGACCCATTACCGCGAATGGTGAATATATTCCTTTGAGTGTCTAAATTAGGAACAAAATGAGGAAAATGTATGACTTATTAATGTGGTTTTACGTAATATGTTGGATCAAGCCGCACTAATTAAGATTCCGGTAATTGTGTATGTAGGAAGGTCTGTTATTATTTTATTTGTGACTATATTATTTTACAAATTGGTGTAACAGGAACTGTCTAATTTGTAATTCAGATTGTTTATATATAAAATGTAATTCTCTGTTTGCTACGCAAGCATTTAATTTCAAGCTTCGGACGAGTATTTTCCCCATAACTTTATGATAATGACTCACGCCCTATGCAAAATATAAGTTGGATTCCAAAAGTTTTTCCATCTCTTGGCAAGATATAGAGGTGCATAAATTCTGTGTTTTCCGCGCAATATTTTATGATAATTACAATATTTTGAAACTGGAAAAATGAGAAAGGTATATATTATTGGTTTATACTACCTCAACTTCCAGCTGAAATCCATGTAGAGATTGTGATGTAACTGGTTGTAAAAATGTTCCAAAAGGTGATGTCGTGAATTCCACTAACAATTCAGGACCGCTCGATATAGCTTCGGGAACCGACACGCCTCCTCCACAAAATCTCAAAATGACTGGGTCTCTTGTTGTATAGCCGTCGTAAACTGTTACGTAGTCCTGAACCTCGTCACATTGTTGCCAGAATTTCAGCTCCCGTCCATTGTTCCCTCTTTCTTGCTGCGCTGCCGCGTACATTGCCTTTTGGCTCCTAATTGAAACTAGTTGGCCGTTCGGCTGTTTCACTACAATAAGGGCATGTTTTCCTTGAGGCACTTCATGTTGACGCACGGCGTAGTAACATGTCAAATTTCTAGGGTACACGCCAGGAAAATTGGGTGACTGTAACCTACAGTTTTTACGATCGCAGTCGCTGAATATCCGCGAGCAATAAGTTCCAGAGATCAAATCCCCGAGGTAATACTCCGGAGTTTTTGTCGTCTTCGCTATATTCGTATCCTCCCGTGATATGTTTACGGGATAAGGCATTGGTCTCAGTTTGAAAAAAGGCCGTTCTGAAATGAGATACTGTTATTAGAGGGAGACATTGATCTTCGAATTTTATTACGTAAGACACGAGGGAAGGTGGCGAGGTGAGATCCGCATATTTTATTTAGGCTTTTCTATATCTTGTGTTTCATATATTCGGTGAGTCATTAGCAATTTATCTTTAATATTAGCCTCCATGTGCGGATCTAGATAAACGACATGAAAATGGTAGAATTATCAATTTAATATGTTCATTTCATCACAATTCACCTATCAAACATTTTTATCGGGCACTTTTGTTGCCATTCATAACAAACGTTTTATCTGAAAGTGTATGCACAACAATACCAAAAATATCTCCAGCACTGAAATACAAAGCTGGCCATTTGTCAGAATGAGAATGATTTACGTACCCGAAGGAGGGCTCCCTCCATATCGCACCGTGGCATATTCCCTTCTCAAAACCTTGTAAGCCATTCTGAAGTCGAAGTTATAATTATTCTGTTCTTTCGATAAATGCAGGAGTCTTATGATAAGGGTGATTGATTTGGTTTCGCTGTAGTATATGGAAGGGCCCCAGGATGTCCCGCACCAGGAGCCTCCGACTTGTGGCCTGCTTGCCTCTTGGATTTGCATGTAGCCGTCTGGGCAGCCATCTTCTGTGAAGGATGTGAAGCGGCCGAGGGTGAAGCTGTCGAAGAGCACCTGGAAAGAAGAGAAGATATTCATTCATGGTACTATAAAGGAAATAGCAGAATAGATAACGTCCCTAACCTTAATGGATATTGCAAGAGAATAATGTCGTAACCTACATCAGCTTCATTGATAGTAAATAGATATTACAATTAGAATAATACTATCCATCATTATTGCTTAAGATGTTATGACTTTTCAAAATTCTGACCACAAAGTTAGCTTCATATTGGCTTACACTATGAAGCTGACTACATAGCACCTACTACATATATCTTTACATATAGAGCCAAATTCATCGATATCGAAAACTGAACTGAAACAAAAAAAACAGAAAAATTATTGGACGGGCGAAGATCAAAGCCCGTCAGCTATTTTTTTTGTAATTTTTTCGTGGATCAACTTAGGTTTATTTTACAAATTTCCAAGAAACATAAAATAACAGTCGTTTGATTACCCTTGTACTTATAATTGTGTCATATAAAGTTTTTTAGCATAGAAAGAAGTCTACCTACTACGTGATCATTAATATCTCATATAATGATAAGTTACGAATTTCACAAATATACGTTTCCACGAAACGGTGTTGAGGACTTTGGTAGCGAAAATCCGAGATTGGAAAAGTAATGGAATTGCATTTCGCACGGGTTTCATTTCCGTTACCTATAATGTTCATCGGATTGACATGTATGTCTTTATTACATTTTGTGCTATTTTTATCAGTTTGTATGACTCTTTTATCAAACTGACTGTAACTGAAAACTAAATGAGAATACTATCTACTTTCCGGTGTATTTGAGATAGCTAAATTAACAGTAAAAACGACCAAATCTTTCGCAGTCAGGTTATAAAATCCTTCCAATATATGCTTCAAACGAAACCTTTTTTATTACCATGCTACCACCCGCTCCGCAAAAATTTGATTAAAAAACCGTGAAACTGATATTTTCGAATTATGATTCACTTTCGCTACGCTGAAAAGTCCGTGCAACTGACCAAAATGGGACTAGGATACGCGGCAAACCTAATTTGAGGGTGCAAATTGCATCTGTGTGTCTACGGGATAAAGTGTCGATAAGGATTCAGTTCTATTGAGAATTTATGCTCTGCTGCAACAAAGAAATCCCGGATTTTATTTCATTGAGCTCTGGTGCAGCACTACTGCTGTCTGGCTTTTTTATTGGGTATATTTCGTGGACGTGTTTCGTCGGTAATTTTCTTGTTCAGAATCCGACTCAACATTTTATTTCAGCTTCGGTGTGATTGGAAATTTTGTGAAGTTGGAATTGTGTTGTATGGTTATTATGGCGGCCATTGGGAAACATGTAAGCATAATAAAGACGTAAGGACTCAAAGAACAAGCCTACTCTTTGTGAGAGAGCTATACACACACACATACACACACGCGACTCACCGCACCAACACTTCATTCTAATTTGTCTCATTATAAGTTGTGTTGTGTAGGTCGTGTAACATTTTGAGCTCCAAAAGTACAATAAGTAACATGATTGTTGTGATACTCAAATTGGGAGTCGTAACAATCCTTCCTAAATAAAGATTACTCCGTGATGTAGCTAGGAGAGCAGCGATTCAACCACCAATTCATTGTATCTATACCATGTAATTAATAATGCATACTTTGTAAGTCCCGCATGTACTCAAAAAACTTTATATACTTAAATAAATGATTAGATATTATTAGAATTGTCTTTTTGCAAATCTCGGGACCATAAGATTCGGGACCTTTGGTGGGCATTCGAGGGGCTGAAAGCAATTCGCAAAGGCCCGTTAGACACTATACATAAAAAAAAATTAAACACAAACCGCCGGTTATCCCGGTATGCACTGTGCAGCTGCACTCAAGGACAACCCCCAGTCGGTGTTGAACTACTGTAAGATAAATGGGAAAAAAGATATTGGGTTTTGGTCACCAAGAACTATGGAAGGACTATAACCTTGATATGATTCTTGATCAATATGTTATACATTAAGTACAAGGATATTTTATTTAATTAGGGAATGACCGCGTACGCAGTCGATCATGCAGGCCCAGTGCATGTGATTGGCACATAGCACATTTATGTATTTGAATTTTTGCCGCACGACATTTTCGCTCACCCCTTTGAGAGAGATGATTATAAGACTAGATTCTCAAAAATTCTAGGAGGGTTTACACCGAAATCACGTGACAAAAAATAATACCGGAAACCAAATAATCCAGAGATCACTCATATAACGAAATCTGATATGTAGAAAATGAAAAACGAATCGACGGCAAGGACTCGAAATGTGAAATACATGTCCCTTCATATTCGCTCCTCTCAAGCAGAAAATACAATTTTGCACCGCTAGGGATGCTCTCGTGGGTCTCTTGATGAAATTTAAATGTGCTTCTGGCATCGGAAACACGTTGTGGCGGTTCAATTTATGTTGCAAGAATGTGTGAAGAAAAAATCATATTTATGTCGAGACTTCGAAGACGAAATGCAGCCTGAAATTAATATAGTATTGTTTTGAGTAGATTTTTCATTTTAATTACTGTGATTAGTGGAGTTTTTGGGAAAATAGGCTTATATTGCCTCGTTGGTCTAGTGGTAGCAAGAGCTACTGTTGAGCATGAGGTCCTGGGTTCGATTCCCAGGTCGGGCAAAGTGTTATTTGGTCTTTTCATCTAGAATTTCTCAGTAGCAGCACGGAGTCTGGATTTGTCGCCCCCTATTACATGGGACTTAAACATAACAGGCGAAATGTGGGTGTACTATAGGTACACCTCTGCCCAACCCTTTTTGGAAACAAGGCGTGATGTTATGTTATGTATGTAGGCTTATATTGCTGGGTTTACATCATAGTGCATTTCATTATAAATATGAATACTTCAATGTATGTAAAAGTTACACAACTTGACATTTCGAAAAGATTCATTCATATCATTTCATTTCGTTCTCAGACGCAGACACAAACGCTAAACATTCAAAGCATTTCGCCTTCACAATCCTTATTTATTCAAATACTTAGGATTCGTTCTGTATTCTGCATTCACGACAGTTCTCAAGATTTTCAATTTAGTTTTGTATTGTTACGCTAATATTAAAGTGCACACAAATTCTTAACTTTGAAGCAACATTCTTCATTCCAAAGGAACTAGACAATAGAAAATTGTTGTAATATTGTGACTTTCATTGCCTTCTTTTATTACAATTATTGACAAATTATTGAAATTGCACTTCCTCTAAACAACTGTAGAGACCTTGAACTTCGGCTTTGATTCGGTGTTTCTTCACAGGAGGAATAACAGATCTCACTTAGGTTTAAAAATAATACCTAAATGTAAAAGTGCGTTACTATATTTATATTAAACTTGTAGAATTTGCAACCTTTAATATTAAGGAAACCAACTTGATATGGGCAAATTAAAGAAAAATAAATGAATGTAATGATTTAAAAAACGATGCGATATAATCTTGTGTCATACCATAACTATAAGCAAAATTAAAAGTTGTAAGGTCTAAACACCGTTTAGACAATGCAAGCCATTTGTGTAGTGCTGGTTCAGTGGCCCCGAGTAACGAGTTTTAGGTCGTAGATTCAAACTCAGGCACGCGCTTTATTATGTGAAAATAATTTCACTGTCACTGCCCTCGAAATGGTGAAAGAAAACATCGTGAGGAAACCGGAATGTCTTTTCTTTTTTTTTTAATGGGAAATCATCAAGTGACGTCACCCGCTCTTGGGCGGAGCGGGAGGGCGTCTCAGACTTTTACTGACTAAAACCAACCCGTGTTCCTTCAGTTGCCCATGTGCCAAGGTCACGGTGTCTCTTTCGAACGATCTCGCGACCCTGGCAGGCATCGGTCCTAGTAGACCCCTTCAGTGCTGCTGACATCTCTTTGAGGCGCGCGTGGAACACTATGCGCCGTCGATCCGAGCCTGGTTTTTACGGGGGCGGCGAGCTACCCATTGCTCGCCGCCCGCAACCTGAATGTCTTAGAACCCAAAAATTCGAAGACGTGTGACCAACTTTACTCTAGAAGAGAGCCTATGTCCCACTGGGAATAGTATAAGATGATTATGCTTATACTAAATCATTTGTTGCTTCAATTTAATTCAATGGCTGAGGCAAGAAACATGAATCGTGTAAATAGGTCTTTATTTAATGAAAGGGGCTTACACGAACATCAACAGCCTATAACGTTTCCACTGCTGGGACACAGGCCTCGTCTCGGTGAGAGGGAGCGGGCCATAATCCACCACGCGGGCTCAGTGCGGGTTGGTAATTTTTGGTTCTAAGACATGCCGGTTTCCTCACGATGTTTTCCTTCACCGTTTTGAGAGCAGTGGTGATGAAATAGTTTACACATAGTAAAGCGCCAACTTGGGTTCGAACTCACGACCTACTACTCGTAAGTCGCGGTTGTTACCACTGGGCCACCACTGCTCACACACACTGCTTACACAAACATTGCAAAAGAATTCAGAGTGAGGACAAAAATAATTCGTAATATAAAGTTCGAATTCTTATACACTCCTCATGAAACAGAATATCACCCAGATACAAATGTAATTTAAACGCCATAGTGGTGCAATGGAAAGTAATTGCTAAGGATAGCTGCATTCAGAATTCATATTGAATGTCCCGATTGTTTTAAACCGTTGCTATTGGCTAGCACTTCTGGGAATATTGCTGGTGAATTTGTGAGCTGAAAAATGGTGAAGAGAATCGTGTAAGATAGGTAATTGTGTAAAAATTTGCGCTAATAAATTTATTTAAATGGTAACTGATCGTCTTTAGTCTTCTTTATTTTGATGTTTTTATTTTCCACAACTTAGGTTTTGGATAACTTCTTCTTAGCCTATCAAGAGCAAAGACTGGTTTTGATCTGATGATATACCTATATTTATTTGGTAGAGATGACTTGATGCTGCAGATAGTTTTTGCATGTGGGAATTCTCTAGAGCTTGCTGGTTTATGTACGAATATTAAAATTGGATAGCAAAACGTGATTATGATGATCGCACTAATTATCATAATAATACACCCAACCTGTGACCTTGAATTCAACACAAGATTCTTGACCCCCTTGCATTGAAATGCTTCGACGCTAATAACATAATATAATATGTATTCAAAAATAAAAGGCTTAAAAATATTTACAGTTTTGTTTATATGTACCTAAATTATATTTTAAGATTTAAGTGCCTAAACTAGGCAATCCTGTGTTTCAGGCAAGAAGAGCCTAAATAGTCTTATAAAATATATAAATAATTTAAAGTTGAGAGTAGACAAATATATGCTAATATTGTAAAGCTGAAGAGTGTGTTTGTTTATTTGCTTGTTTGATTGAACGCGCTAATCTCAGGAACTACTGTTCCGAATTAAAAAAATATTTTTGTGTTGGGTAGCCTATTTATCGAGAAAGGCTAAAATCACGCTACAACTAAGAGGAGCGGAGCAGTAATGAAAAATGTTGCAAAAACGGGGAAAATCGCACGGGTAGGCGATTCGACGCGACGGTAAGGGTCGGGAGAACAAGAAATTTAACGCGGACGAAGTCGCGGGCAGAAGCTAGTTATTACATAAATGTAAAGTAGTTTATATCTCAGTTTCTAAAATTTAATATAACGTAGATACGTAATAAAAAATTAAGTACTGTTTCATCTGCCAGGGTCACGACATTGTTCGAAAGAGATACCGTGACCCTGGCACATGGGCAACTGAAGGAACACGGGTGGGTTTTAGTCAGTAAAAGTCTGACACGCCCTCCCGCTGCGCCCAGAGCGGGAGAAGTCATTCGATGATTTCCCAACCAGAAAAAAACAGTACTGTTTCATGGATAATTGCAATAAGTACCGGTGAAAACGAATGACTGGTTCCGTGTTGCGCCCGATGTAAGGAATAGCACCATTCCATTTCGTCCCGTGGGCGTCGTAAGAGGCGACTAAGGCACTAAAGTACTAGAGAATGCAGCGTTCTTATGCATTTTACCACCATACTACGATCGCCAACACGCCTGCCAACCGTAGTGATAACGTGTACCCCTCCAAATTAGGGGAGGCCTATGTTCAGCAGTGGACGTCTTACAGTTGAAATAATGATGATAAAAATATAAGGAAAAGCAATATTTTTAATGGAATCCATGAAATCTGATCTTGTGCTGAACTTATGGTTGGAATTTGCGCGTCGATGTCCCATGCTACGCTGTGCCCTTTTTTCACTGAAGATCATCAGATAGCGCAATAGTCATTAAGTTGGAACCTATTTGAAACAGTACAACAATTCACTTTAAAGTTTCGGAGTAAAAGAGAATCGACGATTTAAAGCAAATGTTCAAACAAGATTAGAATCCTCGGGTGAACCGTTGAGTGCAGTGCACAAATGAGTCTGGATTGTTCCAAAGCTCATTCTTTTCTATTTGGCTTAAGATAACTCCGGGTAGAGAATAGTTTGGTCAGAAAGATAGGAGCTTAGCAAATGCAACGTTTTTATTTTGCTCTCCATGTGAATCACGAATGAGTTATGTACAGGGAAATATAAAATTGATTTAAACTTTTATTACCAAACTAGCCGCGTGAAGGTTGGAAATTATTCCACGGGAACGTGGTACCTGGAAAAAAAGTCTATAATCTAATAACATCACCTACCTACAAGTGAATGTCCCGTCATAATCGGCCTAGACGTTTTAGAGATGAGCCGGAACAAACAGACAGACAGACAATATTTTTTTTTTGTTTACTTATTATTTCCACATTCCAAACAGACACGTCAGCTGTATTTATTTGTATAGATTATGTTTAGCTCATTTTCAGATTTTTTTTTATATCCATTGACAAGTGTAGAATTCATCCAAAACTTTACCTCAAGATATCTTAGACTAATTTTCCTGCCGAAGCATAGGAGTATCTACCCACTCTGACTGATTAATTTATTTTTAGAACGTCAGAACCGAAAATCCGGTTCTGCGACAGTGGTTACATTAGAACCGCATCAATAACTCGCAAAAACTTTACCAATCTAGGTAAGTTCGACCACACAGCGGCGCTTTAATCACTGTTTATTTGGTAGCTTGAAATTCGACACAAGAACCTTGTGATACCTGTGTTACGTTAAGGTGTCTTTAGTAGCGTTAAGTGTTGATACCTGTAGGTATTGGTTTACGCTATGATCTTTTAGAGGCATGTGGAACAGGATGTGCAGCTCACTGAAAAAGGAGGATCCTTCAAGCAGACTGGTATTGTGTCTGGTGGGCGACTGCCCAACGGTTGATATCGGGACGTTGCATAGTATGCTATACAGTTGCGCGGTAAATTTTGATTGCGCGATGCAGGATTTTGCAAAACGTCACTGCGATGCGTAGTACGTATGTAGCAGTGTAGATGCCGCTATAAGCTTATGTTACGAAACACCTGAGCCACATATTTGAGTATGGTTTCTGCAGATATTCTCTGAATGATATAATTATTAATTTGAAAGTAGGTATCAACTAAATCTTATGACGGTACAGTCATGCTGAGTTTCCCGTTAATTTTCTTTTTACTACCTTGGATTAAGCATATGAGCGTACCCACCTAAACCTACCTACTCCATCTGATTAAATTTAACGGAGAATCCTTGGTTTTTTTTGTAATTCAGAACCGAAATTCCGGTTCTACGACAGTGCCTGCATTAGAACCGCGTCAACAACTCGCTAAAACTTGAACTATCCGGGTAAGTTTGGCCACACAACGCTTTAATCACTGTTTATTTGTTAGCGCTTTCGTACTTGAAATTCGATACGAGAAACTTGTGATCCCTCTGTTACGTTGAGGTGTCTATACTAGCGGTAAGCTGGGCTAAGTTTGCGGTAAGTGTAATACCTGTACAAGTATACGCTATGAACTTATGTTGTGAAACAAAGTGAGACACAGATTTGGTTTTGTTTCTCCAGATATATTCTCTTTACATTTATAATGAAATAGTACCTGATATTGCGTTTAAGTTTATTTTTGTTAGAGATTTAGAAATAAAGAAAATATATTTACAAAAATAAAGGATGGATATTTGTTTGTGAAACCCAAACATCATGAATAAGTAACAAACAATTTATTTCAGTGAACTTTCTATAAATATTAAATCTGTTACGGACTTAGCCCCAAATATAATTTTAACCCTTCAGAAATACAACCCTTTAATTGCCGTCCTGTACCGGTAATAAAATATGCACCATGTTTAAAATTTTCGGTACTAGTGTTGAGAGCACTCAGTGCAGTGTTTGAACACAGCGCCATCTGTTGAGTGTTAAGTACTTCACGTGAATTATTTACGAAGTGGTGTAACCTCAGCATTACTTATAAGCGCTGTACCGCTTAATTTACATTTTGCATTCTATTTTCAATTTACTCGGGGAAAATATGTAAGAGAATATTATATATAACATACATCTACAACGCTTATTCCATCACTTTGAAAGTAGGTACCTAATTAATGATCCCGCTTTCTCCCTTTCATAGAGGGGAGGCCTGTGTCTCAGCAGTGGGAATGTTATAAGCTGCTGTTTTTACACGCTGTATATGAGCTTCACTTGTATGTTTGTTTGTAACCGACTCCTTATAGCGCGATTTTGACCCACTTTAAACGACCAGATTTCATTTAAACTCTGTAAACTTATCGAGTACCGATGACAATACCTACTATAATTTCATAAATTTGTGCTATTATCCAGGGTTACCAGGACAGAAAAAAACTGTCTTCGAAAACTACGCTGACATACGTCACAAACTACGCTGACATACGTCTGAAACTGTAACGGTTTACCAACAGTCGATTGGTCCATGAACCGTTGGTCAACATTATTTTTAACCCACTAACTTTTCATCCAAAGGACTTTTCACCCACTAACGTTTCGCCAACATAACTCAACGTCAGTGAATGCTTTACCAACAGAATATGGATGTGCGAATAACACTTGAGCGACAAAACTGTATTGCGACTGACATAGTTCGAATGCACGCTTGTGCGGCACACTGAATCAAGTCGTTTCTAGCACTCGCCGGCCGCTGCCGCGGCACCGCTCGCTTCGCTCGCTCGGCTCGTGCGTAGGAGGTCACAGTTTTAACCTAACCTAACCTAGTGTACTATGTGAGCTCGAGTTTTTGGTCAAAACATTCTGTTGGTAAAGCATTCACTGACGTTGAGTTATGTTGGCGAAACGTTCGTGGGTGAAAAGTCCTTTGGATGAAAAGTTAGTGGGTTAAAAATAATGTTGACCAACGGTTCATGGACCAATCGACTGTTGGTAAACCGTTACAGTTTGCATACGTCTCAAAATTCGAAACACCCTAAAAAATAGAAAATAAATAATAGTTTAATAAAACCAAAAAATACGCTTCCATAGAAAACCAAACCAAAAAGTAGAAAATAATGGAAAAAAAGCGTGGGGTGCTTTTTAAGGTATTTTTTTATTGATATCAGGCACCCCACGCTTTTTTTTAGAACCAATTTTTAAACGTCACAAAAGGGACGAAGTTTAACTAGTGGTCGCTTATATTAATTTTAGTTTTTGTTTTTTGTATTTATGACTACGCATTACTTTTTATTACTTTATAAATGGATGCCAGACAATGACGTCGTTATTTTTTACAATCAATCACGATATTTAAACAGCTATTCTCAAAAACAATCAAGTTTCGTAGTATAAAATATAGGTAGTTATTTTAACCATTATTCCTTTAAGTTGCTCACAAAAACCAGCTGTTGATATTTATACTAAAATAAACTAACCAAGTTTAAGACCCTGGTTTCCTTTGGTATTTTAACGTCCACGGGGGAACTGGAGTGCAAAGTGTAAATTACATGCGGCGGCGGCGCCAACCGCTTGCACTGGTGCCCCCGAGGTTACAGAGTAAATAATACAGTTCAACGAGTTATTGAATAAATGCAGTGGGAAAAGCTCTTCAGAATAAGTATGGGTAGGCTATAATACTTTGGAAGATTGTACTATAAAGTATATTAGACCAGCTTCTGCTCGTGGTTCTCTCGATTGGAAGTCGAAAATTATTTCACGGGAACGTTTTCATTCATCATCATCATCATCATTTCAGCTGAAACACGTCTACTGCTGGACATAGACCTCCCCCAATCGGGGGGGATTTGCCACAATCGCCACGCTTAGCAGGGTTGGCGATCGCAGTACGGTGGTAAAATGCATAGAGAACGCTGCTGCCCGTTCTCTTGGAAGACTTCCCTTAGTCGCTTCTCACAAAACCCAGGGGAAGAAATGGGATGGAGCTATCCTTTACATCGACTACCGGGATAAAAATACATTCGTATTTATTAATCCAGGATATAAACTATCTATGTACCAAAATTCATCCAAATTCGTTCAGCCGTTTGCACGTGATTTAGTAACGAACATCTAAAGTTAAAAATTTTACATTTATATTAGTAGAATAGTACGATACAGCGAATTTATTTGTGTTACTTGGTGTCATAATGTGAATTTTATGGGATTAATGCAAGTTTCGAATTGTGAACTATTGCAAAAATATTTATATTTTAACCGTAAACTCAAGACACAGCTTTTAATAGGAATTTCGTTATCGAAATAAATGAGAAAATATGAGTAGTAAATACGACTATTTCTACATTTTCTTGGAAAAGATTTCAATGCACTTGCATTCTTCTGAACATCTTCTAGCATTTTTATCTAAGCACATAGTTTTTATCTAAACATTCCCACAAACCGCAAAATTTGCAGACCTGCCGACGTATTCACAATGCACTAAAACATTACTGTACAGACTAAAGTAAACCAGAATTCTTGGAACTAAAGTTTATTTTCTAAAGCTTCTCACGAAATCTCCTTCGGTGTATTTATTTTCTATGCACACGTAAAAGTCGGGAGCCCAAGGCATTTTACGGAGTGTTGCGTTTTTGTATTTGCGTATCTCACTTCGGAAAGGACAAAGACGGGACTTACCTCCAATAGGGTTGAAAATTTTAAAGGAACCTTTTTACAAAACCTTTTTTTTATATATTCATTACATCTAACAATAGTGTTTTTAGTATATACTTGTGTTACTGATTGTTGGCTGCACCGGTCGACGTTATTACGTCAGCGCCGGCTGTCACTGAAAACCAGCGCTTGGGCTCTGTCTCGCATAGGGTCACAGCATTATGCTGAGTGATGGCCGTTTTGCGTGGATGTGATGCATATTTTCCCAACCCTTATTTTTTATTTCTGTATGTTTCTGGTCTTTCTGTGCGTCATGTTTGCCGCAAATAAACGTATTTTCTTTCTTCTTTCTTTCTTTTTATTTAAACCTTGTAGAATTAGTGTTTAGAGATCCTCATGAATCATCATCATCAGCCTATTCTTCTCCAAACTACGTTTGGATCAGTTTCCTGTCTACCAGCAGCTGACCATCGGTACGGTCATCCTCCCGGTTTTGCCGGTGAGGATCTTTACCATCGTTAAGGGGACTCCATTGTTTACGTCATCATCATCAGCCAGCACTGTATGACATACGCCTTTCCGATTGCCAGCCATTCAGCTCGATTCTCGGCCACTCTCATTCAGGTGGTACCACCCACCCTGCAAAGATTGTCTCTCCACCTAGCCTGAGGGCGTTCTACCATTCGTTGGCCAATTCGTGGTCTCCACTCAAGAACACGTCTAGCCCAACGGTCATCGGTTAATAATATAGTCATATTTGCCATACAGTCAGCGTCAATAATATCGGGACGAACAGACTAGGACTGTTCAAAATGGTTTTTAGAACTATGAACTTTATCCAACTGAGATAACGTTTAATTTTCTTAGTTGTTGAGATTATTTTGAACAGGCTTGCGTCCTGATATTTTTAACTCTACCATCTCGCAAAAAATAGCCGAACCTCCGCTCAACCCAGTTGTATTTTAATCGACAGCAAAAAAGGAGGACGTTCTCAATTAGTCGGTATCGAAATATTTGGTATGTTAACTTGATAATGATTAAAGTAGTAATAATCGAAAAAGCTATTACGACTGGTGGTGTGACTATGTCAGCTGAAAAGAAAGATAAAGTTAAAATACTATTTTTTTCTGTTGTCAACCCTACATGTTTTCAACTATGAGATTTGTTTGTTAGGACACCCACAGACCTCGCCACCGCTAGCTTTGTTTGACTTGTGCCTCGTTCAAACGCATTTTTCAGCGACTGTACTTTGTCTTTTATTTGTACGTTCTTTCTTTACCACTTTGTTTTAAAGGATTATGGACGAGTAAAAGCGTGAGTGGTTTGTGGTAGAAGGAAGTTTAGAAGAATACGTTGTTAGTGGAGCTTGAGTTACGAGTTTAGACCGCTAGACTTTGTTGCAGTTTTATGTAGAACAATACAAACAAGGAAATGCACTACTGTTACTTGAAAGATCGTCTAGAACATGTGTATATATAGATATTTGCACGTTTTCAGCTGTGACATCTAAATTAATAACTAAATAAAATGGCGCGGTTTAATTTTCACTATTCGATGCTGAGCTGGGCGTTGTAAATCAAAAAACGCATTTTTATTTAGGCATTCATTTAGGTATCTCTTAATGTTTCTGAAAGGGGCGATTCTTACTTTTCGTCACAGTAGTGAACTCACGTCGTCAAATGGTAATTACAAACAAAACATTACTTACGAACAAACGATACTAACATAATAATTTAAGCTAAGAAATATTGTCCCACAGGTGATGCACATAACTCTAAAAGATAAGTATCAGAACCTACTCTTGAGGGATTTTCTCTAAAGATTTACGAGTTGTAATCCATGCAGTGGGTCCTAAAAATGTGCGATTTATGACTGACTGCCACTGGCAGTATAAGTTGGATTTATTACATCACTAGTTCTGGGCCGTAACTTTATCACTGTGTGTGTGCAATGATTTTTTCACTAACATAAAAATATTTATTGCCTAGTCCTTTTTTTTACGTCGCGACCTGCGGGAGATGTTCTTAAATAAAGTGAATATAATTATCTTCTAATACCCAAGATGGAATGGATCCATGATGTTAATTCCATACATTTTTTTCCATTTAATACTTGTACTTAATATTGTAATATAGTAAAACAAATATTTCAGACTTATTGAAATACAGTGCAAGCGAAAAGATAGATAGAACCTTACTTGGCTATATCTGTATCTATAACAATATTTTAACACAATTTTACTGTGTAATACGCGTTACCGTAATCATTTTCCATATGACACCTTACTCGAAAAGCGTCAAACACGTCACATTCCTCTTTCAACCCCCATCTTTATAAACCAGTCACGCAGAAGGAACATTTTTCTTTTTACGCGCTATTATAGTAGCGGAGGTGGGTACCTACTGGAAGCCAGTACTGGCTTGTGTGAAGCAACACTAGCACTAACCACCTAGTAAAGACTCGGTGACATTGCCTAAAAATCACGTAGATTGGACATTCTTCGTTCAACGCGCTATTAAAATATACGTACTGGAAGGCAGTACTAACTCTGACTCAGTCACATTCCCTGATTTTACCAAAAGTGCTTTATTATTTCGTGAGTTTTGCACCACTTGTTAATAAAGAGTGAATGTTGCTCCTAAATATATCTGTATACCATCCGCTAAGGTCACTAATACAAATAGGTATGGGTTACCGCCATCATTTTCCACATTTCACCTTATACAAAAAGCAACAAACACCCACCTTACAAACAAGTCACGGAGAAGGAACATTTTTCTTTCAACGCGATAGAATAATAGCGGGAGTGGATACCTACTGTAAGCCAGTACTGGCTCTTGTGAAGCAAAACTAGTTACTATCCTCGCTTCGTATGGAAAAAAAAAAACGCTCTTGTACGTGGAATAGCAGGCACCAGTCTCTTATACTATAAGCACTGGAACTACTGGAAGCCAGTACTGACTTATGTGAAGCAACCCTAGTACTAGCCTCGCAGTGATGACTTGGTCGCATTCCCTGAAAGTCACGCAGAATGAACAGTCTTCTTTTAAACGCGATAGTATAATAGCAGGATACCTACTTTAAGCCAGTACTGGCTCTTGTGACACTGGTTACTCTCCTCGCACCATACGCAAAGTATACGCTTGGACGTGGAGTTGTGGACACTAGTCCGTTATACTGTATGTTCTACTACCCCACAGTGATGACTTGATCACATTCCCTGAAAGTCACGCAGAATGAACATTTCTCATTCAGTGCGCCAGCAAAATATACGCACTGTAACTACTGGAAGCTAGTACTGGCTCGTGTGGAGCAACACTCGTACTACCCTCATAGTGATGACTCAGTCGCGTTCCCTGAAGTGCTGCGCTTTGTTTACGTTTTATTATTTCACGAGTTTCGCGTCACATGTTAATAAAGAGGGAATGTGCGAGGCAGAAATAATTAAAATAAAAAGTGGAATGTAAGGATTAAATGTCTGGGAATGAAAATGTTATGTTGTTTCTAACTAAGAACGTCGTCGCGCCGTACGCGATATGCCGTGGAATCTGAGTAACGTGAAAATTATTTCCGTAATTTGGACCAACATTAAAGGAATCAAGCCCTTCATAATTATGTAAGAAACTATTCTAAGATATTCAAAAGAGTCTGCGCTCAAGCTAAATCTAAATTGATAAGTAACAAAATTAGTATTTCAAACAATAAAATAAAAGCTGTCTGGGAGATAATTAATAAAGAAACTGGAAACACAAAACAGCGAGATCAGAATGAGTTGACTCTAAAAATTGATAATAAAACTATTTCAGATAAGTTAAAAGTTGCTGAGACCCTTGAAAATTTCTTTACTAACATTCCAATAGAAGTTACGAAATCTCTCCCCTCATCATCTATATTAGCTGAATCTCTTCTTAAAGAAAACTTCAACAAGGACATTCCTAGTTTTGAATTCAAACCCATTTCTATTGCCACAATTAAAACAACATTTAAAAGTCTTAACATAAAAAACACAGAAAACTTATGGGGTATTTCGGTTAAAGTTCTTGAAAATATCATCGACACCATTGCTCCTGTCTTGACAGGTATATTTAATCAATGTTTAGACCGCGGTACGTTTCCTGATTTAATGAAACATAGTAAAGTAGTACCAATTTTCAAATCGGGTAGTAAAACTGATCCTTCTAATTATAGACCTATATCTGTGTTACCAGCATTGAGTAAAATTTATGAAAAAATCATGCTGGACCAGATGTTGGCTCATTTCAACTCAAATGAAATTTTACATAGTCGACAGTTTGGTTTCACGAAAGGTAAGTCAACGAGTGACGCGGGAGTAAAACTTATCAGTCACATATTAGAATCCTGGGAGCAGTCCCAGGATGCAATTGGCATTTTCTGTGACCTCTCAAAAGCGTTCGACTGCGTTGACCACAATACACTGATCTGTAAATTACACCACTACGGAATTCGTGGACAAGCTGCCGATCTTGTTCTTTCCTATTTATCAAACAGACAGCAAAAAGTAAACGTTGGCGGGGCTACGTCCTTGGGGTCTCTTGTTAAGATGGGCGTGCCGCAAGGTTCAATGCTTGGCCTTTTCTTATTTTTAGTTTACATAAATGACCTTCCTTACATGATAGCTAAGTTCTCGGATATAATTTTGTTCGCTGATGACACTTCACTTATTTTTAAAATAGATAGAAAAGACAGGGATTTCTTACATGTTAACGATAGTCTAGCTATTCTTTCGAAATGGTTTGCAGCTAATAATCTCTTACTGAATGCGAACAAAACGAAATGTATTAGGTTCTCATTGCCAAATGTTCCCCAAGTAGATTTAAATTTAAAACTTGATGGCAAGAAACTAGATGCTATTTCGGAAACTGTATTTTTAGGAATTACTCTAGATTCGAAACTGCAGTGGGGTCCCCACATTAGAGCTATGTCAGGTAGATTAAGTTCAGCTGCATATGCAGTAAGAAAAATTAGGCAGTTGACCGATATAGGTACAGCTCGATTAGTATACTTTGCTTATTTCCACAGTATTATGTCTTATGGCGTTCTACTGTGGGGTTCTACAGCTGACGTAGATTCAGTTTTCATTTTGCAAAAGAGGGCAATCCGCGCAATCTATAAAATGGGGCCTCGCGAGTCTCTTAGAAACAAATTTACAGAAATTGATATACTGACTCTTCCCTCTCTTTATGTCTTTGAATGTATTTTGTATGTCCGCAAAAATTTAGGCCTTTTCAAAATAAGAAGCGATTTCCATAACATAAATACGCGTAGTAAAAATGAAATTGTAATACCAAAATTTAGATTAACTAAAACTAGTAAATCATTTCTTATAAACAGTATCCGCTTCTATAACAAGTTGCCAAAGTCTGTTACTGAACTTAGCTATGGAAAGTTCAAATCACACATCAAACGTGTCCTTATCAAAAAAGCATATTATAAGATAAAAGACTACGTTGAAGACAAGGAAGTTTGGCAATAATTCCTTCTGCACATGTGGCTTCCCTGGTAGCTCATTACAGGATGACCTGTGTCTATTAACTGCTCCCGAATGACGATGTACATTTTGTATTCAAGTTTTTCAGTTTTTACATTCTTTCACATTTACTCATTTTTGAAATTATACACCTACAATTGTACATTGTACTCTTTAATATTAGTTGTCATGGCAATAATGACATTTGGTTTAAATAATGTAATATGTCTTATTTAAGAAATAATATTATTTATGTACATTATTTTATAGATTATTTTATACTTTGTGAATGTGAGAACGTTGTAGGCCTTGTAGACTGTAGACAATTTTCTATCTTATTCAGTACCTGGTACTTGTTGACAGGCCTACACTGTCCTCCCATACTATTAACACTGTAATTTGAAACAATTGTAAAAACGAATTATTTTTAAAAGAGTAACCGTGGAGTTTCTTGCCGGCTCTTCTCCATAGGAACCAACTATTTGGAACCGTGCACCTAGCTTCTGACGTTTCATAAGTGCCCATGTAGGTTTATATGAAATAAAAATATTTTGATTTGATTTGATTTGATTTGAATCTTGTGTCGGATTAGGAAAACATTTTACGAATTTTATGAATGAGTTTTTCACTCTGGTCATGCTACAGCTGAATGGTGAATATTATGAAAATGGAGCGTTTTTAGTGTTTCGTTCATTAAAATGAAAAAAAAAAAAAAACAGAATGCTTATAGGATCACTTCGTTGTCCGTCCGTCTGTCGGTTTATCAATCTTTGTCTGCGGTCCCTTCAAGTTTTTAAAAAGTTTACGAAAAAATATCCGGCTTATTATGACGATTTTGATGATTGCAAATAAATTAAAACCGGAATAATTAAAATGGATGCATGGTCCGACACTCACTTGGCCGTTTTTTTTACAAATGCTTGCCATACTCTTAACCGCAAATCAACACCAATATCTACCGCTAAAGTCATGATATCTTGTTCTTTCCATAAGCAATAGCTGGTTACGAAAATTCAGTTATGAAAGTGGATGAAAGGAATATCTCATGATTAGTAACTTCACGAATGATTTTACTCATCTTTTCATGACTTGAGAATTCCATAAAAACTTTTTAATCTTTATTTTTAATCTCACATCACGACCCGGATAATCCGGGAGGCAATCAAGATTACAAAAAACTTCACCAAAAATCCGTTGGTACTTATAACCCCTATACAATTTTTCTGGCTGGAAAAAGCATCGTTAAAGCTGGGCTGCTATTAGCCGTTATTGTTGCGTAGTCAATAGCTGCAGCACTTCACAGCGCTTTAGCCGCTTCGCCACGTCAACCCCTCGACTCGAAATGAGCCGCCACAGGGAGGACGCTGAAGTACCAATGTGAGATTGATATAGCTTTATAGATCACTGAGGAAGTTTTCAAGAGAACAGTCGGAAAACATAACATAATATCACGCCTTGTTTCTGTGAAGGGTTGTGTACCTATAGTACACCTACATTTCGCCAGTTATGTTTAAGTTCCTTGTATTAGGGGGCGAGCGTATTGCCATTAACCCGGAACAAATTCAGTCTCCGGGCTGCTACTGAGGAATTCCAAAAAGAAACATCTAATAACACTTTGCCCGACCTGGGAATCCAACCCTGGACCTGGACAGTTGGAAAAAAATCGGCCAAGTGCGAGTCGGACTCGCGCACCGAGGGTTCCGTACAAACCTGTACGTATTCACGGTTTATGCATAAGGTTTATGTTTATGAAATGACATGTTTTTATTTTATTTTTATATTTGAGTTGATTGAATGAAAGGTAAATTGCGGTTTACGATTTATGACGTATTAAAAAAAAAACTACTTACTAGATCTCGTTCAAACTAATTTTCGGTGGAAGTTTACATGATACTGTACATCATACATTTTTTATAGTTTTATCATTCTCTTATTCTGGAAGTTACAGGGGGGTGGGGGGGGGGGGGGGCACATTTTACCACTTTGGAAGTGTATCTCGCGCAAACTATTCAGTTTAGAAAAAAAATATATTAGAAACCTCAATATCATTTTTAAAGACCTATCCGTAGATAACCCACACGTATGGGATTGATGGAAAAAAAAATGACTTTCAGTTCTAAGTATGGGGAACCCCAAAATTTATTGTTTTATTTCTATTTTGGTGTGAAAATCTTAATGCGGTTTACAGAATACATCTACTTACCAAGTTTCAACAGCATAGATCTTATAGTTTCTGAAAAAAGTGGCTGTGACATACGGACGGACAGACAGACAGACAGACATGACGAATCCATAAAGGTTCCGTTTTTTACCATTTGGCTACGGAACCCTAAAAATAAGGATTAAAGATAAAAAGTAATGTAAAAAAGAAAGCAAAATAATTGACAATCAATCTCGATACCTACCATGTTATCCGTAAATTGAATTATTATGATTATTGTTATCGGTGTAATAAAACGAGCGTGAATATAGACCGGAACGATATCATAAATACATACATAAACTAACGACCTCTTGCAATGGGGATAGGCAGAAATTACCGCACACCACCTGCTACGAAAAACGACGCAAAAAAAGTAATAAGATTTGCGTCTCACAAAACCATTAATCAAACTAAACAAAAAAAAAAAAAAAAAAACTCAAAGATTAAAATAAACCAATAAAATCCGTTTCCAATTCCTTCTTATCACTCAGATAAAGTTGATATCAGCTTAGAGAAATTAGTTCGATAACGTACATTGTTTTGATCAGTTCACCGTAACTTTTAGCGTTCCACGGTGACTTTTATCTATTAAGTGATGAAATAGAATTATTCCTAATGTAAAATGGCTGCGAAGATGGTGAAACGTGTGTTGTGTGTGGAGGATAAAGTGTTTTTAGTGACCGGAGGTGCGGCCGGAGTGGGCGCGGGCATCGTCAGGGCTCTACTTCGGGAAAATGCTAGGGTAAATATTATTTGATATTTTAAAATAGCCGGCACGCATGTAAACGGAAATTCTTGTAAAAAGTAGAACATAGTAAATGAATTAATTATAGTAGTAGCTGTTCTTTAATTTTACAGTTTGGCAAACGGGCTGACCCATAAAGACACATACAAAATCATTGGGTCGAGAATGATTGAATATGAATGCAGAATTTGATTAAAAAAATGCAGAAATATCAGGTCTGACTATACTTATCCGTAAAATATGGTCAGATCAGACAGTATTAAAAAAAAATATGCTGTAAACTGACGACCCAATGGATCCCGCTTAATGGCAAGAGACATTGCGGCAAGCCCAGACGGAGATGGCCGGATGAGCTGGACTCTTTTAATAAAGACTGATCCTTGGGAGCTCTGGACAGAGAGACGTGGATAGAGACTAGGGAGGCTTTCGCCCAGCAGTGGGACAGCAACAGCTAATAAAATAAAAAAATGCTGGAAGCTGGACCTTTCAAAGGATGTGATGCTGCTATATATATGAAATTTTATTTAATGTTAAGTAGATCTTATATGTCACGTTAACACGTCAATGATGCTGGCATCTATGTATATGCCAGCATCCTTTCAAAAGGTCTCATAATTTATATAAACCTAAATACATATACAGAGTGTCCCAAAAATCAACGTCAAGCCGAAAACAGTTGATAGGCCAGGTGGTGACAGTTATCAGAAAAATAATAAAAAAGTCTAAGTTAAGTACTTTTCAAATTATTGACATTACTTTTCATATTTTTTTTGTGAGTGATGTAACCCCGAATAACCCTTCTGTAAACTACAGTGCAAAATTAAAACATAACTACCTCAGTTTTAAAGAAAACATCACTTTTTTGCTTCACCATGTACTAAAAATTATTACATCGCCCAACTTTAATTGATTGTACTGAAAAAAAAAAATGCTTAACTTAGATTTTTTTAATTATTTTTCTGATAACTGTCACCACCTAGCCTATCAACCGTTTTCGGCTTGACGTTGATTTTTGGGACACCCTGTATATGCAGAAATAAGGCATAACTACATCCTCGGATGAGTCCTTTCAATGGAAATTTTAGTAGTTCATAGTACCGAATGTTTTACTAATCACAATGATGCGTGAAAAAAGTCAGCGAGCTTATCAACGAACACGCCTAATGAGTAATTACAATGTATGACTTAACACTGACCTAGCAATAACTCACTGAATCGTAAACGAATCACACGCGTACTAAATTGTTGACATTCGTTCAAGGAGGTAAGTCACAATCAGAACCTTGGATTGATATCTTTGTAGACAAACGAAAACTGTTTATCTTCGAGATGGTTAGACAATAAGATAACTTGACTATTATTATAGAACCGATTGTTAAATCGGTTCTGTAATGCAACGAAACCGCACTGATTACATTAATTGTGTATCAGAACTGCAAAATGATAAAATCAAAAGTCATTTAATCGAATCAGGCTGAGGATCACCACTTTTTGAAAGTCAAAATTACATAAGACAGTCCTCCAAAATGCCCGCCCTTCACCAATTCCTAGTGCTTTAGCTGGGAAGAAGAAAAGGCGCAAGAAACTCCCCATAAGCTGTCTATTTAGTTAGAAAAAACTTTAGAGGTGTCAAGGGACACCCGGATGGAACGAAGTTCCTTTCCAGGATTCATAATAGTTATAATTTTTTAATTATTTATTATGTACAAAAAACCTGTATACACTCAACAAAAATATTCTCTCTCTCTCTCCCTATCTCCTTCTCTCTCCCTCTCTCTCTCTCTCTCCCTCTCCCCCTCTCTCCCTCTCCCCCTCCCACCTGCTCCTCCCCCTCTCCCCTCTCCCCCTCTCTTCCTCTCTCCCTATCTACTCACAACAAAAAAAACAACAACATCTATACAAATAAATAAAATTGGAGTGTCTGTTTTTAACATTAAGATAACCACTTTTTACTAAGTGTATATGGATGTATACACGATACATATACCAAAACAACATTTTTTACAATTTCTGTCTGTCTGTCTGTTTGTTCCCGCTAATCTCTGAAATGGCTGGACCGATTTTGACGGGACTTTCACTGGCAGATAGCTGATGTAATAAGGAGTAACTTAGGCTACTTTTATTTTAGAAAAATTCTTTTATTTTAGAAAAAAATAACTGTCTTCGAAAAATACGCTGACATACGTCTCAAAATTCGAAAAACCTTGGCTGAATCCTACGAAATAGTTCAAAATAATGTACTACAGTATTGTACTGCTTGAAAAGGCCTACAAAAAAGTCACAATGGTATATTTCTATCTCTTAGGGATAACCCACAATAACCATTTTTTATCTTTTACTTTTTACGAGAAATAAGGGCTTATTTACGAAGCGATTTTAAGCAATACAGCATTAATCCTTATCCAATTAAGTACCTTAAATACATTGTGCATTTAATATATGGCCCTTTACAGCATGTAATTTAAATGAATATCTTAGAAGATATTAGAGATTTAAAAAGCGGGCGCAGAGCGCGTTGGCAGCGGCCGGGTAGTACAGGATAAGTGGGATTGTAATTCATATTACTTTGGCTTCATAGTAATTGCGAATATCACGTGTGTTCATTATACTCAAAATAAACCTAATAGTATTATTCCAAGTAAGAGACCGCGAAATGGCTTAGAAGTTTAGATTTTTGGATGTTTGTTTCTCAATGATGCAAAGACGGCCAAACGGATTTAGATCGAATTTGGCACAAAGATATATTATATCATGGATACGTAGCAGATAGGATACCTACTTTATCCAGGTAGTAGGTTCCCGGGTGTAATTATGTTCGGTCTCTGGTAAATAATTGAGTGTCTGTATAGGTAAAATAGGAGCGTTAAGAAAAACCAGGAAGACTTATATTCAACTAAACCAAGCCCTACGTCGCAGTCTTCTTACTCTGAATACTATTACTCTTATTTTAAAAACACCAACACACATGATGTTCTCATAAACTATGAATCCTAAGTAATATGAGTTATAATCCTACTACTAATAATATTATATATATGTGAAAATATGTATGATTGGGTGTTTGTTTCTCAATTCCGCAAAAATGGCTGAATGGATCTGGATCGAAAATAGCACACAGAGTCTATATTACCTATATAACCTGGAATAACACATTCTTATCGCGGTAGTACGTCCTCTTGCTTTAATTTCCGACATCCACGCGGGCGAAGCCGCGGGCAAAAGCTAGTACAAAATATATACGGTCGAATTGAGAAACCTCGTCCTTTTTTTGAAGTCGGTTAAAGCATGTCGTGACAACTTTTCGTAAGATTTTTTTTCGTCTAGCCCCCTTTCACAACGCGCGATAAGGAACTTCGTTCCAAAACTTGATTCTATCTAATAGTTTACTGGCCACTGTTTTGTTGGCCACTTCTTCTTCCCAGCTAAAGCACTAGGAAATGCGCGACGGGTGGGCGTTTTGGGGGGACTGTCTTTTGCAATGTTGACTTTCGAAAAGTGCTGATCCTCAGCCTAATTTGAATAAATGACTTTTGATTTTGATTTGAGTATGTACGCAAAGTAATCAACATTACGAGCAGGCGCGGTCGCAGACTAACATTGGGGGGGGGGGGGGGTCACCATGAGTACTGAAGAATATTTTTAGGAAGGTACATCCTCTTTGGTCTAGTAGTCGCAAGCGCTACTGATCAGCATGATGTCCCGGGTTATAATCTTTTTGCAAATGTCCATCGGAGTCTCCGTGGCTCAAGTGAGAACCATTTTAAGATAGTAAGACAGGCAAATCGTTCAGGGTTTCGACAGCATGACTGTCTTTGGGGGAGGTCATGACCCCTAGAACCCCCCCCCCCCCCCCCCCCCCCCTCGGACCGCACCTGATTACGAGACACAGAACGTTATATATATAAAGTTAAAACGGTAAATGAAACCAACTTATTTCTAATTCAACTAACATTTTAGTTTTGAAAGTTAGCCCTCCCTGTTTTGAAACACACTAACAGTTAGGCTGTAAACTGTAACCCCTATTTAATTTACAAATGTTGCGTTTTGTTCCAACACCGCAGCTGCTACTAAACGCTCCATTTTCCGGAACTGTGTGGTCGAAAAGTTAAGGCCTGTTGAAGTGTCCCTGCAAAAGTTGTGGAAGTAAAAACAAAATTTCAATATTGGGCGCTAAGTATGCCATCGGTCTACTTTGCAAGAAACTTGGGCACGAAACAGTTTCTGATGGAGTGTTTTTAGACTGGAAAGTGTAGCGAACCACAAGCTTATATAAATAGGTTTTTTTTTTTACTTTGTGAGAGCCTGAGAAATAGAATAATTTTCATAGTTGCGTAGTTTTTTGAGAAATAGAAATTATTTCCACAGTAAAATTTATTTAATGAAGTCATTTCAAAAAACTACGAAGCAGTCATCTGGCGATACTATAATGCAATTATTACCCATTTCTTCCCGTGGTATAAATAAATCCATCAATTCGTGACAAAACTATGATGCATTTTGCCGCAAAGCAAAGCAAAACGGTTGAAGCACTTTTAATTTCGCTCTTCCCAGAACCAACAACTAGTGTTAACGATGTCAACCGTTTTTCGTGGCTAAGTAATGATAACCACACGGGTCGATCCACCAGGTTAAGCTACGCTTACCGCGGTCGGTCCGTGGATGGATGACCATCTTTACCTACCAAGACTCTTCCATGCCTCGGAAAGCACGTTAATCAGTTGGTTGTGGAGGTCTTTCGTGGATTATTAATTGTCGTTGTGGGTCGACAGAAGCCCGAAAGTCTGACAATCAGTCTTACCAAGGGATATAGTATTACCCAGTAACTAGATTATGGAGGTTGCAAAAGCAGTTGCTCTTTGTAAAATCATCATCATCATCAGCAGCCTATAAATGTTCCCACTGCTGGGACACAGGCCTCCTCTCGGTGAGAGGGAGTGGGCCATAATCCACCACGCGGGCCCAGTGCGGGTTGGTAGATGTCACATGTCTTCGAATTCTTAGTTCTAAGACATGCCGGTTTCCTCACGATGTTTTCCTTCACCGTTATGAGAGCAGTGGTGATGAAATAATTTACACAAAGTATAGCGCCTACTTGGTTTCGAACTTACGACCTACTACTCGTAAGTCGCGGCCGTTACCACTGGGCCACCACTGCTCTCACTTTGTAAAATACTGGTACTCAACTGCACCCGATTAGACAGAAAGCTGACCCCAAAATATTTAGGAAATGGTTTGGCATGTGATGAATTTCTTTCTCAAAAAACCTTTCTATTTATATTCCAGCATGTCGCTTTCCTCGACGTGGCGGACAGAGAAGGCGCCGCTCTAGAATCAGAGCTTTTAAACATGTTTGGAGCCCTAAAAGCCAAGTTCATAAAGTGTGACATATCAGACGAAGCTCAACTAGTTGCGGCTTACAAACAAGTTCTCGATAAGTACAGAAGACTCGACGGGGTGATCAATAATGCAGCTGTGTTGTCTGCCGATGAAAAAACTGTTAAAAGGATGGTGGATGTTAATTTTGTAAGTATAACGAGATTATTTATTGCTGATTATGCTATTGTTAGCCAAGTTTTAGCGAAATCAGTCTATAATGTTTCCACGGCTGGAATACATGGCTGTGAATGAAAGGGAGCGGGTGGGCCGTAATTCACCACACGGGCCCAGTGCGGGTTGATAGATGTCACATGACTTCGATTTTTTAGTTCTAGGACATGCCGGTTTCTTACGATCTTTTCCTTGACCGTGTTGAGAGCAGTGGTGATGAAATTTTACACAAAGTAAATCGCCTGCTTAGGTTCGAACTCACGACCTACTCACGTCCTACTCGTCAGTCGCGGCCGTTACCACTAGGCCACCACTGCTCTCATTTCACTCATAGTGTTTTGTTATTTGTGACCTTTCAATTTCTGTTATTGCTTACTAACTCAGTTGTGTCCCCGATATTTACAAACAAACGAAAAATTATATTATCTAGTAGTTGCCATGTGGTTAGACTTTATTCTTATAGTTTTTTTTTTGTTTGTTCAAATGTGAATTATAGTGATATTGCTAGTAGTGGATTATGGCCCACTCCCTCTCACCGAGAGGAGACCTGTGCCCCAGCAGTGGGAACATTATAAACTGCTGATGATAAGCGAAATATTACTGTAATTCATACATAGATCCATATATTTGTGTCTTAAAAGGAATCAATTTAGTAATAGAAACTGAAAGATCACAAATTACAACAGAATGTTACTAATATTTCACGTTTTTTCGGAAAATTTTGCAGTTCTGGAATACAAGGTTAGCTGTACCTACCTTGTACTCTAGAACTGCAAAATGTATGCATACACCTGGCCTGACTGGCCTGTTAGTCTAGTGGTTAGTGACCCTGACTGCAAAGACTGAGGTCGTGGGTTCGATTCCCACCCAGGACAAATCTTTGTGTGATGAGCACGATCATTTGTTCTGTGTCTGGGTGTAATTTATCTATAATATGTATGTATTTAGAAATATTTAAGTATGTTTATCAGTTGTCTGGTTACCATAGTACAGGCTTTGCCTAGTTTGGGATCAGATAACGGTGTGTTGGTTGTCCTAAGATATTTATTTTATTTTATTTATTTAGATATATCTAAATGATAAATGATTTTATTTCTGTAAGTAGGTTTCTACAAACACTTTTACACGTCAATGATATTTTTTAAAACTAGATGAGGTCGGCGTTTCCTATGCAACTACTCTGAGAAGAAAGGCCTAAACAAACTCAGAGGCCACAGTCTCTTTTAAAGTCCGGACATAATCTTGGTCGCATTATGTGAAAAAACTTTTTAACAAAAAATTAAACCGCCGAAAAAACTGAAAAGCAAAAAATAATAAACCTTAAAATTTTGAGTCGGCGCTGAAAAATCAATGAACAAAGATCACTCAAAGCGCCGACTCATAATTTTAAGTTTTATTATTTTTTGCTTTTCAGTTTTTTCGGCGGTTTAATTTTTTGTTAAAAAGTTTTTATTTTACAATTTTTTGTGGTTTTAATGTACTAATAATACTTGGCAAGGTATACCCTATCCAATGAAAAAATAATTATCAAAATCGGACTACTCTGTATAAAGTTATGCGTGGTAATGCATTACAATCACTGAGTGAACAATCAATCATCCCCTGTTTTCCAACCCTTAGGGTTTGATTTTGTTTTCCAAATTTATATGGGACCACCCTCGGAGTATACCCTTTCCAATAAAAAAAGAATTATCACAATCGGACTACTATGTAAAAAGTTATGCGTGGTCACACATAAAAAAAAAAACAAAAAAAAAATATACGCGTCGAATTGATAACCTCCTCCGTTTTTTTTCGTCGGTTAAAAACCATGTAGATAGCTATCGTCTGAAATGGTTGTTTGAGGAAAGAATCACACATATTGAGTGGACCTGTCTAGTCAATGCATACATTTGTCACTAATCGTGCAGCTCAACTCAGTTTGACTCAATTTGATTCATCATTACGAAGGAAATATGGACGGGTCGACGAATCAAAAATAGTCATAAGATAAAGGTCACCTTACTCTCGTGTTTGATTCTAAGAATAAAGTCAAACTATAATTATATTATTTGAGATATACTTGTATCATCGTCTGTGAGTCAATAAGTGGACTAGACATAGTTTCAAGAAAAGTTATTACTAGACGCTGAGAGGTCCCAAATAGAAAATACAATAAGCGAAATTTCATGTTAAATCACGTTTGATCAAACAATTCCTTTATTCTAGGAACAAAGTCTAACTATAAATTTATAAACATGTTTCATCGATATTCAGTAAATATTGGGAATCAAAACAGTTCTAGGAACTCAATACTCTAGGAATCTATCTATCTATCGCTACATGTTGTTCATTGTAGATATATTTGTTTCATCATTTCGAAATAAAGAACAGGTCAACGAATCAAAAATTGTTAACACAATATGTTAAAGGTTACCAACTCACCACATTCATGTTCAATTATAAGAATAAAGTAAAATTATGATTATATTTTATAATTATCCGTGTTGTGTCGGATGTAAATAATAGAACCACCCCTTTTCTTCCCGTACGTGTCTTAAAAGGCGACTGACCCTGGCACATGGGCAACTGAAGGATCTCCAAAAAAAAGGGATTTACTAGAGAATAATTAGCAGTATTCTCTATACAATTTACAATCATACTGCGATCGCCAACCCGGACTCAACAAAGATCCAAGAGAAGCTTAAGGTGACAAATAAATAACCCATTAAGAAAAATATCGCTACATATATTGTAGATATATTTGTTTCATCTTACGTAAGTAAAAATAAATCAAAAAGTAAATATTGTAGGTTCGATAGAGTAATAAACCTAGAGATTGACATGGCATAAATAGACAAACAACACAATAGGTCAAAGGTTGATCTATATTTTATTTTTCGAAGAACAAAGTCAAACTACAAGTATATTATACGATAAAATATACTTGTTCGCTCGTTTGTAAGTAAATATTGGGGACCCGACAAAGTAATAAACTGCGTTGCGGTTTCGACTGTCTACGAACGAACGCACAAGAGGATGGCCGATATTAATTCTGTGAGTTATGAGCTCTCGCGTGAGTTAGAATGAGTTATTCGGTTTTGATTCGATTATATTCGGAATGCGTTTCGTGTTTGGAATTGTCGTATATCTTTTGTTTCGATTTTTTTTTAATGGTAGGTAATGGTGTGATCTGAAACGTTTCAAAAGGATCTTCATCGTGAGTTTTGTCACATTTGTCATTCAAAAACTTACACCATTGCATTGTTTTTTAATTGGTACCTCTTTTTTTTTGGGAGGATATCATCAAATGACGAGTGGAGCGGAAGGGCGTGTCAGACTTTTACTGACTAAAAACCACACCCGTGTTCCTTCAGTTGCCTATATGCCAGGGCCACAATAACTCTTTCGAACAAATCTCGCGGCTCTGGCAGGAATTGGTAACTCTGAAGATGCATTCGTAATTATGCAGGTTGTCTATTCTTCTTTCCGAATATTTGAAGAATGAGAACTTATCTTACCTACTTAACTTACTTATCTTATTAACTGCCTCGTTGGTCTAGTGGTAACAAGCGCTACTACTGAGCTTGAGGTCCAGAGGGGTAATTGCGGAATTTTTTATCGGTAGGAATTGGTTTAATATTCATAGTTAAACAACATTCATTGCGTTATTTACGTTGCTGACCCGACAATTTATTCGAACAAATGACGCATTGGTTTAGAAATAATCTTCAACCCAGGTCGGGTAAACTGTTATTGGGTTTTAACCCAATAACACTTTACCCGACCTGGGAATCGAACCCAGCACCCTAATTGCGAAACGCACAATTTATCAGAATCTGAATGGGCATTGAACACTGAATTGACACAACAAATGACGCATTGGTTTAGAAATAATCTTCAATAGATTATTTCTAAACCAATGCGTCATTTGTTTGCATAAATTGTCGGCTCAGCAACGTAAATAACGCAATGAATGTTGTTTAACTATGAATATTAAACCAATTCCTACCGATAAAAAGTTCCGCAATTACCCCTCTGGACCTCAAGCTCAGTAGTAGCGCTTGTTACCACTAGACCAACGAGGCAGTTAATAAGTTAAGTAAGTTAAGTAGGTAAGATAAGTTCTCAAACCTTCTGGAAAAACCTTCTGGAATTTCTCAGTAGCAGTCCGGAGTCTGGATTCGTGCCCGGTTGATGGCAATAGGCTCGCCCCCTATTACATGGGACTTAAACATAACAGGCGAAATGTGGGTGTACTATAGATACACCTCTGCCCAACCATTCGGGGCAACAAGGCGTGATATTATGGTGTTATGGAAAACTTATCTTACCGTAAACTTGTCCGTGCACAATTAAGTACTAAATCCGAAGCTAAAAGCAATCTTTGCATACATAATGGCAAAAAAGAATGTTGAAACTCATAAAACTAAACAATTGGTAAATTAAGGAAGAAGGGAGGACTTGAATGCTTTGTAATTAATTAAATAATGCTTCGGGCTTTTGCGTAAGGCCCGAAATTGGTAGGCAGACTGATGTTATAACATAAACAGTACAAAAGAAAGTAAACTAGCTGAGTAATCCAATTAACTTGAATATTTCTTTAATTAGAAGTCTTTATACTTGATATAATTTTTGACCTTTTCGTAATAATATTACGTTTAAAAAATCAATATTGACTAGAAATTTTACGTTACACGTGATACTAGTGTGATTTAATGATAAGGTCACTTTCAACCATTAGATATTGTTTTTCTATTACATAATAAAGTAAAAGTTACTAGCTTATTCCCACGGCTTCGCCAGTATGGAGATCATCCCATGAAATCAGTACATGATTCCAGACCACTTCTTCTTCCATACTACTTACAGTAGAAAATGTTCGTCAGTTATCTAAGAAATAAAATCAGCTGTTTCATAGGCAAGTTCAATATCTAAGCGATCGAAATGAAGGAAAACAGCATTTTTTTAAATTTCAATTTAGGGTAGTCTAGAATCATGGACTGAATCCATGGTTAGTCCAGTTTACGCCTCATCATCATCATCATTTTAGCCAACCGACATCCATTGCTGAACATAGTCGGAGGGTTTTACCATAATCGCCACGCTTGGCAGCCGGGTTGGCGATCGCAGTATGATGGTAAAATGCTTAGAGAACGCTGCTGCCCATTCTCTCGTATGTCTCTTAGTCGCCTCTTACGACACCCACGGGAAGAAATGGGATGGTGCTGTTCTGTATATTCGGCACCACTCGGAGCCATCGATATCCCTACCCATCTTTACCTTCTCCATGAAAAATACGTATATGTATGTAATGCCAACTTTTATTTAAATCAATCAAAATCAAAAAATCAAAAGTCATTTATTCAAATTAGGCTGAGGATCAGCACTTTTCGAACGTCAAAATTACAAAAGACAGTCCCCCCAAAACGCCCACCCGTCGCGCACTTCCTAGTGCTTTAGCTGGGAAGAAGAAGTGGCCAACAAACTCCCCGAAACTCTCTCTCCTCCGTCGGTAAATATACCGACATCATCATCGTCACATCCATTTTTATACCTATATTTATTTTATTTATTTATTGGTCTATCTACAATTGTTACACTTTATAATCTAATAATACAAGTTATAATACACACCAAGTGTACAATATTAAGCGATAAACACAGCATGCATGAACTAACTTAAAAAATAATTACAGTGGTTGTACAATTATAAACATACTTACTTAGTATTAAAGACATTCTTATTATTAAGACACTTAAAAGCTTAAATATATAGGTTAAGAGTAACATAGTTCAGTGTAGTGTTGATTATTTTTGGTGGACTTGGTGCTTGAATTTATGAATTGATGTACAACAAATATCTATAGCATCATCACAATTATTTTTCTTTTGTTTAATACTAAGTAGAGCGTTACCTTGCACCAATCGATGCCTCGTAATATTTTAACTACATCATTTTGCAGTGACTACCCTTCCACAGTATCATCATATTTTTTATAGTTCTCTATAATAACCATCCACTTTAATAGCCACTAAAACATCCAAGACTTCTTTCAGACTGCAACAGTCACCAGTACAATGAAGGCTCTTGACATTATGGGAGTCAACAGAGGCGGTGGTGGCGGAACCATCGTAAATATATCTTCGTTATTGGCACTTAACCTTGGCACCCATTTGCCTGTGTATGCTGCAACGAAGACAGCTGTGTTGCAGTTCAGTATTGCTATGGGGGTAAGGTCTTTTTTTGTGTACTCCTAGCAAATACTTAGATAAGGATGAATGAATGGTTCCTGCTTGAAACTAAGATGGTATAGGAATAGCAATAGGAATTAGTAGTATAGCAGCTTGTGGCTATATAATTACAGCCGCAAAGTTTGATCGATAAGGTTAAGCAGCGCTTCCCGCGGCTTGTCCGTGGATGGGTCAAGACTGCTCCCTGCCTCATAAAGCACGTTAAGATGTTGGTCCTGACTACCATTCGTGAATCTTTGGCAGTTGTTACGGATCAACATTCGCCCGAAAGTTTGAAAACCGGTCTCTTACCCAAGGTTACTAAGACTGATAGGCATTCGCCCCATGTAAAACTTTGGTGCAGCTGCATTCGGTGAGACTGGAAGCCGACCCGAAATGTACAGTGTTGAGAAAAGGCTGGATGGATGATGATTTTATGTAATAAGAAATTAAAGAGAGCCCCCTTTGAAGAACGAGAAATAATGTGGAAATGGCTTGGTATAGTATTGTGATGTGGAAGAATGAGAGACATGTCGTGCGAAAAGTTTTGAGTATAAATGTGGAAATGGCCGTAGAGGCAATGGTGAGGACTAAGCTCGGAGTTTCCTTACGTGATCGAATCAGAAATGAAGAGATCCGCAGGAGGACTAGGTAACCCGAAGAATTGCCAAACTTAAGTGGCAGTGGGTGGGGCACGGGGTGCTCGCAGAACAGATGGCCAATAGAGTTCTGGAGTGGCGACGTCTCAGACGACATAGCGTTGGAAGGCCTCCTACAAGGTGGACTGATAACCTTGTGAAGCTCGCAGGAATCCACTGGTTGCGAGAAGCGTTCAGCAATGGACGTCTTTTGAAATCATAATGAATGTGGACGACTGTGTAAGTGTAAGAATAGGGAAAGACCAAAAAGATGGAGTAAATACGGAGATGACAGGTCATGAAGATGTATGGAAGAAGACAAGCTGCACTGAAATCAAAAACTAAGAGATAAGGGCAAAAGCTTGATGAACTTTAAGATCAAAGACTTTAGATCTAGGTTAATTAAAAACTTATCTAAAAATCTTTTGTGCTTAAAAGACTTTAAAAGGCGTTTTTTGGGACGTAATTAAATGTTCGCCTCTGAATTTTCTTTTTAAGTAGGAATGTTAATTGCTTGGCTAAAACAAGGCTGTGAGTTTTGTTACAAAAGAAAAACTAAGGCCCAACCTGAAATCTTTAAAAAAAATATTAGTGATAGTACCTATTATAATTTCAAAGTCTTTTTTACGGTCATTATAATTTGGACGTATACTTTGGACGAAAATATGGCTCATATACCTATATTTATTTTTCAGGCAGAGAAAACATATTCAGAGAGCAAAGTGCGAGTTATCACAGTGTGTCTCGGACCGACGGACACAGCTATCCTGAACAGAAACAACTTCGAAAACTTCGACAAAGATTCAGCTGAGCCAATCGCGTCCCGCGTGCCCGTGAGACAGAGGTGAGGATGGTTAGGCTGTGTTTATAGGGTAGCGGAGCGAGAAGCGAGAAGCGAGTAACTTAAAAACGCAAGCTAAATTGTGCCTTATGTGTATGCGTTCAATGGACCGGAATACGCTGACATGCTAAAGTTATGAACTTTTATGAATGTATGTATAAATTGTTTAGAAACTAACAATTTATAAATGGGGTGGAATGAGTGGCATCTGTTATTATAGGGAGTTAGGCCGTGCGAATATCTAAGTCAAGGCTGCCTTACGACATACTACTGCTATATCAAAACTATGATGATGGCGTCCAAATGATTATTCGCAACAATACTATTTAGTTTGCTAAGCCAGCAATATTTTCCCTCACAGAGAAAAGACCTGAGTTCTTGCAATTGGAAAGATTATAGAAGCCTTAATGATAGCTTGTGAGCAGTGCTGGCCCGGTTACGAGTTGTAGGTCGTGGGTTCGAACCCAAACAGGCACTTGAATTTGTGTAAATTATTTCATCACCCCTGCTCTAAAACCGGTTAAGGAAAACATCGTGAGGAAACGGCATATCTTAGGACCAAAAATTCGAAGACTTGTGACATCTACCAACCCGCACTGGGCCTGCGTGCTGGATTATGGCCCACTCCCTCTCACCGAGGAGAGGTCATGTCCCAGCAGTGGGAACATTATAGGCTGATGATGAGATGTCTTAATAGGTGATTACAGAATAACATTTACGAAGTGGGCTGTAGTGTGTAGTTTAGTGACAAATGAAGCAGCATTAAGCAAATGCTCAATGACCATCGCAGCTGCATTTCTTGTCCGTGAATTAGAATTCAATTAGACTCCGCTCGAAGTTTGACCCATAAAATCGTCATAAACAGATCGTGGGCAGCGTGCATGCTCTAAATTTCGCAAAACGCTCCGCTGTCTTGTATAAGCAGCCTTACTTAAACGTTCTAGATGAAGTTCGTGTTGATGAAGATAGTTTGGCAGCAACGAGTTTCGTGATAAAATTGACTAGTGCAAGTTTCTCTTTGCGAATACGTGCATGGATATTTTTATATAATAAATTACTGAAGAGATAGTAGTAAGTTAGGTTTTTATTTGTCTGTCTGGTCATACTTTACTTATATTGGAAACATAAAAGTATTTAACTTTGTAATTCGTTTAATAGTTAATAATGTCTGCCGTATTAGTGTTTATAGGTAACACCTACATCGAAATATTTTTAGCACTGACTACAGTAAAATTAAAATATAAGGGGCCATTTGTTTTTTCGAACTTTAATATAGAGGTTTGTGGGGTTCGTTCCCATTGCTGGAACTCTTCCAAAAGTTTATTGAAAACTGACAAATTTATTTTAATATTTGTGATGAAACAAATTCCAGAGCTTTGGGGTTAAACAAAACTTAACTATTAAAATTATAAAGAAGATATGACTAAAATAAAAATGACTATATTCTTCTAAAAAAAAACTTAAATGATAATATTTCTTTTCAGGGTTGAATCAGCAGTATCCGGCATACTGAAAGTTTTAGACCAAGGCAAAACTGGGTCTACGTGGATTGTGAAGAATGACCAGCAAGCTTACGACTACACAGAAAAGATAAATAATGCTTTTGAAATCCTAGCAGATACATAAATTTCGCACTAACTGTCATGTTTTGAATACAAAGATCTTTATAGAGACTGAATGTTAAAATGAGACATATTTAAATTTAACTCCTTTCGTTTAAAAATGTATTCTGAAAAAGACTTTTGTAACCGACGATTAAATGGTGATATTTATTTAAAAAATACCGCTTTCAATTATTTTTCACGTCACTTTAATTTTAACAACCTTCAGATATCATTGTTAACGGAAATCACACCTCAAAAATGATTTTCGAAATGGTCAAATATTTCGGCATAGTATTTCATCGTTCTCGTGGGCCTAGCGTGAGGAGCTCTTGGCTAAATATTACCGCACAGGTCGATCGAAGGTAAAGCATGCCGTGATTGCTTTGTGGATGGATGGGTGACCATCCATAACATATCGAGTCTCCTCCGTGCCTCAGAGAGCACGTGGTCCCTGGCTGTTATTTGTACACATCTTTGACAGTCTGATAGTACGCGTAGTCTGTAGCCCGAAAATCTGACAACCAGTCTTTCTGTTACTGAATGGGCTTACTCCTAACCTCAATCACGCCTGATGGAATTCTTTCTACCATCTTTACATGGGATATCATGTATGTGGGTTGTAGAGGTCAGGTAGATAGTCGTTCCATGAAGAATACATGACTGGAAGCCGAAGCCGAAAATGGCAGGCTTGTTGACTGAGTATTTAATCAAACCTCAAATAATTAGCATTTGTTGGTCACAGTTCTAACCTAATACTGAACAGTTTTGTCAGCGTACTCTAGCTAGTTTAGTTAATGTGGCCAGCTATGAGAAAAGGCTAGAAACTTAAAAAGAAACCCACAAAGAGTTGCAAAAGGCGTACATCATTCGAAGATTAATAAGTCTTTCCCCGACCTATTATTTCCCAAACATTTTCCACTAGAACCGAATATATATTTTCCGTCGGCAATATATAAATAAAAATGATTTTCCCCCGAATCTTCGATATTTGGTTGCGTGAACATTGAGCGATCGGAGTCATCAATAAACCATCGAGCTACCACGCTCTACCATTCCATTTTTAATATCGACCTGTCATATTTTGTGTTGTTTTTTTTATATCCGTGTTTTGTTTTCAATTGTAATTATTATTCTATTGCATTTTAGTCATCAACCATTGATTTAAAATTCGTGATCATCATCATATCAACCGTCAGTCGTCCACTGCTGGCTATAGGCTTCCCCCAATTTGGAGAGCTTTGTTTTGGATTGGCAATCGCAGTATGGTGGTAAAATACATAGAGAACGCTGCTGCCCATTCTCTAGTAAGTCTCTTAGTCGCCTTTTACGACACTCACAGGAAAAAATGAGATTGTGCGTTTCTTAACGTCTGGCATCATATGGACAGGGATATAAAATTATTCAGGATTATTTAATTCTCAGCTGTGTACAGCTTTGATAATTTCTTATTTATCAAAAGCGTTTTTCAAGTTTAGCCCTTGAAGAGGGAGAAATATTCAATTATTTGCTTTTAAAATCCTTTGATTCGATTATAACAAATTGCTTTGATGCATTTGTGTAAAGATACAACAGTGAATATATTAATTTGCTGCAATGAATATACAATTTACCAGTGAAATTACGCGGAAAAAGTCACTAAAATGGATTGATAAAATGGTTTGTCAGAGCTTGTTTCTATTTATGAAAACAATAGGACTGCTGTCTTGAGGGTTCAGTGGTTGCAAGTGCTCCTGCTGAGCATGTGGTTCTGGGTTCGATTCCGAGTTTGGGCAAAGTGTTATTGTTTATTCGATCTGAAATTTCTCACTACCAGCTCGGAGTTTGGACTTGTGCCTGGTTAATGGTAATAGCCTCATCCATATATTTCCAGTCAATTCTTCGGGGAAACAAGGCGTTATATTATGTTTGTTATCTGAGGAACTACCAATTCTATATATTATTTAAACCAAACCATCGAGTCCGTTTTGTTTTGCAATATAAACAAATTTGTTTTAAACTTTGATAACATTCTCAGTAAATAATTCGAATAGCAGGTGCCTTCATCTCTATTACCTTACTTCGTCTCACGTAAGTAGGTACTTACGTGGTCTCATTGTTTGCCATCTCACTCCACGCAAGCAACTTCTCCTTGATCTCGCTCCACAAAGTATTGCCCAACTTTATCCTTCCCTCAAATCCTTCTCTCCTCTCAAATCTCCCGTATTTGGGACGAACAAGAAACGCAATCATGGGACTAATTTACTATGTGTTCGTAGCACACCACACAGTTGAAACTCGGCAGGCAAAATGCAACTGTGTCTGTCACTGCATTCTCCTCGGGGATTCGGCTAATTTATGCTCCAGATTTGTCGCTAATCCACACTCCGAGTGTTCCTATTTTGAACGCATTCTTTTTTTAACTTGAATTATGGAATTTGAAGATGGATTTTTTTTACCGTGTCTGTCACTGCATTCTCTGCGGAGATTCGCCTAATTTATGCTCCAGATTTGTCGCTAATCCATACTCCGAGTGTTCCTATTTCAAAACCAGTCCTTTTATGACTTGAATTATGGAAGTTGGAGATGGATTTTTTGTAACTTTGCCTAAGCTTAGGTACAATCTTTGCAAATGATACGGCAGAGTCAGCCTTCGAGGTTTTCTTTCGGTTTTAAACTTATCTTTGTATAACTTGAGTTAGACCCATGATTATACCGACCTCTGTGACCTCTGTTTATTATAACATTAGAAAAAAGAGGCTCGCAGAAGCAGGAGTATGAAACCTTTTATTTCAAGTTAAGTTTAAACAATTTAAATAAATAATGTGAGCTTTTTTGTAACAATGTATGGCATGCATATAATAATGCATTTACTATCGATGTACTTGTCACAAGGCTTGGATAGGTACATGAAATGTAACAATTTTTAGTAACAATCAGTTTATTAAAAAATCACTGTTCTTTTTCCTGTAGAACGAAGCGGTGTTTGTTTAATTGTACTTTTCTTGGGGGACAATATTTTATCCTCATGGTCAACGTTGGGGCCACGTTTTTTTCGCTGTTGACACTGATCAGCGCTATCAGCAGTTTCAGAGTGTGCATGTTGCGCTTGCATGCCAGTCGGGCCTGCATCGGGATCCATAGTTCCACAAAACGTACCAGTTTGTACGAACAACACAAAACTAACAATTATAACGATAACAAAAGAAAAAACAACAAAGTCACGAAAATTCAGCAATAACAACGAGAAAAGGCGTAGCATTTTTTTTTTTTTTTTTTTTGGATGGGAAATCATCACGTGACTTCTCCCGCTCTGGATCTCGCGACCCTGGCAGAAGGCGTAGCATTCACAAGTACCAAGTGAATGACAACACAATTGACAACTGCAGAAAATTTACACAATTTGACGGATGGTTGATAGCATAAATCGACAAATTAAAAAAACACATGCTCCCATAACTTATGAAGGGAATACGTAACATTTTAGATTTGGTAGAATTATAGTGACGTAAAAAACGTTCCCGGTACTGTTCACCCCTGCTTCTTTTAGATTTTAAACATCGACACGACAATATAGAATGTAAAATTTAAACAATATTAAATGAAAGCCTTGTAATTTCAGAAGGTAGATAGGTTAAACAAGTACAATTAAGTGTGACAGCTGTTATTATAAATTGATTATATTTAACTCCACATTAGTCTTGACTGTAATAATGTTTGTTGTAATTTTATTGCAAAGTGTGCACCTAAAAGAGCCTTTTTTAACTTCTGTCTAATGCTATAGTAAATGGAGTATAGATATAATTCTTGCCATACCGTTCCTATTTTCTTAAAATAAAACAGGTAATAAAGGAAATAGTTGAGATAACTATACCAGAAACGGTATGTTATAACTTATACAACGTACTGAAATTGGATTTCCTGCACAGTGCAGCTGTACGGGAATTCTCATGTTACTTTCCAGTTACCAGAAAAATATTGGTGATAAATATTCTATGTAGCATTATGTAGATTTATATAAGCCGTGTCACATGCCATGCAGTTCAGGTGAAAACGTTCGGAGTTTTCGTTAGCATAGCTCAGGTTACACGCCGAAAGGTTGACGTTGAAATATTATCTGGGGAATATTTTGCATAAGGATTGAACTACAGGTTGACTTTAGGGAAAAAAGAAAAACTGTGATTTATATTGTTGGATGATGGATGCTGAAATTTCGTAAAATATTTAAAATAGAAAAGTATCAGGTAATAGCTATTATAATTCATTATCAACAGCTTAATTTCAACCGAAAGACGTCCTCTGCCAGGTATTGTCTTTCCCAAGTTGGGTTACCGTAATCGCCACGCTTGGCAGGCAAGTTGGTGATTACAGTATCGTGCAAAAATGCATAGAGAACGTTGCTGCCCATTCGCTAGTAAAACCCTTAGTTGTTGTTGGGGATGTTGCTATTCTTAAGGTCCTACACCACACGGTTACTATGTATTATAATTATACGAAAACATCTAAAACGTATTACATTGTTGGTAAAGGAGGTACCATTAGGTGACATAGTGGTCAATCGCGGACCAAACAGTCGTTAATTTATAAAAAAAGCGAAGTAAAAAATAAAGATAAGGAAAAAACGAATAAACAACACATTACGAACAAAACAAACAACTAGCACCTTAATACCAATTTATAACTAAACCACATGTATTCGAACCGAAGGACTATTAGAACCGGCAACGGGTATCCGTAATTATTAATTCATCGGCGTTAAGTCGAGGCGCATCAAACGGGCACGGATCTCTACTGAATGTTTGCCAAATCCGAGCTCCGCAGTGTTTAAGTATTCACTGGCATGTTTCAGCAGATCAGAATTAGAGCACTGATTCTGCATAAACGTGAGCTGCTTTTTGTTTGGGTTTGGCTATTTTAATTTGGTACTTATTAGTTAAAATGTTTGAACTGGTCTTTATATTTAAATAAATGGACTACAGAAAGACATGTTTTTGTTCGTATTTTGGTGTTAGTAACAACAGTGCTTATTAGATAGTAGTAATACTAATAGTAGTAATTTTTGTATTCTTTTAAATTTGCATTGTAATAATCAAATAAAGTCAACAAAGAATAAAACTAAAATCATCAAGATTTTATTTGATTTTTACAATGCATATTTGGTCATTACTTCACTCACGGTCATGTATGTGTGAGCTAAAAAAACAACCCCAGCTAAGCTCGAGAAAAACGTAATTAATTATCATTAATATTTATTTCTGTGTTCTATGAAAATTATGTTTCAATACTAGATAAGTTCACTCTCTGAGAAGAAAGACCGAAACAAACTCGGTGATCACAGTCAAATGAGGACCATACAGATTAATATCTAACATGGTCTTTTGATGAAAGATACATACAGATAGGGTTGCTAGGCGTTCGGATAAAGCCAGACACAGTCAGGCTTTTTAGTTGCATGTCCGGCTAAATTAGATGACGTCCGGCCTGTCCGGCTTTTTGTTAGGCTTTTTAGATATGATCATTTTTGTCTTCAACCGCCTCATCTTGTATCGCTAGAGCGCAAGCGAGCGAACTAGCACTGTCCTCCACGCGTTATTATTGCTCAATTTTAAAGGAAAATGAGCTTTTAAAGGAGGTGTCTGCCAACCAAAAAATATGAATTCCTTTATGTTACAAAGATTTTAAAATGTAGGTATTTAGTTCATTAGTTTTATGGTTAGTTTTGTTTTAAGTCTAAAAAAATAAAGATGTCCGGCCTTTTTACCCAAATGTCCGGCTAAACTGACAGGTCTATCCGGCTTTTCGGTTTTATAACCTGGCAACCCTACATACAGATGTGAGTGCGCCAGTCCAGTCAGTGCACGTAACATAAACAGTGATAAACGTGAATGAAATTAATTCATTTTTATTCAATGATTCAATCAAAGCAATTCCAGAATTCACAACGCTTACAATTAAAAGTTATTTCTCACGTAACACCATAAAATCCTTGATACTTCAAAAATAAATTAAACATTCAATTTGCGTGTTCAACTTGAAGGACGGTTTCCATCTTAAAATGAATGTGTAAAATTGGGGGGAAACATTGATATTCTGTCCCAGGGACCCACGGCCCATTTGCGTGCGCGACAGACCCGAAAATTTTAGGAATTATGTCATGGGGATCCCTTGGTGGCAGCGCATCGTATGGAGGATTAGTTCTGATTGTTTTCCTATAAGTTGGTATGATTTCAACCTTTTCCTTTTTATACGTTACAGTGTTAGCTCCAACTGAATTTCTTGTTTAATTATAATTCATTGGTCAGTGGGTCGTCTTAGGTCAGCCCCTGAACCACATAGTTTGTGCGTCTAGACAAAACAACGAAATATAATATCTACTCTATAGATATACTATAATATTATAAAGCTGAAGAGTTTGTTTGTTTGAACGCGGTAGTTTCAGGACTAACTGGTCTGAATTAAAAAAATCTTTATGTGTTGGATAGCTTATTTATTGAGGAAGGCTATAGGCTATATAACATCACGCTACAATTAAAAGGAGCGGAACAGCAACGAAAAATTTACGAGCATTAAAGTATTAAAACTGGCAGGCAATTCGATGCGACGGGACCCTATAGGGGAGCAAAAATTTGACGCGAACGAAGTCGTGGGCAGAAGCTAGTATATTATAATATAATCAATAATTTTATGGTATGTTCAAAAAAAAAAGTGTTTGTACAAACCTACTTACAGAAATAAAATCATTTATCATTTATTTATCATTTGTAATGGAATGTTTGTTAAATTATATAGTTAAGGGAAATAGTGTGTACCTATCACTCTTGTCTTTGCATCACCCAAAGGTTGACTGATTGAAAATGCCTATGGTATTAAGTACGCCTCTGTAAATTTCTGTGTGCGAAGTATTATACAGCGTGTAACGGAAGGGGGGTATCAACCCTGAAGGAGGTGAATGTGCTCATGAAACTCAACAACTTTCCCCAAAGAACATAGGTCGAAATATGAAAAAAAAAATTGGCCCTCCCATAGTAAATCAATCAGCTGGTAGTCAGTTTTGTAAGAGAGGGCCAAATTTTTTTTTCATATTTCGACCTATGTTCTTTGGGGAAAGTTGTTGAGTTTCATGAGCACATTCACCTCCTTCAGGGTTGATACCCCCCTTCCGTTACACGCTGTATAAATAAATAAAAGCGTGACACTATGCAAATAACATACAGCCAGTAGTACAATTAATGCAACTAACTTTTTACACTAGGTATTTATGAAATTAAATGACAAACTAACTAGAAAGAAATAAAGAAAATACGTTAACGCTACGTTAACTAAATATATAATCAATACAAAAAATCCTTTGTGTTTTCGTCACTATTTTGTCACGATCATGTCAGTAAATGTTTTACATATAAACCTATGGGAATAAACTCTAAATAATAGTTAAAACTTCAACAAAATCCGTTACGTAGTTTAGTAGAAAGAACAACGCTATCAAACAGACTAATATAGAAAGCGACTTTAATTTAATAATAGATTTGCTAGTGTTAGGCTATAATAATTTAATTTAATTTTGCTTTTATTTTGATTTTTAATATTTTAATTTTGCCTCAAAGAGATGTCAGCAGCACTGAAGGGGTCTGCTAGGACCGATGCCTGCCTGGTCGCGAGATTGTTCGAAAGAGATACCGTGACGCTGGCACATGGGAAACTGAAGGAACACGGGTGGGTTTTAGTCAGTAAAAGTCTGACACGCCCTCCCGCTCCGCCCAGAGCGAGAGAGAAGTCATTTGATGATTTCCCATCCAGAAAAAAAGGCTATAATAATTTTTGGTATTTATGTTCATTCTAATATAAACATCGGATAGAGTGTCTTGTATTAGTGTTTTTTAAATAGTTTGCGTATTTAATTAGATTAAAACTGGCGGTAAGCCAATACACGAGGATCTTTTGGCTAAGGTATAACGGCTGCATGAAACGGTCGATCAGGTTAAGCTACGCTTACCGCGGTTGGTCCTTGGATGGGTGACCATCTTTCTTACCAAGACCGTTGGTCTCGGCGTGCAATGGTGGATCTTTGACAGTCCTATCAGGTCGTCAGAAGCTCGAAAGCTTGACTACCAGTCTTACCAAAGAGTATCGTGTTATTCAGTAACTGGGTTGTGGAGGTCAGATTCAGCTGCATCTAAGCAACTAGAAGCCGACTCTAACACAGTTTGGAAAAGGCTAGGCAGATGATGGTAAGCCAATACGTATTTCTTCGATAATACGGATCCATAACATTTTTTCATATTTAATGCCACCAATACATTTTTTATTTTGTCGACTTCGCAGTTCAAAGTTCCACAAATAATACATGTTCAACTTAACAAAGCTAATTTTACTTCGCCATGCTTGATAAAAATAACTCGGTTAGGGAATATTCCCCAAAAAATGTTTCCCCTTGCTTACTTCAATAAGGACAAGGTACTTAAGACCCTATACAAAGTTTCTCCTCGGGAACCTCCGCCAATCACATGAAACTTTTGACTGATTTCAAAAGGAGAAGCGAAAAAAGCGAGTAATGAGGGACTCTTCAAACCCGTTTTTGTTTTTTCATCAGAATTATTTTGTAAAGAGTTGAATTACTTGAAAAATGAAGCATACCTTTTTTGTGGTCGTACAAAGCAAAAATCTTCTTTTTGTAGCGTTTTTTCCTGTTTTTAGAAATACTTTAAAGGAATGTTTTATTTATGAAGGGACATTTGACTTTGGTGAATATCTCTTTCAGACAAAAAATAACCTCTCATATTCTACTAACTTCAAGCGATTTAGAAATTACTTTATACTCTGAAGAGGCGTATTGTTCAATGTGTTGGCCCTTTGCCTACAAATACGAGGCACAGATCCAAACATTTACAAAAAAAATTTTGTATCTAAACTTTTCCAGTTTTCAGTTCGCTTAGACTTTGTAAGACTTTGATGAAGTTTTTATTTTTTATCGTAAGTACTGTCCCATTCTTTTAGCAACGATGTGTGTACTTACCTACTAAAGAAAAGCTTATAAAAGTGGATAATCTCCTCCTGTTTTTCGAGGATGCTGAAGACATTAGTGAAGAATAAACATTCGTATTAAAATTTTCCACGTCTCAGTCATGCTCTGGTTTTTTCATCATAATTAAAATTAATCTGCTTAGCATTTATTCAACTATACCGTGACATTAGACGTAGGTCGTCTTACAAAAGTTGTCCTGTCAATGTTTTCGACATAATATACCTCTAGGCGTGATTAAAAATTGCTATCATTAATTAAGATAATAGATATTAGGAAAAATAAATAATGGATTAGAATTTATGAAACATCCTGTTAATAATGTTTACGTATCATACGGTAGAGAACATTACCTACCCAGTTGCAGGAGTTGGCTAGATCATTTCATCTCCATTTTCCATGAGACAAAATATCAATTACAAACTACGTCATGCGTCATCATAATAAATAATATTTTTATTTTTACACGCTTTATATTAGCTTCACTTGTATGTTTGTATGTTCGTTTGTAACCGACTCCTTATAGCGCGATTTTGACCCACTATAAACGACCAGATTTGATTCAAACTTTGCACACCTGTCGAGGACCGATGGCAATGCAATAATTTCATAAATTTGTGCCATTATCCTTGGCAAGGTTACCAGGACAGCAAAAAACCTGTCTTTGAAAATTACGCTGACATACGTTACAAACTACGCTGACATTCATCACAAACTACGCTGACATACGTCATAAACTACGCTGACATACGTCTCAAAATTTGAAACACCCTAAAAAATAGAAAATAAATGATAGTTTAAAAAACTAAAAAACACGCTTCCATTGAAAACCAAACTAAAAAGTACAAAATAATGGAAAAAAAAAAGCGTGGGGTAATAATAAAAATACCTTAAAAAGCACCCCACGCATTTTTCCATTATTTTGTACTTTTTAGTTTTAGTAATGGATGTGTAGTAGTCATTGGTTACATGAAGTGGTCTGCCGTTGTAAGACGACTTAAATGTCATGGTGTATAGCAGGTGGCTTCCAGTCTAACCAGATGCAGCTAGATACCAGTATTTTTCATGGAGCGACTGCCTATCTCACCTGCTCAACGCAACGGGTATTAACTATGGTTACGAACTGTTTGCTAGACATTCGGGTTTCTAATTACCCGTAACGACTGTTAAAGATCCAAGAATCATAGACCATTTTTACATATCGAAACCACTAAGTGCCACGGAGAGTACGTTACGTCGGGTAACGTACTCTCCGTGGCACTTAGTGGTTTCGATATGTTAAAATGGTCACCAATCCACGGACCGACCGCGCCAAGGGTAGTTTCACCTGATCGACCGACCCGTGCGGCTATTGTTACTAGCCCCTAAAACATTATAATAAGTTGAAAAAATAATAGTTAGTAGTAGTAGTAGGGTGCCTGATATCAATAAAAAAATACCTTAAAAAGCACCCCACGCTTTTTTTTGCATTATTTTGTTCTTTTTAGTTTGGTTTCAATGGAAGCGTGTTTTTTAGTTTTTTTAAACTATTATTTATTTTCTATTTTTAGGGTGTTTCGAATTTTGGGACGTATGTCAGCGTAGTTTGTGACGTATGTCAGCGTAGTTTTCGAAGACAGTTTTTTTGCTGTCCTGGTAACCCTGGCAAGGATAATGGCACAAATTAGTTTGTGACGTATGTCAGCGTAGTTTTCGAAGACAGTTTTTTTGCTGTCCTGGTAACCCTGGCAAGCATGATGGCACAAATTTATGAAATTATTGCATTGTCATCGGTCCTTGACAGATGTGCAAAGTTTGAATGAAATCTGGTCGTTTAAAGTGGGTCAAAATCGCGCTATAAGGAGTCGGTTACAAACAAACATACTAACATACAAGTGAAGCTAATATAAAGCGTGTAATAGAAATAAAGCATTGAAGCATCGTGCAAAGCCAACATGGAACGTTGGCATTATAAGTTATAATAACACGAATCAAAAATAACCGTTTTGTTTGCAGAACTACCCTCCAAACACATAATTCAACTACAAACTCCAACCAATAACGAATACAAACACTGGTTTTAAATCAAAAGTTCCAGTATCATCGGCATCTAAGTAATATTTATCGCGTGGAGGGTACGGACACAATTTCCGGTCACTGCGTGGACATAGCAAGTGACCCACTTTCTGAGGCAACTTCGCGCAGCCAAGTCTCGTGTATTGTTCAGGACACTACTCTTTTAAGCCACTGTATGGTGTAGAGATGTAAATTAATGTTAAGTTCTGAATTGAGATGCATGAAATGCGTGCAGTGATTAGACAGGTTCAGTCAATCTATGTGGTTTTTTCCTCAAATGACCAATTCACCCGCCAGCCCACATGGTCTTTACATGATTTGTCCATGATTATGTCTGGACTTTAAAAGAAACTGTGACCTCTGAGTTTGTTTCGGCCTTTCTTCTCAGAGTAGTCAGATAGGAAACGCCGAACTCATCTAGTTTTAAACATATAACGTGTAAAAGTGTTTGTACAAACCAACTTGCAGAAAAAAATCATTTATCATTTAATGGAGAGCTTTTTGATAAATCTATCTGTATTTTGTATGCGGACGTCATTAACACAGTATTGGAAAGAAAATTAGAGAGCAAAAAACGGTATGGATACCAAAAATTTTAAATGATTTTGGTATCGAATTTATTAAGTAAAAAATAATTGGTATTTTAGTAGAAATGTAGTGAAAATAGTGTTCGTTTAATAAAGAGCTATTGTTGTTAATTCAAAATCAAATTCATTAAGCAGACATATGGGTATCTAAATGTAATAATTACATAACAAGTTTTGCTCTATTGGAAGATTGTAGTTATTGTTTACCAATATATTTTTAACACGTTAACTGCCATGGCTAAAATCATAAAAAGTCAAAAAATGTACTTAGTGTTATCTCATTTTAAATAGATTATTTATTCCATAAATACATTATTTATTCCAAAAACATGGGCGCCAGGCAGCAACGACATGTTCAGATTTTGTATGTGTTGTCAGTCATATAGTCCGACAAGGCCTGAATGGAACAAAAAGTGTCGGACACATAGTCCGACATGGAAGTTAACGTGTTAATTTCTATAGGCTACACAGAATTACAAAGGTTTTCAGGACTATTATAATCATAAACCTAGTGTTGATTTAATTAACGTTTGTAACATTCTGCAGATTGTTTTCTAAACAATTTGTCATTTATATTTTAACTAAATAAAACCACATGAAAACTTTCACGAACACAGTCAAGAAAAAAAGAACAGAAAAATTGGTACATAGGTGATACTTTTTAGGGTTCCGTTGCCAAATGGCAAAAAACGGAACCCTTATAGATTCGTGATGTCTGTCTGTCTATCCGAGTATGTCACAGCCACTTTTTTCCGAAACTATAAGAGCTATGCTATTGAAACTTGGTAAGTAGATGTATTCTGTGAACCGCATTAAGATTTTCACACAAAAATAGAAAAAAAAAAAACAATAATATTTGGGGTTCCCCGTATATAGAACTGAAACTCAAAAAAATGTTTTTCATCAAACCCATGCGTGTGGGATATCTATGGATAGGTCTTCAAAAATGATATTGAGGTTTCTAATATCATTTTTTTCTAAACTGAATAGTTTGCGCGAGAGACACTTCCAAAGTGGTAAAATGTGTGTCCCCCCCCCCCCTCGTAACTTCTAAAATAAGGGAATATTAAAACTAAAAAAAATATATGTTGTACTTTACCATGTAAACTTCCACCGAAAATTGGTTTGAATGAGTTCTAGTTAGGAGTTTTTTTTTAATACGTCATAAATCGTAAACCACAATTTACCTTTCATTCAGTCAACTCAAATATAAAAATTAAAAAAAAAACAGTTAATTTCATAGACATAAACCGTATGCATAAACTGTGAATACCTGAAGGTTTGTACGGAACCCTCGGTGCACGAGTCCGACTCGCACTTGGCCGGTTTTTTTCTAAACAAAACTCTTCTAGCACACCTGCCATAGGACAAAAGATAAACAGATGTAGACAGCTTGTGAAAGAGTAAAAGAGAATTTAAAATACAAAATTAAACAAATAATATTAGAATATACTTGCATATGTACGTCTATAACTTAAAAAGCATCACGCGTAAATTTCGCCAAATGGCACATGAAATGTATCAAATTATATTTTAGTGTATAGTAGCAATTTGAACTTTATGACTATAACGAGGAAAATTTTTTTCTAACAGGAAATCCGTCACATTTTTTTGATGACACGTGTCTCTGACATAATCGATTTATTTACGTCACTGCCCTTTTGTGAACCCTGCTCTAATTAATTATATAGGAAAATGGTAAACCTCCATTATAAGCTTTTTTTTCTGGAACCTTTAAAAGGGGTTAGGTTCTAAGGTATAAAACGTGTTACATAAAAGTCATTGAGGCATAAAATCTAGAAAGGGCTATCGTAACTCACCTGTGACCTTAATAGCACTTACCTAGTACCTAGGTACAGTACGGGAAATTAATTTGCTAAGCAAATTGAGATAATTGTGATTAAAATACCTATACAGACAATTTAATTTGGCAGGTGATTTCCTTGACATCCCTACCCTCTACTTGGCTCACGGGTATTTAAAAAAAAAAAAACCAACAATACTAGTATATGTTGTTTTAATAAGAGAAAAGAAAGCAGATTACTAATAAATTCACAACTAATCAATGGTTACTAGGGTTTCAGTAGTGGTGCCCCCATTACTGAAACCCTATTTAACACTGAATTCAAAATGACTGAATATGAAATATTAAAAAACCGGCCAAGTGCGAGTCGGACTCGCGCACCGAGGGTTCCGTACAAACCTGCAGGTATTCACGGTTTATGCATAAGGTTTATGTTTATGAAATTAGATGTTTTTTTTTTAATTTTTATATTTGAGTTGACTGAATGAAAGGTAAATTGCGGTTTACGATTTATGACGTATTAAAAAAAAAACTACTAGCTAGATCTCGTTCAAACCAATTTTCGGTGGAAGTTTACATGGTAATGTACATCATATATTTTTTTTAGTTTTACCATCCCCTTATTTTAGAAGTTACGGGGGGGGGGACACACATTTTACCACTTTGGAAGTGTCTCTCGCACAAAGTATTCAGTTTAGAAAAAAATGATGTTAGAAACCTCAAGATCATTTTTGAAGACCTATCCATAGATATCCCACACGTATGGGTTTGATGAAAAACATTTTTTTGAGTTTCGGTTCTATGTACGGGAACCCCAAATATTATTGTTTTTTTTTTTTCTATTTTTGTGGGAAAATCTTAAGGACGCTACAACATTTTTCTACAAATATCGGTGGTTTTCCGGTACTAAATAAATCAAGAGGAATCACAATTGCGAGGTCAATTATGGTCTAAATTAGAGATAATTTAATCATCTCCATCGTGGAACCATAAAAATTGTATAGTCCGATACAATATTTTCACAAAAATACGTTTTCCCCACCACAATAATCGTAGAAAATGAAAAATAATGGGGTCTGAAAAGGTACCTGTATAGTGAGATCAGCTGCATATTTTAACTTCAAAATGACAAGAAATTGTGGTTAATATAATCTTCTACGTTTTGCTTAAATATTTTGTAATTAAATACATAACTTTTTTATTTATGAGAAAAATAAAGAACGCTCTCAAATTTCTTCGTACATTTTCTACTCGCGGCTTATCATTCCGCGCTCAGACGCGCCCTAGGAAGCACGGGCGTATCGCTTTTTTGTACGAAATAAATACGATCAAAATAATAATAAAGTGAGTGCCGTGCTGTATACAGTGGTTGAAAAATTTTGATACTTTTCGGGCCAAAAGTATGAGTACCAAACTTATTACTAGAACTTAGTTTAGAAATAAATAACTTAAATTCTATTGGGAATTATGGAGGTAGTGATGATTATGAATTTGTATTCATTTACAAGAATTCAAGATGGCGGATGATTATTCACTAAAAAGTTATATAAACATCTGTTTTCAATGTGGTAATTAAATTATGCAAGTGTCGTCCATTTTTGGAACGAAATTTTTTAACGTAGCTTGTGGTAAGGGTAGACAAGGGTACTGAAGCCGATTGTGAGGTCAAAATAAAAAATGGCGGTTGCGAAAATTTTCAAAGTTTTCATCATGGGTGTCGTTTTCAAGATTTTCGAAGGTGCTGAAGCCGAAAACTCCATACAAACTACATTCGGAGTCAAAAAAGACTAAGGAACCCCACAAGTTTTTCATTCAAAACGACGAATATTTTAATTTTTTAAATAAAAAGTGGGCATAGCTATCAACTTTGCGTAATTTTAGGATAGTGATTACGAATGTTTCATCCAAATTTGATCCAAATACGGCGGGTATTGTTTTTTTTATAAAAAAGATTATTATCCATAATCATCGATTTTTAATTTAAAATGGCGGATGTACTGTTATGATGAAATGTCGACATGGGTATCAATTTTGGGGGTTATGCTAGTATGTAGTCAAAATATTTAACGTAACTTTCATTATTTACATAAATTAAAAACCATGTAGTTAATCATCATCTCTCCAAAATGTTAAAGTCATTTCGAATTATAAAAACATAATAGAGTACAAAAACAGCCTTCATACAAAAATGTATACATGTTCCTATTGTGTATTAAAAATTCTGAATACGCGCTCCAATCTCAAAGGTGAGGGTTCGGGCGTCACACAATTTTTGCTTAGTTTTCTTTAGGGAATATCTTATATATTTTCAACAATAGTCTACGATCAAAATCCGTTATTGTTTAGTATCGAAAAATATTATTAAAGTTTTTTATTGTTACACCTCGTTTTTTTTTTAATTGACAAATTATACGTTATCCCAAAAATCATAATGATCATGGTAATAAAACTTATTAACTGTCACCAAATACAGAAAGTAAAGCAACACTGCTAGTAAAATAAAATAAATAATACCTTCGAGTATCAAGATTAGTTAAGTAATGTTTAAAATCGAGCAGACAATGGTTTCAGTGTGTGCGTGCGCGTAATGTTGTTGTGTGCCGACTCAGATACCTAAACTTGAGCGATTCAAATATGTTATAGCGTCCTTAATGCGGTTCACAGAATACATCTACTTACCAAGTTTCAATAGCATAGCTCTTATAGTTTCGGAAAAAAGTGGCTGTGACATACTCGGACAAACAGACAGACAGACAGACAGACATGACGAATCTATAAGGGTTCCGTTTTTTGCCATTTGGCAACGGAACCCTAAAAATGAGGTGTTTAAACACAAAAAACTTAAATGAGTACGGACATGTGTTTATACTGCCACAGCTCTCAAAACGGTGAAGGAAAATATCATGAGGAAGCCGGCATGTTTTAAAACCAAAAATCCGAAGACATGTGACATCTACCAACCCGCATTTGGCCCGCGTAGTAGATTATGGCCCTCACCGAGAGGAGGCCTGTGCCCCAGCAGTGAGAATAATATAGGCTGCTGATGATGGTGATGATGTGTTTATTTAAGTAGATTAATTGAATTTAAGCCTTGACTGAAAAATGTAATTATGGAACGCTGGATTTGAATTATGTAACACATAGCTTGCTACTTATTAAAAAAAATATTAGCTTTTTTAAAATAAGCTAATAAAATTAATAGGTAGTAGGTAATATCGCGGACTGGCCAAAGAGATATTTAAGATCATTTATCATGAAGCTCTGCGAAGAACTAAATAACTCTAATAAAACTTGAGATTCCAATTAAAATATTTTGATGGATGTGCTGGTTCCACACTAAATTTTTCATCTTAAGTATTAGGAACGACACTACCAATATTTCCAGTAATTTCCGGGTTCGTAAACACAGATATTTCTCCTTCATTATGTTCGGAACATCCTGTAAAATATGCGACACCAACTCAAGTTAGCGCATGACTAACGACTCCAGTTTGTTACTGCCAACAATTTATTTGCATGCAAAATGTTTGCAACCCCAGCAGCGTCCGGACTCCATTCAACTTTATGTGGGTTTCAGACGACCGACAAATCGGTCACCGAGCTAAAGTTGCATGATAGGGGGATGATGTAAAGTACTCCACACCGAATCACCCTTGTTTATTTCGGGTTCATGCGATCGAGATAAATCACAAAATGGTCCCGCAAAAAAAAGGAGAATTTGCGGTGCCATTTGATCTTCACAGCTAAAGTGCTAGGAAGTGGTGATAGGCAGGGGCTGTAGAGACTATCTTATGTAATTATGACATTCTGAAAGTACTAACTCTCAGCCCATTTGAATAAATGACTTTTTATTTTAAAATACGGACAGAGAAATGTAAAATAGCAAAATGAGCTATTTGTCGACGTCCTACTTTTTGTCGTACAATACATCGTACATACAATCGTACTTTAAAATTGTTGTCTGTAATCAATCTTAAGGCTCGGTTGATGAAGTAAATTTTTGACAATAACGCAACGCAGCAACAAATAAGGTTTAAATTAGCGTTTAATGTTTGTTGAATACAAATGTCCACCAAAATAAACCATTTGGCAGTTTAAATTAAATTACAAATTGAATACACGAATACACTCCGTGGAATATTTTTTTTGTATTTATTTAGTTGATTGAATTCCCTTTATTATAATTACATAAAATATGATAGTTTACGCACAAAAGTTCGAGAATTATGAGCCGAAAAAAATGTTGTGCTCGGTTTATTCGATTGTTTTACATACTTCCAAATACACTTAAGTTTTCACGCTTAAAATATGTACCGGTACGCGTAACAGCGACAAAAAAAAAAACTCGCATCGTTTTACGCTTGGGCAGCGCCTTAATGACAGAGCACCATGAAAAGTAAAGAAAAACTTTGATGACTAAACTCCTTTTAATTTAATACAAATTAAAGGGTGGGTACACAGTTTCAAATGGAACAACTTGGAGGTAAAACAAGACGTAATGGGCCATAATGAGAGTGTACCTGTGGAGTAATTAAGTACAAAGGTTTTGTTGCAGGAGTTTGTAAAGCTGTGTCGCCGATTTAACGACAATTATTGTTAGGCTTACCCTATGTGGGGCGGTACGGGAATATAAATGTTCTTCTTAATTCTGTTACGGTATGTATTGCAGATTAAATTGTACGTATGTTGAGTATATGTTTTGTTATGCCGCCAAGTATAACAAAGTGGGATGGTGTTGTGGTTGTAGTGTGTGTGTGTGTGTACACTTCTGCCCAACCTTTTTGGGAAACAAAGCGTTATGTGTTATGTAACACTCATTGTAAAGGCTTGTGTATTATGAATATTAATTGTTATGTTAAACAAATAAGTAATTACTTAAGGAAAGAGATTCAACGTCCAATTTTAATTCAGTGGTTCGTGGAGTTTGTAACTCTATACGATATTACATTGTGTTTTAATATTTCTTCTCTAAATAGTAACTGTATGGAATTTGAAACGGATATCGCTGTTTATTAGTGCTCTTACTGCCAACGATAGACAAAAATAACTACCTCCGTCTATACCTATGTATAGTCGTAGGAAGGTATTCTTTTTTCGTTCTTCCATTACTGGACGCTTCAATAAACCTATTGCTGAAAAGATTGAAACCTGAAAAGAATTAAGTCAGCTTACCTCAGAATTCAATTATGATAGAAACATATTTATTTTTTATTTATTTATTTATTTATTTATTTACACCAATAAGTACAACATCTTACAGTAAGTTTCCAATACGATGTTATACACACTAATTAAAATATCTATATATTTAGTCGTAAGGAAGCTTTTGTGCATATGATCTCCGTTACAAAGTGCACCTCCATTAGAAATGCAACTCCAGTTGCAAATACGAATGTCAAATGGTAGGTATTTGACAAAGATTTTTTTTTGAGTTTACTCCTTTAGAATCTATTTTTATTTATAAGCTCGGGGAGTGAAAAATTAACACGTTGAGTGCCAAACACAGATTGATGGTTAATCACACATGGCCACAGATTTAGAGTGCATACAAAATTGTTAGTAGCAAGCACGCGATATCGCGTGATCGGCCATATGCAGAGCCAACGAATTACGCGATATCGCGTGATCGGCACTCAATGTGTTAAACTTTCTCCGTTATGTTACTTATGCGTTGTTATATTTACTAATATATATATATATATATATATATATATATATTATAATTGTTCGTAAGGCGTCAAGGGAGGCCTTTGCTCAGCAGTGGGACAGTGTAGGCTAATATAAAAAAAAAACCGGCCAAGTGCGAGTCGGACACGCGCACCGAGGGTTCCGTACAAACCTGTAGTATATAAGTAAAAGTTCACCCATCACGACAATCGAGTCGTAGTTCTGTTCTGTTTCTTGGCTTGGTTTTATTTCTGTCTGTGTTTTGTTCTGTTTATTATAGATGTAACTAAAAATTTACGGTTTTCGCATTTTTTCCTTTATCTGTGCTATAAGACGGTGCTTCGTACCAAATTTCAAAATTCTAGATCGACTGGAAGTACCCTTTAGGTTTTGATTTCCTCGCGAGTTTCGAAAATTTGTGGAAATTTGCAGTATAAACGGCTATATCTTTTGATTGCGTTAGCTTAGAAGCTTGATTTTTTCACAGCTCCAAGGGACAGTAGATTTGAGTATTTAATATAAATTTCAGCTTGATACCTCCACGCGTTCCTGAGAAAAAGGGTCTTGACAGACGGACGGACGGATGGACGGACGGATGGACGGACAACAAAGTGATCCTATAAGGGTTCCGCTTTTTCCTTTTGAGGTGCGGAACCCTAACAAGGAGTCAACTCCAGTCGTGGGTCGGACCTGACACACAACTTTTTGCTTTTAACACTGGAGCAGACAATTTTTGAAGCATTTTGTTTCTTCAACTGTTTTATTTTGTTTTTTGACTCTTCATAAACACATTTTTTTTAAATATGGAAAAAATATTCTTATGTTTTTAAACATTAGTACTTCTTAGTTCCATATTTCAGAAACTTTTAGCTTAAACCACTGTCAGAACATTGTGGTAAACTGCGACATAAACGCTTTAGCTTATTCGCCGGTATTAACGAAGACATTAGTAATTAATATGCGTTTAAGAGATTCTAGGAATAATTGAAGATGTGTTACTAAAGAGGTGTTAAACCTGAATTGATAGTAAATAATTTAGCGTTATGTTACCAACTATGTAGGAATTTGTTATGATGACAGAGTAGGACGATTCTGTGACAACGATTGCATAGGAAAGAAAAATAAACAAAAGTAACTTATCGTCGATTTCTCTCACTAACCATTTTGAATTATGCTTATTGCTGGAAGTCATGTATTTACATAATACATGAAACTATGTCGTTTACCCAACGAACCTTAATGATTAAATAAATAAACAATGACGCGAAATTAAGTATTCTTTATTACTAAAACTACCGCACTGCACCTATACCTATTAACCAACTTTACTTATTTTGAAAAATCTAATTTCCAGGGTATTATTTTAAACCCCCAAGCTGCAGCAAGCCCAAAAAATATAGCAGCACTTAAACCTGGCCGCAAGCCACATTCAGGAAAAATATTACACCGTTTACAAACACGTCTATAAAATAACCGTACCTCCGAGGAATTGTAACATTCTAGGCTATATTAACTTCGCCATCCTCAGTTTGATGGCACATCGTATGTTCGTAAACAAAGTGATAAAACAATAGGAATGGAAACAAATGACGAGCGGCATGTTCAATTTCAAATTGTAATAAGCAGAACATGGTTGGGATTTAATCATGTGTTTCGATTTTGTGCAAACGATTCATGTTTGATTTTAACTTTGTGTTGTGATTTTGATGTTGTATGTGAATGGTTTTGTTATGTTTCGGTCATATAGTACCTTCCCTGCCAGATAAGATTTATTTACTTATAACCTTTGCCCATGGCTCACTTGCATAAATCTGTAATTATCCCAAGGCACCGTATTACCGGACTCCCGGCCACCGTAGGCACGAGCTTGCTTGCCCGGTAAGGACCAGGCTCGGGTAGACGGCGCGTAGTGTTCCACGCGCGCCTCAAAGAGATGTCAGCAATCCTGAAGGAGTCTGCTAGGACCGATGCCTGCCAGGATCGCGAGATTGTTCGAAAGAGATACCGTGACCCTGGCACATGGGCAACTGAAGGAACACGGGTGGGTTTTAGTCAGTAAAAGTCTGACACGCTCTCCCGCTCCGCCAAGAGGGGGAGAAGTTATTTGATAATTTCCCATCCAAAAAAAATAATATAAATCCGTTCAGCCGTGTGGGCGTGAACAGGCAAACAACTACACTACTACTTCCTGCTTTTGCACTTGAAAAATGGATTATTTTTGTAATTCATGATAAAAACTTATAATCATTCAAATTATATAGTTTTATCTGTTTTTCTTGGAACTTTTTGCTGCTTCCTCTAAATGTATACGTAAATACACCATGTTCCGTTTCCCAGTTTTAAGAATAATCGCCATCTGGTACGAAACAGTGAGTGGCGTAGCCGTGACGTTATCGTAGCGGCTACGCCGTAGCAATACGCAAGATAACATAATATAACAACACGTTTGTATTTCCGAAGGGTTATAATACAACCACATTTTGTCAGTTATATTAAAGTAACATGTAATAGAAGGCAAGTAAAGTGTGTGTAAAGTGCGTTAGCGACTGATTATTACTAAAATAGTTTATACTGAGTTATAAAGTGAACCCTTTTTTGTTTTGTTTTGCTGCAACTTTGTGTACTTACCTGTAATATAAAGTAATCAATAAGTACTTGGATATTAAAAAAACTGAATCCACGAGAACACTCTGTACATATATAAATATTCATGAATAAACGAAATAAAATATATATACACATATATAATTACAAAAACCCGGACACTAATGTTGCCGAAAGCCTCGAGATTGAATTAGGACCCACAAGCTTAATTTGCCACTGCCTTTGTCATTAAAAAGGCTTTTTAAATAATTAATTCCGGAAAAGGTGTGGTTGGATCGTAATTAATGTCAACCATTTCATCCACGAATTCTGGGTGGGTCAAAATTATTTTCTACCAACTTACTTCTTAGAATATACCTATTTAATAAAGGCATGTATTTAATCGACTTATCCCACTATCCTACTTCATACTAATATTATAAATGTGAGAAGACGTATATGTTTGGATGTGTAAATATTTGGATGTTTGTTTATTAATACTCAATCACATAAAAACGGCCGAATGGATTTTGATGAAAGGCACACAGATAATTTATAACCTGAATTGACGCAGGATACTTTTAGTCCCGGTGGTAAGTTCCCGAGGTAAAATTTCCGCCCACCTCACGGGCGAAGCCTCTGGTATCATCATTTCAGCCGTAAGACGTCCACTGCTGGACTTAGGCCTCCCCCAATTCGGGGGGCTTTGCCATAATCGCCACGCTTGGCAGGCGGGTTGGCGATCGCAGTATGGTGATAAAATGCATAGAGAACGCTGCTGCCCATTCTCTAGTAAGTCCCTTAGTCGCCTTTTACGACACCCACGGGAAGAAATGGGGTGGTGTTATTCTTTACGTCCGGCACCACACGGTACTGGTATAAGCTAGTAATATATTATTTCATATTAGCAACGCTGGCTTTGCTCGCTCGACTCGCACGGAGTGGGTTGCATTTAGTCGGGGTGTCCTAGCTTAGTTATTGCGACCAATTAGGCTCGTTCGTAGAATATAGCCATATAATAAGGGTAGTATATAATAATAAATGTATTTTCTTTCTTTTCCTTGCTAATTCGTTTAGTCGAAGTATCCTAACTTAGTTACTGTTATCATTGGAAGAACACAAAGTTTGTAGAAGTGCATTAATTTAAAAAAAGTATTCATAAATTATAAGGTCAATAAGTTTTTAGAGGATCTATATTTCCCATTTCATAGTAATTATCTAGAAGAAAACAACAACACCATTGATATAAGATAGATCTATTGATAGTACCGGTAGGCAGCTATTCTATTGAGAGTCTGCCATTGACAGCCCAAGGGGCCAAGATGTATCGATTGCTGAGAACCAATCAACGTATTGCAGAGCTATTTACTTTGAGAGAAGGAAACCGTGACTTTTATATACTTACTTACTTAGTACAAGTTACCTATATAGTAAGATATATAGGTACCTACGATATTTGTTTGTTTGTTCGGAAGGTGTAAAACTTGGGATGTCGAAGTTCACGACTGCGTCGTAGAGTAAGTTTGTGTCTTGGGGTGTGTGTGGTTTCAAAAATACTAAGCGATATTTTTTTAGGAGTTTTAAGTTCAAAGTGGCAAAGAAAATGGTTAAGTCTTTTTGTTCATAAATACTTAGAAGGATTCAGTGTGGGTCAAACGTTTTCAGAGAAAGAATTGTTTTAGGCACTCAGCATGTTCAAGAAAATTTTAATTGCCGGCTTCTACTCGTAAATTTAAAACAATTCAAGTACTTTGAAATCCTGCCAGAGTCTCGGATTCGTTCGATAGAGTTTCTGTGGCCCTAGCACAGGCAACTGAAGGAACACGGGTGGGTTTTAATCAGTAAAAGCCTAACACGCCCCACCGCTCCGCCCAGAGCAGGAGAAGTCTTTTGATGATAAATGATAACCCACGCAAAAAGAAAAAAAGATACTTTGATATCTTAACAATATTAACTTTATCTAAGTAGGTAAATAAATAAAAAAAATCAAACTGTCTAGCGTTTTCTCCACTATGTTGGAGTCGGTTTTCATCCTAACCGGATACAACTGAATACTATTTTACATGGAGCAACTACCTAACTACGTACCTGATCTCCGCAACCCAGTCACTGTGTAACACGAGACTCCTTGGTAATACTAAGACTAGTGTCAGATTATTCGGGCTTCTGACTACTCACAGCGATTGTCGAAGCTCTCTAAATGACAGCCGAGACGTTGGTCTCGGCTGTCATTTGCCTCGAAAAGCATCGTCAGCCGTTGGGCTGACGATGCTTTTCGAGGCACGGATAGGTCTTTATATGGATCGTATGGCCATCTATACACAAATCGACTACGCCAAGCGTAACTTGGCCTTTAATCGAAAATGTTATCATTTACCCACGAGCCCCTCAGGTGAGCCCCGAGGTAAGTACCTAAGATAACACAAATATTATTCCAAGCCCAAAATTGTTTAAAGCCTTACCTAAAATCCAGGTTTTACAAAGGTAAAAATACGCACAGAAAATAACAATGCGTCAGCTCAGGCATACGCTTACACCTCATAATTGTGAAGGTTTTAAAGGGTCGGCCGGTTTATCGCGAGAAGCTCTGTGGCGAACGCCCAGTGAGAGCTAAGCTAAATTAGGTTCTCTCATTTCAATATTACGTGTAGTTTTTCATTAGCTGTGGGTAAAGCGTCCGGCTATGTAAAAGTGAAGCCAGCTGAAATGGGAGCAAGTTACTAAGTAATGATTATTACAAAACAATTTAGCCTATCGACTTTATTTCTGTTAGTAGGTTCGAGTATTTTATTTCTTCCCGTCGTAAAAGACGACTAAGGGATTTACTAGAGAATGGGTAGCGGCGTTCTCTATGTATTTTAACAACATACTGCGGTCGCCAACCCGCTTCCCAAGCGTGGCGATTATGGCAAAACTCCCCAAATTGGGGGAGACCTATGTCCAGCACTGGACGTCTTTCGGCTGGAATTTTAAAGTAGTACCTACAAGCTTTTACACCTCAATCATATTTTTCATAGTATATGAGGAGAACGGCCGAAACAGCCACAGAGGACACAGTCTCTTTAAAGTCTAGACATTATCTTGGTAAGATCGTGTGAAAAGTATGATAGTTTGGTATCTAAAATGGTCTTTTGAGGAAAGAACCACACAAGTGGACCTGTCCAATCAGTTCACGCATTTGCCAGTAATCATGGAGCTCAACTCAGAACTAAAGAAGCTCAATGATTCGACGAACAATGCTATAGAAAGAACACTTGGGTAGGCCGCATAAATCGAACCCACGACCTGTCTTAGGAGTCAGGGTCACTAACCACTAGACTAACAGGCCAGTGTAGTGTATATATATGCACATAGTATGGTAATGTTTTCTTAACTTTAAAATCCAATCCACACCTACAACTCACTACCACACTCACACTACGAAAATGATTATTTAGAATAATTTTAGTTTTGCTCAGTTTATTTTATTCTATCTTGATAGTTCACTACCCATATTTAATTATATATTTTGTACATTTTAAAAGATGCTAAAATAAAATGTAAGTTAAAGCAAATATGTCTCGAATTAAAATTTAAGATACAACAACTCAGGCCCCTAAGATACAGACGATGCCGCGCTGGCTAATTTGGGGAACACTGTTTAAATAACACTGTATAAATAATAATACTATTTAAATATTTAATAATGAATATGTGCACAGTAAGCATACATTATTATTTTGTAAGTAGCCGCTGCCCGCGGCGTCCCCCAAAAGGATGTCAGGAATTCTCCAACATCAGCTATCCGCCAGTGAAAGTCCCGTCAATTTTGGTCCAGTCGTTGCTAAGATTAGCCGAAACAAACAAACAAACAAAGATACAGACAAGAATAAAAAAAAAGGATTTATCGGTCCTATTATTTTATACGCAAGCTGTTATTCTGACAATATTCACAGACACATCCATTTTATTTATTTGTATATATAGAAGATTTTGGCATTGGTATTCGAACGCTGTAAATTGAAACTGTTCAAAAACGATCTCCTATTTAAAACACGAGTATGTTTCAAAGGGTCTAACAGGCAAATGAAGTCGGAAAAGCCATTGTATTTCCAAAATCCCAAGGTATCGCTCCTCTTTTAATGGACTTGTGACCCAAATTTTATTGTAAATGATACTAGAAATTAAAACACCCTCTGTGCCCTACCCGCCATTTTGCATGCCCGCAATTAATGTAACGATCTAAACCCAGATCCTGTTACGAAATTCAAAATAATAGGTTTCCCGAGTGTTACCTTTGAGAATATATTTAAAATGTTTTGCTTTTAACTGGAACACGATTTTTGGCAATGTCCAAATAATGTTTGAAGTGAAACAGATTTTTTAAATGATGAGTAAACTCAACATTTTTCATTTTTTTTTTATCACTGAATAAGCACTAAGGCATTCGAAAATTCATAAGAAGAATAACATTTTTCAATTACTTTTTTCTTGTTAACAGACAAACTGGTTTTACCCCATTTTCCTTTCCGCTTCACTTCAGAATACTTGACCTAATTTTTGTGAATAAGTAACGAGTTTTTGATGCCTCCGATTATTTTTGAGAAAAAGTTTGTTAACGGACAAAATGCCTGTTCTAATACTTGTTATAAATTTATTTCATTCATTGCTCCAAAAATAAATATACAGTAATTTTATTGCTCATTTAAGTGTTTTTAATCAATGTATTCCAATATTGGCTTAAAATAGCGCACTACCTTATTTTTAAGATCTTTGCATGTTATTTTATATGTTTTTAACCGACGGAGAAAAACGGAGGAGGTTATCAATTCGACGCGTATATTTTTTTAACCGACTTCAAAAAGGAGGAGGTTCTCAATTCGGATGTTTATATGTTTTTTTTTTTTTTTTTTTATGTATGTTCGGCCATAACTCCGTCTTATATAGACGGATTTCCAAAATTATTTTTTTGTTCGAAAGGGGTTTATTCCGAAATGGTCCCATATAATTTTCATATAGATCTGATGATGAGTTCGGGAGACAGACACCGGAACTCTTTAAAAAATGACAGCAAATCAACCGCGATTTCTGCTATCGCATAAATATGCATTGTTTGTTTGGAATTAGTGCAGGGTGAATACCACAACTAAAAATTTGAAAATAAAAACTTTTTTACAAAAAAAAACAACCGACTTCCTTAAAAACACTACAAAGTGAAAAATAACTTTAATTTCGGAAGTCGGTGGCAAAAAAACCATAAATACAGATCCTAAGACACCGACTTCCGAAATTAAAGTTATTTTTCACTTTGTAGTGTTTTTAAGGAAGTCGGTTGTTTTTTTTTGTAAAAAAGTTTTTTTTTGTTTTTTTTTTATTTATTTTTTATGTATGACCACGCATAACTTTTTACATTGTAGTCCGATTGTGATCATTCTTTTTTTATTGGAAAGGGTATACTCCGAGGGTGGTCCCATATAAATTTGAAAAACAAAATCAAACCCTAAGGGTCAGAAAATAGGGGATGATTGATTGTTCACTCACTGATTGTAATGTATAACCACGAATAACTTTATACAGAGTAGTCCGATTTTGATAATTCTTTTTTCATTAGATAGAGTATACCTTGCCAAGTATTATTAGTACATTAAAGACCCAAATTTTTTTAAAATAAAAACTTTTTGACAAAAAAATAAACCGCCGAAAAAACATAAAGGCAAAAAATAATAAACCTTAAAATTTTGAGTCGGCGCTGAAAAATCAATGAACAAAGATCACTCAAAGCGCCGACTCATAATTTTAAGGTTTATTATTTTTTGCTTTTAAGTTTTTCGGTGGTTTAATTTTTTGTCAAAAAGTTTTTTTACAAATAAACTATTCTGTTCTATTCATTTCGTGTCTGCCTGTGTGACTGCATTGTTTTTCTAAACCGTGCGTTTAAATGGATGTTCTTTTACACGGAATTAGATTCAGAATTCATTCTTGAAAGTTTTTTAGGTTCGCATAGTGTATAATTAATTAACATTAAACTTACGTATAGTTAGGAAATCCGATGTTTGATCAGGACGTGAAAACCGTGAGATGCATGAGCGGTTCGCTAGTTTTACATAATAATGTACAATTTTCAATGCATTTTGGCGATTTCAAAATAGTAGCACCTATGTGATGTCTTAGATTGATTAAAAATTGAACTTCTTCATTTGGCGTTCTTCAAGCCGTGCGCGTTAAGGTAATAACAGTATTCTTTCTTCATTAAAAGTCGTACTATAGCGTTAGTTAAATAGGAAACTTGAATTGAAAATTATAGGCACTTCAAAAATCAGGGAACAAAATTGTTGGCAGAAGGTAAGTTGAAGTTAACGCTACGTTTAATATTCTGGAACTAGCTCATTGATTAAGTGACTTCTACCTAAAATAGAAAGACACTTTAACCCTTTCATGGGCGGTGGCGTGTATATACGTTCCAAGACAGCTACGAGTGGTGACAGAACGTACTACCACGTCTATTTTAATTTACTTGTTTTAAGCAGACCGTATACTCACGTTGACTCGCCATACAAAATTGTACTAGCTACGTCTTTCCGCCACAACGCATGAAAATTTCAAAAATGTTCTGTTTTTTTTTTTCGACTCGACTTCAATAAATGTTTAACCATTTTCTACGAAGAATTGATGTGTCATTCTACATATACCACGTGATCGAGTACCGTCCGCGAAAGGGTTAATTATGAAATGATTTTACAAAAAAGTATCAGGTCAGTAAATCCGCCGAAATCGCGAATGATTCAAATGAGCGAAATCTAAAGCAATGCTTTAGGTTTTGGGCCACTTAGACCACTCCTTTATAAAAATTAAAACTACACAAATAAATTTCATTCCAAAATCAATTAATTTCTTGAAATGGAAAAGAAGTAAAAAAAAAGTTTTGTAATAATCTTTTAAAACTACCTCAATCTCGCAGTATAATACTTGATCTACGAACGAACTAATCTAAATAAAAAAAAAACTAAAAAACACGCTACCATAGAAAACCAAACTAAATAGTAGAAAATAATGGAAAAAAAAGCGTGGGGTGCTTTTTAAGGTATTTTTTTATTGATATCAGGCACCCCACGCTTTTTTTCCATTATTTTCTACTTTTTAGTTTGGTTTTCAATGGAAGCGTGTTTTTTAGTTTTTTTAAAAGTATTATTTATTTTCTATTTTTTAGGGTGTTTCGAATTTTGAGACGTATGTCAGCGTAGTTTGTGACGTATGTCGGCGTAGTTTGTGACGTATGTCAGCGTAGTTTGTGACGTATGTCAGCGTAGTTTTGGACGACAGTTTTTTTGCTGTCCTGGTAACCCTGGCAAGGATAATGGCACAAATTTATGAAATTATTGCATTGTCATCGGTCCTTGATAGGTGTGCAAAGTTGAATGAAATCTGGTCGTTTAAAGTAGGTCAAAATCGCTCTATAAGGAGTCGGTTACAAACAAACATACAAGTGAAGCTAATATAAAGCGTGTAAAAACAGTAAAATGCGATACCAAAGAAGTCACTCATAAAACCCACTTCACACGATCTAAAAAGCTAAATATTTTAAAGTGTCACACCATAATATAAAAATATCCTTCTGCGTCATGCCCTACATTGTACCCTGCCCTTACCGGGTGGAAATAAGGGGGTGACTATAGGTCCTATAGCTAGAGGTGGGTAAAACGACTTCTCTGACAGCACATTTTTCATATTCCGGCCATTCACGGGTCCCTCAAAAACCTCGACTATATTCCGCTTTATATTTTTGGATGTTTTTAGTTACAAGCATTGTACCTTACGCCAGAGCCCTTCCAAAGTATTGATATTCAAATAATGTCTTTTTAAAATATAATAGAATAGAAACCTTATACTATTATTTGATAGCTATTTTCTCCAAGTTAAAATTTTTTTTTTGTTCAGGAGATGTACTGTTTCTAATTTTGCGGAACTACGAGTATAACGTATTTGTGCAAGTGACTATACAGCCAACTTCATTTTGTCATTAATGGTAAATAAAACAAAAGGAATGTTGTTGGTACATATTATATACAATTTAAGTCCTTTAAAGTGTTACACAAAATGTGTCTTTTGTGTTGTTGTTTGTTGTTAAACAAATAAATTAGCCTTACACCCATAGTGGGTGTAAGTTGAATTTATTTGTTATTATATCTTAACCAAAAACTAAAATAATTTTAGTGGTCATTTGAAGTGACCAGATTTATTTTATCGTCATTTTCAATGTTTCAATAAATTAATTCAGAGCATTCTAAAGAGAAAATTTATAAATATATTAATTTTTCTTTTCAATTAAACTTACACTAAAAAAATCAATTGAAAACAAGATTTGTCTGATTACGCCATTTTCAATGCTTAATTCCCAGCGTAATCCCCAGGAAATTGCGTTTTACCACATGCATTTTCATGTGTTATAACAGCATTACCTATAATGGGAATAACCTCAGACCACAAAACCATTATTATCTGGGAGAAATATGATAAACAAATCGTTACTGATAGTGGTCACATTAAGAGCGATACTTTAGTATCGCTTATAATGTGACCACTATTTTTACCACAACGTCTGTTTGTAATATGACCATTTTTAATTATGTCCTTGCCGTATAAACTACAAAAAAAAAAAAAAAAAAACAACTGACTTCCATAAAAACAATAAAAACTGAAAAATAACTTTAATTTCTGAAGTAATACTATACAGTTTGTGTCTTTGGTATTTTCATTTTTTTGCTCCCGACTTCTGACTTCCAAATTTATATCGGACATCTCGGTAAGTAGATCAACCCTTTCAAGCCACAGATGAATTTTTCAAATCGGAGTTCTGAGACAAACAAACATAAAATAAAAATATCAACAAATTGAGTTTTCATATTGCGTCGTTATACAACAAAATTAAAAAGTACGCTCGCTTTTTTTTTTGCAAAAACGTTAATAAACTTTTCAATTTTACCAGACATTCAAAATAGGCCTACAGGTACTATTTACTACTACTTACATGTGACAGACACATGAGTTCCCATAAGAATTGCGGTTCCCCTTGAACGAAGTTCCCCCAAGTCCCCTGGGTATTTATGGAGGTATCCGTGCTCTTTACTTGACAGACTTTCCCTTTTTGCTCCAGAATGTAAAGCTAGGAGTTATGATTTTTAAAGAGGTAAATAGAAATCTTTGATCAGAGCCGTTGGAGGTACCCCAGGGGAACGCGTCAGTTGTCACCTTAATGTAGTCAATTTACGTTAGGTACTCTTTGTTAGTGGCTGTAAACTTACATATACTTCTTGTTATTAGCTTTTGCCAGCGGTTTCGGTTGTGTATTATACATACTAGTATAAACCTTTCTCTTGAATCATTTTGTCTATTGATGAAATCCATTGCGAGGTTTAAAAGAACTAAGCGTACAGATGCAGAAAGTGACTTTGTTTTATACTGTGTAAAGAAGATAGTTAACGTTCTGACACTAAATTCGGATTACAAGCAACGTCACATAAAGTTTCCATGAAGAGTGTAAAAGATATTGTGAAATTTTTCCAACATTTATTTCTAGAATGTTAGTCATATATTAGAAACACAACAACACACCACGGCTGTATTACACGACGGCGATTCCAAAAGTGGACCCGTATTAACGCCCACAGTTCGCCAGTTAAGTACCAAGTAATGACGATCCTATAGACTCTGGGCTACTACTGAAAATATACAGTTGGTAAAACCCAATAAAACTTTGCCCGACTCAGGAATTTAACCCAGGACCATCATGCTCAGCAGCAGCGACAGGCGACCACTAGCCCAGCGAGATTTTAGAAAATCTTCTAATAAAAATTCCCCTATCGTATGATAAAATTCTGCAACAGAAAATTCAATAGTGTTTCCCGCCACTCATAATATAATTAATTAGAACAGCTTTCACGGGATGAAATACTTAGTTACCGAAGTTAAAATGTTCTGAATAAATATTAACAAGTACTCTTACGAGGTTTTTAATTTAATTTCACGCTGTGTGAATAATACCGTGCTGATAGCAGCTGTTCATATTGCTGACAAGTTGAACTTAGCTTAGAAAGTTATTGAAGTTGTGAATAAGTTACGTTAAGGCGCTGCTCAAACGTAGGACACCGTAAAGGAGTCCGTTTTTGTCGCTCAGTAAGGCGGATTGGTACATAAGTACAAGCCAGTAAAGTTTAAATGTATTGTTGCATTTACAATCAAATTACGTATCCAAAAATATTTCATAGTATCATGTTAATGGTAAAACTTTTGAGCGTGATTTTATGTAATGATAATAAAAGGAATTCAAATAAAAGAAATTCCTTATAAAAAATACCTAAATATTAATCCATTGGTTTTAACCAGTATTTTGTTTTTGGGCATCGCTTGTAATAATTACTATCTATCTAAGACATTGATACCGACTGCCAGGGTCGCGAGATTGTTTGAAAGAGATACCGTGACCCTGGCACATGGACAACTGAAGGATCAAGGGTGGGTTTTAGTCAGTAAAAGTCTGACACGCCCTGCCGCTCCGCCCAGAGCGGGAGAAGACATTAAAAAAAAGATCTTGATACCTGTCTGTCAAAATAATCAATAAATATTTTCGACAGGGTTCCGTTTATTCTTATGGTATCTAATTTGTTTAGAAGAACAGAAACAACACCGTGTCGAATGCCTTGTCTAAATCGAGTAAATCTTCTAGGGACTTGTTATTTTAATTATTGCGTACAAAACTTAAATAATTGAATATCCGATTGCTACCATAGTTTAACGAATGTATTCAGCGCAGAAAGCACATGAATTTACATGCCTGCGCCTGGAGAAAAACCTTTTTAATAATCGCAACTCAAATATAATTTGTTTCTAACCTGAACCAAGTCGCCATGGATCCCTCCAGCAGCCGTGATGGTGAGCAGACAGACGTAAGGCACCAGGTCTTCGCGAGGCCGATGCAGTTCCAGCTCGTAGGTGCGACCGATGTCACCGTAGTATGTCTTGTTGCAACCTGGAGACAAAGATAGATTTATTCTTGAGTATTAGTTGACTAATTTACTTTGTAAACAATAAGGGTATAATGTTGGACCTAAGACCACCATAGGGGAAGTAGGCTACTAGGTAATACCTAAGTATTCTCTACCAGTCAACCAAAGGCTGTGAACAGATAACATGGCAGGTGCATTGTTTGTTAGTGAAAAAATATGTCACTTACGTGGTAGTTATTGACCCAAGCTGTAATCGACTATGATGAGCTATTTGTATTTAATAACACATATATTTTACTTGGCGAAGGTAACTGAGAAGCCTGTTGATAGCCTTCACTTGTCAAGAAACATTTATTAATGATGTAGACTTGGTAGTCATGTAAAATACGTAGGTATTTAGTCTGCTGACTAAATTATTTTTTATGGCTTGAGCTATTCTTGTTCAGTTCGTGAGAGAAGTCTTATACAGTTATATAATTTAAGTTGTCTTTAATACAAAACTCTATGAATAAAATATCACTAACAACGAACTTCAGAAACGTTTTGTCAAGACATATCCTTTTAAAAGGATATTACAACTTCCTTAAACGTAATTCTGTGCCGGCGAAAACTCTCATTTTCTTGATACTGAACATGGGGAGGTCGGGAGAGGTCAATTTTTTCTTTTGATTAAATTTGTAGCGAGTTATAAAACAATGCCTGAGATCCCTTGTGTTCTCCTTCGTTGGCCGTCCAAGTGATCTTCAAAAGATTGGACACGAGAAATCTTGTTAAGACTAGCTACGATAGGAAATAAGATTGTGTTGAAAATAAGGGTTATGAGAATTGGCATTGCTCATAAAAAAATTGGTTCGTGATAGAAATCATCTAAAATAGCTGAAAAGGAGTGAAGATATTAAGAAATCAATACTTCTTCGTCGAATTTGTCCGACCAGTACGTATTATTAAATCAGTACCTACTGATATTTATAGACCTATGAGGTTTTGTATGAGGGACGAACTATTGGCAGTCTAGAGACATAACAATCTGTCTGAAAATAGAATGGATCACACTTGAGATTAAAACCTGGTGCTAAAACTAAAAGCTGGAAGCAACCCAGGTTTTAATCGTTTAAAACCACTGAGTGGTGACCGTATTTTGTACTACCTGAGTTAGAGTTTAACAGGGGCAGTTTAATAATAAAAAACATTCTAGAAATATGCAGTGTTTGCGTAAAAAACTAATCAGATTACTTTTTTTATTGATTAATGATTTTATTTCTGTCATGGGTTTGTACAAACACTTTTAGACGTTAATCATATTTTTAAAACTAGATGAAGTCAGTGTTTCCTATCTGAATAATCTGAGAAAAAAGGCCGAAACAAATTCAGAGGTCACAGCCTCTTTAAAGACTCCTGGGGACAGGCGCAACGTGACAGCGTGACGCGAATTTTGTAGAACAATTTCCACAGTTTTCTTACAAATTGTTCTACGAGAGTCACATCGCGCCGTTGCGTTCGATGTGGCATCGCGCCTGTTTGGAGGAGCCTAGTCAGCTCATATGATATTTAGCTACAACATATTTTTAAAATTAATATTTATAAATACGCTAAACAACATTGTTTCGAGTCTGCTAATCCTAATTCTAAAAGCAGTTTAACTATCTTAATTGAATTCACATATATTAATAAAAATGGAAAATAATTTCTAATAAGTCTTTTTAACTTAATTTTTAACGTAAAGTTTGGATTTGAAAACGTGTTTGGACCACAAATTTTGGTTTTAGACTGTTTATTTACAACTATGTTATGATGCGTTTAAGTAGGTAAAACAAAAAGCAATAATTATATTTATGATAGGAGGGCGATCACATATTTATTCAATAAAGACTTGCGGGTAATAGCGTAACACATCATCATCATCATTTCAGCCGAAAGACGTCCACTGCTGGACATAGGCCTCCCCCAAGCTCCGCCACTTCGACCGGTTTTGTGCTTCCCGCATCCAGCGGGTTCCTGCGGCCTTCACAAGGTCATCGGTCCACCTTGTTGGAGGCCTTCCAACTCTACGTCTTCCGGTGCGCGGTCGCCACTCCAGAACCTTTCGGCCCCATCGGCCATCTGTTCTGCGAGCAATGTGCCCTGCCCACTGCCACTTCAGTTTAGCAATTCTTCGGGCTATGTCGGTTACCTTGGTTCTCCTACGGATCTCTTCATTTCTGATTCGATCACGTAGGGAAACTCCAAGCATAGCCCTCTCCATCGCCCTTTGGGTGACTTTCAGCCTTCTAATAAGGCCCATTGTGAGCGACCATGTTTCGGTTCCATATGTCATCACTGGCAACACACACTGGTCAAAGACTTTCGTCTTGAGACATTGCGGTATGTGGGACGAGAAGATATTGCGTAGCTTCCCAAACGCTGCCCAGCCGAGTCGGATTCGACGATTGACCTCTTTCTCGAAGTTGGACCTACCTAACTGGACAGTCTCTCCTAGGTACACATATTCGTCCACAACTTCGAGTGTAGCGCCTCCGATCTTCACTGGAGTGGGTATCACACGAGCATTGGACATGACCTTTGTCTTGTCCATGTTCATCCTGAGACCCACTCTTTCGGAAGCTCTACTGAGGTCATCGAGCATTGTACTGAGGCCCTCCATAGTCTCAGCCATGACAACTATATCATCGGCAAACCGAAGGTGAGTGATGTACTCACCATTGATGTTGATGCCAGCCCCTTTCCAGTCCAGAACCTTGAAGACATCCTCCAGTGCAGCGGTGAACAGTTTCGGAGAAATAACGTCTCCCTGTCTCACCCCTCGCTGCAGAAGGATAGGTTTCAAGGTCTGGTCCTGAAGTCGGACTGACATAGTGGCGTTTTCGTACAGACACTTCAGCACCTCGATGTACCGATAGTCGATCTGGCACCGTTGAAGAGACTGCAGTACAGCCCAGGTTTCGACCGAATCGAAGGCTTTTTCGTAGTCCACAAACGCTAAACAAAGAGGCAGGTTATACTCTTCGGTCTTCTGTATAACCTGCCGCAGCGTATGTATGTGGTCCAAGGTGCTAAAGCCTTTACCATTTCTTTCAAAATCCTTCGGATTGATTATAACAAAAATGTGTTACGTTATTGGGGTGCTAATTATATAACCAAATCCAATCATGAAGGTAATGATCACAGTATCCTACTAATATTACAAATGCGAAAGTTTGTATGTATGGATGTATGGATGTCTGGATGTATGGATGTGTGGATGTTTGTTCCTCTTTCACGCAAAAACTGCTGACCCGATTTAGATGAAATTTGGCACACAAATAGTTTATAGCCTGGATTAACACATAGGGTACTTTTTATCCCGGTAGTACGTTCCCGCGGGATATATTCCGACCTCCACGCGGGCGAAGCCGCTGGCAAAAGCAAGTTCACAATAAATTATAAGATAAACTTTTAAAACTCACTGATCGAACGTCTAGCAAAGAACGTAATATATTGGAGCTCATTCCCCTTCATAAAGGACTATAGGGACTATTTTACAACCCTTTTATAAAGATGATGGACATAAAAGTTATATCTTTAGCTCAATACTAGACGTCTGTGAACGACGATACCTTCACAAAAGGTGTATTAATACGTTTAGGTGGAAAGTTTTCCAAAGCTTTGTTAGGTGTTGACGTACGTACTTAAGTACCTTATTACTTTGTGTCTCCTGATAAAGTTTGAACTCGAAATACACCTTAGGGCGTTCTAAAGTATTTTCTGTTGACTTGGTGATGAAGACATTCTTGATTTAGTTAAATTTCTCTCTAAGTGAACTGTAATTTGTTCTTTGAGAAATAAATGTCTTTAAAATGATCTTTATGTCTTTATTAAAGAATTGGTTTTAATATTTTTTTGAATAAATTACTTTTTATTTTTATAAAATTTATGCGTTTACATTAAATTAAATTCATGTAAATTTTAAGCTCCATTTTAAAACTTTATATTGTGATTATCAGAACGAAGCCTTTGATGTTTCCTGCTTACTTTGATTTGAAGTTGTTTAACTTATTTAATGATTCACTTAATCGAATTTTTAAAGAGTTAACTTCAATTAACAGTCACCTAAACAGGCCACAGTTTTAGGTTCACTGGAATCATCGTCGCAAGAGCTACTGTTGAACATGAGGGTCTTGGGTGCCCAGGTCGGGCAGTGGTTTGGGTTTTTCTTCTGAAATTTCTCCATTCCTACGTGGGACTTAAACGTAACTGGCAAAATGTGGGTGTACTAAGTACACCTCTGCCGCACCCTACAGGTAATAGAAGCGTAATGTTATGATATGGTATTTCCTTAAAAAATCCTTTCAATCTCCGAAAGCATCTTATTTCCAACAATCCTTATGAATCCTCATTCATGCACAAGAAAAAATATCGCAGTGAAACTAAAAACAAACGAGCTATATCACAAACAAAGCGAAGTTCGTGATGGAACGCGCAACTTGCAACGTGATGTAGGACAGAAAGTTGTAGCAACGCTTTCAAGTTGATTGCCTAAACAATAAATACGCGTCGAGCTGAGCATCTCGACAGCGAGGGGGAATTAGCTTGAACAGCTTAGTATGACAGTAATATTCTAGGTGTGAGGATGAGTAAAGTTGTCACTGCCTTTCTTGCTTGCAAATCATGTTGTGTTTTTTTTTTTTCTATAAATGTACCGTTAAGTTCTTTATGCTTAAAAAGTCAATTCATTATGAAAATAACTTAGGGAATTTCAATAATGCGATCATTATGGCCTCTATCGGGCACAGCAAAAATAATAGGAAAGAGGAAGCTTTAAGAAACTTAGCTTATTAGTCTTCTGAACTAAATTTTCAAATGTTTTTTTTTAAAATTATATGTCGGCAATACGCTAATCGCTCAATTTACTAATCGGGATGTCAGCGCCACCAAGCAGCGCTCGACAGAGTCTACAACCTAACGCTCGACCAGAGTTAAGTTCAGTCTCTCGGTAGCGGTATTATAACAGTTTTTCTTTTGCGCATCAACCAACAGTTCCCATAGTACGCCCACAGTAAATCAAAAATATGGCTGATGAGAGCGAGATAGGCATACCATCTCCTACATATATATAAGTATGTATATTATTATAGAAAGTACTAAACTGCACTACTATAATATATTTGAGTGCTAAATTAAATATTACTAACTATACAAAACGGTGAAGGAAAACATCGTGAGGAAACCGGCATGTCTTAGAACCAAGTATTCGAAGACATGTGACATCTACCAACCCACACTGGGCCCGCGTGGTAGATTATGGCCCACTCCGTCTCACCGAAAGGAGGCCGGTGTCCCAACAGTGGGAACTTTAGAGGCTGCTGATGATAATGATGAACTATACAAATAAATACAAAAACAAAAGGACACTTAAGCGTCAAAGTATTCGTCTGCATCACTGTCTTTCGGAAACGTGCCTAGAGGATTGACAACATTGCCACTTTGAATAGCAATGCTAACTTTTTGCCCAAAGAACGACCCTACCTTTTGGTCACGTGAAGTGTCGACAAGTCAGCGAGAAATTTCTTTGAAACTGCAATAATACTTTTAAACATACACTTAGTCGTTTGAATATTCCTTTATAATGCATACCTTGCAACGTGCTTCAGAACAGTTGGTAGTATTAATGTACAGACGCCAGCACATTAAGCTACCCAAAACTGTCAAATTTTCCCAAGCCATTTTGAACCTAATGCTTTCGCGATAAAGTTGAAAACCTATTAAAGAAATTTTACAGATTGTAGTAGCTTTATGCGCTGGCATCTATACCAAATAGCGACAAAATCTGTTTAATATTTAACCGTGTAACTGTCAGAGAGACTGATGCTTAAAACGCGCAGAGAACATCAATAAAGACTTTTAAAACGAAATCCATTCTCGTCAAGAATGTTTACATATTACCCCCATCAAAATACCTCATTTTGTGTGTTAAAATGCTACAATAAGTTCTTGTTACAGTTTTAAAGGGATAAAACTAATGGCCGGTCCATTTTTCAGTGACGTCCAGCGATAACTCAGCTTCTCTTATTTTTCGCGGCACGTCAGTACCGGGGAAAGCAACGGAATTTTGCCGACGACACGACGTCCATTTTGAATCTGACATAACAAGATTAGGTGAGGCGCTTTTCTTCGTCTATGCTTTTAATTTTCTAGTGCTGAGTGATGTTATCTAAACTATTTCTAGTTATTCTAAATGATTTTTAGCACGTTTGTTTTTGTGCTTTAAACCTAAAACAGGTTAACAGATTTGGATGTTTGCCACAGACCTGAGATTAGGGGATAAAATACTTTTTATTACGATATTCCCATGGGATCGAAACTTATGCGGGCAACGCAGCAATATTTACATTCTGAGGTTCCATATTTGAATTTTTTGGTGGGTCCGTTTATTACGCTTTTACGCTAGACCTCCGAAATGATTTGAATGGAAATTGAAACACGGATAGACCATGACTTAAAGAAAGTCGCTAGTTTTCATCCGAAAATGCAGACGAAGTCGGGGGCAACAGGTAATCTATAACGAATGATTCCTAATTAATTTGATATCCGACTCCCCAAGGTATGGATTGTTGGTACCTGATAACAGGAACGTAGCTACTTGAAGTTGAACTGGTGACTAGTAACTACATTCACAATTGAGCTATGTTAACCACCCTCTAGATAGACGAACGTAAATGTCACTTCTAATATGACAAATGAGACATATTCAAATATCCACAACATTATAGCAAAGGTATCATCGTACAATAGGTCATCAGACCCTATTTCGTCCGGTCTTGGTGGCCAATGTTAACGGAGACTAGTCTTCGGAGCAATAGATATTATAGTGCACTAGTACGTGCGCAGACACAGCTCATCCTAATAGACACTCCAGCTACCAGCCGAAATAAAGGCAGTATCATTTTCAAAGGTATTGACGGCTTCAAAGAGAATTCTAACAGAACTATCTCAGTTAGGAGTATGCGGAACACTGCAGTGCAGCCTAAATGCAACAGGACCGGACACAGGGAGTTCTATATATTAATACAATGTAAATAGTTTAGAATGCACTACGGCCTAGAATATTTGAGAGATACAGAGTTTTGTATCAGTGAAATAAAAGTATTGAAGGAGTTACATTTTTCACAGTGAAACATTGCTTAGTGCCGAGAGTTGAAAATGGAACAGTGTGTTTTTTTCGACTCGCACTCTGTTGGATTCTCAATGATCGATTCAACACCAAAAGTTGAAAAATCCCGCTGCGATATTTTTACGTCCGTGCAATGTGCTGTTAGGAAACCAAGCTGTACTATCATCAGTGTAAACAAATCAAACATTATTTTTGAAATTAATATAATTATTAATAATTTGCTATGGTTTGGTTCTCAAACATGGTCTTTGACAATTCAGCAGAGGTCCCGCTCGAGGTTTGCCAGAGAGCTATGGAACGGAGTATTCTGGGTATTAAACTTGTGGACCGGTTTAAGAATACAACAATCCGTTCCATTACTAAAATAACTGATGTCACTCTGAAAGCTGCCACGCTTAAATGGAATTGGGCTGGACACATCTGCCGTATGTCAGACGATCAGTGGGCCAAAATTACGACCCAATGGGTCCCGCTTAATTGCAAGAGACATCGCGGCAGGTCCAGCAGAGATGGCGGGATGAGCTGGACTCTTTTAATAAAGACTGGTCCTTGGCGGCTCTGGACAGAGAGACGTAGAAAGAGAGTAGGGAGGCCTTTGCCCAGCAGTGGGACAACAACGACTAAAAAAAAAAAAATTGTATCTACTACCTGCTCTTACGGTTCTAATGCTTAGTCACTGGATTATAAGTACGTTAGGAGCCTTATGGGCTCTCTGTACTTGATCGAGTAAAAAAACACATTAATTGTTGCCGCTTTGATATACAGGGTTATTTGTAAAACACCGGTAACCTCTCAGGACTATGTTACTAACATCATAATCAACAACTTTTGTGCTATGACTTTTAAAAATTCATCATATTTTAGTTCATCAGATTTTCATACAAAAATCGACCGCCCGTAAATAGTTCAAGTTCAAGCGCTCCCGCCACCCTAACTCCGCTCGCCTCGCTAATGTACTATGTGCTTTTTTTGTTTCGCATAGACTTCGTAATATTTAGACCGTTCAATTTAAATATTTTAATTTTTTTATTAATGTCTGGTGAACTAAAATATGACGAATTTTTAAAAGTCATAGAACAAAAGTTGTTGATTATGATGTTAGTAACACAGTCCTGAGAGGTTGCCGGTGTTTTACAAATAACCCTGTATAATTATTCCTAGAAATGCGTTCGATGAGTCTATTTTTATCTCCCCCCTCGCTTATCGTGTGTCAAATGTCACGCGTACTGTTTATTTTGCTATTCCATTTTTAAATTTGCTTGATTGTTCGTATGCAACTTGATGCAACTACTCATTTTATCGCCAGTCTGCACGTTAGCGCCGGCTGAAAACCAGCGGTGGGGCTCTGTCTTGCATAGGGTCGCAGCATTATGCTGAGCTATGACCGTTTTTTATGGATATGACGCAAGTTTTACCCCAGCTTTTTTTTTTTTGGGAGTCCGGTCTTTCCTTGCGTCACGTTTACCGCAAATAAAGTATTTTCTTTCTTTATTTCTTACAATATAAAGTCGACTTTGGCAGACAAATTTACAGTATCTACTCATACCGATGTTATTTACATCAGACTGAGCTTATACTTCAGTTAGTGGACGACTGACATGAAATTTAACAAATTAAACAAATAAATTAAAACATTTTGCTTGTTACAGTTTAAACGAGCATTTTATTTGTAAACACGGCTTCAACGGAAATGTAATCATGCAATTGAATACTGTTAATAAAACATGGCGTCCGCACCTGAAAATTCGTATGTAAATATATAATTATTTAAATAGTCGACAATATTTTAAATACGGAAGTTGTTATATATAAATATAATATAATAATAAGAGAAGCAATTTAAACGAAGTTGGCTCAGAAGATATGGTAATTTTTCGCATTTTTAGGTTCCGTAGCCAAAGGGTGCCCATGAAACACTATTACTAAGTATCCGCTGTCCGTTCGGCTGTTTGGCATCGCAGCAAAATTTCTCACTGCCAATTACAGTTTATGAGATACAGCCTATCTCATAAACTGTAATTGGCAGTGAGAAATTTTAAAATTGAAATTTTCAGTGCGTATTTGTATTGCACTATAACAACAAAATAACAATAAAAATTAAATATAGCTAATAATTAAAGGGGGTAATTGCGAGTCCAACTCGCACTTCGCCGTTTATTAATTGTTTTAATAAAGTAAATCTGCGATTTTTTCGGTTGATTGGTTGACGTAAATAAATAACGTACCTAAAACTGACGATTAATGACGTGCAATTTAAAGTGATTCTTAAATAAAATCTGTATTTTTCAATAATAAACGTCACAAGCGGAACTGAAACGTAACTATCTTTTATTACTTAGTTTGTTCTTTTGGTAATAGGCAGTGTACAGCCAGCATCAAAAGTCGAACACACTACAGTTTATTTTTTTATCTTGAATACATCCTTAGTAGGAACCTGTTTTTTTCTCAATCAAATCAGAAACACAATTAAAATAATAATAACAAAATCTTAGTTATACAAATGTTGGTATGCAATGTAACGAATAATTTTATTAATTTAGATGTTGTGTAAAGGTAGCAGAGTAAAACGACTTTTGTTGCTAAGTGTACCAACCCTTAATTTCACGTTAAATCTCTCGAGACAAAAGAATTCTCCCACTGTCCAACCCTCTAATTCCGACGTCCTAAAAGGATACCTCTCCCTACCTTGGGACTCTCAAATGAACATAACTGTCATATTTGAGTAGCGTTCTTGTCTCACACAGAGAATGGCGTGACGTCATTGTACATATGAGTACAAAGGTTTTGTCTTGCGCCAGTGTGTAGGTAGATGTATGGAGTCAGGGTTGACACATTTTCATATTTTGGAATTTGTGAGTTTGTATGTGGGGGAATTTCCGAAACTACTGATAGAAGAAAGAAAGAAAATACGTTTATTTGCGGCAAACATGACGCACAGAAAGACCGACCGACTGATCCGATACCGAAACTTCTTGCACTAATTGAAAGCTAAAAAACTGGCCAAGTGCGAGTCGGACTCGCGCACCGAGGGTTCCGTAAGAACCTGCAGGTATTCACGGTTTATGCATAAGGTTTATGTTTATGAAATTAATTTATTTTTTTAATTTTTATATTTGAGTTGAATGAATGAAAGGTAAATTGTGGTTTACGATTTATGACGTATTAAAAAAAAAACTACTTACTAGATCTCGTTCAAACCAATTTTCGGTGGAAGTTTACATGGTATTGTACATCATATATTTTTTTTAGTTTTATCATTCCCTTATTTTAGAAGTTACGGGGGGGGACACACATTTTACCACTTTGGAAGTGTCTCTCGCGCAAACTATTCAGTTTAGAAGAAAATGATTTTAGTAACCTCAATATCATTTTTGAAGACCTATCCATAGATACCCCACACGTATGGGTTTGATGAAAAAATTGTTTTTGAGTTTCAGTTGTATGTATGGGGAACCCCAAATGTTATTGTTTTTTTTCTATTTTTGTGTGAAAATCTTAATGCGGTTCACAGAATACATCTACTTACCAAGTTTCAACAGCATAGCTCTTCTAATTTCGGAAAAAAATGGCTGTGACACACTCGGACAGACAGACAGACAGACAGACATGACGAATCTATAAGGGTTCCATTTTTTGCCATTTGGCAACGGAACCCTAAAAACTGTCGAATGTCATAGGATATATTGTATGGTAGGTTAAAGTTGACCTATACGCGAACGAAAACCCGGGCAGAAGCTAGTGAGTTTATAAAATAAGTATCTATATAAAATCGATTGAAATCTTAAAGAATATAATACATACAAGGCTTTTTTCTGTGGTTTACCGCTCTGGGCGGAGCGGGAGGGCGCGTCAGACTTTTACTGACTAAAACCCACCCGTGTTCTTTCCATATGCCAGGGCCGCGATGTCTCTTTAGAACAAATCTCGCGACTCTGGCAGATAGCTACAAAGTTTGTAATTATGAATTTATAATTAGAAATAGCATCGAAAATGGTAAACTTCCAATTTCCAACTTAAATTATGTTAATAATAATATATTAACTTACCTACCAATGAATAAAAATGGAACGGAAGAAATAAATATATCATTACAAACAAATCTATGAGTATAAAAGCGAAAGTTCAGACATTCATACATTCAATTACTGATTAATCACAAAATCTCAAAAACTACTGACCTACTAAGTTGAAGTTTGGCACAGAGGTAAATTTTGAGTAGGAGACATCAGCTAAGAAAGGATTTTAGGAAACTTTTATGCAAACTGTAATGCATAAGCAAACTATCGTGCAGGGACACAAGCATCCTCTCGGTAGTAGGACACAGCTTGCTCTAGGATGCTCTTTTAGAAAATTGTAAATATATCAATACTAACATAACGACGTTTGCTGAAATTAAAATATCATACATTCATAAATTGAAAACGCGAAACCGTATACTTGTGATAAATGTCGCCATTAATGCGGTACGCTCTAGTTTATTTCATTCTACAAAATAATGGTCAATTCGTTTGATGAGAAGTAACGGTAATCATTTACAAGACAGGTCATTATTTTGTAATCTTTCAACTCCCTAATAATGTGACTTATCATAATCTTTTACATCTTGCTGCACGCCCATTTATCAAATTACCTTCATTATTCGCCTTCTGTAGGACATTTCCTTCAATTTTCAGGAACTATAACACAATAACGAGTGGAAAATATTAGCGGCTATGTGGGATTAGGTAATGGATGAGTGACCATCTTTACACCTCTCCGTGCTTCGGAAAGTATGTTAAGCCGTTGGTCCCGGCTGTCATCTGTGGATGTTTTACAGTAGTAACGAGTCGTCAGAAGCTCGAAAGTCTGACCATGGTGTATATAAGAGAAAAAGAAGTCAGATAGAAGAAGAAAGAAAATTGCTTTTATTGGCACTATATCATTTTAAAGTAAAACCTTAAAACCTAAAAAATAAATAAAGCAAAAAGAATGATAATAATGCCAAAAGGGCCTCAGCTCAGCATTATGTCAGATGACATCACAAGGTGTGCCACCCGACGCTGATTTTCAGCTGCAACCCACGAGTGCCATACGCTAGAATAATAAATACATAGGGAAGTATGTGTCCGTAATAATAAATTTAAAAAGTACAAAAAATATAATATTGTGGCATTCATGAGTGTGAATGTGTGTTGTCTTGAGATTAATGAACATTAAAAAACGAATATCTGCATATAACTATTAAAATAAGAAATTTATAAATATAAAGTACCTAGAAGTATATACGTAAAGTACGCTATAAGGCAAAAAACTGACTGCGGTGTTCTTTTTAACTAGGGAACGGATATACATGCGGTTTTCTTTTTAATTACTTAGTTTATAGACAATTAACGTATAAAATTAAAGCTGATTGAATATAAAATTTAAATAGTTTTTATTTTTAATAATAATAATTAATAGATAATAAATGAATGAAATAATAATAAAATCGATAAAAATGCCAAAATTGATAAAATTGTTCATAAATTGTAAGTTATTTTAAATAGCAGATATGTCGGCTCTGACATTTTCAAAATCTTTTTGGTGGTTTATTAAAAAATCTTTTAATTTGAGTTTGAAAGTCGAGCAAGTTTTACTAAACTTTATGGGAGGAGGGATATTGTTTCAGCATTTAGTAGCTGCGTAGCGAAAACTGCCTCTAAAAGCCGCCGACTTCTGCTGAGGGACGGAGAGCTGTTGAGAGCATTTTCTTCCTTCACCGATTTTGTTTCTTCTTGTCCACGATAGTCTATCATATAAGTAAGAAGGGGCGTGAGACTTAATAACACCAATGAGTAGGCTCGCCAAGTGGAGCTTTCGCCTGGCTTTAATTTTTAAAATGTTGTACTCATTGTACTCATTTCATTGCCTATCTAGGCAGTCGCTACATGTAAAATACTGGTATTACGCTGTATCCGGTTAAACTGGATGCCGTACCCAAAAATAATGGGGAAAAGGGTAGGCAGATGATGATTAGGTAATTTAATTTTTGCTAACTTTGTATTTTTTTTTATATATATGGGTCTAATCAAAATAAGAAGCTATTTAAGATAACAATTTAAATTTTGTGTTAAAACTTTTACATTTCAGAGTTTTATGTTTTGTAGAAAATTCCTGAATCATCCAATTTACTAATAATAGAAAAGTTTTATAGAGAACATTTTACAATATTTACTGGCTAATTCAAAACTATTTTTGTAGCAACTGACTTCATAAAAATGAAGAGCTTCTGAATTCCTCTGTAAACATTTTTTTTTTCTGTAAGTAACTTGAACCCAATTGTTTTATAACTCCTAAATGCCAACCCTATAACCACAAAAGTACAATCACCAACAAACACGTTAAACACACTCATATTATTTGAACGGAGAAATTCCCCAGAACTTTTCAACTCAACATGTAAATTCGACAATGACTTATAATGAATATCACGTTAAATGTCCAATTTCAGCCTGACGATCACATTTGTTCGGTTTAAATTATTTGAACTCATTATACGCTTCATGCACGCTACGTCATGAATTTTAACTGCAGTGTGAGCAGAAATTGACTGTCATGTTGGTCTAGTAAGGTTGGTCTTGGGTTCGATTCACAAAGCACGTTATTGTAATTAAAACAATTTTTTTGAAACATTATTTTGTTACTTGTTTTTTGTGTCCAAATTAACATTTTTATAAAACTGTCTTTATTCTTTCAAAGTTGATTGGTGTGCTTAAAAGGTCTTACACACGAGCAGCATGTTGCCAACGGCAGGTAACTGCAGCCGTCGACACGCGATGATGACACTGATCTTTGATGATGCCATGTCCCCGGCAGCCACCGACACGTATCGGCGGCAGCAGTTACCTTTGCCGTTGGCAACATGCCGCTCGTCTGTAAGAGCTCTAAGGATTTTATTGGGTTTTGCCACCGGGATTGTTTTAATAATAGCGTAGACCTATTTATTTGTGCCTGTTAATTAGCACGCTTGTCTCTATTAAGTAGATAGGACTAAAACATAATTGACGATGAATGTGGGTGTAGGTACCACTCTATACATACTATATCTGCTCAGCTCTTCGGAGAATATTGGCTTTGTTTATGTTCGTAATACAGGAATCAATTGTTAGCATTTCTATTGAATCATAACACAGCCAAAATATTTCGACAAACAAATAGGTGCTCAAATCGCGTAAGTGGCAGAATATTAATTATGTATACTGATTTCAGTTCAGCGGATTAAACATTCCCAATAATAACAATAATTTATTTACTATAATAATACTCAATGGTATAAATACTAATTATTTGAAAGTATTTCAATGTTATTATTAGAGTATTTCTGTGTTATTTTTTACCGATTAATTGAAAATAAATATGTTCAGAACACTTTATGGTACGAAGGAAAAATCGGTTATAAATAATCGCCTGGCCTCATTTTGACCCTCATAAATTGCTATGAGAACCTACACCTGACGCATTCTACGAGTAAAAGGCAGTTCATCATTGTGTTTTTCTAGTTTATTAGCAACCCGGTATAAAAATAAACCAGTCATGCCTTTGCAAGAGCGTCACCTTTTACATTCAGAAATGGGGATTCAGTTTTCGACGACGCAATTGTCAATTGTTTTCGAGTGTTCGGGGATTCTAGAATGTTACTGAATTTTGCATTTCGATTTAAAACGGACAGATTTCTTAATTATCATAACTACTATAGTCTTTTCGCCATAAGATGAGTTCCCTGACAGTTCTTGTCTGACAATTGTAGTGACGTGACCTAACGAAATATAATCGATTTTTTTATAATATCGATTCAGTTGGCAAAGAAAATGGAATCGGATTATCGATATTAGATTTTCAAAATATTTTTTTAATAAACTGGTTATCCTACTTCCTACTAATATTATAAATGTGAAAGTTAGTATGTGTGTGTGTGTGTGGATGTTTCTTACTCTTTCATGCATAAAGTACTGTACGGATTTTGATGAAACTTTACAGTAATATAGCTTATACATCAGAATAAGACATAGGGACATAATAACATCACGGGAGCAGAGCAAAAACCTGACATAACGCACTCGTACTGACGCGACGCGATCGCGATTACAAAATGGCCGCTCCGATTCATCTATTTTTTTGTCGATTAGTTTATTGAGTAGTGGCAATCTCTATTGGCCGACGTTCCATTCAACGCATTAGACCTTTTTTAAATTTATACTTTTTTATTTTATTTACTTAATTTACTAACAGTTAATTATAACTACAATAATTAACTTAGTAATTTACGAAAGGCAATATGTTTTTATCATTTATTTTTTTATTTTTTTGCCAGTTTATTTTTTATTCGTCTAAAGTAGTATGCGTGCCACGGAAAAAAATTAACTGTCAGGGAACTCATCTTATGGCGAAAAGACTATAATATGGCTGTACAAGGATCTTTGTGCGTGTAGCTTGAAAAAAGAATCCATGCCACAATCTTGGTTTTTAATGGGGAACATTGGACAGAGCTAGTTGTAGATGGAGTGTCTATAGCTAGGTCCCTTCGGCCTATCGGAAAAATTGACGAGCTATCAATGTTTTTTTTTCCTAATAATGACATTGTCAATATTTCGAAAATTCATAATTTAATTATTACGCTACTGATAACTTAAAAATAGTGCTATTCTCTATGGATACAATCTCAAGCGTAGTCCTGCAGAAAGAAACAGCAGTGTGGTATAAATCTAAGCTGCGAGTAGCCACACTAGCGCTCAAGTCTGCGACGGCCGTGAGTAAGAACTACTCAACTCAAATACTATAAACACATAAGACTCTAAGTTGACTTTGCCCGCCCCGACCCTTGCTCTAGCCAGCCCGCGCCGCTGAGCTGGGTTAAATTCGTCCTTTAATAATACTCATTCCGATCCCGGCCCTAGCTGCCTTCTACCAGCGATGCCTTTAACCAGGGTTCATACCCCACACGAGGAAGTCCATTGCGGACTCCCGGTCACCGTAGTTGCGGGCTTGTGGGTGGCGAGCAAGGAGTAGCTCGCCGCGGGTGAATTTTGAAGATTTCGCACCCAGAAAAAAAAATACCCCACAGGTGCCTTTAGCAAGTAGTCGCTCTAGTTATAAGTTTTTAAGTCCTGGCTGATGGAGACCTCCGAGATGCCATTCCCAACAAAAAAAAAACCAGTCGTGTTTGATCAATAATTCGTCTATGAAAGCGGAGAGGTTACAGCCTAGAGTTCGTCGACGATCATAACTTCGTTAGTGAATACCGTTTGTATCAGCGCGACACGTTCCCTCGGTCTCAAGGCTGTCTCGATGACGAGCTCGTTGTAGAGTACAGCCAAGATATTTTCTCTTACTGAATAGTATAGCAACAATGGATATCTTGAACACATATTTAACGTGTGATCCTATATTTTAATGTAATAGTCCAAAGTTCTTATTTGATAACAAGAATTGCAAGCATTTTTATAAATTCAGTTTTGATAATAATAATAATTTTATACTAAAAAAAATTTGAATTTCCCACTTAACTATTACCCACATGTATTAAGACGCATACGACTGTTTATGAATGTAAGTGTGTATTTAAGCCGCAAAAACGGCTGAACGGATTTGAATGAAATTTGCCACGACGATAGTTTAAAATCTTAATTAACACATTCGATATTTTTGATCTCGTTAATACGTTACCGTTGGATAATTTAGCTCGTAGATAATAATTAACAGCAAAAACTAGCAAATTCACTCATTTATGTTTATAGCGTGATATTTCGTCTTCCTAGAGAATGGGCAGCAGCGTTCTCTATGCATTTTACCACCATACTGCGATCGCCAACCCGCCTGCCAAGCATGGCGATTATGGCAAAGCCCCCCAAATTGGGGGAGGCCTAAGTCCAGCAGTGGACGTCTTACGGCTGAAATGATGATGATGATGATTGAATCTCGAGGAAAAAGCCGAAATTTTCTAAAAAAATCCAGGAAGTAAAGCAAGTTAGCAAAAAATCTTAATTTAAATGACATTTCTTTCAATCTAATAGTAGTAATTGTAGCGGATGATTTCTTCACATGTTCACTTCACAGTTACTCTTAAACGTATGAGCATATGTAGTTTATAAAGTGAAAGATCTACGCATATCCAAAACGAAATCACATTAGTCCTTATAGTATTCTTTACTAGCTTTTGCCAGCGGCTTCGCCCGCGTGGAGGTCGGAATTTATCCCGCGGGAACATACTACCGGGATAAAAAGTACCCTATGTGTTATTCCAGGTTATAAAATATCTATGTGCCAAATTTCATCTAAATCGGGTCAGTAGTTTTTGCGTGAAAGAGGAACAAACATCCACACATCCATACATCCAGACATCCATACATACAAACTTTCGCGTTTATAATATTAGTAGGATAATTTCAACACATAGTAAAATAAGATAAAACCAGCATTCTGCTGAACTCAGACGAGAATCCCCAACAGATAATGATCATGGGTATTAAATTCAAAAGAACTTCTCTCAATAACCTCTAATGTCAAATTCCTAATGAAATAAAATACAAGCTTAGATCACTCTTTGATTGTAGAAAAATTACCGAACCAATTTCTTTTCAGCGTACGAATCTATCAGTAATGTTCTAAACCACGTAAAAGACCCATTTGGCTTATATCACAGTCAAACCTCTTACAAAGATATCTTCAGTTAAACGAAATTCAAAAGAAACTCAGCTTTTCACTACCCAAATCGAATCCTCACAAAACGCGGCAACTTTGCAAGCTGACAGAACAAAGAGACAAACTTGCGGTATACTAAAAGCTCTCTCTTTGATTGCAGGAGCGCAGTATAGACATGGTAGTGGTATCGGTATGACAGTACGTTGGTATGTTTGTGGGACACGGTACCGCCACTTGGCAGCCGAGAGCCCTACAGTTGATGCATTTCGGTACTTCTAGTTTCCGTGCTAGTTTTTATGTTGGTGTTTTTTTCTTTACGCTGTTGTGTTTGCGGATGGGTTCTTCTGTTCAGCTAGGTTAGTGTTCTATTTTAAAAAAAATTATGGTTTTATTGGACATACACACAATTTTTTCGGTCCTTGTCAGCCTTCTTTAAATGCATTGAGGGAGAGAGAGTGAGAATAAATATACAAGATCACCAATTTAGTTGGACGACGTTTTTTAAATAGAAATTGGAGGCTGCAATTTATCATCTGAAATTGTCGTGAAATTCTCTACTTACTACGACGTAAGCTTTGTAGTTCCTTGTGAGCTGAGTTCACTAAAGCAGGTATCAAACTGCCCATTAAAACAACACCCTTACTTTTAAATTCCTTAACAAAGATGTGGCTCACGAACTGTTCGTAACAAACTACTTTCGGTTTTATCGCTATAACTTTTTTTATGATTTTTCTATACTTTTATGGAGATTTTCTCTGAAATAAATAAATTGAATTGAATTATCTTTAGCACATCCTACCACTTTAACTGAGAACAGGAACTAAATAAATGGGAAAGGGATTTTTTGTTCTGAAAAGAATAATAACATATAAGAGGTTTTACATAAAAATACACCCAGTAGACTGGTTCGTAACCGCTACAGTTGTAAAGGACTCGTAACTTCGGAAAAATATAAAACAGTAAAAGAAAAATGTGTAATGAAACGTGGAATGAAATATGTAGCTGTAATGTCTGCCTTTTCTTTAGAGGCCTTTATAGGCCGCTCAGATCTTATGGCCGAGCGACCCAGCAAGTTCCTTTTTCAAAAGACGCCCGTGTTCGAAACCTTTTTTACTTACTGCCAGTAGCATCACCGGGTTGCTGAAATATAACAAAGCAGTGTAGACCAATAAAATTGTATTGTGCTTCAACGAATGCCTAGGTGCTGGTCCCTGATACAAGGCAAATAGCTCACTGGAAGCACTTCCAACAGCAAATTTGGTTACGTAATTCGGGCGCCGACACACGTGAACGCGTGTACCCAATTTTGCGCACAATGACACTCGGTAACCTGATTCTGGAATGCAGGTTACATGGCAGATACACAAGAATAGTATATTGTTCTATTGTGCGAGTTATCGAACACAACTCCTTAATTAGACCCGTCCCTAACAATAATTGACCGGCCAACTTGAAATACGATATTACCTACTATGCTACAGATGGTATGTTACTAAACATTTGCAACCCGCCTCCAACGATAAACATCAACCCCTTTAAATTAACAGTCACATGTAAATATTTCACAAAGTGGGAGTTGAGAACAAAGCGTATAAACCCGACGTAGAAATCCGAATCTCACCTCTTTTGTTACCACTATTTTGTATAGGGGAATGTTCGTCGTTCCTTTGTTACGAAGTTTCCACTGCACAGAATCCACAATACAACTCAATGTTACGATAAAAAGTTTGTGCGCGATAGTACCGCGCCGTTTATCCGAGTGATTGGAAATTAATTCATTGGCGAAAAATGTGACGCACTTTTCCGAGCGAATGTTAATTTTCAATTAATTGAGTATGTCGTTTCACACGTTTGTTCCTTTACGCTGAATTAATTAATTGGTACGAATTTAATGGAATTCGGATGTACACCAAATAATTGGATGAGATGAGCCAAGCTTTGATTTTTTCGGGTGTAAATTTGACACCCAAAAAATTATACCGTGTTGATCCAGAGAAGACATCCTGTCTTCTCACTGGCTTTCCATCCGTGTGTATCGTTAAAGACTACCTGGGTTTTGGTAAGCGAAGATGGCCAAAACCAATAACAACACAATACGATTACGAATTTGTTAACAAAGCAATAATGGTTTTTAGATCTGACTACAGAGTCAGATCCAAAATCATGTAAGTTTTGGGATCGAGTTATCAAAAGAAAAAGATGGAGGTTAGAAAAAAAGCAGTTTTATCATGAGGGAATTCATATACTGCTCCTCCACACTAATATTATAAATGCAAAAGTAACTCTGTCTATCTGTCTGTCTGTCTGTCTGTCTCGCTTTCCTGCTAAAACTACTGAACCAATTTAAATGAAATTTGGCACACAGATGGTTTAGAGCCTGAGAAAGGACATAGGCATACACTTTTTATCCCGGTAGTACGTTCCCGCGGGATATTTTCCGACCTCCACGCGGGCGAAGCCGCTGGCAAAAGCTAGTATAATATAATAAAGAGGTAACATTTGTTGGTCAGTCCGATCCAGCCCGTCCCTTGCTGCGCTCTACCAGCGATACCCTAAGTCGAAGTCCATACTCTAGAGCAGCCTTTCCCAAAGTGGGCGATAACGCCCCCCTTGTGGGCGCTGCAGGCTTAAAGGGGGTTGGTAAGAGACCCAGAAAAGACTGTGTGGGATGTGTAGACTCTACACAGAGCCCCCATTTTTCTTCTGGGTCTCTTACCACCCCCCTTTAGGCCAGCAGCACCCACAAATATCTTAGGACAACCAACACACCGTTATCTGATCCCAAACTAGGCAGAGCCTGTACTATGGCAACCAGACAACTGATAAACATACTTATATAATTCTAAATACATACATATTATAGATAAATTACACCCAGACACAGAACAAATGATCGTGCTCATCACACAAAGATTTGTCCTGGGTGGGAATCGAACCCACGGCCTCAGTCTTAGCAGTCAGGGTCACTAACCACTAAACTAACAGGCCAGACAAGGGGGCGTTATCGACCACTTTGGGAAAGGCTGCTCTAGAGTCTAGAGGGAGTGCCCTTAGCGAGTAGACGCTCTAATTTAAGTTCTTAAGCCCTGGCTCGATGCCTTAATTTATTAACGTAGCCACAGGCAAGTCCGTTTAAGCAGCCGACCGAGTTGGTCGATAGACCAGCAAGATGTCACGCCCAAAAAGACAAACTGTTGGTTTGTAACTTTGTATGTAGGGGTGATGTACATAACTAAACTTTTAAAATTATTAACCTTTTATTTTTGACATGATATAATTTATTTCTATTTTTGACACGATATAATTGATTTCTATTTTTGACATGATATAATTGATTTCTTTTTTTTGACATGATATAATTTATTTCTATTTTTGACAGTGTATAATTTATTTCTATTTTTGACATTATAACATTTTTTTTCTTTTGACATTTGTGTCGGTGTAAATTTTCCTAAATTTTATTGTTTTATTTTTTCTTTTATTCTTTATTTGACGACAGTGGTTCTCATCTATATATATAAAAATGAATCCCTATTTCCCTTGGTCACGCCATCACGCGTGAACGGCTGGACCGATTTCACTTTTGTTTTTGTTGTTGTGTTTGTAATTGTCAGGAGAAGGTTCTTATGAAAGAAAAAAATTAAAAAAATGCGCGGAAAATTAGAAAATTTAAGAACACTTATTTAAGAATACTTTACAACCATATAATAGGGCAATTTAAACTTTTTTAATGTAACATTATGACATTTGACATAGAATTGACAGAATTCGTGCTCAAATATCATCAAAGAGACAGAACAACGTCTGTCGGGTCAGCTAGTTCATTATAAAAATTCATTTGTTTCATTCTTTTTTTTTTGAGTTATGTATGCATGTTGTTTTAGTTTATACTGTAATAATTTCGACACAATGTAAATGTTGTTCATGAAATAAATAAATAAAATCTCTGGAACTACCAGTCGAATTTAAAAAATATATTTTGGCCTTTTGTATAAGCTTAATTCATGAGAAAGGTTAAAGGCTACTTGACGTCAAGCTACGACTAATCAGTCGTAAAGTAATAACAGCCGCACAGTTCTATCGATCAAGTTACTGTAGGCTAGCCACGGTTGGTCTGTGGGTGGGTGGATGGGTACTCGCCTCCAAAGGGAACCGGGCATAAAGAAAAATAGGTAAAAACGATGTTGGTGCCATGGATTATTCGGTTTAATGGTCTGTCCTCGTATCACACCTTAAATGCTACAACACAATTCTGATACAAGCTGTATAATCCTACTAATATTATAAACGCGAAAGTTTGTATGTATGGATGTCTGAATGTATGGATGTGTGGATGTTTGTTCCTCTTTAACGCAAAAACTACTGACCCGATTTAGATGAAATTTGGCACATAGATAGTTTATAACCTGGAATAACACATAGGATACTTTTTATCCTGGTAGTATGTTCCCGCGGGATAATTTCCGACCTCCACGCGGGCGAAGCCGCTGGCAAAAGCTAGTAATATATAAAGTAATAGCTTTATTTATTCCCTACACTTTATATTTCTAAACATTATTGGATGTGTTAGTATTTTTCTTAATCTGCTATGTTAGTATAACTTATGTATGTTTTGTTGTAAGGACCGCTCTGGCGATGAAAGCGTCTTCCATTTCTTTCCATTTTGCTCTGTTTGTTGCCAGTCTGTTCCAAGTAATTCCAGCCGTGGCAACTATGTCATCACACCATCTTTTGAACGGCCTTCCTTTTCGTATTTTCTTGAACATTTACTACCAATTCGTGAGATCGTGCTGTATACGTATAGAAAAAAATAAATAGCTAAGGAACTCCAAAAGAATAAAGAAGCAATCACCAAAAGCAAATGATATTCCCAACATCCCAGTTCCAACTCTCGTGTATTGAGACAGAACACGATGTTTGCCGACAAACAGATCGCGTCAGTCGAGCACAATAGAACCTTTGCGTTGTGTCTGAAGGACTACCTACCTACCTACAGTAGCTACCTCTGTCAATACAACCCAGTGTTAGAATTTCTGTTGTCTACCAAATCAGTTGAAATTTTGCTATTTGTCCAGCTTTTTCTCTTGTCTTAGGAATTAGGTCGACTAGTAGAAAATGCTTTGTGACATTTACTCCGCCTTAGTACCGAGACCGTTTATAAAATTTTAATTAATTAATTATTGGAATAGCTTTGACTTCTCCTAAGAAAATATTTGTGTTTTTTTTCATTCGTTTGACAAACCAATCATCGTTCAGGGAAGGAAGTGGAGCAAGATTGTCGATGGTGCGACTTTATCTATATATGTAAGCGCGTGTATCTATCTTTTGCTACAATTGGAAATAATTGATCGCGCTTATGATTTAAATTTCCTCCAAATGACAATCGGAAAAATACAAATTATACAGATAGCTGTACAAACTTTGGAGATTGGAAAATCCCCCGAATTAATATTAATTCCCTAATTGCAATTAACGCCAAAGACGCGAATCTTATGTTTCTGAAGAGGAGTTCATATAATGGTATAATGACGTCATCTTAAACAGTTGAAAGTACTTCCTCTCAAAGTGTGATTGAATTACGCACTCAACCAAAATTAATTTGAAAATATTTTCTACCTGTTCTATGTGTATATGTTTTAAAAGCTACTAAGGGACTTAAATTAATAAAGTATAACAAAATATCACGCATGGAATCCCTACATTTCGCTAGTTATGGTAAAGTCCCATGTCCAATAGAGTGCGAGCCTATTGCCATTAACCGAGCACAAATTCTGGCTGCTACTGAAAAATTCCAGTTGGAAAAACCCTATAACACTTAACCCAACCTGGGAATCGAACACAAGACCTCAAATTCAGTTACTGCCACTAGTGTTGCAAAGGACTCGAATCCTCGAGTCGTAATATTAAAGACTCGACTCAATTGTGTAAGACTCAGTGTGCTCAAAAGACTCGGAGTCTAGAGTCAAGCCAAGCCCGAGTCATTTAACAGCTACTCGAGTCTAAAGAAGGACTCGAGTCTTAAAATGAATTCGAGTCTATGAATAACTCGTCAGATTGTTTGTACGCATAATTACATTATAACCACTCATTTGACCTTATCACCTTTTATTCGAGTCTCTTCGAATGATGAGCTACAAGTCTCATCTTCATGCTCCGAGTTTTTCTTTAAGACTCGAGTTCATTTTAAGACTGGGGTCCCTTTTAAGACTCGAGTCCTCTTTAGATTCGAGTCCTTTTTAAGACTCGGGTCCTTTTTAAGACTCGAGTGCTTGACTCTAGACTTCGAGCTTTTTGAGCACACTGAGTCTTGCATAATTCAGTCGAGTCTTTAAAATTACGACACGAAGACTCGAGTCCTTTGCAACACTAACTGCTACTCGCTTGCGACCTCTAGACTAACAGTAAGGCACTTAAAACACTAAAATCCAAAAAAAACCTACAATATCTTAGAAGTCTGCCCAATACTGGTTCTGAATGATAATCATCATCATCATCATTTCCCCATTTCTTCCCGTGGGTGTCGTAAAAGGCGACAAAGGGACTTACTAGAGAATGGGCAGCAGCGTTCTCTATGCATTTTACCACCATACTGCGATCGCCAACCCGCTTGCCAAGCGTGGCGATTATGGCAAAGCCCCCCAAATTGGGGGAGCCCTAAGTCCAGCAGTGGACGTCTTACGGCTGAAATGATGAATGATGAAGAGTGAGGGCATTGGCACAAGACAAGAGTGGCTTATGCTCAGCAGTGGGTGAAGTCAGGCTGTGGATTGGTGGATGTAAATTCTTCTTTGTGTGTCGATGGCATATCATCATTCCTGGCATTTATTGTTTGAAAACAAGTAAAATGTTTAAATTGTTTGTTTCGCCCAGTTCTCAGCAACCATTCAGTGACGCAGGCATTAAATCCTCACGAGTACAAGTGCCAGGGCATGTGGCACAAGATGAAAGGTGGGTCGGAGAGACGCCGTATATACACTGAAGATCGAAACCATCCGAGAAAGTCCAATTGCGGAGATTGTCTTTACTGCAGCCGAGCAGCGGAGTCTGTTTAAAGTTTTTCAAGTTGGCTACGGCAACGAACTTCTAGGTGAAAGGCTCTTTGATGGCTCGATGAAAGAATCAGAAGATACTTATTTGAGAGTCGTGTATAAATGGACATACAACCCAAAATATGTTGACATAAACCAAAAATTGAGCTCATCATCATCTGCCTAGCCTTTTCCCAACTATAATGGGGTTTGCCTTCCAGTCTTACTGGATTCAGCTTTGTACCTGTATTTTATATTGAGTGAATGCTTACTGATCTCCATAACCCAGTAAGTTGGTAACACAACTCCCCTTGGTGAGACTGGTTGCCAGACAGCCGGGACCATTGGCTTAACGTGCTTTCTGAAGCACGGCCCCTCTGTGGCTTTTGGTATGTAAAGATGGTAACCCATCTTCGGACCAAACCAGGCCAGTGTAGCTTACCTTGATCAATCGACCCGTGCAACTGTAATTACTTAGTACTCAATGTATATTTACGAAATATATTATGTGTATTAAAACAATTGTTCATGACTGCAAATGATGTTAATCCTAAGAACAGACGAGATCCTCATAAACTAGTATTACATGATTTACCTAGATTAGCTAAATATAATAAGAACTACCTAGCCATGTGTGCGCGCATTTATAACAAACTGCCACAACATTTCAAAACATTAAATACAGGATCATTTAAAATTAAGTTTTATAAATGGTTACTTGCATGCAGTTTTTATAGTTCAAAAGAATTTTTAGATAAAAAATGTTGATGGTTGTTGCCTTCTTCACCTAACTTTATAATTTTGCATGCTATGTTATATCCTAGCTGAACATGATTGTACCATATTTTGTATTTAACACCATTATATACCATGTTTTAAGCAAATAAATATATTAAGATTATGATTAGCCACAAGCCCCAAATTCGAGCTTATAAACATAAACCCAGCCAACTGATCTAAGCGCCCTATCACACATCCTTTAAAATTTTCGCCCGCGTAGCTTACGCAGGATAAGCAAAACACTCGATATCTATTTTTACGGCCGCAGCCTCTATTCATCTTATCTTGGCGGTTATATAGGCGGGGAGCGGTAATGGTGTTTACCCACAGAGGGCTGCCCCCATCCGACCAAGGATTACCTACGTTCTTTTTTTATTTATTTATTTGTAAAGTAGCTTCATTATCGGACCTCTGTTTATTCTCGTGCGCGTCGCTGCGACATTTTTGTCTGATACCGCCTTTATAAAACGACTTGCCAGCTTCCTCTTTTTATTTTTATTCGGTTTCTTTGTGATCGTATTCAATTACAATGGGTTTTTAAAGGGAGTGCGTTCTGTTGACCTATTTCGAGTTACGATCGTCGGGGAGGGCAATCAAAGTGAATTATATTGGGGCTATTGTTGGTTTATTTTATTACTTTTGAAATTAACTACCTACGAGCAGATTTAACTTTTCATCTCTTTGTAAGAAGAATCTTTTTGAAGCTACAAGTTTTGTTTTTTATATTTATGTATGAATCTTTTTTTTTGTAATGTTTTGTTTATTTCAATTACCTACTTAACAAATTTAGAAGGTTAGGTTCAATAATTAGTTGCCATTAATTTCTTCTGAAGTGATATATGAAGAGAGAAACAAATATGGGTCTAATTGAACAGCAAAATCCAATAACAATTAACATTTCTTTCGGCGACCCAATGTACGATCAACTGCATGTAGTAGTAAGACTTTCACTATGATAACCATGTTACTGTTATGAGAAAAAGACGTTATCCAACTTTTTTTTTACATGACTGTACTAAACACCGTGACATTTTAGTCGTGTTACAAACGTTGTCCACTCAATGTCATCATCACCATCATCATTTCAGCCGAAAGATGTCCACTGCTGGACAAGGCTTAGGCCTCCCCCAAGCTCCAACAATTCGACCGGTTTTGTGCTTCCTGCATCCAGCGGATTCTTGCGGCCTTCACAAGGTCATCGGTCCACCTTGTTGGAGGCCTTCCAACTCTACGTCTTCTGGTACGCGGTGTAATTGCCACTCAATGTATCTGACATAATATATCTCTAGGCGTAATTATTGTTACCATTAATTAAGATACTAGATACTAAGAAAAATAAATAATACATTAGAATTATGAAACATCATGTTAATAATGTTTACGTATCATACGGTAGAGAACATACCTACCCAGCGCACGAGTCGACTAGATCATTCCATCTCCATTTTCTATGAGACGAAATATCAATTTAAAACTACATCCTGCATCATCATGATGAATAATATTTTTATTTTTTAGTTATTTTAATGTTCATTTTATTCTTATGGATGTGTAGTAGTCATTGGATACATGACGTGGGTTTCAGTTGTAAGACGATTAAAATGATCGGCGGCGGCGACCTCTCGCGTCCGGCCCTGGTGCGAGCCGTGGTACGGAGCGAGAGAGCATGGGAAGCAGTCACCTCCTTCTGCGAAGCAGTAATGCTCGCGAAGGAGGAAGCGGGGCGCGTGAGGGAGTGGCAGTCTCTGCGCCCTCACGTCCCTAGCCACCGCAGGAGGAGACGTCCCGGGCGTCGGGAGTCGATTGCGGACTCCCGGCCACCGTAGGCACGAGCTTGCGGGCGGTGAGCAATGGGTACCTCGCCGCCCGATAAGGACAAGGCTCGGGTCGACGGTGCGTAGTGTTCCACGCGCGCCTCAAAGAGATGTCAGCAGCACTGAAGGGGTCTGCTAGGACCGATGCCTGCCGGGGTCGCATGATTGTTCGAAAGAGATACCGTGACCCTGGCACATGGGCAACTGAAGGAACATGGGTGGGTTTTAGTCAGTAAAAGTCTGACACGCCCTCCCGCTCCGCCCAGAGCGGGAGAAGTCATTTGATGATTTCCCATCCAGAAAAAAAAAGACGATTAAAATGTCGAGGTGTATATAGCTCTGTACTTCTATTTGGTGGTTAAATTTTCTTTGGGAATAATAATTACTCCATTCACATTCAATGTACTTAATATTAGTTTTTTCTGAGTCATGTGTACTAAGTTTATACACCAAACGCTTTGACACTTGAATTCCGAATAGCCAGATATAACATAACGCTTTGTTTCCCCGAGGCGTTGGGTAGATGTGAACGAATAGTACACTACATTTCGCCCGTTGTATTCGTGATATCTACAGATTAAATAAAATAGTCGAAAACTGTTTAGTCTATCCATCTGACTATTCCAAAATCAAATCTTTGATGCCCATTCATACATTTTACACACAATTTTATACCCGTCTATACTCCATTTGAAATAAGATTAGACATTTGAACAGACCTTTTTTACAGTCCGTTCAACCGATTTTGACTTCCATACCGTAGGCATAAGGATGACAGTAAAACTAAAAAAAATGGTTACAATAACAACTGTTTACTGCAGCTGCCATTTTTCTTGCCACAAACACAATAGAAGTCAAAATCGGTTGAACGGACTGTGAAAAAGGTTTATTTAAATGTCTAATCTTATCAGGCGCGGTCGCAGCCTAACATTTTGGGGGGGTCACCATAAGTACTGAAGAATATTTTTAGGAAGGTAAATCCTCTTTGGTCTAGTAGTCGCAAGCGCTGCTGATCAGAATGATGTCCTGGGTTATAATCTTTTTGCAAATTTCCATCGGAGTCTCCGTGGCTCAAGTGAGAACAATTTTAAGATAGTAAGACAGGCAAATCGTTCAGGGTTTCGACAGCATGATTGCCTTTGGGGGGACCCCTAGAACCCCCCCTCTCGGACCGCGCCTGAATCTTATTGCAAATGGAGTATATATTACGTTGATTTCAAAATGAGTATAAGAAGAAGTCGTACAAATGTTTGAAGTCGTAACGAAAATTATGCTTAATGTGTGAAGTTTTAAAATTATTTATCTAAAAACACAGGTATTTGTTTGCATGTTTCAAAACGAAATTGCGAATGCAGGATATGTTATGGCTGATTTAGTTGCAGACAATATGTTGTAGGAATTTGGTGTTATATGACCCTGCTTTATTAATTTTATAGATTTTTAGAAACGGTCCCTATAATTCTTAGAATAGGTTCTAGATAAAGTTTACTGGAGTTATTAAAGAATCCTCTTACAATAATTATCTACGTGTTTCGTCAGTGAAGATCAACAAAATGGTATTAAATTTTAATTGCTTAACCCTGTCGTGTTTAATTTTATTGTTTCGAGATCATAGTAAAATTATATTTACTGTATTATATCGATGCTGAACAGATCCAAACTAATTAATAAAGCTGCGAACCGAAAACGATCGTCGCGCGAGTACGTGCTCATCGTACTCTTTTATATTCCGCGTGGATGTTGGAAAATATTTCACAGGAACATACTACTGGGATTTTAAAAATCATAAGTTTTAATCCAGGTTATAAACTGTCTGTGTATCAGATTTCATCCAAATCCGTTAAGCCGTTTTTGCGTGATTGATTAACGATCATCCAAACATCTAAACATACAAATTTTCAAATTTATAATATTAGTAGGATGACACATTTTCGATTAACATTTCACATTTCAACGACGTCTAATAACTGCTACAGCGTACTATACATTTCGTAGCAGTCGACTGCTACGAAATGTGTCGTACGGCGTAGCTCGTAGCAGTGACGTCATCACCTACGTTAAGTCGTAGCAACATGTCGCTACATTTATTCGAACAATCAATCTATCTACGTCATGTGTATTATGTAGCTTTTGGTGTATATTTTGTACCAAATATATGTGTCCGCATAGATTGAGGAGCCATGTACTACACACGGGTACTATAAATATTTAGTAGTAAATAAACCGATTATGTAAACCAATTACAGGCACTTTTGAATTGTCGAGGGGTGGTGAGTCAGAACGATGAAGCTAGTTACCCATTCAAAGGTGTAGTAGATACCAATGGAGAAGAACAGCAAGAAACTCAATGGACACTCTTTGCTACCAACATAAGTTGGTTACGTAATTTTTGTTGTAATTATCAATGTGAGGACGATATATAAAAACATACTAAACCCATTTTGTTTTGTACAAATAAACGCTATTAATTCCTACCAAATTTTTAGAAAATCTATCGGCCAGTTTTCAAGTTGTAACGTGGCTCCTTAATCCAAACGTCTGAATCGATGAGCCACCTAAAACGTCCTGTAACTTTTTATGAGTTTTACTATAAATTCCAGGATTGGGCCTCAAAATCGACTAAATTACTAATAAATATTTGTAGTACCGGCGTTATAATGATGAGACCTGTCTCATCAATCCATACAGACACAAATATATGCCTTAAGCTACTTAAGACACGATACAAAACTCCCAGTATAAAGTGCATAAAATTGTATGACGGTATCTCATGACAGTAAATAGCAAGAAAATACTTCTTCGCATAAATGAGAAACTTACGGTGCTTGTGAGAAGATGAGAGTGAAGCGACTTCATTACCTAATCACACAGGGAAGGTATTGTATCCGTATATCGGTATCTATTCCATGTGGAGCTGGGCGCAAAGAAAAACATCACCCCATTTCTTTTCGTGGGTGTCGTAAGAGGCGACTAAGGGACGTACAGTCAGTTCCCCGCATTACCTGACCACTTTTCCTCATTCCTTCTTTGTAAGAGGGGTCATGTAATGCAGGGCACTGACTGTACTAAAGAATGCGCAGCACCGTTCTCTATGCATTTTACCACCATACTGCGATCGCCAACCCGCCTGCCAAGCGTGGTGATTATGGCAAACCGCCCTAAATTGTGGCAGGCCTATGCCCAGCAGTGGACGTCTTTTGGCTGAAATGATGAATGGTGATATCGGTATCTGAGACAGTATTAATACCGATATAAATTATACTTGAATCTCGGGATGAGGAGGATAGTAGATTTTATCATAGGTGCGTCTAAAAATCATCCGTATCGCTGTTGACTGGTAGTGTACCCAAGAGACTGGCGGCATTACCACGTTGTATATTTGGGTAGGTCTTTAGTGTGGGATGCAACGTGCGTCGATATTCTTGCACCATCCCATCTTCCGGGCACGGCGTGCTGTGCTGGTGCCGCTGCTGCGGCTGCGGAAAACCTCAAGCGGCGTAAGTATAGTAACTTTATTGGTCATTATATTTTTGAGCTGTTTGGGGTTGAAACGCTCGGGCCGTGGGGTCCGAGTGCTCTTATCCTATTTAAGGAAATTTCTAAACGGCTGGTGGACACTTCCCGTGACCCAAGAGCTGGTTTTTACCTTGGCCAGAGGCTAAGCATTGCCATACAACGTGGTAATGCCGCCAGTCTCTTGGGTACACTACCAGTCAACAGCAATACGGATGATTTTTAGACGCTATTTTTTATAATTTGTAAATAGTTTTAGTTAATTTAGGTTATAATTTTTTTTCTTTATTAATTTAAATCTGTAATCCAAATAAAAGTCTTTCCTCATAGGTGTATAAAATACGAATGAGAGTATCTGATACAACGGGTTTGTGAAAGTAAAGGTAGAGAAAAAGGCAAGTTTGAGCGTGAAAGGATTTTTCTGTAAACGTAAGTAATCGGTCTGTTTGAATATTGTATGAGGCCTAAATATAAATACTAAATTCAGTGTCTGTGTAATAAATAACGATGAAAAAGATTATTGATTCAGTATTTATTCTAATGCACACTTAGGCAGTATAATATCTCCCGCGTAGATGGCTAGTCTCCATTAGCATTGGCTGCATTGGCTGGGATTCGGTCTGGAGGACTATTATTTTATTCTAATTATATAAATTACGCCTATTTTTACCACAGAAAAAACTTAATAAAAAAAAATACATTTTTGGCTTCAGGTATACTATTGCCGTTCGGCAAACTCCGTTCGGGTTTGCCAAAATCGAATGATTACATCTAGCTTTCAACTTGGCAAACCTAATGCCATTCAATTTCTTTAAATTCATAATTAATTACACTTCAGATTCACGAATGCAATTTACTTTCCTAAAATCATCCGAAAGAGGATAAAAAAGTATTAGATCGAAGTCTTCCCTCTGTGAGTTTATAGTAATTAAAAGGAACCACGCCGAGTTAACAGAAACCTGATCATAAAAGTGTTGCATGTCTAATGAACTGGTATTTTATACGTGTTGCCAGAGTTTAGGGTAACAGTTTTTTTTTTCGTTATGTTACATAATTGTTACCTATTTGAAGAATTGAAATATTTAATTTAAAATTTCAAACTTTGAGAAACGTTCTGACAGATCGGATTGGTGTTTATTCTCGTATTTCTAATAAAATTATAGATCAAATGATCTTCTCGAAAGTAATACTCCTTCAATCTGCCTAGCTTTTTCCCAACTATATTGAGGTCGGCTTCCAGTCTTACCAGATGCAGCTATCAATACAGGAGTGACTGCATATCTGGCCACATAACCCAGTTACTAGGTAATACGATAAGATACTTTGGTAAGACTAGTTGTCAGACTTTCGAGCTTCTAACGACCCGTAATGACTGACAGAGATCGTCGAATGACAGCTGTATCAACAGCTAAAAGTGGCACAAAGGCACCAAGGGGTCTTGTAATGTTAAGGTCACCCAGCGGCAGCGAGCAATGGGTAGCTCGCCGCCCGGTAAGGACCAACCGTGTAGACGGCGCGTAGTGTTCCACGTGCGCCTCAAAGAGATGTCAGCAAAACTGAAGGGGTCCGCTAGGACCGATGCCTGCCAGGGTGGCGAGATTTGTTCGAAAGAGATACCGTGACCCTGGCACATGGCCAACTGACGGAACACGAGTGGGTTTTAGTCAGTTAAAGTCTGACACGCCCTTCCGCTTTACCCAAGAGCGGGAAAAGTCATTTGATGATTTCCCACCCACAAAAAAAAGGTGATAACTCATCTACGGATGATCGGATTCCTGATCGATCGACCCGGGCGAGTGTTATTACATACTACCTACAAGCCCTTGAAAATAATGCTCCTAATATTTTCTAAAAATACTTCAATAACCGTTCCACCTGTATAGATACAGAATAAGTACAAAAAATTATACAACCCTCGAATGCGGGCGCGCGTTAAAGCTATTAACCCACAACTGCTGACCGCAAGGTGTATTGTCGCTTGTAATATGCAAATATACCGACGACGGGGCGCTTAGTACCCATGCATTGTAAATACAAGACCCACCTACTGCTGACTCAGCGAGCCGGCTCGTTTGTTCAACAAATTTAATGAAGGTTATTGATGAGCTGGCCGTTAAACTTGGAAATGAGGATGGTTCCGGATAATTAATGCAGTTGGGACTGTACTGTTGTCTTCTAGCTGATGAATAGTGCATGAGTATTGGGTTGATTTCGATTATAACTGTTTACCTTTGTAATTTACCGGGTTCTTAAGAGTTTTGACCTGTTATAGAAGGTTGCTGTAGTCAGAAACTGTTTTGGAGAGAAACTGGCCATAGAGTTCAAAAAACGAAACACAGTCAGCTTGCAAAAGAAAACTTATTAATCTATGTGTATATATTAGGTTGGGGAAAAAGTCTTTTCGCATTATAGTATGTATGAACTTGTAATAAAATCTATTTGGCTATACTATTTGTATCTGGCTGGTTTTGGTATCATTGAAAGTTTAAATTTTAAAGAACATAATTCCAAATTCAAATTAGGAAAATGTGTGATTTTCATTTGTTTTTCGTACCGTCAAGATGAGTGAATCTAATGAAGAAATTCGCTACATTTTAAAATTTTACTACAGAAAAGGTAAAAATGCAATGCAAGCCGCGAAAAAAAATTTGTGATGTTTATGGACCTAGTGTAGTGTCTGTGAGAGTAGCACAAATTTGGTTTAAGCGTTTTCAATCCGGAAATTTTGATGTCAAAGATGCACGTCGCTCTGGTCGCCCTATTACGGATAAAATGGATGTCATTTTTGAAAAAGTGGAGCAAGATCGGCATACCAGTAGTTACGACGTAGCTGAAGAACTGGAAATTGACCACAAAACAGTTTTGGCGCATTTGAAAAAAACTGGGTACACAAAAAAGCTCGACATTTGGGTACCTCACGAGCTCACTGAAAGAAACCTAATGAACCGTGTACTCATTTGTGATTCTTTATTACGACGTAGTGAAACCGAACCATTTTTGAAGAAGCTGATAACTGGTGATGAAAAGTGGATCACGTATGACAAGAACGTGCGAAAAAGGTCGTGGTCAAAGGCCGGTCAGGCTTCACAGACTGTGGCGAAACCCGGGTTAACTCGCAACAAGGTGATGCTGTGTGTGTGGTGGGATTGGAAGGGCATTATTCATTATGAGCTGTTACCACCAGGCAGGACCATCGATTCTGAACTCTACTGCGAACAACTGATGAGATTAAAGCAAGAAGTTGAGAGAAAGCGGCCGGAATTAATCAACAGAAGGGGTGTGGTTTTTCATCATGATAACGCTAGATCTCACACATCTTTAGCCACCCAACAAAAATTAAGAAAGTTTGGCTGGGAGGTGTTAATGCATCCGCCGTATAGTCCTGACCTTGCACCTTCAGATTTACACCTGTTTCGGTCTCTTCAGAATTCTTTAGGGAGTGTCAGGTTAACATCACGAGAGGACTGCCAAAACCACTTGTCGCGGTATTTTGACCAGAAGTCCCAAAATTTCTATAGCAATGGGATCATGTACCTACCTACAAGATGGCAAAAAGTTATCGAACAAAATGGTACCTACATACTTTAGTTAAATGTAAATAAACTTTATTAAAAAATGTTTTGAATTTTCTTAAAAAATGCGAAGAAACTTTGTCCCCAACCTATTATTAATACTTGAAATAAAAAAATTGTAAGTACCTGTATTTTATGTAAATTATACGGACATGAAATTTGCCACAGTTAAAGTTTATATGGAGCCTTCTCGATGTGTAAGTTCAAAAGTTTTTTTTTTACATAATAACGTATTAGAAATTCAGTTGTAGTCAGTGTATTAAGTTTTACATGAATTCGACCATTGAGGGACCACTAGCTTATATAAAATGCTAATTGAACTAACTTTACCCACCCGCAATTATTTAAAACGGGCACTTGAGATAAAATACACCTGAACAAACAGAATTAATTTTGTTTTTCCACCAAAAGCAGGGATGCAAAACATTTTCTCAAGCGCAGTAGTACTCCCTACATTTTGTTTCACAACAAAAGTATAAATTAAAGACAATTCTAGAAAGATTGCTGTGAAAAAATATAACGGAAAATTGGTTGCAACTTTGCCTTGTAAGTACCAAGTTTTCCCTCTTAAATTGCCCACTGTGCAGGATAGGCGCAGGTCTTTCCGAATTTCAATTTAACTTGTAATAAGTTGGCCAAGTTGTCCAAATTAGCCCGGGGGGTGAATTTACGAATTGCCGACGAGGAAACGATACGCCGTCTGTCCAAAATTGTGAATAGATTGAATATTGTTTGTTGTAATTATTATGGCTACTGGTCGCCCTTTGTGGAGCCAAATTTTTGCATTTATTTTGAAGGAGTCGGCAGAATAATTAAAAGGAAATTAAGAAAAAAGGATGTTTCGCCGGCAACTTATTAGGTTGTTATTCAATTTCCTAAGCTTCCGCATTGTAATTTGTTATTGATTTTTTTTACTCTATAGTGCCCTGAGGCTCCGCAAATTTATCTATTTATTCGTGGAGTCACATTATGTTTTTGGTCTACTTACCTACAATAAGAATCATCACTAGTCACACTTAAGGGTGGTGGGCTAAGGTAGCTGGCGCATTCATATTTTCTAACGTTTTTCGCCATTTGCAGGACAGTGTCAGGTTGCCAAAATATGATTCGCGACTGTTACACGGACAGTCGATAGGGATCGTCAAAGGTCCGAATAATTTTTACAACCAGTTTTACAAAAGGGTATCGTATTATCTAGTTATTGGGTTGTGAAGGTCAGAAAATCAGTCGCTCTATGTAAAATACTGGTTTTCAACCGCATCCAGTTTATCTTAATAAGCCTATATTGTTCCCACACACTCGATGAGAAGGAGTGGGCCGTCATCAACGCGGGGCCAAAGCGGGTAGGTAGATGTAGGTCTTCGAATTTTTGGTTCTGGGACATGCCAATTTCGTCACGATATTTTCCTTCACCGTTTTGAGAGCAGTAGTGATGAAATTATTTGAACAAAGTAAAAACGCCTGCCTGCGTACTACAACTCGTAAATCAGGGCTGATACTACTGGAACACAGCTGCTACGGGTCTCTGGAAACCAACTCCAAAATAATTGGGAAAAACCTAAGCACATGATGACCTACCTATTTCTTTCGACCTTATACAGCGTGTAACGGAAGGGGGGTATCAACCCTGAAGGAGGTGAATGTGCTCATGAAACTCAACAACTTTCCCCAAAGAACATAGGTCGAAATATGAAAAAAAAAATTTGGCCCTCCCATAGTAAATCAATCAGCTGGTAGTCAGTTTTGTAAGGGAGGGCCAAATTTTTTTTTCATATTTCGACCTATGTTCTTTGGGGAAAGTTGTTGAGTTTCATGAGCACATTCACCTCCTTCAGGGTTGATACCCCCCTTCCGTTACACGCTGTATAACTACACACATGCCAACATTGCCTGTTTTCAATGTTCCCAATGTACTAACTGCAAATAACAGGAATGCGAATCAAATGGGGCAAACAAAGAAAGATTACTTACAGGGAAAACATTTTAGTTTGTCGCAGAGGCATTTCATAGAACTATTTATGAGGGCTATTCTGTAACGTGAGCAACGCGGCAACAGTTTGGTAGCAATGTTTGTCGTTTGCTTCGAGCAAATATTTTGTGAGTAACGCTTTGTAATTACGTAAATATATTCAACATGTTAATGTACCGTAGTCACTTATTTTTCAGTGCATATAATACTGAGATATATATTTTCTCATTTTCAAATGCCCTTTTACGACTGCTCGCATTTTCATTCTACCTTTTACTTTTTTTCTAAATCAAATACAGTTTATTAAGTAGAACGCAGGACATAATTTTCGACTGACGGGAGTGACGGGACTGTAGTATCTACTCATTATACTTAATTTTTTTTATCTGAAATATGGAAACACTACAAAGTCTTTGGATTTGTATTTTAGGTACTTTTTTACGACTGACTTCCGAAATTAAAATTGTTATGCACTTTGTAGTGTCTTTTACTCACTAGGTTCTCACACGGATTTTATTTTGGAAGTCGACAATTTTTTTTGAATTTTTTGGTTTTCCCTTTTTAGTTATGTTACTGTAAAAGTTGCCTGCAGTAGACGCCTTTACGTTGTACAGGCTGGTGATAAATAACTTTAATGACATTCGAACAGTCAAACTAGTTTAGATATAGAATAGAAAAATAAAACAGTAGGCTTGAGATTGGGCTGAAAAGCCAAAAAAAAAAAAAACTCATAAATATGACTTATAGAACGATTTCAAGGAATAATTTGAAAATTTCTCCAAGAAAAGTATTTAACTGATAGATCGCGGTCCATGAGAACTTCGATTGGAGGACCGTGATAGGAAGTGTTCATTATCAAAATAAACAAAGTAGATTAATAAGTATTATCAAAGCTAACACAAAAACAACCAAAAGCAAAGTAAATAAAATGCATATGGGACCACCCTTGAGGCATACCCCTATCCATTAAAATAAGGATTTTCAAAATTTATCGATATTTTTTTGTTTATAAAAAATATTATTAAAAAAAAATACAGATGAATTGAGAACCTTATCCTATTTGAAATCGGTGAAAAAAATGGTGTTACCTACAAATTGACCTACGTGATCTAAACGAAGAGAAGCATATAATATATATTTTCTGTTTTATGATTACCTACTAGTAAATCCCTCGTATTGTCTAGCATTGCAACAACCTTTATACACATAAACATATATAAAATTACGCCTTTTTCACATAGGGGTAGGCAGAAACTACATCTGCTACGATCCTTAGATACTCCTTTAACCTCGTTTAAGTTCATACATCTGGAAATGCACGCCGGTTACTAGTACTACGCACCTGAACCTTTTTTTTTTTGTGTGTGCGAAATCATCAAATGACCTCTCCCAGTTTAGGGCGGAGCGGGAGAGCGTCTCAGACGTCAGACTTTTACTGACTATAATCCACCCGTGTTCTTTCAGTTACAATAACAACAATAAGGTCACTATCATCATCATCATTTCAGCCGTAAGATGTCCACTGCTGGACTTAGGCCTCCCCCAATTTGGGGGGCTTTGCCATAATCGCCCCGCTTGGCAGGCGGGTTGGCGATCGCAGTATGGTGGTAAAATGCATAGAGAACGCTGCTGCCCATTCTCTAGTAAGTTCCTTAGTCGCCTTTTACGACACCCACGGGAAGAAATGGGGTAGTGTTATCTTATAAGGTCACTATATTCATAGAAAATATTCACATACTATAAAATGGCTGCAGTCTCCTAATAAAGTTTTGCTGGAAATTGGATTCAGTTAAACTGTACGTAAAAAGGTTTCATGTTTTTTCACAAAAATGAAAAATGGCTATCAGACCAGTAGTCAGATTATTCAACCGTATCAGCGAGTTCAAACGGCAATAAATTGCCCGTAGCATGTTCGACGTACGTTACGGTTGCGGGCTATACAATCAAATAGCTCTTCTATATGACTACAAGTTTTATGTAGATATTATGATCAAATGTAAGGATGGATTGGTTTTATTTTTCTATAAAACTTTTAAAGGCAAATTCTCAACTTGTGAGAACCTACTAGTCCCTCTTATGGAAAAACTCAACGCCCGATTTCGGAAAAAAACTGAAACTAGATTTTCTGTTTCTTAATCTTCTCTCGTGGTTTGTTTAACGCATTTTTTTTACTAAACAGACGACTATATACAGGGTCACCGAGACGTAACCTATATTCACTAAAGAACATTTCTTTATTGATTAATAAAAATAACAAAATAATGTATTAACTTAACTAAAACTATACACAAACTAAAATAAAGTGTCGGAAAATTCATCCTCATCGCTGTCGACTGGTAATGTACCCAAGAGACTGGCGGCATTTCCACGTTTTATAGCAATGCTTAGCCGCTGGCCAAAATAAAAACCAGCCCTTGGGTCTGGAGAATTGTCAACCAGCCGTTTTAATATTTCTTTATAGAGGCCATGAGCACTCTGATCTCACAGCCCGTTTGAGGTTGAAACCCTTTCAACCCCAAACGGCTTGAAAATATACTTTCGCCGCTTGAGGTTTTCCGGAGCCGCAGCGGCGGCGCCAGCGCAAGAAGCCGAGCTAGGAAGATGCGATGACGCAAGAGTATCGACACACGTTGCATCCCTTACTAAAGGTCTACCCACCTTCCAAGGACACAAAGACGTACCGTCCGGTCTCTTGCTATCGCGCATAGTCGCGTGCTAAGCCATTTGGTCCTAATACGGCTGGAACGCCGACGGTGACAAGAGCTCGTCGGATGATGTCGTTAATATTCGCGTACCGCGCTCAGACCCTCATGAACTGCTTCGGTTTTCAATCTAACCAGATGCAGCTGAGTATCAGTATTTTACATAGAGCGACTGCCTATCTGACCTCCAATACCCAGTAACAGGGTAACATGATACCTCTTGGAAAGACTGTTTGTCAGACTTTCGAACTTCTGACGACCCGTAACGACTGTTAAAGATCTATGAAAGAAAGCCGGGACCTACAGTTTATCATGCTTATCGAGGCACGGAAGGGTCTTGAAAGGGAAAAATGGTCACCCATCCATGGATCAGCCGCGGCAAGCGACGCTTAACCTGATTGATCGACACGTACGGCTGTTCTTACTTTGCCACAAGCCCCTATTGTGAATATACCCGATTTGTGAGAAATATCAAATAAACACTAGGAGGGGACGTCCTAGGACAAAATTACTAATACTTTCTGCCTACCCCATGGGAAAATGGCGTAATTTTATGAATGTATTTCTCAAATAATCGTTGCTCTAAAAGCTGGTCGGAGCGTACCCGTAGGCACTTCAATGTTCTACGCTCCATTCGTGCGCAAGTGGTCCATGAAAGAAGTGAAATCTTTCGATTAGGGCCGTACTTAATATTAGAACTTCTTGAGAAAAGGCTCGCTCGGGAAAGTATGTGCTGCGTGGTGTGTTCTTGATAAAAGGGAAGGTGTCGATAATATTTTTGGGACACTTTTTTTTATAGAGGGTCTTGTGACTTAGTAAAGTTTGCTGCGGGTGGTCCATCTTCAAATGCCATGACCCATCGGCAGTTCTTCAGGCTATGTCGGTTACCTTGATTCTCCTGCAGATCTCTTCATTCCTGATTCGATCGTGTAGGAAAACTCCAAGCTTAGTGCTGTCCATTGCTTTTTGAGTGACATCACGTAGGGAAACTCCATTCATTAGTACATTGCCCCTTTTTTTTGGATGAGAAATCATAAAATGACTACTTCCGCTCTGGGCGGAGCGGGAGGGCGTGTCGGACTTTCACTGACTAAAACCCACCTGTGTTCCTTCAGTTGCCCATGTGCCAGGGTCACGGTTTCTCTTTCGAACAATCTTGCAACCCTGGCAGGAGTCTAATGCCCTATGGGTGACTTTAAGCCTTCTAATAAGACCCATTGTAAGCGACCATGTTTCATAGGTCATCACGAGCGCCACGCACTGGTCTAAGACTTTCATCTTGAGATTCTGCGGTATATGGGGAGAAGATATTGCGTAGCCTTCACCAACGCTGTCCAGCCGAGTCGGAATCGACGATTAACCTCTTTTTCGAAGTTAGATCTACTGCCTGACTGTATGTTTTGTTCCAGGTAAACCAACTTGTCCGCAACATCGAGTATCCGCTGATCTCACTTCAAAAGTTAGTATGAAGATATTTACCTCCCTGCCAGGGTCGCGAGATTTGTTCGAAAGAGATACCGTGGCCCTGGCATATGGGCAACTGAAGGAACACGGGTGGGCTTTAAACAGTAAAAGTCTGATCCACTCCACCTTAGAGCAGGAGACGTCTTTTGATGATTTCCCAACCATAAAACAAATTACCTAATCGTTTAAAAACAAAATGGCGACATTTTTTCTATTCCACGTAGTTCATAATACGTATAGAGGGAAATTTCACGATAATAACATTTAATTTTCGCTTTATATGCAAAGTGCTTGTCCACTTATATTATGTGTCAAAGTAGGTAAGGTAGCCAGCGTCCCCTTTGTCTATTGTTGTTTTATTTTAAAATTTTATTTAAATTCCTATCTCGCTTCTAGTTTTATATACCTGCAATGTTTTGGTCCTTTTGCCTCTGGTTCAAATGTAGGTACTAAAGCGGAAAATACAATTTGTGTATTCGTTATAAATGCATTGAATAGAATTTAGCTCTGACAACTGCTGCTATTCGGAATTTAATTTATATTCTCTTGTTTTATCTCACACGTGTAATATTTTGTTTTTTTTTTCTTCTGCACCTAGAAATTCACTTTTTCTACCCGCTGAGACTCACTCGCGCTGAATTCTGAGAGATTCTCAATGCTCGGTTCCTGCACTAGCTAGCAGTGAAGGAAAACATCATGACGAATCTGGCATGACCTAGAACCTAAAATTCGACATATACCAACCCGCAATTGGCTCGCGTGGTGAATTACTACCCACTTCTTCATACCGAGAAGAAGCCTGTGTCCCAGCAGGTGGGATCATTATGGGTTGCTTATATATTCTTAAAGTCACTTACAAATGACTTTAAAAATAATAAAGGCGCAGTTACGTGTAACTTAGACATAACTTAAAAATACTGTCATGCGAGTTTGTAATCAGCATACATTAGTAACTATGTATCAACATAGTTACTAATGTATGTACCAAAAGTAAACTAAAACGAATGAAGCTACATCACGAAAGCCTATGTTCATAATTTACTTTGAATTTTCCTAGGCTACCTAGTTTTAAAATAAATGTCCTTGGTACATTTTCCAGGTAGAAAAAAGTAGCCTAGAAACGGGGTTGAAAAACTAAACTAAGTTACGCAGAATGTACATTGATTTTTCTGTAAAATGTTAGAATTTTGTGCCAATCAGCCAGATTGCCGGGCGCTTGACTTTGTGCAAATAATTTCATCACCACTGCTCTCAAAACGGTGATGGAAAACATCGTGGGGAAACCGGCACGTCCTATAACCACAAATTCGAAGACATTATGTAACATATATCAACCCGCGCTGGGCCCGCGTGGGAGATTACCGCTCACTCCCTTTTTTTTGGATGGGAAATAATCAAAAAAAAAAAAGTACCGATGGCAATAGGATAGGTTAGGTCGGAGGGCAAAATGTTACGCGAACAAAATCGCGGGCAGAAGGTAGTCGCTTATAAAAGTAATTTAATATAAAAGTGCTAATGCTTTTGCCGTTATAAATCAACATACGATTTTATGAATAAAATATATTCAATTGGTTTCGTTAAATAAAACACGAATAACAATTATGTATTAACACGAAACAAAATTTTCAGAAACAAATTATAAAACAAAACAAAATTGTGTACATTTCGGCTTTAAAAAAAGCATACCAATTAACATTTTCGTATTTAAATGCAACAAAACGGGATTTTAAACAAATAAGTTCTTCTACAAACGAACACGAGGGATGCAGTCGGGGTGCGGTGTGGCGTGTGGCAAGCCTAATGTCCCGTGGAGACAGCCAGACGGAATATATTAAATGTTCAACAATGCAAACTATGCTTGCTTAATGCAGAATTTATTGTTTTTACCACTATGATTTGTGCTGGATTTTGTTTTGTGGTTTTTCACTGAATAATAAATAAAGGGAATTTTTGACTTCTTTTTTCAAACGATTTCTATCATCTAGATAAATAAATAAAATTGGAGTGTCTGTTTGTAATATTAAAATAACCGCTTTTTAATAAGTGTATATATATGTATACACGGTACATATACCAAAACAATTTTTTTTTAAATTTTTGTCTGTCCGTTTGTTCTCGCTAATCTCTGAAATAGCTGGACCGATTTTGACGGGACTTTTACTGGCCGATAGTTGATGTAACAAGGAGTAAGATAGGCTACTTTAGAAAAAAAATAGGATCTCACGAAAAAAAATAAAACGAAAGTAAAACTTTTTTTGTTAAATACCACGCGGACGAAGTCGCGGGTAACAGCTAGTTTTGAAAAAAAAAATGGAACTGTTTTAAGTTAGTTTAGCGGACATTAAATAAATTAATCCGTTTTCAATCTTCACAGCTTTTAGAATACGAATAAAATTTTCTTACGTTACATTAAAGTAGGTTCTATTCTTAGACCTCACACTGCGAGTCCCTGTTTTTTTTTTTCTTGAATACGGGTGTAAGTTTTCATCCTGCCAGGATTGCGGTATTGTTCCAAAGAGTTACCGTGGCTCTGGCATAGGCAACTGAAGGAACACGGGTGGGTTTTAGTCAGTAAAAGTTTGACACGCCCTTCCGCTCCACCCAGAGTGGGAGACGTCATTTGATCATCAACGCTGACCTCATCAAGTTCAAAAAAATATTATTGATTTGTAAAAGTGTTTGTACAAACCTACTTGCAGAAATAAAATCATTTTAATCATTTCTCACCCACAAAAAAAGGGTGAATGTAAATAATTTACATTCAAACCAATAATTCAAATTTTCGAATAATATTGTTTGAAAAATTGAAATGGAAAAAAATAAAGTATGCCAGTTAATACATTAACATGGTCTCATTAATACCTTAGAGTTGATTGATATAAAAAAGAACACCTTGTAGATGGTGGGTTGCTAAGCAAACTATTTTCAGCTCAAGCAGAAAACTCGTTCCACAATAGTTTAGGATTCCTACCTACACCTATTTATAAAGGTACACAAAAGAATAACCTCAGCATTCTACATGTTTTTCCCAAAGTATTTCAACTCAGCTTCAATACATTTCACGTGTCCTTGGACGTTGCGTAAGAGAGAACTCGACGCATTCAGCATATTCATATGTTATGTAACCACATACAAACAGACCTCAAATCATTCCCTGAAGTGAAGTGAGTTACAGATGTGTTCCAGGAAAACTTATTCAATCAAATACTTTGGTCAAAGGAATCAACTACTTTTATTAGTAGGTCCCAACTTGCTTTAATAAAATCACTTACGTGAATATCTTAGAAAATTATATGTTTATCCGGTTCATCGTACATTTTCATTTTTTGATATAGTGACAAAAAAATTAAAGATGTTGAGAGGATGAATGAAAGGCGACTAACAAAAGGTATATACAAGACAGACGTTCATGGAAACGCCGCCCGGGAGGTGGGGACGCCCTAGGAGAACATATAGTGACCGTATTGATGATGACCAGAGGGGTAATCGCGTAACTTGCTATCAGTAGGAATCGGTTTTATTTTGATAGTTAAGCAACATTTATTGCGTTGTTTACGTTGTTGAGCCGACAATTCATTCGAACAAATGACGCAATAGATTAGAAATAATCTTCAATACGATTCGGATTTTCATTGATAGCGCGTTACGCAATTAGGGTGCAGATCTACGAATGTAAACGAGGTAAAAGCGTATGTAAGGATTGTAGCAGGCCCTCCCAGGGTCGCGAGATTTGTTCGAAAGAGACACCGTGGCTCTGGCACATGGGCAACTGAAGGATCACGGGTGGGTTTTAGTCAGTAAAAGTCTGACACGCACACGCTGCGCCCAAGAGCGGGAGACGTCATTTGATGATTTCCCACCCACAAAAAAAAAACAAAGGATCGTTGCAGGTGGAGTTCTGTAGTTTCTCTCACCTCCAAGAGAAAAAGAAGTGAGTTTTTGTATTATCTCAATTTGATCCATCAAATTATTAGACCGACATTCTACTGGACGTGTTTACCCTACGAATGGTCAAAAGGTATAATACAATAATCAACGAACTCGGTTGATGGATTGGTTGGATACGGGGCTTAGAACAAGTGACATAATATCAGAGATAGCGATGATGGAAGAGTCAAAAATGTACTGGATAGACCTGGCTGCCGAAAAGCTGCATAATGTCTGTTGAAGGTCGTTGCAGAAATATTAAACGCTATGACAGTGATTTTCTCGTCCATCTAGTGTTGGTTTATTTCACAGAGGACTATCATCAGAGGTGGTTTTTTTTTGTTTTTTGGATGGGTAATCATCAAATGACTTCTCCCGCTCTGGGCGGAGTGGGATGTCAGACTTTTACCGACTAAAACCCACCCGTGTTCCTTCAGTTGCCCATGTGCCAGGGTCACGGTCTCTCTTTCGAACAATCTCGCGGGTTACTGGCAATTTTTTAACAGAAATACGGGTTAAGATTAAGGTACACTTTTCGCGGTCCGTTCATAGATAAGTAGCCATCCATTACATACCGTGACCCCTCTGTGCCTCACAAAGCATGTTAAGCCGTTGGTCCAGGCTACCATTTGTAGAACTTTGATAGTCATAACGGATAGTAAGAAGTCCAAAAGTCTAACAAACAGTGTCATGCCAAGCAGTATTATGTCACCCAGTTAATGGGTTATGGAGGTCAGATAAGCTGCATCTGGTTAGACTGGAAGCCAACCTCAACATTGTTGGGAAAATACTATGCGTGAGTCGGTTTTCTAAGAAACTAAGTTCTTTAAATGCATTATTATACAATCATTATGCCAAGTTATTCCAGTGGTTGTGGAACATTAAATAAATTATAGGTTGCTAAAGACAAACTGCACTGGCTTGTCATGAAAACGAAATTGTAGCTTTGAATAAAATGAAAGAAGAAAATCGCGTGCTAGCTAATGAGAGCTTAGCTATTTCTTTAAAGCAAAGCAAACTGCAATAAGTCGTAATAACGCTGAATACAAAAGATTAACCTATTTCCTTTTATGGTGAAATGACACACCCCTTTATCTACTATTTGCGGCCCGCCCTGCTGCGCACGTTTTTGTACGACTTGATTGAACGTGGAGATTTCTGTATTATAAACAACTATGATATTACTGTATATTTTTAGGATGAGAGCAGTGTCGGCCCTGTAGTAATGGGCCCGACTGAGAACAATGGTGGCCACGTAGTGACGGTTCCGACTTTGAGCAGTGATGGCTAAGTAGTAATTATCCAGACTTACGAGTTGTGCGCTGTGGGTTCAAACCCAGAAAGTACAAATGAATCTGTCTCGTCGTACTCCATGCAGGCCCTGCATAACGAACTCCTATGACAGAGCGGTGTTTATTAAATGCCCAAAGGCTGCCGTCCGATAGCTGCCGACGTGCCGTCTAATCTCTGATGTGATTAGGCACTGAATGCCTTGTCACAGGTTTAAAACTTCACTACTCTGTAGAAGCGCGCTGTAGGCGGTGGGTAGAACTGGTGATGTTGTGAGTTACGCGTGTGATTAGTTTCGTATCCGTACTAATGACTGAATACAACATATATAAAACTCGCTATAAAATGTTAGGCCGCCATTTTCTTTGTAAAGACGTCAGCTGTGCTTGCATTCAAGATAAATTCACTTTGGCCAGTTTAAAAATTTCCACGACTTCAAGCAGCAAAACTTTGAAACTTCTACTTGTATTTTGTTTCTTGGGAGATTTATTTATTTTTGTTTCAGTAGTTTCCTAATTGCAGTATACTGTTGCAAAATGGCGGACGGCAAATAAATGAGAAGCGACAGTTTAATTATTGAGAAAACGCAGAAATTGCTTTTATATGTTACTGAAGTAAAATTAATCTTCCTAGCGTTTTCCCAACTGTGATGTAGTCGATTTCCAGTCTTACCGGATGCAGTTGAATACCAGTATCTTACTTCGACTGCCTATCTGACCTCCACAACCCAGTAACTGGGTGACAGGGTATCCTTTGGTAAAACTGGTTGTCAGACTCGGGCGGCTGATTACCCATAACCACTGTCAATGATCTACAAATGACAGCCGGGTCCAATGCCTAAACGTTTTGCAAGGCACAGAAGTGGGACGATAAGCGATAGACGGTCACCTCGGCTAGTGTTGCTAAACCTGGTAGATCGACCCATGCGGCTGTTATTATTTAACCGCGAGGCCCTCGTATATAAAGCTAAAGTACCAACTATTATTTAATAAACCTTTGCAACAGAAACATTATGGGCATATAAAATGTTGCAGGCCTCCGCTTTTAGGATTCAACCAGAAAATGTTTATGAGCATGAAAACTCAGGAAAAAACTTGGAATATGCAGTGTATTTTATGGTCTATGAATAACGCTGCGTTTAGTTTGTTTATTATCTAGATATTAGGATGAAATATTACTTTGTGAATATTTTAATATAATATAAAAAACTTTTTTGCAAAAAAAAAACAACCGACTTCCTTAAAAACACTACAAAGTGAAAAATAACTTTAATTTCGGTAGTCGGTGTCTTAGGATCTGTATTTATGTTTTTTTTGCCACCGACTTCCGAAATTAAAGTTATTTTTCACTTTGTAGTGTTTTTAAGGAAGTCGGTTGTTTTTTTTTTGCAAAAAAGTTTTTATTTTTAAATTTTTAGTTGTGGTATTCACCCTGCACTAATTCCAAACAAACAATGCATATTTATGCGATAGCAGAAATCGCGGTTGATTTCCTGTCATTTTTTAAAGAGTTCCGGTGTCTGTCTCCCGAACTCATCATCAGATCTATATGAAAATTATATGGGACCATTTCGGAATAAACCACTTTCGAACAAAAAAAGAATTTTGCAAATCCGTCTATATATGACGGAGTTATGGCCGAACATACATAAAAAAAAAAAAAAAAAAAAAACATATAAACATCCGAATTGATAACCTCCTCCTTTTTGAAGTCGGTTAAAAAATGCAAAACATCTAAAATTACTGTTGCTGTTACTGAAGACAGTGAAATTATAAAAAGATTGATCACAATTTGATCTTAAGTGAATTTTATTCAGTATTATAGTGTAAAGTATAAAAATAACAACTTATACTTAAATCTGTCCTTATATCATAAAGAGCAATTCTGATAGCAGTGACCCAGTGGAAACTACCATCACTTACGAGCTGTAAGTCGTAAGTTCGATCGCAGACAGGAGCTTTCGCCAAGGAAACAACTAGCTATTTGGAGATTTAATTAATAATAATAATATCTTAGGACAACCAACACACCGTTATCTGATCCCAAATAGGCAAAGCCTGTACTATGGTAATCAGACAACTGATAAATATACTTATATACTTCTAAATACATACACATTATAGGTAAATTACCTACACCCAGACACAGAACAAATGATTATGCTCATCACACAAACATTTGTCCTGGGTGGGAATCGAACCCACGACCTCAGTCTTAGCAGTCAGGTTCACTAACCACTAGACTAACAGGCCAGTCATTTGTCAATTAAACCGAAAATGAGCGGAACTCAAACTGCATCGTATGAACAGGCAAATTACTTAGTTCTATGTGTTCTTAGAACAAAGTGCAAGCTCAACTCATACATCAGCAGCAGCTCACCATAAAATCTAAGCTCAAAATGTTCTACTACTTAACTAACTTTTAAAAGCACTTCATCATTTTCAGAAACTTCCTTGTATAAAGTTCGCTTGGCCTTAAGTGATTCTCTAGCGGGTGTGGTATCGAGTACATGTACAGTCAAACAACTGGATACGTATATAGGCAACTGACTTGCAACAACCTACTTTAAAAATAGCTGTTGCAGTTCTAAGCTTTTTTTTGTAGGTCGGGTGGAAGCGCGTTTCAGAATTTTACTGACAAATCCGCGACCCTGGCAGTACAGTTATAAACTAATATTTGGTGTGCACAATTTTATGCTAAAATGATCTGTATGATAATTATACTTGTAGTGTATTTACCTACTAATTAAATACATAAGTGAAAAATATTTTGGGTGTGCTAAAAAGTTTTTTGAAAAAAAAAAAAAAAATTGAACGACGCTATTGAAATGAACATTTGACAGTGTACTAGGACGAAGAACATTTATTTCTTTCTAATCAAAAGCGATTTTTTTTAAATATTGATAGATATTTTACACATTCTGAAATTGACCATTTCTCAAAGTTGACAACGATATTTTTTAATCAAATCCCTACTGAATATAGCGTAACTATAAGGTATCTATGCTCATGATTGTATCTAACTCTTTGTTTGACTGTAGAAGATGAATCGAACTTGGTGTTGCCAAGTTCACTTGATTTCGTACCGTAATATCGGGTTTATGGTATTCTGGAGGCACAGATCACGTAATATCGCGGGCCCATGAACGTCAGGGCACGAAACGAGAAATATATATACATATGATTCAGTCGAACCGATACGTTTGTTTTGCAGAATGATACGCGGAAAGAAATGTAGATATTTACTTTATTTCCTGTATTTTTTACTCCTTCTGCTATATTGAGCAATGGTGGCCTAGTGGTAACAGCTGCGGCTTACGAGTTTGTAGGTCGTGAGTTTGCACCCAAGTAAGCACTTCTTTGTGTACATTATTTCATCATCACTGCTCTCAAAAACGGTAAACGAAAACATTGTGAGGAAACCGGCATATCCTAAAACCAAAAAATCGAAGACATGTGACATCTACCAACCTGCATTGGGCCCGCGTGGTGGATTATGGCCCACTCCCTCTTATCGAGAGGAAGCCTGTGTCCCAGCAGTGGGAACATTATAGGCTGATGATTGATAGCTATATTTGTTAATTTTACTCGACTGCAGAGAAGGCAAAAGGTAAGGTGGTAGCGCCAAAACTACTCATCCCAATTTGATGAATGAGGTGTGAATTGAATCGCTATTATGGTCCGGGTGAGATAGGTTATATGGATTTTCACGAACAACAATACGACCGATGTTACATCCAGAAAAGTATGGCTGTATATTTCGCACGGGAACAGCGTAGGGTAACAGGGTGCGCATGAAAGTCATAGGTGCTAATAATTGGCCAGAGGAACATGACGAACTGCAGGGTGCTCCAGGAAACCGGTATTCTTCAACGACCTACAAAATTAACACCGGTTAGTTTTCATCAGTAAGAGTCTGACAGACTCCTGCGCCCGAAAGACATTGAAAAGGATAACGCAAGAAAAAGATACCCGGTCTATATAGATTTCTATTGTAATGTGGGCAGTTTTATACAAAAGAGACAAAAAAAAACAATAATGTTTAATGTTTTATCGTTTTTTTTTATGGTTATTTAACGGGGTACCTCAACAAGCCTATGTTATTCCTTGTAACATCAGCTACCTAAAAAAAAAACCATTTCCCCTATAAAACAGTCCACTGTTTTACTTGCTTCCCGCGTTTACATTGGTCCAGCCGTTTCGGAGATTAGCACTAGACATACAGTTTTTAGGGTTCCGTTGCCAAATGGCAATAAACGGAACCCTTATAGATTCGTCATGTCTGTCTGTCTGTCGGTCTGTCTGTCTGTCTGTCTGTCCGAGTATGTCACAGCCACTTTTTTTCAAAACTATAAGAGCTATGCTATTGAAATTAGGTAAGTAGATGTATTCAGTGAACCGCATTAAGATTTTCACACAAAAATAGAAAAAAAAAACAATAATTTTTGGGGTTCCCCATACATAGAACTGAAACTAAATTTTTTTTTTTCATCAAACCCTACTCCATTATGTGTGGGGTATCTATGGATAGGTCTTCAAAAATGATATTGAGGTTTCTAATATCATTTTTTTTCTAAACTGAATAGTTTGCGCGAGAGACCTTTCCAAAGTGGTAAAATGCGTGTCCCCCCCCCGTAACTTCTAAAATAAGGGAATGATAAAACTAAAAATATATATGATGTACATTACCATGTAAACTTCCACCAAAAATTGGTTTGAACGAGATCTAGTAAGCAGTTTTTTTTTAATACGTCATAAATCGTAAACCACACTTTACCTTTCATTCAGTCAACTCAAATATAAAAATTAAAAAAAAAACATTTAATTTCATAAACATAAACCTTATGCATAAACCGTGAATACCTGCAGTTTTGTACGGAACCCTCGATGCGCGAGTCCGACTCGCACTTGGCCGGTTTTTTTTGTTGTTGTTGTAAGTACCATAATTACCGTCATATGCATTAAATAAAAAGCTATTATTTTAACATTGCAAACAGCCATTTCAATTGTATTTAATTGTATATGTTGTAGACAGTCAGGTGACCCATTGCTACATATGTCTCGTGCAAAATAACAGAGAACAATATGTCTACTCAGGTAGGTACCTATATTAATGTATCCAGATCTTTTCTCTATACAATAATTAGATCTCAAAAGGTAATTCTAAAGAAGCGAATTAGATCTTGAGAGTCTAAAAAGATCTCGTAGCGAGTCTTAATTGTATCGCTTCATAAGTACAAAGTCGCTTTCTTGCTGATTCAATTATAAACTTATTTCTCTCAACTTGTTCTTTGAGCGAACGTAGAAAATTAGTACCTAGTTAATTTTAATTAATTATAGCTACTAGTATTCCAATTGCGAAACAGGGCTTTATATTAAAACTTATACTGTTACTACTCTTTTATTAAACTTTTCTTGAAATATATCATTATCATAATGTTCCAATTGCTGGAACACAGATCTCCTGTCTTCGAGAGCATGTGAGCCATTATATACCACGTGGGTCCAGCGTAGCTTAACGTCATCGATTGACCTATGCGGCTGTTATGACTTAGCCATAAGCCCCTCAGGAACATGAACGGTGTACCTCCATAAAATATACTGATCGGAGAGAGTAGAGGCTGCGTCGTTTTAGCCATGGTGATGGAAGGCAGAGCAAAGCTCTAAAGGAATGGTTGCCCAGAGACGGTAGAAGGACCGTTGGCAGACCAATAACCAGGTGGGTGGACGACCTATAGGAGATCGCGAGGAAGCATGGAAATAAGGAGGCCTATGTTCGGCAGTGGGCTTCTTTAAAGGAATTATAAAGAACTAGCTTTTGCCCGCGACTTCGTTCGCGTAAATGTCTGTTATCACGGACGCAGACGAAGTCACGGAATAAATCACTCTCCATCCCTTCAACTATCTCCACTTAAAAATTCACGTCAATTCGTCGCTCCGTTTTGCCGTGAAAGGCGGACAAACAGACACACACGCCATTTATAATATTAGTATGGATGTAATAAAAACCAAATAAAAAAGTTTCATCATTCTAGCTTTAAAAATGACTAAATACTTCCCTAAAACCTTTCATCCTCCCTTTCAACGCCCTAAAACCCCTTTTCCGCAATAAAAAGTAGCCTATGTCCTTTCTCAGGCTCTAAACTATCTGTGTACCAAATTTCATTTAAATCGGTTCAGTAGTTTAAGCAGGAAAGCGAGACAGACAGACAGAGTTACTTTTGCATTTATAATATTAAGTATGGAAGTATGAATAGTATGGATAAATAAATACCATTACCTACCGAAAGCGAGTCGAAATGCGTGTACTAACTACTCAGATTTTTGTCTCGGTTCCTTGTGGTGCCGGACGAAAAGGATAGCACCATCCGCTTTCTTCCTATAGGTGTCATAAAAGGCGACTAAGTGACTTACTAGAGAATGAACAGCAGCGTTCTCTATGCGTTTTACCACCATACCGCGGGCACCACCCCGTCTGCCAAGCGTGGCGATTATGGTAACCCTAATTGGGGGAGGCTTATATCCAAGAGAGGAAGTCTTGCGGCTGAAATGATGATGATGATTCTGCTGCACCCGTTTTGATTGGAACCTGACCCTAACCTACTTGGGAAAAGGATTGAGAAATGATGAGCACTAATGTCCTAATTGTACTTCTTAATTTCAGTTTTTTCCGTTATTTGATCACACATCGAAAATAATTGGAAAAGTGTTAGCACGGCAGGCTGTGCTGAGGTGGCTGGTGCAGGTGCAGAAAATCTCAAACAGCGCAAATATAACAACCTTATTTGAAGATTTATTTATGAGCTATTTCGGGTTGAAACACTAGGGCCGTAGGGTCCGAGTGCTCATCGAGTATTCCGGGACATCGCCAAGCGGTTGGTTGACTCTTCATGTGACCAGAGGGCTGGCCTATTTTTAGGTCAACGAATTAACATTGCCATCATCAACTTGGCAACGCTGCCAGCCTTCTGGGCACTTTTCCCACCGACAGTGATGCGGACGAATTCTTTGATGCCTAGTGAGCTCTTCCCCTTTTTTACCTTTATTTAATTGTATATAATATATTTATTTTGTGGATTATATTAAGGTCAGAAAAAAAATTTGGAAAATGACAGCAATATTGGTAATAATTCTTAAAAGGGCTTAATCGTCGACAATGGTACGCATCAAGATTCAATTATGCACGAAAATGAACGCTTTATTCCTCGTTATTGTTTTATTCTCATTGTGATTTAAATTAAATTGGTGTATTGCAACGAATGAATCAAGAACTTGTTATTGTGTTGTTTAATTATGTCTTTTCAATGTTCAGTGTACTTAATCAACAAAAATATAAAATTCTGTGTTTCATTTTGTAAACATTGTATTTCATGTTCTATAAGGTTGTTTCCAAAGTTAGGTACAAATTTTCTCTTCACTCCTGAATAAATCGTATAGGAATCTAGGCATGAATAAATTCCACATCGATATCATCTGCCTAGCATTTACCGAACTATATTATTGAGGTCGGCTTCTAGTTTTACCAGATTCCACAGAATGCAGCAAAAAATGAATCGCCGTCACAACATATTAGCTTAAAAGAGCGATATATCACGTTAAATCTAAATATAAAAAACCGATGACTTTACGTACTCTATGTAAGTACCGACAGTACACCCAATGAACCGACACATTTTCAATAAAAAAAATAAAAAAAACAAAAGAGCAGCATGATTAAACATGCCTTTCCTTTACAAGCACTCAAGTCGATATATGGGGCACGAGTTCAAATCTGCGCGAATAATCCGATTGAACGGTCGAAAGGATCGGAAGAACGCTTTGTTGCCCAGTCGTTCGCGTGTCCTGGACTAATTCAATTATCATAGCTGGTGACCCCACTATACGGTATTATGGGCAGCCGTTAGTTCCTTGTCCGTCCGGCACGATAAACGCCTATTTACGGACACTGGGGACGAAATTGTCCGCCTAATGGTTAGTGACGCTGTTAAAGTTTAGTTGCAGCTGAATTTGAGTGTTGTCAGTGAATACTGATATTTCTGCGAGTCGGAAATGGGGACACTATTTTTGGGTGGACAAAGGAATTGGATAAGAAGAATGTTTGGTCGTGGGATATCATAATTGAATCTTGACTGGCCTGTTAGTCTAGTGGTTAGTGACCCTGACTGCAAAGACTGAGGTCGTGGGTTCGATTCCCACCCAGGACAAATCTTTGTGTGATGAGCACAATCATTTGTTCTGTGTCTGGGTGTAATTTATCTATAATATGTATGTATTTAGAAATATATAAGTATGTTTATCAGTTGTCTGGTCACCATAGTACAGGCTCTGTCTAGTTTGGGATCAGTTAATGGTGTGTTGGTTGTCCTAAGATATTTATTTATTTATTTATAATTTTAATACATAAACATGAGAATATTTTGATCAAATTGAATTATTTGGCCATAGTTTTCTTTAAATGTGGTAGCATATTTGACGGAAAATGCGTCGTGTATCATCGGACGAGTAGCGTGAGAATAGACAAGTAGATAATAAAAAATTCAACCTCATACACTCAATCGAATGATGTGTTATTGTGTCGAAACTACCAACTGAAAATTTAAGAAGTTACGATCGACTCGCTCATTAAGAATAGCTGTTTTATCAATGACTAGCTTCTGCCAGCGGCTTCGCCCGCTTGAATTTTCAACCCCCCAATTCACCCTCTTAGAGATGGAATTTCAAAAAACCCTTTCTTAGTGGATACCTACTCTTCACAAAGAATACACCCTCCAAATTTCATGTCTCTAGGACCAGCGGTTTAGGCTGTGCGTTGATATATCAGTCAGTCAGTCAGTCAGTCAGTCACTCAGGACTTTGAATTTTATATATATAGATAAATGGCAAGTCTGTTCCGAGCAGCGATCATTCTGATCTTCAATAAATATATAAATTGCCTGTTAAAAACTTCTTCTATTCCCACAGAAAATACTAGCTTCTGCTTCTACTACTACTTCGTTCGTCTGAAATTTGTTTTTATATAAAATAAATGTATAGCATCGCATCGCCCTCCCACGATATTACTTCCTTTTCGCTTAGCGTCCTTTCTATTTTTTTTAGAGTTCCGTACCTTAAAAGGAAAAACGGAACCCTTATAGGATCACTTTGTTGTCCGTCTGTCTGTCTGTCAAGACTTTTTATCTCGAGAACGCGTGGAGGTATCAAGTTGAAATTAAAACGATATACTGAAGTCTAAAGTCTCTTAAAGTTGTGAAAAAACCAAACTTCTAAGTTAACTTGAAAAAAGATACGACCGTTTATGCCGCAAAAAACCTATATTTCGACTCTCTCAAGGAATCTAAATGTATAGGGTATTTCTCGTTCACCAAGAACTATGAATTTGGCAAGTAATACCGTCTTATAATACAAGTATAGGGAAAAATCTGAAAACTATACAATTGTTATTAAATCGTAAAAAAATGATATTTAAGTAATTAACAGCTATTTTTGATAATATGTACGGAACAAATGTTGCGAACAAGATGTTGTTGAACAAGTGTTGTGGTACAAACTTGTACGGAACCCTTGGTGGGCAAGTCCAACTCGCGCTTGTCCGGTTTTTTAAAATCTTACTCGGCTCTTTAGGGATCGTAGCGTGATATTAAATAGCCTATAACTTTTTTCTTGAATTAGGCTATCAAATGCAAGATTTTTACATATCCAACCGTCAGTTCCAGTACCCCCTACACACAAATAAACAAATATCTCTATAATATGAGTATAGATAAATGGCAAGTCCGGTTCGTGCAACGAAAATTCTGATCGTCAATAATAAATAACCAGTTAAAACTTCATCTTTTCTCATAGAAAATATAAACTTGAAGCTACATTTTGCATAAACATTTTCCATTTGAAGATCGCGCCTATCTACAGCAGTTTACCAGCAAGTATCGTAGCTTAAAGTCGACCCACAAAATGTTAGCCAGCAAAATACACGAGCAAGCCATTACTGAGTACATCCAAAAATGAGCCTTTTTAGTGCAGGTTTTTACCGGGTAAGAACGATGTTTAGCAATATGGACGCATAAAATCGGGAGAGTATCCTGAGTAGATATCAAGGTATAAAGTGGTGTTTTATCGACAAGCTTTCATGCCTTTGGACCGGTAACTCCCTAGGGGTGATTCTGCTCATGATGTTACATTATGTACATACAAGCCCAAAATCGTTTGTGTATTCAATGAAAATTCAATTTGGTTGCGTATTACGTCAGTCATTTGTCTTCATTAATACGTTCACTATGTGGTGCATATATGCGTCGCCGATTTTAGAGGGAAGTAATTTTGTGCTCGATGCTACTACTAGTTCTCTTTGACTATTGAATCGAGTTTGATGGTCAAAGGTAATTCGTGGTTAGGTAGTAAGTACTGTAACAGTTGTCTGCAAAATACGACCTTATGTGATACCTACAGGCTGGTGTTAAATTACTCTCCTCACATTCGAACACTCAAGTTGATTTAGAAATGGAATACACATTTTCTTATATTTATGTTGCGACTTTTGAACTTTTAATGTGCTAAAAGAAGAATGAAAAGACAAAATACTTTAATATACCTACTGATTAACTTGATTAAAGTAACTGCATATTTCAAGTTATAAAGATTTTAATCGTAATAAAGCTTTTGTCAAGTTACTTATGTCAAATGAAATGGAAACTTGTGTCATTAAAACTAACTCCGTTTTTATAGTTGTCAGGTAGTTGGAGGATCATGAAATAAGGTTGCGACTAAATGCTGCGGTAAATTTTCTTGCTCAACAGTGCACTTTAATAAACACAAAGTACTTCACAAGTAATTACTTGAAACGAGAATGTCGCCTGTTTTATTAACCGCTAATTTTAATTAATCATAAAGTGTTAATTTTGACGTCTATTTAGATTCTGAGTAAGCACAATTTTATGTTGTCAATTGCATAAAATAACCTTGACAAATTAAATTAAAAAAATAATCTTAATGAAACTCCTGAAACGGCTTGTTGATCGATCCTTGACCCGAGGGCGGGCTTGTTCTTTGGCATACAACGTGGTAATGCCACCTGTCTCTTCAGTACATTACCAGTCGACAGCAATGCGGATGAATTTTTCGACGCCATATGTAAGTTTGTGAATAGTTTTAGTCATGTAAGAATATAATTTAGTGGTTTTTATTTATTAATTAGTTGGTATTTACTTGTTATTTACATACACAATTTTTTTTTGGGATAAATACAATTGAATTTACAATTTATTCTCTCGCGTACCATTGTGAGGAATTTTTATGTGTACTAAGTATTTGAATGGAGGTGATATATATAAAAAATATATATCTCAGGGAAAGACGATCTGACCACTAATCCTACTAATATTATAAACGCGAATGTTTGTATGTATGGATGTATAGATGTATGGATGTTTGTTACTCTTTCACGCAAAAACCACTGAACGGATTTGGATGAAATTTGGAACACAGTTAGTTTATAACCTGGATTAACACATAGATTTTACTTTTTATCCCGGTAGTACGTTCCCGCGGGATATTTTCCGACCTACACATGGGCGAAGCCGCTGGCAAAAGCTAGTATTGATTTAGTTAGGAAAAACGAAATTTTAAGTTAAGTTATGATAAGATAATATTATTTATTTGCTTAAAAATTTTGAGTCTGACACATGATTAAGCAAATAAATACATACCAGAAAGACATACATGCAAGACTGACAACTAACACAAATTGACTGATATTGGTACTGATTGACTGATTGATTGATTGACTGACTGACTAACTGACATAAATTGAGATAAATTTCCTGTTCACATATTTTATATATATTTTTCATTCTTTCTTCCTTTTTATATACTTAACCATACTTAGCTTTATTAATTAGGTACCTGAGAACCAAAAGGTAAACACAAGTATAAATTACTTAGTAGGTACCTTACTTTTACTTTTGCTGTCGAAGTAATTCACATTGTGTTCTCAAGTGTGAGGCTTAAAAACTTTGTTGTATCGACAAGTACAAGTTTTCTATTTGTATTCTTCATGAACGTGTGTGTTTTTCTGATTTGTGGTTTACCTCTATGGTTCAATTAAGGTGGATGAATCCACGTAATTCTATCTTCTGATTTTTGTATTTTGCAAGTCAAAGTTTGTATTTACTGAATCATAATCATTAAAATTGTAAGTTCCCTCTAAGTTCATTTAATATTAATGAATAACTATTTAATGAAAAAGTATTTCAATGGGATTTTATTTATTTATTTATTTCAAGAATATCTTTTACATAGTCTCAAAATGTATTACAATAAAAAACTGAAACAACATGAAGACGTAAAACTGAAAAATACTAAGATTTAAATACAGATAGGAATCTCTGCATGTCAATGAACTTAGAGTGTTGATGGTTTAAATGATTATAATTCTGTAAAGCCATGTTTATTACAGTCACGAATTATACGAGTATATCTTTCAACATACAACCTGACATTAACTTCCTTATTGCAAAACGTCAGAAAATTTAAATTTCTTGAGCCACCCTAGCTTTTCACCTTAAGCGATCCTTCTTGGGGGATTTTGTTGCGAACTTTATGCCAGATTAAATGGTCAGGAGAGGTCTGGTCGTAACCGTAGAGAAATTTTCAAATTAATTTATTGAGCACTTATAAATCTCTAAAAATAATAGTTAAAAAAAACTAAAAGTAGAAAATAATGGAAAAAAAGCGTGGGGTGCTTTTTAAGGTATTTTTTAGGGTTCCGTTGCCAAATGGCAAAAAACGGAACCCTTATAGATTCGTCATGTCTATCTGTCTGTCTGTCTGTCTGTCCGAGTCTGTCACAGCCACTTTTTTCCGAAACTATTGAAACTTGGTAAGTATATGTATTCTGTGAACTACATTAAGATTTTCATACAAAAACAGAAAAAAAAAACAATAATATTTGGGGTTCCCCATACATAGAACAGAACCTCAAAAAAAAATTTTCATCAAATCCATACGCGTGGGGTATTTATGGATAGGTCTTCAAAAATGATATTGAGGTTTCCAATATCATTTTTTTCTAAACTTAATAGTTTGCGCGAGAGACACTTCCAAAGTGGTAAAATGTCCCCCCCCCGTAACTTCTAAAATAAGGGAATAATAAATTTAAAAAAATATATGATGTACATTACCATGTAAACTTCCACCGAAAATTGGTTTGAATGAGATCTAGTAAGTAGTTTTTTTTTAATACGTCATAAATCGTAAACCACAATTTACCTTTCATGCAGTCAAATCAAATATAAAAATTAAAAAAAAAAACCATTTAATTTCATAAACATAAACCTTATGCATAAAGCGTGAATACCTGAAGGTTGTACGGAACCCTCGGTATGCGAGTCCGACTCGCACTTGGCCGGTTTTTTATTGATATCCGGCACCTCACGCTTTTTTTCCTTTATTTTCTACTTTTTAGTTTGGTTTTCTATGGAAGCGTATTTTTAGTTTTTTTAAACTATTATTTTACTATGTAGAGATTTATAACTGCTCAATAAATTAATTTGAATTCAAGAGGAAGGTTTGTATGTATAATAGCGCGGGCAAAGCCGCTTGCAAACAGTGGTACCTAATAAGCAATATATATATGTTAGTGGTACCATGTCGGGAATGCCATATTGAACTCAAATCTGAACCATTGAGCTATTGTAAACGCACTCCTAGGATAACACACACAATCTCACGCCAAGTTCTCATGGGGGCAGGCAAAAATAACAGAATCGATGATTAATTGGTAGATAAAGTATTGCTGGTAGTCAAAACTTTTTCATTTTGAATTAACCTACAGTTTCCTACTGCAGAGAATATAAAGTTGTCCCCAAATCCTTCCAGGCATACTTTTCAAGGGTCCTGGGATCTAACACGCGTCTAGGTCATATAACCACCTTTTCCTGGGCCGGCCTCTGCGGTACCTACCATCTAACCAGAGGCATCTACCGTGTGGATACTATTACCCAGCGGTCACCTAGCATGTGGCTGACTTGGCCAACCAGACGCATTTCAGCCTGGCAGCCTTTTTGCCTATGGATTCTCATTACGGAGCGTAGCGTGGTGTTTCGTATTCTGTCAGTTCGTTTAAGGCCTAATATGCTGCACTCCATTGCAACTTAGAACTTGGAGCTCCATTGGAACTTTTGCGACTCGATGAGCGATAAAAAAAAAACAGATTAAAGAAAACCAACACAACAGTTCCCACCGTTCACTTCACTCAATAATAAACCAACAAAAATAATGTACTATCATAAAAAAAAATATTCTCTGAAAGCCCTTTAATAGAGTGCGTTCGTCGTAAACTGTAAAATTCCTTTTATCGAAGGAAATGTTTCTGTTTTCTAACTCAAGGCGAGTTTTATGGTGGCACATAACTGACTTGGCCGGTCGTAAAGGCTTTAGAGTGACGACTTGGACCCTGCGCAATATGTTGACATATGGCCGAGGAAGGGTAGCAGTACCTACAGCTCAATTTACAGTGTGCATCTTGACGTCTGTGTGAGTGAAGTTAACTCCAGATCAGAGGTATGCAATTCCAGTTTTTTAATAACGTTCGTTGAGCGTGAGAGAAATAGTGTCCCAGTGATAATGGCCGCGACTACGAGCTATTGGTCGTATGCCCCCCTAGCCAAGTTACAACCGTTTCGTGTCGAATCCGTTCTCCAATCGGTAACGCCTCGGTGTCAGCAAATGTACAAAACGATAAGTTGGTAGCCATGTTGACGCGCCTGAGTCGGCCGCTCGTTCTACAATGTCTTTAGAAAAACGACATTATAACAAAGGATGTAGCGTTGAACATTGTAGAAACGATAACAATTCATTCCTTTTTGAATGATGTGAACTTGGCTACGAATTTTCTATTCGTTTGTTCTAACCACGTGACTTAACGTTGAGATGATTTCATTCCCATACATTTGATTAGTTTTCGACTAGCGTTAACGATTGCAGATTATAAACTTGGCTAGAATAGAAGGGTGCTGTTCCAACCCAGATAGGCGTGATGATGAAGAACGTTCGTATTCTATTCTCAGTCTCAATCTGTCAAAAACATCTAACTTATCTACAGTCCGTTCACGGTTATTTTACCTCTGACAGCATTAAGCCACAGCAACTTTATATACGTATAGATCACTGTGATATTCACAGACTAGTAAGTGGCCACAATCTTGTAGCAACCTTATTGTAACGAAAAGAAATTGAACGTTTTTTAAGTCCGGAAGTTGACCTGCACCTTTTTAATTATTGTAATTCCGCACCATGAAAAAAAAAAACAAGGTGGTTGAGCGTTCGAAAAGTTTTTGATAAGATTCACACAGTTTTGTCTTATGTCGAGATTGTTAAATGGTATTTAACACGTACCGTCACGTTTCTATCGTAGTTTGACAGTTTTGCGATAGTGAAAGCAACAATCATTTGACAAATAACCATGCCATAATTTCGTCGTTAGATTTTTCGAATTTCTTTCGACTTCCAAAGAAAACTCAAAATGAGTACTCGCGGCTGCCTTCACACTCAAAGGTCCGTGGCGCGTACTGTACAACCCCTCGTCGTCATGATTACGAGTTAGATACGGTTTTCCGAGATGAGAATCGAATATGTTTGGACGTGTGATAGGATCGGAAACAAGATTACTTTATGTGTCGCTTGTACTAGCAATTACGTCTGTGCTACATTTCAAATAGAAAGGACAAAAAAACTCCGAAAGAAATATTCGACGCCCGAATAGGTAATAAAGGTTACGCAAATGTCCCGTAGCGTAGGAACCAATATTTTAGTTAATTATTGAGACCATTTGTCTCATTAAGAATTATTTTAGTAGAGTATTCTAGTTTACACCTAAACATTTAAGCATCTAATCATAATGACATAATCACTCTATAATGTACTCGCTGCTGGGACTCAGGCCTCCTCTCTGTGAGCCATAATTCACAACGCGGGCCTAGACCGGATTGTCGGATATCACATGCACCCAAATTTTTAACCGACTTCAAAAAAAGGAGAAAGTTATCTATTCGACTGTATTTTTTAGGGTTCCGTTGCCAAATGGCAAAAACGGAACCCTTATAGATTCTTCATGTCTGTCTGTCCGTCTGTCTGTCTGTCTGTCCGAGTATGTCACAGCCACTTTTTTCCGAAACTATAAGAGCTATGCTGTTGAAACTTGGTAAGTAGGTGTATTCTGTGAACCGCATTAAGATTTTCACACAAAAACAGAAAAAAAAAACAATAATATTTGGGGTCCCATACATGGAACTGAAACTAAAAAAAAAAAAAAACATCAAACCCATACGTGTGGGGTATCTATAGATAGGTCTTCAAAAATGATATTGAGGTTTCTAATATCATTTTTTTCTAAACTGAATAGTTTGCGCAAGAGACACTTCCAAAGTGGTAAAATGTGTGTCCCCGTAACTTCTAAAATAAGGGAATGATAAAACTAAAAAAAATATATGATGTACACTAACCATGTAAACTTCCACCGAAAATTGGTCTGAACGAGATCTAGTAGGTAGTTTTTTTTTAATACGTCCTAAATCGTAAACCACAATTTACCTTTCATTCAGTCAACTCAAATATAAAAGTTTAAAAAAATACCTTTAATTTCATAAACATAAACCTTATGCATACACCGTGAATACCTGCAGGTTTGTACGGAACCCTCAGTGCGCGAGTCCGACTCGCACTTGGCCGGTGTTTTTATGTTCGTTACCCCATGATTTTTGACTGGGTAAACCGATTTTGATGATTCTTTTTTTATTTGAAAGCTGATGCTTCCCGTTTGGTCCCAATTTGTTTCCATTCGGACAATGAGATCCATATGAAAACCATATAAGTCTTAAATTTGCGACGCGATAAGTATCGCGTATAGTACGCGGTATCTACCATAACTAAAAAGTTAAAAATAAAAACGTTTTACACTGGTATCCCCACGATGTTTTCCTTCGCCGTGTTGAGAGCAGTTGTAATAAAATAATTTACACAAAGTAAAGCGAATTCATGGGTTTATTAAACCCACGACCTATATGTAAGTCGTGGCCGTTATCATTTAACCACTAGTGTTCTTAAATACCTACATATAGTTATTCTTTAACCCTAGATTACTAAACTATGGTAAAATTTACGACGGCAAAATCATGATTCCTGGAAAAAACAAAGTTCGCGTCTTTCCCGCGTCCCGTTTAAACTGTGTAGAGCAAAAAAAAAAAAAAACTATTTTCATTATTATGTGATCTCTTAAACCCAAAGAAGTAATTGTAATTTTAATTTCTAAAATAATTAAAATTTATCATTCGTAGATTTATTGTTTTATTTTCCTGTCGTATTTTTTACGAATGTTTAGTAATAACGTCACTTGTAGGATAGTTTAGTAATCTAGGGTTAAGCGAGTTAACCACAGTAACTCAACAGGTAGACTTGAACTCACAATCGTCAGTCAACGTCTTAGCGCTTAAACTGTTTTGCTTTCACGTATGGCTTCTTCAACTGGTCACTAGATGGTTTACGTTAACATAAAATACGAAAGAAGATGTGGAAATATGTCTAAGTGTTTTATATTTACTTTGGAAGTATAATTAATAAAAAAAATTGGAAAAATTGGAAGTATGATTAATAAAAAAAATTGGATTGGTTTATCGTATTGGCGGCGGCTTTGTTCCTTCTATATCCGACGAATAAATGTCTTCGTCTTTGATGGTCTAATCATCTGCTGTGTAGACGGCTGAGACTGTGCGCATACTTATAATATATTATTTCTTTCGGTGAGAAAACTCTTTGTGCTCGAAATGTTGACAAGATACCATAAAATAACTGTACTTGCGCTACCTATTACATCAAAACGTGTACATTGCTGCCCAATACCGCGTGTTATGACTGCCTTTGCAAGACGTCATAATGATGTTCTAGCCCCTAAATTATACAACATATTCCTAAAAAATAACAAGGACTGCAAAACATATAGTGTTCGCAAATTTAAAACCAAACTGACAGTCTGGCTCAAACAGTACAATTATGATAAAACTAGGTTCTGCCCGCGACTTCATCCGCGTTAAATTTCTTGTCGAATCGCCTACCCGTGCGACTTTTCTAGTTTTTGCAACATTTTTCATTACTGCTCCGCTCCTCTTGGTTGTAGTGTGATGTTATATTTTCTCGATAAATAGGCTACCCAACACAAAAATATTTTTTCAATTCGAATCAGTAGTTCCTGAGATTAGCGCGTCAATCAAACAAACATACAAATAAACAAACAAACTCTTCAGCTTTATAATATTAGTATAGATAGAAAACCTTATCTCTAATGGGTAATTATATATTTATAACCTCACATTCACACTAAACACCCACACACCACACAAACACACACGCTTCACGAAATGTTTAATATAATCCTAGATTTAGAAAAATATTTTTATAGTACCATAATTTGACAATGTGACTTGGATATGTGAAGACACTGGTCCTTATAATACAGTTAACACTAGTTTAGGGACCAGGGGATTCACATTTGTATTCACTTTCATGTCAATAAACTTATAACTGATTATACGGGGTCAAGACTGTATATAAGATAAACTATCGACCTTGAAAACCATGATGTTGCAAACGTTCGCTATAACAGTCTCATTGTCAAAAGTGCCAAAATGAAATATAAAACCCGTTATGTAGCAAGACAAAACTTCGAAGATAGACAGAACTTCAATCCAAAATAGGCTTAACTATTTTGTGTCTAATATGAGCACTTTGCTAATTCAATGATCGAAGTGTGATGCAACCAAATGAAACCACGTACAACGTTCAATTTCGCGAGAAAGAAGAAATTTTAAGCGGGAACACACGACAAAGTACGAACATACCCGAAGCGTGCGACCGTAATGGGAGGCAATACGAGGGGAATTTATACTCATGCTTCCACATTTTCATAGCAAGTCCCCAGCGAGCTAGAAAGAGAAAAGCGAGCAGAAACGGCGATCTTTATACATGTCGCTTGCGCTTTCTACCTTCCTACAATATGAATGCAAAATACGAAATTGCTGCTTCGCATTTTCCGGTAAATATTTCAAGAGGAACAAGAAAATATTATTATAATTACTTCTTTCATATTTTAATGTTTAGCATTTTCGTATATTTGTGTTCTCACGTTATTTTCACGTCTGCTCATAAAAATTCAAAATCCTCGTAAGGCCACAGCACAAAAAATGCGAATAATTTCAACATATTCATTTGAATTATCGTTTATTATACGGTGTGGAGAATGGCGCAGTGGATTATCCCATGAATACAATGTATGTTTGTGGATTTTCAAAATGGAATCCTCTTTTCATGTTGGAGTCCTGGTAATTGTGAGGTACACATTCAATATTACACAAATTATAACTGAAATATTTAATATAATAATTACGCGGATTCAAATATTATTATTTTATTCGTCAAAACACAGCAATAAAGCTTGATAATTTCAACACAAAATATGGAATGAATTTATTTCCTAGTATTCCCTGTGCTGAATTTTGAGCCGAAATATTTAAAAAAAGTTGTATCAATATTTTTTTCGTGTTATTTTTGCCATCACACGCTAAAAAAGGTATCGAATAACGTGACTTTTTGTAAATTCAATTTTGGTTTTTGTGGTGATATTCACGAATATTAAAATAAACTCGATGTACCTATGTATATAATTTTTAAACAAGGCCCGACAAACTTGGTCGATTATATCCAAAATATACGAGTACATCGTTTTACGCTTATTACCGGGAAAAACTTTCGCGCATAAGACGTTGGCATTTATGCTACGAAGCTTTTAACAATTTGGCTGTAAGAGTCATGTATTGAGTGTGTGAAAAAGCATTTGGTAATAATACTTTTGAAGAAAAGTCTATATATAGATTGCTATTTTTTGCACTTCCATTAAGGTGATTTCAAACTGTAAGTACATTTATTCGATTCTGCAGCGAGTGATCGAGTGGGATCCAAAAAAGTAATTTATTTTATGATCTTTTTATACCTGTTTGCTCATTACTTTCTCCTATTAAAACTATAAGCGAGCTCGTGGATTTTTAGATATACGTGGATAAAAAAATCAAACCTTGATGAAAAATAGCGAAATCATTCAAGGTAAAACTAAAGTTCTTTTGAACTAACCTAAAACTTTCATTCTCTAATGTATAGTGATTAATGAAAAAATATCGCATAGTCATTCCTGCCGCCCCTCACGACAGACTCGCGTTCGTTTATTTTTAAACCAGATTTCCAAAGGATCTTGGTGGTTCGGAGAAAAATATTTATATTTAGAAGGAGGGAAATGTATCAAAAACACTCTTGCATTTTGCATTGGCGTTTCCTGCGTTTACAAGACAGTAATACTTTGTAAACGCGGGGTTAATTTTAAAATAAACGTCGAGAAGGTCTTTTATTCAGTAAGATCCTTTATAAAGCTGACATTTAGAAGGTCGCAATAAATATCTGACATTTACAAAGTTGCATCTTGGATAAACACATCCAAACTAAACAAAGGAAGCTTAGGTAATATAGTTAGCTACCTACTAGGTACTAACTCAGACGTGTTTATTTCAGAAATAATATAGTTAGCTACCTACTAGGTACTAACTCGGAAGTGTTTATTTCAGAAACACCCAATTAGGTAAACATAACTGTAAATAACAATCAGGAGATACATCTGGTACAGCTGCAAATAGATTAGTTTAAAAAAAACCTTGAATGTTTTAACAGAAAACTTCAGCTCAAAAAATAAACGTCAAAATTACGTATCTTTGTCCCAGCCACTGCAAATCCCATCCTAGTTTTCATAGAACCTCTGAACAATTCAGTCAAACTACCGTATATCTAACCCAGTAACAATAAAAGCTGCATTTACTACGTTTTATGAATTAAACTTGATGATGGAAGTATTAAAGAATAAAGCTCTTAGTTGCAGCACTGGCAGGATGCCAAGCTTCCTTGTGCCGAACGATTATTTCCATTTTGACTTATTATACAGTGTTGGAAACGTTTTAATATCACTATCTTATGGTAGGAATAATGGAATGTTATTGGGGACTGTTTTTTATGACTAATGTTTTTTCAGTATTCGTTTTTTTAATGTATGTAAGTACTTCTCGGCCGACCAAGTAACCACCTTCACTTGACTCTGTTTCGACAGCCGTGAGAGAAGCCGAGAACCGAACGAAATAGAAGAACGTTCATAAAGCCACGAAGGCCTTTCAGGGACCTGACCTTCGGTAATGAAAACGCGACTTAGAAGAAGAGAAGAGAAGAGAGAGTACTTCTAAATATTATCTACCAGCTTCTGCCCGCGATTTCGTCCGCGTCAAATTTTTGCTCCCCTGATCCTTCCCGTCGCATAAGATTGCCTGCCAGTTTTCGACCATTTTTGATGTGATGTTATACAGCCTACAGCCTTCCTCAATAAATAGGCTATCCAATACAAAAATCATTTTTCACTTCGGCCCAATAGTTCCTGAGATTAGCGTGTTCAACCAAACAAACAAACTTTTCAGCTGTATAATATTAGTATAGACTCACTTTAAGTATCAAATAAATATTGTTTTTTTTAGTCATAGAATATAGTACATAAAAATTAGGTTCATGTTAATTTATTGGAAACAATTATCGAATTTCAACGAGTCAGAGAAAACCATTTTTCTAAGAACTACTCAAATTCTAATTGAGCTAATATTTTTACTTTTACAAAGTTGTTTGTCTCAAAGCGATTAAGTTGTATCCATCAACAGAGATTGAAGATAATTTAGGTGAATTGCTTGTTTCAAGGAAAAACTAATATACAACATCTAGAAAAAATGTGTTGATAAATCATAACAAGAAAACGCAAAGACACTATTTGTCTCTAGCACAGATCCGATTCAAACTTCCAGAACTAAACTCAACCTAATAATAATCAATTTAAAGACTTAAGACTACCAGATATTGATCTGAGAACAAAGTTTGAGTCAAGTGAGACTACTTGGGAAGTTTGTTAGACCTGCTTCCAAAGTAAACGTATGAACTTTGCTCCTTATTATCTATTCCACGCGATAGTTCGAGACCCAATCTATGTTTACACGAATACGCCCATTTACTACGTGTATTATAAAGTATGTTTTATTAAGCGTTGGTTGGATTAACATGATAAGGCTGTTGGCTTACTTATACTGCATAGTTTAGTGTTTGTTGCGATGGATAAGACAGGTGTGAGCGAAAACCACTGGAGGGCACGCCCTTGAAGGACTTTTAGGGCGACCTTATTGGTGATGATCTTCAGGCAGATCAGGTGCGTAGTACACGTAACCGCATGCGGATAACACCAGGTTTATGAACCTCAACGAAGCAAAAGGAACATGTAAGGATCTTAGCAGGTCGCTTTCTGTAGTTTCTCTACCCCATTAGAAGAAGTAAATGTATCGCAGATGACTTGTCAAATCCGGTGTTTTACATAACCGTAAGCCGTTTTACTAGACAGCATCGTTATGTAAAACACCTGAATGACGAAATGAGAAGACCGAGAGAAAATACTTAATCTAACATATTGTATACAAATAAAACAGTATTATGATATTACAACCGTAAGACGGAGCTCAAAAACTTATTTTACGTTGCATTATTCACAATTTTTTAAGCGTAGACTATCATATTAGTATGTTATAAATAAAGGAAATTCAATCAACTACAGAAATATCAGTTTTTGTTTTATATTGGAGCAATAACACGCCACAAAACATCATAACTCCATTCTATTTTTTTTTTCTCTTTTTATCTCATCTGTAGGTCCCAATTAAGTTTGAACATGGAACATCACATTCTCTTTATTGCTTCTCAGTGCCAACTGTATGTAGTTCGGCTCAAACTAGTTGTTTCCCGTCCTTGGCCTCATTTACCTTCAGATGTTGTTTTGTTCATCTCCATGTCTCACATACGGCCAGGTCAGAGTAATTACATCATGACGATTCAACCTACTTTTCTTGTCGGCTTTGGCCTTCTAAGTTGAGCCTGAAGTTATGTATATGAATGTTTATTTGTTTTATACTTTTGTGTAATATTACTTTAGTTTAGCTAACTAAATTTTTTTAGTTAGCGTTTGTTTCACGGTGTCTAAATGTTAGGTACATAAACTCAAGACTTTTAATACAATAGGGGATAGCAGAAGCTACAGAACACCATTTGCTAAGATATTTTAACCTTTTTTTTAGTTAATATTGTGTCCTACTGCTGAGCAAAAGCCCCCATTTACCTTCCAAACCCCAGTCTCTTCTCTTCCTCTTAATCTTTAACTATGTTGGCCTTGCAAAACTTACCAGATCGTCACACCTTCGCCTTGATCTAACCTCGACGGCGATGTGTATCTATACTATGTATACTAATAGTTATTATAAAGCTGATGAGTTTTTTTGTTTGAAAGCGGTAATATCGTAATCATAATCATTTATTTGCAATAAGTATTGGTACAGTGTTGATCTTATAGTCAGTAATAAGTTCCTAAAACAAAATCGGACATTTGACATGCAAAACATTACAATGTATTTAATGCTTAAATTTAATATTTCAAATAATCCAATGGCATGCTTTAAATGTTTCTATTATTAATTAATACATTACAATACATTCATTATTAATATTTTTATTTTATTTTATTTTATTTATTAGGGACAAAAAACAGTTACATGCTAAGAGCAATACAATACATCCATAACCTAGAATTACAAACATGTAACCCACACCATTGTCCACATATTAATAAAAAGAATAATAAGTAGTGAAAGACAAAATGTATACAAAGAAAAATATGCGTGTGATAGCTATAACATAAATTAATTTAAACTAGCCTCCATTAATATTACACCATTTTAGTCAGTATATCTATAGCCTTTTTCTTGAAAACTTGGTTTGAGAGATTGAATATGTCCAATTCCATAAAGTTATTGTTGTATGCCTCTACAAGGCGACGTAGGGGCGCACGTTCCCCGGCGTTGGTTTTGCACATGTCTGTGTGGAACAGTCGAGGCACGCGCACCCCCCGTTGGATAACAGTTCTAGGCACTATGTAACGTAATTTATTCACTAGGTGAGAACAATCGAATCTATTGTTACATAAGCCATGCAGTGTCATTACGCCCAGAAGCAATCGCCTGGACTCCAAACTAAGAATGCCGTAACGATCCAGTAACTGCACGTAGTGAACTTTTGATTGATGGCATCTATAGTTCATGGATCGTAGAAACTTTTTTTTGTACCATTTCTATTCGTGAGCAGTATTTTTCATAGAAAGGGTTCCAGATCTGGATAGCGTATTCCAATTGGGACCGTATCAAAGTCTTGTATAGTAATAAGTATGTAGAGGGCCGCACAAAGTCACCTGATGATCTCATGACGAAACCATACATCCGAAATGCTTTATTTACTACATTATCGACGTGTATGTCAAAGTGTAAACATGAATCTAGTGTAACGCCCAAGTCACGAACTGAAGTAGCACAATCTAAGCGTGTGTTGTTAATACAGTAATTAAACCTAATTTTATTTCTATTTTTGGTGAATGAGATGGTATGACATTTGGGAAGGCTTAAAAAGAGCTTGTTTTTTCCACAGTAAGCATGAAGCCTGTCGAGATCGTCTTGCAGAAGTTTGCAATCTTGAATGTTTTTACAAGTTCGATAGATTTTAATATCATCTGCGTACATTAAGAAGTTAGAATTCACAAAACAGTTATTAATATCGTTAATAAATATAATAAAAAGGAGAGGGCCTAAAATGGATCCCTGTGGGACTCCTGACTTAACAATAATAGGGTCAGATTCGTAACCATTAATTACAATTTTTTGTGTTCGATTATAAATATATGAAACAAACCATCGAAGTAAATTACCACGTATCCCATTGAAAACAATTTTTTCCAAGAGCAATGTATGATCCACCTTATCAAAAGCCTTCTGTAAGTCGGTGTAAACAGCATCCACTTGAATTCTTTGGTCCATTTTTTCAAATAAATAATTGGTAAATTCTAGTAAATTAGTGGTGGTTGAACGACGTTGGACAAAACCGTGTTGCTCGGGTAAAATGAGCTGATGAATGTGGGGATATATGGCACCATGTACAAGACTCTCAAAAACCTTAGACAAAGTAGAAAGGATTGAAATGGGGCGATAATTCTCCACATTGTTTTTGTCGCCAGACTTATAAACAGGAGTTATGAATGCACGCTTCCAAATTGCGGGGAAAGAACCCTCATGCAAACATTTATTAAAAATTATACGTAATGGGTTACACAAGCTATCACAAGTCCTTATGAAGAAGCTGGGTGGTAAGCCATCAGGTCCCGCACCTTTAGAGGCATCTAGTGATTTTAATGTCGTTTGTACAAGTTCTGTGGATAGATAAATATCGGTTATGCAAGGCGAGTTATTTGCGTAGTTATTAGACGGTTGCCAATTGACAGGATCCAAAGTAGAAGGTTCGTAGACGGAAGAAAAGAAGGCTGAGAATAGATTACAAATGTCTATGGGATCATCTGTAGAGACATTACCGAGATACATACTGGCCGGATAGTTGGCTTTACCTTTTTTAGACGAGACGTAGGACCAGAAATGCTTTATATTCTTAGGAATGCTATCTTCAACCGAATTAATGTAATTCCGAAAGCACCGCAAAGACTCTCTGTGGAAAAGCTCGCGATAGTTAGAAAATCTTAAGTAGTCCGATTGATTTCTGTACTTCTTCCATTTTATCCAAGCACGTTCTTTCGTCTTGAAGATTCGTATGAGAGAGGGTGTGAACCAGGTAGGGAAACCAGACTTTCTTATTCTTGTCAATGGAACATGTGACTTAATGATACCGTACAACGTCTCGTAGAAAATGTTAACAGCCTGATCGGAGTCCAGTTGAGAAAGTACCAAGTCCCAGTTGATATTACCCAGTTCACAATTTATGTTCAGGTAATTAGCTTTATGAAAGTTATGTCTACGGACCGCACGGTATTTTAGTGGAGTGTATTGAGAATTCAGAGAAGTCAAAACAGAAAATACAGGATGATGACTATCAGGGTCAAGTAGAGCATTACATGATATAGACTGACAATCAACATTTGAGATAAACAGATCTAGTATTCGACCTAATTTGTTTTTGGTAACATTGAACTAGGAGCCATTAATTATGTTAATGAAATTCAATAATATTCGTCCTATTGAGGTCGTAGCTTGCCCGAATGCATGATTCCCTTGGTCCAACCAGTAGACGTCAGGTAGGTTAAAATCACCTATTATAAAGTAGGAGTCGGTAGTGGGATCGTTAGCTAAGCCTTGCAGCATGTCCAGGTAATACGTGTATGTTTCTTCACGCGTACGTGGTGGTATGTACGTGGCACTGATGATATGGCGTTTATTGTGTTGGGAAGCAGGCAGCTGGACCATAACTTGCTCCACTTCTGTAGAGACGAATTGTATCGGTAACATGGTGGCGCGTAGTTCCCGAAGAACAGCTATTAACACTCCCCCTCCGTCACCTTTATTCGTCACAGAACGATCACGATCGTATCTGAAGACTACGTAGCGATCGTCAATAAATTCGCTATCCTGGATGCTGGGAATCAGCCAGGTTTCCGTTAGTATGATGACGTCATAGGAACATGCCATTATATTCATGTATAATGTATGCAGCTTCGTGCGGACCCCTCTACAGTTCTGGTAATAAATCGCAATGTTATTAGTAGCCATTGATACTTATAATTTTACGGCAATAATGAGATTGGAATAAAATAAATAGTGGTATTGAAAAAGCATTTCTAAGTCTGAAGTACAGTTTACAGTGTATATTACGACTATAGAACATTTTATGAAGATAGCAATATTAACGTTATATTCATTTAAAATAGATTATTAACATTATTTATAAATTCATTTACAGAATAAAATCGTTTTTCCAGTAGCCAAGATTTTAACTTTATAAAAAAATAAATTATTTGGTAACTCTTTAGAGTTCTTCGGTATTTTGTTATAGATAAGTCCACACATATGATAACAGTTATTTTTATACAGAGAAGTCTTTGAGGCCCTAGGCAGAACTATTCTATCTGGATCTCTTACTTTTCGAGGGCAACGGTCTTGAGCCTTTTCAAATAAGTCATTGTGCCGTCTGACAAATTTTGCACATTCTAAAATATACGTACTGGTTAATGTCAGGAGTTTTAATTTTAGAAACAATGGTTTACAAGATTCCCATGGTGGAATGCCACAAATGGCTCGAACGTATTTTTTTTGTACTCTGAAAGCTTTATCTACGTCTGTTGAGTTACCCCATAGTATAAGGCCGTATTGTAGAGTCGATGCAACGCAGCCGTGATACGCAGTCAACATCGTACTCTGCGACGAGGTCTTACGCAGTGTTTAAAGAACATAAACGAATTTGTTTAATTTGTTGCATACTTTTTCTACGTGTGGTTTCCAGGAGAAGTAGTCGTCTAATGCAACTTCCAGAAAAGTAGTTTCCTCTGCCTCTAGTAGAGGTTGTCCATTATAATTAATTTTAAGTTTCTCACGCTTACGACCATATGTCCTAAATTGAATAATTTTTGTTTTGCTTATATTAACATGAAAATTATTAAGTCTTAACCAAGAAATTGTTGATTCAATTGTATTATTAATGTCAACTCTGTAATTATTCATGTCAGTATTAATTGGTGATGTTAAAATAATCGAAATGTCATCCGCAAATAATGTGCATGGATTAGATGTGTGTTCAGGAAGATCGTTTATATATAATAAGAACAAAGGGGGTCCCAAAACGCTCCCTTGTGGTACACCCGAGTTGTTGAATCTTGAAAGCGAGCTAATTCCCTCCAGTTCTTTATTCTCAGTCATACTTGTAATTTCAACACATTGCTTTCTACCCAGTAGGTAGGTTTCAATCCAACTGAGGGCCGGACCTCGAATGCCATATCGTTCTAACTTTGAAAGTAACAATCTATGAGACACGAAGTCAAAAGCTTTCGACATATCGAAGAAGACAACAGATACCCGGTTACATATGTCTACTTCTTCAATTATATTTTTTACAAGATTGAAGCATGCAAGAGTTGTTGATTTCGTTTTTTGAAACCCATATTGTTCTTTCTTAAGAATCTGATGTTTGCCAATTAATTTTAAGAGACGGTGTTGCATAGCTTTTTCAAAAACCTTAGATATTATTGGTATGAGGCTAATAGGTTTGTAATTATCTGCTTTCGAGCTATCGCCTTTCTTATGAAGAGGCTTAACAATCACAAACTTTAACAACTCTGGGAAGCAGCTTTCTGAAAAAGACAAATTTATCAAGTGTGTCAACACAGGAGATATTTACAGTGAGCAAGCCTTCAAAATTTTTGTGCAAATTTCATCATATCCGACCGCTCCTGTGTTGTTTAGTGAAAGTATAAATTCTTGTATGTCATTGTAACCATATGGCCGAAGGAACAGACTACTGGTACTGGTATCAGGAACTACTGGTGCGAATTGTAAACATATGTTTGTGATGGGTAGCCTATTTATTGAGAAAGGCTATATAACATCACGCTACAATCGAAAGGAGCGTGGATGGTGGATCTAAAGGAAATGGATGAAAACTGGCAGGCAATTCGATGCGACGGGAAGGGTCAGGGGATCAAAATTTGACGCGGACGAAGTCGCGGGCAGAATCTAGTTCAAAAATATAAATGGGATTGCACGTTTAAATATTAGGTTTACACCTTTCTAACTCAGGCATTATAAGGTTATACATACTCGTAAAGAAATAACTTACTAGGAAGTAAAAGTCTAGGTACTTTCACAAAGTTTTCTGATTACGACCGTCGCTTTAAAAGGAATGAGCACAAACAAATGCATACTAAGTAACTGAATGTCAGCACGTTTCTAACCCTCCCTTGCCAAGAACATGCAATCAACCCTGATTCGGAAATAAGTTTATCTTGCCAACGTGCCACGTCCCGATCACAACACGCGCTCGTCTTGGTGTGAACCTCTTTAGTTTTGTAATCACGTTCCCGACTAATTGGTAGAGGCCTCGCGTCGCAAATAAAACGGTTACTAACTACGGGTCATAATAAAATGGATGATTCTTGTAAGACTTCATTGGCGTGATTTTGTGAGAATAGAAAATAAATTTCTAGCCAATTGAAACCAATTTTTATTTAGAGAGTTGTATTCATGCTTTTAATTACTAAAATTCAGTAAATACTTATTTGCTGCGGTCGCGAATCATATTTTGATTATATCATAAATCATATGTTGACAATCCGAATCATAATAATTTATTGTTACGTAGATCGTAAAGACTAGAAACGACACGCTTACGCCATCTATTATCAAGTAGCAGGTACTGCACGAATGGTTATCAGTAGACGCTACCGCCACCTATTATCGAATAGCGGAATAATCTATCTGGTACTATCTGGAAATTTTGTCGCTAACAACTGTGGCATAGAATTGCAATTATTCTAGAATGATCAGCTGGGCTTATTAATAACGGACTGTTGGACTGAGAAGATAGTTTTGATAAAACTGGTTTAAATTGATTTATCCCGAAACCCAGATCGTCACAATATTGAAACAACTTAATACTGGCCTGTAAATTGTAAAAAAGTAAGAAAATTTATGTTTCGCGGGCTTCACTGGCGCTATCAATCCAAATAAAAGTATACGTCGATACATCGATAGTGTCAGTTTTTTTGATATTTGTAATACAAACACGCTCAAGTGACTTACCAACGTGCCACATCCCGATCACAACACGCTCACGTCTCGGCGTGAAGCTCTTTAGTTTTGTAATCACGTTCGCTACTAATTGGTGGAGGCCTCGCGTCGCAAATGAGGCGGTTACTTAAATAGACTTCAAGGCTTCTGAACGACCGAAAGTGGTGAGAACTATTTAAGTGGCTTTTGGAACTATTTTAGGATGAATCTTGTCTGTAACTAATAATAATTTTGAGATCATTAAGAAACTTTGGAGGCACCTACGTCAGAATTATCTACGGGATTGACCACATGTCAGCGTACATTAGGAAAACCAAATTAAAGGCCTCAGATAGGACTCCAAAAAAAAAAATGTACAAAATAATTGATTTTTTTATCGTTCACGATTATTTTTGTGTTATTTTTTACTTTTAAGTTATAATTATGTTTATGTATTTTTATTATCATCATCATTCATAATTTCAGCCGAAAGATATCCACTGCTGGACACAACCTCCCTTAACAGGGGGATTTGCCATAATCGCTGCTTGGCAGGCGGATTGGCGATCGCAGTACAGTGGTAAGATACATAGAGAACGCTGCTGCCCATTCTAGAGTAAGTCCCTTAGTTGCCTTAGTCTACGACACCCACGGGAAGAAAAGGATGGATGGAATGGTAATATTCTCTACATTCGGCAACACACGGAACATGCTATATTATACTATGGTGTTAGCTATCATTTTCCGGAGAGATACAAACCACAACAAAGAAAAAAAAAGAACAATTTAATCTACTTAACATAATTTATTTGGCAAGCCTTTGTACCATCCAAGAGAAAAATATTCGAAACGTTAGCAGAGATCCTAGCATTTCAAACATCAAAAAGTGCACACGAAGACAAAATAAGTAAAATTCTTCCAGCTCATACATGGAGGGAATTCCTTGCATAACGTAATTAGGAAAGTGGAACGTTGGGTACGGAATTTAATGCGTTTAATGTGTTCATGTGTGTAAGGTATGCTTGTGTGCATGTTTTTTGTATTTTCTAAAGAAACAAGGACGTATTTTGGCGTTCTAAAAATAAAAACAAAAATGTTCTCTAAAAACTCGTATACCAGATATACATGTATTAACAACATTTATTAGTGTCTAAGCTATACATAGAGCAGTGGTGGCCCAGTGGTAACGGCCGCAACTTACGAGTAGTAGGTCGTGAGTTCAAACCCAAGCAGGCGCATTACTTTGTGTAAATTATTTCATCGCCACTGCTCTCAAAACGGTGAAGGAAAACATCGTGAGGAAACCGGCATGTCTTAGAACCAAAAATTCGAAGACATGTGACATATACCAACCTGCACTGGGCCCGCGTGGTGGATTATGGCCCACTCCCTCTCACCGAGAGGAGGCCTGTCTCCCAGCAGTGGGAACATTATAGGCTGATGATGATGATGATGAAACTATACATTCTCTGTCTAAGTGAAACAGAAAAATGAGTGCTAAAAAGAAATTGGAAAATGTTACTCGCGCATGGTCACTACGGTCACTACGGCTTTGCTACGCGAGCTCAGTTACGTACCTCGGCTCCGCTACGCAAACTAAGCTACGAACCACATTTCCGTTACGCAATCCCAGCTACGAACTACGGCTGCACTACGTAAGATCTGCTACGAACTTTATTTCTCTCCGCTACAAGTTCTTACTCAGCTTTTCTCTTAGCTACAAACGATTGCTTCTGAATATTTCTCAATCAGCCACTTACCATTTATCTTCACTCAGAGGTTTCAACTACAAAAAACACCAGTATTCGTTTTCATTTAGGTCCAAATTGTTACTTCGCTAGGAATTCAACTCAGCTACGAACTACCGTAGACACCGCTACGAGATTGTCTCCGTAGCTAGTCCATACTATTTACAACTTCTTGCGTCCTGTAATGAAACCTCAATACAGGACGCAAGACTTAGACTTGGTAAGAACTTTATAATTACGAAACCGCATGCACACTGAACACATATCTACGCCTGGGTTCTTAGGTCTTCCTAGTATTAATACCTACTAAAACGTAGTAGTCTTCCGAGTGGTACCGGACGTAAAAAATAGCACTAATCCATTTCTTCCCGTGGGTGTCGTAAGAGGTGACGAAAGGACTTACTAGAGAATGGGCAGCAGCGTTCTCTATGCATTTTACCACCATACTGCGATCGCCAACCCACCTACCAAGCGTGGCGATTATGGTAAAGCTCCCCAAATTGGGGGAGGCCTATATCCAGCAGGGGACGTCATTTGGTTGAAATGATGGTGATAAATAACTAGTAGTCGTTACTACAGTAAATTAAGATTATTTCTATGTTATCATAGAGGTCTGCTAATTTTCGTTTATCAATGATTAGTAGTTAATTGTAACTGCTAGTAGAAACCTAACTTTAATTACTTCAAGAAAGATTACTTACGAAAGATTACTTCATCAATCAACTTACGGATAACTTAATTCCAAACTAAGATTTATCCGTAAACGGTTAAATGAAACTTTTAATTAAATTAACACAGAAGAAGATTAAACTAACAGCTGGATAGTTATCTATTGTTCAGTTAAAAGTTCCCAGAGATTAATGGCGATGTCTTGGAGCCTAGTTTTATGGCCACGTGGAACCTATTAATTTTTATCTACTTCGGAGAGTTTTATGAGTAAGTAGGTAAATGTTTTATTAGTGTATCAAAAAATAGGTTCCTTCATTTTAAGTTTTTAGAAAATAGTAGAAATAATTTATGTTTTATTATTTAAACACATAAACATCACACTTTGTTTACCCGAACAGTTGGACAGAAGTTTACCTCTAGTACACCCACATTTCTCAGTTACGTTTAAGTCCGATGTTACAGGGGGCGACCCTGTTGCCATCAGCCGAACACAATTCTAGATTCCGAACTGTTACTGAGGTGTTCCAGATGGCAAAACCCAATAACGCTATCCAAAGAAAAAAAACACAAAATTAAAAAAAAAAAAAACATTAAAAAAATATTGAGCTTTTTCTAAATACATAATTATTATTCTTCGACCAAAATACCTTATTGCTAGTAAAATATTCATTAATGGACAATATTTACTTAATATATAAGCTAACAAATATAAAAAATATTATTAATATGTACCTACATGAATTTTATAAAACAGAGAAAAGAATAACAGGGCATCAAAAAATTCTGGAAAAAGTGCCCAAAAGGCTAGCTACCTTGCCACATTGTATGGCGATTTTATGATGTCAAATAACTATATTAGATACATATATTACATAATTTTGGTCCACGTGGACTAGTATAATGTAAACCTCAAGACTATTCTAGGAATCGTATTGTTCTCATCAGTTGCAGCAAACAATCTGCATAGTATTATTATTTCTGAGAAAATGTACTATATGAACATGTACCTAGTTTAATATTATCTAGTTCTCTGTACTTATTTGCATATATTTTGCAACAGAACTGACTTTTATGCAAACAAAGCTATTACAGTTCTTTTATATTTGCTACAATGAAGTTGTATTCTCTGTTTTCCTTAACAGGCATCCTTTAGATAGACTTCTTTTCTAGAAATGCAAAAGAAGTCTTACTTTTATTCCATAATATTTTAGTTTCTTTGTTGTCATTATATAAACTCATAGTTCAGCGGAGACGACCATTTTGACAACCTTTTGCTAAGACTTGTTTATAAGTGTGTTGACCTCGCATTTTAAATAAACTTTTTCAAGTGTCTTACGTAAATAATATCTCGCCGTTTTTTAATGCACTGGATTTTCAACCTACTGCTTAGCGCCGAGAAGTCAAAATCGAATAGTGAGTTTTTTCAACGCGTTGGAATGCACTCTGTTGGATTCTCAATTCTCGGATCATCACCGAGAGTTCAAAATCCGAAAAAATAGGAAAACGTAAAAATATCGCGGCAGGATTTTAACGCACATTGCGTTAAAATCACTGCGACGTATACTCGTGCTAGTAGGTACTCGTTTTAAATCCATGCGAACGAGGTCTAAGAAATATATTTTGAGGGAAAAAAAATAGAATATCGTGCATTCCGTGCGCCACTAAATAATTCCGGTAATAACAGATATAAATCGAATTTTTTACTACCGAAATTAACCAATCAAAGGTACTCAACAAAAAAATAATAGACCCACTTGTCATCAGAAAGGACTCACAAAACACTTGACAATAGCAACACCAATAAATTGATCACTTACTTCAATTCTTTAACACAGAACAACACAAGCTAATTTCAATCAAAACGGTTATCACATACAGTTTAAATTGGCACGCACCTTAATGTAGCATTCACGAACAACTTGGGAACTAGGTAGCGATCCTAATTAACTCTGTACCACTACAACTGCCACTTTCATGGTATTTAGTGCTCTACTTTGAAATTTATACAATCGCTGAATTCGAAAACTTTGCTAATACAGCAAGCGCAATGAAAACGGTGTTGTTGTCTATTACACCTTGCTGTTGCTGACTTCGATTTAGTTAACGTGTTTACCAGTAATGCAATACAAATGCAATATAGTATTTACAATATACACACATAGAGTAATGCATTGCTATGAGCGTAGCCGGACCCAACAAAATGCCACCTGCTCTGAACCTTATATACGAGGTTTAAAATATTGTGTATGTACGTGTATCGTCTTTGTTGTCGATAGAAAATTACTTCGATTTATAAATTTATAACTAACTACTGACCATAGTTTTGCCCGCGTGAGTAAAGGAAATTATTCCACGGAAACATACTACTGGAAAAAAGTTAAAGCTTACCCCTTATAACATCAGCTATCTACCAGTGAAAGAACCATCAAAATCAGTCCAGTCATATTGGAGATTAACTGGAACCAACAGACAAATAGACATTTTTACACGCTTTATATTAGCTTCACTTGTATGTTTGTATGTTTGTATATTTGTATGTTTGTATATTTGTATGTTTGTTTGTAACCGACTCCTTATAGTGCGATTTTGACCCACTTTAAACGACCAGATTTCATTCAAACTTTGCACACCTGTCAAGGACTGATGACAATGCAATAATTTCATAAATTTGTGCCATTATCCTTTCCAGGGTTACCAGGACAGCAAAAAAACTGTCACAAACTACGCTGACATACGTCTCAAAATTCGAAATACCCTAAAAAATAGAAAATATATGCTTTTAAGGTATTTTTTTATTGATATCAGGCACCCCACGCTTTTTTTCCATTATTTTGTACTTTTTAGTTTGGTTTTCCATGGAAGCGTGTTTTTTAGTTTTTTTAAACTATTATTTTTTTTAAATAATTTTATTTTGCTCTAAGGTATTTAGAACCATGCTGTTACACATTACGTACAAAATGAAATATCTGTTTGTGATCTCAAAAGATTAAAGTTTTTATATAAGACTAGCTTCTGCCCGCGACTTCGTCCACGTTCAATTTCTTGTTCCCCCGACCTTTCCCGTCGCGTCGAATCGCCTACCTGTGCGATTTTTCCGTTTTTGCAACCTTTTTCATTACTGCTCCACTCCTCTTAGATGTAGCGTGATATTATATAGGCCTTCCTCGTTTAATAGGCTAACCAACACAAAAAGATTTTTTCTATTCGGATCAGTAGTCCCTGAGATTAGTGCGTTCAATCAAACAAACAAACAAACAAACTCTTCAGCTTTATAATATTAGTATAGATTAGATATTTTTTTATAAATTATGTGTAACCGTGCATGTGTGTTCATTACGCATCATTAATGCAAACTAATATTAGTGCGAACTATTTGCTTTGACGACGTCATTTCACTTATCAACGTTATTACTATTTGCTTTAATTAATAACGCTCAGTCTGTTTCTATTACAGAATATTAAATAAATATTGTCATAGGCGAAGCTGTGTAAACTGTAGGTAAGATATTTATTTAGTTAAAATCTCGTCCAATGGTTTATTACTGTATCAAAGAGGTACCGTGACCCTGGCACATGGGCAACTGAAGGAACACAGGTGGGTTTTAGTCAGTAAAAGTCTGTCACGCCCTTCCGCTCTACCCAAGAGCGGGAGACGTCATTTGATGATTTCCCACCCACAAAAAAAAAAGACATGCCGGTTTCCTCACGATGTTTTCCTTCACCGTTTTGAGAGCAGTGATGATGAAATAATTTACACAAAGTAAACCGCATGCTTGGGTTTGAACTCACGAAGTACTTGTTAAATTATTATAAAAGAATGTCCGATTTTAAATTATTTTAATAAATAATAAACAAAAAATGTCATCATCATCATCATTTCAGCCGAAAGACGTCCACTGCTGGACATAGGCTTCCCCCAAAAGGGAGGGGGGGGGGGGGTTGCCATAATCGCCACGCTTGGCAGGCGGGCAACAAAAAATGAAACTAAATAAAAATTTGAGTTTCTGTATTTGTGAAGGAATTATTAATATGTAGGACAGAAAAAACCCACATCGCTATTATCTTGCATCATCATCATCATCATCTCTCGCCCCTATCCCAATCTATTCGGAGATGGCGGAACACGTATTTTTCTATAAGTACTTCTCTTTTATTAATCGAAACCCGGTTTTGTGTTTATTATGGATACAAAGCCGATAATTTTCATTGAAATTATTTGTGAGAAGCTGAGAGGCGCTACCTTTACAAAATTTTAGGTAATCATATTTCAGTTATTGCAAGTACCTGATAAAATATCGTAACATTCTGATAATTTACGATCGTAATTTAATTATAATTGAAACAATAAAACAGCAGTAGCCTTTGTTAATTATGGACTTGAAATTAAATTGACTGTTCTTCACTAAACAACCTGTTATCATTTTTCAGTTCGCCCTGCAAAAGCAATTTATTTTCACTTACTGTCAATGTTCATTTAATAAATATTGTGTCTCGGGAAACTGACAAATTGAGAATATAATTTGATAAAAGTGTAATAATAGCCTAAATGTTTGATAGAGATGGTGTTTTTGTTTAGGTGAGAGGAAAACTTGACTTTCTTTTGGTGTTTAAGGAAAAACTTTTGGCAAAATAAATTAAATTATATTTCTGGTGGATGAGAGCGTATTTTTTAAAATGAATACTAGTGTAATATCCCGTGATTACTGGTCACCACCTTGACTTCCACATTTTTATAACGTTTTCTGTCAGCCTCAAAAACATACTTTTAACTGTCCAAAACATGCGCATACACACATGGATTGCAAGATATGACATTAAATAAATTCTATCACGTTTTGCCTCAATGGCGTAAAAATATAAATACGTATGTTAAATCAAATATAAATAAAATAATTTATTTCTTCAAGTAGGTATAGAAAATGACTACATGTACATAAAAGTATCATATCTTATCTAAATAATTAAAATATAATCCTAAATCTAACATCAAACTTTACAAAACACCGATCTTCACCGATCTTGGCACTACATTCCCCGAAATTGCCCCGAACGGAACGCAAGACGTAAACACAATATGGTCCATACTAAACTCGGGTTTGTATTAAATTTGCATCAGTAATGAGAGCAGGATTAGTATCTGCTTCACTAGCAGCTAGTAAACATGAAACGTGCCAAAGTTCGCGTCGAAAGCAAATTAGCCCAAAGGGAAAGGGTAAGTCGTACAGGCCGGGCCTGAACGAGAGCGGTGGATTGTATTGTAGTAACAAGATCATTAGTATGTATTAGGATTAGCGATAGTTCCATAATTAATCATGTAAATACGTACGTAACTCAGTTTGTTGCCGTTTCAGGCCTTAAAGGCTGAATAGATTTGGTCCACAGGTAGACCATGACCTAATAATGACGTGAAGTGTGATAATTCCGATCGTCACAGGCAGCGCTGCACAACACAGGAAAGAATGGTGAGTGAGGAGATTTATGAAGTGTCGAACTAAAGATGACCAAGACGAAAACAATATTCATTTTAATCCAACTAAAATGCATGATAATCTAGAAAATTGTTTAAATGAAAAATAAACAAAACCACCGTCTAAATTGACATTTTAAATGAACGATTCATCGTTTCACAAATATCCGTGATCCGCATTCATGTCCCACTTTAGCTTTACGACCGGTAACAAAAAAACGGTGAAAGAGTTAAGAATGAAAGCTGCAAAATTCCAAAATTGAAATGTTCCAAAAAAAAAAAAACTACAAACGGTTATTGGCATTCCAACCCACCACTTTTGATACTCCTAAATGCGCACACGGAGCACTTGCACCGTTTAAACGTATTGCTATCTCGCTCTTTTTATGGCCTCTGCACACTCTAGGAGGCCAGGGTATGCTTCAAACAGATCGCACGAGCAAACTGCTGTCGGTGAACGGCTAGTGAAATTGCAGTGTTGCGCTCCACTAGTGAATTTTACGAGTACTCGGGATGTCGTGCGTTCTCTGTGCACGTACACAGAGCCACATGTATCACTTTAGAATCACTTTGTGAAATTGCTCGGCTAATAGCAGGACATTTTACGGTTTGAATGTTTTACTGACAGCTTTTAAGATCGAAGTAAGCAAAATAATATTTAAGTATCTTTAAAAAGAAAACTAGTTCGATTTTGTATTGAAGCTAAAATAAGAAATCCATAAAACATTTTTATATATTATGTAAACATCATTTCTCTTATTCAAACTATCTTAAGCTTCAATTTATTTTCTCGACAGTAACATCGCATCGATATACATTTTCCAACTTGATTCATATTTAATTTGAACGTCTCGAGATTACACTCGCGGCGCAGGCGGGTAGATTGCGATTGCGGTTATTTATCTTATTACGAGCGACACAGCGGCCATTATCCTTTGTTTATCGCCTGGGGGCCTGGCATTGTGGCCGACGTCATTAAAACTTAATAATGGTGGATTCAATCCGCCGTAGGCCGCGTTTACCGTCCAACGACCATGTGTTTATTGTGAAAACTGGAGGAAAAACCCTTTGTGATTTCTATTTGCTCAGTTTTTTGTAGCACACGGAGCAGACAGATGGGCAAGTCAGATAATTGAGTTTTTAATCTTGAGCTTGACGTCACGTGTCAGACGTCGAGTCGAATTGAATTTCGAATGTCAGTGGGAATTATGTTACAAACAATCCTCACTTTTTTCCAATTCCGAATTGATTTATTATTTCTTAACCAGAATGAAAGTTGTTTTGTTGTGTTCTTGAAGTCTCTGCGTTCAATTTTATAAAATGTCTGTGCCGGGAAATCTTGTGTAGTACCGCACAGGATAGTGATCATATCTTAACTTTATCCATTTCCACGAGAAGGGTAATCTTGGCGCAGTGTGTTGAAGCAGAATGAGTCACATCCTTTCGGATCCGATCATGCATCGGTATTATACTTGGTATTATACGTTTCTATTGATGATTCCTCCAGAAACTTTTATTTTAGCAAGTTTTAAACGCTAATGCAGTTCTTATCCTCCTAACTTTACAGCCTACCTTAATTATACCACCCCTGATCATTACCAGAAACGCCAGCACATAAAAACTTTTACGCACACAAAATTGGATTAGCTTCCCAAAAAAATTACGAAATCAGGAACAGGACCCGCAGTTTATTATTTCATTTAAGTACAGCCCACCTTTCGGTAAATTAGTGAGGGGAGCCAGGCTAAATTAACGAACCGCGTGATCTTATTAGCTACCTCACTCAAGCCATTAGGCTGCCTCTAGCTGGGACGCCATTGTACTTTACCTGTTCAAATTTAATAGAACCCTTTAAGGACGTAAATTTTGCTGGAATTGTCTTAGCGGGCAGAGTGCGCGTTTAGTTGTGTCATTAGTGCATGGAACACAGCACTAATTATGCAGGAGTTAACAGCCACAAATCGGTACTTGTGGGTGCTGATGGTCAATGTCTGTTCATTATAGACCACCATTACGACCAATTCGTATCAAGAATGGCTGTGGTTACTAATTGAGTGACAAGTCTAGCTCAAGCGCCGACTTACGTCCCACATTTTCGCAATTTAAACCTAATGCGCAATGCACCAAAGTAACAACATCATAAGTTAGAACCGTCCCTGAAAACGAACTCTAAACTAGGTTACATGTTATTAAAGACCAAAATCGCTTAACAGACTCCAACAAAGTATATTTCCAAGATGAAAAATATGAAGTTTTCCAAGTAAACACGTCAAGTGTCGGCAGAGTTGAAATTAGTTGGCGTACGCCCATTGAAGGCTGTGTAGGTGAACAACAAAAGAGAGCAATATAACGTGCTATCTACCCAAGCGCAGGCCAGGCCATGTTTTTTGTTTGTTTTATAGTACCTACCTACTTATTTTTTAAACGGCAAGAGAATAGGAGGTTTTGTTATGAAGTTAAGACATGTCTTTATTGTGGATCTCTGTTCAGGAATCATTTCACACGTTGTTTTTAAAATATTATGTTCAAACCGTCACTAAAGACGTGATTTTTATTTGTTTTAAACACCGTTTCCCTAACTATGGGTCGCGAGCGAATATTGGATGGGCCATGAAAAATAGACCGATATCAATTGAAGAACTCATTAATTTATCGCAAACAGTTCACGAAATTCTTGCTTTGTGTTGCTGAAAATTATCCTGGACTGTTGATTAACATTGAAGTTGATGCTAAAGCTACAATGCGTAAATAGGAAACAACTTCTACTTGATATAGCATTCTTTGTATTTAATCAAGTAATGTCAAACGTACAGACCAAGAAAGAAACACCACCCTGCACTCTAAAACTCAAGTTATTAATATTGGAGATAAACAGCCAGGCTGAAGTGAGATCTGATAAGGTTTGTAGGGCCAACATGGCCAGAAATCGCACAAGAGAGTGAAGTTTGGCGGGAAAAAAAGAGGCCTTTTTTCCATGCGAACCAAGATGTGAGTCCCGATTTGGTGAGTCGTGATCCAGTCAATTTTGGGAATCACTGTGCACTGGCTTAAAGAGATCAATATCGTAATGGTAACCGATATAGTTGTTAATAGTAGATAACGAATAATTCTGTATTATGGTTTTGAAAGTAGACGTGGTGATTATTATTACCTACATCAATTTAGATAAATTATCGATATTATCCGTCTATTCGATATCATAATAAGCACTTTGACGAGGTTAAACTATTTAAAGCCAAGGCTGATCTAGCAACTATGCCCAACTTTGTGGAACTTTTACAGTTTTGAATATGAGGCTTTCGGCTACATTGTATTAAAGTTTGTATTATGTAAAAAAAAAAAAATGTATGTGCGTCTTGTTTATGCAGAATGAATAATTTTTATTTGTTCTTCCAACTAAACATTTGGTGATAGAAATGTTTGAAGTAACATTTTTTCGGCACACTTTGCGCTCTTTCACATGACGTTTAGGTCGGTGACGCTGAATCGGGTATAATTGTCTCCAGTCCGTCAGTGACGCTGAATCGGGTATAATTGTCTCCAGTCCGTCAGTGACGCTGAATCGGGTATAATTGTCTCCAATCCGTCAGTGACGCTGAATCGGGTATAATTGTCTCCAGTCAGTCAGTGACGCTGAATCGCGTATACTCGACGGTAAATGAGGTTTAATCGGCGACAGTTATACGTTTTTACTACTATCATGAGGACACAAGCATATAGTCGTTAAACGTATTTTCAATACATCAGCTTGAACTTAACTCGTATCTTCGACACGAAATGAGAAAAAGTCTATACCATATACTTATAATATTATAAAGCTGAATAGTTTGTTTGTTTGATTGGTTTAACGCGATAATCTCAGGAACTACTAATCCGAATTGAAATACTCTTTTTGTGTTGGGTAGTAGGCTACCCAACACAAAAAAAAAAATAGGTTTATTGAGAAAGGCTATAGGCTATATAACATCACGCTTAGATTAAAAGGAGCGGAGCAGCAACGAAAAATGGACGAAAACTGGCAGGGGAGCAAATATTTGACGCGGACGAAGTCGCGGGCAGAAGCTAGTGTTTAATATAAAAGTTAAGACTAACAAAGTCAGTAAATAAAGGTGTGGATTCGGTAACAGTTCTTTTGAGTTCTCACCATCTTATTATAAGAAAAAAAATGTGTAGCAGTACCTACATCGCTATATTCGAACTATGCATCAGAATGACGTCATGCAAAATCCTGCATCGCGCAAGCAAAGTTTACTGCGCCACTAGCTTATTATATCCAACGTCCTGACATAAATCGTCAGGCAGTTAGCCACCAGACACAACACTTGTCTGGTCGGAGGATACCCCCTTTTCTATGGAGGATAAGCGAACATTTACACCCTGTTCCCTATACTTCTATAGATATCCTCTTGCGGCTGTAGTTATAAATAATAAATAAAACTTTTTATTTCAATCAACAAAGGATCATAAACACAACAATTACAAAATTAAAAAGAAATGAAAATAATAATACAAAAACACATACAATAAAAAAAAAAACACACAAAACGTTCTATCGGTTGCTCAGTATGTGAATCATGTAGCAATGGTTCAGGTGCTGAAAATACACAATAACAAGACCCAATTCGTATTCGTCCCCAGTTCCTACTGTAACGATATCATGACTAGTTGAATATAAATATTAATTCCTTGTACTATCTAACAAATGCTATGTAACAGGATAAATGAGAAAGTAACTCTGTTTGCTTTTCTCCCACGGTACACGTGATTGATCGCTTTGACATTTGCATACGCATAATTTATTTCTGTAGAGTAAATTTACTGGATCAAAAATCTAACTGCCGATCTAGTGTCGAATCCGGTGAAGTGAGCTTAAAATGACCTGTCAGTAGTGTTAACTTCCAGCATAATAATACAATGTTTTTTATTTATGCTTCATTTTAAGGGTTTCATGTTTAGAGCCTCCATTTAAGCAAACAATGCCTGTGTTAGGAGACTCCGCTCTTACATAATACAGCATAATCTTAATGTATTAAAACAAATCTGTCGGTACTTACAATATCAAATGAAGCAAGTATTTTAGAGAGAGTGTGACTGTATGTAAGAGAGTCTGTGAGAGTAAATGCGATGCATACACTCTCGTATTCATGTGAGAGTGAATGAGAAAGTGTGTGTTAGAGTGTAAGTGAGCGTTTATTTGCTTCTTTGCAGCATCAAGTGGGATGACAGCTTACTAATTTATTTGAATTCCAGTTAATGCTAAACTGACTGATAAAAATGCCTATGTACATATATTAGTGTACTTTAAGTAATAAATAAATTATCTACTATCCTACTAATATAACAATTATTAATTTGATAGTTTTTATGTTTGGATGAAACGGCTTTGGATGAAAGACACAAAGATAGTTAATAACCTGTATCTACAGGATACGTTTAATCCAGTAGTACGATCCCGCGAGATAAGTTTCTTCACGCGAACAAAGCTTGTTAATTAAATAAATAAATCTTTTCTTTCATTAGTGATTCAGGTTGCCAAATTAAATTATTTACTCACTGTTTCTTTTCATAATAATACAGGTAGGTGCATTTTTATTGACAGAAAATAATTGTAGCTTTAACCTCAATTTTCTATCTGGTTAAGAATTTGCATTGCCATGCAACGTGGCAGCGCTGCCAGTCTTCTGGGCACGTTTCCGGATGACAGCGTTGCGGACGAGTAACTTGACCTCTAATCGTAATTTTTTTGATATTTATTGGTAAAAATTAGTTCGTTCGCCATTTAATTTACTACTAAGTGTAAATAATAAGTTGTGTTAAATAGTAAAATAAGCAAAATCGTAAGGGATTCAGGCAACCAGGATCGAATACTCTACGCCCTACATAAATCGTTACTGATGGGTGCGTTAATGAACTAATAGTCTCATTAGGCGTATAGGTACTTCTGTGGTTTAACCGTAATGGGCTAGTATGTGGCTGATTAAGTTTTCTTGAACTACCAACCAATAAAACCTTATTAGGTAAATCAACAAAAGATCGAGTTTATTTTGGGACATCGGTTTGTTTGAATGAGGGGGATAATCTCCTGAACGGCTGGGCCGATTTGCATGAAATTTCGTATGGGGATATTTTAAACATGGGGACATAGGTTATTTCTCCATATACCACGCAGGCGAGCCGCGCCAGAAAGAAACACACGATCAAACAAATGAATAATTTTGGAGAGTATAGCTAAATGAAAAAAAACAAAAGTTTCGTGTCGGACGTGGCACAAGTCAACGTCATCACCGCTGTGGTGCGAATCAAAAAACGACCGTAATAATAACTTCCTAACCACCTTTATTACCTTTAATAATAATAGTAATCAGCCTGTATTGTCCCATTGCAGGGCACATGCGTCCCGTTCCTTTTTCCACTCAACTCGGTCCTGAGCCAATACGGACCAATCCCTCATGTAAGTGTCAAGTTCCTCCCGCCATCTACGCTTGGGTCTACCGCGATGCCAATATAACAAAGAGGTTTTAATTAACAATCCCGTTGTTATATATTTAAACTGAACTGTTTTGGTTGATAAGAATAACGAAACAATAATTGAAATGCTCTATTCAGGAAGATTTTTTAGTCACTGTCCAAATTATGATATATTCTATATATTATATAAATTATATATATTCTGCAAAAATCATTTAATACGTATTTTTTCTTTTAGTATCACTCAATACAAAAATATTGAGATATCACATCACAAAGTTATCTATAAAAAGTTGATGATTCTGGACACCGCCGCGCGCTAGGTAATAGTGCGGGCTATTACCTAGTGCGTATGCACCGCGCTAGGTAATCATTTCGGCGACCCACCCCGCGCACCGCCGAAATTTATTGAAAACAATAATAAACAAAGTTGCAAATTTTCCCTTCATACTCTCATGGGCGGCAAGTGTAGTATTATTAACGTTTAACTTAGTGACCACGCAGAGCGGATAATTCTTTCGAGAAAATGATTTAAAATGAAAATTTGATGTATCGTTTTTTTTTCAAAAATGGATTTATTTAATGATACCTAATGCCTAGAAAAAATTTGGACGGTGACTAAAAAATCTTCCTGTATATATTTTATAACAGAACTGCCAGCCAGCTGAGCTCTCTATTGATGAATACCGCATTAAAATCCCTTGCGTAGTTTATCAAAATCAAAAGTCATTTATTCAAACTAGGCTGAGAGTCAGCACTTTTTGAACGTCAAAGTTACATAAGACAGTCCCCCCAAAATGCCCGCCCTTCGATACTTCCTAGTGCTTTAGCTGGGAAGAAGAAGTGGCGCAACAAACTCCCTTTAAAAGATCTAAACGTACAAACGCGGGAAGCGATTTTGTTTTATCCCATGTAAAGATGGTGACTGAAAACGTTTCGTTATTTTTCTGTTTTGTTGCAATAGTCGACCTATCTAGTTAGATATTGACGTAAGCATCTTACTCACGAAATGCGAAACCATGTTTTTCAGACCACGGTTCTAACAAACTATAATGCACAAGACCTGCTAAAGTTCAAAACTTAATGGTCCGTACAGAAAATACTTTACAAATCAACAACAAAATAAAATCCAAAACCAGCAAAGTCTGAAGCAAAACTATACATAACATAGTATCTTTATATGGTGTGGCGGTTAGAACAGATCTACTTGGCAGAAATGGGAACAGAATTGAATTGGGACCAGCGCCGTGTCCCCGCATTCCCAAACTCAATTATTGTATTCTCTGGTTCCGAGCTTGGGTCGTATCACTTGGCCATGATATTTGTGGTTCCATTAGTAATGTGTGTTATAATATCATTGTAATGTGGAGTGGGAATGGAATTTTATTAACTCTTACTGTTTCATATTATGACATAGTATAAAATCACATATTTAATCGCCGTAGGGTTAGTCAGCGGCGCACCTATAATACAGCCCATATTTCGCTATTTATGTTTAGATTCTATGTAATAGAAAGAAAGAAACAAAAATTTTTTATTCTGCACAAACAAACACACATGAAAAATAAAATAAAAATGTTACAAAAATGCACACGTACAAAGTAGCCAAAACCCCAAGTTAATATTGTAAAAAAAGTTTTACAATATTGTGTATTGCTTGTTGATGTCAGGGATAGGGACCAAAGCTAATACAAATAGATCTGCGTTACGACACTGGCAATAGGGAGGGGGCCTATTACCATCAACCAAGTATAAATTCAGACTAAGGCGTCTAATGAAAAATGTAAGTTTAATATAGGTAGTACTTTTGTTAAAACTACATATACGTGTATATATTTGGTGGCAAACAAGTACTTAAAAGCGTTTCAAATTAGACTATACCTGATCATATATCTAACATTGGTAAGGTCAGTTTTTGACCAGTGAGACATACCTAATAAATCTAGCAATTAGTTAGAATTCCCGAAAGCTGTACATTTCTACTTGTAGTTGTTGCAGCCTATCTATCCTACCAAAGTGAAGTGAACTTTAAACTTTGGGTAATATGATTCAATTAACGTCGGGAAGGAAATTGTTACAAAGATACTACAAAAAAGAAACTCACAAATATTAAGATTTCAAAACCATGCCAAAAAGCTATTCAAAATACAAGCAAAAGATATTCAGAAATCGACAAAGCCTTTCAATAGGCGTCTCCCCATAAAATAAGGAAGACATTTCTCAAAATTCTAATTCCTTCCATCTGGTTTTGACGTCTAAATAAAACGAGGGGGACAATACTAAGCTATTGCAGTGATAAATTCGAGAAATACTGGAGGCATCTGTAAGCTTTTTCAATAAGATTGGAGGTAAGAAGTACCATCAGTCTTTGAGGCAATCGTAGCTGCGGGTCGGTCGAGGTTTTCAAGATTACTTACGTTTTCTTACTTATATTGGGAGGAAAAGGATTTTCTGAAAGCTATGGAGGTCGGGTAAATGTACAGCTTTTAGTGGTTTTCTTTCTTACGTGAGGATGCAGGTGAGTGAGCGGCTAGAGTTTGCGAAAGGTCGATTTATATTTTATAACGTGCCAGTATCAGAATTGGATTATAAAATTTATTGTTGACTAGCTGACCCGACAGACGTTGTCCTGTCTCTTTGATGATATTTGAGCACGCATTCTGTCAATTATATGTCAAATGTCATAATGTTACATTAAAAAAGTTTACATTGTCCTATTATATGGTTGTTAAGTATTTTTAAATAAGTCTTCTTAAATTTTCTAATTTCCCGCGCACTTTTTTCTTTTTTTTTCTTTCATAAGAACCTTCTCCTGACAATTACAAACACAACAACAACAAAAAAAGTGAAATCGGTCCAGCCGTTCACGCGTGATGTCGTGACCAAGGGAAATAGGGATTCATTTTTATATATATATTCATATTCAGAAAGATTTCAAAGAAGACAATTGATTGCTGCATTTTTAGAACATTTTGATCAGAAGATCTGCATTATCACGAAGATTTGTTATTTTTTAATACGTTATATACAGGGTGTGGCGTAAGTAATGGTCCACCGTTCAGGATTCGATGAACCAGATAATTAACTATAACAATTAAAATTTTTAACCATTTTTACCCAAATTTTTTTTTTTACAAAAATTTCTCTTGAAATTGATGGTGTGTTAAAAATTGGGGTTAAAATTAGAGAAGAACCAACTTTTTATTCAAAAGAGCTGAATTTACATAAAAAATCATAATTTATCATGATAGCTCTAGTATTCAGCAGTAATTAACAGAAATCAAAATGAAAAAATAATGGTTTTTGTTGACACTACAAACAAATATGTAATAAAAGGTAGAAATTTCGTAAATAAAAGACAAAAATTAAATATTTTCGGAACCCTTGGGTAAAAATGGTTAAAAATTTTAATTGTTATAGTTAATTATCTGGTTCATCGAATCCTGAACGGTGGACCACTACTTACGCCACACCCTGTATAATATAACGTATGTATATGTTACTAATAATCTTTGTTTTTTTATTAGCTTGGTATAATGTATGTACGTATCGGAATCTTTGAACGTGATTTTCAGCCCTTTAAAACGTCAGATTAGCTTGAAACGTTGCACACTTTTCAAGGACCATTGGCAATACAATTATCTCCTTTTGTGCTATTATCCTAGCCAGGACCACCAGGATACCAATAAAAAAATGTAGCTAGCCGCTTCAAAATAGAAAGTACATAATAGTTAAAAAAAAAACATGCTTTCATAGAAAACTAAACTAAACTTTTTGAGGTATTTTTTTTTAATCTCACCGGCATCCCACGTTTTTTTCCATTATTTTCTACTTTGGTTCTCTATGAAAGCGAGTTTTTTCGTTTTTTTAAAGTTTCAATTAACAGAAACATCAAATAAAACAGTGTGTCTGACTTCAAATATATTATACCTCGAGTATATTACTGAATAACATTATATTAACCGTATTAATGTTAATGAATACAGTTTGATGAATATTAACTGAACAAACGTGACGTATTTCAGCCGTTTGGCAGATATTACACTCGATTCATGATAGGAATTTAATACTGCGGAGCGTATTCCCATTAAATTAACCATTTACAGTGTTACGGTATTACAGACAGCCTAGTTTCGGTAGTATTAGTTTGTGTAAGGCCTGACATACATAAAGTGATGTCGGTACTAGTTTAATCATCTATATTATTCTAGAGTGGAATATTAATTAACTGTTACTCTATTAGTAGTTATTAGATATATTATTTACGAGATTTTGGCTTGACATAGTATTTGAACATCTATGCGTTTTTTTTTTAAACGTCGTTGTCTTAGGTAAAAAATGAAGTAGTTATTAAGAAATCACTGTTTTTTAATTATCCCACTGAAACCACAACAAGGTGAAGGTGAAATTCAAGTATGGAGCAATGAAACAAAATCATAATTAACAATTTTAAAAATCAAAGTCACTAAATTCGGCTTAGAATCCGCCTTTTTCGAACGTCAAAATTACATAAGACAGTGCCCCAAAAACCTTATACACAATAAAAATATAAATCAAAATACTAAGACTAGCTTTAAATCCTCCATTACACAATTACATGCACAAAGAACAAAAATAGACAATTAATTTAAAACAAAAACTACCCTCAACGGGAACCATAAATCATTGGGCGACGACGGAGTTTAAATCAAAGAGGGGGAATAAATTTCCATTAGCAGATCATGAGAGATTCCGGCCGGCCGCTACCTCGCCCGAGATTGGCGCAAAAACTCGCTAGACGGAGAATACATTTACTACGAAAAAGTATACGTATAGATAGAAGATAATAGTAGGAATATAGAAGGAATAGAGGTGATTTTTGAAGTGGAAGTAGTAGTAAATTTAAAGTTTGCCGTATCAAATGAGTATTAATGTTAAAGAACTAGAACAAGCGGAAGTACAGTCACGTAAAGGGATAAGTAACTAGAGTCGTCAGATATATTTGAAGTTTAATAAGAAACCGAAAGATGTTTTCAGTTATAATTTAATTTAATAAATTAGCTGTGTGTTTTCTATTAATTTAATTTTATTGGAAAACATCTAACGGTTGTTACTAATCGTCAACTATATCCGATGACCTTGGTTACTTATCTCTAAAGGTACATGATGAATAAAAGAGGTAATATGATGCATAAGGAGTATCTTTTGCTGTCTAAAATTAAATCATAGCTTTATTACAAAATCAGCAAAGAAAACATAAACCTAACTTCCATGGCGATTAACTTTAAAACATGAAGCTTGTATGTAAAAGCTCATCATTTGCGATAAGACCGACCATTGTACACTCTTGTTTTAGAAACGTTTATCCTGCGTGTGTTATTATTTTTTATATTTTTTACAAGATTCTGATTAGCTTTATCTGACCCGGTATCTATCTGTAATCAAATCATGTAAGTAAAATTTGACCCACTTTTTTGGTTTCCGATTGAGCTGTTTTGCATGCACATGTAAATCGGAGGATAATGCAATCATGACATGGAGCTGATCTGATGATGGAGCCGGAAGATGGTTATGGGAACTCCGTAATAAAACGACGCAACCTCATTCAGTTTGGCGTCATTTGATTTGTTTTGGCAAGTACGGTTCTTAATAATAAAAATAAAAAAAACAAACACTACAAAGTGAATAATAATTTAAATTTCGGAAGTCGGTGGCGATAAGCTAATAAAGACGACTTTAAGAGAAAAAAAATTTTTTTTTATGTGTTGGTAAATACCTAATCACATTAATTCGTATACTACTCACTAGTGGCCAGCACCCTAATTGCGAAACGAACGATTTATCAGAATCTGAATGGGATTGAAGATTATTTCTAAACCATTGCGTCATTTGTTCGAATAAATTGTCGGCTCAGCAACGTAAATAACGCAATGAATGTTGTTTAACTATGAATATTAAACCAATTCCTACCGTTATAAAGTTCTGCAATTGCCCCTCAGGTAAACAAGAATGGCAGTGAAGTATTAAAACATCGTCAAGATACATAATGTGGATTAAATTATGTATTATTGAACCTAACGTAATAACTATAAGGAGCATAACCTATCCATTAGCAAAATAATTTTGAAAATCGGTCCACAATTTATGAAGAAATCTGCGAACATATATTTATGTTTAATACATATTCTCGAACATAGAATCTCTATCTTTTTTGATTTCGGTTAAAAATGTAATTAAATTAGATATAAATTACTAAACTAGTTACATAACATCATGCAAGAAAGAAATAAAAAAATAACCTATAATTTTTATTTTGTAGAAACAATCTATTATTTTTGTTTTACGTATGTGAAACCATCCAACTGCTTCTAGAAACCATTCAAAACAGACACGATCATGTCTTACGTAAAATCGGTGTTAAATTGAGAGACCAAATTAAGCAACACCAAATACCCGTGCAGGCTATAAAATAATCCTGTAACACACTTCGTCGCACCGTTTGTTAAGCTCTTAAGCCTCGACAGGTTATCAACTCTAGGTGTAGTTTAAAGTATCAGGTGATGGTTGAAACCTTCATTTGCAGAATGAGGTAACATAGACTTAAAATGTGCTGTATCATGGCTATCAAAGGCTTGTGAAGAAATTGCTAAATGTGTCAGTTTGCCCAATATTACTCCATACGCTAGAGTATAATTCTGCCATAACTGAATTTTGTTTCTGAGTTTAAAAATTTTCGTGGGTTTTTTCTTTTAATACACTTAATACACTGTCGTTTTTTTGTATAGAAACTCTATTAGCACTGCATAACACGATGCTGGTTTTCTGTTGAATTGGTTAGTTAAATATAAATGGTAAATTATCCGTACAACGTCTTATTTTTATTAGAAAACTCCAATTTAGATTTGCACACCAGGTACCAGAAGTATAATGATAGAATTTTACTACTAAATAATAACAATGTTTTTATTATTTTTCCTAAAACTGTAATCGGCCTATAATGTTCCCAATGCTGGGCCTTAGGCTTCCTATCTATGAGAGAGAGAGGGCTATAATACGACCCGCGGTCCCAGCACGGGTTAGCGAATTTTTATTTCTAGCACATGTCGGTTTCTTCACTTTATTTTCCTTCACCATTTTAGAGCAGTGGTAATGATTTAAACAAAGTAAAGTCCCTGCCCACGAACTAAACGTCGTAAGTCGCAACCGTTTCTACTTGATCACCACTGTTTCAGTAATCAAAATTTTTAAATGACAAGCTACTCACTAATGAAAATCGACAATGAGTCAATGCTCGAATGTCTTGAGAATACCGTTAAATACTTCTAAGGTAACAGAATCCCTTCTCAGAGGCCCTTGTGTACGGAAATTGTGCATCTATTTTTCCCCTCTCGTTGTTTCCTTACAATTAATTCGTTACGAATTCCGCCTGACTTAAATTTCCCTCGGGGAAGTGTATTTAACAAACCGTTACCATTCTGTATCTCTGTTAGTTTCCGCGAATATACTCCTGCTATTACAAGACGGTAGCTAAATGAACAATAATATGGAGTTTAGTTTGTATTTAGTTCTTCATTGTGTTGTTGTCTCATAGTTCTGGAGAGAAACTATTCTCAGGTCCCTTCAAACTTTGGTATTTCTAGCTTGTTTTGATTGAAAACTATCATGAACGCCAAATACCAAAGTTCAACTATTTACCACAGAAATTTATCGAATTGTCTATCCGAAGAATTAGTACAATTCTAAACACTGATATCCAAGAATTTCGCATCAGAAAAAATGATCCTATAGCCATATAGATTACAATCCCAAATCTTTTGATATGTTAGTACATTATCATCATTAAATCGAATTTGATACATCCAAATAGCCAGTCACTTATTAAAATTGCTTCTAAAATAGCTATGTAAATTGTAACTGGAGAAAACTTTAGGCAACAAAATGCCTGAAATTTCGGCAACAGTTCGGATAGACCCTTTCCAATAATGCTTAAAGTTTATCGGAGTAATAACACTTCAACCGGTCTCGGATAGATTCTTGATGTTTGAACAAAAACTTGAAATTTTAATCTGCTCTCTCATCAACTTTACACCAAGTTTCTTAAGATTTATCTAACGCTACTTCTAGTTACTTATTCATACAATCAAAAACTTTATTCTTTAAGAAAAATTACTACCTTTGTCGACTCTTTTCATTTCTATTCCGTGAATACAACTTATATGCATATTTATATGGATAAACTGTACCCTTACCTCCTCTCAGCTGTTGCCACGTCATGTAGGAACCACTTCCTCGGAAAAGGGATTATAAAAGTGCTAAAATTTATGCTCGCGTAGAGAGGGACCATTTCTTTCCACTTTACTGCTGTTACTAATGTTTCGTTTTACGTGCTTTTGTTTATTGTTCGTACTTTAGCTGTTAAATGTACTCTGTCTAGTTTATTATATCCTTGCCTTTTAGGTTTTGAACGTAATTTGAAACCAAATACAAAGTAGAAGTAATTCTAATATTTTTCCAACCTTATTTACGTATACCCTACATAGATATCAGAGGGACAAATTGTTAGGTCACGTATTCCATTATCAAAATTTTATATTAAAAAAATCTACTTACGTGTACAATGCCTCGGCTCATCAGAAGAATCCCCACAGTCGTTCGAACCATCACAGTATCGATTAATCGGTATACACTTTTTATTCGTACACAAATACTCTGATATACGGCATCGAGTATCGTTTCCGTGTAGTACAGGCAGAAGTTCAGGTTCTGGTATATCTTTGGGACTATCCCTTTGATATATGTTATTGTATACTTCTTTGGTTTGTGGTGTATCGGTGACGATGTCGCAGTCGGTGAGGTTGAGAAGCGTTGCAGTGATAATTCCAAGGCCTAAGGCTATGTTACTGGAACCTGGAACAATACAAAGACTATATAAGTATGTGTCACAATTTAACTGATAAGATTATTTATAACGATGAATCTGGATACGCTGCACAAAATGTTTAGTTACTAACTTAATCTATCACGTAATTTAATTAATAACCAATTACAATTATAACTCGTATGTGTGGTGCAAACGAAGTCAATGTCAGTTAACTTCGTTTGCACAACACATGCAAGTTATCGGTCAACATTCGTTATTTCACATACAATCTTATAATGAGATTAAACTATGTAAAACTAGATAAAATTTGACAAAATCAAAAGATGAGAGAGAGAGAGAGAGAGAGAGAGAGAGACAAATTGTATCTCCTATTTCAGAATCAACTTAATCACATGAAAAAAGAAGACAATTTAGTGTGATTCGTTTTGTTAAAGGGATCCTGCAAAATTGCACAATGCACATCACACAAATATAGCTTTTGCACGAAAAAAAATTCAATAAAATATGTTGATGAACTTTATTTAATGTTTCTCAATTATTTTTAAAACACACAAGGTTAGACGTAGATTGATATTAATATAATAAAGATCCGAACGATTTTTTCTAGTCTTTACAATTTCAAACACGTTATTTAATTTTTTTCAATTACTATTACGCTTATTTACTGTAAACAAAAGTGTATCGGTCTCAGCGTATTAAGGTACAGCAAATATAGGAGCAGGTTACACAAGTTGATTAGAAACGTAAGCAAACAGAGTGTGCAAGATCATGTTTGCTTTTAATTTCGCTTTGTTGTGATCATGGCCTTATTTATCGCCCTCCAGTCTTATTTGATCGTATTTGATAACAATATTGTTTTTAAAAGGGATAATGATATCGTACCTTTTTTCTACCACATTATTTTTTAGGCTAGTATGTATGTCGTATAATAGTAGATACTATACATAGTATAGTAGTTTAGTAGTAGTGTATCTAGTAAGCGTCTGTACTCTTAGATCTTTTAAACTACCCAACGGATTTTAATGCGGTTTTCATGAATAGACAGTGATTCAAGAGGAAGGTTATGTTTAATACGCGGGCGAAGCCGATGGCAAAAGATATATAGTAGTATAATTATAATGTTTGCTGTCGATCATGAGACATCACTAAATACTATTGTTTATTATTTTGTCCTATCCCTTAAATTTAATATATCGTTTAAATTTAAGTGCCTAGAATCGCATTTTTATCAATTCGATACATTATCAATGATATTTATCTTGTTAATTGGTTTAAAATAAAATTGTTACACTTAACTTTTAGAATTAAGTTCTAAAAGGCGAAAGCTTAAATTGAATACATTTTCTTACGTTTTTTGCAAGCAAATTTTATTATTTTGGATTACTTTAACGCACCTTCGGTAACGTGGTTAGCGGTAGGAGTTCCCCGGTAGAAATCATCACGCTGAAAAAGCGTTATGCCCCTCTATGCGATTGTCTCTCATTCTCTCTCTCTCTCTCTTTTTGTCTCTTTCTATACGAGTGTGTGAGAATATCACGTATGAAATTTTGTTCCTGACAGAGTTCCTCCAACCGCACACGTTTTTTGTCTAAACTAAATGAAGTGTTGTGTCCTAACCGACTACTTTGATAAGAAACAAACAAAAAAGTCTCTTTTAAACTCCATACAGTTAATTTGTACCAACGTTACTTTAAACCGAACCCTCCAACTCAAACATTCACCAAACTAACCTCATAAACATCACAAGCTAGCCATCAACCACCAATGCATTTACACCAGCATCACAAACAACATTTTCATAAAACATTATTGGAAAACTCCACAAAAACAACTTTTCAATATAACCTCGTTCATCTCTCACCAACCAAAAAACTTCTTGTTCCCCCGGGTTTCAACTGAATAGCTGTATTTTAAGAGAAACTGTCATCAATCTTGCTCGGAACTGCCTCAATGACATCTTTTCATGCTTTCCGTATTCTGTATTGAAACGAGATGAATAGACTAATTCAGTGTTTCTCAAAATTGTCGACTGCAGATATGACGTTATTATTAGTAGTGATGGACGGTAGTGGGCGAACCTATAGGGTATCGGAACGTATACCTACGTAAGTGTTATTGATAGAGATATACAATATCGATTGAAATTTTTGGACGACTTCGGAGGACATAATAATGACCTTATTAGTGATGTTCTTCAGAAAGGTCAGGTGCGTAGTACTCGCAACCGACTTGCGTGTATGACCCGATGTATAAGTGTAAACGAGGCAATAAGAGTACGTAATAATTGTAGCAAGTGGCGTTCTGTAGTTTGTCTACCCAATGAAATGGAGTCATGAGTTTAGAAATGTGTCACAGATGGATTGTCGAATGCGATGTTTTACATAAAAGTTGGCCGTTTTACAAAACAGCTCCGTTATGTAAAACAGCTGAATGATGAAATGACAAGATCGAAAGGAAAGACTTATTAAACAAATATTTCATAAAAATGAAATAGACAAAACAATCGTAAAACAGAGCTCAAACATATTTTACGTCGCATAATTCTAAGAATGTTGAGAGTAGACGGAAACGTAGGGGTGCCATGGGGAAGAAGGCGTGAATTTAAGTATGTATGACATTTTTGATGTAGATACGGACTGCTTGAAATACATATAGTATAGCTAGCTTTTGCCATCGGCTTCGCCCGCGTTAGGTCGGAAATTATCCCGCGGCAACATACTACCGGGATAAAAAGTACCCTATGTGTTATTCTAGGTTATAAACTATCTGTGTGCCAAATTTCATCTAAATCGGGTCAGTAGTTTTTGCGTGAAAGAGGAACAAACATCCATACATACAAACTTTCGCGTTTATAATATTAGTAGGAAGGAGGATTAGTAGGTTTCGCACTTACGGCCGGTTCACACATGTGTATCTGTGAAGAATATCAAAATTGGGGCTAATTATCTTTGGGCTTGGTCGTTCTTTAGCCAAGGAATTAACATTGCTATTCAATGTGGCAATGCTACCAGTCTTCTGGGCACGTTTCCGGATGAGAGGGACGAGTACTTCAATGCCTAAATGTCGTTTTCTTTTAGTATTTATTTGTTAGTACTGTAGGGACAATGTAAGTACGAATGTTGTGCGTCAGCGGTTTGTAGTATGAAAGAGAAGTGTGTATGGGCGATCGCCAGTAACTGCGCGCTGGCCGATCCGAGTGCTCCTATTCGTGCTTGGGATTTTTCGGGAATAAATAAGTACTATATAGTAATTAGTAATATATAGTTATTTAGTCATTTAATTTAGTACCTAGTGTCAGTAGTTAGTTGTTTAATGCTGTAGATGTGTGATGTAAATAATCATAATAAAATATTTACGTTCCTCTTTATTTAAAATTAGAACAGCTTTCTAAAATCCATAATATTCAGATACAAAATAGCTTCGGTTTCGAAATCAACTCAATACGAATAAAGTTCCAAAAAGGTTACATCAAAGTGAGATCTATTTGACAGTGAACTAGAAACGTTACTTTAGTGAGAATGGAAAATGAATGTGCTTTGGACATTCCCTAGATTACTTTGGTTTAAATTATAGCCCCCTGCCCAGACATAAGCACTTATTTTGCTAGCCGAATAATCTACTTGGGATTAAGATGCACTGTGTCATCATCTGCCTAGCTCCTAACTTCGTTGGGGTTGCCTTTCTGTCTTATTGGAAGCAGCTGGTTATCAGTATTTTACATGAAGCGACTGGTTATCTGACCTCCACAACCCAGTAACTGTGTAATTCAATAACCCTTGATAAGAGTGGTGGTCAATATTTCGGGCTCCATGACCCGTAACGACTGTTGACGATCTACAAAGGACAGCTGGGACCATGGGCTTTACGTGATTTCCGAGGCACGGAGAGGTCTTGGTATGTAAAGATGGTCACCCATCCACAATCGAGGCAAGCGTAGCTTAACCCTACCAGTCGACCAATCCGACTGTCATTATCTAGCCACAAGTCCTTCAATTTGATGTACCGTGTAGCTTATATGGTTTTTAGGGTTCCGCACCTCAAAAGGAAAAAGCGGAACCCTTATAGGATCACTTTGTTGTCCGTCCGTCCGTCCGTCCGTCCGTCTGTCAAGACCCTTTTTCTCAGGAACACGTGGAGGTTTCAAGCTAAAATTTATATCAAATACTAAAGTCTATTGTCCCTTAGAGCTGTGAAAAAATCAAACTTCTAAGCTAACGCAATCAAAAGATAAAGCCGTTTATGCCGCAAATTTTCGAAACTCGCAAGGGAATCAAAACCTAAAGGGTACTTCCAGTCGATCTAGAATCTTGAAATTTAGTAGGAAGCAACGTCTTATAGCACAGATAAAGGAAAAATTGCGAAAACCGTAAATTTTTAGTGGCATCTTTTAATAAAAATATTTTTTTTAATTTTAAACTTATACTTACAGGTTTGTACGGAACCTCGACTCTCACTTCTCGACTCGCACTTGGCCGGTTTTTTGGTCATGTTGAGAAGATGATGGAAAGGCGCCTTACAAAAAGCAACAAGGCAAATGTAAGTGGAAACGCCGCTGGGACCGGACACCCTTAGAGATCATATAATTATACTGATCTGATTGGTGTTAGTCTTCAGAAACATCGGGTGCGTAGTACTCGCAACCAGTGTGCGTACCAATTGCATATTAAAGCGTTAACGAAACAAAAGGAGTCTGTAAGGATCGGTATTGATTTCTTACTGTAGTCTCTGCCAACCCTCATGGGAAGAACGCGTGTATTTATGAGTACCCTTTATATTTTTCTATTTTGTACTCCTAGCTACAAACAAGGCAATATTATTTATTACTTTCTTTACTAGTACCGTGCTTCGTTCAAATAAAGCATTAGACATTATTATGCTAGTAGGTAGAAGCAGGTTACTTACTAGTCCAACGTTTTATGAACTCTATAAAAATATTTTCAGTTTGTGATTTCCCAGGCGACTCAAACATGGAATACATACGGAAAAGGCTGTTTTAAAATTAGCATGAGTTTGCATATAAACGTACTAGGAACTGACGAAAGCTCGCGTTTATATTCTTAATGGACTTAGCAATGTTCCAGTACCTACTCACTCGAAGCACGAAGCTACATATTTTCTTTGAACAAGCATCATTAACAAAGTCTACCTTATTAGAAACATTACTCAATTACTTCATCATCATCATTTCAGCCGTATAACGTCCCCTGCTGGACATAGGCCTCCCCCAATTTGGGGGGGTTTGCCATAATCGCCACGCATGGCAGGCGGGTTGGCGATCGTAGTATGGTGGTATAATGCTTCAAGAACGCTGCTGCCCATTCTCTAGTAAGTCCCTTAGTCGCCTCTTATGACATCCACGGGAAGAAATGGGATCGTGCTTATCTTTACGTCAGGCATCACACGGTATTTACGAATTAATCTCAATACTCAATTACTTACTCCCTGTAATTGAGTAACTTTTTCTTCAGATACTAAAGGAGATACGTGTATTATGTTGACTGCCTCGTGGGTCTGGTTGTCGCAAGCGCTACCTACTTCTGATCAGATCCTTCTTCTTAAGATCTTGGGTGCGATTCTCGAGGTATTCCGTGAAGCACACCCAAACGAAGCACACCCAGACGAAGCACACCTAAAGTATTCCACTTAGCACACCCGTAGGTGGGCTTCAAATAAAAATTTAAAATAATTAATTTCCTATTCCACGAAGCACACCTACGAATATCACTCGCATAGTGCGGGGTCTAAGAAATAAAAATGTCGATAGGAGAAAATATTTATTATTTAAAAGACTAACTTAAATTTCTAACATCATTCAGTTTCATTATAATAATGTGACACAATATTTGTAATTTTTGTAATATTAATGTAATAAATATTTTCTTCTATCGATATTTTTATTTCTTAGTCCCAGTACTATGCGAGTGATATTCGTAGGTGTGCTTCGTGGAATAGGAAATTAATTATTTTAAATTTTTATTTGAAGCCCACCTACGGGTGTGCTTAGTGGAATACTTTAGGTGTGCTTCGTCTGGGTGTGCTTCGTTTGGGTGTGCTTCACGGAATACCTCCGATTCTCAGGTCGGGCATTAGGTGTTATTTGGTTTTTCAATCTGGATCTTCAGTAGCAGGTTAATGGCAATAGGCTCCCCTATTTCATGGGACTTAAACATAATTGGACAAATGCGGGTGTGTGTGATAACAATTTTAGTAACTGTTCGTAACAGGATTGACTTTGTATAGCTGTTATAACCATATCAGAAAATGCAATTTTGGGCAGTAAGGACAGGTACCGTAACCGCTGTAACTACATTAATACGGTCTCAGGACACTAGCCTTGTTTTTTTGAAAAATTCTAATAATATTTTTTTTTTAATTTACAGTTAGCACGAAATAGGAAACTTTCACAAAAAAAAAAAAAAACTCTTTTGATGCCAATCCACCCTGTTGCATGTTAGGTTTAGAAATTATGTCAGACTAACTGACGTTACAGTACTATTATAGAAAAGTTAGAAATCATAAAATACTTTTTCATACATTTCAAAGAAATTGCTACTGCCAACTTACTTTTTAATTATAGATAGACAAGCTGCTTCTACGAAGACTGGCCGGAAACTTCTAATTTTAAACGAATTCGCGTCATAATTTCATTTACTTTGAGAATAAATTCTGGTTATGTAGTTGCTATTATTCGTGACAAAATCTGTCTTATATTTTTAAGAATGTGTAGACATCTGTCTGCCAAGGTTCAAATCATTCTTAAGACTGTTTGCGTGGAACTAACGGCGAATGTTAAACGGCCCATCTCAAAATCCATCCGGTATATTGTTAAAAATGGCAGCCTTAAAATAAAACAAAATAAAAAAAGCCAGACTTTAAGAAACAGGTTTAGAAACATTGGAGTAATAATAAATAGAAGAGGGATCACAGTTTAGTAACTTTGCCTATAGGAGTAGGTAGTTACGGTGAAGCGCGAGAGGGCAGATGTTTTGATTACAGAATACGCGCACTCTCTTAAATGGCTGGCTCTTAATAGGCTGCTTTGAAACATAACTAAATTATAAACTTCTCTTTATATTCTATGAAGCGATTTTTTAAGAAACAGTTTTAGAAACACTGCTTTCACAATAAATAGAAGAGAGATCCATAAGTTTGCTTGATAGACTAGGTACAAAAAAACGCGGGAGGGTCGATGTTTTGATTACAGAATATCATAGAGCACGCACACTCTCTGTAAATAAATGGAATTGAATGACGTCACTGACTGTTATCCTTTCTATGAAACAATGTTTAGTTGATGAAACATGAATCTGATTATTACAAAAGTTGAAGCCTGCCTGTTTTATTAATTCCTAGATAAATATTATAGATTTGAAAGTTTGTATGTTTAAATATTTGTTATTCAATCTAGCTAACCGGCAAAAGGATTTTAGATGCAATTGAGCACACCCCCTCCCCTTATTATACATAACATTATTATGAAACAACGTTTTATTTACATCAGGTCGAAACCACAAAGCCAGTTTTCTAATTTAGAACCCGAGGAGATGCAGATCCTATTACAAAACTGACAACTAAGTTGTAATTTTTGTATTAAGAGCTTTACCCAAATCGAAATTAAGTTGGAAATTGGCTGATAAAAACTGGCTCGTAGCTAGACGCTAGAGCTAAAGTTTGATTGCGTTTTGAGATAAATAGATAGTTTAGTTTCAGTTCAGTAACCGGAATGATTTCTACGATACTTTTAGTCTGATAAAATCTCAAACTTTTTTTCATTTCTCTATGCACCTAATACTGACGTCCATAAGATATTTCTGGCTGTACGTGATACTTACAGTATTTGCATTTTTTCGGAAAGTTTCGGAACAAGCTGACTAAGGCTGACTGGCCTGTTAGTCTAGTGGTTAGTGACCCTAACTGCAAAGACTGAGGTCGTGGGTTCGATTCCCACCCAAAATAAATCTTTGTGTGATGAGCACAATCATTTGTTCTGTGTCTGGGTGTAATTTATCTATAATATGTTTGTATTTAGAAATATATAAGTATATTTATCAATTGTATGGTTGCCATAGTACAGGCTCTGCCTAGTTTGGGATCAGATAACGGGGTGTTGGTTTTCCTAAGATATTTATTTGTTTAAGATATTTATTTTAAGGTAAAGTAGGTAGGTACTTCTCACTCACCTATACGAGTACCTATCAAAGGGACACATTATGGTCGGAAATCTCCAAGGTTAATGATGAGGAGTGATACTTAAATGAATTAATATGATTACTACCATTTATGAAGAAAAAGAAGAGAGTAACTTTTACGTACAATATTATTATTACTATAAAAAGCCCGAGGTCGAGCCGGGCCGACATTTCCGCACGAATAAACGGAAAAATATCAATTAATCATAACTTCCTTTGTTTTGCCCGCTCTATTGTCATGTATTCAGAGAATATCTTTGTTATTCATGGTGACTTGTAATTTTAAACATTTGACTGCTGAAAACCTTGAAACAAAGGTGAAGGATTAAAATCAGCACTGGTTTAAATATATCGCATACCCTTTTAAATTTGGACTGTGGTTTATTTTTGCACACAACGACTTTAAATTAGGTTTTTCATATATTGTGATAAAATTAAATACATTTAATTCTAGTCTTTTATCCTTAAAGTGAATGGTCAAAGACAAAGGTCATTTATCCAAATAAGCCTGAGAATCAACACTTTTTGATCGTCAAATTACATAAGACGGTCCCCCAAAATGCCCGTCCTTTACCACTTGCTAATGTTTTAGCTGGGACGAAGAAGTGGCGCCCCAACAATGCGCCTCTGAGCCCGTCAAACCGAAATTGTAGCTATTTTTTAACTGACGAAAAAAACGGAGGAGATTCTCAATTCGACGCGTATTTTTTTTTGTCTTTTTTATGTACGACCACGCATAACTTTTTACAGAGTGGACCGATTCTGATAATTTGATTTTTACTGGAAAGGGTATACCCCGAAGATGGTTCTATGTAAACTTGGAAAGAAGATTCAAACCCTAAGGGTAGGAAAACAGGGGATGATTGATTGTTCACTCATTGATTGTAATGCATAACTTCTTACAGAATAGTCCGATTTTGCAAGCACGTAGTAATTAGTAAATTATAGCCACAAAAACTTATAAAATAATTTTTTTTAACAAAAATTTAACCGCCGAAAAAACTGAAAAGCAAAAAATAATAAACCTTTTAGACATTTTGAGTCGGCGCCAAACAATCAATGAACAAAGATCACTCAAAGCGCCGACTCAAAATGACTGAAAGGTTTATTATTTTTCTTTTCAGTTTTTTCGGTGGTTTAATTTTTACGTCGTATGTTGCTCAAAATGCGATTCACGACTGTAGGAATTATATAATTATGGAGTGAAAAGTAATAATAGATTTGTTATTAAACGTCAAACTTTGGAAATTTGGTCCAGCTAATAACTTTCACATGAAATATTCTTAGGTGGCACAAATTTCCAAAGCTGGACACACACGAATATCATTATCCTCTTTTTAGGGACTTCGCTGCAGTCGGGTTAATATTGTAACGTATTTTAATACGTTCCGTCCATGTACCAGGAGCACATAATGTTTAGTAGGTGTCCACGTACAATCACGTCACAAAATAGGTCCCTATTCATTCCATTTAAGGCAACGTACGTCATAGCGTTCTACAATAATTGTATGGACTTCATACACCCTTGTCAAGGGAAACTCGATCTTGGAGTGATAAGTCATTTGGATTGATAGCAGCCTCAGATTCCGGGGATCTATGTACGAGTTATGTGTGACAGTTGGGTGATCTAATGGGAATGTGGTATATTGTTTTGTTGTAGGTATGTTAAGTAAGTTTAGCTGTTAGATCGTAGGTAGTTGAATGTTGGGTCTATTTAGATTTGTAGGTCGACTCCACTAAAATTATTTGCTAACGACGCGACCCAACGCTTTGTTTTACTGATAAATTTGATCTGATTTGAGTCGATTTTTTTGACACTGTTATTTTAGTTAGGTTAAGTTAGTTCAAAAAAAAAAAGTTAAGAAAATCAAATTATTATAATACTCTTACAGTTGATTCAATACTCACATTAGTCATTTCTTGCTTCAAAAGTTTGCAGAAAATCGTACCTACATTTTTATTGAGAAAATTATGACTCTCTGGATGGTAAGTCGCTAGCGCCACTGTTGAATATGAGGTACTGGGTTCGATGCCCAGATCGAGAAAAGTGTTATTGGGTTTTTCATTTGGAATTTCTCTGTAGCAGTCCGGAAGTTGGATTTGTGCGCGGCTGAGGGCAATAGGTTCGCTCTCTTACATGAGAGTTAAACATAATAAGTTTAAACATAACTAGCCATATATGTGTGTACACACATAGATACACCTCTGGCCAACCCTTCGATGAAACAAGACGTGATGAAAATTAAATGAAAGTGCCAGTATTTGACTGGCCTGTTAGTCTAGTGGTTAGTGACTCTGACTGCTAAGACTGAGGTCGTGGGTTCGATTCCCACCCAGGACAAATCTTTGTGTGATGAGCACCGTCATTTGTTCTGTGTCTGGGTGAATTTATCTATAAAATGTACGTATATAGAAATATAAAGTATGTTAATCAGTTGTCTGGTTGCCATAGTACAGGCTCTGCCTAGTTTGGGATCAGATAACGGTGTGTTGGTTGTCCTAAGATATTTATTTATTTACTACTAGTAAGGAGATACTCATATTTCAACAAATTGGTACGACCTCATATTTTTCTGCACAACAAAATAATACTGGCCACTAAAGAATGTAAATTAGTTTAAAATAAGTTGCTGGTCATTTGAGCACTATTCCAGTTTTAAACTCAAGTAATATACAACTTTTGCGGTGAACACGCGAATGCTGGCAGCTTTGTAGAAGATTTTTTTGCGGCCACGCGAGCGAAACTCGCCTTTAGTTTTTTGTAAAATTTATTTTTAATTTAAAGAGCGATTATTTTTAGACGGGAGCTGGAAAACACTTTTGTTAAGTATCCTTATAAGCTAATTTTGTTTTTAATTTTGGGATACCTATTTACGAGTAGTTATGCGTTTCGTTTCGTAAATTAGTATTTACGTAACGCTGTGCGTGTGCTTTCATAAGTTTTCTTACTGTAAAAGTAACAGTTATGGGACTTTAAATATTTACTTATTAAGTAACCCACATACTTTTTAATAAATTAAAATCACTTGTGGATTCAGAGTTTTGAGTTTTGAGTAAGTAGGTACCTAATAAATTAATCTGCATTAATAAAAATATTATCAAACACTTTTATATGATTACGCCTCTTTTTTGTAATTCATAATTAGGTGTTTTAAAAATACTAAACAGCAAAGTATTGCGACCAACTGTGAGAAATAACTATAAAGTTAAAAAGAGGCTTAATTATTTAAATAACTGTCCATCGAAGATCACAAAGTTTTAAGAGAAACAGTTAAATATTTATCTTTTTATCTCAATGCAAGTCACCCCCATAAACCACCAATCTTTCAACGAAAAGTCACATTTATAATTAAAATCTGTTAAAAGTATCAACTTTGTCTAAAAAAATCTTCCCTGTATGCGTAGCCTACCAACCGATCCGCTCCCAGTGTTTAGATCGTGTGTCCACTAAGCCAGCGTGTGTGTAATTCATGGAAGTTTACCCACGCTTTCCAAGCCACCCACTGTTTGTTCAGCCGATGAAACGGGCGCGAGCGGCCCGGTAACAAAATAAACTGGTAACAAATGAATAGCGTTTTTAATGGCCACACATTGTTGATGTTGAATTGTTTTATTATGGTCCCTACGATATAAATAGAACACGTAATATGAAATGGGACCGGATAGGATTTTTTTGAAGATAAACTTTTTAGGCGATTCGGAGTTGAGATTGACATTGCAAGAACTTTTCACGTTTAGGCACATTTGTTTAGATGAGAAAGAAGATATACGTAGCAGATACGTAGCTCTCTCTGTCTCGCTCAATCTCAATTTTTATTTATTTTATAAAATGTTTGTTTAGCTTTCACTTTTGTCACGTGAACGGTATAGGGAGATTTTTTTTTAGCTTTCGTTTTTGTCCGTTGTTGGGCTAAGGCTTCTCTTATTTCGTTCTAAACATCTTTATTTTATGCGATCTCTGGCCATGTTGGCCCCGCAAACATAATCAAATCGTTACACCACGTTTGCCGCGGTCTATGTCGTCGGTGATATACTCTCTTAGGGGTCAAATGAGTAACGATCGGATGGGATTTAAGTATATTTGCCTTCTGTTGAGTTTTATAATGTCTTCTAATTTTTAAACAGCAGGCCTATGAAAGATGAAAATATAACGAACCACCCACATTCTTATAACAGTGCATAATATAACTAGACTCGGCCTGACATTTCGTAGCTCTCATATTCAAACGTAATCGACAAAACTTGTTACTTAACATTACATGAAAAATTTAATGAAAAAAAAAAAAAATATAAAAACCGATTACCCAGCAAAAACCCTTAGCACTCTCTCTGCAAAACCTAAAGCACTTAGGTAACGAGTCGAATTAACACGTGAAGCTCGTATTAACGGCCATTAAGCAAATTGGATGCTAATTCAAGTAGTGTTCTGCCGGTAATACTGAAATGCCGAGCACGGATTTCAGATAAAAGTATGAAACTATGTTGAGCGCGGTATAACGCTGTGCAGAATTTATTGCACAACTTACCGATGTAGTGATGGAAAGAGACTAGATAATTTAGGTAGTTTGTCTAACGGGTGTAATTTATGTATGACTAGAATCCAGACATGCTTCGTCCGGTTTTTGGTTGACGAAACACCGATATTTTTTAATATCTTGTTAGTTTATTTTTGCATAAACATTCCAGAAAAACTTTTCAGAACCATGGTGAAAACGATGTCAAAATTCAGAGCATAGTTTCGAAGAATAACACGATTATCACTCTTCGCTGATGTTTCGAAAAATGGTTTTAATGTAAAATATGTAGATCACGTTCGCACTGACGTAAAAATATCACAGCGGGGCATATGTATAGCGCAACTAATTTTCAACTCTCGGTATTGAACCGTCCATTGAGAATCCTACAAAAGAACAGCGCTTCGGAAAAACAAACTGTTCGATTTTCAACTCTCGGCGCTAATTAGTGCGCAAAAAAATTCCCGCTGCGATATTTTTACGTCCATGCAAACACTGCGAACGTGGACTTATGGATACCAGATACCCGTATTATCTTATTAGCTCTAGTAGGTATGCTCATGGGTCCACCAGGGTCACGAGATTTGTTCGAAAGACTTACCGTGACCCCGATATACGGGCAACTGAAGGAACACGGGATTAGTCAGTAAAAGTCTGATACGCCCTCACGCTCCGCCCAGAGCGGAAGACATCAAAAGTATGCTCATAGGTAAAAGTCACTAAAAAAAAGACCACATCAATTAAAATGATCGTTACCTATAGAGCAAGTAGGAAGAAAATGTTCAACCTTCAGACGGCATTACAAGTTTGCGGAGCGTAAGCACGGATTGGAGATAAAAGTATCAAACTATGTTACGTGACCGCCGCTTTACTGCAGAACTTATGTGGGCAAGACTTTCGCGTTGAAAGGGTATCTGATTTTCTCGTACCCTAAGTATTTTGGTAAGAATATTATTGCGAAAATAGAAAATTAATATAATGTACACGGCTCGTTTTTGACAGGATAATTGATATTAATCAAAAACAAAAGATGGTGTTTCAAATTCATTATATCATATACTGTCATGGTATAGCATATGATAAGGAGGCAAAGGGAAAATGCCGTGAGAAAAAACTCGAGAGTATGAATGTCGATGGCTGTAAGAGTAGAGAAAGACCAAAGAAACGATGGATGAACTGTGTGAATGAAGATATTGTTAGAAAAGGGGTAACTACTGAGATGATGACTAATAAAGAAGTATGAAAGTAAACACATGAACATGTTGCACCGATCCCAAATAAATGTTGGTAAGAGCAGGAGAATGTTGATGATGGTATCACTACACTAGCCCACTACCATACAAAACCTCTTGTGTAGGACCACCTCACTCTCAACCCTTTCCCACCATTTGTGGTAACTGATAGATGCCATTAGCGACAGCAGCTACCTCATTACCTGTCAGAATGGAGGAGCCTTTAGATACATACCTATCTACTAAGTAGAGATAAGACTGGTAATTTGACAGGTTGGAACTTTTTATAAATTGTTAAGCTTTTTGCAAAAACATTAAATTAACCTAAAAATTCATCAAACTTATATTAAAATGCGGATTAGATATCAGTTTTTTTTTGAGAGTTAGCCACACTAAATAATAACAGCTGTATGGGTCGATCCATCAGGTTAAGCAACGCTTCCCGCCGTTGGCTCGAAGAAGGGTGAACATCTTAATATACCAACACTCAAAAGAGATACCGTGGCCCTGGCATATGGGCAACTGAAGGAACACGGGTGAGTTTTAGTCAGTAAAAGCCTGACGAGCGTGTCAGGCTTTTACTGACTAAAAGCCACCCTTGTTCCTGCCGCTCCACCAAGAGCGGGAGACGTAATTTGATGATATCCCACCCACAAAAAAAAAACAAGCATACCAACACCCCGAAAACACGTTAAGCCGTTAGTCCCGGCTGCCATTTATGCATGGCAGCCGGGACTAAGTTCAAGATCTATGGATCTTGAACTGTTGTTACGGGACGTCGTCAGAAGCCCGAAAGTCTGACATACCAGACTTACTAAATCACTTACTATACCTAATGAGTGGATTGTAGTGGCCCTTTAAAATACCAGGATTCACCTTTAACCGGTCAGACTGGAAGCCAACTCCAACATAGTTCAAAGAAAAGGCTAGGCAGATAGATATAAAGTTTAATTTTTTTTCTAAGTAATACACATGCTATTACTATCAGACGCATTACGTCATCAAGCGGTTGAATTTCAGATACGCCTGTAAATCCAATTGAAATTGATAGTACCTGGAATTCCGAACGCTTGCTTATCCACGTGAATCTAATTGGTATGGTATTGTGTTTAGCTCTTGGAAGTGAATTCGATATTGCCCCAGAAAATTATAGGTAGACCAGAATTATGTGTTATGAGGTAAAGACGACGAAAAAAATCTGAAGCTTCGGTCTACGTAAAGCCAGTTTTTCGAAGAAAAAGCCCGCCAAGTGCGTGGTAGCTTCCCATGTCCTCTCGCTCCATATCATGGCCTGCACCAGGGCCGGATGCGAGAGGTCGCCGCCACCGATCGCCTCCACAAGGACACGGCGGTGCTCCGCCCAAGCAGGGAACACCTACAATGTATGCTCAACCGTGTCCTCCAGGCGATCCACACAGTGGTAACATCCGGGCGTTTCCTCTCGCCTTATTCGGAACAGGAACATCCCGACACAGCCGTGCCCAGTGTGGACCTGCCTAAGGCGGAACGTGTGGACGCTGTGGCGCCTCTTTAGCCACTCCTCAAAGAGGGGACTTACCGCTTCAATAGTGGCGTGCCCAACCGTATTCTACTCTAGTAGCACTATTTATCGGAATTGACGTCTCCTCAGTGATTCCGAGGATTATGTGAAACGTATGCTATTATTTTCAATTTATTACAAATAACTGGTCCCTTCGCGTTATAAACATTATCATGTTAAATTTTGACATCTGCCAATGCCATGCGAGCTCTTAAAACTAAAGGCAGGACTATAACTATAAAGACGAATGTGCGACCGTGGATAAGGACCTTTGAACCTCTGTAAATGGAATATAATCCCTAAACAGGATTATGAACTACTGCTCCAACTTTTGGGTATAAAGCACCTACTTGATATACTGTTGAGACCTAAATAGGGTTTTCTTAAGATAGTTGGTGAAGCTACTGGTTTTGAGTTGGTAAGCAAGAAAACTCTTTGAAGTACTAGTCTTTCTTTGGAAATGAAACTTTCTGTTCCTTGCCGGACATAAAGAAAAGCACAATCCCATTTTTTCCTGTAGGTGTCGTAAAAGGCGACAAAGGATTTTACTAGAGAATGGGCAGCAGCGTTCTCTATACATTTTACCACTATATGGCTATCACCAACACGCGTGCCAAGCATGGCAATTATGGATAACCCCCCAAAATTGGAAGAGGCATGGCCAGCTGTGGACGTCTTTCGGCAGAAATGATGGTGATGATGATGATGACAGCTTTCATGCTGGTTTATCAACATCGGTCGAAGTGTTGTGAAGTATGGGTAAATTTATGCTCTATTTACTTTACTAATAATAAGTGCAATCTGCCCATAATATTTTCACTCCTAGGCTACAGGCCTCCTGTCTGTTAGAGGTAGTGGGCCGTAATCCACCTCGCAGGCCCAGAGCGGGTTGGTAGGTCTGCGAATTTTTGGTTTTAAGCCATGCCAGTTTTCTCACAATGTTTTCCTTTACCGTTTTGAGAGAAGTGGTGAACATTTTTCTGCCTGGATTCGAACCCTTTACCTACGAGTCGGGCCACCACTGCTCTCGCTACTGATAATAAATACTTACCTACATAATTTCAACTAATAGGTAAACTAGAACATTCATGTTTTTCATTCTCAGTTAAATACCAAAGGGAGGTGTGGCAAAATGAATATTTATGAGTAATACGTCAATAATCGGTTAGTAACCACATTAACCACACTCAAACCGCGAATGCGTCCAACAAACGAGTTTTACCGCCAAATAATATTTATAGTAAAATAATATTACCACGAGATTGAACAAAGTCGCAGTTATTCAATATTCAAACAAAATACAATGTCGTTATATACTTACATTATTTCCCAACGAACAATATAATAGTTTTGTGATACGATAACAGCATTTGTTTGTTTTACACGTATTGAAAACCGAAAATGGAAGCATCATAAAACTTTTTTCAATAAAATAAAATTGAACGTTGCTTTGATACAAAACAATCTATTAACAGTAGAACATTCTAGATCATTCCGATCCCGTCTCTTGCTGCCCTCTACCAGCGATGCTCTAAGCTGAGTTCTGTACCCCACAGGAGATGCCCTTAGCGAGTAGTCGCTCTAGGTTTTAAGCCCTGTCTGGAGGCATTCATTTATTAAGGTAGCCACAGACAAGTCCGGCCAAGCAGCCGACAATCTCATAGGTTAGAAGGCAAGATGGCATTCCAAAAAAAAGAGAATGTTCTAAATATGACGTTGGTAGAAACAACGTTATCGAATGAATAATAACAGAAAGGGTAGGGTATCGAATTCCCAATGGAAATCATGGAAAATCTAACATTCTACGCAATACTCAATAGATCATTGTGTAAGTGAAAGACGCTTATTTATGACTTTTTCTCGATCACATTTTCTTTCAATATCTTATTGTGTGGTTAAGAAATGTTTCTTAGAACGTATATGGAAATCCTGTTAAGCTGCTTAGTAGATTTTTCTTTTATATATGTATGTTTGAATTAAAATATGTATTGTGTATTACATGACACATGTAATGCAGAGCACATACGTGGTCAGTTTGTGAAATAATTTCTTTATTGTAGTAATAATAAATAATGTTTTGTTTTATACGTATGTCCTTTCATGTGTCAAGTCATTCGATTCAAGGATAAGAAATCCAGTTTTAATATGTTGCAGGGCATCAAAAAGAGTAGATACTTCTTCAAACCGTCTACCTTATCTCTTCAATTCACATGGTGTACGATCACTAAAAGTGATAAGTACCAGTTTTTTTTTTCTTTTACTCGCTCCTGAGATTCAAAGCGTGCTGTTAAATCACTTATAACCTTTCTCAAAGATTGAGCCTTCAAATGTAAAAAGAATTTTCCAACTGGAAGGAAACAAACAAAGTCTTCACAGCATTATTATTATTATATAGATAAGATTTGACTCGACCCCTGTCAAGACGTCCTCAATTTTGATAAAATCCACTTGCTCCCATTTCTATCCAAAGTTATTGGACGGCTATCAGATCTCTGCAAGTTCCTTATTGGAAACATGTCAAACGGGAGGTGTGACGGGTCGCGGAAATGTCAGGGTGGAAGACATCTTGTGACATCTGTCACATGGTTTGGGAGGAGCCTCACTTGCAGCGGAAAAATGAGCGCCATTTTATAGTTTTGTACGTGACCCATCTGTTGAATGTAACATACGCTTTGGCCAACTAACAGCCCGAAATGGGAACTGTGTCAATATTTCTTTTTAGAAATGGTTGGCGTAAAATGTCAGCAACGTTGGTGTGTAGCTTTTTTGACACAGTTTTTTCTAGGTTAGATTTTATACAGGCACAGATTGTGGTGATGAATATAATATGTTATAGGCACTTATGAAGGTATGTATGTAGTGCTAGATAATAGAAGATGTATATTTAGATCCAACGCACCTAGCTTCTGACGTTTCATAAGTGCCCATGTAGGTTTATGTGAAATATAATATTTTGATTTTGAGATGAGAAATCAGAACCCACATCATATAATTGAATCCTACTACATTTATAAATGCGAAAGTTTATATACTTTGATAGTTCATAACCTGGTTTAAGATATAGGATACTTTTTATCCCGGTAGTTTGGGTTAATTTTCGACCATCACGCGGGCGAAGCCGCTGGCAAAAGCTAGACAAGGCTAAATGTTGTCCCTAATTCCTTGGCTTCTCAAACCGTTTGCACTTAAACCTGACCTTAATCGTGGTACAGATGGTCTCTATACAATGAACTGATTCGGAAGATCTATGGTTTGATTAAATTATTCCATTAACATAGTTTTAGCTGTAATGTTTGTGTAATGTTATCAAATAAATTGCATCTGGAGATAGCTTTTGTATATTTGAAATCGTGATTAGTATTCTGACAGAAAATGCTGTTCAGTTCATCTGCTGGAATTCTTTTCCGTTTTAGACCTATATCTCACGGAGATAAAGACTACGAAGCTAATCAGCCAGTTAGATTACTAGAGTATAAACTGGACACTACCCAAGTACCTACACTATAAGGATAGTTCCTTATTTTTCACCACAGACTTCTCTCTAGTGCACAGTAACATAAAAACAGGTCTCATTCATACGTTAACACTCAGAAAAGTAAATGAAACCACATTCCCATACACCCAAAACAGAAAATACCATTGCATAAATAGTTGGCTTACTTCGAGACTTTTCCTCGTGATTAATGAGAGAGTTTCTCCATTCAGTTAATATGATCACGAATGGTACAAAACAAAACGAGTTCGAAGACTGCCTACTTTCGAAGTTAAGAAGTTACGGAGTCGAAGTAACTTCTCTGTCGAATTGTTGGAAACAACACATGTAATGTTGCTATAGACATTGGAGATAAAAGTAATTTGTAGCTGTGTTTAATTTTAACTTGTTGGGACTAAAGTCTAATGAACAGAAGATAGTAGTTCTGGCGGGAGGAGAAAGGCAAGAAAACAGAAAGACTATGATCAATCAATGGGCGGCGAGTAATGGGTGGCTCGCCGCACGGTAAGGACCAGGCTCGGGTCGACGGCGCGTAGAGTTCCACGCGCGCCTCAAAGAGATGTCAGCAGAACTGAAGGGACAGGACCGATGCCTGCCAGGGTCGCGAGATTGTTTGAAAGAGATACCGTGACCCTGGCACATGGGCAAGTGAAGGAACACGGGTGGGTTTTAGTCAGTAAAAGTCTGACATACCCTCCCGCTCCGCCCACGAGCAGGAGATATCATATGATGATTTCCTATCCAAAAAAATAAAAAATAAAAAAAGATCAATCAATCAACTCAGTCTATCACAGTCCACTGTTGGGCATAGGCCTCTCCCATGCTGTGCTACAACATTCTGTCTTCCGCACGCTGAATGAACTTGAATTTATTGACCAGCCCAACTATCAGTGTCCACGTTTCGACACCGCATGTCATAACGGGCAGTGCGCACTAGATGAACACCTTTTTTTTTGGATAGGAAATCATCAAATGACGTCTCTCGCTCTTGGGCGGAGTGGGAGGGCGTGTCAGACTTTTACTGACTAAAACCCACCCGTGTTCCTTCAGTTGCCTATGTGCCAGGGTCACTGGATGAACACCTAACTTTTCAAACAATGCGGTGTTGGTAAAGAGTATGATATTGATGCAGAAATAGATAAAATTAAAAATCCAAAGATCAAGCGACCCAGATTTAAGGATATATTAACCAAAAAATTTGATTACAGATGAGTAAGTAAAGTTCAAAACCTACTAACAATCAGAGAAAATGTCAAGGATGCTACAATTTCAAAAGAATTTTGTGACAAGCCTTTAAATTAAAATCCACCAGGCGTGTAGGAAGAATAGAATATCCATCATAAATTCTAAAGGTGATTCGATAGCACGCTTTACAAAATCGAATGAATTGTTAGAAGATAATACAGATAAAGAACAAAGACCGCTAACATTTATTGAGATTACAAAGGTCCCGGTTTAAACCCTTTCGGTGCTTATCGGTGTTGCTAGCTGCTATAAATAACGCTTGAACATTCGCAAACAATTACTTTTGGCAGTTAAAGGTTGAGATTAGTTTTTGTAGATATATTACGAAGTCGGATTTACATGCTTGCTGCTTTAATTTTTTTATTTGATGCCATTATATCCAGAATACGTTACACGTTCATTTAGTGTTTTCTACTTCCAATAAGACACAGCAATAAACCATAGAAACATTGCCATTATCTTCACATAGTATAAAAATCGCTTCTGGCTTTTGTATGCTTTTTTTTGGATGGGAAATCATCAAATGACTTCTCCCGCTCTGGGCGGAGCGGGAGGGCGTGTCAGACTTTTACTGACTAAAACCCACCCGTGTTCCTTCATTTGCCCATGTGCCAGGGTCACGGTATCTCTTTCGAACAATCTCGCGACCCTGACAGGCATCGGTCCTAGCAGACCCCTTCAGTGCTGCTGACATCTCTTTGAGGTGCGCGTGGAACACTACGCGCCGTCGACCCGAGCCAGGCCTCCGTCACTCCATGTACTTGCGCGCTATAATTACCTACCGCCCGGCCGAGCGGTCTCGGGCCGTTTGCGGACCATTTTCAGTGCGGTTTTCGCAAGCGAAGCGCACACACGTTGTTCAATTTTAATCGTTCCATCCGTTTGTACGCTTGAGCATTTAGGCACAATTTAGCATGCAGCGGTTGCTGACGCGACGGATTAGGCTATTATAGCAGTAGGTATTGGAAATTTTCTACTGAGTGAAGTATCTGTTACGTAGTAACTATTTAGTAATCTGTGCCCGAGCCTGGTCCTTACCGGGCGGCGAGCTACCCATTGCTCGCCACCCGCAAGGTCGCGCCTACGGTGGCCGGGAGTCCGCTATCGACTCCCGACGCCCGGGGGGCGTTTGAATGCTTAAATCTTATAAAATACGCAACGGATTTTAATCGGGTTGTCATCAATAGACAGAGTGATTCAAAAGGAAGGATCACAAATAAAACTTTTTAATAAATTTAATTTAAAAAAAAATGTATATGAGAGTAACCCTGAAATCTATGCCAATTTTGTTTTTTGAAATCGGTCTGGAGTTCCTGGAGTTATCGCGGAAAATACATACAAAAACTACAGACGAATTGAGAACCTCCTCCTTCTTGAAGTCGGTTAATAATTAGAAAGTGCCTATTAATTTTCATAGAAAAAGCCTTACCAAAATAGTGTGTTCTAAAAATACGCCAAAAGCCCCTAATTAGCCATCAAAATTGTGTTTAATAATAGTTGAGGTAAAAATTTTCCTTCTCAAATCTGTATATTATTTAATATGCGGCTGGTTGTTCTCATCTATAATTAAACCTATGAATAAATCAATACGAAACTAAGTAACTAATCCGCACGTACTCATATAAGTAAACAAAAGTAATTATACTTGTTATTCTGAAGGAATTGATAGAACTGAGGCGAATCTAAGTTTACCAGGGTAACGGGAAGCGATTTAGCTGGATTTCGACTTAGGGAAACTCGTTTAAGGGGTTTAATTGGAGGTCATGGGGTCATCAAATAGATAAGCGACCGGAATCGATTCCAAGTTACTGCGGCAATCGAGTCCTTATATCTCCTGATAGTGTATATTGCCGCTCATTTGGCTAAGATGACTAAGTTTATAAATTAATTATGACCTATTTAGATGTTGGATACCTAGAGACTTTGCTTCGGTAAGTGAGGTATAGGTGCTAAAGTACAAAATAAAAAGGTTCTCCTGTAATGTAAGGAGCATTTCAGGATCTGGGTTCTACTTAACGATTAAACCTATCGAAACAAGTAGATACCAATGACACGGTTTCACGAGGTGTTCATAATATTGCTATTTATAGATACTCTGTGTTTTTATTTGTTTGACCAAAATGATAGCTATAATCTACCTTTTTTTGGGACGGACATCTCGCTGGTTAAAGGTACCCCAAATGGGAAACGGACCTCGACTTAGGGCATCGCTGGTAGAGGGCAGCAAGGCTCGAACTTTTAATCGGTCAGCTTCTCATTTAGTTCGTGCAAGTGCCTGTTCACCACTACAAATATTTGTCTATTCTTCACTAAACATATTCTACACATTAGCAGTTTTTCTAGCTTGGCACTCAAAAATTCGATCCCACTTGTCATTTTGGTCTAACAAATAAAATATCAGAGTTCAGTTGAAAAATCTGGCATATCATCAAGCATGCACAGATGAAAATAAATATTGCTGAATAAACAAATATCGTACGCAGGCGACAAATCAAGCAATACATTTCCAGTATAAGCTGACATCTCATTTAATGGAAAGTTTGTACAATGCGAGGTCTTTTAGAACTAGAAATGTATAACGTGGATATGTAGTCGTGTAGACGTTATTCAAATAAAATGTTCCACAGTATTCGACTTTTTAGAACCGTAAATATTTCAACGTACAACACACAAATCGTTAGGTTCATGGATACGTCACATAAAACCCATGCTTTACGAGGTTCCCCTTGTGCTCTGTTTTTTATAGCAACGAATATGTTTGTTCTGGTACACGACAACTATACGTTTCCGTTTTTGAGTGATGAAGCGTTAAAAAAATGATCGTTTATATACAGAGTCAAAGGTTACATTAGGTCGTACTTTACCCAGGTATACCAAATATGTATCGATATCGAAATGTAAAAAGCTATAAAAAAATAAAATCATCGTCCAACTTTGTTCAAACCTTTTATTGACACTGTAATAAGTACATTAATTCAACCAAACGATTGTTTTGTTAAAGTTTTTGGAAATTCGTAAAAATCAATTAAATTCCACAAAACTTACAAAACCAGCTGTCCAATTACGGTCATTGAGCTTTGTCCTTCCTTTTGACTCCTGAAATACAAGTAATTTAACCTAGTTCTGGAGCCAGGGTCTCATATTTTTGTGTTTTACTATAAATTGTATTAATAACCTGCAAAGTAAAACAAGATCAGCCATTGTTGGGGCTTAGATCTCATCATCATCATCATCATTTCAGCCATCAGATGTCCACTACTGATCATAGGCCTCTCCCAATTTTGAGGGCTTTGCCATAATCGCCACGCTTGGCAGGCGTGTTGGCTATCGCAGTATGGTGGTAAAATGCATGGAGAACGCTGCTGCCCATTCTCGCTTAGTTGTCTTTTACGACACATAAGCGAAGAAATGGGGTGATGCTATTCTTTAAATCCGGCACCACACGGGCTCAGATCTACTCTCTGTAAAAGAAAGTGATCCATCCACCATCACACGAACCCAGGGCGGGTTGGTAGTATAGCACTTATAAGCAAGGACTCAAGTTCAGAAGGATCCTTCGATTTTCCCTATAACCAGTTAAATAAACAGTCCTCTAAAAATACATACAAAATTGCCCAAACTTTTTGCTGAGACTGATTAAAATCGCATCAGGAATTCTGTCTGCCCGTATCGCGTGACAAAAAACAACGGCTCAGCTAAAACAACATGGCACGGTATTAAAACGCGAAGTACGGACTTCGGGGTGACCAAACAACATGAAATTTGAATAATCCGGCCCGCCTGCCCCGAACTGGACAGTGAAATAACGGCATAACAACATATTACGTTTCTGCTCAGTGACGTCATACGTTACGGGTTGGCAGTCTGTTGTTACGTGAAATATTTTGTACGAAATAGAAAAGCTTAACGAAGTAACTAGTACTGAAAAATATGATAATGATGGGGTGTTTAATTTTTTCTTTTTTTTTTTTGCTGGAGTCCTTTGCCCTGCAGTGGGACAATACAGGCTGATTATTAATATTTTTGCACTGGGCCAAAACTTCTGGTTACGAGATATTGATGGTCAAAGTTTGAAGATAAAAAAAAAAAAACGTCGCAGCACTTAGTTGCTTCCTTTTACGTTATCCTTAACTTCTGTACCATCGCATCGCATGCACTTATAAGCACAATTTCTGACATCCATTCCTTTTCATCATCATCATTTCAGCCGTAAGACGTCCACTGCTGGACTTAGGCCTCCCCCAATTTGGTGGGCTTTACCATAATCGCCATGCTTGGCAGGCGGGTTGGCGATCGCAGTATGGTGGTAAAATGCATAGAGAACGCTGCTGCCCATTCTCTAGTAAGTCCCTTAGTCGCCTTTTACGACATCCACGGGAAGAAATGCCAGCCATGGTTTACACCCTGTTTAAGGATTAACGACCGTCTGCGTAGACGATCGTGATGGGGAGGCCAATACTCCTATAGTGGACGTACCATTGAGATAATGATGATGTTAGCAGTTGGAATATAGCGGGACAGATGAACATCCTGTCTACAACGAACGTTCTGTCTTGTCGTCCTGTCAACCGCTGAAATACATAATTAATTGATCAACTAACATATTTAAGTGCAAGAGCAAACCATATAAATGGCCGTATGAAGGAACGCATGAAGATTTCCTACCAAGACCTCAGAAACGTTGGAAGGCATACAACTACGGGCGGCGAGCATTGGTTAGCTCGCCGCCCGGTAAGAACCAGGCCCGTGTCGACGGCGCGTTGTGCGCCACGTGTTTCCTCAAAGAGATGTCAGCAAACTGAAGTGAACTAGGACCGATGCCTGCCAGGGTCGCGACTTTTGTTCGAAAGAGATACCTACTGTGGCACTGGTATATGGGCAATTGAAGGAACACGGGGTTTAGTCAGTAAAAGTCTGACACGCCCTTCTGCTCCACCCAGAGCGGGAGACGTCATTTGATGATTTACCCAGAAAAAAAAGGCATACAACTAAAAGTGTTCTGCCAACTCGCTATCTTATGATTATTCTTCAATAGACAGCCATATAATAAAAAAATAATACAGCTAAGTTATTGCTTCAGTATTTGAAATATGGTCCTTTTCGCTACTGTATTGAAGTTGATGTTGCTTTGCTCTCTCGGAAAAATCAACAACAAGCTTCCAAAAATATCAGAAAGTGTTCAATAATAACAAGATCAAGAAAGTGTCTTCAATGAAATTTGAATAATCCATCTTCTTGTTACGCGGGCGGACCGTCGAATAACAACGTATTATTTCACAGTTGCCACCTGACGTTATGGAAATTGTTTTGACATCGTAATTTCATTTACTGTGTATCAAAATAGCATTCGTTGAGGTGGCGGCTTTTCTGACATACCCTGAATCAAAGTTAGTTCAGTTGAAAACCAGCGTCAACCACTAGTTGTCTGGCAGTTTTGCTGAACTACACTTACACTTCACACTTTTTATTTGATTTTCGAAAAAAAATATTGATTCTGGACCCAGCAGTTAAAGCTGTGCGGTATGTTGCATTAAATGAATTTAAGATGGTTATTAAATAAAGTTTACGAAAAAGAACCTTTATTTTTACACGCTTTATATTAGCTTCACTTGTATGATTGTATACCTATTTGTTTGTAACCGACTCCGTATAGCGCGATTTTGACCCACTTTAAACGACCAGATTTCATTCAAACTTTGCACACCTGTCAAGGACCGATGACAATGCAATAATTTCATAAATTTGTGCCATTATCCTTGCCAGGGTTACCAGGACGGCAAAAAACTGTCTTCGAAAACTACGCTGACATACGTCTCAAAATTCGAAACCCCCTTAAAAATAGAAAATAAATAATAGTTTAAAAAAACACGCTTCCATTGAAAACTGAACTAAAAAGTACAAAATAATGGAAAAAGCGTGGGGTGCCTGATATCAATAAAAAAATACCTTAAAAAGCACCCTACGCATTTTTTCCATTATTTTGTACTTTTTAGTTTGGTTTTCAATGGAAGCGTATTTTTTAGTTTTTTTACACGCTTTATATTAGCTTCACTTGTATGTTTGTATGTTTGTATATTTGTATGTTTGTATGTTTGTATATTTGTATGTTTGTATATTTGTATGTTTGTTTGTAACCGACTCCTTATAGCGCGATTTTGACCCACTTTAAACGACCAGATTTCATTCAAACTTTGCACACCTGTCAAGGACCGATGACAATGCAATAATTTCATAAATTTGTGCCATTATCCTTGCCAGGGTTACCAGGACAGCAAAAAAACTGTCACAAACTACGCTGACATACGTCTCAAAATTCGAAATACCCTAAAAATAGAAAATAAATAATAGTTTAAAAAAACTAAAAAACACGCTTCCATTGAAAACCAAACTAAAAAGTACAAAATAATGGAAAAAAAAGCGTGGGGTGCCTGATATCATTTAAAAAATATCTTAAAAAGCACCCCACGCTTTTTTTCCATTATTTTGTACTTTTTAGTTTGGTTTTCAATGGAAGCGTGTTTTTTAGTTTTTTTAAACTATTATTTATTTTAACTATTATTTTTCATACAAACAACGTTATAGTTACGCTTTTTCTATCAGAAACTCTACATTGTCATTATCATCATCTGCCTAGCTACGTCCAGACTATTTTTGGAGTCGGCTTCCAGTCTACTCGTATGCAGTTAACTATTAGTATTTTACGTGGAGCGTCTGTCTATCTCAAACAACAAAAGAAAAACAAAGAAAGGAAACAATAATAGAAAAATGAAAGTAAAGAAAGTCTCCATTATTTTCACGAAAATAAGAAAAATAATACTTCAACGGACCTTTAATATCGCGCCTTTCGATACAGAAGCAAATATCTCAATACATTATTATCTTCGATCTTTCTGCTTCAGAAATATTCTATTTTCCGCCACATCTATTTTTTATGTGCCTACAACTACGGCCCTAGCGTATTGCTATAAATTAAAAGATGGCGGCGTATTTTATCAGTATCGTATAGGTAAATTACGAGCTGTCATATTCAAACGGGTTTTATTTCATACCTATTATTTGTTTGTTCTGTATTTCTGGCAAAAATGAAGAAAGGAATTGAGAAATATATTTTATTAGCTTCTGCCCGCGGCTTTGTTCGCGTGAATTTTCGGCGCCCGACCCGTCGTCTTATCCCATCGACCGATTTCTTCGTTTCCACTTCATTAAAGTTTACCCCTTTACAATTGTTGTAGGTGTAGGTGTAGATTATGAGAAAATATAATATTTTATTCGACACAAAACGCTCTCTAGGAAAGCACACACTCTTCATCTGCTCAGCCTTTTCCCACCTATGCCTGGATGCAGGTGAATAACAAAAAAATACATGGAGCAACTGCCTGTCCGACGTCCCCAACTCAGTTACTGGGTAATACGATACCCCTTGGTAAGACTGTCAGACTTTCGGGCTTCTGACGACTTGAACGACTGTCGCTCCACATCCACAAATGACAGCTGGAACCAACGGTATAACGTGCTTTCCAAGGCACGGAGGGGTTTTGGTATGTAAAGTGGGCGATGGAATACGAATACGACGCGACGGATCAGGAGCGAAAATTTGGAAGCTAGTTTCATAGATAACGTTTCTGTGACGTCATTTGCTGGTAAATTCAGACACTCTGTGGGCGCCACCGTTCTTTTAGGAAGCCGTAGCTTTACAGAACACTGTGATAGTAATAGAGTATTATTGTATAACAACCGATGTTGTTGTTGTTCGTCTCATATTTGTATTCTACTTAAGTTAATTAAATAAACTGATTAGGGCCCCTTAAAACAGAAGTATAGAACAGAGGGGTTACTATGCAGACTCACAGCGTGTTGGCGATTTCAGGTTATTATTGTTCCGGGTGACATCCCGACATCGACGCAAAACTGAAACCATTTATTTAGGAAAAGAATTTCCGAATCTTGTCTTAAATTTATGGTTACCCTAGCGTAGAAATTTTTCGTCGGTTATAATTTTTTTTTTTCTGTAATTATTTTGATTATCTTACTGACTCCGTGGTAACATGTAGTGCACCACCTGATAGACCAGTTTTCTCATGTGCTGTCGTAGACTGGTAGAGATTCCAATAAACGTAAAAACTTTTAACCTTTTTTGGACTGCGACAGACTTAATAAAATCATGACGAGAAAACCCAACGATGAAAAATCCTGTCTTGCCATTCGCAAAAGGAATTGACGCTAGCTTCCGTTACTCTAGATTGAACAATAACCAGCCAGCAAACTCATTCCGCTTTCGATCTAGAAATCCAACTTTCTACCTTATTTCCTATTTATTAATAAAGTTTTCAGGACGCTTGTGGCCAGTATCAGTTTTATATACCTACATTCTTTAGTATACTCTATAAGCCGTGAGTCCACTAACGCAATTCTGATATTATTGAAAGATAGAAAGAAATAAAAACTTTTTTGTAAAGAAATAACAGCCAACTTCCAGAAAAACACTTCCAAATTTTAATTTTGGAAGTCGGATCTGTATTTTAGTTCTTTTGCTACCGACTTCCGAAATTAAAGTTTGAAATTGTTTTTTTGGAAGTTGGTTGTTTTTTTTATTGAGAAAAAGTGTTGATTTTTCACTTTTTAGTTATGGTATCTACCACGCACTTATTCCTATATCACTACTGGCCAAGCCAAAGCAGTGACAAGAAATTTTAGAATATTATCAATCAATAGATTTATTTGTCACAGAAACATGTGCACACAAAGAGATAAAATCATATGACAGCAAAAACATGAAAACAAAACAGATTTACACCTACTAACGAACACAGAACATAAATAGCCGGCAGGTGCACGCCATGACTGTGACCAGATGGCTTCCTTCATAAAACTCAACATGATGCTGTGCTGTAGGACCCACAGTCAGATAAACAGTTACAATTACCCAGCTATTTTGTCTCCAGGCCTTGATAAGATAGCCTAACTTCTCTCGTGAATTATATATAACTAGCTGACCGTACAGACGTTGTCCTGTTTCCTAGAACTCGATAGCAGCGCCATCTGTCAGGCTTATTTGTGAATCTAAACCATCCAGGGTGCCAACCAAACGCATACAAAAAAATTCATTCAAATCGGTCCAGCGGTTTAGGAGGAGTTCAGTAACATACACACGTACAGTAGAATTATATATACAAAAGATGGAAGATGGATATGATGATAATATGGATAAATATAATTGATTTCGGCCGTTTAAGTGATGCATTAACGTATTCCACGAGTTTTTATTATTATAATTCTTTAAAACCATATGAAACCGTTTTTTTTTTGGGAATTTCCTCTCGCAGGTCATACTATGAGGTTGTCGGCTGTTAGACTGGACTTTCCTGTGGCTACCTTAATAAATTATGACTTCCAGCCAGCTGTGGGGTACGGACCTTGGCTTTAGAAATCGCTGGTAGAGGGCAGCAAGGAACGGGTTGGAACGGAATGAAAAAGTACCATTACCATTGCTTGCAAATAAATCTACTGTAATATTTATCAATTTGTGTACTGTTCTGGACCAACCCTCTTTATTACAATCCTAAGTACGCAACTTTATTATTACATTTCAATTTGATATGAGATTCTGAAATGGAGTTTGTGGGTTAAAAACATCAGCTGCACCGGTCGATCGTTTACCGTGGTTCGGTGCTAAGTGACCATTCATTACTTTCTCTCCGTGCCTCGGAAAATACGTAAAGCCGTTGCGCGTTGGTCCGGGTTGTCCTTTTACAACTGTTACGTTATCGTAGTCAGAAGCCGAAATGTCACAAAGTTGTAATGATGATTTGTTTATGATTATCAATCATAATTCAAATCAACCCAACACCTGAATAAAGTATGGCCAACTAATTCAATTTGTTCCTGTATAAATGAGATTTTCAAATAATTTCTCCGATATTCCTTTTTAACACAATATATGATCACTAAGGTCTTCATATAAAGACATAAATCAAAGAAATGAAACTTACAAACGATATAATGTGGGTATAATGAATAGTTGTTAAACTAGGTCTCTATAATTTGATAACGTATTATTATGACGGCGAGTTGACAAGCTAACGACTTGTATCGATCAAGCTCTAGACCCACTAACTATGCTGATATCTATACTAATTAAAATTCTTAAGTATTCGTTTTTCAATTCTGAACGGAATTTGATGTTTAGATATTGCAAATAATTGCGTTTTAATACTCAGATTTAATCAAATACCTATTTGTTTTTTTTTTCTTTGTGCAGCTTAATTATAAAAAGCATGCAAAGCGTCTTTGACTGTTTCGCATAATGTACATACATTCATTCATGAACGCTACAGAAACTAAACGATACCAAAACTGCCATTCTTCTTTGATACGCGGACAGACCATCTCATCTTCTACCTCTTACTAGTCCGTTTGCGTATTACAATTGATAATAATATGTAGTTGAAACTGCTTACAATAATGATTGTATTCATTATTTTTGGTCTCAATAGTTTCAGAACTACATTTTGATTTACGGTCCTGTCTTTCAACATCCGATATCTACCCACTCTCGACGGACCTAATTTTGACTTACCAATGTAATATTATATCAGTTGATGACCCAAAAATAGTCTGATATCCTAATTTCAGATATAGTGAAAATATGAACCTGATCACCTAATAAGGGACCATCCATAAATTACGTCACACAAATTTCATGATTTTTGACCCCCCTCCCTAGTGACGTCACATATTTTGCAATTTTACATCTAGTCATTGAATTTTTTTTTTAAATTTCTTCCTGAGTTCATATTTCGTGTTTTTATAGTAATTTAGGGGCCCTCCCACCCCCTTGTCACACAATGTCACACTTCATCGACCCCCCCCCCCCCCTTAACGTGTGACGTAATTTATGGATGGCCCCTAACACAAATCGATGATCAGTCTAATCAGATGATCCAGTCCTGTCAACTACGTCACACGCTTATCGCGATGCAAATCTACCAATCGCTGATCGGTGACAACTAGCCAATCCATTTAGGAGGATTGCCAATATCGAGTGCTATTACTATTAGGTTTAATTAAAACATGTTCCATAATTGTGACTACGTTGATGAGTACGGTATTAGCAGATGTATTTTGATATTTGATTATGAATTAATTTTAAACTGTTTTGAGGTGACTAAAGTATGGTTGATACCTATATATTGCGCGAATCATGTTATTTGCAATTTAAAACTTATTATGCGTTGATTGGACATACATAATGACTGCGTTATCTGTGTAATTAATACATAAACTCATGCCTTCTTCCCATGGGCGTACTACTACAGAAAGCCATAAATCTTTATTTCTATTAAGGACTATCTTCTGCCCGCGACTTCGTCCGCGTTAAATTTCTTGTTCCCCCGGCCTTTCCCGTCGCGTCGAATCGCCTACCCGTGCGATTTTTCCCGTTTTTGCAACATTTTTCATTACTGCTCCGCTCCTCTTATATGTAGCGTGGTGTTATATAGCCTATAGCCTTCCTCGATAAATAGGCTACCAAACACAAAAATATTTTTTCAATTCTGACCAGTAGCTCCTGACATTAGCGCGTTCAATCAAACAAACATACAAACAAACAAACAAACTCTTCAGCTTTATAATATTAGTATAGATTTAACACCCAGGACAAATGTTTGTGTGATGAGCACGATCATTTGTTCTGTGTCTGGGTGTAATTTATCTATAATATGTATGTATTTAGAAATATATAAGTATGTTTATCAGTTGTCTAGTACCCATAACACAAGCTCTGCTTAGCTTGGGACTAGATGGCGTTGTGTGATAGTTGTAAAAAAAAAAAAAGAAAAAAAAAAAAAGAAAAAAAAAAGAACATGTAGGTCTTCTTGAAAATACTAATTAATAACTGATAACTTTTCCACGTTCAAAATATCACGTTCTAAATTCAGGGAAATTCATTACTCACTACTAATTTAAACTTTCCGTAAATTCAAATCTCAACGGACATTTTTGACAGTTGTGTGTAACGGTAAATGAAATTGACCTAGGGTGTAAATTTGCTTAACTTATGTATTTTTCCAACAAATTAAAATGCAGTGATCCCCGTCCAGCACGGTTCACTTATCTGATAATGTGATTCAGTACGTCGGACCGACCGGACCGAGTACTCCCGCGGGCCTCGTTAAGGTAACGCCTGACTCGACTTAAGGATCACGGCATAAATGCTTGGATCACAAGCTCATGTGACTTGCAAGTGTGCTAAGGGGAGCAAATTGCTTCAATATTTAATGGTAATACTGAGCTGTTCTGTTCGTTTAAATTGTTTAATAATGTGGGCTATTTTGGTAATGATAATAAAAACATTTAAAAGTCAGAGGGGTAATTGCTGAACACACTATCAGTATAGCAATCACTTTCATGTTGACGGTTCAATAATATTCATTGCGTTATTTACGTTGTTGAGCAGACAATTTTTTCGTACTTTTGGAGCAATGGATTAAAAATAATCTTCAAAATGATTGAGAATCTGATTAATAGTGCGTTACGTAATTAGGGTGTAGATTTAGGCTTCGGTTTCAGAGATTTCTGTTGTAAATTTATCAAAATATCAATATGAGTAATACTAAGCAGATGACCTTGTGAAGGCTATAGAAATCCAATGGACGCGAAAAACACAGAACCGGTCGTTGTGGCGAAATTTGGGGGAGGCTTATGTGTAGCAGTGGACATTTTTTGGCTGAAATGATGATGAACTTAGCAGATGTTGGACGAACCCCAAAAAATGGCGGAAAACGCAGGAAACGCAATGGCGGTCCAGAAGAGCAGTGGTAGCAACGGTAACTAGCGAGTTGTAGGTAGTAAGTTCGAACCAGACAGGGGCTTTACTTTGTGTAACTTATTTCATCACCACTGCTCTCAAAACGGTGACTGAAAACGTCGTTGTCATCTACCAACCATGTTAGATAATTTAGCAAGGTGCAGTCCCAAGGCAAGGCTCAAATGTCTAATACCATTACAGGTTACTGTTACATTCTTTTGTTACCGACCAATACTTTACAAATTATGCTAACATTGACAACCCTACAGAAAAAGATAGCCTTAATATTTACTTAATTTTCCAACTCACAAATCGTTTACAAGATTCACAAAGATTTCCCTATCTTATCAAGTCCTCAGTAAATATTTATCAAGAAGGAAATAGAAAATCAGATATCAAACCAAGACTACGTACTCACTGCGATTAGATCTGCCTGTAAACAAGAGAGATGCTAAATTAGGTCAAATTTCAAGTCGAGATTAAGTCACTTTAGTCCGACGACGATGCTTCTTAAGCCTTCGTCACATTGACTAAGCGAGCGAATATTTTGCTTGCTGGGTAGTGTATTTACATAAGCTAGAATAATTATAAGGGGAGGATTTGTCTGTTCTCTCATTAAATATGAATCCATTAATCTATCTGCGTAGTACTTATATGATATCCCAGATACTATTCTATCTCAGAAATTTCATACTAACGGGATCATTCCAATAGCTATTTTCAGTATTCTTTACCTTTATGTGCAGATATTGTTATTCTACCAATTAAGAACACAATCCACGCAATTTTCTGTACAGCAAAGAGCGAAAAAAATCAAACACAGCAACCACAAACATAAATTCTTCAAACAATTAAGCACCCAGATTGTCTAAAAAAAAACAATTTCTCAAAAAGTAATGAATTGCCCATACAATAACGAGGCATTACCCCATCTGAGTCTAAGAATGAAGTCAACGAATTTACGCAGACGGCCCGCAAATAACCCCAAATATTTTCTGTGTAGCAATCTTGAGGACGGTTTATTTAGATTAGCGTCTCGTCAACTGCCTCTCAGTATTCATGATGTGCCTTCGCCGGCACTTTTCTCTGTACTGGATAACTCGGAGCTTCAAAACTCGGAAATATATATAATTCCACCGCGACTCCCAAGCAATCATCCCGACGCTTTGATATTGAGCATTCATGCGTTTCAATGTGATACGATAGGATATATAACGTCCAATATAGGCAACGGAGAATAAAATGGAAAATTCCCGATCTCCGATCATAAAGACTGTATAAAAGGTAGACTAACTAATGCCTGAGAAAACGTGCCTTACAAAGGAATAGCGAAACAAGACACTTATATCGTACAGTAGAACTGTTGAGTTGAAGCTTTTTGTGAATAGCACGAAATCTATTTTTATGGACTAGCTGGACTGAGAAATAAAACTAGAAATCGTAAAAGATTTGCACTTAGACACGACTGAACGGGATGTTTTATAGCTCAAAAAAATATGCTTTTTAACGTAACTTTTAGTAACTAACAGAAGAAGTTATCCTAGTATCTAATTGATATATATAGGGCAACCACATATAAAATCAATTTTCGAACCGCATTTGATATTAATAAAACACAAAATATGCATCTGAATATTAACAGAAGTGACTTAATATAAGAAAATACTGTCAAAAAAAAAAAACCCGTCCTTGTTTAAATGACAAAGGTTCAAATAAAAATAATTTAACTGTACAAGCCCTAGGTACTAACAGTCCGGAATTAATTCAGATATTTCCGAAAAATGTGTTGGACTGTTCAAACGGAAAATCGCAATTAACAAGCACGCTCTATAGCTCTATTTTTAACAAATTCTCTTTTATGACAACAGCCAGTTTTATTTTGTAATGCCTGTTTAAAAAATAAACACAGATTAAACATTGATCACCATGCTTGGACACTGACCGTCTTATTACTAACATTAGTTAAAGCCTATGTGTTCTGAGCCAGTTTTTGCATTTCCAACATTATTTCGATTTGGGTAAAGTTCTTAATACAAAAATGACAGCACCGGACTAAGTTGTCAGTTTTGTTAGAAGTATTTGTATACATTATGTACTTATTGGGTTCCTAATTAAAAAAAAAAAGTGGGTTAAACGTGATCTAAATAAAAACCTTGTTTTGTAATACAGGAGAATTTAAGAGCATTCAGATTTTCTCGCGACGTATTCGTTTTCCAAAAGTCAGATATTCAAAATTATGCAAAGAAATCGAATTGGTGGATGGCGTTTCACCCGACAGCTGTTGATTGATGATGATTATGTTTGTAAAGCATTAGTTATTTTCTACAATACGATTGAACCTCACAAGTACAGTAGGTATAATAATATCATCATTATTGCCAGAACAAGAGTCAATTACCGAGTCTTGTCTTACTGTTGCTAAGTGAAATTGTACTTAATTGACATTGTTTTCTCGAAACAAGGATTAATACTGTCGTCGTATTTCGGAAATCTCGTTACAACTTACTGAATGGGCCCCTTAAGGCAATTTTGTAACATTCGTCGCATTTTCTACAGTAGGGAGTATAAATTCGAAATTCAAACAGAAAATGGTAGTTTAGGATGTCAGTTTAAAAATAGAATAAGAATAGGCAAAAATGTTACTCTCTACCATAAAGTCACAATCTATAACTTTAAATCTGTTATTGCGCATGTTATAGATTCAAAAAAATGCACAAGGCACCCTACTTTTCATGTAATATTTTGCTTGGATTGATATTTCGCCGTAGGTACAAAAATACTTACAGCTCAAAATATTGTTCTATATTTTTAAGGAGACCCTTCCAACATTCGGGTATATCCATCAGTTTTTACGGTCTCATAAGAAAAGCCGTAATATTGTTGTGATAAATTGGTACGCAGTACAACATCCAGCTAGAAGATTCCAGCATGAGCTGAGCTCTTACTCGACGGAAAGCCTATATACGAAGAGGTCAACTTAAACTGGAAATTTCTACTGGATATGTCTTCGTGTGTGCGACACAAGAGTGTAATTTGGGCTCCATAAGCGATGCCCAGGTGTAGGGAGAAATTTAGATTATCTTTAACGTAAGGCATGGTTGATGAGAAACCGAGTCAGCATTATGAATCAATCTTCGTTCGCAATTATTCGCAATTTTCTTTTGTGACTTTAGTCGTGCCCACGTATTATTTTTGTGACGTAAGCTGTTAAAACCAAGAAACACATTACACTGAATGTAATAAGATTGCTGCATCCTATGAAAAGTATCTTAACTTCTGTATATTGAAGGCGAAATTTGTGTTTTTTCATAGCTAAATTTCGGTAAAAAATCTCGCAGCAGACCTAACCGTACTGAATGACGTAGGTAAGTTATTTCTGGCTATTCTCTAAAAACAATAAACTGCGGGACAATTAGGTACAGTATAACAACAGGAGCAGAAAACCACTTGAACATTCAACACGTCGACTAGCCGCAGGCAAGTAAACGGCTGCGTTAATCTGTGTCAATATATTATAAACATACGAAGTAATTAGTGTAATCATAAGCAAATTGAAGCATAACTAAATTTTAAACGTAGACTACCCAGGGACCCAGTTAGCATAATAATATTAAAAATAAACAGTAGCGTTAATCTATTAATAACAAACGAAGGATATAAATACCCGTGCAATCATGAACATTAATTACAATAGAAATTAATTAGAAAATTTACTAAGACAACGATTGTACGCCTTCAATAGGCAATGAATTTTAACGAGCTACCAAACAATTCGTAGATAGTAATCCCGAAATTAATTGTCGTAATGGTGTTCGATATAGGCTCCGTTACTTCTCTATCACGAATATTTCTGACATCTTTATTACGTGTTTCAAACCAAGGCAGGCAAGGTAGGCAACTCATTCGCCTTTTATTTTAGTTTTAAATTTATAATAACGCGCGAAACGGAATGGCATCCTCGCGCCACAGATAAACACCTTGTTTGGCCCTGTAGGCATGCACGTGGCAGCCATTTTGAATTCGCGCGCTACCTAGCCGACGGTTTGGGAACGCCGCGTCAGTGCCGTTGAAAAACCACCGCCAGTGGAAGTGTTATAAATCGCTCGAGCGTTCTCGCCAAAAGCTTATATCACACAGCACCTTATATATAAAAGTCTTTCTATGTATAAGGTGTTAATTAAGCTAGCTCTTATTTGTGTTTTATGACCGTTGTTGTGAAAACTAATATACAAGTACTACCAACCCAGTAACCTGTGTTTATCTATTTTGTGTTGAAATCCTGCCCTATCTCGAACACATAGTAATTGCTTCCCTTATTGTCATAGAAATTGTGTATGTCACTAAGCTTATGTCATCATCTGACAAGCCTTTTCCAAACTATGTTGGGGTTGGCCCTCAGTCTAACTGGATGCAGCTGAATATCGTATTTTGCGCCCGAGCGACTGTCGTTCGGTGTGCTGCCGGACATAAAGAATAGCAGCATCCCATCTCTTACTACTACTATACTGCGATCGCCTACCCGCCTGCCAAATGTGGCGGTTTTAGTAAACCCCTCAAATGGGGGAAATTTATGTCCAGCAGTGACGTTTTTATGATGATGATAAATGCTAGACTGTTAGACTTGGGCTTCTGACTATCCGTAACGACTGTCAATGATGTACGAATCTAAAATGAAACTAAGGAAAACTTGAAAAAGTAATTCCCGTATAGATATAAATGGAGCAGTCGTAATAAAAAGACAGGGGTAAAGTCGGACCAACTTCTTTCAAGTTACACGTTACAGAGAAACAAACAAGCGAACACACGACAAAATCAATTACGTCATCAAGACAGTTGTTTATTCAGCTAGGGAAGACATCAGCGTAGGGTAATTCCGGCCAACGTCAAGGCTGCGCCATTAATATCACTCGGTGCGTCGTTTATATGGATTACGTTGATGTTTTTGGGACCAATTCCTTTATATGCGACGGCTTTCTCTAAAGTTAAGGTAATCCGTTGATTAAATCGGGTAAATGCTTTCGTCCTTTTATGAACGGTATTCGGAATTAGAGACGGATGTGACAACATGTTTGTTTGTGGGTTAAAAGAGATAGCATTTTAGGGTTATTCAGCGTTATGTCGAGGGATGAGGAGCGAAAATACGGAATAAGGATTAGTTACAAAAAGTCGGGTTATTCTAATAAATTTATGGTTGAAGGTAATAAATACTTCATTTGGGAATGGTACAGCCTACGAGTAGGTGGTAGTGTTGTAACTTAAAAGAGGGAATTTCGGCAGCTTTATTTTTCCATTATTAGAACTTATTGGATATTTATATGTTATAATATGAAACAACCATCTATAAGAACAAGTGGTAACCCAGTGGTCGATATTCAACCATAATTCATTTATAACTTAATGTGAGCTTAACTTTCTCCAGTCCTCCATATAAGCTTTAACTGCTTCTAATTTTATACTCCTCCGTCGCATGATTTTCGTAAATAGAGGTACAAAATTTTCGCTTCACGTATTCATTAAATGTATACAAGGAAATGGACCTTTTTAATGTCTACACCTACTGTCCCATAATATTGTATCCCTCAAATACACTACAGGTATTTGCAAATGTTAAAATAGTTTACAACTTTTTTAACATCCATCCAAACAGAACAAATATTCGGTAGTGCATCCTATTGGTATTTTCAGCTTGATCCAACAAAATCCTTTTACAAAAACCAAAGCTTTGTTGTTTTCACAAAAGAACATAAGTTCTGGCTTCAGTTAATGGAACAGAAACAATGAAACTAGGAAAAATGAAGGGTTTTTCAATTAAGTGCTGCAAATAGTGGACCAAAGCAAATATTGGCTCAGTGATGCCCGGGGCTTAATCAAACTCGTGTGTAAACAACAAATAACGAGAGAATTGACGCCTCTTCCGTTAACAGTAAAAATATTAAATGGTTGGGTCCGGTTTAAAATGAATGGGGATTGTTTCGATGACGTCATAAGGTTCAAAAAATTCAGAGTAAATATCTTAATATTGTGAACCATGGAGTATTTTTTAAAACAAGAGTTGACTTTATTTTTTCTGTGAATGTTACAAGTCACGTTAAAATCCTTGTTGTGCCTTGTTTTGTGGGTGAAATGATGTCTCCCGCTCTGGGTGGAGCGGGAGGGTGTGTCAGACTTTTATTGACTAAAACCCACCCATGTTCCTTCAGTTGCCTATGCCATGGCCACGGTAACACTTTCTAACAAATCTCACGATCCTGGCAGGGTATTAATTGGTGCCTGGAAATCGTTTTAAAGACATTTATTTCTCAAAAGAAGAACGTTACAGTTTACTTAAAATATTGAGAGAAGTAAGATAAAAATTAAAAGTAAGTGCAATTCTCTGTGTTCACAATAAGAAAATTAATAGTTAAAGGCGACAATCGCTATTGTTAGTATTGTTTTCTAACGTGTTTTTCCAAAGCATTTATGGTATCACTATTGGTTACGTCATCAAGTAGTTCATTATGCAGTATTGACTGTTAAATAATGATTTTGACAGGCCTGGTTCATATTTTCGCGAGCTTTCTGTAAGTAACTATCAAAGATAACAAAAACCTGTCAACTTAAATGCGAGATTAGAACGCGAAGTACTAAAAAACGTCACACATAGTAGTCAAGCGAGAGTTGGAGCAGGAAAAATACTTCGCAAAGAAAACACGTTAGGCCATCGCCGCGGGGTCACATCGGACCGATATCCTGACCCCGCTACTACCGGTCCATTCCGCCCCACTCTTCCCCTGACCCGCGGTAAACGTCAGCTAGTAAATCTATATCAAGTAAACAAATAACAGCCCCCAGTCTTCCGGTATTCGGACAACCCCGGAAGGAGGACCTACGCAGTTTTCTGTTTGATTGATTTTGTAGGAAAAACTGGCATTTTAGGCATATAGTGTAGGACATTAGTAATAAGATTTTACTTTCACATTTTGGTTCAATTAAGTGTAAGGTTGTGGTGGGTCGTAATGGTATTACTATTAAGTTGATTTGTTAAATGGGTGTATTTTTCTTCAAAAGCGATTAATTATGTTGGTACAGTAGCAGTTTAGTGATACTCCTTATTAAACAAAGAGTAGGTACTTATTATCAAGTGAAAGGCTGCATGTAGTCGGTTTTTAGTTCTGGGGACGCATCAGGATGTACGTCACCAGAAGAGATAAGTAACCGGGATAGTCGAATTTAATTGAAGTTTAGTTTAGAAACTGATAGATGTTTTCTAATAAAATTTAATTTATAGAGAACAAACAGTTCATTTGTCAAAATTTTCATTCGAAAACATTCGTCAATATTGTTATTCGTTGGACGACGCAGATATGGAGAGGGAACGCAAAGCATTGTCAGTTCGAGCTAATATGCTGGCCCGCCGGTTCTTCCGATGAACGGCTGCGGTGTAAATAACATTGTTTAAAGAATATTGTACATCGCTGTACTCGGGAAGGTTGTGGTTCAGCTACACTCAGAAGGCCTACAATGCTCTGCGGATCCAATACAACTACGCATTTAGTGCTGTTGCGGCTGCCTCGGTTCCCTAGCGCATCTTTTATGTTCGCTGAGGCACGTACCGACTGCTTCAATGCTGTACGTCGTAAGAAGGCGGCATCGCTGCTAAACAGACTCCGTGGCAGCCCCAACGGCATTCTACGCGCTATAACCGGGAGACATGACAGCTCGTTGGTGACGTCACTTATCACCTGTACACTGCCTGTGTTATTAGTTAAGTACTAACATAGGTTAAGACTATTGTTACTAACCCAATAGATTTTTGTCACCGATCAAATAAATAAATATAAATATTCAAATTGAAGTAGGTATATCCGACGACTCTTTTGTTACTTAGGGGGCGTCCATTAATTACGTGAGGCATTTTTGTGAATTTTTCGACCCCCCCTCCCCCCTTGGCGAGATATCGTAAGATTTTCCTTAATTCCCTCCCCCCTCCCCTAATCTCACGCGAGATTCTTCAAAACTTCTATTTGGGCTGTAAACGTGTTGGATTATTGAGAAAAAAAAAAAAAAAAAACAAAAACACAACCTGTTCTATTACTTTTATTGAAGACTAGCGAAGACTAGTATTTGTTATTTGTGAATATTACCGTAATTTCAAATCACAATCATAAAATTAAATAATGAATATCAAACAAAAATTAAGAAAAGATTTATTCTAATTCAGTCCATGAATTTAACTCAAGAATTTATTCTCTTGAGTCAAGAAAATCATTTTCTTCAAAATGGTATTCTTGGTTCAAGATTTTGGCTTTTGAGTCAAGTTAATTTTTTTATCAGTGTACTATTGTCTCAGATTTGGCCATATTTTATTGTAAAAATAATTTTTCACACAATTTTACACCGTTTTCGGCGAGAAAAATAATTACGTGATATTTGCCAAGACCCCCCTCCCCCCTAAGTGAGATTTGGAAAGATTTAACTTGATCACCTCCCCCCCTAGAACACCTCACGTAATTAATGGACGCCCCCTTATCTCTTTTGGTACGTTCATGTAAACTTATGGTACGTAGTATGGTCTTCCAGGGTCGAAAATTTCCATCTAATCGCTAAAATAAGACCAAGGTTCACCTATTCAAATTAAACAGCACAGTTTGATTAAATTAACTTTGCATAGTCCTTATAATATTCAAATATTCAACAAAAGGAAATCATTAACCTGATTATTTAAGACCAAAACTTTTGTAGATTTAACTAAAGTTTTAAATTGGACTTGAGTATACTTTAGATCCGGTGCTGTATTTTATTTCATTGCGTAAAATTGGGGCCTTTAACTGGAATTAAAATTGGATTAACTGGAGTAAAATAAGTTATGAACTTTGAACTTTCATAAACTAATAAGTGACTTAGGAAAGTAACACTTCTTCTTAGTAATTCTCAATTAGCTGTTTACGCAGAAAAATATCATGACGCTTATACAGGGTGTTTAGAGCGTAGAGCGATATTATTTATTCGGGGATTGGGTGGGTCATGCGCTATTTTTCACCTATAAACCTCATGTCCTAAGTATCACTGTAATCGATTTTTTATTTGTTTTTGAAAATAACCTGAATCATCGTCTTTAAAACGACTTATTCTTTTACATTGATTGCTTTTCTAATGTATGAATATTCTGAATAAAATAAAAATTCTCAGCATAAGACATACAAAAAATACTTGACGAGCTTTGAAACACTTCAAAATAAATTAATCTATGAAAAACGTCAAACTCATTTTTTTTTTTAATCTGAGAAGTTTTACTGTCTAAGGACGAAAAATAGCATATGAATCACCCTATCCCCCAAAAATATTTTGTCGGTCCATGCGCCAAACACCCTATATATTTCAGAATCATTTGAACCTAATGATGAAGTGTAACAATAGAAAGAAAGAAAAGAAAGAAAAAGTATTTATTGGGACACGCACAGAAACTATACAAAAAACAATACTTAATAAAATAAAAATCAATTATAAACAAAAGAAACAAAATTTAAAAGAAAAAAAAAAACAGAAAGTCCTGTGCGAGGCCAAAGGGTCTCACTCAATAGGTTTTTATACACAAAACAACATTTAATATGAAACGCTCCATTAACAATTGAATACTCAAATTACTATACAATTTTATCAGTATAACCGAACAGTGTTTTCAACCAAATAATACTTGTTACATTGACCTATTCTAACAATAATACCACTTATCTATGATGACACGGAGGTGCTGCTAGAATAAAATATGACCCTACCCCAAAGGGCTTCCACAGACTGGCGCGAGCGACTTTTATGGAAAAAAATCCAAGAAGTTTTTATGGAAATTTTTCTATGAGAGTCGCGTCGTGCCTATTGGCGGGGGCCACAATGCATGCACTGATTCATTTGTACTTACATTCACACACTCACATTCGCACACTAACTCACACTCACTCACTCGCATACCTGCGCATTTGCTGCATATGGCTTTAAGTCTCATTTTTAAGACGCTTTTTATTATTTACCTAAATTTTTATAAAACAAGTGAAGTACAGTTGTTTTTTCTAACAAATGGTTTTTTGTTGGATTACACGAATAGTGTCTTTTTTATGGGAATATTTGAATTCAAGCCAGCATTACTTCCCACTGTACTAGGAAACCAAACAAACAATAAAACAGAGCACCACTACTGTTGAATAAATCTCTCGAAACGCTGCTATTTGCGTAAACCCTAAAGTTACGTGACGTCACCGCAAGCCAGGCATTATTCAAGAAAATGTTTTATTATAATCCGGGTAAAGACCGCGGACCACTGTGACCTCCTTTGGGGTCTCCAAGGTCAAACTGAACCAGCTTAATTGGAATGTAGGCTCCTCGTAATAATTCCCTTTGATTCGTTTTTTGCTTGTCGCGCTAAATTTCTTAAAGGAATGACGAATGACCCTTTGAATTGAAATTAAGATGGCGGAATAAGAGCTTTAGTATCGTTTTTCGTGGTAAGCGTTTTTCTTATTGAGTTTGTGGTTTTAAAAGCTAAGTTTGGTAGAAATTGATTACAAAATTCTGTCCTCATAAGTCCAATGTTATTAAAGTTATAAATACCATGTTACAGTATAAAGGAGGTGGGTAAAGTTTAGAACATTTTTCGCCTATCATAGTCATGAAAATTCAAAGTATTTATTGACGTCATGTTACTGTGTTTATATGAAGTTTAGGTATCGACATTCTAAAATAGTAAGAAAAAAAAATAGCAAATCATATGAAAAAAAAAATCATCAAACTTGGCAAATTTTTTGAAGTTTTGTTATTTTAAGCACTTTTTTTAACTTTCATTACAAAATAAACTGTTAAGCGCTTTATGCACCAAAACAAATTAATGCTAGCTATTTACTGTAGTATTTGAGAGACTTTTTTCTTACTATTTTAGATGTAAAGGTCGATACCATAACTTCACAAAAACACAATAACATGACGTCAATAAATACTTTGAATTTTTATGACTATGATAGGCGAAAAATGTTCGAAACTTTACCCACCTCCTTTACTTGATCCGAAATATGTGTTAATTAAATAACCAAAAGCTATTCAAAATTGAAACAAACCTACTTACTCCTGAAAAACCAAATTTACATCATTTACATGACCTGACCAAGATTACCTACGTTTGGACTTTAAAAGAAACTGTGACCTCTGAGTTAGTTACGGATTTAGAATTCATTTGGCAACTATGAATGATTTATGAAAAATGCGAACATCATTTGTGTTTTTAGAAAAAACATTAAATGCACAAATAGATTCGAATTTTGATAAGCGATTTTTCATTATTGCAAACAAAATAAACAATATGTTTCGCGAAAAGCGTACAACAAAAGGTTCTGTTATAGTAATCGGACCTTTTGTTTTATATTTTTGGCCAAGACAAAGCAGATATCAGTGCTAAAGCCAGAAGGGAGCGCCCGGAATGACATATTGACCTAATTGGTGATGTTCTTCATAAAGGTCAGGTGCGTAGTACTCGCAATCGGCGTGTGTGGATCACCAGATGTATCGGGGTATGAAAGTATCGTAGCAGGTGGTGTTCTGTAGTTTCTGCCAGCCCCGTTGGGAAGAAGACGTGAGTTCAGATGCATGAAGGACCTTTTGTAAGAATAAGTCAACCGTAAATACCCATACATTGAGACTATATTCAATGTATAGGGTACTTAGTTACGCCTGTTCATTTCTAAAAATGATTTTAAATGCGAGCATTGTTTTTTTTTTCCTTTTGTTGGCCTAACATTGGCGACGTATAATTTATTTGGCCAATATACATAACTGTATCGTTTTGTTCCTAAACAATACCCCAGTGATTTTAATTATAAGCCTGAAATGTTCGGGTTTTATAATAAAACGATTGTGTTCGTTACAATTAAGTTGGTAAAATACGGCCACATTAAACAGAATTTACTTAGGAGACTGAAATAAAATACGCTAAGTACCTTAGTTATTTAAATTATTGTTGGAAAGTTAGGTTACAACTATTTCACTAAAAAGTGTTTATGTTTTGAACAGTACTGGACTGTATTTAAACAGTACTTATTTAGGATTTCGTGACTATTTTCATATATGAAAACTCTAATTTGAATTACGTTCAATTTTGTGTAAATTATATCATGACCACTGCTCAAAAAATGTTGAAAGAAAACATAGTGACGAAAGCGGCATGTCCTAGAACCAAAAGAAGCCAAGACATGTGATATCGCCAACCTGCACTGGGCCCGCGTGGTGGATACTGGCCCACTCCCTCTCACGGAAAGGAGGAGCAGTTTCAGTACGGACTGGTCATCTCTTAGCGGCTTATTTAATTTCCAAATTTTATTCTAAGTTTGTTTTTATTACGGATGCATTAAATGTGCACGTATTTTTACATCGTTCTCACATGTATACTTTCGACATAAATGATGTAACCATTATTTTGTAACAAATTTTGATTACCAAGAGTGCTCATGGAGTTTCTTGCCCGTCCTTCGCTATAAGTAAGCTATAGGCTACACTCTGGAATGGTCTATAATAGCTGGAACAGCTCCAACTGTCTGACTGACCGACCCTTTGATAATTCAAAAGTGACCTGTTATTGGTTTAATCCACACTTCCACACTATTAATATGTATTATAAATGCAAAAGTAACTCTGTCTATCTGTCTGTCTGTCTGTCTGTCTCTTTTCTGCTAAAACTACTGAACCGATTTAAATGACATTTGGTACACAGATAGTTTAGAGCCTGAGAAAGGACATAGGCTACTTTTTATCCCGGCAGTACGTTCCCGCGGGATATTTTCCGACCTCCACGCGGGCGAAGCCGCTGGCAAAAGCTAGTTTGAAATAAATGCTTTGAATTTAAGTATTGTTTTGACGCCTGTTTCCTACAATGCAAACGCTATAATAGGTTAGTTTTGTAAGTAGCCTACCCAAATAAGCGAAACTTAAGTTAACTTAGTTCCAATCTACCCTTGTAAAATTGAGAATCCGTTATCGATACCATAAAACCGTTATTTGTAAAACGGATTTCTGTATTATTAGAACCATTGTGACCAACAATTGGTAAAGCAATAACCGTGTCCGATAAGGGACAGTACCTCGCCCCTTATCACACCGGCTTTAGTATCGAAATTATGGAAATATAGACATGTGTCAGAAAGGATTGATAAATACTAATATGTAAGACACATGTCTATCATTCATGCTTATTTAATATCACCAAGACATGGCAATCCAATTGAGAACAGGTTTTTAATGAGAAATTAATAAATAAATAAATATCTTAGAACAACCAACACACCTTTATCTGATCCAAAACTAGGCAGAGCCTGTACTATGGTAACCAGGCAACTGATAAACGTACTTATATATTACTAAATACATACATATTATAGATAAATTACACCCAGACACAGAACAAATGATAGTGAAATCATCTAGTTTGACCGAATGGTCAAACTAGATGCCTCGGTTAGCACGTTAAGCCGTTGGTCCCGGCTGTCTTTCGTAGATCTAAGACAGTCGTTCCGGTCGTCAAAAGCCCGAAAGACTAACAACCAGTCTTATTAAGGGGTATCGTATTACCCAGTCACTGGGCTGTGGAGGTCAGTTAGGCAGTCGCTCCCTGTAAAATACTGGTACTCAGCTGCATCCGGTTAGACTGGAAGCCGACCCCAAGCTAGTTGGGAAAAGGCTAGGCAGATGATTATGATGGTCAAACTAGATGATTTCATAATCATCAATTTGAGGGAGGCCTATGTCCAGCAGTGGACGTCTTTCGGCTGAAATGATAATGATGATGATAGCGTATATAATTGAATATTATGCAAAATATAACTAGAAATGTTTCGCAAACGTCTTATAGGTACTTAGATTATCATAACGATGCATTAAAAAGATTCTCTTCTAACTAAAAACCTTTTCACTTCAGAAAACTCTCTTATACGGTACAAACGGTTTCAATACGAGTTTCTTTTGACATTTAATTCTAGACGGGATAATTCTAAGAGCTGTTGAACTTTTGATAACTTTCTTCGACGTTAGAAAACGTTTCTTTTACAGCTTAAGAGAGTATGAATTTATTACTTTGAAAAGGGTATCATATCGTGTGGAACTTTTTATGTGAAGGCTTACCGCGCTACGTTGCTCAAAGACTTCTTATTTTAAAGCGTTAAAATTGTTTGTTGCTGGGACAAGTTTTGCATAAAGAGTGGACTATAATTGAACTCTAAATATAAAATAACATCATGCCTGTAAATCCCAAAGGGTTTGGTAGAGGTGTACTTATAGTAATAATAATAATTTTAATATTTTTTTATATTTTTTAATGTTTTTATTTTATATTCTAATATTTAAAAATATAATTTATAAGATTCTATAAATGAATAAAGGGATAATAATAATAATATTCCACAACTATCACACAACGCCATCTAGTCCCAAGCTAAGCAGAGCTTGTGTTATGGGTACTAGACAACTGATAAACATACTTATATATATTTCTAAATACATACATATTATAGATAAATTACACTCAGACACAGAACAAATGATCGTGCTCATCACAGAAGCATTTGTCCTGGGTGGGAATCGAACCCACGACCTCCGGCATAGCAGTCAGGGTCGCTAACCACTAGACCAACAGGCCTGTCAAACCATATTATAGTAACACCCATATTTCAGTAGTTGTGTTAAGTCACATATAAGAGGGGGCCAGGTTTTGCCATACACTGGGCACAAATACAGAATCTGAGCAGCAGCTGAGAAATTCTAGATGGATAAAACTAATAACACTATGCCGGACCTAGTAATCTATAAATGAAAAAGTGATAACGCGAAAAGAATTTGTATGAAATCAGAATCACGCAATGCTGACAATGACTCTGCTGTCGCTACTGTTTCAGCGGTTGGCAATACCTGGGGATAAACAATAATACCTGGCAATTTAGACATCCTCGATATTGGAATTTAATATAACTAGCTAGTACTGAGAAATTCCAGACGGAAAAACTCAATACAATACAATACAATACAATACAATCCTTTATTTCAGGCAACTTAGGCCCATAAAAACACAATAAACAAATAATATAAAACAATAACTATAAACTCATAAATAACACTTTCTCTCGCCCGGGAATCGTCAGTCGCCCTTGCGACCACTAGACTGCTGGAGATTAAAACCTATCACTAATAAGTGATAATATTTCAAAAAGATTCGAAAAATAAGTATTTATCAGTTATCACGTTGTTCTGTCAAGTCGTAAAAACCTAGCGAAGCAGAGGGGGGTTGCTAGTAAAGCATTAAGTACACTGTATTGAAAATAATTTGACTCTCTTCTACAAAATTTCAATTAACAATATTTTGATGATATCCTTCAATCGTTTTTGTTTGTCTATTTATTCAAGATCCCAAACAAGTGACGTCCAGTTTACATAAATGATTCGAGTTTGATGAAGAGGCCACTCGATCGTCATTTGTTTCAGAAAGAGCCAACTCGATCGAGAAGTTTATTACAGTTTGATTTGTTAGGCAACGGCTGCCAAAGGATGTAACTGTAAATAGGATTTGAAAATTGTTTTGTTTGATTTCTGTAGAATTTCTGTTGAGTTGAGAAGATAGGATTATATTGCTGAAATTCATAATTATGCCAGTTTATTTGTTTAGCGCCATGCTATACCTATTTTGTTATAGTTAACGTTACATCAAGTCTTGGTTTTTAGTAGGGTTGGGAAAAGGTGTAATATGGAACTTCCATATTTCACTACATAAGTTTAATTCCCATGTAATATGGGGAAGCCTTTTACCATCATCATCATCATCACCATTTCAGCCGTAAGTACGTAAGTACTTAGGCCTTCCCCAATTTGGATGGGCTTTGCCATAATCGCCACGCTTGACAGGCGGGTTGGCGATCGCAGTATGGTGGTAAAATGCATAGAGAACGCTGCTGCCCATTCTCTAGTAAGTCCCTTAGTCGCCTTTTACGACACCCACAGGAAGAAATGGGATGGTGCTATTCTTTACGTCCGGCACCACACGGTACCTTTTTTAGGTACCACGGTACCTTTTACCGTAAACAGGACATAAACTCAGTCTCCGTGCTGCTACTGAGAAATTCTAGATAGATAAACAGAATAACATTTTTGCAACACTCAACTTATGCTCAGCTGTAGCGTAGGCAACCATTACACCAACGAGTCATTATTCTTTTTATCCCAATGAAGAAGTGATAACGCCAACAGAATTTGTTTGAAATCAGAATCACGCAATGCCAACAATGACTCTGCTGTCGCTACTGTTTCAGCGATTCGCAATACCTGGGGATAAACAATAATACCTGGCAATTTTGACGTCCTCGATATTGGAATTTAATATTGGAATCAGTCAATTGGATGCAGCAATCGTATCGAGCGATATAGAACAATTACAAAACCCTGGTTTGAACATCTATTGACCTATTTTTTTATATTTCCAAAAACGTTTCACAAAATAAGGTTTTTATACGTTGACCTTTGTGGATGATTGTACGTCACACTAATTTATGCATATCGATATTGTTTATCTGTGCATTTCTTTAACATTAGTGTTATGATTTTGTAAACATATTCAGTAGCAATAATTCCTTAAAGGGAATCGTTTGTCTGCTTATTTACATAACATAACTTAAAAGTTTCCATAACAAGTAGGTACATAACATTTTCACAGTTGGGCATTACATCCCAATATATGGTTTAAACCATAGAGTCTGTTTTTGAAATAAGAACCTAACAGAAATCGTTCGTACGTTTAGTTACTTTTACAAAATTGATAACTTAGTCCGGTGCTAAGTTGTAATTTTTCTATTAAGAACTTTACCCAAATCGAAATAAAAACAGTTAGAACTTGTTTTGTAACACGATGCCGAGAGATAAATGTTGCACTTAATTTGGGAACACAATAAAATCATAACTTAACCCTTTCAATTCTTCTTCGTTCATGAATAAATACGGAGTGAAAATTCATATCATAATTCACGTCATTCACGAAAATTCACGGTGAATTACACTTCAACGGACCATGTATTATGTGCCTCGCTAAAACATCCCGCGGGTGCCTCCGTTTCAGCCCGAGATCTGACGTATTATCTCACATTTCAAAATATATATTTAGACGTTATAGTCGTCGCTATAAAGGGTTTCTATTGTTATATGATGTCATAGATTGATCTGCTGTTAAGAGTCTGACTTTGTATGTAGCTTTTTGCTTATTTCTATTTAATTTCAAAGGCATTAAATATTTAATAGACCCCCGAGACATTCGCAGTGGAATTTTGATATTACTTAGGGTTGTTTGATATCACTTAAAGTTAGAGCGTTATTTTTCAGTCAACGAGTTTTAGTTTTGAACTTACTTTTTATTTAAATCATTTTAAAGTTTGCTCAAAATAAATAACTATATATAGCTTTAGCTCGCAGAGTAAGCAAGCTGAAGTGGCAGTGGGTTGGCCATGTCTGTCGAAGGACCGATGGCCGATGGAGCAGACGAGTCCAGGAGTAGAGACGACGTATGGGCAAGAGTAACGTGGGATGCCCCCAGCTAGGCGAACTGACGATATAAGAACAGTGGCTGGGGCAGACTGGATATGGAAGGTGGAGGACAGGGTATTCTGACGCAACATGGGAGACGCCTATGTCCAGCAGTGGACTGCGATAGGTTGAGTTGATTGAAATAACTATAATTTTGAAGTGTGTTTATTAAATCCTTTCATTTGATACCTTTATGTCCTCTAGCGGGTGCCATGTTTGATTTAATGTGCTACATAGGCCGTAACTCGCGGACGAACAAGACGCTTCCAACGATATCTCATTTTCAAGACTATGATTAGTAGTTCTGAAGTTTTGAGGGAACAGATGAACATATACACATAAATACCGGTTTAAAATCATAACTCCCCTTTTTGCTCCGTCGTAGTAGTGGAAAAATATGGTCATCTTATAGTCATCATCATCATTATTTCAGCCGTAAGACGTCCATTGCTGGACTTAGGCCTCCCTCAATTTGGGGGGCTTTGCCATAATCACCACGCTTGGCAGGCGGGTTGGCGATCGCAGTATGGTGGTAAAATGCATAGAGAACGCTGCTGCCCATTCTCTAGTAAGTCCTTAGTCGCCTTTTACGATACCCACGGGAAGAAATGGGGTGGTGTTATTCTTTACGTCCGGCACCATCCGCTACACCGGTACACACGGTACACGGTACATCTTATAGTAGTAGCTTTTATTCTGAGTTTACTTACATTACTTCCCTCTCTTTATGCTAAGCTAGTCCCAGCAATAGATAGTCTTAAAGCTTTGAAATATAAGAACTACTTGAACTACTTATAAGCCTTCACATAAAAAGATTCACACGAAATAATACCCTTTCCAAAGTAATAAATCCATTCACCCTTAAGCTGTAAAAATATCGATATGTTTTCAAATAATTCAGAAATTATGAAGTCCCACTCTGTGGTCGCAGGGAGATCGATGCGTAAACTGTAACATAGAGTGTTTTGAACAACAATTTATTTTTAATAACCGACAAAAAAAAAAACAGGATATTTAAAAAAATCAGGGAACGTCACTCAGGGAAGTACTGAATTCATGTTAACAAGTTGCGTGTCAATATTCCTGGCCCACTACAAGATCAAATTAAATTAGCTGGCAAAATATTTTACACACGTACATTTCAATATTGAGACCCAAATCAATATGTTTCTTTTTTTTTTCATTTATTCATTCCGTGAATGACCTGAATTATGATATGAATTTTTACTCCGTATTTATTCATGAACGAAGTAGGATTAAGTTCACCTTTGTTTAAAACTTTAAAAAACACTGAACATGTATATTAAGTCTATCAAACGATTGTTACGTTCTAGTTTCAGAAATTCTCTAAAAACATCCATATTCGAAAATGTATAAAAACATCTGATCAATTACGGGCACTGACCTTGGCCCATCGAATTATGAAATCCGCTGCTTGAAAACCAGCTGATTCAATTTGAATTTTTTGTATTCCATTAAACTTTCATGTATGCATATCTTTAACGATCATATGTTTTCTTTGAAAACGTAAATATTCCGTTCATAATTTTCCTGTAACCCACAACTATCATCCACAATATTTTCACTAGACTCGTATTAAATATTATAGTGAACATTATCCTCATTTGGTGAATTCCTCTCGTGGGATAGATTAAAAACTGAGGCGTTAACAATGGACCAGTTTCGTTCGTGAAACTAAATAGAATGGTCTTTATAGCACAGTAATTAATAGACGCCGTTAATGATAATGGCTTTCGGCAATTAATCGAGAATGTGTTGATGTTTATGAGTTGTACGAATAAATATACGATTAACACTTATTTTGTATGGGAGTTTTTACGTTCGTTAACTAGATTAGATGTAGAAATTATGTCCTTGTAATCTTGAATGAATAGATTGTTTAACTGTGTACTGTAATTCAGGATAGCATCGACGCGCAAATTGTAACCATTGAATTCAGTAGCGTATTGCGTAGACATTTTTAGAAGAAGAAAAAAATTGTTCCATATATTTTGATCGCCTAGGTAATGCGCTTCTCTATTGAAACAGCTATATTTTTTATAATAACGGACGTAAATGTCAGTTCAGAATTAGGTACGTAATCTGTGATCAGGTTGAGCGTCGATGTCGATTAAATTAAAATAGGCTCAGAAACGTATTATAATATGAACACAGATAAATATTTACATAAATACGCGACTGAAAAGGTACAGTCACAAGGACCACCATAACAAGGGACCAACTATGGAATAATCACTGCGATAGCCAATTTTCTACATCCGAAAACGGAAGAAAAACTTCAGACCGTTCCTCGCTCCTTGAACACAAGTACAATCACTATAGTTCTGACCTTTTTCTTGGGACTTGGGACGTTTTACGACTCACGATAAAAGATACGGCACTTTTTCACGACAAGGCAACAGATGCGTGAAGCAATCCAATATACAATCTATATTACAGCTAAATCTCAAACCAGCCAAGAAGTCTCACCAAGGGTGTTCTTGTAGTAACTGGGGTGTAGAGGACAGACAGTTATACAACTACATCTGGATAGACTTGAAGTCGACCCCAGCTTAGTTGGGGAAAGCCTAGGTAGATTTTGATTACCTACTGCTAAATCTTAACCGTCAATTTTCCTAACTAACCAGGACTCCATGTTGGCTGTACCTGGAATGATAACAGCTATACTCTTCACTCTTTAACTACGTTTTCTGCATAGACAAAAAAAAAAAAAATTGTGAATACGATGGCCTATTTCCTACTAAAAATTAGTTGGTAACTGATACGTCTAATAATCAAAGTCTTTAAGAAACATTACATCACAGGAGTCAACCAGAAGGTGACTAAAGCTAGATTTTGGAGGCGCCAATCATGACAAGATCAAGATCATAAATGCCTAAGGAACCAGTGTCCAAAAAGGAGCATTTCCCAAGAAAAGGAACAGAGATTATTTTAAATATCTGCCAAAAAAGTAAGCAAGTGCAAGTTTGGCAGGTTGACAAAAATTCACATTTATATCAAAATAATGTAAAGATTATTAGATCTCGTAAAGAAAATGATATAAGAGAAAGGAAATAAGTACATAAAGAAATTTACGTGAGTGTTACTCAAAGTGAGAGTGACATCAAACTGACATTGATCGCTGCTGCTAATATAAGGAGTGCGAGTATGCAGGGATGATAAATGGATGTAGACAAAGATGTGTGTGAAGGACAGCGTGGAATAGATGGAAATAAAAGCAAGTTGATGCTCTCGTAATCATAATTTATCACCTCTGTCTCCCTTGAGAGTTTTCCTCAAGTGGTAAAAGCTTTAAGATGTAGTTGGAGTGTTTTATAAAGTTAAATTGTTTAACGCTAATGAAAATGCTGATACGATGCCACGTTGAGCTTTTGTTGAACCAATTTCCAATTAGTTGGACAGAAAAAAAAGAATTTACTTTAATCAGCATTCAGTTTTGAAGAATTGCGAAACTTAAGCGGCAGCGGGCAGGGCACATTGCGCGTAGACCAGATTACCGATGGGGCCGGATGGTTCTGCAGTGGCGACCGCGTACTGGATGACGTAGCCATAGACGCGGACGTTTTTCTGCTGGAATGATGATGATGAGCATTGAAATTTAAACAGTTGTAACGATAATAACAATTGCTTATTCCTCATTTACTACAGCTACTTACGTATGAAAACGATCACTCAAAAGATTACTCTAAGCAAACACCTTCTGAAATTCTCTGTCAATGCCTCCAAAACAACAAAGATCTTTATGTTCATTCTTGAGATATGTTTTGCTCTTTAATTTTGTGTGTGTGACTTGGCTATCGCATAATACAAAAACCTAAAATAATAGTTTTGAGGCATTGAAATAAATAAATAAAATAACGTAAAACTTCTCAGTAGTCAGATTGTAACATTGAACATTCAAACGTTATATTCGATACCACGACTCAAAAAAAAAACATTTTTTTTGTAATCCCAGCTGAAACTCTGCTTGTTAAATGTCAGCCGTACAGTTGAAACAAGTTCACTTTGTGTTTGGCCTGATAAAATCTGATCAAACACGAGGATAATGAAAATACTTTCACATCAGAATTTGTCCATTACAAAAGTTATTAAACATGATAGGGATACTTGTAGTCGAAATGTTTGGACCCAAATTAGCATTTACGTGTTGAATTATGTATTGCTGTTTAACAAACATGCTGAGTAAATCAGCATATATTGTGCCCACTGCTGGGCCTGAGGCCTCCTCTCGGTGAGAGGGAGTGGGCCTTAACATGCGGGCCCAGTGCGAGTTGGTAGATGTCACATTTCTTCGAATTTTTGGTTCTAGGACATTATGTCGGTTTCGACACGATATTTTCCTTCACCGTTATGTAAGCAGTGGTGATTATTTACATAAAGAAAAGCGCCTGCCTGGGATTGAACCCACGACCTACAACTCGAAATTCGGGGCCAATACCACTGCTCCCAATGCTAACCCAAAATCCTACATGAAGAACATTATTACAAACATATCCATGATGTTTCTTAATTATTTATTAAATTTTCTTACGGATTATCTAGTTCATTTTCTTTCAGCTTACCTTTAGAGGCGTCGATAATAATTGGGTTTTATTAACAATTGGGTTGAATGAAGCACGTCTTTGTAAATAGGCCTTTATATAAAATTAAGGTAATTCATGTCACCTTGTGGTTATTCAACTAATCGCAAGGTGACCGCAAGACTCAGGTTTATAACCCTGCCTCCTCGTAAAGAATGTCTAGCAGACGCACAAAAAGTTTACCAGTTATTGATAAATGGTAAATAATTTTTAAAAAGCCATTTTTATTATATATTCATCATAATTTCAGCAGAAAAACGTCTACTGCTTTGCCATAATCGCCACGCTTGGCAGGCTGGTTGGTGGTCGCAGTATGGTGGTAAAATGCATGGATAACGCTGCTGTTTATTCCCTAGTCGCCTTTTACTAGTGCCACCGGAAGAAATGGGGTGGTAATAATCTTTGCGTCCGGCCCAACACGAAGGCTTGACAAACAGTTTTACACGTCATAATTTTTTTTTAAACTAGATTTCGTGGCGTTTTCTATCAGACTACTCTGAGAAGAAAGGCCGAAACAAACTCAACTTGTGTAACTTGTGAAAGTTACCTACACTCTTTTTTATGAAGCGACTTCATAACGTTAACTAAGTATGCTTAATGCTGTTAATTCATATTTTGAGCATATTCTGAATAATCATATTAAATATTGGTAACATTCTGTCGACAAATATTAAAATTACAATTTTCTTTATTTACAGTGAATGTCTGTGACTATCAATATTAGATAGAATTATCTACTCGTATTGTTACTAGTAGATTTCAAATCACCTATTCTCAGAATCTATATCGAATGTCTGGTAATGTTTCTCGCGAGGAACTTTGTGGTTCATTAGTCTGTTATCATACGCCAGAAGCCAGAGAGTTATCATAAATTATAGGTTCAGTTATAATATACAATTTGTTGATCTAATAATAGCACGCAAATTGAATACGTCTAGGTTTGAGATATTATGACATAGTAACCCTACTTGTGAAGTTTCTTGCCCATTTTTCTCCATACGAATCTACCTTTTGGAAGAGGCAACTAGAATCAATTCTATTTTCATGTTACTGTAGACGTTCAAAAGTGCCTTTTTTGTGCCTATCAATACTAATATTATAAAGCTGAAGGGCTTGTTTTTTTGTTTGGTTGAACGCGATAATCTCAGGAACTACTAGTCCGAATTGAAAAAATCTTTTTATGTTGGGTAGCCTATTTATTGAGGAAGGCTATATAACATAACGCTACAGTCAAAAGGAGCGGAGCAGCAACGAAAAATGGACGAAAACAGGCAGGCAATTCGATGCGACGGGAAGGCGTATTTCCATTCTGTACAAGGCCAAAACGCAACCATAGGAATCTGCTCGCGTATATTTTGTAATGCATTTTTTAAATTTGTGATTACAATGTATACACGAATTTTGCGTACTACTCGTATATAGTTTGTAACGTAGACGCGCACGTGCATCTTTCCAATTTATACAAGGCCAGAGTGCCACCATAGGAATTTGGTAGGACTTCTGATTGCCGGGCTCCGATTTAAGGGGTGTTACGGGAGGACGGGGGAGGTGTATAGCCTCTCCTGTGAAGGAAAAGTTTCGAACCCCCCCCCCCCCATTTTTGAGAAACATGTTTGTTAATATTCTAACCTAACTTTCGAATTTTCGTGTATCGATATCGATTTAAAGGCCGGAAGAGGTGTGGGGTTGACGAATAAAATGAAGGGGAAGTAGCAACGCTCAACAGGACACTTCGCTGACAGGGCTCGTCAACAGAATCAAGGCGTTTCCATAGGAGGTCACAGTTTTATTTTAACCTAACCTCCCCAAACCATGTCGTTTCTGGCACTCGCCGGCCGCTACCGCGGCACCGCTCGCTTCGCTCGCTCGGCTCGTGCGTAGGAGGTCGCAGTTTTAACCTAACCTAACCTAAACTCCCCAAACCATGTCGTTTCTGACACTCGCCGGCCGCTCGTCTATACCTACAGGTTTACTTTGCATGCGGAGTAGCACTGTATATTATGGAACAATTTAGTAACTTTGCCCACTACAAAGTATACACGAGTATTTGCGTACTACTCTTGTATAGATTGGAAGACCTTGATTAAAAAGTGATTTCCAATCTATACGCGACTAGTTTCACACCCTTGCGTTCTAGCCTTGTACAGATTGGAAATACGCGACGGGAAGGGTCAAGGGAGCAAAAATTTGGAGCGGACGAAGTCGCGGGCAGAAGCCAGTATGAAATAAATACTTTGATTTTGACTTTGACTAACTTAAATTTTAAAGTTGGGGAAATGAATTGTTTATCAAATTGACTAGCACATTAAATTGTCTGTAAATTTAAAATCACAACTGTCATTCTTTGACGGTTGGACAAAATGGCGTAGTGTGTCAAATTCATAAACAATTTTATTTATATCGTTGAATGTGTTAGATAGCTCTCAGCGAAAAAAGATACTTGTAAAAAAGGTCTTTTGTTCGTTTTTATATACACGCCAGAAATAAAAATAAGAAAACCTTTTTCGGATCGGATTGGAATTCTCTTTCTAGACTAGCACCCTTGTCGAAAGGACTGGGCTCTAAGTACATTGATGTCAATAGACAAAACACTTCTGCCTGATCTGGCAATATTAACAAGAATTTTATTAAATTTCGTAGAAGCGCAACGAAATCTGGTATTTAGTCAGACAGAAAGTCTGCCTATGAAACTAGAATCTAAATCCCTCTCCTCTAAATCTATAGTATAAAACTATTTAATCTAGAAAGTATGAGTGAACTGAGAGTGTATTTGAACTGTCGAAGTACCTAACGACGGCCCTTGCGAGGTTGCTGAGGTTAGACCAAGGTGATGTAGAGTTCAGGGCCCCAGACAACCTGGGGTTTACAACCTTGATTTAACGATCTTTCCATATTCTTTTTATTGTTTGAAGGACAAAAACCGCACCCTTTTAAGACATATTCAATTATATCTTTGATTTTATTTCTATTTCGAATTTCGTAATTCTTTTAGTCCTCCCTGGTGGGAAAATCGATGTACCTAAGTACCATTACTATTATTTTTCTTTTTGAACATAATTTGTTTGGCTTTTTATAAGAATACAATATCACGCCTCTTATCCCTAAAGAGTTGGGCAGAGAAACCCTATGGTACACCTACATTTCGCTAGTAATGTAGGTGTACCATGTAATTAATGCCATTAACCGGGCATAAATTCGGACTCCGGCTGCTACAAAGAAATATCTGGTGGTAAAACCAGTAACACTTTGCCCAACCTGAATATTGAACCTGGGACCGCATACTCAGCAGTAGCGCTTGCGATAACTACTTCAAGAGGCAGTCTTTTGAGATACATCGTAATTGATTAAATACCATCCTGGGACTGGCCTGTTAGTCTAGTGGTTAGTGACCCTGACTGCTAAGACAGGTCGTAGGTTCGATTCCCACCCAGGACAAATCTTTGTGTTATGAGCACAATAATTTGTACTGTGTCTGGGTGTAACTTATGTACAATAAGTATGTATTTAGAAATAGATAAGTACAGTATATTTATCAGTTGTCTGATTACCATAGTACATGCAGCTCCAGGGAAATCTCATCCCCCTAGAAACGTATAAAAAGCGATGACAGAGATGGCGCGCTTTTATACATTTCTAGGGGGTGAGAATACCCTGTTGCTGCATGTACAGGCTCTGCCTAGTTTGGGATCAGATAACGGTGTGTTGGTTGTCCTAAGATATTATTATTAAAATTTTCGTCGGTTATACAAAAAAAAAAAATCTGCTGTTCCATACATTTTGACCCTGTAGGTATTGCATGTTTCTATGAAACAGCTGATTTTTTTTGCATAACCGACGAAAATTTTCTACGCTGGGGGGTCTAGAATGATATGCTGAATTCATGGTTACAATTTGCGCACTGGATAAAAAAATATCCTGTATTATATCTAGGATTCTATCTAATTCCTAAAATTATTCTATCCCATCAAGAAAATAATAATTTTATTCAGTAAAATGTATTAATATTTTGTCTTTAGGTATAACACGGGATAAACAGAAGCAATTACCCAGCTATTCTGTATCCAGGCCTTGATTAGATAGCCTAACTCCTCCTATTAATTATAATAGGGTGGTTAGAATGCCTTTGATGAGGACTAAACAAGAAGTGGGGTGGTAGAAGCTGGAAATGATGATAATATGGATGATCCTATTTGATTACGGCCGTTTAAGGGACGTGTTAAGGTATCCTACGAATTTGAATAAATATTATAATTCTTTACAGCCATATTAATTTTTAAGTAGCCATATTAAATATTTTAATTTTTAAGTAATATTGTAAATGTGCCCATTTTTATAAATAAACGAACCAAATGAGGTTCAACATACAGTTTTTTTTTTTTTGATAAGACATTTTACATGGCAACCTATGAGGGTGTCGGCACCTGCCAAGGTCGCAAGACCTGCCAGGGTCGCGAGATTGGACGAAACAGACACCGTGACCCTGGCACATGGGCAACTGAAGGAACACGGGTGGGTTTTAGTCAGTAAAAGTCTGACACGCCCTCTCGCTCCGCCCAAGAGCGGGAGAAGTCATTTGATGATTTCCCATACAAAAAAAAACTGGCCAAGTGCGAGTCGGACTCGTGCACCGAGGGTTCCGTACAAACCTGCAGGTATTCACGGTTTATTCATAAGGTTTATGTTTATGAAATTAAATGTTTTTTTTTTAAATTTTATATTTGAGTTGACTGAATGAAAGGTAAATTGTGGTTTACGATTTATGACGTATTAAAAAAAAAACTACTTACTAGATCTCGTTCAAACCAATTTTCGGTGGAAGTTTACATGGTAATGTACATCATGTATTTTTTTTAGTTTTATCATTCCCTTATTTTAGAAGTTACGGGGGGGGGGGGGGGGGACACATTTTACCACTTTGAAAGTGTCTCTCGCGCAAACTATTCAGTTTAGAAAAAAATGATATTAAAAACCTCAATATCATTTTTAAAGACCTATCCATAGATACCCCACACGTATGGGTTTGATGAAAATTTTTTTTTTTAGTTTCAGTTCCATGTATGGGGAACCCCAAATATTATTGTTTCTTTTTCTATTTTTGTGTGAAAATCCTAATGCGGTTCACAGAATACATCTACTTACCAAGTTTCAGCAGCATAGCTCTTATATTTTCGGAAAAAAGTGGCTGTGACATACTCGGACAGACAGACAGACATACATGACGAATCTATAAGGGTTCCGTTTTTTGCCATTTGGCAACGGAACCCTAAAAAGGGTGTCGGCTGCTTAACTCGAGTTGCCTATAGATACCTTAATAAATTAAGGCCTCTGACCAGCGCATATAAACTTAAAACTAGAGCTACACGCTAAAGGCCCTTTGGGGTAGGGACTTTGGCTTAGGGCATCGCTGGAAGAGGGCAGTAAGTGACGGTCTGGACCGGAATAATTTCAACATACAGCCCTGACACTGACCTGGAAGTGGCATGAAATGTACAAAAAATTGAATTTCGACGGTTTACCCTGTGCTAACAAGGCTGGCGTGTATTTTAGGAGTTGAATTCGTGTGAGAGTCTCTCTAAAACTCGTTGTACAATACGATCGGGACTGTACCTAGTTACAGCAATATAACATTACGCCTGTTTTCTCCGAAAGGTTTGGCAGAGGTGCACCTATAGTACCTACACTCATATTTCGCCAATTATGTTCAAGTTCCATGTTACAGAGGGCGAGCCTATTGCAAGATTACAAATCCGAGCTCCGAGCTACCTGGGCTGCGGACTGCTACCTAGTTATTTATCAGTTACCCAAATCATGGTGATACAGAAATCTAGGTCTTATAAGTTTAAAGGCTTCTCCAAACTGGCGCGACGCGATGTAGAACAATTTCCATGAAGTTTACGTAGAAATTGTTCTACGAGAGTCGCGTCGCGCCTGCTTGTTGAGAGCCTTAACGTTAATGTTTCGTAATATACTACGACAATTTAAATGAAAGTTAATAATTAAAAGACTATAATCGTAGAAACACAATGAACAGTTTATTAGCAAAGTTTTAGTGTTTGTAACTGATAAATTCACTTTTCTTGTTCCCCTGGCGGCAGTTGGAAATGGTTCATTATTTTAGTCGTGGGACATGTTTTAAAGACGGGTTTCTGGCTAAGGGCGCGTTCCTACTTTGTCTTGACGACAGATAATCGTGTAGTTTTAAGTGCCGTGGCTTATATGTTTAAATGGAGGTGTTCACATATAGAACGACACGATTTACTATCGTCTACAATTTTTTTTTGCAGTGACAACAGATTGTCATGACAGTGGGAACGGCTAGCACGACAATCGTAAAATGATAAAAAATCATTACGACTAAATCGTGACGTCAAATCTATCGTAGCCACGATAAAAATATCGTCATTTACACGTGTTTTCCCTTCTCCGTCACACCCGCGCGCCTCTCTCCAAGAAAACGTAGAGGCGACTGTAGATTTGTAGCTTGTTAATGATGTGTAAACGACAAAGCGACTGCCGTGAAACGATAAAATGTCATCGCGATCCAATGGGAACACCTAAATACGATAGTCGCTAAACGATAAAAAAAATTGATGACAAACAATCCTATTAATGGGAACAGCTAGAGACGACAGTCGTCCAACGATAAATTAATCGTTACGACATAGTGGGAACGCGCCCTAAGGATAGCTTCAGCTTATGCTACGTATGCCGCGATTGGTCCGTGTGTAGGTGACCATCTTCACATACATAAGATCAGATGCCTTCACGCCTCGGAAAGCAAGTAAAGCGTGGATCTTTGACAGTAGTCGCGAGTCCTCAAAAGCCCGATAGTCTGCTGATACTCAGTATTACCAAGGGGTATCGTATTACACTATTCTGTATACCAGTATTTTACACAGAGTGACTGCCTATCTGACCACAAGACCTCCACAACTTAGTTATTACTGACTTGTGGAGGTATTATTGTATACGCAGTCACTCTGTGTAAAATACTGGTACTCAACTGCATCTAATAAGACTGGTAGGCAGCTGACCCCAACACAGTCGGGAAGAGCTGACCCCAATATACAGCATGATGAGATTTTAATTGTATTATAGTTTCATTAGTATCACACGCTTTAGGTACTCCTCTTAATAAAACTTATTTTGTAGATTATTAAAAACTTATTCAATTGAAGAGCATGCACATGTTCGAAGTACCATCAGAAAACATGGTAAGTATCCTGTCTTCTGTATAGATACCTAGTCTTCCACAGCAGCTTTCTTCGGGTTCTTATCAGCAATAACTATAGACAGCTACAAGTACCTTCATTACATAATTTAATACACAAGCACATTTCATGTAATGTGTCTTATTTGAGTACAGTAGACCATATCTAGGTACGATTAAAATATGTACAAATACCTTAGTAGGTGAGCACCAACCTACTTATACTAAATCGTTTCCAACAAACTCGATCACCAAAAAGGTACCTCTATTGTAATAAAATGAAAGTAAGCTCCAATAAAAAGCCCCAAAATATAACTTGGATAAAAGAACTTACCTTTTGAAATTCTCATTTTGAAGACGCTGGCTCACTCCTCACTCAAGCGGTCACAAGGGTTCCATTATTACAAACTTGATTATTAATTCTAGAAGAATTATAATTTTGAACTATATTTTAAACTACGAACATTCTACAATTGTTTTTGACGTCACTAATCATGACTTGACTTCACGAACCCTAATTAACTACGCAAAAGACTATTTACTTCCATAATTACAATCTCCAAGGAGTATTTATTTACAGTAACGCTAATTAGCAGAAGAGAACCCGCTTTTGCGGTAAATGTCAAGAGAGAGTGCAACTGAAAACAAGGTTGGGGTGCTAGCGCGGGAAAACGTGTCAAGGTTATACTCGCACTTGAATGGGAACGCGACGGACACTGCAATCAAAACCACCACGCGATCACGTAACCAACCTACACATATGAACACTATCACTAACTAATTTTATTTAATTACAATTAAAAACATCCCCGCAATCAGTCATTTTAAAATCCAAACACACTAAAACTTAACCTAAACACACAACACTAGGTTAGTTTCGACGCCGTCAGTCGAGAACGCATCGAAACGTCAAGTTTCAAACCGCGCTGCACCACTTTCAAACTATGGCATTTTATTCTTTTTTTGAAATTCCCGTCCGTGAGATGTTACCACGCGCGATGCAACATCCCTCCGTCGAGCACCGAGTGGACTGGGCCTTCCGCCGGCAGAGGCCGCTGCCCGCGAAATTGGCGCAATTTCGACGCATGCGCGTTGCATTTGCGAACCGGCGGGACCCGATGCGACCCGACGCCCCTCGCTTGATAGAAAAATCGAGGACGTAATGTGACGTCAACCACTCGTACACAATATGGGTTAATCGGACGTAACAAAAACAAGTTTTAGAGCTGATGCTAATTCCGCGGCCTTGCACTAGCTTGTTACGTCACCGTAGTAGGGCCATGAGGTCAACTTATTAACTGTCCCTTTCCATCCCTGTCTGTGCACCCTTATCATTCCCTTCGGTTGCTTCCATTATTCTTAGAAGAAAAAACACAAATCTCTTTTCTTAATCCCGGTGGAGGCAGATTGTTTTGAATATTCGACCGCTCGGCGGCCTACCACCGTCACCGAAACTCTATTTCGTTTCACATAGGATTCGCCCCGGGGATTTTAAGATACGGAAAAGAGATGCTTCCCATACCTATCAAGATTAAGATTAGGGAGGCGTTATAATATGAAAAAAAAACCTACATGCGATAAATCACGGAGGAAAGTAATGCGTTTTGTTGGTTTTTTTTTTTTTAATGACATGAAAAGATAACAAATGGTGACTTTCAATTATTTTTTTATCATCTCTGTGTGTTGTTTAATGATATACCTAGATACCAACCCTAAACAAATTTAAAGCCATTTTCCTTATTGCATAAAGCCCAAATCAGGCGACTTTCCTGAAAATAATAATTTCAGTCAATTTATGTAACGCTTTCTTTAATTACTTTAAAGGTCAAAGTGATTTAAATAACGCTTGAATAAACTTTTCTTAAAGAAAACGTCAGAAATAATAAACAAAATGGGAAAATGGAACTCACTAATTAAACGCCTGATAGAAATGTCACGGCAAACTTACTGTTACGACATTGCCTTAAAGGGTTTCAAAGGAACTTTAGGAACACAAGAACTGGGCAAAGCAGGTTGTAAATAGTTTGAGCAGTTTACAAAGCGTTAGTTCTCGTAAACAGGGATTAATTTGCATATGAGGACGCTAGTTTGTCTTCAGGGTGTTTTTGTTGAATGGGGGGTGACAGAGCTCTAGATTGCAGTTTCGTACGAGACTAGTTTAGTGCTGAAAAGCTGCAGATTGCAGCCCGTATGTATGTAGTGAAATTTGTGCAATGTTGTAAGTATTATCATACCTATAAGTAGGTATGATAATACTTACAACATTGCACAAAGTTTGCAAGTAAATAAATCTATAACGTCTGCACGGCCAGCGACAATAGTAAATGATTAACCCAGCTATTTTAATATTATTCTGTAGGTATATTGTATTTCAGCGTTTCATATTATTAAGCCTACGAGTTAATAAAATACTCTCTTATTTTTGTTCCCTACTGTCCTGTTTTAAATAAATTACTATCTCAACAATGAAGACAAAAAAAAAAACTGAAGTGACAGTCAGATTTCGTCCCTGACTGTAAGTAAAACGATAAAAAGCCTCCAAAATCGTAGAACGTTCAATAAAATAGCATTTTAATCCAACTAAGTACTAATTTTACGTGATAAACGGTACCGACAGGTTATTTAATTCTAAAGAGAAAAGGGAAGATATATCTTAAAACTATGTCCAAACGGTTCTCTTCCGCAGTTGATATACTAGTACGTAAATACTCGTATGGAATCATAAATCATAAATGTTTTATTTCATTATTACACGTTATACATTAGACAGCTGGTGGCGTATCCTTTTAAGCATATAGATGCCTGTGCCAGGAGGCGCCGGCCTTTTATATCCTATATGTTTTGATGGACCTTGAGACACTACCAATCAAATCAATCTGCCTACCTAAGATTGATTTGATGTACATATTGAAGTCGATTACCAGTCTGATCGGATGCAGGTGAATACCTGTATACTTATAATACACCAACACAGTATCTAGACAATCAAGGGTGGGCTGAGTGGCTTGCCAAGGAGTAATCGGATCGTAAGAAGACCCAAAGTGCAAACCAATCTTAACGGCTTACTAATCGAGTCGCACGAATTAACTTGCCCGAATCGTCACTAGAAAGAAAGAAGTACATTCATTTTATAACATAAAATACAAATTGCCTAATACGTATTTCTGAAATTGTCGATTCGCCCACAAATAAATTAACTTCGTAAAAGTGGCCTATACAAAATATTATACTTATTGTTTAAAAATTACGATTACGGGTGAACTAATTTGTGAGAGTTGACTAATAAGCCATCATAACTGGTTAGCAGATATCAGACTTTCGGTCTTCTGTCGACAAAGATGGATGAATAACACCGGCTGTTATTCATGTTATTCATTCCAATGGCTTAATGTGCTTTGTGAGGCACGGAGGAATCTCGGTATATAAAGACGGTCACTTTCCACGGACCAAGGTTAACCCAGATCCAGCCTATCCCTTGCTGCCCTCCCTCAGTGATCGCCTAAGCCGAGGTGCGAACCCCCCTCGGGGTTACCCTTAGGACTTTCGCTTTAGTTTTTAATTTTACCTATGGCCCGGCTGGAGGTCTAAAAAGTTTAACTTTTTAGAAATCGCCGGGCAAAAATCCGTTTAAGTAGTCAGAATCTTTTTCAGATTAAATACGAGATGTCCTTAAGTAAAAAAAAAAAAATAGACCTCGCTTACTGGCTGTATGACACGAACCCCTCCTATCTACCTGCCTACTCTGAGACACTACCGTTCTTCTTCATAATTATTTTTCCTTCCACTAACCAATATTTAAAGATTTATGTAACTAGCGAGGAAGTAGTTCCAAGTACCACTTATCAAAGCAGGAATCTTCTTAAGTCCCTAGTCTTGTACTTGGAACCTGTAACTAAAACACCACAAAATGGTCCTAAACGGAGTTGAATTGGTTCGAATGGCCGTCGGTCTGTTGCCATTATCCACAGCTAAAGCCCAGCCAGCCTACGTTGCAATGGCTGCAGTACATAACCTTGTTGACACGAACTAGATATTAGCATAGATATGAAGCATTGCGGCGCGTTTCATAATAAATGGCTAAGGAGTGGCTTTGGTTGGCCCTTCTAAATTCTCTGTTTAATTGGCATTAGGTATTATTAAGCGTGGGCGTATTATTGAGATAAATCTGGCGAAATACTTATTAGGTTATTAAATTATAGTATTATTAGCTTAACGTGGAGATGGCCGAATGACTGTGGTTTAAACAGAATGGTAGCAGGTGAATGGGGTTGACGATATCATCAAACTAGCGAATGCAAATAAATTATTAATTCTTACAAAACCTACTTAGGTTTGTATGTTAGTAGGTTAGTACAGATAGTTCAATCCACGATGACGAGCCCCTTTGCGCCCCTTTCCTTTGTTTTTAACTTTTAACCGCTCTCAGTACAACTGTCAAAGAGTGGGGCGCGTCTTCATGGATTGATATACGTATATGTTATGTAGAATGTTGTGCAGAATTTACAAAAACTTTGATTTGTGATATCGCGGACGGAGTGGAGATTGGTTGTCAGACTTTAGGTCTTCTGGCGACCCGTAACGACTATCAAACATTTACGAATGATAGCCGAGACCGACTTAACTTTCTGCCAGGGTCGCGAGATTGTTCGAAAGAGATACCGTGACCCTGGCACATGTGCAACTGAAGAAACACGGGTGGGTTTTAGTCAGTAAAAGACTGACACGCCCTCCCGCTCCGCCCACGAGCGGGAGACGTCATTTGATTTCCCATCCAAAAAAAAAAAAAAAAACCGCCTTAACTCGTTCTCTGAGATATGGAGGGGTCTTGATATGTAAAGATGGTCACCCATCCTTGGACCAACCGCGGCAAACGTAGCTTAACCTAATCGATCTAACCGTGAGACTATTATTAGTTATCCCCAAACCCCGCATCCCTTCAGTCTATCTAAGTAGTTACCTAAATAAGTATGTGACGCACGTAGACAGAACAGTAATTAATTACAATTTCTGTACATTAGGGTTCGTTCTTTTGCTCTTAAAGTTTAACAAAGCTTACGTTGCTTAGAGCTGTTCTGAGTAAAACAAAGCTTTTATCGTTAATCGTAAATATAGATACAGTTACTAGTTAGCTCTAGTCTACGTTCGTTTTCTTGTTAAAAATACTTCTACATTAGATTCCAGGCGTTAGCCCAGACAACTAGATAAGGAATCTCTCGTGCCAGCTTGTGCTTTCATTAAGGCCTTTTGTGTAAAAACCACAAATATTTTCCTATTTAAACACCAGACAGTAATGTAGGTCATCATTTCTGTCGTACGAAGTACACTGCTGGAGATAGGTCTCTCCTAAAATGGGAGGGTTTTACCATAATCACCACGCTTGGCAAGCGGGTTGGCGATCGAGTATGGTGGTAAAATGCATAGAGAATACTGCTGCCCATTCTCTAAGTAGTCCCTTAGTTGTCTTTTACGACACGGAAGAAATGGTCGGTGCTACTCTTTACGTCCGGTAGCACACTGTAGGGTAGTCAGGTTTTCAAGATTCAATTCTCTGTTATCTCTGACTGCTTGGGTGTGTTTTATATATTGCCACCATTATCGGCTATAATATTATCAAGTTGAAGAATAGCGTCACATATGTAGATACTATAGGTACTGTGAAGGTTTTTAAAAGACTACTCTCGTAGTATAGGGTGGCTATTAAATAACTGTGAACACATTTAAACTGTCAAGCTAATTATGCCTACCACCTTAAACCTTCAAATACTCATATGAATACATATCGTCGGTTCAGATGAACAGGGTATTAACTCAAAAAAGCCTATTTTTCAGGAGAGCGATTTGAAGTTTTCAAATCAATATATTTCCGTTTCCGTTAATAATTGGTTAACCTCACTTATATATCTTGTAAACTTACTTTATTGATAACGTTTTTGTTTTCTTCACGAGTTTGTTAATTTTGTTATTTCTGAGAAAAAATAGAAAATCTACAGGCAAGAATATAATAATACCTTTTTACACAAAAAATACTTATAAACCAAAGTACTAACTAGAAAATTATAAATATAATTTTCTAGTTAGCACTTTGGTTTATAAGTATTTATTTATTTGGTTTATAAGTTTATAAGTATTAATGAAAATTCATAAAATGCAATTTTGAGAGTCTATGTTTGACCTTTCGATTATTATTTTTTTGACATTTTTTAAATATAATGTTTATTTTGCTATTCCGTCCTATTTTTTCATGATTTGTTAATTCATTTAGTTATGAGTAAGGAGCATTCATAATACTACCATGTTCCACAAATATTAGGAGTAAATTTTCAAAATAATATTTAATGAAAGGAAACATTTATTATTATTAATTATATAATTATTGATAATATTTTTTTTTTGTAATTTTTGTTTTTTTGAACTATTGTCTTAATAATTTATTATTAAATGTTTATTTATTTTAAAATTTCACATAAAAATAGTTTTAACATTTGTTTTTTAGCTTTGTTTTTACGTTGTTATGCAACCATGTTCGTTAGTTAGAAAGATCGCATAATTTTAGTAGGACTATATTTTTAGGTAAAAAATCGTAAATTTTGAGTTAATACCCTGTTCATCCAAACGAACGATATATATCTTTTTTTCGGAAGAAGAACTAGCATGGTAGTCACATTTCAGCCGAAACTCGTCCACTGCTGGACATAGGCCTACCCCGAAGGGAAGGTGGGGTGCTATAATCGCCACGCTAGGCAGGTGGGCAATCACAGTTCGGGGGTAAAATGCATAGATAAAACACTGCTGCCAATTTTCATCTCACAGTACCTTCTTACAAATCTAAATTTATTTAACTTTGTGAGTTATCCGTAAGTTAACACCATATAAGTCACTGGCCCAACAACCACCCACACTGCTAATCAGCCATTATTTCGAAAAGCAAATCAGAATGAAAGAGAAGAGAACAAAAAGATATGACCAAAGATATCGCCTCTCCATCATTCATACATCTTACCGACAGACGCATTTAGAATCTTAGATCAACACAGATCTTATCGGCGATTCTTCTAATAATATTAATTGTTTCAACTCCAAACTTTCCAAGGGAGCTTGGGTGATTATTTATACAGCCGTTACATGGTCTGTGGCACGGATCTTCAATGTTATCTCTTGTTGATCTAGTCAGCTTGAATGACTATCGCTCTTCGTTCGTGTGTATATCGGTAGGTGTAGATCTGCTTGCTTCGCTCCGTTGACAAATAGTCTTGTTGCTTCGTCATTAATCAATGTGAACTGCGGAAGGCATTCGCGGTTCTTGCTGGAGATGTGTGTTTAAAAATTTGGAAAAGATGATGAGTCATTCAGGTTGGTTTTGAAGTCTATTAAAAACTCTAGTGACAGCTTTCAATGATATTTTTGAGAAAACCGTTGCGTTAAGACTCGTTCAGACTAGCGCGACGCGACGGATTTATATGAAAACACGCGCGAGCGTTCACACAGGACCGTTCTTTATGTATTCTTCGGGATTAACAGTTTAGTTTCGATCTTAACCGAAGCCCTAACTAGCCTAATAAATTTTGCCTTGTATATTATAAGGCGAGTATTTAAAGCCTAGTTGCATAACCTATATCTGAGTTTGTCTAACTGCACTAATCTGAAACTGTCAGTCGGTTTTGAAGAAATCTATTAACATTTTGATAGCCCAATTCCCTAAGGAAGGCTATATACCATATATTTAACATCGCGCTAAGACGCTTACGCTACGTCCTACGTAGGCGGATCAAAGCGAACGCGATTATGAAGCGGTGATACGCGAATTCAACGCGATGCGGTGCGACGCGGCGGCTATGTCCTACGTGCACGCGAATCGTCTCGCACAGCCGCCACTGACGCCACCGTTCAGTGGGCACTGTGGATTTGTCATGAACGTATGGAAACAAATATTATTGGAAAATTCATATGTTAAATATCAAATACTCAAGAAGTATGAACAGCGAAGAAGTGGGACTAATATTGTATACTTAGGTCCCAGTTAATTTGGCCCAATCCTCCCATTCGCGGTATGATAATAACCGGTTGTGATATTTTATATTCCTTTTATCCTATAATATAGGACGTTCTTGGATAGCATTAATTAAAATTTCTATAAACCCGAAATTATAACCAAAAAAAAAAAAAAAATACGACGGCACCGCATCCAGTTCGCGCGAAAATATCAAGCCAACTGATCGCGTTCGCTTCGTTTCGCGCCGCTCCGCACCGCACGCATATGCGTTTGGGCACGTAGGACACTTCAATAGGTTTCGACTGTTTGTTGTTTTCGCGTCGCGCCGCGCCGCTTCGCGTTCGCGTCTAGATCGCTCACGCAGGACGTCGCGTTAGTCTCGTGTGGTGCCGAACGTAAAGGTACCGTGTGGTGCCGGACCTAAAGAATAGTATCACCCCATTTCTTCCCGTGGGTGTCGTAAAAGGCGACTAAGGGACTCACTAGAGAATGGGCAGCAGCGTTCTCTATGCATTTTACCACTACACTGCGATCGCCAATCCGCCTGCCAAGCGTGGCGATTATGGCAAACCCCCCCAAAATCGGGGGAGGCCTATGTCCAGTAGTGGACGTCAAACGGCTGAAATGATGATGATGAAGAAGAGGAGGAGCCTTAGGAGCCGAGCATAAAGAATAAAGAGTTAGAAAGAACCCTAAACGAAAACGAAGTATTACCGAGGTCATGCGATGCGATGCGACGACTCGTGGGGTACAAGAAATTTCATGCGGGCGAAGCCGAAGTTACGGGTAGAAGCTAGTATAATATTATACTAGCCATCCCCATTGCCAAGGCGAAGACAAGAAGTATCGGGACAATTTGATTACCATTCGGTTTTCGGAAAGTAACACACGAATTAATACTTTCACATTACTTAATAGTGTACGACACACGAGAATAAACTTGTTTCTCTGTTTGTAAATTGCCAAAGTTTGCATGAGTTTAATGCTTCGCGCAACTAAGTAGGTACTATAAGTTATAATATACCTACTCGTACAGATATAATTAGGTATACTTAACAGAAGCACAGGACTGTACGATTATTACTTTAATTAACCATCATGAGCTTAAATGTATGTACAAATAATTTTTGCAACCAGAATGACGTACTTAGGTAATGTACCATTTTTTCTGGGTGTTGAGAAATCATCAGTATGAAGTCTCCAGCTCTGAGTGGAGCGGGAGTGCGTGTCAGACTTTTATTGACTAAAACCCACCCGTGTTCCTTCAGTTGCCTATATGCCAGGGCCACGGTTTCTCTTTCGAACAAATCTCGCGACCCTGGCAGAAGATCCATACATCTGCTGTTGATAATCATTGTTGATGAAAGTTGTCGAACATTATCTTCATTATCCTCCATCCGTTGATCACCTCCCATTCCAATTCCAAAGATTTTAGGAAATTTTATAACGATCCCAGACTTGTTGATAGCAGAACGCCAATTCCCGTATCTAAACCCAGTCGAAATCTCAGCTCAGTGACGATCAATGGCAATTAGGTTAACTAGATGTATTATAGATAGATTGACACTGAGATTAGAATGCCCATCCTCTTGCTTGATGATAGTCCAGGACTTACGAGAAGACCTATCAGTAGCGTGCATTGCTATTCTGTATAGATAGGAACTAGGCCGCCTGTTCTTGTCTAGGTAGACAAATGTGGGTGTCTTTTAGGCATGCTAATTTAGTTAGTTTTTCGGGACAAGCATTAAAATGTGTTAGGTCGGAAAGAAAGTATTGCGACACAGAACATGACTAAAATATAAAAACATTTTATTTTAACAATAAACAATTATAGAGCAATGTATGCTCCCTCTGCATCTACAACTCCTGCCCAGCGCTCTGGTAGACTTTGCACGCCTGCACTCCAGAATTGTTTGGGTCGTGAATTGAAAAAGTCGAACAATGCATTTTTGAGATCCGCGAAATGATCAGGCGAGTTTGTGAGTTAACTTCCATGACGACGTATTAGGCTTTGCGTTTATAAGTGCTCGTAGTTCTTCATCATCAACAGTTGATTTCCAGCTGGACCTAGGTTCGTCTTCAATAGATGTATCGCCAGAACGGAAACGCTGATACCAACGACATATCGTTGAATGATGAACTACGTAGGCCTTGAACACACTGCACATATTAGCTGCGGTTCTTGCAGAACGCCCTTGTAAGAACTCGTAATATGCAATCGATTGAAGTGCACTTTGATCCATCTTTCCTTGTACTGTCTGCGTGGAACACTAGACTAGTCTTGCAAATACTACTCTCGAATGTTCAAGAACTTCGTTAAAAGAAAACTTATAATCGAAAGAAAAGTCTCGCAAGACTTTCTTACCAACTTAATAATTGACAAACAGATGGTGACTTTTCGAGGTAGGCACTGCTTATGTGCCTGTATGAAATGCACGCATTGAGACATAATAATTGTATATAAAACGTAACTATTCTGCAAATACCTACTTATTACTGCCCATTATTTTTCCACAATTCCCTGTAACTTGCAACTAAAGGCACTCCATATTTTGTTCTATCGTAAGAAAGAAATACTGCTCCACCAAATAGTAAGGTTGTAAGGCTCCGTAAATCTAATGTTATGTGAAAGGTTGGGTCTGCTCTATTAGCTCCATCGCATCTTGTTTATAGCAGCGAATCGGCACCATGTTGGAAAGAAGCTTGAATTTCTCTCTAGGTGTAGTTATTTTTTGTGACACAATAGTAGCGTTGCACACAGCTTATTGGTTTCGACTTCAGTAAACTGGAAAATGGAATCAACGCGTGAAACTAAATACTCTGATATTATATTTATTGGAGACCTTCGCACAGCAGTGGGACATTATTGGCTAATAATAAGATACAGACTAACGTCTAGTTTGGAGATCACCGTTCATATCAATTCAAATGCTTATTGAGGGCAGTCTTAATACCTAATTATTAAGTCTTATTAATTTTATGTCTTACTTATAACATCGCCTTGGTTCGCTGTAAAGGTGTTATAAATGTAATTTAAATAAATAAATAAAATAAAATATTGCAATGTATGATGTACTTGATTATTATTAATAAACAAACATTAATTAAAATAACTGTAACAGTAGCACCGCAAGCACTACGTGATTTTAAGTTATAAATTATCATACTTAAGGGAATCAAACTGTTTCTCCATAAAACAGGTTTCATAGATATATGTCTTGAAATCAGTGTATTATTAATTACGAACAGCAATCCTTTGTTTTAGTAGATGCTAAATCTATATAAATAATTAAATTGAAGTGTCTGTTTGTCCAGCTAATCTCCAGAACAGGTAAACAGATTTTGACGGGACTTTTACTGGCAGATGAATGTGATAAACGTAAACATATTTTGTTGTAGATAGATTTTTACAGATTGAATTTAGACTAAAAAAAATCTATGACACGGAAGATTAGAAGACAAAGAAAAAACCAAAAAAATAACCTTCGTATGCATAGCCTCCTACTTTTATTTTAAGTCGTTTAAATTCAAATTGTTCTTCTAAACACAACCCTCGGAGCTACAGAACCAAAATACATGAAATCCTCCGTCAAGAATAAAATTTTCAATTTATTTTATTCTTACTCGCATCTAAAATCTCAGGACATTTTCTCCACCCCAGCTGTTGTGAAGCCCATACATTTACGAGGCGCGACAGACGTGTGCAACCCAAGGCAATTGTCCCGGCCAAGTGTTACCAACTTCCGCGCCCCACCTTTGTGAACTGTCACCTACAATCTTACAATAGGAGAAATGAAAGGACATTGTGTATTTTATTTATTTTACGTAAGTTCTTAGATCTTTACGTGATAAGAATGGACTGGTATCGAGTATATGGAGGTAATGACGATGACGATGATGTTTTGACTGGCCAAGTCAAGTGGTTAGTGACCCTGACTGCTAAGACTGAGGTCGTGGGTTCGATTCCCACCCAGGACAAATTTTGTGTGATGACCACAATCATTACCGTGCCGGTACCGTGTGGTGCCGGACGTAAAGAATAACACCACCCTATTTCTTCCCGTGGGTGTCGTAAAAGGCGACTAAGGGACTTCTAGAGAATGGGCAGCAGCGTTCTCTATGCATTTTACCACCATACTGCGATCGCCAACCCGCCTGCCAAGCGTGGCGATTATGGCAAAGCCCCCCAAATTGGGGGAGGCCTGAGTCCAGCAGTGGACGTCTTACGGCTGAAATGATGACCATAGTACAGGCTTTGCCTAGTTTGGGATCAGATAATGGTGTGTTGGTTGTCCTACGATATTATTATTATTCATTATTAATGGGAATGATTGAGAGTACCTTACTAAGGATTGAACTGGTCTGGGTCAAGACATGGTTTGCTATTGGCTGATGCTAAAGAATTAGATAAATTCGTTTTAAGGAAAACTCGGCAGAAGTCTTGAAAAGTTCAGATGAAGCGACAAACAACATTGATTTTAAAATATTTCAAATAACAATTAAAGTACTAGCACGCTACTGGACAACATCATCTGCCTAGCCTTTTCGCAACAATTTTGGGGTCAGCTTCCAGTCTAACCAGATGCAGCTAAATACTAGTAATTTACAAAGAGCCACTGCCTATCTGACTTCCACAACCCAGTTACTAAGTAACACAATACCCCTAGGTAAGATTGGTTGTCAGACTTTCGCGCTTCTGGCGACACGTAAAAACTGTCATAGATATACGAAAAACAGCCTGAACCATCCTTAACGCGTTTTTCGAAGCACAGAGGGGTCTTGGTATGTAAAGTTGGTCACCCATCCACAAATCAACCGCGGCAAGCGTAGCCGATCGATCCATACAGCCGTTTTTACTTATCCACAAGCCCCCAGCACGCTACTGGACATACAAGTACCAATTGAACATAATCGTTTCCAATCTCCGAATTTTAACTGCAACTTTTCCTTTTCAGGACCGCCGGCTGATCCAAACGAGTGAAAAGCGTCCACTACGTTTGGAAATTCGCAGGCTCCACTCGAGTACTCGGACGTATGCCTCAACAGCACTCTAGCATACTCCAGCTTGCTAAATCTGCACAAATCCTGACCACTAGTGTACTTATAAATACGTGAGTAAACTAAGAGGTTTATATTCCGTATTTCCCTATAAACGGCTTCCCGCAATCATGGTTTAAATTGTAGCCTTACAATATTTCATAAACATGTTGTTTCATTAATACTCTGTATTCATACAAAATTCTTGTTTATTTTGAAGCTCATTTGAACAGGTCGAAAGCCTTTTAGACTACTGCGAAAAGTAACAACTACTGAAATACATTTCCACATTTAATTCGAGAGATTAATTCAGAACTTGTTGTGAGAATTTCAACAAAATATTACTGCTTTATATGAACGTAGCAATATGGAAATATGAAATCCGCATTGAGTTGTAGTTTAGTCCACTAGAATATTATGCATCTAGAATGTTCTTAATACCATACGGGCTCTTCATCATCATCATTTCAGGCAAAAGAAGTCCACTGCTGGACTTAGGATTCCTCCAATTTGGGGCTTTGCCATAATCGCCACGCTTGACAGACGGGTTGGCGATTGCAATATGGTGGTATAATGCATAGAGAACGCTGCTGCCCATTCTCTAGTCCCTTAGTCGCCTCTTATGACACCCACAGGAAGAAATGGGATGGTGTTATTATTCTTTACGTTCCAAATGGGCTCGTGGCTACACAATCACAACCGCACGGGTCGACTGATCAGGTTAAGCTACTCTTGTCGAGGCTAATCAGCGGATGGGTGACTGTCTTTACGTATAATGACCCTCCGAAAGCACGTTAAGCTATTGTGTCCTTGCTGACGTTCGTAGATCTTCTACAGTCGTTACGGGTCGTCAGAAGCCCGAAGTCTGACAACCATGTCTTATCAAGGGTGTTTCCCAGTAACTGGGTTATAGAGGTCAAAAAGGCAGTAGCTCCATGTAAAATACGGATATTCATTCAGTTAGACTGCAGTGGGAGCAAGGCCCAGTGATAACGGACGTGACTTACGAGCAAGTAGGTTGTGAATTCGAACCCAAGTAGGCGCTTTGCTTTGTGTAAATTATTTCATCACCACTGCTCTCAAAATGGTGAAGGAAAACATCGTGAGGAAAGCGGCATGTCTTAGAACCTTAAATTCGAAGACATGTGATGTCTACCAGCCCGCACTGGGCCAGCTTGGTGGATTATGGCCAGCAGTGGGAACATTACAGGCTGCAGATGAATTCAGTTTAACTGAAAGCAGACAGTAATATAGTTTGGAAAAATTTAGGCAGATGATGAATGTTCTTAATACTTAGTTAATGTCATGATAGTTTTCCTATATGTTCAGTACAAACCTAGTTTTCAGGATCATAATGTAATATAAATTAAACTGCTGTAAGTAATGAAATCTCTATCTTTGTTATCTTGAAGTTTTCCGCGTTCTGATTTCGATTCGGTTTACGTTTTATTCGAACTTTCTGGTTTAATATTGATTTGTGAGACTTGTCGCTGGCCATCGTTTTAATTCTCGTTTTGTCTTGGTGATTTGCTCCGTTTTCTTTCCTCCAGAAGTCGAGACTACTTAAGAACCTAGTTTACCTAGTTTTTTAAATGAAAGTAAGGACTTTAGAGACTGTGTTTGTGGAAAATGGTAAAACATGAAATAAACAACGTTCCCAAGTTACTTTCGCTCCATGTTATTACATTTTAAGACAATTTGTTTCACTCAAATAGAATACAATAGACGATCTTCGTAGGGTGACTGGTAGCAGCTGGATGAGAGTTGCCGAGAATCGGGCTGAATGACGTGTAATTGGAGAGGCCTAAGTCCAGCAGTGGACTGCTATAGGCTGATGATGATGAAGAATATAATTCCACTCCTATGAGGAAAAACATAATAAAGTTAAGCGACAGATTAGCTGGGTTAAAAACTAATCTATACTAATATTAAAAAGTTGAAGAGTTTGTTTGTTTGTATGTTTGTTTGATTGAACGCGCTAATCTCAGGAACTACTGATCCGAATTGAAAAAATATTTTTGTGTTGGGTAGCCTATTCATCGAGAAAGGCTATAGGCTATATAACATCACGCTACAATTAAGAGGAGCGGAGCAGTAATGAAAAATGTTGCAAAAACGGGGAAAATCGCACGGCTAGGCGATTTGACGCGACGGGAAGGGTCGGGGAACAAGAAATTTAACGCTGACGAAGTTGCGGGCAGAAGCTAGTATTAAGATATAAACATAAAATAAAAACGTACTATTGAAACACTATTTAGTACATGGTACTTTAATAGTATTTTAAAAATTAGGAGTGATTTCGATTCCTTAATTACTTTATAGATAGAGATATAAAAATATAGAATATAATAAAGTAATAAAATTAAAGTTTTAGAATTACACAATAGATAAATAGAAGAATTATAAAAGAGATAGAATTGAGTTAAAAAAATATATGGGAACGAGGCAGGCTACGTTTAAAATTGCATTCTTTTTGTAAATGTTATTTTTCTCTATTAATATATTACGTACAAGTTTGAAAGTGTCATATTAATAGACTAGCTTTTTTCCGCGGCTTCGCCTGCGTGGATATCGGAAATTAACGCAGGAGAACGTACTACTGTGGTAAGAATGTGTTAATCCAGGTTATATAGGTAATAGCTGTTACCCGCGACTTCGTCCGCGTGGTATTAAACAAAAAGTTTTTCATAAGTATTTTTTTTTCGTGAGATCCTATTTTTTTTCTAAAATAAAAGTAGCTTAAGTTACTCCTTGTTACATCAGCTATTTACCAGTGAAAGTCCCGTCAAAATCGGTCCAACCATTTTAGAGATTAGCCGGAACAAACAGACAGACAGATAGACAAAAATTGTAAAAAATGTTGTTTTGGTATATGTACCGTGTATACATCCATATACACTTAGTAAAAAGTGGTTATCTTAATATTACAAACAGACACTCCAATTTTATTTATTTGTCTAGATTTGGTCAATATTAATGAACATTTGGTTTTTTAAACAGTAGGTACACCGAGATTGTATCTACTCTTTTGAAAAAGCCTGAAACAAAAGGTTAAACACACTCACAAATTACAATATACCAACAAAAAGATGCCTCAGTAAAAGCATTTTAATATGAATGTGCAACTCAGCAGAAGTTCGGAATACGCACATTGTTGAGCACGACAAATTGCACAGCATGTGTGTCGTGTGTCGCTATGTTCCCAACTGCGACGTAGAAAACATAGCAACAATAGTAGCTAGGTACTCGAAATTGTTGAGAAATAATTTCGCTGTAGCAGAAAATAGAGAGGAGAAAATTGTTAACGGAGAATGGAAAGTGAGGGTAAATGTTTTATTTATGAAGGAGAATATTACAAAATTCTAGATTTATCTTAAGGCTTTCACAATAAATCACTCAATGCGTTAAGCGATAAACGTATTTAAGTTACGATAAGACGTAAATTTTCAGGAATTTGACTTTAGTGCATCGTTGGAAAAAATAAGGTTCAAAACAGCGATGCGTTTAGTTAAATCGTATGACCACTAAAATAAAAGTATATTTTGCAGTTTAAATAAAATTTAAAAATAAAAAATACAGGACTCAGTGGAATAACTTTTAGGTATTAAAATCTCCTTTCTTTTCATTACATAAAAGTTGATAGTTACTCTTAACATTTCAAGAATTACCGCATAATTCTCAACATTTGAGCGTGTACGTATACGTACTTATTTTAAAATATTTTTGCGATCCTTTTCGCGATTGTTTTATCATAACACTAATTAATTTTATGAAATATGACTTTTCTTTGAACATTGAGATTACTATTTTTGTCTGTCTTCTATTATGTACCAATAAAAACGTTTGCATAGCGCCATCGTTCTGTTTCTTTCTATTCTCTGAAGATGAAATGGTAAAATAATTATGTTCTGTGTTAAACGCATTTAGTTTAACCTACGTACAACGAAATAAGAAGCTTTTGATCAAATACAGATAAATGTTACAATATGAAACTTTCGAAACTGACTGGGAAAACCTCTGTAAATTGATGATGACCACTTTTCAAGTCTCCAAAACCCAAATCTACTGCCTCATAGGGTACTTTTGAAGTGGACAGATCGACAACTTAATTTGATCCTTTTTCAAGTGTAAAGACGAATGTGGACCCAAAGCGACTTTATAAATGATAAATAATTTTATTTCTTTGAGTCTGTTTGACACTTTTATACGTCAATCAAATTTTTAAAACTAGATGAGATCGGCGTTTCCTATCTGACTACTCTGAGAAGAAAGGCCAAAACAAACCCAGAGGTGACAACAGAGGTACTGAATAGAGACTTCATTGTTCAACTTCACTAGCAGTCGTGATTAAAACATTAGGTTGGTGTCAACATTAGGAGGTTATCTACGTGTAAAATATAACATTAAGAAAGTGAATGGTACTAAAGATTAAGACCACGCTCTTGATTCTATTTACTTATGTGTAAAGACCGTATAATCTAATTTAGTGTGTATTTCATAGTCCAATCCTTGAGGATGTTCAACATTTAAATAACCCATTTAACATCGCTACGACCCTAACGAGCCTAAGGAGATTTGTCATTAATTAATTAATTAATTTATTGTTATTATTTTAAATTTTAAGGTGTTGTCCATATTGTTTAATTTACATGTCGATTGTAGAACAGTTAATTTATTATTTTTAAATGGGTGATGAAATTTATTAAACTCAAATGCATTTTAGTCTATAATGTACTGTAATTGTGTAATTTTGTATGTAAATTCAGATACAAGGTACTTGTTTATGAATAAATGACTATGACTATGAGCCGAGTAGAATGAAAAATTACTAAACTATTATTTAATATATTCTATTTTTTTTAGGGTGTTTCTAATTTTGAGACGTATGTCAGCGTAGTTTGTGACTTATGTCAGCGTAGTTTTGGAAGACAATTTTTTTTTGCTGTATTGGTAACCCTGGCAAGGATAATGGCAATTTTTTTTGAAATTATAGTATTGTCATCGGTCTTCGATAAGTCTACAGAGTTTAAATGAAATCTGGTCGTTTAAAGTGGGTCAAAATCGCGGTATAAGGAGTCGGCTACAAGCACATATACAAACATACAAGTGAAACTAATATAAAGCGTGTAAAAAGTCGGAAAGAACGCTAAGTGTAATGAATGAAGTAATAGCGTGAACGGTCAATAGGTTACGACGAAACGGATCGGGGGCCAAAATATCACATTTAACGCAACTAACTATCTACACGAGGTATTAAATTACTAACTAATTATACAGATAAATATAAAACCATTTGTTTTTGGCCGTAAAAGCAGCGAAGTACTCGACCGCATCCCTGTCCTCCGGAAACGTGCCCACAATACTGGCAACGTTGCCACGTTGACTGGCAATGTTAATTCTTAGGCCTAAGATCGAGCCAGCCCTCTGATCATTAGAAATGTCGATCAGAAAATGAGAATTTTCATTAAATAAGGAACCCCAAACGGGTCCCATTACCCGAGCGTTTAGACAAAGGGCTTAAAACTGTAGGTGAGGCACACTGTAGTTAGTTTCTGACATCTCACCTGACACTTTTTTATTTTATTTTTTACTCTTTCCTGCTGTATTAACTGTTATGTGCCTTTCAACTGTGCTCAATAAATGTATTTTCTTTCTTTCTTTCTTTTAGGTAAAAAACGATTTTGCACCGCTTGAAGGTCTCAGCAGCCTTTAGAAGTTAGGTTTGCATTTAAGATTATGATACTTTTCTCGAAACAATCGTCTGAATTGCATCTAGGCATCAGTTCGTTTAGCTTCCTTGGTAATTTTCATATTATGGAAATCGTGTGCCACTGAATAAGTTGAAAACTTGAATGACTGATGGCACCATCCGTCTTGGACGATCAATCATTCTTATTTGTTTTACATCTTCACTGGGAAATTGAACTGTCTCGTCTTCTCCACCGGCCATCGGTCCTTCGACAGATATGGTCAGCCCACTCTTCAGCTTGCTTACTCTGCGAGCTATGTCGGTAACTCCGGTTTTATTCCGGATAGTTTCGTTTTTGATTTTCAAAGCAAATCAAAATATTTTTAATTCACATAAACCTACATGGGCACTTATGACACATCAGAAGCTAGGTGCACGGTTCCAATTTTTTTAAATTAATTTTTTATTAACATTATACCCTTCAACGAAATTCCGAGCATAGTCCGCTCCATAGCGCGCTCAGCGACCTTTAATTTGTGGTTCAGCCCAATTGTGAGTGTCCACGTTTCGGGACCGTATATCACAGGCCACATGTTGAACATGTCTATATCTAATGTTATAATTGACCTTTTTCGTGTTACATAAAAAAAAGTCCTGAAAATTGATTGTAATAAATAAATCTACAACACATCATCTATTTCCAATCCAAAAGATTCTTGCAATAAGCAACAGTTGCCGGGTGGTAACAAACATACCCCCGCCATGCACCACTACCAGCTATTGAATGGAATTCTCTAAGAAATTCTCAATACCCAGTGATTATGCGCTAACGAACGAGAATGAACTTAATAATTTACATAATACTGTCAGTATTGCATGCGTTGGAAATAGAATGTTACTAGATTAATTTTATCGACTATGTGTGATTTTTGTAACAACCTTGCTTTATGGACTTTGTCTGAAATACATGATTTATTTTATACTTGCTTCTGCCCGCGATTTCGTCCACGTCAAATTTTCGCTCCCCTTCCCGTCGCATCGAATTGCCTGCCAGTTTTTCATTTGCTGCTTCGCTCCTTTTGACCGTAGCGTGATGTTATATAGCGTTCCTCAATAAATGGACTACCCAACACAAAAAAAAAAATTCAATTCCGACCAGTAGTTCCGCCGATTCTTGTCATTCCCCTTTTCGTGCAAACTTTCAACCCCTATTCCCTATTGTTATTTTACCCCCTTAAGGGTAAAAATTTGACAAACTTTAAAAATAATTCATAAACATATATTATGTAATAAAAGCCAAATAAAACAATTTCATCATTCTAGCTTTAAAAATGACAATACTTCCCAACAACCTTTCATCCTCCCTTTCAACCCCTTAAAACCCCTTTACCGCAATAAATAGTAACTTATGTCCTTTCTAAGGCTCTAAACTAACTGTGTACCAAATTTCATTTAAATCGGTTCAGTAGTTTTAGCAGGAAAGCGAGACAGACAGAGTTACTTTTGCATTTATAATATTAGTGTAGAAGTGTAGATAGTGTAGATAACGGGGGAAATATCTAAAGCAAGAGGTCATTCTGCCAGCCTTACGAGAAACCTTTTCGTAATGACAAAGATGCAGACGATTTTACTGATATAAATGGCTCTAATAATACGGGCTCTTCCCTTATGTACATGCCTAGTACCTACTTATATGTAAGTACAAAATATTAAGGTGAATGCTCCAACCAGCCCGCGAAATTCAAATTTTCTTACGTTTTTTTGCAATTTAAAGGCCAGTGCTAGGTTGCATGTTGATTAAAATATTATTAATCACCAATACAACCCTCCAAGTTCATAACGGTGTATGAACAAAAAAAAAACAGAAAAAGTCATTCCTATAGCTTTATGAACTTAGAGCGTTGTATTGATGATTTTGATGATTATAGTTCTATAACTACATACGTCTTATCCGCGAATAATATTTTAATCAACATACAACCTAGCACTGGCCTGCAAATTGCAAAAAACGCAAGAAATTTTGAATTTCGCGGGCTGGTTGGAGCATTCCCCTTAAATAGGGATTTTGATGAATTTGGCTATAGAGAATATCAAAAAGATAACAATACTTTAAAGTAAGTATAATTTTCACGCTAAAACCAAAACGTGCAACAAATCAAGAGGCTATGTAAATTGTAGCAGATTTAGTACAAACCCAGGCTGTACCCTTCGATTCCCAATATATAACAGATTAGCTGACTGGAACGTTTCTCGCAGTAATTAAATTTAATTGTGCTAAGTAAAATCAATGAGTTTACGTACGGTATTTTCGTTCGTATACCTGCAAGATTAGGTTGTAAATACAGTCAGAGAAATCAATTGCTTACCAATTTTGTTTTTTTGTTTGTTTTTTTATTTAGGCTCTTTTTGCCAGAAACACAGGATTAGGATTAGGATTAGGATTCAGGCACGTGAATCTTAGAATATAATTTACATATAAGTAAAACTGTACATATTTTTAAGCATTTTTTTTTTGAATAAACATTATGTTATGTTATTATGTTAATCATGACAAATGTTATGGTTCGTCAGAAGCCCGTAACTCTGACAACCAGTGTTACCAAAGATAGTACAATACGTACTACCCAGTAACTGGGTTGTGGAGATCAGATAGGCCGTCGTTCCATGTAAAACAATGGCGGTCAGTTGTGTCCGGTTTTGTTAAGAAAAAGCAAGGCAGATTGAGGCACAATGCTACATGGTTCTTTTAAGTTCGCCATATTGTTTTGTCCATAAAAAATCTGTAAGTCGACGTTTACACGGGCTTAATAATATCGCGACGAGATAAATTCAATATATCTTCAAAGCACTGGTTAGTTCAAAAGCAAACAGTGTATTTTGCAATCCAAAGGATTCTCGGTCACTTTGCTCAAAATGCCCGTCGGGAACCGGATAACCTTGAAAAGTTGGTGGTGATGGGCAAGGTAGATGGGAAAAGACCTCGCGGTCGGTCACCTACCCGCTGTTCCGACCAAGTAACCGCCCTCACTGGACTCTCTATTACGACGGCTGTGAGAGAAGTCGAGAACCGAATGAAATGGAAAAATATCTATACTATATATTTACTAATATTACTAATATAATATTATAAAGCTGTAGAGCTTGTTTATTTGGTTGAACGCGGTAATCTCAGGAACTACTGGTCCGAATTGAAAAATTATTTTTGTTTTGGGTAACCTATTTATTGAGGAAGGCTATATGTAGAATCGCGCTACGATCAAAAGGAGCAGAGCAGCAACGAAAACTGGATGAGGTTAGGGGAGCAAAAATTTGACGCGGGCAGGAGCTAGTCATTCATACAGCCACGAAGGCTTTTCAGGGACATGACCTTCAGTAATGAAGAACGCGAATTAAAAGAGAAAAATGCACTCCGTTGAATTCTCAATGCTCGACTCAACTCCAAGAATTGAAAACTCAGTGTCCAATAAAATTTTGGACGTCGGACGACGGATGAAAACCCTGTGGACGTCGATATTTCACAAAAACGCTCCTTTCAATATCGTTCAGACGCCATAAGATCCTTATGGTACTCACTCTATTCCTCTACTCAACTACTCTACTTCATAACGTAGATTTTACTATATTTCTGTGAATGCACTGCTCCACTGATGTTGATGGAGATCGTGGAGGCGCTTTATTTTTGTCATGTTTTTGATCACCACTCCGCAAACGGTGAAGAAAATTTTTGTCAGAAAACCAGCATATCAAATCAAATTTATTTCGGATTAACAAATATATCCACAGGTGTTAGCAACCTGCCAGGGTCGCGAGATTGTTCGAAAGAGATACCGTGGCCCTGGCACATGGGCAACTGAAGGAACACGGGTGAATTTTAGTCAGTAAAAGTCTGACACGCACCACTGCTCCATCCAGAGCGGGAGAAGTCATTTGATGATTTCCCATCCAAAAAAAAAAAGGTGTTAGCAACGATAAACTGAGGCTGATATTGAGACATTTTTTTTTTAAATTAAGGGTGAGCGCCCTTCCCATGAATAACTATCCACTGCTTCAACAGTGGAGAATCCAACGTGTTTGCCAACGTGTCCAGGATGCCGTTTGCGATGCCACACACACGTGTGAGCAGCGAAGCGCTTCGCTTACGGGTGAACTTGAAAATTGGAAGACATGTGACATCCGCCAACCCGCAGTGGGTGCGTGTGGTACAGCCTACTCCTTCTCACATAGAGGAGGATTATGTCCCAGCAGTGGGAACATTATAAGGCTGATATGTATTATGTATCACACAACATCCTAATAGAGCTTCATTAGGTAGGTACCCTTTTTTATGTGGGATATCATCAAATGACGTATCCCGTTCTGGGTTGAGCGGAAGGGCGTGTCAGACTTTTAGTGACTAAAACCCACCCGTGTTCCTCCATTTGCCTATGCCAGAGTCACGGTATCTCTTTCGAAAAAATCTCGCGACCCTGGCAGGTCATTAGGTACCCTTTATTTCAGAATAACATAAGCTTGAACATACCAATTACCACTACAAACTATACAAATTAATGAACTGTTCTAACTAAACAGCGATCATGTCACAGTCAATTGAACCGATATCAATGTCCTATGACGTAGTTAATTCAGTTTGTATAGCTTTGCATTAATTTATTATGTTAGGTAAGAATTAATTAGCTGTGTATGACAAGGAAATTGATAGGTAAACCAAATGTGCTAGAATGACCGTAAGAATCTGAGTTCAAACGAAACTCAAAAAGATATTATTTGCTAGGAATCAAAACGTTTCTCAACGCTATTACCTGAGGGGTAACTACACTATCAGTAGGAATCGGTATCATTTTGACAGTTTCACAACATTCATGGCGTTGTTTACGTTGCTAAGCAAACAATTTTTTCGAACATATGAAGGAATGGATGACAAATAAGCTTCAAATGTTCCGCAATTAGGGTGCTGTTTTACTAATGTTGGTAGCGCATTTGGATTAACTGCACACATGCCTTTAATTATAATATATAATATTAAATCTTTCTTTCTTTAAATTTCAAGGTCCAAGCATTTACTTCTATTAAACCATTTACCTACAAACACTTTTGATTGTCAAGAAGTCGGTCATTTAGTCAGAAAGTAGAATGTTATGTTGCGCATTCCAAAACGTAGATCTAGCTCTATTTTTCTTCTTTTTATTTTCTGTGTCGGAATGGCTTATTAGTCGATTCGTACGAAAACGGTGCATGTAGCTACTGACCTCTTGCTACCTACTCTACACGGTCTTGACTTTCAATAAATTCATCATGCGAAACATAAACTGCGGTAATTCAGAAGCTACGTTTGCAGGGTCTATACCTATTGACGTTAGGAGTTACGTGATGGCGATTTTATTTTTACGATTGTAAAGATATGAAAAGTTCCTGAAACAGTTTTTATATGAAATACTAATATTCAACTATTCAGCTTTACATATTGCTAGGTACCATATTTATTCTTTGCCAGGATGTCGCCTATACTTCAATTTAGCCATGTCCTTTAAATCACATTCTCCCACCTAGAGGAGTGGAATGAAATTCAGTACAATTTTCTTTCCCTGTTTTTAACAGATTAAAAATGACTATTGTTATGTTCGCTTTTTGTGGCATAGAATGTCACTTTTTTGAGCAAGTGGTACGAAAAATATATTACTTTCCAAGGGGACTTTCACGAAGATTTTTTATTTGTGAGCGTATCAACTACTCCAGAAGAAAGTATCAACCTTTTGGAACATTTCAGTTTAATGCATTAAAGTTATGAAGAAAATACACTGCAAGTGCATTCAATAAAGTGCTAATAAATAAAACCTGCCAATTGCTTTATACTTATTTCCCGGGTAGTCCAAGCGCCCGAAAAAAAAAAAAAATGAGACACGTCTATTGAATGGAATATATTATTTTTCATAGGCGACATATTTAATAATATCCTTTCTTTGGTATTGTTTATCAAATCGATGAGCTCCTTAAGTTCTGAGTTACGCTGCATAATTACTGATAAATGTGTGCACTGATTGGACAGGTCCACTCAATTTGTACGGTTCTTTCCTCGAAAGACTATTTTAGACACCAATCCACATGGTTTTACCAAGATTATGTCCAAAAGACAATGTAATGTAAAAGAGACTGTGGTCTCTAAGTTTGTTTCTTTCTTCTCGGAGTATTTAAATAGGAAACGCCGACCTTATCTAGTTGTAAAAATATGACTGACGTGTAATTTTTTTTGTACAAACCGACTTGCATAAAGTCATTTATCACGTAATACGTAAAGTAATTTATTAATAGTGTCGATTCGCCCGATTCGGGAGAGAACATTCGTGCTAATCTAGTCGATTAAGCTGTTGGAATCAATCCACGACTGCTAATTCCTGTTACTGCTGCAATTTTGATATTTTCAGCGTATTTCCAATCACCTACTTACCAGATTAATCATAACATTGGAATGAACAGAATTAGATAACCTAATAAATAAAGACAACATACAAATCAAACCAAATAAATATACACCAATCAAATGCAAGCAAATATTTAATAATGAACAACAGTTCTAACTATTTAAACTATGCCGAATCGATAGCTCATTCATTCGTTACAGAAACACGAGAAAATATTCAATGAACGATTGAACGATTGAATATTTCTATTCACAAACAAAACGTTCACGTTCTTTTAACTGAATGAACTTGAGTAACAACAATAGGTTCAGTGGAGCTGTAATTGGATTTGTTCGTTCGACTTTCTGTTTTGATTCCGTGTTGAGGTAATAATCGTGTTTTTGTTAAAAAGTTGTGAAAGCTTACGAGTAAGTTTTGATCTGATATTTCTGTCCAAGGCTATTTTTCTGTGTTGAGGCAAATGTATGGTTCTTTTTGTAGTTTCAAGCGAGCAATGGTACTTACCTAATAGAAAGTTATCTTCCGTTTGAATTAATGTAGGTAGCTACCTTATTATGTAAAGTCCAGTGAACAACAGACAGACAAAACGCAGCCTAAACTACTAGGTATATCTTGAAATAACTTTTTTTACCCGATTACGGCGAAGTAATAAGAAGGGTTATGATTTTAGCCGGTATGTAAGTATGTTCACCTATTTCCTCATAAACTACTTATCATAATTGACAAAGTGTAGACAACATCCACAAGTTATAGGCTAATTAATGTCATATTAAATGTGGCGTTCTCTAGAGGACATTAAGTGCCATACTAAAATGATGATTGGGTATCAAATGAAAGGGCTGATATTGTGAGCTAACCCCAAAATAATTGTTATAAAAATAATATCAATAAGTAACTAAAACGCAACTACTGAAAAATCACGCTCTAAAACTATGAAACAAGTACTATTTTCAAATGAAAGCCGTGGTCGTATGCTACCTAAACATTACACTCTAACAGTCATAAGATATCATAAGCTTTAAGACAAAATGGCATACGACGCCCTTCGAATGAAAGAATATGAGAATATTTTCTTATTTCATACTTCACGTCGGGCAATGTACTACCTAGCCCATTTTAATTACAATAAAGAAACACCACATTATATTATTATTATGATCTTACAACCGTCACGAACATTGTACTAACTCTTCTCTATACGTAATATGCATTCATTAGCAGTATTTAACTGACTCCAAAAAAAAAAAAACAGGCAGGCATGTTGACTTATTTATTTATCCAAAACCCTTTGGTATTTCTACCTAACGAGCATGGGAACTAAAAGGGGCCAATAAGCATAGTTTGTCGTCCAGATTCCAAAGGGACCTCGGCATGTAGGCGGGGCGGGTACCCGCTCCTAGAATTTCAGCCATTCGTACTGTGACCGGCTCCGAACAAAAACACTAACGACTGTTCAAAATAAAGGAATTGTTGAACGATTTGAAATTGGAAAGCAAAGATGGCTGAGGTTTTATCACTGGCTGAAAAGGGGACTGATTGCTTCGGAAACCGTTTGTGGAGAATGTTTTGAGGGATTAAATTTTTATAGTTTGAATGTCAAAATTTATTGGGTTGGAAAAATTTAAATCTGGGTGTACTAAATTAAGTACAGCACTGCCGTAAACTTCGAAGAAAACAGGCGTGATGTTAAATTATATAATAATTATTTGAAAACGTAATCCCTTAATTAATGAACATTGAACAAACTTACAACCATAGGTACCTATTCCATGTATATATACATAAACGTAAGACTTCCTCCCATGGGGGTAGAAACTACAGAACCTGTCTACTAGGAGGTGAAAGATTTAGTATTCAAAACCATTTTTTTAATAATTTTATGATACATAAATCAAAACAAAAACAAACTTGAACGCAGTATTTCGTTTTACAAGGCTGTATAACTTTTCTTTCTAAATTTCACTGAGGCCCTCAGAAGAAAATAAACCCTGGATTTTAAATTTAAAAGTCGAACGTATTCGGGGATTTACCGCCTAAACGATAAAAGCTTTTAAAGTCTTTTGTTTCGGGGATTTTACGAATCCTTCTATCAACAATGATGTCATGCCAGTATTTTAATTGAAGTTTTATACATAGATATTTTGTACTACCTATTATCGAACAAGACACGTGTTATACAGACTGGCAATGACATCGACGCGCAAATTGAAACCAGGAATTCAGCACATGTCATGTTTCTAGACCCACTTGGGCGTAGAGGCTTTTGTCGGTTATCAAAAAAATATGCTGTTTCATAGACAACTGCAATACCTATGCTGTAAAAAATTGTGGCAGAGCTTTTTTAATAGATAACCGAAGATAAAATCCCCGCAGGGTTTCTGAAACTTGTATTGAACCATGGTAGCATGTTGTGTGTAGATTTTCCTGGCGATATTAGTTGGGCCGAAAACTTAGCTACGCGAATACCGTCCGCTGGCGCAACCATTAGGTCCTCACGTGTGCAGGTGACAGGGCAAGTGGTGCAAGATGGGAGGTGAACCATTGTCTGTGGAGTAGGGATCCTCGATTTTTTGCTTTGAATCGATCTTCTGGATCATAACTTCGTGAATCGATTCACGATCTGAATCGTATTGTATTGAATCGATCTTACTCGATCTCGGAAGATCGTATCGTAATTATTATATAACAATAATGAAAAGCACAGTATACATGCAAAACTATTTATTTTAACTTAATCTACTTAATAAATGAATGTATGTTAGTGTTAGCATTCCCTTCGGAACGTCTATTTTCTCTAGCTGAAAATACTTTAACAGACAACCGCCATAAGCTAGATCCAGTGCAGCTGTCCAAATTATTAATTTTGAAAATTTTAAATGTAGACGGTTGGAATCTGTAATGTGTAAACATTTAAAAAAATGTTTAATATACTATAGAAAACAGACGTTCGAAAGGGTTGCTAACTTGTCATGTAGACAAGTTGTAGTTCCTACGGTACGTTGCTTAGGTTTTAGTTGATACGATTTTTTCATACGATCTTATAGGCACATACGATTCGATTTGGCGAAGATCGTATCCTTTTGAACCGATTAAAAAAATCGATAGATCGTATGGTCATGAAAAGATCTTCTAAAAGATCGAATCAGATCGGGCATCTATTCTGTGGAGAGACGCTACCGATACACACCGATGATCTGAGCTGTCCATGAACCCCCATTTGTGCAGGTTGTCCTTGCTGCAACCTACTTGGGTACGAAGTCTGTTGAAGCTTTCCAAGTAGGCCACGGTACCTTGTGCCGAGATGGGTGATGGGTGAATGTATTAAATAATAATAAAATGAGTAACGACCCAAAATAAAGGCTCAGTTCTACAGTGCTTCAGTTCTTAGGTATCCTAGAGCTGTGAGGTATTGCCGTAATACACTTCCATTAGCTATGACTTTCATTCATTTCAACAATATTCATTGCGTTATTTATATCGTGGAGCAGAAAAACTTGTCGAACATATGGACAAATGGTTTAGAAATATCCTTCAAAATAATTCAGACATTAGGGTGCTGGCTTCGACTAGGGTTGCCAGTTGCCACCCGTACTTTATAATAAAGTATTGTACGTTATTTCACATAATTGTACTCAATGCTTTATAAGAACAATAAAGTACACGAAAATACCTACTTTATTTTGCAAGATTTGATTTCTGTGGGATTTTGAGAAGTTTAGTCGTAAGTACCTACTTTTTCGTTAAACGAAATTTATTTGATACAAACTGCAAAAAGCAATAAAAAAAATATGTTTTTAAATATATTAATAAAGAAAAATAAATCGTACTTTATTTTTTTACTATGTACTTTTTTTCTTACCTTTAATATCCATTTTAATTTAATTACGCAAAAAAAAGGTGGCAACCTTACTCCCGAAGTCCCGACTCATCGCGTTGTATCCACATCGCCCGCGCTATTACTTCGTTTACACTTAGCGTTATTTATTTTTTCTATAGCCTATAACCATAGATATCCATCGATATCCGTACCTATAACCTTCCTCAAGACTGAGCTATAAATGCAAAAAGTTTGTTTTTAAATCCTACTGTTTGTTTCAGAGATTTCTTCCTACATACAAACTTTACCTCTTTAAAATAGTGTAGATGTAGATTTACCCAGAATCTGGCATGTTATACACACTTTTCCAATAAAATAGCTACCGATGTCATCGGCTTTTTATGGACAGATATTTATAGAATAATAATTAAAATTACACGGAACATAGGTGCTTCTACTTACTCTAATTTAAATACCAACATAAATATCAATAGCAAAACATTCAAATTTATTACAATAATCTCCTATTAACGGCTTTAATAACCCATAATTCAATGCTCAACAATTAGTTTCAACTACCCACGATGATATCTTAGGACCCGCCCACACACCCAAAATATGTCCCAACCTTTATCTAAATCATCGAATTAAAATATACGTATATCAAACTATACATTTCCAGTTCAAGCTGACCTTTCATTATACGGAAATCCCATACAATGTGACATCAGTTTATACTGGAAATGCATAGGCTGATGTGTAGTTGTGCGTACCTTTATGTGTCTATGGTCTAAAACAAGAGGGGCTCCCTACTGGGCGCACCTCTAATTGGTCCGGCCTGGGACATTTAGACCCAGCAGGTATTCGGTCGAAGTGTCACCTTTCACTTTGTTTGCGATTAATATGCGGCCAAAAGTATTCCTATAGTTTATTGGTGTTGTCTGTTCCACGGTCTTAGTGGTATGAGGTCACCATAATACCACTTTACGTGTGGGTGTTTGAGGAATTATTTTGAGGGGAAGTTTACCGTATCAGAGGGGCTTGTGTGAAAAAATCAGCTGTTCCATACATTTTGACCCCGTAGGTATTACATTTTTCTATGAAACAGCGGTTTTTAGGGTTCCGTTGCCAAATGGCAAAAAACGGAACCCTTATAGATTCGTCATGTCTGTCTGTCTGTCCGTCTGTCTGTCTGTCTGTCTGTCTGTCTGTCTGTCCGAGTATGTCACAGCCCTTTTTTTTCCGAAATTATAAGAGCTATGCTGTTGAAACTTGGTAAGTAGATGTATTCTGTGAACCGCATTAGGATTTTCACACAAAAATAGAAAAAAACAATAATATTTGGGGTTCCCCATACATAGAACTGAAACTCAAATTTTTTTTTTCATCGTACCCATTCGTGTGGGATATTTATGGATAGGTCTTCAAAAATGATATTGAGGTTTCTATTAACATTTTTTCTAAACTGAACAGTTTGCGCGAGAGACACTTCCAAAGTGGTAAAATGTGTGTCCCCCCCCGTAACTTCTAAAATAAGGGAATGATAAAACTAAAAAAAATATATGATGTACATTACCATGTAAACTTCCAGCGAAAATTGGTTTGAACGAGATCTAGTAATTAGTTTTTTTTAATACGTCATAAATCGTAAACCACAATTTACCTTTCATTCAGTCAACTCAAATATACAGATTAAAAAAAAAACATTTAATTTCATAAACATAAACCTTATGCATAAACCGTGAATACCTGCAGGTTTGTACGGAACCCTCGGTGCGCGAGTCCGACTCGCACTTGGCCAGTTTTTTTTTTTTTTAAACCGACGAAAAATTTCTTCGCTAGGGGGTCTAGAATGACATGCTGAATTCATGGTTACAGTTTGCGCACTGGCTAAAAACTTATCCTGTATATCAAGACCCTCTGTGCCTCGGAAAGTAAGTTAATCGGTTGGGTCCGGCTGTCATTATTTACTGGTCATCAGAAGCCCGAATTTCTGACAACCAGACTTACTGTGAGGTTTATAGGTCTCACATCATACATAAACGATCTATGGGCATCCTGCACACTTACAAAGGGGTGAAGATCAGATTACGCATGTGATTAGTAATCATTTTTATTTCATCGTGCTTTGTAAGTTGTGTTATGTCTTTTGAGTGCACCAAATAACCGATTTATCTATCTATCTACCTAGATAGGCAGTTGTTTCATGCAAAATATTCGTATTCAGCATCCAGTCAGACTGGAAGCCAACCCCAGCATAGTTGGGTAAAGGCTAGGGAGATGATGTTCCTTTATCATTAACGCGTGAGTGTGACTCTGTTCATAAAAAAACCAATAGTCATTGTTGCAGATGTCATAGGTACAGCTATATAATAGTTTTACATTGATTTAAAATATACATTTTTTTAAATAAGTGAACGGATTAGGTTATAGGTACTTACTTACGTACTTAGGGCGAATTTCACCTATGAAACTGAACGCAATCAGCACATATAAACAGCGATCATGAGTTCTCAGTGTCTTAATAAATGGGGAATATTGACACTGACAGACATTGAACACAGTTCAGATGTACTTATTGCGTTCAGTTGCATTGCTGAAGTCAGCCCTCAGAGGATAAAAACTAGCAGTTCCTATACAACACATCTTTTGGGTTTAATGGTAAGAGCTAAAAGGCATTTTAAATATCTCATCATCATCATCATTTCAGCCGTAAGACAGCCACTGCTGGACTTAGGCCTCCCCCAATTTGGGGGCTTTGCCATAATCGCCACGCTTGGCAGGTGGGTTGGCGATCGCAGTATGGTGGTAAAATGCATAGAGAACGCTGCTGCCCATTCTCTAGTAAGTCCCTTAGTCGCCTTTTACGACACCCACGGGAAGAAATGGGGTGGTGTTTTAAATATCTAGCCAAGACAAAAACCAATTTTTGCTTCATAAACCAGCTACAAGAATACCGCTAAAGTACTTGTAATCCAAAAAAGAAACTACGACATCGTCTACATACATTACCTATATCAAAATAATCAAATTAACATCAGTAAATTAAATCCCAATAGTATCATGTCACAGCAAATGTCGGACTAGTGTCATTTAAATCCAAATCCTCTTAGTTAGGCCACGACCATTTAATGGAACGTACCTCTTATTAAGTGTAACGAAACATTTCTTTTTAATGCGATTAACACGCCGCAACTTATTGTGAAGGCTGTGGTAATTAAAATACGTGGGTATTTATTATTCGAGAACTGTCAATCAGGGATTTTATCTGTTTGGAAACGGGTCTGGGATTAATTCTGGGATAGTTTTCAATGTAGAGTCTATTGGATCTAAATGTCTGAACCGGTTTATGTGGTCTACACTTTAAGTCTGTACAAAAGTATTTGATAATTGATTTTATTTCTGTAAGTTAGTTTGTACAAACACTTTTACATGTCAATCATATCGTCACTGGAAAGGCAAAATTACTCAACCGCCAGACTGGGCATATTGAGTAACATACATGTTCAGAATATATATTGTTTAAATAATCCTATTTTTTTCTGCATCGATCTGTTTAGGTAGCAGTACAATGAAACACATTTGTGGCGTTTTTTTTTCAATGACTGAAGCATGTATGTATGTATGTAACTCAATATACCCAATTTGGCGGTTAAGTAATTTTGCCTTTCCAGTGACGATATTTTTAAAACTAGATGAGGTCAGCGTTTCCTATGCGCCCCGATCTAATCATAATATGACCTTAGGTGATCAGTCATATTTTAAAAACTAGATGATGTCAGCGTTTCCTATGCGCCTCGATCTAATCATAAAATGACCTTAGGTGATCACTCATATTTTTAAAACTAGCTGAGGTAGGCGTTTCCTATGCGCCTCGATCTAATCATAAAATGACCTTAGGTGATCACTCATATTTTTTAAACTAGCTGAGGTAGGCGTTTCCTATGCTCCTCGATCTAATCATAAAATGACCTTAGGTGATCACTCATATTTTTAAAACTAGATGATGTCAGCGTTTCCTATGCACCTCGATCTAATCATAAAATGACCTTAGGTGATCAGTCATATTTTTAAAACTAGCTGAGGTAGGCGTTTCCTATGCTCCCCGATTTAAATAAAATATGACCTTAGGTGATACGTAGCGTCCGTAACTACGGTTTTCGTAGCAAAGAAGGTAGTCCCCCAGAACATGGTCCACTTACTAGGATGCCCTAATTGTTCATAGACCTTTGAACGTCTAATGGATACCACTCTGCTATTTAACCTGACCACCTACTGAATTCAATTAATCTAAAAGTACAATTGAATCTTGAAAATACCATCAAATCGAAAAGGACTTCAAATACTCTGGCCTGTTAGTCTAGTGGTTAGTGACCCTGACTGCTAAGACTGAGGTCGTGGGTTCGATTCCCACTCAGGACAAATATTTGTGTGATGAGCTCAATCATTTGTTCTGTGTCTGGGTGTTATTTATCTATAATATGTATGTATTTAGAAATATATAAGTATATTTATCAGTTGTCTGGTTGCCATACACAGGCTGTGCCTAGTTTGGGATCAGATAACGGTGTGTTGTTTGTACAAACATATAACATTGATCCCTAGGTCGGGCAGTGTTTATTTAGTTTTTCAATAAAAAAATCTTTTTTAATTTGAGGCGGTATGTGTGCTAATAATGGATACCCAAGTACACATACATTTTTAATTTAAATACTGCAACTGTTGGCAATTTGCCGCAGAGTCGATAAGTTGCACAACGATTGAATTATTTTTTTCAATTAGAATTTTATTACTTTTTTAATTAAAATTGGTAGTTATTGCTGTTGGTGTGTAATTTTATTTCAGTAAGTTAATTAGTTTTTTATTTTTATTAAACGCTGCTTTTTTATTGTTTTTCATAGCGTATATCGTGCTGTATTTTCTGCACTAACCTAAGATAGATTAATGCAGCACCGGACTTTGAATGAGATTTTCTTTGGGTCTTTTTGATCACTTTGACTGTTTTAAGTTTAATTCTTAAAACACTATATTAGGGTTACAGGGTCCCTGTGGTGCCAGACGTAAAGCATAGCATCATCCAATTTCTTCCCATGGCTATCGTAAAAGGCGACTAAGAGACTTACTAGAGAATGGGCAGCAGCGTTCTCTATGCATTTTACGACCATACTGCTATCGCCAACCCGCCTACCAAGCGTTGCGATTATGGCAAAGCCCCTAAATTGAGGGAAACATTTGTCAAGCAGTGGGCAATGATGATGATGATGAGGGTGGCCGGAACACAACCTGTTACCAAGGATTTATTACATGATTCTGAAGCCTTATACGGTAAAAAAATTCTCGGTTATAAAAAAAAATACGTTTTGACCACGCGCCTCACGTCTACAATACAGCGATGGAAGAACTAGGCCTAGAGTACGCAGATAACCATAACTGCATTAGTGTTTACCGTTTCAATCAACGGTGCACGCTCAGTTGATCTCAAGGATATCTCCTCGACAGGTTCGTTGTAGAGTAGGTACAGCCACAGAACAGATAAAGAGGTTAGAAAGGAAATAGTTCCTGATTTGTATTAGAACGCGTGTCGCCGCTTGTCTCCCACTCTTTAACTCCACTACAAGCAAAGGTCCCTAACGTACGCGAATTACGCACACTAATAAATTACACACACTTAGATCGCGAGCTTGCTATTGATTGTCACACTAACGCAAACACTGTACTTGACGTGCACTCACACACACGAAAAGCAATTTATTTCTCATACATGTTACGGTGAACAAAAAGTCGATAATCGACATCGATAAAATTACTGTAATTCTTAAAAAAAAAATTATTTAAGTTTTGCAATTTTTTGCTATAATATCGGGAGAGGGACGGGGTTGGAATAGTGTGGACATTCTAAATAAACAAAAATTCTAAAAAAATAAAAAAAATTAAACAAATTTTTTTCATGTATTTTTATTTGTATTAATCGAAATAATCACCCATGCAATCAATGCATCTTTGCCAACGCAGTGGCAGTTTATTGATGCCCTTCTTAAAAAAATCAGCTGGACAGGAGGCAACAAATTCTTCAAAGGCATTTTGTACTGCCTCTCGGGTATTGAATTTTTTTCCCGCCAAGAAGTTATCCAAATTCTGGAAAAAGTAGTAGTCTGTAGGCGCAAGGTCTGGTGAGTAGGGCGGATGACGGAGAGCTTCCAACCCCAGTTCTTGCAACTTGGAGACCGTCTGCTGTGCAGTATGAGGTCGCGCGTTGTCGTGCAGGAGCAGCGGAGACGAACGATTGACCAATGCTGGTTGGAGATGTGCCAGCTTCTCCATCATTGAGTTCAGTTCTTCACAGTATACATCTGCAGATTACTCACCCCATTTGGTAAGAAGCTGTGATGAATCACACCGGCGCTAGACCACCAAACAGTGACCATCACTTTTCTAGGGGTGAGTTTTCGTTTAGGGCATTGTTTAGGTGCTGAACCAGGATCCAACCAACTTGCTGAGCGCTTGCGGTTATCAAAGAGAATCCATTTGTTGAAAATTGTGCTACATTTAGTAGGTATCCATTGTATTCTACCGGTTGCCTCAATCCACAATTTCCTTATCTGGATCTGTTGGAAACCTAATAATAAAATATATGTTTTCATTATAAACAGCTAACCTCAAATCAAATTTTAGACGAAAACCCCACTCAGAAACTATATTGATAACCACAATTAACAATAATTGGTGTTAATTAACAAAGGTATTTTAATTCCAATATTACTGATAATAATCAATTGAATACATTCGTAATATCGACAGTGTTTACAACTTGGTGCAACACTATCGATACGCATGGAATTTCGCGGAATTCAAGCATTGGCTCGGCACACGCGACTCTCGCAATGATCGCAATACATCGCGCGATCACTCGTGTAGTACAAGATGGTACCCATCCGTTGCAAGCAATGTATAATTTTGCATCTTTTTTTCGATTGTGTCGTTTTGTCTACAAACTACATAATACAATTGTAATAATTACAAATAACACTCGTATTATAAGGTTTCAGGACTTACCGGTGAAAAGAAATCCCTTCTCGGGCTACACTAGACATCTGGCTTCTTTTCCGACACGTTATGATAGCGCAAGACGGCATAATTATTATTTTTTCGCGGAGCTTCGTACGTTGTCACAATATGAGCGCGACTGTTGGCCGGTGACGCTAATTTCGGTCGACATATGAGCGTTCACAATATGAGCGGCGCGCGCGCCCCGCCCACAAGGCCCTTCTAACCTCTTTATCTGTTCTGTGGGTACAGCCGAGACATTGTCTCTTAGAGAAAAACATAAAAGCACATTATTCTAGCGTTGACGTTTTTCAAAGGTTATCGAAAAGAAAAAAATGCTGTTTCATAGAATATTGCAGTATCTATGCGGTCAAGGAGAACATGACCTTGTTGGTGATGTTCTTCAGGAGGGTCATTTGCGTTGTACTGGTAACCGGCGTGTATTACCAGTTGTATGAAGTTAAACGAGGCAAAAGGAGTATGTACGGATCGTAGAAGGTGGCGTACTCTAGTTTCTGTCTACCCCCATGGGAAAAGGCGTAAGTATATGTATATATGTATGTATATGCGGCCAAAATGTATAGAACAGCATTTTTTTGAGTACACGATTCAGAACTCAGAAGGAGCTTAACGACCTCAGAAATTTCAACTTAGTCTTCATGATGTACACTTCTGGTTCGATACTTCTGGTACTGCAGAAGTCCATTGACGGCGGCGACCATACCTAAATATCGATAATCACCACAATCGTAAGGCGAGAGGGCAGATGCTTTTATCAATGTTAAATTACTGTACAGATAAAATTTAAAAAAAATATTTCAATAGCATCGTCCAAAATTTTGGTTTACTGCACAAGCCCTAAAGCTTTGCTAATCCACTTCAATCTTGCTCACTAAATCGTATCTTTTATAACTCAATCAGCAAAGTACTAAGCGTTATTGCATCTACAATAAACAGATCACCGTCACTCGGTGCAAATTCGTATAAATTGGATAATGGTCGGGACGGGTCGGATCGGGCCGGACGTCACCAATCTGTCCATTGCCGCAAGTGCGGATAAGTGGCGTGTAATGTATCGTTTTAATGCGTTAATGTACGACATCCGATACGAAAATGTTTTCCCACAATGTTGTTTTGGAGACAGTGTTTGGATAGTACGGGTAAGATTAAGGTTTTCCGTTTGTTTAATTAAGAGTGTCGTCGCTAACTGGCGAACACGTATAAATGTAGGTTGGTATTGTTATTACAGATTCGGCTGGCATTCGCCTTACGGATTGGTGAAGAGTGAGAGGGAGAGAGATTTTAAATCTTCTATGCGCTTACTACTAAGATATTTTAGAACCTTCGCAGAATCCCCTACTACGAGTTCCTTCGATGTAGGTATTGCTTGATGTTAATATTTGTATTTGTACCCATTTTTACGAAAATTACGTGGACGGAGGAGTAGCTATGAAATTTGGCACAGTTAAAGAAATCCTACTTAATATTTTAAACGCGAAAGTTTGTATGTATGGATGTCTGGATGTGTGGATGTTAGTTCCTCTTTGACGCAAAAACAACTGACCCGATTTAGATGAAATTTGGCACACAGATAGTTTATAACCTGGAATAACACATAGGGTACTTTTTATCCCGGTAGTATGTTCCCACGGGATAATTTCCGACCTCCACGCGGGCGAAGCCGCTGGCAAAAGCTAGTAAGTTATAATATGGAGAAGGATTGTAGAAAACTAATATTTTTATATGGTAATGCGTTAGAAAATCATTAAATTATCTATTTAAAAACCATAGTTGACTTTCGAGCACTAGTAGGTTATCAATATATGAAGAATCTTTGCTTCTAGGACGTTCCTGATGTGAAAAAGAAAGTACACCAAAGCTCATACTTAAAGATTAAACGTTCTTTCAAGATCAAAACAAATAAGACACCACTTCACCACCTAATGATACTTTTAAGAAACTATCTGAGCTGTCTTAAAGAAACTTCAACGTATATAACAACAAGAGAAGATATTTAAAGACATGTCGTGAAGTACGGTCTTTACTGATCACTTAACACGTTAACTGCCATGTCGGACTATGTGTCCGACACTTTTTGTTCCATTCAGGCCTTGTCGGACTATATGACCGACAACACATACCTAATCTGAACGTCTCTTTATTGCCTGGCGGCCATGTTTATTACTCTTTCAGCTATATTAAGAGAGCGACCCAAAAATCAGTTTGTCCATATAAGTAACTTTTGTTTACCATTACTTTCTAATTTGTGGAAAGTTTGAAGTCAAAATAAAAGTAAGGAATTAAATTATAAAAATAGGCTGTATATAATGTAATAAATATTGTATATAAGTATATTTGGAATAAATAATCTATTTAAAGTGATATAACACTAAGTACATTTTTTGACATTTCCTGATTTTCACCATGGCAGTTAACGTGTTAAACACAGTAGCACCTGTGTACATGATCATAAGATGGACATACCACTATTAATGCTCGTTAAAGTGCATCCAATGATCAAACACACTCACTTATAAACAGATACACAAGTGTATGTGAGTGTATCGGCTCCTCGTGAGCCGTGCGAGTTGAAAGAGTCAATTGAGTGAATGGGTCATCGACTTGTGGGTTGATATGTCTACAAGGGGGCTGTGTGTGACTGTACACTTGATTTATTGCACTGAAGTGAATGTTTGCATTTGCCAGTTTAGTTTAAACGAGGATCCATCCATACACACACTAATAAATGAATAAAACAGTATTAACGATTATTGAAATGATAAATCTCTCAAACTCATTTAGAATACCCAAAGCATGTTTTTTTGTATTTTTTATTAAGAATAAATTAGATTATAAGATAAACGATCGGTCCTCTACCTAAATTTCTCTTTCTGTGCCCGACAGGGTCCAGGATTGTGTCTAAATCCAATGTTTATCACCTAAGCATACGTTGTGAAATTTGACGTGACCTGACCTAGCGTAGTACGGAATTTCAGTAGAATAAGAAGCCAGCTTTTATTGGTTTCTTTACCACTGACGTGAGGTCTTCTGTACATACATACGTTCAAACGTTTTAAAACTCTCTACAGTACATGGTCGTCACGCGATCACAGTTTCGTCTAGTCATGTTTAGACATTACAGCAATTTGGCTTTATTAGGTTTTTTATGAGCAATTTAAAGCCAGATAATACATTAATGGTCAGCTTTTACGGTGAAATTGATCCATCAATATGGAATGGTACTCTTAAACTCAGCAGGTGTGGGTGGTGGGTTTGAACAAATGAACATAGTTTTTTTCACGTTTTTAAATTAGATTAGAGAAATTACATTATCTTTCACTGTGCCCCTTAAACAAATCATAACGGAAATGAAAACGCTTGTTACGTAATTTCGCCGATTACCTTGTTCTTATAGACAACTTTTACAATTAAAATTTTTAAATACTTCCTATATTTCCAAAGTTTTAATGAACAACACGATCGTTTCAATTATTATTTAATGAATGACCTATTTTTTATTTCGAGTGTTATAATATAATGCAAGATTTATGTTGTTTTAAAAGATTTTTATACTGTCAATTCTCAATTTTTTTTTGCTTTTTTCCAGGAAGTGGATTAATTTTGACCTTAAGTTTTTTTTTTTTTATGAAAGAGAGTTCTGCGTTGTAATAATTGTAACGGATTTCAAATCTTATTTATCAATTTTTCCATTTAAGTATGTATGTACACACCTACAATTAAGTTTGTATAAAAAGACAAGTACAGAAAAACTGCGATCATCTTCTTTGAATTTTCCTATCTATGTTGGAGTCGGCTTCTAGTCTAACCGCATACCAATATTTTACAGGAAGTGACGGCCAATCTGACCTTCACATCTCAGTTATTGGGTACTACGATGTCCTTGGTAAGACTGGTTGTCTGACTATCAGGGTCTTTTCTTACAACCCGTAACGATTGATCCACAAAATAACAGTCGGAACCACCGAGTTAACTTACTTTCCGAAGCCTATGTCTAGCCGATGTCTTACAGCTAAAATGATGTAATAGGAAGATTTAATTAATTTTTGACTGGCCTTTTAGTCTAGTGGTTAGTGACCCTGACTGCAAAGACTAAGGTCGTGGGTTCGATTCCCACCCAGGACAAATGTTTGTGTGATGAGCACAATCATTTGTTCTGTGTCTGGGTGTAATTTATCTATAATATGTATGTATTTAGAAATATAAGTTTATTTATCAGTTGTCTGGTTACCATAGTACAGGCTGTGCCTAGTTTGGGATCAGATAACAGTGTGTTGGTTGTCCTAAGATATTTATTATTATTATTATTGAAGTTCTTTTTAGGGTTCCGTTGCCAAATGGCAAAAAACGGAACCCTTATAGATTCGTCATGTATGTCTGTCTGACTGTCCGTGTATGTCACAGCCACTTTTTTCCGAAACTATAAGAGCTATGCTGTTGAAACTTGGTAAGTAGATGTATTCTGTGAACCGTATTAAGATTTTCACACAAAAATAGAAAAAAAAAACAATAAATTTTGGGGTTCCCCATACTTAGAACTGAAACTCAAAAATGTTTTTTTCATCAAACCCATACGTGTGGGGGGGTATGGATAGGTCTTCAAAAATCATATTGAGATTTCTAATATCATTTTTTTCTAAACTGAATGGTTTGCGCGAGAGACACTTCCAAAGTGGTAAAATGTGTCCCCCCCCCGTTACTTCTAAAAAAAGAGAATGGTAAAACTAAAAAAAATATATGATGTACATTACCATGTAAACTTCCACCGAAAATTGGTTTGAACGAGATCTAGTAAGTAGTTTTTTTTTAATACGTCACAAATCGTACACCGCAATTTCATTCTGTCAACTCAAATATAAAAGTTAAAAAAAAAAAAACATAAACATAAACCTTATGCATAAACCGTGAATACCTACAGGTTTGTACGGATGCTTCGGTGCGTGAGTCCGACTCGCACTTGGCCGTTTTTTTTTTACAGAATGTAAAAATTAAAGGGGTCCCAATGACATCATGATCATTATAAAGAAACGTGTTTAAAATAAATGTTAAGGGTTAAATATTATACGGTGGTACGTAGCCCTTGGTGTGCCAGTCCGAGTCGCACTTGGCTAGTTTTTCTAGACGATTACTTTTTGTTCAAGACAAAGCAATTTGTGGGACATTTGCGACATTTGACGTGGATGTAAAAAGTGTCAGAGATATATGGGCAATAGTAACAACTATCCTTTTACGATATTTGATGGCCTATAAGCCATAAGGTACGTGACATTGGTAAAATTGTTGAAGACTCGGCCACAAAAGCCACAGAATTAAATAAAGATCAATATGTGAATTGTTCGACCCCAAAATAGTTGGGAAAACGCTACGCAAATGAAGACCTTAGTTTGTTTCGGAATTGCTTCTCAGGGACCAGTCTGTTAGGAAATGTCACCTCCATCTAGTTTTAAAATATTGACGTGTGAAAGTGTCATAAAAGATCTACTAACAAAAATAAATATTTCATTTCGTTGGTCATTTTGTTGCTACGGAGCGAGAATAGGAAGCCGTCGCCTCCTACTGCGAAGCAGTAATGCTCGCGAAGGAGGAGACGGAACGTGTGAGACAAAGGCAGTCTCTGCGCTCTTACGCTCCTAGCCGCCGCAGGTGGAGATGCCACGGGTGTCGGGAGTCTATCGCGGATTCCCAGCCACCGTAGGCACGGGCTTGCGGGCGGTGAGCAATGGGTCGCCGCCTGGTAAGGAACAGGCCCGTGTCGACGGCGCTTTGCGTTCCACGCGCGCCACAAAGAGATGTCAACGGCCGTCGCAGCATTGAGCGCTAGTGTAGCTACGCATAGCTTAGCGAATCCCATACTGTTGTTTCTTCACTGCGGCAGCGCTGCGCGCGTGGCTGTATCCTTCTGCGGAAAAGCCCCATTGTTTTGTGTATGTGCAAGCATCCAATCACACGGAAGCGTAAGTATTCAAATTGATTTCTCCATATATATATGGCAGACATCACACTCTCTATTTAGATTTTACAAAAAGAAAATATGATAAAACAAATAAAAATATAAAAACGAAAGTAAGTTTATTGTACGGAAGTTTGTGTTTTTAACGCTTTGGTGCCCAAACGGCTACATGCATCTGTACCCTAATTAGGTAACACACTATTAATCAAAATCTGAATTATTTTGAAGCATTGCTAATCTATTACTTCTTATGTTCAAAAAATTTGTCTGCTCTACAACGTAAATTTTCGCAATGAATGTGGTTGAACCGTCAAAATGATACCCATTCCTACTAATAGTGTGTTGCAGATTAACACCTCTGAGTAAGGATAAAGGTTACGTTTTGTCCTAGATCGTAAAAGAAGTCGCGTGCAAGAGCCGATAATAAAGAGTTTTCTAATTATAATTATGTTCAGTTAAAGCCCACGCACGAATTATGGGCGTCTGGGCCCGCGTGGTGGATTACGGCTCCCTCCGTCTCACCGAGAGGAGGTCTGTGTCCCAGCAATGGGAACATTATAGGCTGCTGATGTGAAGGGCGTCTACGGGAATGAATCCAATAGTTTCACTTTCTTCACACAATTCCTATACAAACCTTTTTGTAATTGTTTCTCAAAACACTCAGAAAGTAAGTAACCTTAATACATTTTTAATCTAAGCATAAACGGCGATTATTACCGACGTAACATTTTCAGAGAAACGGAATAACGTAATAATTTCAACTACAAACTTCAACGAACACGAACTGAAATTATAAAATGATTTTGTGTAATTAAGATATATTCCAATTTCAACCATCGCAAAAAAAAAAAAATATCACCAATATCCAAGGTGTAGCCGTGCATACAATAATGAGACTGATGTTACTGTGACTAATTATTTGGCAAAACAACTATAGGTCCTTACAAACCCATTCTTAAACTCAAACGGTTTCAAACAAAACACAGTTTATCATTCAGACCCAAAGGTATCTACTTCACCTTAAATAACTTCATATTTTTGATTTACGAACTCTTTGGCAGTACAAAAGAAACTCCAAGGTCACTTTTTTAAATATTTTTATTATTATTATTTTGATAAATGGTAATATATCTCGGGATTCTAGGATCCCGATCTTTTGGAAGGCTTACGAGGGGCCGAAGCCAACTCGCAGAGGCCCCTTAGAAAATTTAGATGAAGTGAGGCACTAACCGACGATTATCTCCGTATGCACTGTGCAAGTGCACCCAAGGACGACCTCCGGTTGATGTTGGACTATTGCAGGATATGGAGACCAAGATGTTGGACTATGTATTTGGCTGGCTAAAATGGACTGGTTACCAAGAACTATGGAAGCCCTAGGGCCCCTGCCGCATCAATGTTTTGTACTTGCACACTCAATAATGGGCCCCCGGAAACCGTCGCTGGCACATAGTGACGCAGCGACAAGGGAGAAACTCTTCCTGAGGTGCTTGAGAAGTGGAGAGGTATTCCACGGCTTTCAGATCAAACCCAGAGCCCGGAAGATGGTCAAGATCCCTACGAACACTTATTATTATAAAAACTGATTTACAAAAATAAAAAACGACTTCCTTAAAAACTACAACTCCTTATAAACTTTAAGTTCGGAAGTCGGTGTCTTAGGATCTGTATTTAAGGTTTTTTTGCCACCGGCTTCCGAACATAAAGTTATTTTTCACTTTGTAGTATTTTTAAGGAAGTCGGTTGTTTTTTATTTTGTAAAAAAGTTTTTATTTTTAAATTTTTAGTTATGGTATCCACCCCGCACTAATTCCAAACAAACAATGCATATTTATGCGATAGCTGAAATCGCGATTGATTTGCTGTCATTTTTTAAAGAGTTTCGGTGTCTGTCTCCGGAACTGATCATCAGATCTATATGAAATTTATATGGGACCATTTCGAAATAAATTCCTTTCGAATAAAAAAAGAATTTTGTAAATTTGTTTATATATGACGGAGTTATGGCCGAACATACATAAAAAAATATATATATATATAAACATCCCAATTACCTCCTCCTTTTTGAAGTCGGTTAAAAATAAAAAAGGTCTGTTAAAAACATCCTTTCGTTAAACTCAACGAATAATTCAATTAATTGAAGCTTATTCAAGCATAAAAATAATAAAGTCTTACAAGATCAGATATAAACGCTCCACTGAACTTCATAGCACGGTTCAATACTAAATAACAGTTAAGTTTTGACATAAAGCTAGGTTAAACAAGCGGAATTGATGTGTTGATAGCATCTGTGTGTACCAGACTTTCGAAATTTATGTGCTGAAGATAAAATCAGTGTTGCTTTATTTTGAAAGTGATGGACTCTTTGAGATTGGCTATTAGACGTGCATTCGTTGATTCTGAATAATGTATCCGTTCTGTAGCAAGGTTTGAATTTGGAAATATCTTGATATTTGCATCATGAGAAACTCCAGTGTCTCGATCATTAAAAGATCTTTCTTACCTGAGGTGAGTTTATCACAGTTAAGCATATGAAGCTCCTAATTCAAGACTTTCAAGTAGATGGTCACAGGAGCGCCATTCGATGGCCCAGGGCGGAGCAAGATGATATAGATGATGGGGAAAAGTGTAAATTTTAGGTACAGTCATGAGCATATGAAAGTTTACACTTGTAGTGCGAGTCTTACCTCTACCGCGATTATAATAAAGAGAAAGGGACAGACGCCAGCAGACCCAGCTACCCGGAACTGTCAAATTTTCTCAATTAAACTTGAACCTAACACTAGCGATAAACTTGAAATCTTTTATAGAAATTTGACAGATTGTAGTAGCTTTATGTGCTGGCATCTGTACAAAGTCAAATGCATGAAGCTATCAATCTACGAGCTCTTGTCCGTGCAATTTATAAAAGAAGGTACAATTTTATATATATAGCAATGTAGTTTTATTTATTTGAAAAAATATTAAATAAAATAAGGAATTTGGGACCAAATTACCTCAAATGGTCGGGCGAACAGTTTTTTTTTTCTTTAAATACATCCGGGAAATAATGTTTTTACCTCTATAAGGACATCAACAACGGTGGAATTTGTTGGGTTTGGTTTATCAATCTCTAGGGGGGACAGCGAACCCTTCCTCCCTGGCCTGGAATTTCTCATTAGCATTAACTCCAGTTGATTAGGTCGGGTACAAATACAACCTAGAAAAGCAATAGTAGACATAAATACAACCTACGTTAGATTAGATAAAAACAAATAAGAAAAAGATAAAACCTCACCACTTAAAAATGTATGTCAAACACCAAAAAGTGCACCACAATTTAGAGACGTAATTGCAGAAATTCCATATAACGGCACATAGTATCCATTAGCAATTACAGAATTAATGATGGACACCGTTCGATATTGGGCACAACTTACAAGTAGCGCTTTTGTTCAAATACTTTCACAATTGAGGGCTATCGATAAAAATAGTCGGCTTATTATTGTTCCCACACTGCGTCGGCATTGGCGTGTGCGATGCTCATTACAACATGCTTCCGCAATTAGTGATGGGCTCTGGGCTTTCTCACTGCTCAATGCTCGATTATTTGTGCCGATATGTGCGTGAGTTCCAGAAAATGATGGTCAGCTTTGAAATTATTGTTTGGATGTTGATTTTCGTTGATCTGGAAGTTCAAAAGTCAAGAGCTGATTGTACTTAGTTTTATATTGATTTTGTTGAAATAAGACTTTCTACTGGACCGTATCTTCACGTTAATAGAGCATTTGCTGAACGAACCAAAATAAAAACGAAGAAGAAGACATACAACAGTAAAATATAATAGATATGAATATTTGTGTTCATATGATACATAGTCAAAAACCCGATTGAAACTAATAAAATATTCTGGTCACACACAAACAGTCGTTTTTCTAGCAAGTCTAGAAACTGTGTGTCAAAACAGATGTATGTGAACGTTCAAAATTACATTTTATGGTAATGATACAAGCTTTGCACATGTCTGGAATAATAGTTAAAAACCCAGGCGTTAACGTGTGTACTGTGTATGTCCTAAAATAACCGCGACACGATTGTCGATTCTATTGTGACTCGATCGCCACACTTTCAATCGCTGTACAATGAATTTTGTAGTAGTGGTGTAACAAAGGTTAAAATTGCTTACCTTTGCTGATCTATGTTTTGTCTAATAAGGATGAATTCACAAGGGCAATGAACAGTACTAAGAACAGTCTTAAATATCTTTACAATAATACAATACCATCTTGCAACTTAAACCTTCTTTGAAACTCGCTGCGGTCAGACGGCATTTACTTCGCTGAAAACCACAAAGCCACAATATGGATGAAGCTACTGGTCGCATACTTTACTTTAAACAAGATGTTTTAATAAATAAAAAACCAAAGTCAAAAATTTTAAACTGGTAAATCAATCGAAGTTGGATAGAAGAAAAACGAGCTATCACGGTCGGTGTTCCCCAGGGTAATGGTGTTACGACTTGAAATCAATAAGAAAAACGAAAGTTACAAAATAGAAAAAAACCGACCGACTGGATTCAAGTAAGTATTCGATTTAGCGTTACCAACTCAGTTTCGTTCACTCTTCAATACGAACGCAAAATGTGCCTAAATAATAGTTTTCACTTGAAAAATCACCATGATTACATGCTGTCAGAAATAAAAATTCTAATGAGCTACATTTAAATGATTCACCTAAAAATCCGTTCCGTAAAATCATATGACCCCAAAACTTGTATCGATCACATTGCAACACAAAACAGGCCCGCCCACATCGCGACCTTTTTACATTTCATGGCTTTATTCAGAAGTAAATTGGTCATAACTAATTAACGAGAAACCAGAACTATCGGCTTAGCTGAACCACTTTTAATTGGGATTCCTCTAAGCCGATCGGGGAACGGTTATTATACGGAATCGTTTTTTGTTGAACGATGTCAATACTTGATTTATAAGATCTTGTCTTGGAGCTATACACCGTGACATTTTAGTCGTCTTACAAAGGTTGTCCACTTAATGTATCCGACATAATATACCTCTAGGCATGATTAAAAAATTGTTACCATTAATTAAGATAATAGGTATTAAGAAAATTAATAATGCATTAGAATTATGAAACATCCTGTTAATAATGTTTACATATCAGATGGTAGAGAACATACCTACCTAGCGCACGAGTCGACTAGATAATTCCATCTCCATTTTCCATGAGAAAAAAAATCAATTTCAAACTACGTAATGCGTCATCATAATGAATAATATTTTTATTTTTTAGTTATTCAAATTTAAATTTTTTTCTTATGGATGTGTCTTTTGGATACATGAAGTGGGCTGCCGTTGTAAGACAGTTAAAATGTCACGGTGTATTTTCTTCAAGAGCTTTAGGGTGTATTGTTTATAAAGAACGGAAGACCCGTAGATAGAGTCGTTTAAAGCTAGTCGCAATCTTATCTCGCTGAGAAAATGATCTCTATTGAGATAATCTTCAAGTCAGAAACTTGAAAAATTATGTAGGGAAATTAGCGATTCAGCAAGTACATTATTCACATACTAATTTACTTCCCGCCCGCTGCTACTTTAACTGCCCCGTGGTTCACATTGTCACAAGTACAAATGCTGAGTGTGGGGTCCTGGGTGCGATTACCAGATCGGTCAAAGTGTTACTGGGTTTTTCCATTAAGAATTTCTTAGTAACAGCCCGGAGTTTGGAAGTTGGTGGTGTGATACCCTGTGCCTAGGAAAACACGTTAAGCCGTTGGTCCTGTGCCTGATCTCTCTCCGGTTGTGTCGAATTGCCGTCCCATCCGACTATGAGAGTGAGGGAAGAGTGAGTGCCCTTGTGTACACACAATTGTGTACTATATAATGTCTCCTGCGCTGATGGCTAGTTTCCGTTAAGATTGGCCTCCATGGCTAAAATACCGTCCGGAGACTACAAACTGGTTTGAATAGACTATTTAAAAAAAAAAAACGTTGTTTGTGGTCGTAGATGATGTCACTCCACTGTCACTGATTGCCAAACCTGTGATATTGACAGGTTATGACAATGTTACTATTGTGAATGAATAATCATTTAAATAAAGGTCACTAAATAATGAAGAAGAAACATTTCAATTTAGTTTGAATTAAGATATAATCCTACATTGTGAATAGACTTTGTGGAAAATTTAATAATAGATTTCAGAAATGATATAATTTTACGTGTCTCAGTTGTTGTGATATTCGTCTGGGATTCAATAGAAACTGTAGTTTAAAATCTAAATTACCTTCGGTAAGTACTTCTCTTCAATAAAGAAATGCTACAACTAATATTTGTGTACTGTTGGAGAAAACCTTCGTAACTTACCACAATTAATTTGAAAGTGTGAGAAATCTATAATCTAAGAAACGTTATTTCATTGTTGTTTTATCATTTGACCTCAATAATATGAATGGCAGTGAGAACGTTTTGTTGGAACAATGGGAAATAATTAATATTGCTGGTTTAGCCATTTTCAATTTATGTCGGAAATAATTGCTACAACGTTTCATACAAACTTACGACTTAATGAAGAAAATAAAGTTTTTATGCGAAAGCAATTAAAACATTTAGACGTAAATGATAGTACTAACATAAAATGTGAATAATATGGAACTTTTAAATCCATTTTCAGCAAACGTGCTCCAGTGTTATAAAACAGTTTGATAATTTTATAAAAATTGTAATTTATTTTAATTTCTGGTGAATGCTTAACTTTCTTTACCTTCTGTTAAAGTGGCGCTTCATGATTCAAAGTGGTTTAAATTATCTTCTCTTGTACAATGCACCTATTCAATATTGATTTCAAATTTTTCATTGTCTAATTAAAATAGAATGAAAAATTTAATTTAATTCAATTCTCTATGACTGACCGACTAAGGAACCACGCTATTAATCTCAGTTGGTAACCAATTTCTTCTCTCATTATCTAATTTGAGTGGAATTTAATGCAACAATGACTGGCTCTTAATTTCATTACCACCCACGGACTTAGGAGTGGCTGCGAGCAGTGACCGTCCATCTACCCAACAATGGAGTATTGTCCACCGATGGAAACAAATTAGGACGATGACGTAGTGAAATTTTGTACGTGAAGGTTCTGATGCTTTACCTAATTAGGATAAATTGCTATTACCGCGAATGCAAAGACTTTAAAAACCCCTGGTGGTGTCACAATATTTTTGAAAAGTTCCCAATTTTGTAAATATGTATTTTTGAGATCCTGGTTTTTTTGTATCCTGTTTTGTCAAAAGGATCGCCCATAGCCATCTCCACTCTTAACTATGTGGTGCTTTCTCAGTCCAATCTCACATGAAGTTTTTAATTTTGTCACGCCAGCCTTTTGTGGGTCTCCCTCAGCGAAACCAGCCGTTGATCTTCCGGCATCCACTGCATGACAAGTCGACTATCTGTCCTGATGCAATTTTACATTTCCCAATAATAACTATATCTGGAAAGCAAAAAGGAAAATGCATCAAAGAACAAACATAAAAGGAATATGTTTAGTATGCTGTACACCTACAATTTTATAAAAACCAATGCAAAACGCTTAAACCGTGAAAAGCTTAAAAGTCATTATACAAGAGAAGAGAAATTTAAAAATGATTGGGCATAAAATTGGTCGTCTCGGGCCGATTTCTCGATGTTGTAGATAACTATTATGTGAACACTTGACAGGGTGTCGCCGCCGCGGGCATGACGAAGGAGCAGGCGCACGCGCAGGTAGACCCTTCGGAGAGAGGAAGCCAGGCGTATCGCTCCTCTCACTCACACCACGTGGTGGGGGCGGCCGAGCGCGGGCGTAAGCTTGCCGCCTGTGCTACATTTTATTTAGTTTATAACCGTTCTTTGGCGCCGGAGCACCGTCGACCCGAGTGTTGCGTTTGACCACTGTTTGTCAATAGTGTTTCGATAAGAAAAACAACAGATGAGTGAAAAGGTGTTCAGGATTTTGCTAGCTTATCGGTGCGTTGGCGCCAGCCGCATCTGGCATGGCCCCGCGCAAGATGCTTAAAGCTGCGGCTTTACTGATAACTCTGGGATACTGCAGCTTATTAGTATACCAAGGTGGCGTTCCTTTTAACTTCCAAGAATCCCGCGCGGGAACTGTGCAAGTGTCTGACTTATCCGTGGAACCCGTGACCACCATAGATGAAAGTACTGTTAAAAACATAACTTTAGATGACATTTTTATAAGTGTTAAAACATCAAAACATTACCAGGATTCGCGGCTGCCAATCATTTTGAAGACATGGTTTCAGTTAGCAAAAGAGCAGGTAAGAAAACAAAACACTTTCTCATAGTTTTAAAGATTAGGCTAGTTGATGATTAGATTGATGTTGTTGTTTCAAATATAAGTTTGAACATCGTTTTAAGTATGAATATAGCAGTAGCATTAGAAGTAACAGTCACTAATCATAATGAATGTATCATTGAAACCAAAATAACAAATAACCTCGATAATGTTTGGGCGTTAATGATGTTTGAATAGAAAGGATAATATGGTTTACTAACCAGCACGTCCATTGTAAACAAATAGTTAATTATTGTCTGAAAATACATTTCTGATTACGAATATTTAGTCACTACATATTTGATTTTGTATTGTTTGGCGCCATTAACAAATAATAAAATCAATTTGTCTGGTTAAAAGGTTGAAGATGTAAAATATCTAAACTCCAAGACGATTGATTAATTACATCCAGAAATTAGAATAAAATACCAGTTATTAAAACCATTCAAACTAATGAAAAATAATGTATTGAAAATGAATAAGATGTTGATAAACTAGTAAATTAGTATTCAATCAATAAATATTTAGGCAATACCACACAATTATCAAAGAATGCATTTCCATTCTTCGATCGGAGATTCTATGCATATAGCATTGAATATATCCCCGTCAGCACTCTTAAAATTTATGATTCAAACTGTTGGCTTTTAAAAGCTATAGCCCATATATAACATCTTCCAGCCAACAGTTCACAAACAACCTTAACAATTTGACTGATAATTGACGCGACATCATTCCTTAAAACAAAATCAGTTGAACTTTATGTCACAATTTTTCACTAAACTCCAATAATAATAAAACACAAGGCTATAAAAGGGCTACCCGCAGAGTCAAGTTTCAATACTGCGGTGATAAATCTTTTATAAATGCACCAGAAATGTTCCCAGCGGGACTCGCTTGTTCGTAAACTCAATATTACCGTCTAGTTTCGGAATTAGAAAAGAATGTCTTAATTCCATTTCTTATTCAACCTTCATTTATCCAAATCGCGTTGGAATTGAACGAAGAAACCCGTTCGTTGCCGTTTATTTCAAATTGCTATCGTATTATACTGAGTGCTTCCATGTGATGGTGATTAGATGCCGAAACAACGCTATTATGCAAATATTTCTGTGATGCTATTAATCTTGTTATTCAAGTCACAGAACATGTTTTTCGAGCTATTGAATAATATGTAAAAATATTCTAATCTAATGACATCGGCTCCAAGAGTTTTAACACCAATTTCGTTGACACAATAGACACTTGTTTCTGTCAGATAGAATCTTGAACCTCATAAAATTATGTTCGTTGATTTAATCTTCATCATCTCCTCTGAGTTTTATTATGCCAGTTGTAACTAAAATAGCGCCAGCTTAATTTGTAAATATCAGTTTTTCTCCAAACACACTCTTCAAAGCTCAACAATTCCAAACATTCCGAACATACTACTTTCTCAGCGTGCACCCAGAAATCGAATTCATATATTCTAAACCAATATATCCTAGCACAAACAATAGACAGCATTCGTGCAGCGGCCATTTAGCCAGCATTTCCTGAATCTGGAGCGTGCATAATCAACCGTTAATCCGGCAGAGCGCGGGCGCAGGAGCGGCGCCATTGTGGGCCCGCGCGTGGCACGGCGCGCGCGCAACACGTGACGTGATTGTGTACTTGATTTTGCCCTTTTGTGGTAACTCTTGGACGTACGTTCCTGATTTATAAACGGAACGGTCGCGTTTTATGATTCGTTGTTGCAAACTGGTTTTGTGATATTTTTCTTTTTGTTAATTTTTAGAGGCTTGGAATTTCAGTGTAGGTTTGTATTTGCTTAATGATCCCTGGCCCTGATAACTTGGCGAAGGTAGAAACATAGGGAGCCCAAAACTCTACGATTGATAAAAATCATGACATTAAAAAAAAACTCAGATGTTGGACTCTTATCAAGTGATTTACATCATCTAAACTCTGCAAAACATATCATCTGTGCCCTGCAAAGCAAGCAAATTTTGATCATTATCAAAAAAATATTTCCAGTTTCATCTCGGACAAGTAATTTAATAACTGTACGAAATTGTACGAGTAGTTGCAACAAGCTTAAAACCTGTGTTTTATCGACATGTAGTTACCGCTAAAACTAATTAATTCCAAATTCAATCGAAACGATTCGATGCATTTCAATTTCTCTCCAGTAATAGGTAAACCGAAAATTACATTTCCTCGATTGTCAAATTGTTGATTTCGAGCAGCTTATACATGATATGGAAACCATGAACAAACCACGTAAAATTATATAATTAGATAATAGATAATAAAATAAAAAATAATAGATAATTAGATAATTTTAGTAACAAAATAGTAGCTTAGATTCTAAGCTACTTCGATACTATTCATTTACAAAGTGCACTGCAAAATAAAAAATCCAACCCTTGAAACTTCTCATCTCCGTAACTTGCAGGAGTCAACTAAAGGAAATTAAAACTAATTAGACGGGGCGAGGAGTGAGCAAATTACTACCACTTGTGAACCAGTAAAAACTTCACGTTACATAATTGTAAAATGCAAACTGACTTTAACTTGAAGACTCTAGTGCCTTATTGCCCACATCTAAGCAATAACTATAAAGATTAAAAGTTTTAGGAAAATACCATAAAATTTTTAGAAATGCATCTTTAGAATTGATGACAAATTTCTTGTCTTATTAGGTGCTATCATTATTATTTTGGGAAGTCTTCTTATACGGCATCCTCAAAAGTTACACCTAATCTAATCTAATATATTATCTTCAAGCATGCGTTTCTCAAGATATATTTCACTAGCTTCAGCCCGCGACTTTGACCGCGTCAAAGTTTTGCACTCCTGACCCTTCCCATCGCATCGAATTGCCTGCCAGTTTTCGTCCATTTTTCGTTGCTGCTCCGGCCCTTTTTCCCAATTGTAGCATGATGTTAGGGTACCCAACACAAAAATATTTTTTCAATTCAGACCTGTAGTTCCTGAGATTATCGCGTTCAACCAACCAAACAAACAAACTCTTCAGCTTATACTAAATATTAGTATCGATTTTCTCTAAGCAATATCAGTATTGGGATCCTAATGCAATGGCGGCTGCTATCGTTTAGAAAGTTCTCTATTTTGAGCTATATTAGTAGCAGCCTAGATTTGTCCTATTGTAGTGCAACGGCCCTTCTCACACCAAGAATCATGGGCATAGATCACCACGCTTGTTTAGTATGAGACTCACCATGCTTCTGCTTCATCATCATCATCATCATGAGGCTAATAATGGCTGGAAGAGGGCCATAATCCAACACGCGGGCCCGGTGTGGGTTTGTAGATATCACATGTTTCCGGATTTTTTTTCTACTAAGTTATTTCGGTTTTCTCACGATGGTTTCCTTCACCGTTTCGAGAGCCACGCTTCTACATTTTGAGCAGAAATATATATCACAAGATCACCCATAATGGCTGAAAACCAAAGGCCATTCGTGGTCAGAGCGGATGTTCAATTATAATATTATTCTGCAATGCAACAATACTGTATTGTTAGGTGGCAGTCGTACGTGCTGAGTGAGAGCATTTACATGTATACCACCTACGGTCATGATCGCTGAAAATCCTTGGAATTTGAGAGGTACTATTCAAGGTACTGCGATTTGTCCAATTCTGTTCTATGATTGTCAGCACTGACGAGGTTATCAACTTAGGTTAGTGTATGTTGTTGTTATGTGGTATATTCTGAGGAATATGTCATTGAAAAACATTAATTAAGCTGCGCCGTGGTCTTTGTCGTGGCAAGTTTCAGTTTCACATCTGTTTTACATCAATCAATTGACCCAGCTTATCGCAGTCTGGACTTAGGCCTCTTCCAGGCTCAGCCAAAACACCCAGTCCTCCACCTTTCACATGCAGTCTGCTCCAGCCACCTTCTTAAGGTCGTCGATCCTACACTACGTTTGCTGATACGCGGTCTCTACTCTAGGACTTGCCTGCTCCACTGGTCATCGATCCTTCGACAAACATAGCCATTCCACTACAACTTCAGTTTACTCACTCTGCACGCTTTGTCGGGAACTCCGGGTCTTTTCTGGATAATTTTGTTCCTGATTTTATACTTCAAAGAGACTGCGAGCATAGTCCGATCCGTAGCGTACTGAACGACGTTGAATTTAAACCAGCCCAGTGATCACGTTTTGGCACCGTATGTCAAGACGGGTGGGACGCAGTGTTTAATAAAGATCTTAGTCTTTAGACCCTGCGGGATAGGCGACAAAAAGACTGACGAAGCTTTCCTTTTAATTATTACTATTGTAGCTTCTGCTTCTGCGCCAAATTTTTGCTCCCCTGACCCTTCCCGTCGCATCGAATTGTTTCGTCTATTTTTCATTGCTGCTCCGCTCCTTTTGATCTTAGCGTGATGTTATAGCCTTCCTCAATAAATGGCTACCCAACACTAAAACATTTTTTCAATTCGGACCAGTAGTTCCTGAGATTAGCGCGTTCAACCAAACAAACAACGCGTTAAACGAAACAAACAAACTCTTCAGCTTTATAATATTAGTATAGATGTATACTCACTAGTTGTTCTGCAATCTACAACACTGAGATGAAAACGTAACGGGGAAACGCAAGAATAACCTGTAAGAAACGCAAATAGAAAAACGTAAGACAAGTTGAATTTCGCAGCTACCTTAGCGCAACCTCCTCAAGTATGCGTTCTATCATATTGTCTTTGAAACAATACACCATACGCATTGTTACGAGTCATATTGAAACGTAATTCTTATTCATAGAGTAGTTTCTGCTTATTCTTTAAGGCACGACCGTTATCTAGTTGCGCGATGTATGTTTATACTTTAAGGTTTGCTTAAACAGCTTATCCGGATATCTCATTTCTTCAACCTGAGCTTATCAGCGCTGTTTTAATATATTCTGGGAAGTCAACGGATGTGTTGTGTGGCGTCTTTTTGTTTTTTAACTCTAAGGTGATAAGACCGTGGTGCTATTTGGAGTTTTGTTCAGTTATCGTTGATTTTGATTTGTAAAAGTAGTCTGTAAGAACCTCTATATGTTGATTCTAAGATTGTGTTTGGAGAGTCAATATAGCCGATCTTTTGTACGGAAAAAATCTTGATAAATAAACTTATGATAATTTCACCGTCGCAAACATATGTCAGCTTATCAGTACTCGATGCCCAACTCGAACTGACATTGATAAAGTTTTTTATGAAACCTTCGACAGGTTTCGACCTGCGTTGGTACTGTATTCCTAAATCGTAACATGAGAATGCAGTACAAAATGATATACCTCATTCTATACAAAACCAAGAAGAAATTACAGTTAATCAAGCACTTCCGCAGTTATAATCGCCAATGGTCAGATAAGGCAATTGAGGGAAACCGGTTCTTAGGGCCTTAGATTGCAGGACCACCCGGCCTTGCAATCTCACAAATTATTCTGTACTGGTGTAATTACTGGACGGAACGAGATAAGAAGGGAGGTTATAAGAGAAAGCATGAAAAAACCGCAGGTGACAGAAGGGTTGAGTAGGGACCATTGCGGTATGGCCAGGTGAATGTATTTTTTTTTTTAAATAAAATAAAAGACTGTGTCAGGAATTAAAGCTTTAATTATGTGCAAACTGATTTGGCCACGACAGGAATAGGAAGAAAACTACTAATAAAGATAACTAGGATAATTCTAACAACCCAAAATATTGGAATATGATTCCAATATGCCCGATGAACTCCGCACCAACAATTTGAAATAACGACACACAAATATATCGACTATCTCTCGATTTACAAGAATTTACTCGCCCAAGCCAATCGAATCGTAACTATGAAATAATATATTATTCTCTTTAAATTTTATGCAATAAAGTTATGAAAAAAGGTCATGGTACTTGCAATAAACTGCATACTATTCAAAACGTTCCAATTGCAAGATTTACATATTTCTAAAGCTGTCGATCCGCACACAAATATGTTAACTTCGTGAGACGCGCCTATAGAAAATAATATATTTCAAAGTGTCGTGTCGATTTGCCCGGTTCTGACAAGTAAATTCATGCTACTTATAAGCCAAAATATCGAAGTAATATGAATCTTTACACACTAAAAAGAAAGTACATACCCGCCGAAACCCCAAGTAACATAAACAAAACGGTGTATCAATCTGAAGTGATGTAGCAAAGTTATATGAGGCGTCTCGGCACCTTAGTCAAACACGACGCGAACAAACCGAGCTCTGTCTAATGCTATTTACTGAACTGGATACAGATATCGAAAACTGGAAGGTGCGCCTGCAATATACCTTCAATATTGACTTTTGTGGGATATGGATAAATTGCGTTAATAATGAAATTACTAGGAGGGAAGAACATTTTCAGTTGACGCTTAATAAAGATGTATGGAAAGAAAATACTGCGTCGATGTTATATGAGATTGTTACAAATGCAGAACAAATTTTGATTAACATTTGGCTGGCTTCCGCTAGTCAAGGTTTGTAAGTGATTTTCTCCGATATGTTTATGACATGTTTTGCGGGTTGTGGAAACTAGACATAATGTAATGTAAACATAGTAATGTAAATCGTGCAACAGACCAATAAAAAAACATTGTAAAATTAAAATTACATTGCGTCAAGCTGTTTCTTCATTCCGAAGGCTTATTCCGGCAGTTAAAATATTCGTAATCTAATCACAATATCATTTCAGCCACAACAGAAATCAAGTCATTGACAAAAATTTAGTATAATTAGAGGTATTTCAGACAACTTCAAACTAGAATGCAAACATTCTTAAACAAGGAAAAATTTGTCCTCTGAACAGCAGATTACATATTGCATTCTTTTTTCAAACGACGAACGAACGAACGCGGACCCAGAGATAGAACTGATTCATGTAAACCGACACCACCCGATTATGTCCGATCACAGCCGATGTTTCTTATTTATTTCTGAGTCCCGCAATCAAATGTATGTAGGCAGAGATGAATCGTAGCTCATCGCCTACGTAGACAACATTAACCCATTGGCCTTATACTTGACTCTTATAAGCTGCGCGCCATGACAAATGGCCATTATTAACGCACTTTGTTCTTTATTCATTCATTCATTCATTCCATTCTTAGCTAAGCTGGTTCTTTTCTGAGTAAATATATATGTATAACAGGTTGTACTAAGTCAGTATTCAATGAGAAACTTACAAGCAAGGAGAAATTGTGTCCATCTTGTTTATTATGTAACTTGCGTAAAACAGTGTCAATCAGAATCTGAATGATATTGCTAATTCTTTGATAGTAGTAAATATGGATTTAGTATAGATACTGATACATTGTTTAGATACTCGTAATAAATATGTGTTAGCATATTTCTATAAATCAGTGTTTTTAAGCAACATTCAAGGTGGTCGGTTATATTTCGACATATTAATAGAATCGAGGGATCCCCTACAGACTCACGAAAGTTGTATGGTCTAATTTTCCAATAGGTACTTATGTCTAAATTGAAGAAAGGCTTTTGTGAAAAACATACCATGATACTTAGAACACACACACAACATACAAACAAATATTTAACATATTATTCGTTTCATTAAAACCAAATTGTTGTCTCTCCGAAACTCTTTCGTTCAAAATCAGAGAAATTTAGCCATTTCCATAAATTCTAGTTCCTTGTCGAAGGTATTTACAGAACAAGATATTGCCTGTCGGGTGTGTTTTGTCAACAGGCAACAAGATTGCGGCTTTCTGCCCTAAATACTAACTAATGCTACTCGTGCTTTCATTATTTTAAAGTAACATTTATAATATCATCACCAAAAGACGATTAACAAATCCTAACCAGCATATTGCGATAAACTTGGTTCTAAAATGTTAATATTATATTACAAATAAATTAAATTATAATAAATATCTTAGGACAACCAACACACCGTTATCTGATCCCAAACTAGGCAGAGCCTGCACTATGGCAACCAGACAACTGATAAACATACTTATATATTTCTAAATACATACAATTATAGATGAATTATTCAGACACAGGACAAATAATTGTGCTCATCACACAAAGATTTGTCCTGGGTGGGAATCGAACCCACGACCTCCGTCTTCGCAGTCAGGGTCACTAACTACTATACTAACAGGTCAGCTAATTGAAGCGTCTGTTTGTATTTATTTACGCACCAATTTACAAGAAGACAAAACGACAGAACAGAATCATTGGCACAAAGGCGTTGTACTCATTATGTCAAAATAATAGCTTTTAACTAAATGCTTATTAAAGTACATTCCTACTTACTGTACCTATGTATATCTAAAAAATTATGATTAATAAATTTTATTTGTAAGTTCCGATTAATCTCCAAAACGGCTGGACCGATTTCTACGGGTCTTTCACTAGCTCATAGCTGATGTTATTCGGAGTAGCATAGGTAAGGCTTTTTATCCTGATATTTTCGTAGGATAATTCCCGTCTCCGTAGGATAATTTCTGATATCCACACGGGTGAAATCTCGGGCACAACAATGCCTGAAACAAATTCGGTGTGAATAAAACAAAAGTTGCTACCTAATATTGAAGCCTGCTTGAAATTGGTATTTTTAAGCCCGTGTAAAAGAACCTCACTTCAGACTCAAGCATTGCTTTAAACTAGTTTAAATCCATTTGATAGGTTGAAACTAGTTTTTGGTAATGCTTGAGTCTTGATTGAGGTTCGGTATTACAGGACATAGTATTTAAGAAAAACAGGTTGCCTTGAGTTGGTCTAGAGGTCGCAACAAGGTTGCGGGTTAAAAGCAAAAGGTCCTGGATTCAGCACCCTGGACAGGCACAATTTTATTGGGTTTTTCCATCTCGAATTTGTCAGTAGCAGTCTCGCATCCTGAGTCTGGATTTTTGCTCTGTTGATGGCTAGGATTTCCCCCTATTCAATAGGACTCAAAAGTAACTAGCGAAATGTGGGTGTACCATAGGTATACGTCTGCCCAGCCACTACGAGGAAACCAGGGATGACATTATGCTTTAGAAGACAGGGTAACTTAAATATCTATACGATACGTATATGTACAAACGCCAGCACATCAAAGTACCCGAAACTATCAAATTCTCCCAATCAACTTTAAACCTAATGCTTTAGCGATAAAGTTGAAAATCTATTAAAGAAATTTGACAGACTGTAGTAGCTCAATGTGCTGGCGTCTATACCTACACTACCTACTACCATCCTTGTGGGTAGGCGAATTTGTAATATGAAATTTTTCGAGTTGCCGTTAATTTCTTGCTCAATTAAATGCATCAATAATTACACTTACCTAATCGATGATATCGGCGTTTAATATGAAATAAGCAAAGTATTGGAAATTAAAAAGCCATTAATTACTCAGTAATTAATATCGACATACGTTTTCAGTGTTATTGCTACGTCATAAAATGTATGAATCTGTATATTATGCAACTACTACGCCGACGCCAAAATACTTCGGCGCCAAACAATCAATGAACAAAGATCACTCAAAGCGCCGACTCAAAATGACTGAATGAAAGGTTTATTATTTTTTGCTTTTCAGTTTTTTCGGCGGTTTAGTTTTTGTTCTTCTCCTAAGGGTCGCAGCGTACTGTTATTATTTTAACTCAATTTTCTAATCTGATTGGTAGTACCGGAGATTAGCGCATTCAAACTTACAAACAAATTCTACAGCATTGTTATTAGCATAAGTATAGATATATCGGACGCCAAGAATAGCACCAATCCATTTCTTTCCGTGGGTGTCGTAAAAGGTGACTAAGGGACTTCGTTGCATTTTCTAAGCATCTTCCAGCTGATATGATTAAGTATAGAAAAACTACGTAATTTTTTTTACGTTGCTTATAGTTAGTTACAGAAAGTTGAATAAACCTCTCCGATACAAATGTTTTTAAAACATTTGATCCCAGCCAAAACATTTGATAGGCCGTTCAATTTTACTCACACAATACAAACGGTGTTTGTAACACTCAACACTACTGGTAGTTATTGTATTGCTAGTATCCAGCATTTATGTACAGTAAACCTTAGCACAGACTTTAAGTTCTGCTCCGACCCTTGATCCAGTGCTTGTGGCTAAGCCTGTTGCCTTAAATGCGTCCCTAAATAATATCACTTCGATCCAGCCTGCCCCTTGCTGTCCCACCCTCAGCGACGACCTAAAACTAGGTCTGTACCCTACAGGGGTGCCTTTAGCGTGTAGTCGCTTGGTTTTAAGATTTTAAGCCCTGGGTAGTGGCCTGAATTATTTGAGGCACAGTGTAGTTCGGTTAAATAGCCGACAACCTCCTTATTAACCTACGAGATGCCAATTAAAAACAAAATACAGATTTGTAGCAAAATAATCACATTTATAACTAAAATAATGTTCTCGACCAATTTCGATTACGGTGGCCAATCTCAACGTAGATTAGTCAGGTACGCAGGAGATATAGTGCACAATTGTGAGTGCAGACGATCTTTCTATTCCGTTAGTTTCATAGCCCGATGGTTTGCTATTATAGTTTTCTAGTACTACTGAAAAATTACTTTGTTTTTCAACCTACAGTATTCACTGTTGGGCTAAGACTCTATCTCTCTTAGAGGCTTCTACCCCACAGTGTCTCTGCCCGTTGTCTTTTCTGACCAGTTCATTATGAATGCATCAAGGTTGTCATGCCTGTACATCCTCAGGAGAAGACGCGCGTCGGGAGTCGATAGCGGACTTCCAGCCACCGTAGGCGCGAGCTTGCGGGCGGCGAGCAATGATGAGCTCGCCGCCCGGTAAGGACCCAGGCTCGGGTCGACGGCGCGTAGTGTTCCACACGCACCTCAAAGAGATGTCAGCAGAACTGAAGGGGTCTGCTAGGACCGATGCCTGCCAGGGTCGCGAGATTGTTCGAAAGAGACACCGTGACCCTGGCACATGGGTAACTGAAGGAACACGGGTGGGTTTTAGTCAGTTAAAGTCTGGAGCGGGATAAGTCATTTGATGATTTCCAATCCAAAAAAAAGGGCAGACGCACAGATCTTGTAGCTGTAATTTTATGAACTAAAATTTATGCTGTAGTTTTAAACATCTTTTAAATTGTAATTACTAGTCATGTTCTGCGATTACGTATTAGATGATAATTAGATCGAAACCACTATGAACCTAGTAAAATATTGTAATTGTTACCTGTTGTAGTGCCTTGTGTATAAATATATATTAGAACTAGCTTTTGCCCGCGGCTTCGCCCGCGTGGATGTCGGAAATTAATGCAAGAGGACGTACTACCGCGATAAGAATGTGTTATTCCAGGTTATATGGGTAATATAGACTCTGTGTGCTATTTTTGATCCAGATCCATTCAGCCATTTTTGCGTGATTGAGAAACAAACACCCAATCATACATATTTTCACATTTATAATATGAGTAGTAGTAGGATTATAATTTATATTACTTAGGATTCATAGTTTATGAGAACATCGTGTGTTGGTGTTTTTAAAATAAGAGTAAGTAAGAAGACTGCGACATAGGGCTTGGTTTAGTTGTATATAAGTCTTCCTGGTTTTTTTTAACGCTCCTATTTTACCCATACAGACACTCAATCATTTACCAGACACCGAACATAATTATAGGAATAGTACTTTTGCCAGTGGCTTGGCCCGTATAGCTGTCGGAAAATATCATCTGGGAACCTACTACCGGGATAAAGTAGGTATCCTATCTGTTACGTATCCATGATATAATATATCTTTGTGCCAAATTCGATCTAAATCCGTTTGGCCGTCTTTGCATCATTGAGAAACAAACATCCAAAAATCTAAACATCTAAGCCAATTCGCGGTCTCTTACTTGGATTAATACTATTAGGTTTATTTTGAGTATAATGAACACACATGATATCCGCAATTACTATGAAGCCAAAGTAATATGAATTACAATCCTACTTATCCTGTACTACCCGGCCGCTGCCAACGGATGGACGGGACGGACGAACGACCCGCCAGCTTCTCTGCGCCCGCTTTTTAAATCTCTAATATCTTCTAAGATATTCATTTAAATTACATGCTGTAAAGGGCCATAATGTATTTAAGGTACTTAATTGGATAATGATTAATGCTGTATTGCTTAAAATTGCTTCGTAAATAAGCCCTTATTTCTCGTAAAAAGTAAAAGATAAAAAATGGTTATTGTGGGTTATCCCTAAAAGATAGACATATACCATTGCGGACATTTTTGTAGGCCTTTTTAAGGTGTACAATACTGTAGTACAATATTTTGATCTATTTCGTAGGATTCAGCCAGGGTTTTTTGAATTTTGAGACGTATTTCAGCGTAGTTTATGACGTATGTCACCGTAGTTTTCGAAGACAGTTATTTTTTTCTAAAATAAAAGAATCTTTCTAAAATAAAAGTAGTTTAAGTTACTCCTTGTTACATCAGCTATCTGCCAGTGAAAGTCCCGTCAAAATCGGTCCAGCCATTTCAGAGATTAGCCCGAACAAACAGACAGACAGACAAAAATTGTAAAATATGTTGTTTTGGTATACCTATGTACCGTGTATACATCCATATACACTTAGTCAAAAGTGGTTATCTTAATATTAAAAACAGACACTCCAATTTTATTTATTTGTATAGATAAAAAAATGAATTTAAGTCTGCGAAATTTACACTCATGAAGAAAATAAAATAAAATGCAAGCAAAAAATACTTACATGTGTATAAAGTTATGATTTTGCACTGACTGATACTTGCAGAGGTTATATACTTGGTAAATGTACAGGTATTTTTACGTAGAGACTGACGCAGAGAGTAGTACTAAGACTTGCACTGAGATTTTACTGAGACTATCACTTTCCGGGAGATAGTATTAATTCACTCGTTTAAAAAGGAACTGAACTGCGGTGACACTCGGCGCCAGTATTTATACCTGAACCTTGAATTTCCCGAACGTTCTAGTTCGCATGCTTCGAGAAGAATTGATTGATCGATTGTTCGAAATAGTGGATCTCGATGGTTCGAGAGGGAGCTTTGTTTACGCTCAGAGGAGGTCTCGAGAACGAATGAGATACCAAAGCTTTGGACATTCAAACCAGAGATGGCGACTCGATAGAATTTGATGGCCAGATCTTGAAACTTTGATTAAAATTTGGCGCCAAGACTTTAATAATTCTCTAACAAAAAAAGTACATTTTTTTTGTTGTTATTAATGGTAATAATATTGTAACATAATACCCAGTATAATTATAAACATATCAGTCACAAACCATTAAAATAATACGGTTATATCGTGAACTTAAATAAATATTACGTGAAATAAAGTAATAGAATTTTATATTCTAAAAAACAGAACACAGCGCCATCTATTGGGTGTATTTGCAACCTAGATATCAAACAATATTGAAGAATTTTATCGATGAATCAACGTACACCGCCATCTATGAGAACTTCATAAAACTAAACAGTAAATAAACACTTGCTTAAGAAACAATTAATTGATACATTTTATTCGTTTACATTCACGACACAAGCGAATAATTGAGATGATAACTATCCTATACAGTAAGTTAGACCAAAATACGATTACGTGTGAAATTTGATTGAAATCGGTTCAGTAGTTTTGGAGTTTATTGGCAACATACATCGTGACACAAGATTTTTATATATATAAGATTTTGGATGCAAAACCTTTTCGAAATCGGTCAAGTATGACAGATATTTATACCATACCTACACACCAGTTTTACAAAGGTTGAATTTTGGAAAACCAACTTTAGTTACTTCTCATATAGGATCAAAATATATTGTAATAAACTACAGTCTATTCACAGCGTTAACCACAGACTGTTACAACAAAATACACCCTATTACCAGCCTTTGTTAAGCAAGGCCTTTATTGCAGTTATCAGTACAATGACTGAGCAATACTAAGCATTGTGCTATAGCTAAATATAGCTCGGGTCGAGAGCGCCAGTGTGTGGCAAACGAGGAATCATTTTCATTGTGATTCATTTTATATGGCTATGGAAATCTAGGGACACCTGGTTATGATTGCTGTAATTGACAAGTTGACCTCCGTGTATGACTGTTCAAATGATGGCAGTGTATTTGATTGTGATATTGAAGACCTACTTAATTTCTGTTCACTGAATAACTCATTTTGGAAATTAACTTGCATGTTGCAGATATTGATAGTTAGGTATTAAATCCTATTTGTTCAAAGCCGAACAAAAATGGAATATCAGCCGAAAACGAAAATGTAGCTTCGGCTTTCACAATCATATTCAGCCTATATTGTTTCCCGCAGCTGGGACACAGGCCTCCTCTCGTCGAGAGGCGATTGGGCCATAATTTACCTCGTGGGCCCAGAGCGGGTTGGTAGTTGTCACATAATTAATAATATCTAATAATAATATCTTAGGACAACCAACACACCGTTGTCTGATCTCAAACCAGGCAGAGCCTGTAGGTTCTATGGCAACCAGACAACTGATAAACATACTTATATATTTCTAAATACATACATAATTATAGACAAATTACACCTAGACACAGAACAAATTATTATGTTCATCACACAAACATTTGTCCTGAGTGGGAATCGAACCCACGACCTCAGTCTTAGCAGTCAGGGTCACTAACCACTAGACTAACAGGCCAGTCAGAGTCAATTAAAGAAATATAAGAAAGCCTGACGCCTAAAACTGTATTTTTGTAGAAAACTTAATAATAAAATAATCAAACGGTCCTCTATGAACCATCAAATTTTAGTGACAGACGATATGCATCAAGTTTTCGTTTAACCTTTTAAACGGTTACTTTTCAAATGATTCATTATATGTTTGATCATTGCCACTGGCTTTATGGAAACACGGTGGTCATTTAAAAATCATGATTATGAATTTTATAATGACGTTTTTAACTGAGATGACTTTTCAAAACTCTTATATGGTGCCCTGCTCATATGTAGATTTTAAATTACTTACGCATAGATCGTATGGCCATAAAATCAAATAAGTATAGTGGATACTTTTAGCTCATTAAATAAGTTATAAGTAGTGAAATGCTCATTAAAATCAAAGTATTAAAAATGCACTTTGACTAATAAATACTTGACTCAAATGCTCACCCTTGGATTTGCTATCGAATTGAATATGAAGTCAACTTGAAATATTATTACCATATTATTTTTAAAAAACTCATTTTTTTCCGCATTTATAATACCTATTACTTTAGATTCATCTAAATTAATAGGTATTATAAATGCGCTAATAATTTAGTCTGTTACGCTTTCATGCTAAAATGTTTATACGGATTTGTATGAAATTTGGCACATCATTCATCATTTCAGCTGCACGTCCACTGCTGGACATCATCATCCATTTTGAGGGGGGTTGCCATAATCACCACGCTTGACATGCAGTTTGGCGATCGTAGTACGGTAGTAAAATGCATGGAGACCGCTGCTGTCCATTCTCTAGTTATTACCTTAGTCGCCTTATACGACACCCACGGAAAGAGATGGGAATTTGACAATTTGACACATGAGTACACCATGTTCTGAGTATGGACAGGCTAATTTTCATCCTGGATCGCTGGTGAAGTCGCTGACAACAAATAGTATTTTTTAAATATACTGTAATATTTCATAAATGTTACATACATTTAGGTAAATGAAATAGCAAAACTGAAGGGGTCCGATGGACTGATGCCAGCCAGGGTTGCGGATTTGGTTCGAGGAGTTACCGTGGCCCTGGTATAGGCAACTGAAGGAACACGGATAGGTTTTAGTCAGTAACAGTCTGACAGGCCCTTCCGCTCCACCCAGAGCGGGAGACGTCATTTGATGATATCCCAGCCAAAAAAAAAAAAAGTTAAATAAAAAAGCGGTTGATTATTCAACGCCATAATCGCTAACAAAACAATCAAATAACACTTGGTGGTCTAAATTCAAAAATTCAAACAGGTATTCGCAGAAAACTATCATCGTCACTTCCTAAATAAACCTCCAATATTGACTCTTGAATTTCAATTCAATGTTGACTCAACCGATGCATGATTCCGTAGGGATTAGTATTTATTTAGGTGTTAAGAAAATATGCGACATTCATATTCTATCGTGGTACAGCCATAAAAACCGTCAATGTATTTTTATTAGCGTTCCCTTTTTATTACTTGACATTATTCGCTTTGAAATGTTGTTGTGTGGATTAAAGTTTATTTGGTTTTAGGGTATTACTACGGTTCTTTTGTTATTTGATATCCGATCTTCATCCAAATCTATGCTTAGATAAAAGGTATCTACTATTAGAAATCCTTTGGTTTTCACTAGTAATGTTTTTATTTTTATTTTATTTGTTAGGGAAAACCAACAATTAAACACTATACATGGTTACAATAGCTTATAATCTAGGCATATCAGTGCGTAACTAACTACGTCTGCCAGAGTCGCGAGATTCGTTCGAAAGAGTAACCGTGGCCCTGGCATATGGGCAACTGAAGGAACACGGGTGGGTTTTAGTCAGTAAAAGTCTGACACGACCTCCCGCTCCGTCCAGAGCGGGAGAAGTCATTTGATGATTTCCCATCCAAAAATAAAAAAAACTAACTTCGTTATCCACATGTTACATATTCGAATTGAATGAAGAGCACTAGTACAACACTACTTAATTAGTATCATGCAAATTAATAATTATTTTTCCTATTATACACTTAATTGGACTTTTTTTCGATCATTTTAAGTAGATCATATAGACCACAAGTAAAGAATGTTTGCACCAAGTAGAAAGGAAACCTCAATTTAATGTGCAAATGTGATTCTTGTAAGGTATACTTATTTCCTGAATGAAAAGATTAAACTCATAACAATTGTAATTGGTGACTAGATTATGGTTGTTATGTAAATAAACTGTTTTAACCACAATTAGTGGTCTAAATAAAATCCATTTCAATTTTGTTTAAAAAGATTTAAAATCACGTCCACTGGTCATTTATTGATTACGTTTTACTTTATAAGCAATCTTGGTACGCGTATTGATTAAAATATACATTTAAAAATATGTTGTGGCTAAGTATCAATACAAAAATGGATATTAATTAGCCATTGCATATTATTTTAATGTATGCCTTTTTTATTGCCCTTGGTATACCTATGCTAAATCAGGGAGTAGATGTGGCCTAGACCACTTGGTGTGAAGCCTGAGTGCAATATATTTAAACACAAATATTTTATAACAACACTAGCTGACCTGTGCCCACTTCGTTGGGCGGTAAAGGGTTTTGTTTTTATTGCATACCAGCTTCTGCCCGCGACTTCGTCCGCGATAAATTTCTTGTTCCCCCGACCCTTCCCGTCGCGTTGAATCGCAATTTGCGCAATTTTCCCCGTTTTAGCAACATTTTTCATTACTGCTCCGCTCCTCTTGGTTTTAGCGTGATGTTATATAGCCTATAGCCTTCCTCGACAAATAGGCTACACAACACAGAAATAATTTTTCAATTCGGACCAGTAGTTCCGGAGATTACCCCCTACATACAAACTTACAAACATACAAACTTACAAACAAATGTTACCTCTTTATAATATTAGTACCTATAGATTAAACCACGACATACAACACACAGTAAACTAGTGTGGTTTTAAATCATTCTAAGCCAAAAAAAATAATGGATTAAAACATTTTAAATCCATTTTGCTTGTCTATACAAGCTCTCGATCAATATATGTAACGATATAGGTAACTTATATACTTAATACATTTTATTTTTTGTTTCAGACATGGTTCTTCACGGACACAGATAACCCACAACATCAACGCCAAACAAGTAAGTTAAAACTTTTACAATCTACAATAATATTATTACAAAACATACCACTTAATATGCACAGCAATTGCGACCCTACTTCATTGTAATAAGACCCATTGTTTACAGACGGACACATGGTAAACACGAACTGTTCCGACTCGCATCAGCGAAAACATCTATGCTGTAAAACGTCCGTGGAATACGACCATTTCCTCGAAAGTGGTAAAAAGTGAGTATCAATTTTTCAAACTTTTCTATAATTTAGTGAATGATATTTTGACTCTTATTTTGTGGGTCACAAGACTTAATCTAGAGATGGCAAACAAAGATAAAAATTTCAAGTGTTATTATAATTTTATTTATTATGTTTTCGCTCTTATTCTTTCGAATATAAAGGCTATATTTTGAAAAGGAATTGGCGATAGATTTATTTATCGTAAACGTGTTCGAAAGTTTAACAAGATAAGCGTGTTTGTCCGATAGTTTGTGGGGATTGTTTTCTTAGTGGACGCAAATCTAAGTCCTGAGCAAGTTATATTCTTTTATGACTACGCTAGCTTTTACATGAATTCGATCATATTGATAGTGTCCCCCTTCTCTATTCACGAGAGATAAGACTCGTACGAGATTTACTCATTGAGTTCAGATAATTTTATCGGTGATTTTATTAGAACTTTGGCTTCTATATTCTCTTTCAAATAAAGATCACTTCGATAGAAATTCTAGCGTAAATTTTCTATTATACGAGTTTAGGTTTTAACGTGAGCCCCGGGACTTGTGGCAAAGTAATAACAGCTACACGGGTCGATTCGATTAATCGGCATAAGATACGCTTGCCGTAATTGGACCGTGGATGGGTGACCATCTTCATATACCAAGACCCCATCGTGTTTCGGAAAGCACGTTCAGCATGACAACCAGTCTTGACGTAATTGATGGATGGCCCTTTTCAAAAATAAAACTGATACTTAAGAACTCAAAAATCACCAAAGCAATCCTAGCTTCACTCTGCAGGTTATCCATAGGCTTTATTATTCATATATAATTATGGTGTGCCATAGCATTACTCAGTCCATCACAACGACACATCGAAGCAATTATAACGCAATCATAATAACGTTTGTTACTCAAATCAGACGAGTGATGGATGTGAATTAATCAGAACTGTAATTATAAATTTTGATGCTAAGCTACAATTATCTTAACGTACTTTACATATATGTGATCTCACGCACCGTTTATTCTGAAAATTAGGTAGAAGCGAGATGAGAATTTTGATACTATACACCCTTGTTTGGATAAGTTAATAATCGTGTTTGAGTCTTCAAATTAATGTTTTGTGTAATCAAGAATCTTTCTAGAATAAAATACTGTAATTTTAGCATTGAAGATAATCTCATTTCTTTCCGTAGATGTCGTAAAACGCGACTAAAAGACTTACTTGCTAGAGAGTGGGCAGCAGTGTTCTCTATGCATTTAACCACCATACTGCGATCGCCAACCCGACTGCCAAGCGTGGCGATTATGGTAAAGCCCCCAAATTGGGGGAGGCCTAAGTCCAGCAGTGGACGTCTTTTAGCTGAAATGATGATGATAAAGATGAATGATAATCTACCTTAACTCTAATATCTGAACACATAGGACGAGAAAGAAGACGGCGACTCAGAGGAGTTTATTTGATTTATGTTAAAGCTTTATCTAATAACTAGCTTCTGCCCGTGACTTCGTCCACGTCAAATTTGTGCTATCCTGACCCTTCCCGTCGCATCGAATTGGCTGCCAGTTTTCGTCCATTTTTCGTTGCTGCTCCGCTCTTTTTGATTGTAGCGTGAAGTTATATAGGCCTATAGCCTTTTTCAATAAATAGGCTACCCAACACAAAAAGAATTTTTCAATTCAAACCAGTACTTTCTGAGATTACCGCGTTCAAACAAACTTAGCTTATTCAGCTTTATAATATTAGTATAGAAGATAAAAACCTTTAATGTAGTCAAGCATCGATCACTAATAAATTAGTGATCGATGAGTGCAAGTAATGCTTTTGACTAATTAAGATCAGGAAATCGTCCCATGTAGATTAAATGCAGGAATATAACACTCATTGTCCAGCCAAGAAACCGTAATTCAAGAGAGGTCAAAGGGGTTTGCAGTCTAACTGAATGCAATGCGGGACTATTCAATATATTGAAGGGTCTTATTGGAAAACGCAACGCATTGTCAGGAACGGACGCAACGACCGATCTAGGTTATATTTTGAATGTTGTAAAAGTAAATATTAGGAGCTAGGTTTTGCTTTTATTTTGAGTTTGAAACTTATCTCATGGTAACGTACTACAGGTATAAAAGTATCATAAGAGTAAACTCAGATTATAAATTTATCATCATCATCATTTCAGCCGAAAGACGTCCACTGCTGGACATAGGCCTCCCCCAAAACCCCCCCCCGGTTGCCATAATCGCCACGCTTGGCAGGCGGGTTGGCGATCGCAGTATGATGGTCTGCAATGCATAGAGAACGCTGCTGCCCATTCTCTAGTATATCCCTTAATCGCCTCTTACGATACCCACGGGAAGAAATGGGGTGATGCTATTCTTTTAGTCCGACGCCACACGGTACAGTCCGACGCTACACGGTACAATTTAAATCATCATCAATCATTTAAAATCACATTATAAATTATGTGTGGCAAATTAGATTCAAATCCGTTCTGCCGTTTTTGCGTGATTGAATGACATCCAAATATACAAACTTGAACATTTATAATATTAGTGCGATAATAAAATTAAATGAAGTGCAAATAGAACTGTTTTTCATAATTAAAAAATACTTGCTCAGCAAATCAATATTTTTGCTGTAATTTAGTCCGAACAAACAACGGAAGTTTTTCTCATTACTAATAAGCTGAATAGAAAAACAAAAACCGATTAAGTTGACAAACATAAAACACAGCGGCATTCTAAACTCCTTCAATATTTTTCTAATAAAACGGACGTAGTTCAAAGTTTTTTTTAAACCGCATAGTTAATCAGTACCCGCAGTGAGTAAGTTTTTGTTTTCACTAAAAACAAAACGCTCTTAACTTCTGTTTTTAGAAGCACCGCTGTCTGTTTAAATATTGAACTCAAACTTTCGTTTGACGACTCTAATGATGGTATTATAACAAACCAAAACTTTTCCATTTTCACTCTCAAAATAACGTCGAATATTCTAGTTTATTACTAAAGAGAGAGAGAATCTAGAATCAAAATAAAATCGCACACGACATTTCATAACGTCCGACTGCACTGCTAAAGAACATTTTTAGGAAGAACATGAAGCAATTTTGAAAGCAGATTAAAATTCCTCCCGTTTGTGCCGACTCTGAAATAGGAAATGTATTTTTTCTTCTCCGGTCCATATCAGAGGTTGACGACACTTATATAAAGGAGTCGTTTGATGAACGCAGTTGGGAATTTTCATAAAATTATGTTTGTCCATTTGAACGAAGAGTGTTTCTTTAAACTCGGAAAAAGTCGAAGGCTTTTTAATCAGTAGACAACAGCGTCACCAACGAAGCTCAACGCTCAAACACAAACAACAAACGTTAATGGTTTTTCAAGAGCAAGTCCAATATTATTTTGGGCTCACAATAATTTTCACGCGTTTACTCAGAACCGACTAATGTTTTTGTTGAAACTTCTTGCTCTATTCCCACAGTTGTGTTTTGAAGTGCAACCCCAAACGCATTAGTATCACATTTCAATACATTCGACATCATCACTGTTGTATTTGTTGCGCCACCTCCACTGACTCCACATGTTTGTCGAAACGAACCAGCATCTTCATGAATTAGGTACAACATAAGAGTTCCGTTTTAGTAGTATTAACGGCTCAATGAACCTCATTCTTTGGCATTACTAGCTATTGTAGTTACAGGAAATGTATCTTTACTTCGTCAGTGGTAGTTAGCACTTCAATGATGACGAAGCATCTAAACATGTCATTGCAGGCGTAATTTATGAATCAATCAATTCAGTTCATCACAGTCTACTGCTGGACATACTCATCAAGTACTTATTTATATTCAGATGTAAATTACGGTACCTACAAAAGTTTGCTACAATCATTGTTATTATTTATTCCCAATTTGGAGGCATATTCAAATTATTTGAATAATGAATCCCCACAACAATTTCCCATAAGCCTATACAAATACAGAGAGTAATTGAGTGTTTCCGGTCGAAATAAACATTTAATGGGTATAATCGATTCGGAATGAAGCTATTAATTATACGCCGCCTAACAATCTCCTGGGCATGAATTGTTATATTCTATTCATGGCGTTAGAGATTGTAACAAAGCTTTTGTAACGTGTCGCTCGAGTCTCATTACTTGCGCCCATTAATTTTCTTTGCCTACGCATCAATTTGTCCATAAAACTGAGTCTGAACCTTTCGTAATAAACGTCCGATGCGGTGATCTTTTGTAGGCAGTTCTTCCGGAGCAAATGAAATGGGCTGAATGTTGAGCCTGTAACAGTTACAAGGTCAAAGGAATCGTTTGATTTTATGTTGAGAAGGATACCATGACACGTGGTAAATTTGTTGTAATTGCGGGAGCGTTTCCTGAAGTATATTTTATTTACTTTGCCTAAGCGATTTGTAAGATTTTTGATGACGTAAAAGAAATCTTTTCGGTTTCCGTTTTACCGCGTATCGTATTTGAGTATATTTTGCTGATTTAAGACAGTATAAGCTGCTTTTCTCTACTTTCTATAAAATATTTTATAGATTTTTGATGACTCAATTGGGGGATTGGAGGCACTGATGTAGTTTCATTCAAAGGTTGAAAAAATTTAAGAAGTTAGCAAAGGTAATTGCCGCGATGTCTCTAACATTATGGCTACTTATACCCAATCTAGAGACTTATAGGTATTTACATACTTCCAAAACCACGAATGAGATACTAAAACATCAAAATATACGTGCAGTTAGGAATCGAACAGCTCTTTTATTGGTCCCCGGTGGACTGTAATAGGATTATCGTACGTTAGCGGTGTAAGCTTCACTGGATGCGTCAAACGGTGGATTGTTACGAACAAAATTGGTAGTCACCAAGGGACCTTTTGTTGCGTAATCGGAATTGGTTATGATATACTGTTCTGTTGCTTTTGCCGAAATAAGGATTATCTTTGTCTCTTTCTTTTGGCTCCTAAGCCGTTTTTGTTATTACTAACCTTAATACTATTACTCAAATAACGTGTTACAGTCGTGTTGGTTTGCCTTTTATTTTCTGCTTTTGTGTTTTCATTATCATTACGTAGACTAGAAGCTTAGGTGATAAGAAATATTTGCAGCCTCTGAAGAAAGTTATTTATGTATTATATAGTTGTTTCACATCTTTTTCTGAAGCAAAATGTTCATCTATATTTTACTTGTCATTGTTTATTTTTTGTTAGCAAGTCAATGCAACAACCGGTTGGATGGTAATCTCTCTGGTATTTATTGCTTTCTTACGAATTTTATTTCCGTTTTAGAGTGGACTTTTATTGAGGTCTCTATTATAAAATATTTGGATACGCCTGCTTAGAAGTTTAAAGTAATGAAAGGGTGTTTGCAGTTTAAGATTTGTGCAAGTAGCGTCAATAATATCAGGACGAACAGACTTTTTAAAATGATCTAAACAGCTACGAAAATCTATACTAATATGACATAAGGAATGTTTCAGAATGAAGACAGTACACATCAAGTTTTACAATTCTTAGAAAAAAAATATCCAATTAAGATAATGTTAATTTTCTTAGTTGTTGAGATCATTCAGAACTGTCTGTTCATTCCGATATTTTTGACGCTGACTGTACCACATGTTTTGTGATAGATCTCTCAAACTGCAACATGTTTCAATACGAAATTAGTTTATATTTCACTAAAAACCAAACCTACTTCTGGTTTTCCTACATTTGGATCATCAGTATGACATCTAAATGTACACTGCAAAACTTGCCATATTTTGATAAGTTCGTTCCATCTAAGACCGCAATATAAAGCAATTCTATATTATGTATGAGACTGTATACCTAGCAGCAATTATGGGCGGATATGGAAATAATATAGCAGTGAGTAATTCGTTCGGCTCTACTCGGTTAATAACATACTTTAGCTTAGGTCCGCAGAATAATAAATAGTCTCGATCTGCAATTAAACAGCTGTCTTGCAAGAAATACGCGTCTACCGATCCAATTTCGCAAATGCAAACACGATATGCAAGAAACCCGATCCAGATTATAAGTTGGCGAGTGGCGGCCATTTGTCGTACGCCATATTGCAATATGTGGTCACGGATTGCGTACACGCAGCTCCTGTTATTTGCCGCGGAGCGTAATGTCAGTAAATTACACCGCAACGCTAATTATTGGCACCCGAAGCAAAATTCTTGTTCGTACGACTTTATAAACACTCTGTGCTTGCAATTATTTCCTTCAGTATATTTTCTGGATGCAGCTGGTTAATTCACGTTTTCATGTAGATACTCGTTTGACGATTGCTTAAATTGTCGGTTACTTTTATGGCGTCAATAATGGAACCAATTTTTTCGTTCACCGTCGTCTTTGTTACTAAACTTGTGTAATGATCGTCCTTCTTTTTTTTTGTAATCTTTACGGTACTGATGATGTTCAATATGTCTTTGTATAAAAGTTCTTATGTTGGGTTTTGACAGAGTTCTTTTTTGTTTGATACAGGTGGTTCTGCCATTTCGACGATGACAACTATGTGAATGTACCTCGCCTGGTCACCATTCTGCAGAGGTACAACCATCAGCAGGACTGGTACCTGGGCCGGCCATCAGTCAACAAGCCACTGAACATATTCATCAAGCCTTCTGAAAGGGTAAAACATAAACAATGTTCCTTCTGACATAATTATTATAAATGAGGCGGCTTTTAACGGAATTGATTTACTAAGTTTGTTATAAAAGTTTAATTTGTTCCAGCTGATGTTCTCATTTTGGTTCGCCACGGGCGGTGCCGGATTTTGCATAAGCAGAAGTTTGGCTTTCAAAATGTTACCTGTTGCAAGGTGAGCACTTCCAACTTTCTAATTAAAACGTTATAACGCAATTACTGTTTAACTTCGTTAAATGAAACAAAGTATTAACCAGATCAAATAAAATTAAATGCAAGCCAAACGGCTGATTTCGATTAAAATCTTTGTTCCATTTTCTATATCATCACCAAGAAGTAGTATCAACATTTTTCTCTGTTGCAGTGGGGGCAGATTCATAAGTGTCTGTGAAGGCATTCGGTTACCAGATGACGTCACCATGGGATTTATTATAGGTGAGAATAATTTTTTAGTATTCCTCCTTACATTTCAAAGAAACTTTGCATTGAATGATAAGAAAAAGCCTCTCTTTATTGGTTTGCAGAGCACGTGGTGAAGAACAACTTGACACTAGTGCCAGAGTTCCATTCTCATTTGGAACAAATGAAACTCTTGCCTGTAGAAACATTTCGGGACCAAATCTCCTTCAGCTACTCGGGACCGAAAGAGAATATGAATGTCATCAATGTGCCAGGATTTGACACGAGATATGATCCTACTAGGTAAGAGATATTTACTTCCCGTCTTTAAATTCAGAATTTTGCAAACTTGACCGGTCTGATTTAAAAACACGATCTAAAGTCCAGCCTAAAGCTCCAAACCAGTTTTTGCATTTCCAATTTTATTTCGATTAGGGTAAAGTTCTTAATGCAAAAATGACAACTTAGCAACGGACTTCGTTGTCAGTTTTAAATTAAGAATTGCATTTCTACACTTTGGGTTCTTAATTCCAAATTTGACTGGATTAGGCTGATCTAAATAAAAACTATATTTTTAACCAACGATAAATTTCAGGACGTACTTAATCCATGGTAATAGGCCGTGTGTTGATGTCCCTGCTACCCTTTATACAATTAATTTCATTTTATAGCTCTAATGTTCTGATGTGTGTATGTGTTTTCTAGAAACCAGTGATCTTGTTCGTCTCTCGACTAGGAATTCCAAAGAAAATGATAAAGTTAGTTGAAAACAACCTTTTTGTTGCAGGTTCCTTTCGCTGCATTGTTTCCTGTTCCCTCACTTCAAGTTCTGCCCTAGGTAGCATACAATTTTTGATAATGAGATCTAAATTTTACACTGCTTGGAAAACCAAGAATTAACGGACATGTTCATTAAATCTTCCATGGAATGCAAACGTGCAATAAAAAGTCCAATATTAATATTGAAAAATTAACAGATTTATAAATGAAAGAAAATATTTTTGAAGAATTTTATAACATAGTTTAGGTTGTGATATTAGTTATACAAAGGAAGAAGATAGAGTGAAGAATTATATAAACTGTAAAAATTGACAATAGTGTTAATGCTTTTTAACAAAATGTATATTCGTTATGTATACAATTTGTAATGTTTATAAGAAATCTGTGATATTAGAATATTCTTGTGTGTAGTTATATAATATAAATGTTGTATTTAAAGGTCTCTACAGTCAAGTGTTATGACATTGTTTGTAAATTAAGTTGTTTATAAAATAAACAATTTTAAAATATATACCTGATTGTTTTTCTAGTTCCAAACTTCAGATTATTTATTTATTTAAACTTCTCGCACGCAAAACGGTACAAAAGCGGACTTAATGCATCAGGCATTCATTCTCTATCAGTCAACCGAGGGTGGTGAAGAGATAAGATGGCAGGTGCTTTGGTTGAGGGGAACAATGGTTTATACAAACCGGATCTTTAGAACAGATTACTGGTGGGTAATTATATAAGCTAGTGCTGGGTTGAATACTGAACCGAATATTCGGCAGGATTTGTCACGCCTTATCGTGCATCTTAAAAAATCGCATCTGAGCTGATCAAGCGCATTGAAACGCACGTCTTTTCCCCCCGTTGACGACGCTACCCCCGGACGGTCCGGACAATTAGCAAAAAAATACTCAACACTAAATAATACCAACTACAAATGTGCGTATAGCCCTTTTAGTAAATTATGATTCGTCAGAATGTTCGTCAGTTTTGCTAAGTAATCGGTCGAATATGAATGTTCGGTAAACCTACCGAATACTGAACATAAAACAAATATTCGGCCCAACCCTAGTATAAGCCTGTTTTCGTCCAACTGCTAGTCAATCGTGGTTTCTATAGACATTATCTTCCATTTTCGGAGAACAGTCCATCTATTGACTATGCCACATACATAAGCAGCAATGGCATAACGGACACTTTTGGACTATCGAGCGAGAGGGAGCGAGTATGTTCGTTATCCGTTGTACCTACACCTACTGGCTATGATCCTGACCTCTCTGTCAGAACAATTATATTCAAGTAGAAAATTGGAGATATACATATTTACAAAGTAAAATTTTAAACTGCTCAAACTGTAACCATGAATTCAACATAATTATTTTAGACCCCCTAGTCAAGAATTAAATTTTTAAATTAGCTGTTCCATATATTTAGACCGCGTAGGTATAAAAGCACAGTTTTTTTTTGGGTCCTAAATCATTTTCTGAAGTCATGACTACAGTTTGAGCACTGAATATTTCTTTCCTGTAAACAATACTCTTCCCCTGTTTATCTAGCCCCACACTTTCAGTACATTTGCGCCAACCACAATAAAAATCTAGGCTCATCACACAATCGTCTTCTTCAGTGTCCCACTCATCGCACAGACTTCATTCACTCTTCTTTCTTTGTCCAGTCTATCGCTCTGTGGAATGCGCTCCCCCAGGAAATCAGGATGGTAACCAACCGATTGACCTTCAAAGTTAAAGTTCGCGAGCACATTCGCAAGAAGTGTATCATCACAACGGTAATGTTTCGTCATTGTTTGTCTCATTTGTTTTTAGTAAATTTGATTATTTATGTATATGTATGTATGTATTTTTATATTTATATATAGTTAGGTATATGTATTATGTTTATGATTTAAATAGGTTATTACCTTATATTTGAATATCTTCAATTTCATTGCACCTACCACTGTTTGTCTCTGCATCACCCAAAGGTTGACTGGTAGAAAATGCCTATGGCATTAAGTCCGCCTCTGTACGTTCATGTGCTTAAAGTGTTAAAGAAATAAATAAATAAAATACTTTAATAAATAAAAAAAAATCCTTTGATGAAAAAAACACTATCCTCCGATACCTATTAACACTGTATTTGAAACCATTGTAAAAGCCAATTATTCTGAAAAGAGCATCCGTGGAATTTCTTGCCGACTCTTCTCCATAGGAAACAACCAATTGGAACCGTGCTACTAGCTTCTGACATTTCATATGTTATGTAGGTATATGTGCAATATAATATTTTAATTTTGATGCACAAATGGCATTTTTACACGCTTTATATTAGCTTCATTTGTATGTTTGTATGTTGGTTTGTAACCGACTCCTTATAGCGCGATTTTGACCCACTTTAAACGACCAGATTTCATTCAAACTTTGCACACCCGTCAAGGACCGATGACAATGCAATCCTACTAATATTATAAATGTGAAAGTTTGTGAGGATGGATGTATGTGTATGTGTATGTTTGTTACCCTTTCAAGAAAAAACTACTGGACGGATTTGGATGAAATTTGGCACACAGATAGTTCATAACCTGGATTAACATATAAGGTACTTTTTATCCCGGTAGTACGTTCCCGCGGGATATTTTCCAACCTCCACGCGGGCGAAGCCGCTGGCAAAAGCTAGTAATTTCATAAATTTGTGCCATTATCCTTGCCCGGGTTACCAGGACACCAAAAAAACTGTCTTCGAAAAGTACGCTGACATACGTCACAAACTAATTTGTGCCATTATCCTTGCTAGGATTACCAGGACAGCAAAAAAAACTTTCTTCGAAAACTACGCCGACATACGTCACAAACTACGCTGACATACGTCTCAAAATTCGACACACCCTAAAAAATAGACGCGCACGCTTTTTTTTCCATTATTTTGTACTTTTTAGTTTGGTTTTCGATGGAAGCGTGTTTTTTTAGTTTTTTTAATTAAAAACAAACAACGTTGGTACCCACTGCAAAGAAATACCATTAAATATTTAGAAAATAAAACAATCTCATAATTAAGACGAAGAAGAAGAAGAAAGCACTAAATTCATCTGTCTGTCTGTCTGTCATTGTAACAAAACAAATGTACTTTCTTATGCACTAGAGTTCTACAGCAGCTGCACAAAATAAACTTAAGTACTTAATAATTCCTGCAGACGTCTGGCTTACGTCCCGAGTTTTCTTCATAATAACTGGTCCTTTAGAAATACTTTGCATACTTGGATTGGATTTATTTTTTAAGAACATTTTAATTTGGTATGGGTATAAGCTGGTAGGGACAACGACACGTAAACGGAAACCATGAATTCAGCACATGATTCTAGTTCCGTTAGAAATTTTACGTCAGCTACCAAAAATAAAACAGCTATTTTATAGAAAAGTGCAATAACTACGCGGCCAAAATGTACTGTACTATTTCTCGGCAATTTTTATTTTTTAATCACACGAAAAATTTCAACGCCTGGGGTGTTCCGAATCATAGACTGAATCCATGGACTTGCGTCGATGTCACAGCTACTCTGTATCGGACAGATATGGTGCATATATTTCTCGTACAAGGTGACTAAGTTATCAGGATGCACCTGCCAATGATGTCATGCGGCAAACTTACACAGTACGCCAGATTATGGGCACCTGAGATGGGCAAATAATATCAAAATAAATCAGTCCATAATGTTACTGTTCAGGAGAATCCAATAAGTTGACCGTTGTAAATTATGGTTATAAGGCATATAGTCGTAATCAACCAGAAGATGGGAAAGTACCTAATCGCAGCAGATCGTTGTAACAGTATTACGAGTATTGCTGGAACTTGTCATAAGCCGCTTCTTATGACGCCTACGACTCTAAATATAGTGACATAGACGTAATTCCACCTTCACTAATAGAAGTACATATATACAAGAAAAACCAAGGAGTGCTTCTATTATGATGATATCGACACAAAAATCGGCAATTTGGGTTTATTAATAGATTCGCTCGAATTCACTCGCCCGTAACGGGCGAATCGATACTTTTAAATAATATATTATTTTCTATAATCAATTAATCTGTGTGTGGGCGAATGGACAACTTCAGAAATACGTGTAAAGGCTCCCGCAGAAAGGCGCGACGCAACAGCGCGTTGCGAAGTTAGTAGAACAATTTTCATAGAAATTGTTTTACGAGTTTTGCGTCGCACGCACGATGCAAAACTCGTTGACGGTGTCTTTAGGATTGTCTAATACGTTGTAAATTTTGTGGAATTAAGTTTAGAAAAAACTACACTTTTAACAGAAGTGATATGGTACTTTATTCTTTACTTTTGAAGTCGTGAAAATGTCCCAGTCCATTTACATTAACAGTTACACAATGAATCTCATCTCAGTTTAGTAAAGCATTTCACTCTTCAGCACCTAGCATTACCATATTGAAACTCGTACCAATACCACACTAATTTGAATAACATTGACGACACATACCAAATATGAACAGATTGGAAATAAACACCTCATAACATGTACATAATAAAATACATTGAAGTCATTTTACGAGAGATTCAACAATGTATCTTGGAAAGTTTATTAAATACTGGTAATGGACAGTATCTAGTTAGTCCACATTCGCATGAACGTAAAATATCTTGGCGGGATTTTTTCGTGTACTGGATCTATATAGATAGTGCCGAGAGTCAAAAATCGAACAGTGTATTTTTCGAAGCGCTGAGGTGTACTCAGTTGGATTCTCACTGGTTGTTTCAACACCGAAAGTTCGCTATAAAATTTCGTCACCATATTTTTACGTCCTTACGAACGTGATCTTAGACAGGGAGATAGGTAACCCTAGTCAAAGTACAAGAAAATGGCTTGAGAATACAATGACACTATTCGAGATGAAGCGAAGTGAAGTGAGAAGCATACAACCTTATAAGAATGAAGGGATGGCCCGAATGCAAAAAGGACAAAACGGGGAAATGCACAAAGATAATAAAGGCATAAAAACTAGAACGAATTTGTCAATGATGATAAATATGATAATCCAGTTTAAGATCAAAATAATACATTAAGATGATGATCAGGCTTTCCAAAACCTTGGCAATCGAGAGTTACACGTGGAATTTTAGATAATAATCTCCCAAACACAATTTCGAACATAATGTCAAAGCTATTTGATGCTATACCATTTGTGAATAAATTAAATAATTAATTAATATAATTTTCTCATCTATCGCTCCCATAATTCTCATAATTGATGACTTGATATTATTTAAAATGTATGTGGAAATAAATCTAAATGTCTATAAATTAAGATAGTTTGTCCATAAACTGCTTCTGAATTACGAAGATAAATAAAATTTAGTGAAATAATACATTCCTTTCACGTAGTATACTTCTATACTTATTGTTGACGTCAGTGACGGGCATGACATTTCAACAGTTTAATATTATTGATAATAATTGATACACTTTTGTGCATGATCTGACTAGGGACTTGTTAAAATGATTTATTAACTATAATATTCCTTAATTGTGCTTATGAAGTCATGACATTATTAATAGTGACATTATTTGTTAAATTTTGCTTACAATAACTCAGGCGGAATGTACCAGGCTCACTATATTTCTGTAATAACTTTATTTTTATTGATTGGATAAAATATTAATGATTTTATTTCTTTACGTAGGTGTGTACAGACGCCAGCACATCAGCTACTACAATCTATAAGATTAGTTTAAAAGATTTTCAACATTATCGCTAAAGCATTAGGTTCAAAGTTGATTGGGAGAATTTGACAGTTTCGGGTACCTTGATATGATGGCGTCTACACAAAAAAAATTACACGTCAAAACAATACGCCAAAACGATTTGATGTGACGTCAGAATCGTCTACGAAGCTTAGACTTTAATTAAGTTTAGTATAAAAACCAGTACCGTGTGGTGCCGGACGTAAAGAATAACACCACCCCATTTCTTCCTGTGGGTGTCGTAAAAGGCGACTGAGGGACTTACTAGAGAATGGGCAGCAGCGTTCTCTATGCATTTTACCACCATACTGCGATCGCCAACCCGCCTGCCAAGCGTGGCGATTATGGCAAAGCCCCCCAAATTGGGGGAGGCCTAAGTCCAGCAGTGGATGTCTTACGGCTGAAATGATGATAAAAACCAGACAAGATCGTAATCGTAAACATTAGTGTAGGTGTCGCGAATCTCCGCCGATGTGCGCATCGCCTTACATGGCGACTGCGACATCGCATTCATGGAATGTAGGGTGACTGTCCCCTTAGATGCGCTGCGGTCTGCCATGGTGATATACATATAGGATTTATGCAAGATCATTGAATACGTCGAACTGTATCCGTTGTTGGATGATTTCATAAATATTTATAGAAATTAATCTATTTCTACACTTTTTAATCCCTACTATCCCTACTTATGTTATAAAGTAACTCTGTCTGTTACGCTTTCGGAACTAAACCAATGAACCGATTTTGATGAAATTTGGCACGGCTTAAGTGTAAACCACGAGAAAGGACATAGGCTACTTTTTATTCCGCGACTTCGTCTGCGTCCGCGATAATCGACATTTACGCGGACAAAGTCGCGGGCAAAAGCTGTTTGATTATAAATAGATCAACCAATTTTCATCCAAGGGTCAGGTAGAGGTGCCCACATGTTTTCAGTTATGTTTATCCTATGTAATAGGGGCCAAGTCTATTGCCAAAACCGGGCCCTAATAAAAACTCCGTACTACTACTATAAAATTCTAGCTGGAAAAACCCAAGAACACTTTATCCGAACCAGGAATCGGACCTAGAACCTCATGCTCAGATCATACTTTATTGGAACGAAGTTCCTTATCGCGCGTTGTGAAAGGGTGCTAGACGGAAAAAATTCTTACGAAAAGTTGTCATGACATGCTTTAACCGACTTCAAAAAAAGGACGAGGTTTCTCAATTCGACTGAGAGAGAGAGAGAGAGAGAGGGATGGAGGGAGGGAGAGAGAGGGATGGAGGGAGGGAGAGAGAGGGATGGAGGGAGGGAGGGAGAATATTTTTGTTGAGTGTATACAGGTTTTTTATACATAATAAATAACAAAAAAATTATAATAATAATTATGAATCCTGGAAAGGAACTTCGTTCCATCCGGGTGTCCCTTGACACCTCTAAAGTTTTTATGTATCCAAAGAACTTAAGATCCTACATTGTTGTCGAGGTTTTAGAATGTACATGAAAAAAATGCCCAATTAAATAAACTAATGAAAGTTCTGATGCTAAAGAGCCAAAGTTTCAAACTTGATAACAAATCAATGAAAATGATCAGAATCACGATACAACAAATGGTAAGTCAACCGTTAAAGTTAAACTTAAGAATGGTAGTCCAGTTGACGTGTGAATAGATCATTCAATACCCACAGTTAAGGTGAATCGCCTTATTCTAACACCTTTAAATGTCACTGGACTAGTTTTATCGATGCGATGCCTCAATAGTCTTTAAATGGGAAAAGTATCAAGTAACACAATTTATGGCCTCGAATGTATGGGCATTTCCTATGGAGGTTTTAAAGGTAGGAAACAAATTTACATTGCAAGTTTTTTTATTATTCTTCTGGTTTATGATTTTTATAATGTACGCTTTATTTGTGCAAAATAGGTACATTACTTAACTTTCTTTCTTTTCTTTGTTTCATCTTTACCACGATCTATTAAGATCATGTTAGTGATTTAATCATTTTGATGCTGTACGAAATAAAACCTACTTATTTAAAACCTGGAGGTAGATTCCCTTAATTCGTTCGTATATTTCCGTAAAAGCTCCGATGCAATTCTCGTAGAACAATTTCTATGAAAAATTATGGAAATTGTTCTAAAAGAGTCGAGTCGCGCTGCGACGTCACGCCTGTCTGCGGAAGCCTTAATACATACTAAATCTAGTCGCAATCTCATCTCAACGACAGTAAAGGACCAAAACTTGTCAAAACTGTATGAAAAATGTATTTTTACAGATTCAGACTGAGATTAGAATATTTCTGCTTGAGTTTTCAAGTTTTTGTTGTTATATTGGCGTGTGCTAGCTGACATAATATGGCAAATTGTGTTTTTTAGTGTACCAACTATTGCAAAAATCCAGATTCTTCTAACGTAACAGCTGAGTGCTGGAGACTTTGTTGCGCCACTTCTTCTCACCTTAAGCACTAGGAAGTGGTGACGGGTGGGCGTTTTGGAGGTATGCCTCATGTAATTTTAACGTTGAAAAAATGTTGACTCTCAGCCTAGTTTGAATAAATGACTTACTTTTAAATACGGAACTTAGCCCTCAGGTAGCGGTAGGTAGCTCCAAATGCATCAGTTGGCTTTTCGACATAAAAAAAAACTACGATTATTTTCGTGAGAACATCTTCCGGCCAATTTTTCTACAAGATCATTTCCTTGAAACAGTTTGAATGATTAATTAAATTGATTGACAAGCTCCATTCGTTCCGCAATGGAGGGTCTCGACAGTTCCCTTTCGGTAGCACCTGGTCTTTTAAATTCTTCATTCTGATCGATTATTATACTGCACAGTCACTTCACGTAATTATGTTCCTAATTTGTTCTGGCGTAACAATCGGTACCCTGACCCGATTCGGAATTTAAACCGATTATTAACCCTTTATTCGGATGGCCATTCTCCTCGATAATTTTAAATCTCGCCTTGAAATTTTATATTAAAGAAGATGAATGACGTTATCAATGAAGCAGAAGTGCTTGATTTTGTATGCATATGTTCGTTTTTTTATCAACACCGATAAATGTTTATACTTGGTATTAAATGGATCGAAGGTTTTTACGAGCAATGAAAAGAAATGTCATCATTTTCTCTAATACGGCAGCACTTAAGGCTTAAGACCTCTAAATTCTCCAAATCTTTCGTATCTTCTAAAAACTTTCCAATGTACTTAACTACTCGAAACGGATCGATTAACCGAACTCGTTCACGAATTAATGGTTTTGAATAAACATAATTAAGCTCTCAAAGAGTGCCGATTGTCTAAAGGACCATTAGTTTGGAAATGACATTCAATTAAAGATGGATCCATTTGTTTCGATCGATTTGGGCTTGTTGTCTTCGATTTTATCTTAGGTCACCCCAGTTTCGGCTGACTTTTACTGTGCGTACCAGCTGAGTAATTAAACCATTTACATGTATTGGTCTCTCTTCTGTAGTTTTATCTTGATGTTGTGCTGTTGTGACCATCTTTATCGTGGATTTAGATCGTGTCGTGGCTTAGGACTTTGATGTTCCTGGTTGATTTTTCTTAGATTCAATCATCAAAGGATATTTGCTGTCGAACAACAAAAACCCAAAAATAAAAGTAGAATTAAAATAGAGTAAAATAAGAGATTTTTTTATCAGGCCAGAGCTCTTAGCTTTTTTTTGCTCTCATTTTTTTAAATTTTATTTCCCAAACGAAAATTACTAATTAAAAAACTACTACACACACAAACTAATTACTAAAACTAATTACTAATTAAATTATTAATTTTAAACTGTGAATGTTATCATCCACAGTTTTTTTTACTACGTCAACAACGTATACATTTAACCTATCACAGCAAAAAAAAACGACTTTGTATTAAAAATAACATACTGAAAATTTTCAAACTTTGTATTACAACCCGGTCTAATTCGGTACTTTCAAACTCAAACAGCAGCCAGAGAGTTAATTGCAACTTATTGTTGTACTATAAAAACATAAAAGATTTTATTTCCCACAAGAATATAGTTTTATTTTTTTTCTGGCCCGGCTACTTTATTTATTGGGTACGAAATGAATGAATCCTTTACCGATTTCGAATTTTAAAAATATGAATGATCAAATACATATTTCATTATAGCTTAGGTACCAAATTGATCCTACAAAACTGAAATCAAATCATGGCATTAGCAACATTACAAATAACAATTTCTTTCATATCAAAATGTATCGATAAAATAACCGAAGTCCTCAAATAATCTGTTTACGGGCATCGGCAGTAGCTACGGTGGAGTTAATAACAGTTTTACGAAATGAAATTATCTCGACCGGTCCTGTGTCAATTAAGTTTGCCCTCAGTAACCGGGGGCTGTTAGCATTATGTTACGAGTAGTGATGTGCTGGACCGTTAAATATGAATATCCGCGGATACTGATCCGAATACGGATATTTGTTGTCAAGATCCGCAGATACAAATAAGGACACGGATCTTAAAATACGGATACGGATCTTAAACCTTCCTACTCAATCGGTGTTGATGCGAGTGACCTTGAAACGATAGTTGACGCCACTTGACGCTTTTATAATTAATTTAGTATCTTTGAATTATGTACTATTTGGTATGATAACAATAATGTTTGGTTTAAAGGAATAATCTGAACGGAATTTAATATAGGATAAAAGATCCACCAAAACACTAACGAATACGGACACGGATCTTTCTTCTCCCTCGGATATCCGCGGATACGGATGCGGATGGCTAGCTGGCATATAGCAAATCATTTAATTTAATGTTTTGTGTCTCTTAATGTTTTACTATATACCATTGTATAGAATCAAGTTCTTCTAACTGGACAGACAGCTGTGCTGCTGGGGAGTTTGTTGGCCACTTCTTCTTCCCAGCTAAAGCACTAGGAAGTGCGCGACGGGTGGGCGATTTGGGGGGACTGTCTTTTGTAATTTTGACGTTCGAAAAGTGCTGATCCTCAGCCTAATTTGAATAAATGACTTTTGATTTTGATTTTGGATATCCGGCACATCACTAGTTACGAGTACAACGAGAACAACGTAGAGATATGCAGCCATTTTGTTAGATAACTTACGATTTGCACCTGCTGCATGGCCCTCTACTTAATAAGAAATCGTTATTGTTTTACTTGGTCTAGTTTAGAAAAAACTGGCCAAGTGCGAGTCGGACTCGCGCACCGAGGGTTCCGTACAAACCTGCAGGTGTTCACGGTTTATGCATAAGGTTTATGAAATTATTATTATTTTTTTAATTTTTATATTTGAGTTGACCGAATGAAAGGTAAATTGTGGTTTACGATTTATGACGTATTAAAAAAAAACTACTTACTACATCTCGTTCAAACCAATTTTCGGTGGAAGTTTACATGGTAATGTACATCATATATTTTTTTTTAGTTTTATCATTCCGTTATTTTAGACGTTACGGGGGGGCGTATTTCCATTGTGTACAAGGCCAAAACGCAACCATAGGAATCTGCTCGCGTATATTTTGTAATTCATTTTTTAAACTTGTGATTACAATGTATACACGAATTTTGCGTACTACTTGTATATAGATTGTAACGTAGACGCACACGTGCATCTTTCCAATTTATACAAGGCCAGAATCCCACCATAGGAATTTGGTAGGACTTCTGATTGCCGGGCTTCGATTTAAGGGGTGTTAGGGGGGGAGGAGGGGAGAGGTGTAGAGCCTCTTCTGTGAAGGAAAAGTTTCGACCCCCCCCCCCCCATTTTTGAGAAATATGTTTGTTAATATTCTAAACTAACTTTCGAATTTTCGTGTATCGATATCGATTTAAAGGCCGGAAGAGGTGTGAGGTTGACGGATAAAATGAAGGGGAAGAGCAACGCTCGACAGGACACTTCATTGACAGGGCTCGTCAACAGAATCAAGGTGTTTCCATAGGAGATCGCAGTTTTAACCTTTTTTTTTTTTTTATTATCGTGGAGAAATGCTCATGCATACTGCGCTACTAAGGGGAAATAGCGCAGTTATGTGGGACTTCAACCCACTAAAACTCCACGGTGTCCTCCTACACCGCTTATGGCGGGAACACGGGAACGAAAAAACTCTTCCGCGAACCCGCCGCGGCTGTCCGTCGCCGGACCCACCTCTGGGGGATACCCCCATTCACGGCGCGCATGAACACATAACACGCCGTGACCACCCCGGGGACCAATTAGCACATGGGTGCCAGACGACCCCTTGAATGGCACCCTTGGTCCCCCTGCGACGGGTCAGGACTGTGGCCCCGCCGCCTACCACTTTTCGGCCGCAGGGGATAGGGAGAGTGGCTAACGCTATACCAACACTCCTCCTCCCCTGCGGCCCCACCGCGTTCGCCATCGGACGGTGGCGACCCCGTTCAGGCCGCGGAAGGTAGGGAGAGCGGCGCACCTCAATACCGGCAATCCTCTCCCACCGCGGCCTCCAACCCACGCGATGTCGCCAAACGACACCGCGTTGGCCGCTACGTCGTCGGCTTTGAGCGGAAAAGCCCTGACGAGCGGCCCCTCCTCGGGTTCCTCTTCGCTTCACCGTGGGGTTCTAAACCACGGCTACTGAGCCCCCCCGCCTCGTCAATGCGGGAACCCACTGGGGGGGATCGCAGTTTTAACCTAACCTAACCTAAACTCCCCAAACCATGTCGTTTCTGACACTCGCCGGCCGGGTATAAAATCTTAAACTCGCGTCAGGACACGTGACCTGATCGAAAAAGCGTAGGACGGATGGAGAGTAGACAGCTATCCCCTCTCTACGGCGCGGCGAAAATGTATGCCTGGGCCTACTGTTTCGTTTAGGCGGCGCAGGGCGCTTGCGCGAATGTTCGTCTATGTTACAGCGTGCCACGCGCATCCATGTAGTGATCACATTGTTGTGTATTCGTAAAATTCGTGAATATAAAGTGCTTAAAATATGGAAATTGAACAACAAATTATTCCCTAACCATTCCAAAATATCAAACATGCTCAACGTTAATAATCAAGTTTTCACTTCTGCCGGCACTCCCGGAGTGCAATTTTTTTTTTGAGTTTCAGTTCAAACCCCCAAATCTTAATGCGGTTTACAGAATACATCTACTTACCAAGTTTCAACAGCATAGCTCTGATAGTTTCGGAAAAAAATGGCTGTGACATACTCGGACCGACAGACAGACAGACATGACGAATCTATAAGGGTTCCGTTTTTTGCCATTTGGCAACGGAACCCTAAAAAGGTTGGTTTAAGAGATTAATTAAAATGAAAAAGGTTGTAACTAATCTATGATGTACTCAGATAGGCATCAATTTAGAAATAGCCTTAGGCGTTTGATTCCAAATTAAACTTCTACCATTGGAATGAACCTTGTAAAGGCCACAGGAATCCACTGGATGCGGGAAGGACAAAACCGGTCGAAGTGGTGGAGCTTGGGGGAGGCCTATGTCCAGCAGTGGACGTCTTTGGGCTGAAATGATGATGATGACGAATGGAAGGAAAAAGTATTTACGAATGCTTGATCAGAATGCGACTAGCAGAAAATTTTATATCATTTTAATAAGATTAGTGTTATTCCTCGTACCTACTTATCAGGTATTCCTGCTACTCCCTACATTTAACCCAGAGTGGGTTCAAAATAAGAGTGAACAGGCAGCTTCTGGGCAGATGAAAAGCGAGTTATGAGGTTATCTTAGGACAACCAACACAACGTTATCTGATCCCAAACTAGGCAAAGCCTGTACTATGGCAACCAGACAACTGATAAACATACTTATATATTTCTAAATACATACATACTATAGATAAATGGTCTATGATGGAACGAGCCATCATAGACCTCTTCAATTGCTTTCCATCTGGCGTAATCTAGGTCTAGAGCAGACCCTTACAGTAATAAAAAAAATCTAACACTTCTTATTAACATAAAATAAAAAAACAACACAAATTCAATAATAATTATTGACTAGGTTTTTCTACGCGAATGTCCCTTCCATTATCAAACATCATTCATAGTCCGTAGAAGCTACGTACCAATTAATTGCTGACGCAATGTACCAAATAGTTTGATTTACAATGCTGATTAAGTTCGCTCGAGTCAGCTTGTCAGTTGTCGCTAGCGAAATGAGTCAACAATCAAGAGGAGACAGAGACATTTGGTGCAAAACACGTGAAGAACAGAAGGTCAATGATGTTGTGTGCACATTTTTAAATGCTGAGAATGAGGTCCTGGGTCCCTGGTCTGTACGATTCCCAGGTAGGGTTTTAGTATCAGGAATTTCTAAGTAGCGGTCCGGTAAGGTCCGGAATCTGGATTTATGACTGGTTGATGACAATAGGCTTGCCCCCTATTACATGGGACTTAAAAATAACTGGTGAACTAGGTATTTATTTATTATTTCTGTTACGTGTTTCTATTTATCCAATAGTTGTCACCCAGTGGTCGAAATCCAACCATAATTCATTTAAAACTGAATGTCCGCGTCCTCGTCCGCGTAATTTTCGTAAAAAGGGGTACAAAGATTCCTCACGACGTTTTCGTGAGAGCAGTGGTGATGAAATTATTTACACAAAGTAAATCGCCTGTCTGGGTTTGAACCCACTCCTGTGTCGCGGCCGTCACTACTGGGCCACCACTGCTTCATAATTTAATAAAAAAAAACAAACACAGAATCCTACTACAATATAATTATCTAAATTTCATAATATTATAAAAAGAAAATATATTTTTTTGTACGTTTGTTTGTTATACTTTCACTCTAAAATGGCTGTAAAGATTTGGATGAAATTCAGCAAATGAATAAACCGTGACTTAGAAAAGAATTTATTAATAAATTTGACGCCATTATTTCCATGGGATCGAGACTTATGCGGGTGGCACTGTAGAGCAGCTAGTATGTAGTAACATAAATGTTAAAGTTTGTATGTCTGTTACTCAATCTCACAAAAACAGTTGAATGAATGCAGATGAGATTTGGCTCATGGATAGACCATTACGTGGCTTAGTACATAGGATACTTTGTATACCCGTAATAAGTTCCATTGGGACAGTTATCGAAGTGATGAAACCGCGGGCCAAAGCTAGTAAATAATAAAATAATAATAGCGTGAGAATCAAAGGACTGCCAAGGAATTAATATTTTCGCTACTTTGTAACTAACGGTACCTTGCGACCAAACGTGAAGTCTAGAAATATTCCGGCTAGATTTAACTTATTCAGTAGCGATTAACCAGACTCACGACACAGCATAGTAATTTGCACATTTTATTGATAAAGGATATGAACTTAATTTATGAAACTGTTCTTTTAATAGCAAATAACATGAGTTATGTTTCCACTGAACTGTAAAATCGCAGATTAATTTAGAAATATCCGCAATTATCTGTTTAATCCATCGTTTAATTTGATTACCTACCGATTTTTATTGGCAATATTTGCTTTGGATAAAATAAATAAATGAAAAAAAAAATGGTTTATTTGTCACAGAAATACGTGCATACTAAAATGTAAGTTAGCTCATAGAATAATAAAGGAAAAAAACGACAATCACGAATAGAAAACACTAAGCCTGTGGCGACATGGTGCTTCCCTACCAAACCTATTCGTCCACCTGCTGAAAATCTCGCACCTGGACGCCGCGAGTTGCCTTGGCTTTCTTGGAAGTCTTTAAATAGACTCCGAACTCAGGTAGGCCGAAGCAAAGAATACCTGCTCAAGTGAAGATTCACAGATGACTCTGCCCTGGAGTGTAAATGTAGTGCTCTCCCACAAACAATAGAGCACTTAATATCTTGTCCAGCGTGTCCTGTTGTTTGCACGCTACAAGAGTTGATGGACGCTGCTGAAAACTTCAAGCTCGTAGCCAAATTCTGGGCTGACTATATTTAGATTGCTATCGACACGATAAGAAGAATCACAAACAGAGTTGGCAGCTGCCTGTCTTCACTGTGACAAGAAGGCTTCCACTCAGCATGATGCTGTGCAAATAGGGACCCGCAATGGGAAACAAAAATCACACAGCGATCGTACAGCATGGCCAGCAGAATCATAGAAGGTTCCTGCAACGTTTCTCCTTATGGTTAAAGTACTAAACAGAATCTTCATAAGCACTCTCAGATGCGCCAACAGTCACCGCTTCAATCACTTTGCCGCAGGATCCCAAATCTTGGATTTTGTATAGAAACCCGACGCTAATGATGTTAGTATAGATAGTGATGTTCATTGTGACCGATCATTTGGGAACATTTCAATAATTTGACAGGCACTACAATACTGGTATTCAGCTTCATCCGGTTAACCCCCACCCTAGATAACTAAACTATTTTCGTTGTTAAATGGTTACTAAACATTCGTCGGAACGACTACGCCAAATAAAATGCATTTTTTGGAAATAGTATTTATTAATAACAGGAACTTCTGACATTGAAGCATTCTTTGAATCATTATTAAACAAAAAATAACCAAAACAGTAGTTAAGAACTATTCCATACAGCCACAGTATATATCGATGTTCACCTAGAAGTACACGAATACGAAAATCGCGGGTAGGTGGGTCGTCAAACAGACGAATGTTTAGTTATCAAGGGTTAACGTAACTTAGTTGTTAAAAGTTAAGTAGACTGATTCAATCTGCAAGCTCAACTCTGCAGCTGAGTTACCGAGGCTACTTACCTATATTTTATAACCTGTAGGTACATATATACATACACACTTAACCCTGTTACGATCCTTACATACTCCTTTTGCAACAATGATAACAAACGACAATAACCTAACCTGACGGGTAATTGCGTGATACACTATCAATAGGAATCGCTTTCATTGTGACGCTTCCGCAACATTAATGGCGTTGTTTACGTTGCCACAATGTTTTCGAACCTATGAAATAATGGATTAGCAAGAAGCTTCAAATTGATTCGGATTCTGATAAATAGTGTGTTACGCAATTAGAGTGCTGTTCCTAATACATTTTAATTCCATTTTCATATATATTATTACAACCCTATCGTTAGAATGTGTCGACTTTACAATGAAATGTCAAAAATCAATAACAGAATTGACATCTTCGATTCTCGTGCCACTGTTTTCAGAAGACATGTTTTTACTCTCTCGTTTTTAATTCTTACTCTTGAATTACTGTTTTTCTTTAAATAATGTTATGTAATTAATGTAATTATGGATTTTACTTGGCGCGTTTGGTCTCCTACACATTCCCTGCCTAAGTAAGAAGTGTGTTGGAGGGCAGACGCACAGTCCTTGTAGCTATTATTTTGTGTACTAAGCTTTTTACTGTAGTTTTAATTATAATTAATTTTATTGTTGCTGGTATTGTTGTGCGATTACGCTTTGGGTGATAATCAGGTCTAAACCTATAATGTGAACCTCGTGAAATATTGTGATTGTTAACTGTTGTAGTTGCCTTGTGAATAAATAAATAAACATATTCCATATATTTCATTTTCATACATATTTTCATATACCCATTGAAACAAAATTAGAATCTAATTTCAAATCGAACGTAAGTAGGTATCACGACAACGGCAGCAGGTCGTTCGGCAATCTCCGTCGGTAGTTCGGGTGTGTCGGGTCACGATTACTGCACCCTTGGGCGTGCGCACGCCCACATTGTCCAGCATAGTGAAAGGATACTAAATGATCGCTGATAAATCTATTTTGATATTGCACTACGTCGTTCATAAGACTATTTAAATTGTTATTTATTGCGAATTGCTTTGTATTATAACCCAGTTCCGGATAATCATTGTTCTGATCAGTTAAGCTCTTGTCAAAGCTTCGGTTAGTGGTTGTGTTTGGTTGATCGAAAATTAAAACAGTCTATCATCAAGCAATGGCCGCCTTGCGTGGATGTGACGCTTATTAGCCCAAATTTTTCTTTTTTTTTTGGAACGAAGTTCCTTTTCTCGCGTTGTGAAAGGGGGCTAGACGGAAAAAATTCTTATGAAAAGTTGTCACGACATCCTTTAACCGACTTCAAAAAAAGGACGAGGTTTCTCAATTCGACCCTATATATTTTGTATGTTGTTGTTTTTTTTTTTGTTGTGAGTAGAGAGGGGGAGAGGGGGAGAGAGAGAGGTAGAGAGAGAGGGAGAGAGGAGATAGGGAGAGAGAGATAATTTTTTTGTTGAGTGTATACAGGTTTTTTTGTACAGAATAAATAATTAAAAAAATATAACTATTATGAATCCTGGAAAGGAACTTCGTTCCATCCGGGTGTCCCTTGACACCTCTAAAGTTTTTTTTTTTTTGTGTTTCTGATCTTTCTTTGCGTCGTATTTACCACAAAAAAACGTATTTTCTTTCTTTCAATCATATTTTTTTGACATGAGATTGCTGGGCAATTAAAGGTTAAGTGTATGTATCGTGTGGGTTTATGGCTACTTACTACAGCTGCACGAGTCACTTGGTTAAGCTATGCTTGCTGCGGTTGGTCCGTGTATGGGGACCAGTTTTGCAAAACCAAGACCCCACCGTGCCTCGGAAATCACGTTAAGCCGTTGGTCCCAGCAGATCGCGGATCTTTGGCAGTCGTTACAGGTCGTCAGTAGCCCGAAAGTCAGACCTCGGTAAGTTAGACTGGAGTCGAGCCGAACATAAATGGGAAAAGGCTAAATGCTATGCTAATGTAAGCTTTATAGTATGGAAAAAAGAATTATTGCGCAGACTCCAAATAAATTGGGATAAGGGTAGGTGTATGATGATGAGGAGACAGCTGCGTAGGTGATAAAAACTAGTATAAGTTGACCTCTGATTCTATTATAACTCCAAAATATACTAGGCCAGTTCCAGGTCGAAATCTTAGCATCAAGGTGCGGTCAACTGTATCTACTGTACTACACAGTAATGATCAAATCTGAATCATTTTATTAGATACTATCTTTTGCCAGCAGCTTCACCCGCGTATTATGCATATAAAACCATCCTCTTGAAATACTCCGTCTATTGATGAAAATCGCATTATAATCCGTTACGGAGTTTAAAAGATCTAAGCGTTAAAACACGAAATGCGACTTTATTTTTTTTACTGTAAAGATTGCAAATCTATTGTTCCAAAAAGTTGTGTGCTCAACAACGTAATGAATGTTGGTGAACTGTCTGTTGCTGAACTGTTAGTGCATTACACAAGTACCCGTCTAAGTTTATTAAAAAATTCTTGAAAAGTTTCTCCCGGAGTCCCGGTGTATTTTTTTTTTCGCAATTGATTTTATTCAAACTGGCTTACATTCAAATACATGAAGTAATCTAGCCTAGTAACAAACATTCAAACTAGCATACATAGTAGATAATATTCTGTCGAAAGCATTGGGTAACGAAACGAGACGGTAAGTATACCTGACCTGGACTGAACTCAGTACTTACTTGCTACATACCTGTACCCACTATTAACTAGATACTGACCTGTCTTTATCTAAAATGTAGCGTTAGCGTGCATAATTGTGGACACTAAGTACCTAGACTAAGTGTTTTCGCGTGCTACAGGTGCGTAACATACCTTTATAAGTATATATATACTTATAAAGGTATGTTATATACCCATACCTGAAAAGGTCAACTTTCCTTTGTCGTGCTTAAACTTAAACTTTACTGTTTGTCCAGTAGGATATTTATTTGGTTATATCTGACATAGTCTCTGAATTACGACAAACATTTGCGTAGGCATTCTCATTAGTTTTGGAAAATTCGCCAAAGAAAAAGTCTGTGAATCAGTTCATGTCTCAGTTGTAACAGCATGGAATAGGCTGCTGGAAAATGTGTGATGACTCCTACACTGTACTGCTTCAAGAATCGAAAATCATTATCAGCCTATAATGTTCCCACTACAAGTCCAGGAGTGGAAGTCAGTGTCCCAGACACTGGCCTCTACTCTTGAGAGGGAGTGGAAGCCAGTATCCCAGACACTGGCCTCTACTCTTGAGAGGGAGTGGAAGCCAGTATCCCAGACACTGGCCTCTACTCTTGATAGGGAGTGGGCTATAATCTACCACGCGGGCCCAGTACGGGTTCATATGAGGAAGTTTTTCGTCAATTATTAAAAAAGAATCTGCAATTTATACATTGTCACATTTGTAAGAAAGAGCTCTATAGAACTGAATCTATGGTAACAACTTGCGCGTCGATGTCCCTGCCAACCTGCAGAATACAAGCTCTATTTTTTCTGTGTTTAACACGAAAAAATGCAGCTTGTCCCTAAATCGTATTTTGCGGACTATCATCTCCCAAAAAAGACAGAAGGTTACGTCATTTACGTAAAACTTTGAGTACTCACACTAAATCACTTACGTCAAACTTTGACGACTTTGATTTTGGACTGAATATGAGCTCTCCCGTCCACCTTAAACCGGCGAATCTCTCTAACTTCATAAATTATGCAAACCTACACAATAGCTATGCAGTTCACCCAAATTCCAAAACCAACGCACCTTAATTCAACCAATAAAAGGTCAGCAAGTTCTATCATTTAAAATTAAACGTATATTTTGTACAAGCCGTAAGTCTTTGTCCATTCTTATTGTGCAGTATGGGCCCACCCGACGGAGACTGCATACTAACGACCCGTGAAATGTGCACATGACATGGACATTTAAGTGTCCCCTTCGGATGCTATTACGTGTGGCGACACGTAATTGAAGACCATTTTGATATCGAGACAATTTTAAAGGAATGGATGTAGTGTGTTGCGGCTAAATAATTGGAAAGGAAAAATAAAAAAAATAATATAAGAGTTTTTTACATGAATATTTAACTAGTTTTTGCCAGCGGCTTCACCCGCGTTGTATAAATATAAACCTTCATCTTTTATCACTGTCTATTGATGAAAACCGAATTACAATCAGTTGCGTTGTTTAAAAGAACTAAGCGTACAGACGCAGGAAGCGACTTTGTTTTATAATAATTATGTATAGAAGATTTTTATAATGTATTAATTAATTTTAATACAGCTAGGCTAATTAATGACATAAGTTAAAGTCAATAACGAACAGTCAACAATCATACGCTCATCTCACGATACTCTACTAGACATTCTGACAAGAAGGAGAAGTCGAAGTACTTACTAGTTACATAGAATGGTTGATGAGTGTCGTTCAGTTGGTAATATCTGAAATAGCATTTTAATAACTATAAATCCCCTCAAAACCTCAAAATCTGCGTTTTGTTTTATCTGTTCTTTTTGTTTGTTGTCCCAAATCTGTTTTGTTTTCATCTTTTTATTCGAGTGATCATATCGTTTTTAATGACGTGTTTCTGTGACAAATAAATCTATTATTTTTTCCTTACTTTCTTTGCTTCCATCTTATATACTTAAATACTGCCACAATACCCAATGTCACTAGCAATTCCTATGCTATACCATTAAATGCACAAATACGTAACCGTTCGGCCGAGTGGACGGCAATTGACTGCATTCTGGTCACGATGCGATCTAAACAAGCAAAACGATAATTTACCTTTGCAATACCGGGCAGGTGCTGCGAAAATATAGGCTTAACACACGAACGTTGATTTACACCCCATTTGTTAAGTCACGCTTTCATCCTATTTGGAGCAAGTACGATGTTAAGTAAAGGGTTGGACAGGGCCTTATTTAATCCAACCGACAGGCGACAGGTGAGTTGGTGCATTAAACAGCTCTAATCGTGTGTAATTTTGTGTGACTGTTCTGTTGCATTGTCAGGTAATATCCATGCATATACATTTTTGGTAAGTTTTGACATTGGTCGTCCCCGAGATGTGATTGCAACTAGAATTTGAACGAGTTTTTAAGAGAATTGGCCATTGATGTACGAAAAATTCAATACTTCAGACCCAATTTCATGAACTTAATATGTCATTGCGATAGACAAAAGTCCAGAAAGATCTGGTCTTTCTTAAAAAAAAAACTTAACACAGGTCATGAAATTATCATTAACACGCTTTTATTAGTTTAGTCTGTATATCTATATATATGTATGTGTCGGAATCTTGAAACGTGATTTTCACCCTCTTCAAAACGTCGTCGGTCAGATTAAATTGGAACTTTGCACACTTATCTAGGACCGATGGTATTACAATAATTACATAAATTTGTGCCATTTTCCTGCCCAGGATCACCAGGATAGCAAATTAAAAAAACGGAAAAGGCGCTTTTGTAGCTTACCGAACTAGAAAATAGAAAATAAATCATAGTTTAAAACGCGCTTTAATAGAAAAATAATGCTTGATATCAATTAAAAATACCTAAAAAAGCACCACACGCTTTTTTACATTATTTTCTACTTTTTAGTTTATTTTCTATGAATGCGTGTTTTTTAGTTATTTAAACTATTATCGAGCATAATTATGAAATAATAATTTCATGGCCTTTATGAAGTTTTAGTCTATGTAACAAAACAAACAATAATCAAAAACCCGGGAAGACCAACATTGTACTACGTAAATAGATATGAACATTGACCCAATTGTTATCAACTGGAACCAATAATTCTCTTGCAACTGAACTAGAATTTCCGCAATAGGTGCAGACCAAATGCCAGCCGTCTCATAACCTATACGATATAGTTTAAGCTAACCTTTATAACCTACAATGAACTTAGATGACCGAGTCGCCTAGTATTTACAAGATTTATCTAACGTGACTTGGATTTGTGGACTTACTAGAGAATGGGCAGCAGCGTTCTCTACGCATTTTACCACCTTACTGCGATCGCCAACCCGTCCGCCAAGCGTGGCGATTATGGCTAACCCCTTCAATATATATATAATATGTAGTTCATTTTTGATATTTTTTTATAAAACGGATTAAAAACAGACAGTGGCACAGGTGCTGGAGTCTTCTCGCAGGACTTCAACATACATATAGCCACACCGTTGGGAGTCCACAACACAGTTTTCCAGGCTGAATGCATTGGGATCACTCTTGCTGCTTCAGCCATTATGGCCAGGGCAGTTAAAGACCACTCGATCCGCATACTTTCAGACAGTATGGCTGTTCTGCAAGCGCTGGATAGTCACTCGATTGACTCATACGAGTGCCACCAGCGCCTCAACCAGGTGGGTAGCCTCAATAATATAACCATTCAATGGATAAAAGGACACAGCGGTTCGCTAGGTAACGATGCCACCGATGAACTTGCCAGAAGGGGGTCGAGCATGACACCGGTGGAACCAGAACCCATCGCGCCAAGGGTTCCTAGTTCCGGGTTCCTACACTCTCTGGTAAGAAAACGTACCAGGGATCTACACTGTAAGCTATGGGTGGACCAAAGTGAGTGCAGGCAGGCCAAGGAAGCATACCTACCATTGATGTCCGCCTCACAAAACAGGTCCTCCGGTTAGACAAACGACAGCTGCGTATGGTTACAGCAGCAATAACTGGCCACGGGTCGTTTAATAAACATCTATTTGTCATAGGAGTTACAGACAGTCCGCTGTGCAGGGCCTGCGTTTAGGACGAAGAGACAGCAGCGCACGTGCTTCTAAACTGCCTGGCGATCGCCACATACCGGGCTAAGTACTTCGGTAACCCAGGTACCCTACGTGAGATAGTCAGCAACATCAAGGCGTTGCTGGCCTTTCTCGAGGAGCTGGGGTGGATCGAATAGCCGATTCCACCCGTACACAAAATACGCGCTCAGACGTGGAGTTGGGGACACCAGCACGTTCTACCTATTACCCCTTCAATATGGGGGAGGCCTATGTCAAGCAGTGGAAGTCTTTCGGCTGAAATAATGATGATCCGAGATCATTCCTATTGATCCAGCTGGTGATCCATCTAATAATTCAGCTTTCATTCGTTTTCTGCGGAAAATAAATGCAGGTGGAACAAAGTGGCCACTTGCAGACACAGCACTTACAACAGTCACATTTATGCCTCTCTCAGCACTTGCAAATTTATTGCCTGCTCGTTTTCCTTTAGTTGTAAGAACTTTGGGTGGTCTGTTTGGAACCGTGGATATACCCGTTTCGTCCATGTTGTAGATACGGTGAGGAACAAAGTTGTATTTGTCCAACATAGCACTCAAGTTAATATAGAAGCTTTCACATTGTGGTCTGTTAAAACCAACAGCACGCGCAATACTTGTCGATGTTAGATGTCTAATGGATAAGTCTGGATGTCTTCTTAAAAAACCACGAAGCCATTCCTTACCCGCAGTCTTTGTTTCTTGATTGAATCTGTGTGCTATATTATTTTTTTCAGCGAATTCATAAGCAAGTGCCCTTAAATCTTTCGTGGTCATACCAAAAAACATTGAATCTATAGCTTTCAAATAATCACAGAAAGCTGTTTCGATCTCTGTTGAGAAGGTAGTGTCAAATCTGCCCAGTTTTGTTGGACATGAAGGTCTTTTCAGTAACCTCCTCAAGGAAGATTCTGGCATTCCAAGTGATTTTGCAACAAATCTTTTACTTTTACCTTCATGTATGAGCTTGCGTGCTTCTTCTATAAGTGAAGGTGGCCATGTTTGTCTATCACTTTTCCTTTCGCGCCTTGACATTCTGCAATTGATTATTTTCTATTTATAATTGAATTGGAAAAGACAGTCCAAACCTCAAATTAAAAATAGGGTTTGTAAGATGGCGCGCGCCATCTTGTACACCTGCTCAGTGCGCCATCTTACAAACTTCCCCACAATGCAAAAATCATTGCACTAACGCCATCTCTTTTAAAAAACCAGAATTATTTCATTTCTTAGATTGAGATGAACTATATGTTTAGTCAACAACTCATTCAAAACACGTAATAAATGCATTATTTTATACTGACTCAACTTCCAAATGAGAATAAAATTAGATTAAAAGTGTTCAAAATCTTAAGACTTACCTGGAACAATCGTTTTGTGAGCAAATCGAATATTTTTTTGGGAGCACGTACCGGCACAAGTAGTCAACAAAACACGACTGAAGTTATCTGCTTACATCACACCAGAATCCACCAATCGCGAATGCGCCAACTTATCTCCTGCGCTATCTTACACCAACCTACCCTAAGTCGTGGCCATTACCACTGGGCTATCAGTGCTCTCTAATCAAATCAAAATCAAATCAAAATATTTTTATTTCATATAAACCTACATGGGCACTTATGAAACGTCAAAGCTAGGTGCACGGTTCCAAATAGTTGGTTCCTATGGAGAAGAGCCGGCAAGAAACTCCACGGTTACTCTTTTAAAAATAATTCGTTTTCACAATTGTTTCAAATTACAGTGTTAATAGTATGGGAGGACGGTGTAGGCCTATCAACAAGTACCAGGTACTAATAAGATAGAAAATTGTCTACAGTCTACAAGGCCTACAACGTTCTCACATTCACAAAGTATAAATTAATAATCTACATAAATAATATTATTTCATAAATAAGACATATTACACTATTTAAACCAAATGACATTATTGCCATGACAACTAATATTAAAGAGTACAATGTACAATTGTAGGTATACAATTCCAAAAATGAGTAAATGTGAAAGAATGTAAAAACTGAAAAACTTGAATACAAAATGTACATCCCACCCAGTCGAAAATCGACGCTAATTCGCAGTTCGATGGGAACACTGCAATGTTTTGGAGACTACCTGGGATCTTGCGAGCAATCCCGGGCGTGGATACCGGAACCTTAAATTGTGCCTTTTAAATGTGCTTCTTCACTGGAGCATTCTCCTGTTATGTAACAATCCAAGATTCGATTCCAGCATTACGGTACAATGTTGCCTCACTATGGTTACCGACCCTATGCCGTCAGGCGGTCATTACAAGTGGTGCACATTTATATTACAAATTTTATCATGGGTGCTTCCACTCACTACTGTAATGTTACAGATTTTATCATTACAGTTTGCGTCCGTAATGCTCGGTTATCTTCACTCACTAATGTAATATTCGAATCTGAACTGTTGACCTACGAGTTGGTCGTAGGTTCGAACCCAGGCAGGCGCTTTACTTTGTTTAAATAATTTAACCACCACTGCTCACAAAACGGTGAACGAAAACATCGTGAAGAAACCGGCATGTCCTAGAACGAAAAAAATCGAAGACATGTGACATCTACCAACCCGTACTGGGCCCGCGTGGTAGATTACGGCCCACTCCCTCTCACCGAGAGGAAGCCTGTGTCCCAGCAGTGGAACAATACAAGCTGATTTTGATTATGATGATGTACTATTTCTTTACAGGCGAATGCTCCCTGTAACAGAGTGCTTTCAGGGGACATGCTCGCTCATTAGGAAACACAGGATGTATACAAATAGTTTCTTAAACGCGTTTTCTATTAACTTGCACCGCAACTTGAGAAACATTTAACCACCGCGAAGTCGCGAACGTTGGTGAAATCTGCTCCAAAACTAGGCGTGGTCGAGATAAACTAGTCACTGCACTTGTTTCATTAAAATGTGATGTGAAAGGGTGTTTACAAACAAGTTACAGTATTAATTTAAAGTAGACTAATTAATCGAGAATTGTATAACAAGTTTGTAACTTTAATATCACTTTCACTGGTTTATATTTTTACTGTATGTAGTCTTAGTGTTGCTATTGAGGCAATGGGTATTTAAATTTCTTTATTACTGACAGCCTAGCTATTTGAGACTGTTTTGAGACCATATGATACCATATGGTTTGAAATATTGCCACTTTATAATAATGTGGTTTTTATTGTTTAAGTTTTAAAATTGTATTTATTTTTACTGTTTATTTGCCTTTTAATATTGTGTTATTTATTATTTAAGATTTAGTATTGTTACTTCTTTTTACTCATGATTTACTGCACCGTCCGACGTCACATGCCAGCGCTGGCTGTCGCTGAAAACCAGCGCTGGGGCTCTGTCTCGCACAGAGTCGCAGTATTATGGTGAGCGATGGCCGTTTTGCGTGGATTTGACGCATATTTTCCCCAGCTATTTTTTTATATTTTTATTGTGTTCAGTGTGTTTTGCGTCATATTTATCGCAAATAAGCGTATTTTATTTCTTTCTTTCTTTGTAGTCTCATAACGGTGAAGGAAAACATCGTGATGAAAGCATGTCTTAGAATAAAAAAATCGGAGACATCGTGGTGGATTATCGCCCACTCCCACTCACCGAGAGGGGGCCTGTGTCTATCGGCTGATTATGCTTATGCAAGTTATTTTATGAAATTGCAGCAATAATCGACCTTGTATATTAATAAAAGAGTACCAATTATAATCATTATAAGTAGTAGGTATGGTCGTCCATCGCGACCAATCTCAACGGAGACTAGCCTTTGACGCGGGAGATATAGTGAGCCGTGTTTACGCAGACAGCCGTGGTGAACGAATCACTATTTAAAATACCATAAAAGGTTATTATTACCCTACTAGCTCAGTTGGGGAATAATGTTTTTATGTGTCATATCAATCATCCGTTTCTGCCCGTGACTTCGTCCGCATGAAAATTTGGCTTCAACCCACCGCGGCACCGCGTCGTATCTTATCGCCCGCCTGCGTTATAACTTCGCTTTCGCTTAGCGATATTTCTGTCTTTTTTATTCGTTTTAGATACTCTGCTCCTAAGGATCGTAGTGTGATGTTTAACCTATGACCTTCCTCAAGAATTGAGCTATCAAAAGCAATATATTTTTCTAATCCGACTAATATTTCTTAACATAAGCATGTTCAAACAAACAAACATACCCTTAAGCTTCAATAATAGTATTGCTAAGAAAATGATCAATGGGAGCTTATAAAACCGATACCTTAGCAGTACTGCACCCTAATTGCGAAACGCACAATTTATCAGAATCTGAATGGGATTGAAGATTATTTCTAAACCATTGCGTCATTTGTTCGAATAAATTGCCGGCTCAGCAACGTAAATAACGCAATGAATGTTGTTTAATTATGAATATTAAACCAATTCCTACCGATAAAAAGTTCCGCAATTACGCCTCTGGTCCCGTCATCAACACAACAGAACCCTAGTTTTCTTATTCTGCTACATGCCACGCTACAAAGACTTTTTATTCCCAACCAATTCTTTAGATATAAGTTGGAAGAAAACCACTAATAGGCGATGCGGTTTAAAAAACTTCCACTTTAGAATATATCTTTTAAGTTCTCAAGACTTCCCATTGATTTAATGTTCCCTATGCGGTTTGTAGCGAATTCTCATAAAAATTACACCATTTATACATCCTTAACTTCTTTTATGTTACTGAAGGTCAGACTCTATACTTGCGTAAGAATTGTAGGTGCTCGCCTTTTGGAAAGTCCTTTACAATCCATGATTGACCTGCCAGAGTCGCGAGATCTGTTCGAAAGAGGTACCGTGGCCCTGGCATATGGGCCACTGAAGGAACACGGGTGGGTTTTAGTCAGTAAAAGTCTGACACGCCCTCCCGCTCCGCCCAGAGCGGGAGACGTCATATGATGATTTCCCACTCACAAAAAAAAACCTTGATTGAAGTCAAAGTCAAGTCAAGGTCAAATCGTTTATTTCGAATACTTAGTCACTTAAAAAATAATAGTTTAAAAAAACTAAAAAACACGCTTCCATTGCAAACCAAACTAAAAAGTACAAAATAATTGAGAAAAAGCGTGGGGTGCTTTTTTAAGGTATTTTTTATTGATATCAGGCACCCCACGCTTTTTCTCAATTATTTTGTACTTTTTAGTTTGGTTTGCAATGGAAGCGTGTTTTTTAGTTTTTTTAAACTATTATTTATTTTCTATTTTTTAGGGTGTTTCGAATTTTGAGACGTATGTCAGCGTAGTTTGTGACGTATGTTAGCGTAGTTTTCGAAGACAGTTTTTTTTGCTGTCCTGGTAATCCTGGCAAGGATAATGGCACAAATTAGTTTGTGACGTATGTCAGCGTAGTTTTCGAAGACAATTTTTTTGCTGTCCTGGTAACCCTGGCAAGGATAATGGCACAAATTTATAAAATTATTGCATTGTCATCGGTCCTTGACAGGTGTGCAAAGTTTGAATGAAATCAGTGGGTCAAAATGGCGCTATAAGGAGTCGGTTACAAACAAACATATAAGTGAAGCTAATATAAAGCGTGTAAAAACACGTGAACATTCACAGAAACGCGAAACGTGGACAATTTTTATTAGCAAGTACACACATGTTTTTATTAATCTGAGTAATTTAGAACCTCCTACGTTTTGGATTCGGTTAGAAAGAAAAGTAATTTCCTAAAAGTATCATTACATTCCATTGTTTGTAACCGAAAACCCACTAAATGTATCTTGTATTTTGTTCGTGAGACGACGAAGCCAGAGGCAGCCGTTATCTGTCGTATGCAAAGTGTTTGAATACATTGCTTTTAACAAATACCCGATCTGGGTTACTTGGACCTCACACGATGCTGTATGGACCTGGGATCTTCTGTAAATGACCACACACTTGCTAATTTAGACTTGGGATAGGAGATTTACACATACAACTTTGTAGTCAATCTTTGCTTTTCTGAATAGCGATAGCCTTAAGTTCGATATAATCAATTTGAAAGTTTATTTATCATTTAAGTTTTTATTTTCTATTAATAATAATAAAATCACTTCGAAGTCAAAAAAAAATATGTTTCTTCTTCTATTATCTTCTTCGGCTATTAATTGTCACGCTATTTGCTACGGGGGATGAGCAATATTCCATTTAATTCGGATTCTTCTATAGTTTACCAAAAATTGTAAAAAGCGAGCCGAAATATAGCAGATAGTTACAGATTGAAACTTTTAAATTCTTATAGGGACGCTATGATCCCACTGCTGGGACACAGGCCTTCTCTCTTCGAGAGGGAGTGGGGCATAATCCACCACGCGGCCCCAGTGCGGGTAGATAGATGCCACATGTCTTCGAATTTTTCGTTTTAGGACATGCCAGTTGCCTCACGATGTTTTCCTTCACCGTTTTAAGAACAGTGATGATAGAATTACTAAAGCGCCTGCCTGGGTTTGAACCTGCGACCTACAACTACACACAAACACATAATCTTTTTAGGGTTCCGTTGCCAAATGGCAAAAAACGGAACCCTTATGGATTCGTCATGTCTGTCTGTCTGTCTGTATGTCACAGTCACTTTTTTTCGAAACTATAAGAGTAATGCTGTTGAAACTTGGTAAGTAGATGTATTCTGTGAACCGCATTAAGATTTTCACACAAAAATTTTTAAAAAAAGTTTTAGGGTTCCCCATACTTAGAACTGAAACTCAAACATTTTTCTTTCATCTAACCTATACGTGTGGGGTATCTATGGATAGGTCTTCGTCAAAAATGAGGTTTCTAATATCATTTTTTTCTAAACTGAATGGTTTGCGCGAGAGACACTTCCAAAGTGGTAAAATGTGTGTCCCCCCCCCCCCCCTGTAACTTCTAAAATAAGAGAATGATAAAACTAAAAAAATACATGATGGACATTATCTTGTAAACTTCCACCAAAAATTGGTTTGAACGAGATCTAGTAAGTAGTTTTTTTTTTAATACGTCATAAATCGCACTTGGCCGGTTTTTTACTAATTTTTGCTGTATTATATTGTGTTCTTTTGAGTCTGTGTTACATAAATGTATTTTCCTTCTTTCTTTATTCTTTCTTTAACTTGTAAGCCAGGGTCGTTACCACTGGGCTACCACTACTCTCCAGGAGCTAAGTAGTCAATCGTACATAACTCATACAGGGTCGTATTTTTTGAGATGGGGCAATAATGACAGTACCTTAAACTTAATAAGATCACAGAAACAATGTCACTTTTAACAGAGTTTAAGTATCTAAGCATTCCATTCTTGATAGGTGTGGTAATTTTTAACAGACTCCCAACTTACATGTCCGCATATTTGTAAGCTGTAATTTGTACTCAAATCAATAAATCATCTAATAATTAAATATTTATGTAAATTAATTAAGTATGACCATCGCTCTCACTTTGTCTTGTCTAATTTTTTAATAGAAATCCAATAAATTAATGCAAGCTTTGACTACGAGATCTATAGATCAATGAGCACCATACTGTGAAGTTATAAGATAACGAATGATCACAGTCTTGTACTATTACCGACTATCGTCGAGATCATTAAACTGTTAAGGGCGAATCGTTACAAATGAGAAATGACTTTAACTATTGAACATACAAATTAATGCTCCGTGCAGTGTCGACAAGACTTTACCTGGATGATTTAGATGAGATGTTAATCATTTTTATATGAAGTGTGTTTTCTTTTTCTTTTTCGTCAATAGAAAAGGGTTGGCAAAACATTTATTTTATTTATTTATTTATTTTGGCTTCTCAACAGTGAGTACACTCTTACTTTATAATTATGACATTGTAATCTTAAATCTAAGTGCCTCACTAGTTACAGAAAAGCACCACATACACTACATTATGCGCAGATAATAACACACAGTTAATTAATTAAAATAAGTTAGGCATACAAAATTAATACAAATAGGAAAAATTAAAAATATGCAATTACAATAAAAAAAAATGGTTTCATAAATTAAAAATAAATTAAGATTGGATTAAATAATAAATCAAACAAATTACATACAATAAATTAAATTATATTTAATTTATTCTATGTAATTTGATTGATTTTTTATATAATCCAATCTTGGATTAGAGAGGATTATTTAATTAATTACATTCCGAAAGACAATGAAACAGTGTCGACAGTTTCCTGAATCTATCTATCTACATAATTATTATAAAGCGGTAAAGTTTGTAAGTTTGGTTGTAGGAAAGGTTGTATCTCTGGAACAAACAATTGGATTTGAAAAAATATTTATGCATTTGATAGCCCAATTTTTGAAGGGTTAGGAATAGACTAAAGAATTCGGAAAGATTTCGCTAAGTGTAAACGAAGTAACAGCGCGGGCGGGCGATGGAATACGACGCGGCGACGCGACGGGACTGGGGCCAAAATTGCAAGCGAATGAAGCCGCGGGCAGAAGTTAGTAAGAAAGTTAGGCGGACGGAAAGTATGAAATTTGGCACAATAAAATTTTATAAGGAGAAGGAGTACAGAAAGATAATATTTGTGTGTAATATCAATCCATTACAAATCCTTTAAATTTTAAACGAATAGTCGAATTTCGACCACTGGGTGACCGTTACGTCTGGTAATATTCACACTGATCGGTAAACACATTTTCTCTTAATAAATTCGCTCGCTGTTGATCATCATGGCCCAATACAAGTCTTTTGATTCAGTAGGTAACTATGCTAATGTTAGATTTTTTATAATAAGTTCGAATGCACCATCCACTCTCCATTATATATCACATGAGTACCTTTTAGTGATAAACGTAGGCAGACATTAACGGACCATATTTTAACAGCTTTCAACATTCGAAACAAAAGAACATTAAGTAGGTAGTGAGATGGTTAATCTTTTATGGAATTAATGTCGTCATAAAATATATTTTGTACAAGGGCCATAATATGGACATAGTGACTGGACGCCCAACATTTTGTATCTTGTTACAAATTTATATCTAATTACGTTACCGTGTAAACTATAAATTATTACAACATAATGAGGGTGAAATCGTTATAAACATCACTTTACTTTTTAAAGGTGCTTAGTTTGTTTAATGGGCCATTAGAGTCTCTTTCACAGTCTGATTTGACCCCTGTTTTACATTAATTAAATTATAATGATGCTTGACTTATGTATTTCGTATTTAAATATGCACAAAGTACAGAAACTTGATTGCATAGCCGAGTCTTTTAAATCTTGATCAGTTTTATTTAACTTTTTTTCTTTCTTTATGTAGTTAAGATGCATGCAAGTATAATTGGACCTTTTTACGCTACTGCAGTTAGACATAGACTACATACGCGTAGAATATTTGCAAGCTGTGGTTGCCTATTTGAATGTGCATCTAGTGTATGTTATATTGCTGATCTAATCTGTGTAATTGTTGAATGTAGGTAACATTTGTTGGCGATCCTTAAATATATAAATATTTAATTAATAGTTAACAAAGATGTAAGATAAAAATAGTATAGTCCAGTTGACATCAACCGAAAACTATTTTCAATGGCCTTGCCATTTTTTTAGCTTTAAATGACAGAGAATATTACTGTCATATTTTAAATTTAGTCTGACATTTATAGAAGACTAGCTGACCCAGCGAACTTCGTATCGCCTCAGATTCAATAAATGTTGTAATGAACATACCAAGTTTGACAACCTGGTACGCGGTGGTGGTCTGGTAAGCGTTTTCTAGCTGACACTTATATGTTTGGTTAGCTCCTACCAAGTTATGATAACCTGGTACGTCGACGGCATAAAGCGTTTTCTACGTGACACATACCTAGCGGGTAATTTCGTAATACACTATAAGTAGGAACCCTTTCATTTTGACAGTTCCACAAAATTCATGACGTTGTTTATGTTGCTAAGGACAGGCAATTTTTTCAACCATATCAAAGAAAAGAAAGAACTATATGAATGATGATGAGCAATAAATAACCTTCAAAATTATCCAGATTCTGATTAATAGTGTGTTGCGCAATTAGGGTGAGGTTAGGCGACTTCCTACAGAATTATGACTAACGGATACTTCGAAATCATAAAGCGTTTTCTAGATGACTCTTCTTTGTTTAGCAAGCACCTACCAAGTTATGATAACCTGATACTTTGAAGGCCTACAGCGTTTTCTAGCTGACTTTACCCTTGTAAGTGAGGTCCTGCCGAGTTATGACCACCTGGTACATCAAATGCTTAAAGCGATTTCTAGCTGAAGAAAACTATTGTATCCTTCTTTATAACCGAGTATATCGCTTGTTATGTTAGTAACGTTCATGTTATTCTATCCAAACTTACCAAAACTCCATATACTTTATACTCTATAAACTTTTAATATTAGGCGTAATGGCTCTGAACTAACCGTGATGTACACTAAGAAATTCAGTTTTCTTGCATCCTTTTTAATAAATTAATTATTTTACATGTATTTTCTATCAATAAAATAACTTCGATCGACGCATTTGTTTTAAATATTCTCTTTGATGACATTTGAGCACGCATTCTGTCAATTCTATGTCAAATGTCATAATGTTACATTAAAAAAGTTTACATTGTCCTATTATATGGTTGTTAAGTATTCTTAAATAATTGTTCTTCAATTTTCTAATTTTCCGCGCATTTTTTTATTTTTTTTCTTTCATAAGAACCTTCTCCTGATCATTACAAACACAACAAAAAAACAAAAACTGAAATCGGTCCAGCCGTTCACGCGTGATGTCGTGACCAAGGGAAATAGGGATTCATTTTTATTAGGGTTCCGTTGCCAAATGGCAAAAAACGGAACCCTTATAGATTCGCCATGTCTGTCTGTCTGTCTGTCTGTCTGTCTGTCTGTCTGTCCGAGTATGTCGCAGCCACTTTTCTCCGAAACTATAAGAGCTGTGCTATTGAAACTTGGTAAGTAGATGTATTCAGTGAACCGCATTAAGATTTTCACACAAAAATAGAAAAAAAACAATAATATTTGGGGTTCCCCATACATAGAACTGAAACTCAAAATTTTTTTTTTCATCAAACCCTTACGTGTGGGGTATCTATGGATAGGTCTTCAAAAATGATATTGAGGTTTCTAATATCATTTTTTTTTAAAACAATAATATTTGGGGTTCCCCATACATAGAACTGAAACACAAAAAAAATTTCATCAAACCCTTACGTGTGGGGTATCTATGGATAGGTCTTCAAAAATGAAATTGAGGTTTCTAATATCATTTTTTTCTAAACTGAATAGTTTGCGCGAGAGACACTTCCAAAGTGGTAAAATGTGTGTCCCCCCCCCCGTAACTTCTAAAATAAGGGAATGATAAAACTAAAAAAAATATATGATGTACATTACCATGAAAACTACCAACGAAAATTGGTTTGAACGAGATCTAGTTAGTAGTTTTTTTTTAATACGTCATAAATCGTAAACCACAATTTACCTTTCATTCAGTCAACACAAATATAAAAATTAAAAAAAAAAACATTTCATTTCATAAACGATGATGACGAATGATGATAATGATGACCTGCAGGTTTGTACGGAACCCTCGGTGCGCGAGTCCGACTCGCACTTGGCTGGTTTTTATATATATAGATGGCTGAACGTCATTCTACGGTGTGACGTAATATTTATAGTGATAAGTTGGTAAAGCAGATTCTATCGTGCAGACTGCACAATTATCTTGTCATTTGTTCACGAAATAATAAACAAGAAATTAAGAAATAATAAATATAACTTCGTTTTGTCAGCTCACAAATACTTAGCCAGAATTATACTCAAGATTTTTATTACGTAACAAATACATAACACCTTGTTTCCTCGAAGGGTTGGTCAGACGTGTACGAATTATAAATTATAATACACCCACATTTAGTCGCTTCCGTCTTTAAGTCCTATGTAATAGGGGCGAGCCTATTGCCACTAGCCGGACACAAATCCAGAGAGCTACTGAGATATTCCAAATAGAAAAATCCAATACCACTTTCCCGACCTGGGAACCGAACCCATAAAGAAGGAACCGTCATGCTCAAAAGTAGCGCTTGCGACCACTAATACAAAGAGGCAGTTGTAATTACTTTGCAGCAAAATACAGTAAGAAAAACATTCATCGCTCATAAACACACACAGAGCAGTTGTGGCCCGTTAATAACGGCCTTGACTTACGAATTGTCGTGGGTTCGAACCCAGGCGCTTTACTTTGTGTAAATAATTTCATCACCACTGCTCTCAAAACGGTGAAGGAAAACATCGTGAGGAAACCGGTATTCCTAGAACCAAAAATTCGAAGACATGGGACATCTACCAACTCGCACTGGGCCCGTAGATTACGGCCCACTCCCTTTCACCGACAGGCAAATGACGACTCCAGCTCTGGGCGTGGGGCGGAACTTTTACTGACTAAAACCCACCCGTGTTCTTTCAGTTGCCTATGCATAGGCTACGGTAACTGTTTCGAACAAATCTTAGCAGTCTCGCGACCCAGGCAAGAGGCTTATTTCCTAACAGTGGGAACAATATAGGGTTATTATGATACGATAAACACACTCGAAAAATATAGACAAGTAGCATCACACAGAAGATCCAAAAGTGGTAATTGCAACTCTGCACAAATTATTCGTGCCAGCGCATTGAAAATTGCTTAACGTTAACCCTTTAATGAAAACCTGTGGTCAACCTGACCGCGGCGAGTGTAATTACATGTTTTAAATGAAGGTAGACATTACAGTGTGCAGCCGAGCACATAATATGGGACTATATTGTCGTCGTCAAGTATAAAATTGGTTTAATTAATATTGTTTGCGGGATTTTGGGTAAAATCTGTAACAATAAAAGCGTATAGTATCAAAGTGACTTTTTCAATTAGTATAGTTTCGGAGTTTATATTGGAGATTACTGACATCAGTGAAGGAAACACATCGTGAGGATACCTGATACTTCAGTACTAATATTATGTTTCTTTGTAAGTTTGTATGTAGGGGCGTAATCTCACGAACGGTTGTACCAGTCGTGATGTTGCATTTCATTACCTAATTCTTAAGAAAGGTCCTTCATCATCATTTCAACCGAAAGACGTCAACTGCTGGAAATAGGCCTCCCCAACTCTGCCACTTCGACCGGTTTTATGCTTCCCGCATCCAGTGGATTCCTGCGGCCTTCACAAAGTCATCGGTCCACCTTGTTCCCACATGGCCTTCCAACTTCACGTCTTCCAGTACGCGGTCGCCACTCTAGAACCTTTCGGCCACATCGGCCATCTGTTCTGCGAGCAATGTGTTTTACCCATAGACACTTAAGGAAAGCTATTAATGCGCTACGACACTAAGGAGCCGAGTAAAGAGAAAGTCAGAAAGAACGCCAATAGAAAAAGAAGTAATATCGAGTGGCGAGCGATGCGATGCTAAACTGAGTAGTGTGGTGATCAATGCTCGTGGCTTCTCTGTATGAGAAACCTTTACTCTGCTGTAGGACAGTAAGGGGCTGGTATTCGTACTTAAAGCGTACTTAGTTGAAGAAAAACAGAGAAGGGTGACTTCATAACAAAATGAATTTGATAGTCGGAAAGACTGTGACAGGACGAAAATGTTAGATAGCAGTTATTAGTGAATCGAGGAACGTCTTTCTGAAACAATGATGTAGGTTGTTTCTGGGCCTTTACTTGGATAGCCATTTAAACTGGAAATGCCATGTAGAAAGTGTATGTAAAAAACTAAATCAGTATTCGTATGCTCTATATATTCTTGGGAAAATTGCAAATCAGTCTGTGGTTCTGATAGCGTACAAAGCGTATGTGTCGTCAACATTACGTTTTGGAATAATGTATTGGGGAAATTCCACCGACAAACAATTTGCTTTCAAAGCTCAAAAGAAGTGTGTACGTGCTATATTTAAACTGAAAAAGACTGATAGCTGTAAACCACTATTTATGAAATATAAACTGCTTACTTTGCCCTGCATGCACATCTACGAGACAGCAGTATTCGTAAAGTTAAACTTGCATCTGTTTCAGACATTGAGATCAAAACGACGCAATAGAGATATATGTGCTATTCCACACAAGACTGCGCTCTATTCAAAAAGCTTTTTAGGGATGGCGCCAAAGCTATATAATAAATTACGAAATATGATAAAAGATCTTGACAGCGTACACCATTTCAAAAAGGCTCTTTTTAATCTATTAGCTGCAAAAAGCTACTACACAGTCAATGAGTACCTGGAAGACAAATTGTAATTTATTGACATTCATACTATTTTTCTCCTATGACGCTCAATTTATTGTAATAATTTTAATATAAATGCCTAATGAAACTAGATTCTGAGCTTTGTTTATTAATTATGAATGTTTTTTATAATTTTATTTTTGGACGACACATATCTATTGACATTTTTCTATTTGTAATTAATCTAATTGTTTTATTATATTTTAACCTAATTTATTTCGTTCAATTTGTGATTTATTTGTGAATTTTGATTTACCACATGAGTTTTGTTAATTGATTTTGAATTTTTACTATTAGTTGATTATTTATTGATTGCAACATTTGCACGCCATTGATGGCAAGACATAGCGTTCTAAACATTATTTTTGACATCTGTACTTTTGTTTACTTAATTATGTTCTACAAATAAAAATATTTGATTTGATTTGATTTGTTTCAGATTTTTTCTTACTGTCTCAACTGCTGCTTCGTTAGTCTAGTGGTCGCAAGCGCAGCTGCTGAGCATGAAGCCCTCTAGATTTTGATACCCTGGTAGTTGAAAGAGTAATAGGCTATTTTCATCTGGAATTTGTCAGTAACAAACCGGATTCTGGCTATGTGACCGGTGGATTTCAATGGGTCGCTCTCTATTATACAGGACTCAACATAATTAATGAAATGTGGGAGTACTCTAGCTACACTCTGCCTAACCCTTGGAGGAAATAAGGCGTGATGATAAGTTATGACGCAGCTAATCAGTCCTGTTTTTTTAGAAAGCTTTGCCACACAATTCTCTAATGTCTTACGCAACTATTTATGTGAATGTCGATACATCATTTCGCAAATCACTGCATTGATTAAAATTGAATTGAAACAATTGATTGCGTACATTGATAGCACCTTTGTGGCAATATTGCCGCCTTTGTCTAGCAGACAATGTGGGTCAATCGTAATGAGACTGATAATAAAAGCTTTTATCAAAGACTTTGTACCGTGTCGACCAGCTTCTATTAATTAGGTTTCACTTGTTAACTGGATGCAGCCGCAGGGATCGATCGATAAGGTTAAGCTACCCTTACCGCGGTTATTACATGGATGGGTGAGCATCCATAACGCATCAAGATCTCTCTATGCTTCGGAAGCACGATGAGTTAGGTCCCGGCTGTCGTTACGGGTTGTCAGACACCCGAAAGTCTAACAACCAGTCTTACCAAGGGTATCGTAGTACTCAGTAACTGGGTTGTGAAGGTCAGTTAGGCAGTCATTTCATGTCAAATACTTGTATTCAGCGTAACTCTGATAGACTTAAAGCTGAACCCAACATAATTAGGAAAAGTCTAGGCAGATGATGAGATGGTTTTCTATCCAATACAAAATAAAACATAACACCAAACTAGTTCCGTAAAAAACTAGAATTTCTAATAGAAACTTATTTTCAAACACACAGGCAGTACTAAATTATGTACCGAACCAAGTGACCATGAACGTGGAACCATGTATGAGTTCCGCCAGTGACCAACACCACCTTACCACAATACCCACATATAGCACACACGGATTAAACAGAACACGCGTGTACGTCATACATTGCTGCTTCTAAACCAGCATTAAATTTCACTGGCTAGACTAAACCGCAATGGTAACGGTGCGATTTGATATAAGCGACGACAGAATGCATTTTGGTACTTCTAACATATTAATTGAAAACAAAGAGTGTTCTCCCACGCCATGCAAGTGTGACCATCGCCTTATGCGATCTAAAATGAATTATTAATATTGAATAATAACTAGTTATATTTACGTGTTATTGAGGTAATTAAAAAGGAAAAAGAAAAGTATGTAGCTAGACTTGAGGAGTTGCTGTTCCATTAATTTGTACAGGCTTTATATATATAAAAAAAAACAATGACGTAATCTCACGTAGTCACTCTCTTAATAGTCAATGAAATACCAATAGGCTTTTGTCCATAGGAATCAACCAGTTGTAACCGTGCTCCTAGCGTCTGACGTTTCATAAGTGTCCATGCATGTTGATCTGAATTTTTTTTTAAATGAGCGCTTGCAACTTATAGACCAACAAATTAGTCAAGTATATGTATAAGGACTTAATTATTATTTTGTTTTACTAAAAACTAATTTAATTTTAAGTTACATCTCGATAATGTGCCAAAAACGTAATAATAAACTATTTTTAATAAATAAAAGGTACCGTGTGGTGCCGGACGTAAAGAATAACACCACCCCATTTCTTCCCGTGGGTGTCGTAAAAGGCGACTAAAGGACTTACTAGAGAATGGGCAGCAGCGTTCTCTATGCATTTTACCACCATACTGCGATCGCCAACCCGCCTGCCAAACGTGGCGATTATGGCAAAGCCCCCCAAATTGAGGGAGGCCAAAGTCCAGCAGTGGACGTCTTACGACTGAAATGATGATGATGATGAATAAATAAAAGGCTCCTTAATCATATAGTTCCCGCCCATATTTCCAAAATGGCGTCAATGGCTAGAATGTCACGCCCGTAAACTATATTATTAGGCTATATTTAGTGGCAATTTATATGTCACAAACACGTTATGGGCCGTAAAGGTAATTGTTTATTAACATCAACGGAACATGATGTTAATTTAACGAACGGGCGTTCAACTTTATTTATGCAGCAATAAAGATCATTATTGATATACATAGGTTACGATGAAGAAGTAGCCATCTACTATCAGAATAATATGTAAATAGTTTCAGATTTATAACTAAAAATGTAAGAAAGAGCGTTGGCAGACCATTTATCAGGTGGGTCGGCGACCTTTAGAAGATCGCAAGGAGGGCCTGGATGAGTCTGACAGACCAAGGAAATATGGCACAAAAGGAAGTAGATCTACCCAAACGTAGGACACCGTAAAACGTTCTGTTTTTTCGCACAGTTAAAGGTCTTGGTAATAATACAAAAACCTTTTTTTTGTGCAATTTTTTTAATTATTTTATTTATTAAAACTTTATGCACAAGTAAAACTACTGTACAAAGGCGGACTTAATGCCTGAGGCATTTTCTACCAGTCAACCTTACAATTGCAATTTCATGTTTAAAGAAAATATACTCATAGATTATATATCTATTATAGTTTCTATATTTCCTATATATTCTCGTGAAACAGCAAAAAAACATTTTTTTTTTTCTTTACATAATTCTAAAGTTTTGAGCGCAAACTATCATATTTTAATGTACATAGTTTAATGATTATAACAGAAATTCAATCAACTAAACAAATACCTATAAATAAGTCCACTGAGCGGTGCATTTATTTTTAAAATTAATTAAAACTGCAAATTATTATCAATTTGGTGGTCACATTAGATTCAACTGGTATGAAACGCATCGCTGTTTTAAACTTTATTTATTGCGGCGATGCGCTATTGTAAGATACCAAAAAAATATTTCATAAGGCGCTTAAATACTGAGTAGTGGGTAACCAAGGCTGCCAATGATAACGATAAGCCTACGTTAGTACGGACGTAAAAATATCGCGGCGGGATTTTATCGCGATTTGGATTTTCAAATCTCGGTGTTAAGCCGAGCATTGTGAATACATAGAGACATCGTACAGAGTGCATCCTAGCGCGTTGAAAAAACATGTTGTTCAATTTTCAACTCTCGGCGACAAGCAGTGCGATGAAGGTCCAATGTGCTTTCCATGATATTTTTACGTATAGCGTGTAATAGCGTGGACTTACTGAAAATGTGAAGAAGTTAGAAAAACTATATTGGTACGTATTGCACATAGGTTAAATCGTTTAAAAATCTGTTGTGAAAAGATTCAGAAGTTCTACGTAAGTGCTTTCTCTGTTACCTATCACGCGTTACGCCTTACAAAAATCTTTATAAAGACAAAATAAGCGTCATAACAAAAACTGAGAATCTGTCAGATACCCGATACTAGCGTGTTGCGATACTGCCTTTGAATTGCCCAACGACCCTATTCAGATATTTGTGCCCATTCGTGAACAATCACAATGGCGAATAAAAAGCCTAATGAATAGATTCGTCGCTCGTCGCCGCTTTGAAACCTCGCTTGATGTCATAAACATTCTATTAAAATACAGACGAAACGACAATGTGTATAATTTTGCTGTTTATGTGAAAATTATTCGATGATTTCCACTGATATTGATGTTTTCGTGACCGAAAACGATGCGTTGTTCGATTGTAGAGAGAATGTGTGTAATTTAAGACTCAGTTATCGAGTTTGCTTTATCGATAGCGGAAATATAACTCCGACCGTATTGTAGATATCTGATGAGGAGTATGAGAACCGAAGAAGTGCCTTAACAAGTTTCAAATTAAAAGAAAAAAACGTCATATTAAATACAAGAAAATTATAAATAAAATGTTCAGGAGCTTGAGGCAAAGTAACAACAACCACACGGGTCGATCGACCTGGTTAATCTTCGCCTGCGGTTGGTCGGTGGATGGGTGACCATATTTACATACAAAAACTCTTCCCTTGCCTCGGAAATCACTTCAAGCCGTTGGACCCGGCTGTCATTCATTGGTGACAGACAGTCGTTACGGATCGTCAGAAGCCCAAAAGTCTGGCAACCAGTCTTATCAAGTGTACCCAGTAACTGGGCAGTGGAGTTCAGATATGCAGTCGCTCCATTCGGCTCAGTCTAACGGTTAGACTGAGCCGAATGTTAGACTCAACATAGTTAGCAGAAAGCTAGGCAGATATTGATTGGAAATAAACTATCATTCTTTTACTAATTAAAATGTTACGATAACTAAGCTTTAATATAGACACACAACAACTTCTAAATTAGATTACGAAAAAAAACAAGTTCAGTTGGTACGGAACGTAAAAGTTGAATTAAAAACTCGGCCGGTTTTACCTGTAACTAAATAATAAATCATAGCTATGGTTACCAAATAGGTGTGCGTCCATCATATTCGCTACATATCGAATTTGAAACACTTTAGAATCAATAACGCGAATTGTGCACGAAACTGGTTTTTTTGTGGACTGTAGGCGGTAAAAGGCAACGCTTTGTGAATCGCCCAATATCGGACAGCAATTCCAATTTGGCGCATTCCATCGTTCCGTTATTAGGAAGTTATTGAAACATCCAGGTGCGAAGATCTGTGTTGTTGTTGATTATGAAGCTTGCATTCTGTTATGGTGTGAGCAGAATATTGAAAGTGGGCTTGGCATGTCGGAGCGTTGACGGCATTTAATTGAATTATTATGATTCGACAGATTTCTTGATAATTGAATAGGAAATATGAAAGTCTTGAGTCAAAGTCAAAGTCAAAGTCAAAGTATTTATTAGTGTGATCTTTGGTGATACAGTAGGTCTTATAGTTAGGTAAGGTGAGCTCAAAAAACTACCCGTTAGGGCATACACTATTTAACAATATAAAAAGTTTAAATCGATTTTACATGCAAAATAACTGAGATTACTATTACATATTAAATTACTAAGCATACATCCAATTTGAAATATAAATATTTAGAATATGATTAAAATGGCAAATTATTTAATTTTCATGCATAAATACATAATTATCATTTAGTTTACTATCAAAATTTTGTCAAGAAGGAATTCGTCAATGGTATAGTAGCATTTTTCAATCAAAAAAATATTTAGTTTCCGTTTAAATTGTGTCAAGTTTAGGTCTTTAATGTCATTTGGTATTTTATTAAATATTTTAGGAGCCATGCAGAGGATGCTTTTGTGCATAAGGGCGGTCTTTGAGGCTCTTAGACATAGTTCGTGTCGATATTCTTGTCTTGTCGATCTATAGCGCTGCTCTGAAGCCTTTTTAAATAATTCATTGTTTTTCTTGACGAACAATGCGGTCTCGTATATGTAAAGGCAAGGTAACGTTAGTAATTTTAGAGATTTGAAATGCGGTTTACAACTTTCTGTTGGTTTAAGACTACATATCGATCTAATGCACCTCTTCTGTGCTTTAAAAATGTTATTTTTTTCGCAGGAATTTGCCCAAAAAATTACTCCGTATCGTAATATGGAATCTACATAGCCATAATAAGCGGCTACAACAGCTGCTTGATTAACTATTTTCTTAAGTTTATAAAGAGCAAAGGCGAACCTACTTAATTTTGTTATAAGATTTGATGCATGTTGTTTCCAAGTCAGTTTAGAATCAATTGTCAAGCCTAGAAATTTTATATGCTCTACTTCTTCAATTCTATTATTTTCAAACTTTATATTTAGGTCAGGAGTGGCCAATCTTTGTCGAAACTGCATAATTTTAGTTTTATTTAAATTTAATTTTAGATTATTATTTTCAAGCCAGTTAATTGATTGTTGCAATCCGTCTTTGATGTCACGTTCATAATTTCTAGTTTTATTATTTTTTACAATTATCGTGCTGTCATCAGCAAAAAGAACCATTGGAAAAGCGACATGTTTTGAGTCGGCGCTGAAAAATCAATGAACAAAGATAACTCAAAGCGCCGACTCAAAATTTAAAGTTTTATTATTTTTTGCTTTTCAGGTTTTTCGGCGGTAAATTTTTTTAAAAGTTTTTTCGCACAACCGTATTTTCGCGACAGTGATTTCACGCATAAGTCGCGCATTAGTGGAAATGTCTTTTCGCGCAAGTGCCTTTCGCTGAAATGTTTGAGCGCAAGTGTACCAGAAGTACGAGTGGCTGTATCCTAGTAATCTATACTAATATTATAAAGCTGAAGAGTTTGTTTGTTTTTTTGGTTGAACATGGTAATCTCAGGAACTACTAGTCCGAATTGAAAAAATATTTTTGTTTCGGGTAGCCTATTTATTGAGGAAGGCTATATAATATAACGCTTTGATCAAAAGGAGCGGAGTCGCAACGAAAAATGTACGTAAACTGGCAGGCAATTCGATGCGACGGGAAGGGTCAGGGGAGCAAAAATTTGACGCGGACGAAGTCGCGGGCAGAAGCTAGTTAGTATTTCCGTGGTCTATGTGGTCCCTGGACCGCCTCCAAATCCAAATAGAAAGATTTAACTACAACGTCGTAACCTGGGGCTATCCTATATAAATCCAGCCATAGTGACATCTGCTGAGCCACCGTAGACGCCGTGGAAGTCGCAAAGTTTAGGTACAGAAGTACCTACCTATGTGAGGCATTTATTATCATCGCTAAAACGTAAACAGAGGCGTGTGATCATGTGTGTGAGGTCTAGAGTCAGACACATGCGTCACCGCCTTCCAGAAAACGGTTCGTTCCGGTTCAATGCTCGGCTGTGGTAATTGCGATAATTACAGTTAGTCTCAATCAATGAGTGTTTTTCTTCTATGCTGCCAATTGGTGAGAAACAGTGTCTGTTCACACTGTAGTGTCTCATTTGTGCTGGGAACGGTTAGAACGGTACCTACTTTCTCGTTCAGTTATATTTTCGGAAGCATAATGATAATGAGAATCGTACTTGACGAGGTGCTACTTTACTCAAGCAATGTGTTATTTTATTTTGAATACTGTGAAACCAATTTGCTTTCTGGAATTTGGGTGCATAATGTCAAATTACGTACCGAAAAACCGGACTTACCTGTGGCAAAACTTAAAACTAGAGCAACTAAAGGCGCCCCTGTATAGTAAGGACCTCGGCCTAGGACATCGCTGGTAGAGGGCAGTAAGAGACTGGCTGGATCGGAATGAAGACACAAAATAAAATTCTCAACTGATTATCGACCGACCATTAAATCCTACTAATATTATAAACGCGAAAGTTTGTATGTATGGATGTCTGGATGTATGGATGTGTGGATGTTTGTTCCTCTTTCACGCAAAAACTACTGACCCGATTTAGATGAAATTTAGCAAACAGATAGGTTATAACCTGGAGTAACACATAGGGTACTTTTTATCTCGGGAGTATGTTCCCGCGGGATAATTTCCGACCTCCACGCGGGCGAAGCCGCTGGCAAAAGCTAGTTCATCAATAAAACTCTCACGTTCATGTCCTGTTGACAACTACGCAAACGATTTTTTGACGCTTTATGATTATTTACTTTAAGCCTGTTGAATCAAAAAATCATGAAAATTAATTCAATGGGATTAAATTAACTTAAGCGGGATGTATTGATAAATTTAAGAAAATTTGAATTTTGGCTAAATTGCGGATCCACCTTAATCAAAATATATAAAACCTGAAAAAGCGTCATTGTGTTTTAACTATAAAATCACGAAAAAAACATCACCTACCTACACCAACGAAAAAAATATGATTTCTTCTAAACTCAGTACTCCGTATACAATACATACAACAACTCATGCCTTTTTCCCATAAGGGTAGGCAAAAACTACGGAACGCAACCAACTACGATACTTTTATAAATCTGGTCATACACGCACGCCGGTTGCGAGTACTACGAACCTGACATTTCTAAAGAACATCACCAATAAAGTTACTATAATATAGTAACTTTATTGGTGATGCATTTCCACTTAAATCTACTCAGTATACCTACCACAAAATGCACCGTTTTCCGTTTTACAGGTAGATAAGTTCCTCGATTACTCCAGACATAGATATCGCTTAATTTACCGGTGTAGCTATAGGTATCTGGTGAATGCAATCTCGGAGGAACACATAAGTTAAACGGGCCACGCAGCTGCGCGCGAGTCGCGCCCGTCGGCGGCGCGCGCGCTGCCTCTTGCCGTCAGCTTTAGGCGGGATACATACTTGTACAACATTATCAAATAAACTTTTTTCTTCAGGTTTTATTTTGTTTAAATAATTTTAGGTGTTAATCAGCAAAGATAAATAAGTACATACATTCTCATTTGTAATTTTGTCGTTTTTTTTTACATATAAAATAATGGGTTCAATTATTCAGTACGTATGTGAAACTAATTTTAACATGGTTGAACATGTTTCATTTTGTTGTTTACCAGCATTGTTTGTAAGCTTTGTTCGGATAACATATTGCTGAACGTGGAACTCGGGAGCTCTAAAACAAACAATGTTTTAATTTTTAATTTAGCAATGTCAGCAAGCCCTATAAAAAAATTTTGAACGCTCTAAATTGCGGAATGAGTGAGAGTTAAATTTTACATTTCGCTGACATCAGATAATTCTGCTTACTGGACATAGTGACCATGTTAAATTACCTACTTCTATGCTGACCCTATCCATATTATAATATTTTTAATTGCTTAAGACATACCTAATACAGATACAGAAACAAGTGATTGCTGCAGAAGTTAAAAGCGTAAAAAAGATCTTTACAAAGAAGGGTTTAAAAAAGTTAGAAGTGTGAAAAATAACAACAAACATCTTTCTTCTATCTTTTTATCTTTCTAGAAGACTTTCGAAATCGCGGACACAATATTAAATATTTCCTCATCTCAATAAAAATTTGAAAGGTCTTCAGACACGTACGGACCGTTGTTGACTATAAATGCTTGATTGAGAATGCAAGCGGCTCGCAGATGTGGTTCCGTGGCACGTGACATGGTCTCCGAATTATCTGAATACAGTGAATATACAAGCAGAAGGAAACATTATTTGTTTTGTAGCCAGCCATTTAATTTGATGTGTGTTTGAAGGCTTTGTAAACCAATATGGTTGGCAAATAGAAGGAACTTATCTTTCACGTGTTTGAGGAACAAGAGTGTAAACGAGCACACATGTTTGTCAAACATTACTTCTGCCATTTTGTTTATCACACATGTTAACCTTGGTTATGGTCAAGTACTTAGTAGAGAGTTTTATTGTTTTTACACGCTTTATATTAGCTTCACTTGTATGTTTGTATATTTGTATGTTTGTTTGTAACCGACTCATTATAGCGTGATTTTGACCCACTTTAAACGACCAGATTTCATTCAAACTTTGCACACCTGTCAAGGACCGATGACAATGCAATAATTTCATAAATTTGTGCCATTATCCTTTCCAGGGTTACCAGGACAGCAAAAAAACTGTCACAAACTACGCTGACATACGTCTCAAAATTCGAAACACCCTAAAAAATAGAAAATAAATAATAGTTTTAAAAAAAACTAAAAAACACGCTTCCATTGAAAACCAAACTAAAAAGTACAAATTAATGGAAAAAAAGCGTGGGGTGCCTGATATCAATAAAAAAATACCTTAAAAAGCACCCCACGCTTTTTTTTCATTATTTTGTACTTTTTAGTTTGGTTTTCAATGGAAGCGTGTTTTTTAGTTTTTTTAAACTATTATTTATTTATTATTTCTTTTCTTAGCCATTCTTTTTGACATTATCATATTATTAGATCGTCGTCATCGTTTCTTGAAAATTTATCCCATAACATAACATCACGCCTTGTTTCCCCGAAGGGTTGAGCAGAGGTGTAGCTATAATACACCCACATTCCGCTAGTTATGTTTAAATCCCATCTAATGGGGGCATTTATAATCGTCAGCCGGGTAAAAATCCAGACCCTGAGCTGGTACTGACAAATTCCAGATACAAAAATTTAATGACACTTTACCCGACCTGGAAATTAAACCCAGAACCTCATGGTCGTCGCGGATTTATACGAAGAACCGTGTCCCTGGCATAGGCGACTGAAGCAACACGGGTGGGTTTTAGTCAGTAAAACTCTGACACCGCTTTCCGCTCCACACAGAGTGAGAGAAGTCATTTGATAATTTCCCACCCAAAAAAAAACTTTTTTACAAAAAAAAAAAAACAACAGACTTCCTTAAAAACACTATAAAGTGAAAAATAACTTTAATTTCGGAAGTCGGTGTCTTAGGATCTGTATTTATGGTTTTTTGCCACCGACTTCCGAAATTAAAGTTATTTTTCACTTTATAGTGTTTTTAAGGAAGTCGGTTGTTTTTTTTTTTTTTTTGTAAAAAGTTTTTATTTTTAAATTTTTAGTTGTGGTATCCACCCCGCACTAATTCCAAACAAACAATGCATATATATGCGATTGCAGAAATCGCGATTGATTTGCTGTCATTTTTTAAAGAGTTCCAGTGTCTATCTCTGGAATCCATCATCAGATCTATATGAAATTTATATGGGACCATTTCGAAATAAACCCCTTTCAAACAAAAAAAGAATTTTGCAAATCCGTTTATATATGACGGAGTTCTGGCCGAACATACATAAAAAAAAAAAAAAATATAAACATCCGAATTGAGAACCTCCTCCTTTTTGAAGTCGACTAAAAAAAGGATACAATGCAGTTATAAAACTATTTTTGGTAGAATCTCTTAAAGACCTATATTTAGCTCACACGAGGCACAACCTAAGAAATATCACATTCGATCTGACTGGCGTCTGTGCACCGCCTTCTAAAGTTGTTTATTTTATGCACCAGCGTACTAGGCGTGTCGGTTCACGATAGCCTGGAGGCTGTCCGTAGCCGCTACTTACCGACGCCGGTAATTTTGCATCCGACGTGGCCGAGACTTAGATAAAGTGATATACATAGCTAGCTAGCGATTTTAGATTATACACCTGTGCAATTTTAAAGAGGACAGGCTGAAACTTGTGGTGGGCTTGCGTTGTGTTGGGTCTGTTTTAACAATGCTGTTTATAGGTGGGTAATCGTGTAACGCACTAACAGTAGAATGGCTTTCATTTTAACGGTTCATCGACATTCAATGCGTTAATTACGTTATTCAGCTGATTTTTTTTCCGACCATATGAAGCAATGGATGTTGGCGATTGCCGCGCTCTCCTTACAAAGTTAAGAGTGACATCAGCGGAGCGGCATGGTGGCCTCCAGTAGACGAGGTGCTGGCGCTGCAGAATCCCGAGCCGGACGTATACATCGATAAGATGGGTCAAATTCAGCGTGGGAATATAAACAAGAGCAGCATTGCGGCCATTGTTAAATAGATACTATCAGGGGACTTTTGGGTAGACTGCTGTAAGAGGCAGTCGTTTCATGTATTCAGTACTTTCCTTGTCATTGTCTTTATTTTATAAATTGAAGTTATTATATTGTTAAAAGTACAAAGTGGTTTCAATTAATAGTTGAAATATCTAAATACATATTTAGTTAAAATGGATTACCGAATTTCTTCAGAATTATTCAGATTCTGATTAATAGTGAGTCACGCATTTAGTGTACAAGTTGTTTTTTTTTTGGATGAAAATCATCAAATGCCGTCTTCTCGCTCTGGATAGAGCGGTAGGGCGTGTCAGACTTTTACTGACTAAAACCCACACGTGTTCCTTCAGTTGCCCATGTGCCAGGGCCACGGTATCTCCTTCGAACGAATCTCGTGACCCTGGCAGAACGAATCTCGCGACCCTGGTAGAGGGTACATGTTTGCTCAGATATACACACATTGTGCCCGAATTTTAGCGTACTCTGGATTTTTAACTCTCACTGGGAATCAAACAGAGTGTATCCAAAAGCTTTGAAAAAACACAGTGTTCGACTGTCACATCTCGCCGCCAGGCAACGCATTGATGATCAAGTGCGCGAAAAAATCCGCCGCGATATTTTTACGGCCGTGGATCATGGACTAACTATAACACAGTATTGTACAGACGCCAGCACTTAAAGCTACTACAATCTGTCAAATTTCTTAACGCTGAAGTATTAGGTTCATAATTGATTGGGAAAATTTGACAGTTTCGGGTACCTTAATGTGCTGGCGTCTGAACATAAATTTTGCAAGTATGTATTCCTGATTGTTCCCTTTATTTTTTATTTTTTGGCTACTTCAGAAACCATCATTTAAGTCAGTACGTCAGTGATAGCATTATTTTCTGTTTAAGTCCTCAAGTTATATCTGAGAACTTTGATACAAGAACTACAATTCAAAGCCTAATTTTACAACAAACGACAATTACTGATAGTAAGGAAAGTGCATACACTTGTAGATAATCTTAGAGTAGAAACAGACCTGTCGTAATGCAGACATGGCTTAAGTGCTGGTGTTTTTACGTAACCATATCAGCGATCGCGGTTGTGGTTGCCTACCAAAGATTCAATGAACCATGAGAAGTCGCTACATAATGAGTAGTGCACTCATTAGATACGAGGTATTGAGAAATATGCGATGGAAATATTTCTTAGTCTAGCTGGAGTATCGATGACATACTCGCCAGGCACCAATGTCTGATTTCAGCAGTGATGCCTAAAATAATGTTAGACGAAATTATGTGAATGCTGTTGAGAAATAAACTTTTTACTTTTACTACTTTATTTCGTGTAATCTAGGTAACTCATTTTCTTTTTACTCATTTATCATTCACTACCTAGAGACTTTCTAGTAGAAATGTAGTAAAATAGACATTATCTATAGCTTCAATAGGGTCCTCAAGCGCAACATTGATTACTGACAAATGTATGCTCTGATTGGACAGGTCAACACAGATCTGTGTGGTTCTTTCCTCAATAGACCCTTTCAGATACCAATTTACAGGGTTTTCACATGTTCTGACCAAGATCAAGTCTGTAATTCAGAAAATGCCGACCACATCTAATTTTTTAACCGACGAAAAAAAACGGAGGAGGTTATCAATTCGACACGTATATTTTTTATTTTTTTTATGTATGGCCACGCATAACTTTTTACATGGTAGTCCGATTGTGATAATTCTTTTTTTATTGCAAAGGGTATACTCCGAGGGTGGTTCCATATAAATTTGGAACAACAAACCCTAAGGGTCAGAAAACAGGGGATGATTGATTGTTCACTCACTGATTGTAATGTATAACCACGCATAACTTTATACAGAGTTGTCCGATTTAGATAATTCTTTTTTCATTAGATAGGGTGTACCTTGCCAAGTATTATTAGTACATTAAAGACACAAAAAAATATAAAATAAAAACTTTTTAACAAAAAATTCAACCGCCGAAAAAACTGAAAAGAAAAAAATAATAAACCTTAAAATGATGAGTCGGCGCTTTGAGTGATCTTTGTTCATTGATTTTTCAGCGCCGACTCAAAATTTTAAGGTTTATTATTTTTTTGCTTTTCAGTTTTTTCGGCGGTTGAATTTTTTGTTAAAAAGTTTTTATTTTATATTTTTTTGTGTCTTTAATGTACTAATAATACTTGGCAAGGTACACCCTATCTAATGAAAAAAGAATTATTTAAATCGGTTGAATTTTTTGTTAAAAAGTTTTTTAAATACGATTGACGTGTAAAAGTGTTTCTACAAACTTAATTACAGAAATAAGAATAAGCTGAACGTTCTTTTGCATCGTAAAACGACAAATGATCCAAGAAGATGAGTAATCATCATCCCGAAAACTTCGCCGAAAGACGTCCACTGCTGGACATAGGCCTCCCCAAGTTTGAGGGGGTTGGCCATAATCGCCTCGCTTGGCAGACGGGTTGGCGATGGCAGTATGGTGGTAAAACGCATAGAGAACGCTGATGGATAGCATCTCAAGTACATAAGTCCTTCAGTCGCCTCTTACGACACCTACGGCAAAAATGGGTAGGTGCTATTCTTTACGACCGGCGCCACACAGAACGGAGTAATAATTGTCCGAATTTATGCAAAATGGAACCACACGACAAATTTTGTTTTTTACTTTTTTTGAAGAATACTCATTTTAAAAAAATGGTCTAAATTCTTATACAAAAAATAGTATACCTTGTTTCCAAGGCAAAAATCATGTGGTTCTTCTTTGTATAAGAATTTAGACCACTTTTAAATTAGTATTCTTCAAAAAAAGTAAAAAACTAAATTTGTCGTGTGGTTCCATTTTGCATAAATACGGACAATTTATGTACAAACAAGACTAAATTATTAAGAAAATAATTATAATGTTAGATCTAAACCTATTATTTGTCTCATTCCCAATTCAATAAGTCAGTCCAAATTGAATCGAATGTTTAATTCAATGATGACAGGTTGTGGACCAAAACGTATGTTTTAAAAGCATGGCGTCGTATCTCAAACTGATATTAAATTAATTACGGGCTCTCGGAAGAACAAGTTTATCTGACTAATTCTACGATATAAATAAACTTTTAAATATCAAAGAAATAAAAACGTCTGTTGAGAGTTATAATTAAATTAATCAAGAGACGTTTTAATACTGGTCTTGAATTATCTTTATTTCTCAATTTGCATAGAATATATGTTTTTTGTTTTTCGTTTAAATAATTGTTGTTGTGTCAGAATATGGACAGCCTCCAGTATAGTATATCAAAGATTACGATTAAGTAATGATTTGCTACTTTTTGCAGAGATATCTGTCAGTTCTCATTATTAGGTATTTATTTTATTTCAGAACCATCCATATGCATATATGTGAAATTAAATATAAGTATTAAGAATTAATTTATTATCATCATAATTTCAGCGACCCGTGTGGGACGCCCCCCAGCTACATGGACCAACGACCTGAGGAAAGTGGCTGGGGCAGAGTGGATGCGGAAGGCGGAGGACAGGGTGTTTTGGTGCTACATGGGTGAGGCTTATATCCAGCAGTGGACTGCGATAATGCGTGTTGATGTTGATGATAATTTCAGCAAAAAACGACTTCCTCTGCTAGACATAGGTCTCCCCCAATAAAGGGGGGGTTTTGCCACAATCGCCACGCTTGGCAGGCGGATTGGCAAACGTAGTATGCTGGTAAAATACCTATATAGTGAACGCTGCTGCCCATTTTCTACAAAGTCCGTTAGACGCCTTTTGCGACACCCACGACAAGAAATAGGGAAATAATTAATTAAAAGATAACAATTAGATAAATACAACAAAAGACAATAGTACCGTGTGGTGCCGGACGTAAAGAATAACACCACCCCATTTCTTCCCGTGGTTGTCGTAAAAGGCGACTAAGGGACTTACTAGAGAATGGGCAGCAGCGTTCTCTATGCATTTTACCACCATACTGCGATCGCCAACCCGCCTGCCAAGCGTGGCGACTATGGCAAAGCCCCCCAAATTGGGGGAGGCCTAAGTCCAGCAGTGGACGTCTTACGGCTGAAATGATGAATTAGATAAACATTACAGAAGTAATCACTAAAAACTTTATAAATTACATTTATCAATTAAAAAAAATTAAATACAATATACATCTTAGTCTAAAATTTCCGCAATGCTCAACATCTAGCTTGTTCCAGTTCCGCTTTATTGGGCAATTCAGACCCAGACCCATCCTCTATGCGAACAGCTAAAGGGATAAAGGTAGTTGTTTGAACTGCCGATGGAACTATACCATCAAACTGTATAAATCTTTAAAATTATTTGTATAGCGAGGATAGAACTCTAGGTGTCACTGAAATCTTTACCATTGCTTTTATTTCTTGTGGAAAATTAATTTTCTTCCGCCTTTGAGTCTCATCTTCGTCCACACTACATAGTAGCCTACCAATTTTATTTGAAAGTACAACTAGAATTTTATAAACTAATAAATCGGTACAGAAAATAAAAAAGTCACTTCTAAAAGAAAACTGCTACAGTAAAAGCTGTGAGGCAGATTTAATAACAGGGTAGTGCCAGTGCGGTGTCCCGACGTTCCTAATCTCATTACAACTTGCCCAGATGCTGGCGCTTAGTACTCACCTACTCTACTAGTCTGCGAGAGACGGCCATATTTTATAGAGAAAATATAGAAAGCGCTTCATAAAGTGTGAATGTGGTCGGCGATAAAATTAAAGCTGGATTTACTTTATGGCAGGAGGTAGAATAAAAAAGTAAAGTAAAGAATTAATTTTCTTAATAAACGGTGAACATTTACACACTAGTGTCACTTACTCGCGCAATATACTCACTAAATTGGAACCTCTAGAATAACCCGAAAAATTCAAAATTTCAGCCTCAAGAATCCATTGCTAGACACAGGCCTTCTCCAAAGGGGGCTGTCTGTTACAATCGCCAAGCATGGCAAGCAGAGGGGTAATTGCGGAACTTTTTATCGATAGGAATTGGTTTAATATCCATAGTTAAATAACATTTATTGCGCTATTTATGTTGCTGAGCCGACAATTTATTCGGACAAATGACGCAATGGTTTAGAAATAATCTTCAATCCCATTCAGATTCTGATAAATTGTGCGTTTCTCAATTAGGGTGCAGGTTGGCGATCGCATTATCGTGGTAAAATACAGAGAGAACGCTGCTGTCCATTATCAGTAAGTCCTTTAGTCGTCTTCTACGACACCCACGAGAAATGGGATGGTACAGGTGGTTTTTTATGAAATAGTCATTCAATGGGATTTATGGTTTTAATTATTATATGTAATACTGTAATTACATATCTACGTGTGACGGTCGCGAACCATATTTTAATCAACATACTCAGGGTACCGTGTGGTGCCGGACGCAAAGAAAAGTATCACCCCATTTCTTCCCGTGGATGTCGTAAAAGGCGACTATGGGACTTACTAGAGAATGGGCAGCAGCGTTCTCTATACATCTTGCCACCATACTGCGATCGCCAATCCGTCTGCCAAGCGTGGCGATGATGGCAACGGCCCCCAAATTGGGGGAGGCCTATGCCAAGCAGTGGACGTATTACGGCTGATATGATGATGATGAATGACTCAGGCTGTACCTATACCTAATACTGAACTCCAATTGCAAAAAAAAGTAAGATTCTTTTTTTCGCCGGCCAACCTAATGCATCTACCGTAATGTCAAATAATGATACCTAAATGTGACAGATTTTCAATTAGTAGGTATGACGGGACCGATTTCCTAGTAAATCAAAAGCTTTAGTTGTGACTACAAACAATTTAATTATTATTTGTAGTATCGGTAATTGGATAACCCGTAAGAAACAATAATGCATTTAGTATCTTTACCAAGATTACATGACTAAAAGCTGCTTTTATTTTCTGGTCTGATTTCCTATAGATTTATGATCAGTCAAATGCACAGTACACGCCAATTAATATTGATATCAAAACATCAAAGCCGGTAACAGTTAACGTCTGCGATGATCGATGCGATGCCAGCGCAATATAACATAACCAAATTAAACCTTAATGGTCAATTTATTCGATATCAAACTGCGAGAATGTCTATAAATCGATTTAAAACTCTCTCATAAACGTTCGTGTTCCAACGAAACTTTTACATCGCGATTGTCTGTTTTCAAAAAAGGAATACGCGCAATGGATAGAGTATAAATTCAAAATTTTGATTGGATTTCGTAGTAGATGTTCGGATTCCGGGAGTCATTTCGGATTTTCGATGAACCGATCGATTTGTGTGGGTGGCTGCGATATCGCTTGAATAGGAACGTCCTATCTAATCAATTAATGGGGTAAGATTGATGACTACACGCTAACAATGAGGTGACTAGTTTTATTTCTGTCCCAACTTTCGTCTATTAGGCGGAGATAAAAGTTTTTATTCAGACGGAGTTTTTATCTGAATTTATAAAGATAGTTTGTCGAGCGGCGATACTTGAAAGCTCAAAATGTAATTGATGGCCTCATGAAATGAATAATCAGTGGGGTTTAAAAAAACTCTATCTGCAATATATGTCACTAGAAATAAATTATTTTCTATCCCTCCGACACAGGACCGTCTCCTACAATTTGTGAAATATTCACAATAAAAGCGGGAATAAAACGGGCAGGACATTTGCAACTGTCAGCTCAAGTGACTGTTATTAAATGAAGAAATGTCACTGACAAAGAAAAGTGAATTCCAAAGCACCTATGAACATAGACATAATAAAGAGAGACGCCTCAACTGAAGTCAAACACGTACTAAGGTCGACAACAATTTTCGCATACTGAGCATTGTTGGAAATTGAAAGGCTTACCGCGTCATATGAATATAACAAACACACAAATAATAATGCACCTTATACTAAAGGGGTAGAATTATGTTTTGTATAAACGCAGCAATTTGAGCGAAGAACGCGACACGCAAGAAGAATCTTAATAATGTATAACACAGGAATATGTTCAAATGTGTTCGTCCCATCTTAACACTACGATCGCTGCGGGGACTGTTTTGTGTTGTAAGATGTATTTTTTACTGTAGTCAAATAATTAAACAATTAATTCCAATGATTCAACATTCTTCTTAATTGCATTAGTTACCTAACCAATCAATGTGACGTAATGATTCATAAACTTTAATTGAGCCACTAAGTACAACTTACGGAACATAATCTAACTAATTACTGCTTATCGAACACTCCCATAAAATCAAATTACCGTAATGGACATCTATCATTAAAATTTATTCGATAAATAACCACTAAACCTTCTTAACATACAATAAGACATCCCACTTTATCATATCTGGTTGTCATACGAAATCTCGACGAACATTCAGTTTGAGAGCACAAAGATATGAAACGATTTTAAATTGATTCGATTTTGTAATATTGCAGCAGCGCTAGGTACTCAAAACGAAGAACGAAGCTGCATTTTTACCGTATGAAAAATATTTCCAATTTTTATTACTATATAATTTGGAATTTCTATTTTTAAGATTGTATTCGTTTCTCGCTTCCGCAGTAAAGGCTTAAATTTGGAAAAAAAATGTAACCAAACTGGACTAGATGAATATATAAATAAATATAAGACACTTTCCTCACTTTCTTCGAAGTTCATAAAGTTGTTCCGCTCGAAAACGAGAGAAACAGCAAGCAAAAGTTACTACGACTAAAATACAGCCAAAACAGCAAAGATGTCAACTGAAGGGCCAAGTTGCCTTTAAAAGGGTACAAAAGACGCGATTGGGACAGAATTAATCCCGATTAACTACACGCAGTTGCAGGGTTGAGTGTCAGGACTTAATCCAAGCAGCATGGCTTGTCTGCCTTTATTGGTCGTCGTAAGCGCAGCATTTTAATTTAACAACTATATGTGGTGCCATTAAATAAAATGAAGCTAGACAGAGAGCTTTATGAACGGAACGCTCCTCGCTGTGAGCTGTGATAATATTAATGTTATTCACATATTGTCTGTGTTTACAATGTGTTTAAATATTTGTGTTTTTGTGGAATGTTAATTTTTGAGATAGAGTGTAGGTGTGATGGGGTTTAGCCGTTAACTTATGTATTTCCAGTTCTTTAATAAATAAATATTTTTTGTGCGATTTTTTTTTTGTGCGTGCTTTCTTTATTTATTTTCCTTTTTTTGCATCTTTGACGAAAGTATGACTTAGTTTACCGTCTTAATAATCACTTACTTGGTAATCATAGCGACTTACCGTGCCAAAAATTAATCTTTTTATTCCTACTATCATACTAAATCTGAAAATTTGTTGTTTGGATATTTGTCTCAATCACGCAAAAACGGCTGAACGGATTTGAATGAAAGAATCATGCCTACTTTCCATACATTGAATGACCTGTCACTTGATTCGTTTTACAGGTCGCGTCTACCTACAAATAGTGTTCTATAAAATCAGTTATTGTTTATTATAACACAATAAGTTATCATCTTCTCATTTAGAGGCCAGGGAAAAGTGCTATTACGTAAATAAGTTTTTGAGGTTATAACAGATTTACACCTTTCAGATCAGGTTTGACAACTGTTGTAACCCCAAAAACTAGATGATTATTAAAATGAAATTATTTGTTAATCGCTGAGAGAGTTGCACTCACTCAGAAATAAATCCGTCTTCAAATTAATATCATCATCAAATCGGCGCGCAGTGGTAAACAGCAGTTATATTCTCGTAACAGCCCGACGATGCTGAGTTTTAAACACTTCACGTGTGATGATGCCATCCTTGTTTTCTACACTACCTACAGCAAATTAGAACAATTTAGGTATAGTTCATTGAAATATCGGTCAAAATCTGTCGTCGAAGTGGACCAGACTCCAGGAGGACGATGCTTTTAGCCATCGAACTCTAAGAGGCTGATTCACCTTGTCCGTCCGGATAAAGTAAATAATAATACCAGCCCTTATACTGTCCCACTACTGGGCAAAGGTCTTTTCTCATGCAGAGAAGGCACGAGCAGTAATCACCACGTTTGGTCAAGATGACGTGGCGACTTCTGACTTTCATTGATTAATTTATTATACAAGTCCAGGTTTTCTCGTGATGTTTTCCTTCACTGTAGTTCCTACGTAGGTATTGAAAAAAAACACATTGGCTCGGTATTGAACTCACGCCTCGTGCATGAGGTAAGGTGTTAACCTCTGGGCCATCACGACATAAATATATAACTAAGTGCTGCATGTTTTTGGAGAGGTAGGGAAAATTAAATATAAAACAGGATTTGATTTATTATTTTTTATTCAATGTCTTCTCGTAAAACCATTTCATCTAAAAATGCCGCTGGAGCCACAATGTTCGTTTCATGCCTAGCCCAACCTAAGTACCACACCAAAGTCATAACATGCGCACAACAACCTACAGTGCAAGTTTTCTTTGAGAATGTGGTCACTTTGACGACCACATTCCCAAAGAACTCGACGACAAACGAGGCATAGGTACTTAAGTATGACCACGGCGAGATGAACCAGTAGATGGGTCACACTCATTGTTTCTATAAATCTGAGCATTAACAGTCTGCATGGATACATCAAAACACTCTTTATAAATGTAATCTTCTTCCATTATCTGAATAACAAATCAATTATGAGATTTAAAAGCCTGCAATGGAAATAAGTATATTTAATTTGTATTTTTACATGTTTCGCTTTAAACAGCTGCCTAAAAGAACACTTTAGCTAAACATGGGGAAAAGCTACATGCAACTAACACATTCGGTCAGCGGTTCGTCTTAGGGGCGTCACCTATTTCTAGTAGTACTAGTTCTATATTTCATAAAACTTGAAAAATATACATTAGCACTTCTAAATATCAATCCTTTTTTATAAAACAATCATTCCACTAGCATCTGTTGACTGATTACTAAAAAGTTAGGTACTTGATTGTTATTATACTTACTATTACTGGAGATATCCAACTGCTAATTAGCGAGATGACTCTGCTATGAAGCTGAAGGGCCCGATAACGCTGAAGCGTATTAACACTTATGTTACAGGTTATACAAAGCCATCTCATAGAAGGCTCATGTCCATAGCTCTTTCCAACAAAAGCGATAACGTCTAGATCCCAACAAAAAGGACTATATCGGTATCCGTGTAACACAGGCCAAAGTAATCGTATGTGGTAGATATCGGAGTCCGTGCAAAATGAAAAACTTGTTAGGGTATGAAGATGCGCGCGTTGCGTTCAAGCGGGTATCAGAAAATCAAAAATCGCTCAGTACAATACGTAGTGACAGCAAACGAACGACTGCAAAACGTCAAACAAGTGACAGCCTGTCATTCACGTAAAGAAGTTCGTTTTACGCGCCCTATCCACTACGTTTATTTTTCTTTCCACACCCTAATATAAAACTATAAAAAATCATAGCTAGTCATAAATTAAAAAGTGAAGTAAAAAAAAATACCACTTCGTTATTTTAAACATTTATTTACCACATAAACGAACAAGTTTTTTCGTATTATGTGAAACGAAACGTGTGTAAAACACGTTACGTTTCCAAAAGTCTTTTTAAGAATGATAAACATTTTTTAGAATTTCTTTTTTTCCTGGCTTTATTTGAAAATTCAATTATGTGATACGAAATAAGCAAAAAATTAGCAATTTTTTAAGATATTTTACATCACTAGACGCGATAAAAAAAATTCAGGTCAAGATTGGACATGATTCTTTAGCACATTTAGTTAACCTCGATTAACACAATATTAAACTTTTTTATCCCAGCTATTGGTTCCCGTGATGCAATTTTCGACCTACACGCGGACGAAGCCGCTAGCAAAAGCTTGTACAAATATAAGTTCTTCAGTGTAGTCGATAAATAAATATACAAGCCCACATAAGAGCCACATGACAACAGTTAATTCTAACCTCATCCTGTTTTTCGCAAAACCTGATCTAATAAATATAATAACATCCTCAGTCCTCGTCCGCATAATGTTACTCATTCCAGATAGTACATTATCAAGACCACCAGTGTAAGCCGATCAAGTATTAAAGAAATTTAATCGGCGTTAAAGGCTAAGGCTTGCACCGCACGCATCGCCATTTTATGGTGGTATTATTTTATGGTGTCCGCCTCGCTGACACTTTATATCTATAGAACTCGGGACTTATGATAGCAGAATTAATTGTCTGGAGAATTTGCAGTTCATGCTACGGTGCGGCTGGGGTTATTAAAATCTGCACCTCTATTAAGCGAGATTTTCCTTTGTGGCTTTTATATTTGAGTAGTCTTTACGGTTTTGGTGCCATTTTTGAGGTTGAGTTGTCTATCTATTCTTTACTAATAATAAAGCTAAAGAGTTTGTTTGTTTTGTTGGTTTGTTTGAACACTCTAATGCTAAACGCTCGTGTTTGAAAAAATCTTTTCCAATTGTTAACCCAATTCTTCAGAAAGGTTTTCAGTTATTTAACATCAGGCTAAAACTGAGGAGCTGAGCAAAATGATAAGACAGATAAATAAATATGGAACGCTAAGAAAACCGAAGTTACCGCGCAGCTAGCGTTGCAAGGCAACGGGGTGGGTAAAGGAAATAAGCAACTTCACGCGGATGACGTTGAGGTCAGAAGCTGGTAAAGAATAATATACTAATACCCCGATAAAGATAATTACACCCATACTCGGTCTAGTCAATCCTAAGATTTCCATGATGATGATTAATATTAAAGTTCCTCTTCAAGAATGAATACAGGATATGGCTTTGTTAACAACTCCTCTCATTCATCTTCATCACTATTTCAGCCTATAAACGTCCACTGCTGGACATAGGCCTCCCCCAGTCTGGGGGTTTGTTTGGGCCTTTTGTGTAAAAACCACAAATATTTTCCCATTTAAAACACCAGACAGTAATGTAGATCATCATTTCTGTCGAACGACGTACACTGGTGGACAAAAGTCTCTCCTAAAATGGGAGGGTTTTGCCATAATCGCCACTCTTGGCAGGTGGGTTGGCGATCGTAGTATGGTGGTAAAATGCAAATAGAACGCTGCGGCCCTTTCTAGTACACTTACTAGAGAGTAGGCAATATCTTCTGCCCGTAGTCGCCTTTATGACGCCCACGGAAGGAAATGGGACTCTCCTCTCATTATGGAATCTTAATGCAATGAACACAAAAAGAACCCAAATTCTTTTTATCCTTATCAGCATTATGTGCACAGTTAGGAACATTGATGAATTTATAAAACCGTTCTGAAACAACTTCAGTGGTGCTTTCACCATTATCTGTAACCTGTCAAGTACAAACAGGTTCAGAAGTTTCACTCCTAGTCCCGCCTTCTGCAGAGCAACTGTCTTCATTTTCTACCCAAGAAAGCCATTATGTTGAAAAAAATTATTACTATTTGTGCAACTGTTACATTCAAGAATTGTTTTAATCTTCTTTCTGACATGTCTATCTGTTTTCTCCTGCAGATACAATCTACCCTGAAAAGCTAAGAAAGAGAGATATGGGAATCTGTTAAATAAAAAAAAAGACCGAATGACTGAAAAATGAAATGATGCTCACCAGTTTCAAGTTGCACGTTTATTCGTAATTCTGTTAGTGTCGTTTGAATGGTGAATGAAACAAAATCATTTTATTTTTTTCTCAAAAAACTACTTGGGTATTTCAAACACTCGAATGAAGCGTCAGCTAAAACCTTTAGCAGCCGATGGTATTAGCTTCGATAACTGCCTAGTTGATCTACTGGTCGCAAGCGGTACTGAGCATGAAGTTATATGGTTCTTTTCCCAGGTCCGAAAAACTGTTATTGGGTTTTCCATTCGGAATTTCTTAGTAGCAGCCTACAGTTAGGATTTATACCAGATTAATAACAGGTTCACCCCAATCATGTGGACCCCTAGAATAGTACCATCTTATTTCCTCCGACACCCTCGACACGAATCTCCCTCCCTTGAGCCCCTCCTCGACCGCTCATTTAATCCATTAATACAATACAACCCTTTAAGTTCATTCAATCACATTGGATAGTAATTTCATGAAAAAGTAATTCAATGGGATTCAATTCACATAATTCAAGTCACGGGTTGTCTTGATGATTTTAAATCTGTAAATATAACACATACGTGTTACGTTCACGAATTATTTCCCCATTTCTACCCGTGGGTGCCGTAAAAGGCGACTAAGGGACTTACTAGAGAATGGGCAGCAGCGTTCTGTATGCATTTTACCACCATACTGCGAACGCCAACCCCACGTGGGTTGGCGTTGGCCAAGCGTGGTGATTATGGCAAATATCCCAAATTGGAGCAGGTCTATGTCCAGCAGTGGACGTCTTTCACCTGGAATGATGGGGATCTATACGACTTCAACATAACTGGCGAATCCTCTGACTGAAACTTCACTGATTTCAAGTTTGATGTTATGTTTATGTATGTGGTATTACAAGTAAAACTTCTTTTGTTTCTCTCTATGTGCATAATGACTACAGCCTTGTCCCACTCGGTATCGGCAATTACGTCCACAGCGCGGAACACTTGGGCTAATCTATTGTCGTGCGCGAGATTGTGTCCCGAGACTGCGATCAAACAGTTACCGTGCGCTTTGATGGCTAATAAAACCAAATTAACTTTGGTAACATTGGATCTTCGGTTTGAGAATGTATTTTCTAGGTTTTGGTCGTGTTATGGGTGCTGAGTGCGATGTTTTGGGGTTTGATACTTTGTTAAATTTAACCGCCGAAAAAACTGAAAAGCAAAAAATAATAAACCTTAAAATTATGAGTCGGCGCTTTGAGTGATCTTTGTTCATTGATTTTCCAGCGCCGACTCATAATTTTGAGGTTTATTATTTTTTGCTTTTCAGTTTTTTCGGCGGTTAAATTTTTTGGTAAAAAGTTTTTATTTTATATTTTTTTGTGACTTTAATATACTTATAATACTTGGCAAGGTATACCCTATACAATGAATAAAGAATTATCAAAATCGGACTACTCTGTATAAAGTTATGCGTGGTTAAACATAACAATCAGTGAGTGAACAATCAATCATCCCCTGTTTTCAGACCCTTAGGGTTTGATTTTATATGGGACCACCCTCGAAGTATACTCTTTTCAATAAAAAAAGAATTATCACAATCGGACTACTATGTAAAAAGTTATGCGTGGTCATACATAAAAAAAAAAAAACAAAAAAAAAATATACGCGTCGAATTGATAACCTCCTCCGTTTTTTTTCGTCGGTTGAAAAATATGACGTCGCAGATATTCCAATCAGCGACTGTTACTTGTTAACTTGTAAAGCCTACTTGGCTATATAGTTTACTTCTTAACTTTATTATTTACAAACAAAACACTTTTCAAAGTTTTATTTTACCACTTTGATGGTGCCTTTGGGAAATTGCAGCTTTTTAGAGACTCTGAGCAAAGCCACGGACGGACAAACAACTGACAGACATGGCGAAACTGTAAGGGTTTTTTATTGACTATGGAACCCTAAAAATGAGCACCTAATGGCCATCCCTAGAAAGGCCCTAGGTTCTTTATAAATGACCTATATCTTTTCTTTTTAAAGATAGCTTGGAAGTCGTACACCAGCATCCAATAATTGTTACAAATTTTCTTTGACTAACTACTTAATTAACGTTCGACACTATAGAAAACTATACTTTAACATTGTTGACGCGCTCCAATAACTCCAGTTATAAGTTATGAGACTAACCACTTTGGTTATAAATAATTTGTAACAGCAACAAATCATGTTAATTTACTATTATTAATAACTGTTATTCACTGCACCTTTACCGACCCACGTAATATATTAACAACCTGGTTTGTGATCAATAAAATAATAATACATATAATAAGAGTACCATAAAGAAGGGGCACTTGGAAAATTAATTTCCGCAGTAGTAATCTGCAAGTGGTCCATAAAATAAACTAGCTCCTGGAATCACGAGGGAAATCTAATAAAGCTGAAGAGTTTGTTTGTTTGTTTGTATGTTTGTTTGATTGAACGCGCTAATCTCAAGAACTGGTCCGAATTGAAAAAATATTTTTGTGTTGGGTAGCCTATTTATCGAGGAAGGCTATATAACATCACGCTACAACCAAGAGAAGCGGAGCAGTAATGAAAAATGTTCCAAAAACGGGAAAAATCGCACGAATAGGCGATTCGACGCGACGGGAAGGGTCAGGGGACAAGAAATTTAACGCGGACGAAGTCGCGGACAGAACCTAGTAGTAAGCTAAATGTACAATATTTAACCGGACACTGCACGTAGTCTGCCTCCATATTCTCGATCTATTTAATACATAACATGACGCTAGTAATCCTAAAAGAGTCAGGCAGAGGTGTACCATGGTGTACACCCATATTATGCCAGTCGTTTTTGAGTTCAATGTAGAAGAGGGCAAGCCTATTGTCATCAATCCGACACGCATCTTAACTCCGGGCTGTTACCGAGTAAGACTTGATGGAAAATTTAGTATTGAGTATTGGGAATCGAACCCAGTAAGTACCTCGAGCTATTCAGCAAAATGGTACTGAGGCTGAATAAGGTACCACCACATCTCCACACTTCGAGGCAAATGGTGCAATAAAATTGTTGAAAAGTGCTTTAAATGACCAAACTTATCAAAATATTATTCGTCGCTGAAAGTGGCGAAGAGTTGGCGATATAAGAGCTATGTTTCATAGCTTTTGGTTTTGTGAAAGTGGATATTTTCAGCCTTTATCAATCTTTTTTAAAAATGCCTAAATATTTCAACTAAATTTGATTAAATATTAAAATACATTTAAATTGAAGCTTATCCTTATTTTTTTATTACATAAGAATTAAAGAAATCGAGATTTTTATATTTAAACAAGTTTTTTTTTTTTGAGTGTCCTGAAATCAGACTACCATTGAATGATGTGCTAAGAACTCTCTAAACATAGTCATTAAAGTGTTTAATAAGTAACAGCTGCAAGAATAATATTGACGAAGTAACGCTCTACGATCAGTGCGGGCTTCCGTTTTAGTTATGTCAATGTTTACAGTTATTTGATTAAACATTGTGTGATAATATGTAATGACTTCATTAACAGTGATACCACCTACTACGATATGTATAACACACATAATCAGCCTACATTCTTCCCACTGCTGGGCCACAGGCCTCCTCAGGGAGTGGGCCGTAATCTTCTACGCTGGCCTAAGTGCGGTTTGGTAGATGTCACATGTCTTCGAATTTTTGGTTCTAGAACATGCCGGTTTCTTCATGATGTTTTCCTTAACAGTTTTGAGATCACTGGTGATGATTTATTTACACATAGTAAAGCGCCTGCCTGGGTTCAAACCCATGACAAACAACTTATACATCGGGGTTGTTACCACTGGGCCACCACTACTCTCGATATGAATATTATTTTAAAAATTAGTTTACAGGGCTCCTTATTAAGAAGAGGAAAATTGTTACTGCTCCTCTAATAATACACGCTTTTTTAATTAATGATCCTCTTAAAACTTCTTGAGCTTCAATTTTCAGGGTTCCGTAGACGACGTCGACAAAGAGGTGAAATAAAATTTATAAAAAAAATGGCACCTCTTCTGTAGAAGAGAACTAGGGTAAAAGCCGGATAGTTGCCCCCACCTTTCAAAAAAGGTCTATTGTAGAAAAATATGTTCTTAATTACAGTAATACAACATGTAGGTATCTCAAAACACAGGTCTTTGATATATTATAGTAGCCTAGTTTTATGAACATAATTAATAATGGTTTTGAGTAAATAATGTTTTAGCAGACCTCTTAAAAACCGGCCAAGTGCGAGTCGGACTCGCGCACCGAGGGTTCCTTACAAACCTGCAGGTATTCACGGTTTATGTATAAGGTTTATGTTTATGAAATTAAATGTTTTAATTTTTTAATTTTTATATTTGAGTAGATCGAATGAAAGGTAAATTGTGGTTTACGATTTATGACGTATTAAAAAAAAACTACTTACTAGATCTCGTTTAAACCAATTTTCGGTGGAAGTTTACATGGTAATGTACATCATATATTTTTTTTAGTTTTATCATTCCCTTATTTTAGAAGTTACGGGGGGAGGGGGGGACACACATTTTACCACTTTGGAAGTGTCTCTCGCGCAAGCCATACAGTTTAGAAAAAAATGATATTAGAAATCTCAATATCATTTTTGAAGATACCCCACACGTATGGGTTTGACGAAAAAAATTTTTTTGAGTTTCAGTTCTATGTATGGGAAACCCCAAATATTATTGTTTTTTTTTTATTTTTGTGTGAAAATCTTAATGCGGTTCACAGAAGTCATCTACTTACCAAGTTTCAACAGCATAGCTCTTATAGTTTCGGAAAAAAGTGGCTGTGACATACTCGGACAGACAGACAGACAGACAGACATGACGAATCTATAAGGGTTCCGTTTTTTGCCATTTGGCAACGGAACCCTAAAAAGGGATAGTTGCCTACTCTAGCGAATAGTAGCCCAACGGTAAAATGCTTCGAAGGATAGTTGCCTCGTACGGGGATAGACGCCTACCTATATTTTTTATAACTAAATTTAATTAATAAGTCTTTATTATTTACTGCAATATTTTATGAAGTACTAATCAACATTATAAAATGTTTTTAAGTTTTATACTTAAAAGCTATAAAAATATAGCTAAATAAAATAAGTTATATAAGTTATCCCCTGACCCTTCCCATCGCATCGAATTACCTGCCAGCTTTCGTCCATTTTTCGTTGCTGCTCCGCTCCTTTTGATCTTAGCGTGATGTTATATAGCCTATAGCCTTCCTCAATAAATAGGCTACCCAACACAATAATATTTTTTCAATTCAGACCAGTAGTTCCCACCACCACTTTTCAAGAACCCCAAAACAGGAATTATTAGAGGTTCACAAAAAGAGGCGCAATCACTATATTAGAGTGTTCAATAAAAAATTTAGGAAAGCATAATGGTAACTACGAGTATATCAGGTAACCACCGCCATACTAAGTTAACTAAAATGTACTGAAAATCGGTTATATTATTAGGAGACTAAAATATTCTGTTCCATACTTCCAAGGCATGACCACAACGTAATAACATGCAACTTATTGTTAGTAGGTAATATGGAGCAACATGTAACACAGTAATACTTACTTGGGTATTAATCCCATAGCAAACCTGTAGCTTTTCAAGATACAGTTGATAGAAAACTTCGGCAATAAGATCGCGGTGTGGTCTTTGGTCAAATTTCGTACACCCCAAATTATGCTTTAAAAGCTTGTAAGCAGTTTCATAACCCTAATTTAAAAATATGGCAGTCGTAAAATTAATTATGGAGCCGACTGCCGATCAAAAGGAGTCACAAATGTTTTTTCAACAACAGTTTTTTGAACATTTTATTACTACGTCATAAAACAAAATTATGTTTAAAGTCGATGGTTGAATCATTAATTATAACAATAAAGGTTTTATAATGAATCTAAAATATTTAATTACCATACGCTCGTTTGGTTTTCGATTGTGAATTTAGCAGTGAATTAACCGGAATGAACTGTTCCTGTTTTCATAGCCGACAATAGTCATTTTGTTTAAGGAAGGCACTCAAACTCAAGGCATTTATTTCATATTAACCACAAGCACTTAATTGTCAAAGGGTCGGTCAGTGAGTTAGTTGTGTGAAGTGACGAAGTTAGTTGCCAATTCCAAAGCGAAGTAGGTACCTATAGCAACGAACATGCAAGAAGAACCACGGACACTCCTTTAAATGAAAAAAAAAAATGGTTACATCATTCATGTTAAAATTTATTTATTAAATTTAAGAACGATGTTAAAAACGAGCACATTAAAATCATCCTAAAAAAAAACATTTTTGCTAAAAAAGCAACCGAGGTTCAAAAAAAAACAACACAAAGTGAAAGATAAACTATCAAAAGTCGCTGGCAAAAAACTAAAATACAGAAGTTCCGAAAAAAAATTTTTTTTTTTCACTATATTTGTACTAGTGTTTTTTTGGAAGTCGTTAATTTTGTTTATGGCAAAAACTTTTTATTTTTCTCCATTTAATGAGGTGCTTACCCTACACTAATTCGTTAACACTACTGGCCAGGTAAACAGCATTGACAGGAAATATTTAGAACATCATTACGATACACAAAGTGAACTGTATACGTCAAACAAAGTCAATAAAAATTATTTTCACCCACTCCTGCAGCATAATCTATTTTTTGCGAAATCGACCCACAATTGCCGGAAATATCGTGGAAGATGCAAACAAAACAAAATAAAACAGATGAATTGAGAATCTCCTCCTTTTTGAAGTTGATTATAAAAAAACAATAAAACCAATTCGGAAATTAAACTAAGCTATAGCAGCTGAAAATCTAAAGCCAGATTCAATACTTTCCAGCCTTACTCAAAGCAAACCAATTTTAGTGCCAAACTAATACGACACTTTGATTTAACACAACGAATGCAACTTCCTTTCTTCATTTCGCCAATCTTACAAACTCTCAGCTTATCCCCTTGCTAACAGACCCTGACTACCAAAAAAACAGGCTATAAATAAGCCACTTTATAAGCGTTTTCCACTTTCTATACGCAAACACCGAACTGATATTTCAAATCCTAAATCAATTCCGCCAGAATTCGATAATATGTCACCGTGGAAAGGGGTGTAAGTCAAAATTGGCAATTTATCCGTACCAGCGGCGAATGTTCAGCTCGTTCGAACTAGATAATGTCCGCTCTAGCCGAAATAACTCCCATAAATTGAGTTTACCAACTATCGTCCCTTGTCTGTTACTACCCTACTTTTTGTGTTTTATTATAGTGAGGTTCTGAAGGACTGTGAGTGTTCCGAACTTTTCTATTGGCTGTTCTTCTGATGGATCAAATTTGGTCAATTTGTATGCTCTTGGTACAAGTAAAATTAGTAACATTAGGATTAATTACAATGTGTGAGAGACAGAGTCTCAAGTATCCTCTTAGAGAAAGAACATATTCCTTCTCTAAGAGGGTACTTGAGACTCTGGAGTGGAAACAATATAGGCTGATTAATTGTGATGTAATGTATATAGGCAGGCATATTATACAAGGACGTATTGAGTATCTGTATAGAAAACTAATAATACAAAAAAAATTGTATCATTCGATGGTCCATGCCTGTAATCGGTCAGCGAACAGTGTCGACCAGAATTGCATATATCCAGGATCGCGTGATCGATTTAATGTTCATGTCACAGCATCATTTAATGTTTTGAACAAAGTTGGAACGACGTTTTTTTTTTGGTTCGTTAGTTTTCGATATCGATTACACGTAGGTAAAATATTGCCAGCTAATTTTAATTTCAACCTGTATACATGTGTATTGAGATGTTTCAAGGCGAGTTATTCTGTTACAATCAACTACTTAGGCCTCCCCCAATTTGGGGGGTTTCCCACAATCGCCACGCTTGACAGGCAGATTAGCAATCGCAGTATGCAGGCATATGCATAGAGAACGCTGTTGCTTATTCCCTAGTAAGTCCCAGACCGTCCCTATAACGATTCAATTCAGACATTTCTTGGTCCGTAGACCAAGCCACAACTCCAAAAAAGGACCAGATGAAATGCTCCCGGACGTGAAATTGAAGCAGACGTGAATAAGCATGTGCAATTAATTAATTACTTTCAAACATGAGTAACAATTTATCATCGTTTTCTAAACGTGTGAATATCCTGTAACAAGATATATCGTCCGACAAGTCACAAGTTAATTTGTTATAGCTATTTTCTAATTAAAAATAGAGAGCAGAGCAGCACTGAGAGCAGTGGAAACGGCCCGGACTTACGAGTAGCAAGTCGTACGTTCGAACCCAAGCAGAGGTGCTTTTTGTTTTGTTAAGCCTATACTGTCCCACTGCTGGGCAAAGGCCTCCCCCAATTTCTTCCAGGAACTCTTGTTCCGCGCCACCTCAAACCAGTCGTCGCGGTAAGAGGTGCTTTACCTTTTGTAAATTATTTCATCACCACTGCTTCCAAAACGGTGAACGAAAACATGGTGAGAAAACCGGTATGTCCTAGAACTAAAAATTCGAAGACATGTACCAACCCGCACTGTGCCCGCGTGGTGGATTACGGCCCACTCCCTCTCACCAATAGGAGGCCTGTGTCCCAGCAGTGGGAACAATACAGGCTGATTATGATGATGGTGTAGATCTTCTAATTAGTAAATGTAATAGATAAAACGTAGTTGTATTTTAATTTACATGGTACCGACAGATTTTTTGATGCAGAAAGTAATTACGCAACTTTTAACACGTTAACAGCCATGTCGGACTATGTGGCCGACACTTTTTGTTCCATTCAGGCCTTGTCGGACTATATGACCGACAACACATACAAAATCTGAACATGTCGTTGCTGCCTGGCGCCCATGTTTTTGGAATAAATAATGTATTTACGGAATAAATAATCTATTTAAAGTGAAATAACACTAAGTACATTTTTTTACTTTTTCTGATTTTAGCCATGGCAGTTAACGTGTTAACTGCATACATTTGAAATATAGTTAAAGCCATAATTTCATGTCATTCTTTCGAAGGTATTTCTACATCATCTGCCTAGCCTTTTCCCAACTATGTTGGGATCGACTTCCAGTCTAATGAGATGCAGCTGAATACCAATATTTCGGTGACTGCCTATCAGACCTTCACAGCCCATTCCTGGGTAAGACGATAGCTCTCGGTAAAACTGGACGACATTCGGGCTTCTGATAATCCATAACAACTGTAAAGTCAACGTCAAACTTAAAGCATTTATTTCAAACTTGCTTCTGCCCGCGACTTTGTCCGCGTCAAATTTTTGCTCCCGTGACCCTTTTTTTTCCCGTCCTCTTCCCGTCGCTTCGAATTGCCTGCCAGTTTTCGTCAATTTTTCGTTGCTGCTCCGCCCCTGTTGATCATAGCGTGATGTTATATAGCCTATAGCCTTCCTCAATAAATAGGTTACCCAAAACAAAAATATTTTTTCAATTCGGACCAGTAGTTACTGAGATTAGTACGTTCAACCAAACAAACAAACTCTTTAGCTTTATAATATTAGTATAGATAGCTACAAAAAGGGCACTTTTGAACGTCAACATTTAAATTAAAATAAAATAAAATTTTAGTCGCTCCTTCCAAAAGGTAGATTCGTATGGAGAAGAATGGGCAAAAGTATGTAAAAGACCTAGGATTGACTGCCGGTACCTACGCCTTAACGTGCTTTCTGAAATAGGTACGAATTGTTAATGATAAGTAAAGATGGTCACCCATCCACGGATCAACCTCGATAAGTGTAGCTTAACCTGATCGATGGACCCGTGCGACTATTAGTAATTAGTCACAAGTCACTAATTTCCATTCAGTCACCTATCTTGCAATATTATGGGTTTGTATTGGGAGTATAATTCTGCTCTGGTAATCGATATAGCAGTAAGTCGAAAAAGGCGATTTCGAGAAAACGGTGCGCAAATATTTTGGTTACAATTTTAGCGTTTGTGATAAAACTATACACTCGATTTTTATGTTCTATATTGTTTTAACATCTTCATCAGGGTTATTGTAAAACATAAAACCTAGATAGGAAGTAGGTACGTAGAAATATAAAACCTAGATAGGAAGAAAGCTCGTTTGACGTACATTCCAAATCCACCTTCGACTTACTACCCTCTCGATTACCAGGGCAGAATTAAGGGGGTGTTGGGGGGCCCCATTAGTCTAGTCAACGCAACTGCTGACCATGAGGTCTTATAAGGTTTGATGCCCGGGTCGGGCAAAGTGTTATTGGATTTTTCCATCTAGAATTTCTCAGTAGCAGCCCGGATTCTGGATCTGTGTCCAGCTGATAACAATAGGCTCGCTCCCTATTTCATGGAACTTAAATATCGCTGGCGAAATGCTGCTATAGGTGCACCTCTGCCTAATTCTTCGGGAATGCAGGCGTGCTGTTATGTACCTATATCATCTATTTTCAAGAAGCAACAATGACGATGGAACTACAACCAAGCCATAATCTTACACGCATCCGTAATACCGTATATCGGAGAAATCTCTTTATTTCCATGATGAGGTGGTAAATTGGAGATCTGTTCGATATCTGAAGATAACAAGACAACCGATAACAAGGCTGTGTATCTCATCGCACGCGTCCAACGTTTTCTTTTATTTTTCCCCATACACTGTTGATATGAAAGGTGTGAAAAAAAGTAAAAATGTATTGTTGTTTTAGAAACTCTTGAACATACATGTTCAAGGCAAGTTTTAAGTTTTTCCTAATGAACGATATCCCTTGGTAAGACTGGTTGTCAGACTTTTTTATTTCTGACTATCCGTAACGGCTGTCAAAGATCTAGACCGACCAATTCTCCGAACTGCCGACCTCATCCAGTTTAAAAAATATAATGAACAATAAAAAAGTGTAAAAGGGTTTGGGCAAACCTACTTCATCATTTCAGCCATAAGACGTCCACTGCTGGACTTAGGCCTCCCCCAATTTGGGGGGCTTTGCCATAATCGCCACGCTTGGCAGACGGATTGGCGATCGCAGTATGGTGGTTAAATGCATAGAGAACGCTGCTGCCCATTCTCTAGTAAGTCCCTTAGTCGCCTTTTACGACACCCACGGGAAGAAATGGGGTGGTGTTATTCTTTACGTCCAGCACCACACGGTACAACAAACCTACTTACAGAAATACAATCGCTTACAAATGACAAACGGAACCAACGACTGAAAGCCTGCCAGGGTCGCGAGATTTGTTCGAAAGGGATACCGTGGCTCTGGCATATGGGTAACTGAAGGAACACGAGTGGGTTTTAGTCAATAAAAGTCTGACATGCATTCACACCCACAAAAAAAAAACAGCTGAACGTGCTTAATGGATGGTGACCCATCCACGTACCAACTGCGAGAAGAGTAGGTACCTTAACCCTTCGATCACACGTGTATGGACCAATAACATGATAATGAAGAAAATTGGCTAAAGGCCTTAAAGAAAATACAGCCCTATGTATATCAAGGTCCATTACATAACTTTCCTTTGACGTATAGGCACAACCTAAACCTACTTGTAAACAAACTGTCAGCTACTCGAAACTCACACCCAACCTCCATCAAAGATATTTGGAGCTCTAATTAAAGTAGGTCGGATCTCATTAAGCCCTTTTGAGGACAAAGATTAACCCTGACTGGAAATCACTAACATAAATATCGTTTAACGCGTGGACCCACGCTTTTAAGAGTAATTAGCTCGATGCATATTGGGTAAAAGTGATTGCTAAGACCTAAACAGGGATTGGGTTATAGAAGTTTCAGTTTAGTTTGTACAGAAATTGGCTAAACTAAAGTAGGTTTAAATATTGGTGCTAGTATTGATTCAACTTACTAAATATACTCGTACATACTACATGATTAGAATTACTTTTAACAAACATAATCTAATTTAATTGATGGTGAACTTAGGGTAAGCTCCACAAGATTACTCCTTTCTTGGGCAGTAGCCATGTATCATGTTGATTGAAGAAGAAACAAGAAAAACGGAACAAGAAATTTACCGTGAATGAAGTTGCGGGCAGAAGCTGGTGTAGCATATATTTAAATTACCTTACGCAGAGATCGATATCTGACGCCATAACCGTCTGCGCACTAGTGTCGTTTATCCATCCTCCACTAACATCTTGTGAAATTCCTACTTACAGAACATACATACTATATCTTTGATTGTTCGTTGTTGGTTAAAATATGCTAGTGTTCACCCGATTGATTTATTAATCTAGACTTAATACTATAAAGCTGAACAGTTTGTTTGTATGTTTGTTTGTTTGGTTGAACGCGGTAATCTCAAGAACTACTTGTCCGAATTTAAAAATTATTTTTGTGTTGGGTAGCCTATTAATTGAGAAAGGCTATAGGCTATATAACATTACGCTACGATTAAAAGGAGCGGAGCAGCAACAAAAAAATGATGAAAACACACCGAGGGTTCCTTACAAACCTGCAGGTATTCACGGTTTATGTATAAGGTTTATGTTTATGAAATTAAATGTTTTTTTTTTTTTTAATTTTTATATTTGAGTTGACTGAATTAAAGGTAAATTGTGGTTTACGATTTATGACGTATTAAAAAAAAACTACTTACTAGATCTCGTTCAAACCAATTTTCGGTGGAAGTTTACATGGTAATGTACATCATATATTTTTTTTAGTTTTATCATTCCTTTATTTTAGAAGTTACGGGGGGAGGGGGGGACACACATTTTACCACTTTGGAAGTGTCTCTCGCGCAAGCCATACAGTTTAGAAAAAAATGATATTAGAAATCTCAATATCATTTTTGAAGACCTATCCATAGATACCTCACACGTATGGGTTCGATGAAAAAAATTTTTTTGAGTTTCAGTTCTATGTATGGGGAACCCCAAATATTATTGTTCTTTTTTCCTATTTTGGTGTGAAAATCTTAATGCGGTTCACAGAAGTCATCTACTTACCAAGTTTCAACAGCATAGCTCTTATAGTTTCGGAAAAAAGTGGCTGTGACATACTCGGACAGACAGACAGACAGACAGACATGACGAATCTATAAGGGTTCCGTTTTTTGCCATTTGGCAACGGAACCCTAAAAAGGGATAGTTGCCTACTCTAGCGAATAGTAGCCCAACGGTAAAATGCTTCGGAGGATAGTTGCCTCGTACGGGGATAGACGCCTACCTATATTTTTTATAACTAAATTTAATTAATAAGTCTTTATTATTTACTGCAATATTTTATGAAGTACTAATCAACATTATAAAATGTTTTTAAGTTTTATACTTAAAAGCTATAAAAATATAGCTAAATAAAATAAGTTATATAAGTTATCCCCTGACCCTTCCCATCGCATCGAATTACCTGCCAGCTTTCGTCCATTTTTCGTTGCTGCTCCGCTCCTTTTGATCTTAGCGTGATGTTATATAGCCTATAGCCTTCCTCAATAAATAGGCTACCCAACACAATAATAATTTTCCAATTCAGACCAGTAGTTCCCACCACCACTTTTTAAGAACCCCATAACAGGAATTATTAGAGGTTCACAAAAAGAGGCGCAATCATTATATTAGAGTGTTCAATAAAAAATTTAGGAAAACATAATGGTAACTAGGTACGAGTATATCAGGTAACCACCGCCATACTAAGTTAACTAAAATGTGCTGAAAATCGGTTATATTATTAGGAGACTAAAATATTCTGTTCCATACTTCCAAGGCATGACCACAACGTAATAACATGCAACTTATTGTTAATAGGTAATATGGAGCAACATGTAACACAGTAATACTTACTTAGGTATTAATCCCATAGCAAGCCTGTAGCTTTTCAAGATACAGTTGATAGAAAACTTCGGCAATAAGATCGCGGTGTGGTCTTTGGTTAAATTTCGTACACCCCAAATTATGCTTTAAAAGCTTGTAAGCAGTTTCATAACCCTAATTTAAAAATATGGCAGTCGTAAAATTAATTATGGAGCCGACTGCCGATCAAAAGGAGTCACAAATGTTTTTTCAACAACAGTTTTTTGAACATTTTATTACTACGTCATAAAACAAAATTATATTTAAAGTCGATGGTTGAATCATTAATTATAACAATAAAGGTTTTATAATGAATCTAAAATATTTAATTACCATACGCTCGTTTGGTTTTCGATTGTGAATTTAGCAGTGAATGAACCGGAATGAACTGTTCCTGTTTTCATAGCCGACAATAGTCATTTTGTTTAAGGAAGGCACTCAAACTCAAGGCATTTATTTCATATTAACCACAAGCACTTAATTGTCAAAGGGTCGGTCAGTGAGTTAGTTGTGTGAAGTGACGAAGTTAGTTGCCAATTCCAAAGCGAAGTAGGTACCTATAGCAAAGAACATGCAAGAAGAACCACGGACATTCCTTTAAATGAAAAAACAAATGGTTACATCATTCATGTTAAAATTTATTTATTAAATTTAAGAACGATGTTAAAAACGAGCACATTAAAATCATCCTTAAAAAAAAACATTTTTGCTAAAAAAGCAACCGAGGTTCAAAAAAAAACAACACAAAGTGAAAGATAAATTATCAAAAGTCGCTGGCAAAAAACTAAAATACAGAAGTTCCGAAAAAAAAAATATTTTTTTCACTATATTTATACTAGTGTTTTTTTGGAAGTCGTTAATTTTGTTTATGGCAAAAACTTTTAATTTTTCTCCATTTAATGAGGTGCTTACCCTACATTAATTCGTTAACACTACTGGCCAGGTAAACAGCATTGACAGGAAATATTTAGAACATCATTACGATACACAAAGTGAACTGTATACGTCAAACAAAGTCAATAAAAATTATTTTCACCCACTCCTGCAGCATAACCTATTCTTTGCGAAATCGACCCACAATTGCCGGAAATATCGTGGAAGATGCAAACAAAACAAAATAAAACAGATGAATTGAGAATCTCCTCCTTTTTAAAGTTGATTATAAAAAAACAATAAAACCAATTCGGAAATTAAACTAAGCTATAGCAGCTGAAAATCTAAAGCCAGATTCAATACTTTCCAGCCTTACTCAAAGCAAACCAATTTTAGTGCCAAACTAATACGACACTTTGATTTAACACAACGAATGCAACTTCCTTTCTTCATTTCGCCAATCTTACAAACTCTCAGCTTATCCCCTTGCTAACAGACCCTGACTACCAAAAAAAACAGGCTATAAATAAGCCACTTTATAAGCGTTTTCCACTTTCTATACGCAAACACCGAACTGATATTTCAAATCCTAAATCAATTCCGCCAGAATTTGATAATATGTCACCGTGGAAAGGGGTGTAAGTCAAAATTGGCAATTTATCCGTACCAGCGGCGAATGTTCAGCTCGTTCGAACTAGATAATGTCCGCTCTAGCCGAAATAACTCCCATAAATTGAGTTTACCAACTATCGTCCCTTGTCCGTTACTACCCTACTTTTTGTGTTTTATTATAGTGAGGTTCTGAAGGACTGTGAGTGTTCCGAACTTTTCTATTGGCTGTTCTTCTGATGGATCAAATTTGGTCAATTTGTATGCTCTTGGTACAAGTAAAATTAGTAACATTAGGATTAATTACAATGTGTGAGAGACAGAGTCTCAAGTATCCTCTTAGAGAAAGAACATATTCCTTCTCTAAGAGGGTACTTGAGACTCTGGAGTGGAAACAATATAGGCTGATTAATTGTGATGTAATGTATATAGGCAGGCATATTATACAAGGACGTATTGAGTATCTGTATAGAAAACTAATAATACAAAAAAAAATGTATCATTCGATGGTCCATGCCTGTAATCGGTCAGCGAACAGTGTCGACCAGAATTGCGTATATCCAGGATCGCGTGATCGATTTAATGTTCATGTCACAGCATCATTTAATGTTTTGAACAAAGTTGGAACGACGTTTTTTTTTTTGGTTCGTTAGTTTTCGATATCGATTACACGTAGGTAAAATATTGCCAGCTAATTTTAATTTCAACCTGTATACATGTGTATTGAGATGTTTCAAGGCGAGTTATTCTGTTACAATCAACTACTTAGGCCTCCCCCAATTTGGGGGGGTTTCCCACAATCGCCACGCTTGGCAGGCAGATTAGCAATCGCAGTATGCAGGCATATGCATAGAGAACGCTGTTGCTTATTCCCTAGTAAGTCCCAGACCGTCCCTATAACGATTCAATTCAGACATTTCTTGGTTCGTAGATCAAGCAAGACACAACTCCAAAAAAGGACCAGATGAAATGCTCCCGGACGTGAAATTGAAGCAGACGTGAATAAGCATGTGCAATTAATTAATTACTTTCAAACATGAGTAACAATTTATCATCGTTTTCTAAACGTGTGAATATCCTGTAACAAGATATATCGTCCGACAAGTCACAAGTTAATTTGTTATAGCTATTTTCTAATTAAAAATAGAGAGCAGAGCAGCACTGAGAGTAGTGGAAACGGCCCGGACTTACGAGTAGCAAGTCGTACGTTCGAACCCAAGCAGAGGTGCTTTTTGTTTTGTTAAGCCTATACTGTCCCACTGCTGGGCAAAGGCCTCCCCCAATTTCTTCCAGGAACTCTTGTTCCACGCCACCTCAAACCAGTCGTCGCGGTAAGAGGTGCTTTACCTTTTGTAAATTATTTCATCACCACTGCTTCCAAAACGGTGAACGAAAACATGGTGAGAAAACCGGTATGTCCTAGAACTAAAAATTCGAAGACATGTACCAACCCGCACTGTGCCCGCGTGGTGGATTACGGCCCACTCCCTCTCACCAATAAGAGGCCTGTGTCCCAGCAGTGGGAACAATACAGGCTGATTATGATGATGGTGTAGATCTTCTAATTAGTAAATGTAATAGATAAAACGTAGTTGTATTTTAATTTACATGGTACCGACCGATTTTTTGATGCAGAAAGTAATTACGCAACTTTTAACACGTTAACTGCCATGTCGGACTATGTGTCCGACACTTTTTGTTCCATTCAGGCCTTGTCGGACTATATGACCGACAACACACAAAATCTGAACATGTCGTTGCTGCCTGGCGCCCATGTTTTTGGAATAAATAATCTATTTGAAGTGAAATAACACTAAGTACATTTTTTTACTTTTTCTGATTTTAGCCATGGCAGTTAACGTGTTAACTGCATACATTTGAAATATAGTTAAAGCCATAATTTCATGTCATTCTTTCGAAGGTATTTCTACATCATCTGCCTAGCCTTTTCCCAACTATGTTGGGATCGACTTCCAGTCTAATGAGATGCAGCTGAATACCAATATTTCGGTGACTGCCTATCAGACCTTCACAACCCATTCCTGGGTAAGACGATAGCTCTCGGTAAAACTGGACGACATTCGGGCTTCTGATAATCCATAACAACTGTAAAGTCAACGTCAAACTTAAGGCATTTATTTCAAACTTGCTTCTGCCCGCGACTTTGTCCGCGTCAAATTTTTGCTCCCGTGACCCTTTTTTTCCCGTCCTCTTCCCGTCGCTTCGAATTGCCTGCCAGTTTTCGTCAATTTTTCGTTGCTGCTCCGCCCCTGTTGATCATAGCGTGATGTTATATAGCCTATAGCCTTCCTCAATAAATAGGTTACCAAAAACTAAAATAATTTTTCAATTCGGACCAGTAGTTACTGAGATTAGTACGTTCAACCAAACAAACAAACTCTTTAGCTTTATAATATTAGTATACGTCAACATTTAAATTAAAATAAAATAAAATTTTAGTCGCTCCTTCCAAAAGGTAGATTCGTATGGAGAAGAATGGGCAAAAGTATGTAAAAGATCTAGGATTGACTGCTGGTACCTACGCCTTAACGTGCTTTCTGAAATAGGTACGAAGTGTTAGTGATAAGTAAAGATGGTCACCCATCCACGGATCAACCTCGGTAAGTGTAGCTTAACCTGATCGATGGACCCGTGCGACTATTAGTAATTAGTCACAAGTCACTAATTTCCATTCAGTCACCTATCTTGCAATATTATGGGTTTGTATTGGGAGTATAATTCTGCTCTGGTAATCGATATAGCAGTAAGTCGAAAAAGGCGGTTTCGAGAAAACGGTGCGCAAATATTTTGGTTACAATTTTAGCGTTTGTGATAAAACTATAAACTCGATTTTTATGTTCTATATTGTTTTAACATCTTCATCAGGGTTATTGTAAAACATAAAACCTAGATAGGAAGTACGTAGAAATATAAAACCTAGATAGGAAGAAAGCTCGTTTGACGTACATTCCAAATCCACCTTCGAGTTACTGCCCTCTCGATTACCACGGCAGAATTAAGGGGGTGTTGGGGGGCCCCATTAGTCTAGTCAACGCAACTGCTGAGCATGAGGTCTTAGGTTTGATGCCCGGGTCGGGCAAAGTGTTATTGGATTTTTCCATCTAGAATTTCTCAGTAGCAGCCCGGAGTCTGGAGTTGTGTCCAGCTGATAGCAATAGGCTCGCCCCCTATTTCATGGAACTTAAATATCGCTGGCGAAATGCTGCTATAGGTGCACCTCTGCCTAATTCTTCGGGAATGCAGGCGTGCTGTTATGTACCTATATCATCTATTTTCAAGAAGCAACAATGACGATGGAACTACAACCAAGCCATAATCTTACACGCATCCGTAATACCGTATATCGGAGAAATCTCTTTATTTCCATGATGAGGTGGTAAATTGGAGATCTGTTCGATATCTGAAGATAACAAGACAACCGATAACAAGGCTGTGTATCTCATCGCACGCGTCCAACGTTTTCTTTTATTTTTCCCCATACACTGTTGATATGAAAGGTGTGAAAAAAAGTAAAAATGTATTGTTGTTTTAGAAACTCTTGAACATACATGTTCAAGGCAAGTTTTAAGTTTTTCCTAATGAACGATATCCCTTGGTAAGACTGGTAGTCAGACTTTTTTATTTCTGACTATCCGTAACGGCTGTCAAAGATCTAGACCGACCAATTCTCCGAACTGCCGACCTCATCCAGTTTAAAAAATATAATGAACAATAAAAAAGTGTAAAAGGGTTTGGGCAAACCTACTTCATCATTTCAGCCATAAGACGTCCACTGCTGGACTTAGGCCTCCCCCAATTTGGGGGGCTTTGCCATAATCGCCACGCTTGGCAGACGGATTGGCGATCGCAGTATGGTGGTTAAATGCATAGAGAACGCTGCTGCCCATTCTCTAGTAAGTCCCTTAGTCGCCTTTTACGACACCCACGGGAAGAAATGGGGTGGTGTTATTCTTTACGTCCAGCACCACACGGTACAACAAACCTACTTACAGAAATACAATCGCTTACAAATGACAAACGGAACCAACGACTGAAAGCCTGCCAGGGTCGCGAGATTTGTTCGAAAGGGATACCGTGGCTCTGGCATATGGGTAACTGAAGGAACACGAGTGGGTTTTAGTCAATAAAAGTCTGACACGCATTCACACCCACAAAAAAAAAAAACAGCTGAACGTGCTTAATGGATGGTGACCCATCCACGTACCAACTGCGAGAAGAGTAGGTACCTTAACCCTTCGATCACACGTGTATGGACCAATAACATGATAATGAAGAAAATTGGCTAAAGGCCTTAAAGAAAATACAGCCCTATGTATATCAAGGTCCATTACATAACTTTCCTTTGACGTATAGGCACAACCTAAACCTACTTGTAAACAAACTGTCAGCTACTCGAAACTCACACCCAACCTCCATCAAAGATATTTGGAGCTCTAATTAAAGTAGGTCGGATCTCATTAAGCCCTTTTGAGGACAAAGATTAACCCTGACTGGAAATCACTAACATAAATATCGTTTAACGCGTGGACCCACGCTTTTAAGAGTAATTAGCTCGATGCATATTGGGTAAAAGTGATTGCTAAGACCTAAACAGGGATTGGGTTATAGAAGTTTCAGTTTAGTTTATACAGAAATTGGCTAAACTAAAGTAGGTTTAAATATTGGTGCTAGTATTGATTCAACTTACTAAATATACTCGTACATACTACATGATTAGAATTAGTTTTAACAAACATAATCTAATTTAATTCATGGTGAACTTAGGGTAAGCTCCACAAGATTACTCCTTTCTTGGGCAGTAGCCATGTATCATGTTGATTGAAGAAGAAACAAGAAAAACGGAACAAGAAATTTACCGTGAATGAAGTTGCGGGCAGAAGCTGGTGTAGCATATATTTAAATTACCTTACGCAGAGATCGATATCTGACGCCATAACCGTCTGCGCACTAGTGTCGTTTATCCATCCTCCACTAACATCTTGTGAAATTCCTACTTACAGAACATACATACTATATCTTTGATTGTTCGTTGTTGGTTAAAATATGCTAGTGTTCACCCGATTGATTTATTAATCTAGACTTAATACTATAAAGCTGAACAGTTTGTTTGTATGTTTGTTTGTTTGGTTGAACGCGGTAATCTCAAGACTTGTCCGAATTTAAAAATTATTTTTGTGTTGGGTAGCCTATTAATTGAGAAAGGCTATAGGCTATATAACATTACGCTACGATTAAAAGGAGCGGAGCAGCAACAAAAAAATGATGAAAACTGGCAGGCAATTCGATGCGACGGGAAGGGTCAGGGGAGCAAAAATTTGACGCGGACGAAGTCGCGGGCATAAGCTAGTTGAATATATTTCAAATGCATTATTACATAACAATATTAGCTTTTTGCGCTCCTTCTCTATATACTCGCAATCTTGGCAGGCAGGTTGGCGATCGCAGTATGGTGGTAAAATGCATAGAGATCATTGCTCCCCATTCCCTTAGTCGCCTTTTATGACACCCACAGGAAGAAATGGTATGGTGCTATTCTTTACCTCATACGCCACACGGATGTCATTCAATAAGATTATTGCTTAAAGGTTAGAGGTAAACTTAGAGAGTTGTATCGACAATTTTAATGATTATAATTCTGTAAAAGTATATTTGTTAAGAAAATTTGTTTTTTGAAAGGTAAGTAAGTTTGGAGGTGAAACTTTTTATGAGACACTAGAGTCTCGTCGAGCTAACAAATCTGTTAAACTCCTTGTCTTTTTCTAATTACCATTTACTCTAGCAGAGTGAGGCGTAAAAAGTTTATTTTATATAATTATTTCATCTTGTTACAAAACTTTTGAAAATAAACTTATAAACCTTATCATATCGGATGTAAAGTTAAGTTACAATAATATACATACCTACAACACGCAACACAGATACCAAATACGTACACTAATTTGACCGTATTTGGAACTAGCTAGTCATTTAAATATTTCGTAAAGGCTTAGATAATTGCTGACTTGGTAACATATATGGCAGATTTAAACTACTTTTTGTACAAATAGATACCTGATTACTCCGGACTGATCAATTGACGATGACAGTCTGACTTTGATGAATGGGGTTGCCCAAGTATCTGTTAAGTGTGCCCATGCAAGTAGCCATTATTCAGACGAGAACAGTCAGAAATAATGTGTCGGATTGATTTCCCCAGACGGTGGCATAGGTAATACGAGCTGGTATCTAGAACTCTACGACAAAGCGCGTATTTTGCGTACGGCGAACGGTGGCATTCCCGACAGATGTCAATGGTGCCATCTTTCACAATATATGTCTGAAAGTTGTTCGTCATCATAATTTCGTTCATAGTCGGAAAAACGAAGGCTTCTGTTTCCCGAAAAAGATCACCGGATCGAAACCAGAGGAGGAGGAACCACTGTAACGGTAGTTCAACAACATTCATTGCGTGATTAATGTTACTGAGCAGACACATGTTTTGATCTCATGAAGCATTGGATTAATTGTAATGGATTAATGAACTGATTCTAACTGATAGTGTGTTGCGGAATTGGACATCAGGATACGGACGCTAAGAGGTATATTTATACACCTTTACCCTACCCCGAAAACTAATGAAACAAAAAAAGAAACAAAAAACTCATATTAGATCACGTGCATTTCAGTTTTTTCGTGGAACATAAAACTAGAACAGATACATAGAACAGATATTCTTTACGAACTTCCGAAAACGAAAACATAACAGTCGTTTGATTGCCTACCTTTGTTTTAAGTCCGAATAATGTAAATTTTTTTAATGTTTTTTTTTTTCATTCCTTTTCTATACCTATACCCAACACGTAATTGCCAGCTAATTTAATTTGAACCAGTATAGATAACTGCATTATTCTTAAAGACTCTAGACTCATAGAGCTATCGGTCGATAAAGAACTTTAAATTTATCTATAGAACTGCAAGCTTAACCGTACTCTTGTGTAATCGTGCCGCTAATAGTCGACTTCCGAAACATAATACACCCTGTGTAAAGACACACATCGAAGGGGGTATCCAGAGTGAATGCGCCCGCATACATCATCTGTGGGAACACGCTACACGTGTTCAGATCATCGTATCCCTCGTGTGAACAACGTGCAGACAGTAATGCAGGTTATTGTTTAGATGCGGGGGTAAGGAACTCCTCTTGTTGTTTTATGACATCCTGGTACTTTCGTTCTACTTATAACATGAAGAAGTTCTCCTATCATTTATGGTTCCCTGGTACCTGGTTGGGTCTGTGAGTAGTCCAAAATCATCTTGAAATACCACAAAACTATTGTGTCTTTGAAGCCTGAAGTTGGTTTGAAGTAGACCGTTTGCTAACAACCCATTAGCAGATAATTTTAAAAAACCCTCGAGAATTTCTCCTACCTAAGTGTACCTATAATGAACTTAATATACTCCGCATTACCAAAACTTCATAAACTACGGGAACAGCGTTTAATTAACGCGGGAAATAATTTTCATATCATTTATGGCTCCCTGGTACTTGGTTGGGTTTGTGAGTAGTCCGAAATCATCTTAAATGACCACATATTGAAGAACGCAATTAACTATTGTGTCTTTGAAATATGTTAGGTCTTCAACCATAAGCAGAAAATGAAACAATTCCCCCGAGAATTTCTCCTAAGTATAATATGCCGGTCATTTCTAAATCAATTTGCCATTAATTTGAAAGTTAATCTGTGAGACATTGGTTGTTAATACCGACATTTAATAAAACGTATTTATAGTGGCCTCATTTCAGGATAACTATTTCCCAGCGGTAATATAAGATTGTTCTTCGAATAATCGTTACTTCTGCTCATCATTGGGGTTTAATCGAGTTTCGAATAATCTCTCTACAGTTCTTAGGACGCATAAAATTGGATTACAGTTACAATTACTACGGCTGTTAGAACGATTAAAAACCAACTCTGTAGTGTCTAATATTAGAACTTATTTTCCCTGTAATTTAAATAAAAAGCTACATAAAATAGCCGACTAAGTTTTCGGGTAACTTAATTTAGAAGGTAACCCAAGAACTTTCTTTTAAAATCGTCCCTTTTCAGTCCGCTTTTACGTGCTTTATATTACAGCCTATTTCCTCCAACGATTAAGGTTTATTCTCCTTAATCTTCAATCGTTAGCTTAAGGAGAGGTTGCAGTATTTTTTTATAAACCTCTGTACTGTGACAAGATTCTGAAACAAAAAAAATAGGACAATTAAACATACTGCCAAGCGTTGTGTAAAGACAGAAACGGGAATTAAAACAATAGGCTCGATAAAAAATTTAAAAAAACATAAAGTTGTCACTCATTCGCTATTTATAACGCGTACCTTGAAGAGATTCGATCAGTAAATGATGTAAAACTTATATCAAAAGATAGGGATTATTGGTTTTTAGGGCATTTTGAGAAAACATTTTATAATTTCCTTATCGATTTCATTCTACGATACAAATATACACAAAATCTAGCAGTTCAAGCTCTCGCAACGACCGGCCAGTGTTCGCCGAGACGCCTTTAACTACAAGAAGGCATACTTCACCGCTAAATTTTGAAGTCAGGTCTTCAATAAACACGTAGTATCATTATGATATTCTATACCAAAATAGTAGGTAGAATAGACACGGTACTTACCGGGGCACGTGTTTGCTTCCTAGTACTGAAGCGCGAAGTCGTTACGATAAATAGCGACTGATAAATACCGGTACTCCGCACCGCAACGCAGAAATAAAGTTGCTAAATGATGTCGAAAGCTTGCATATCTAAATCTTTTTATCGAGAACTGAGATCTTAATTGTTTTTAAGGTTTTTTACGTGGTTAGGACAGCAAAAAAGTTGTTAGGGAGCTTGTCAACTTCTGTGGGTGTTTGCCATCTTTTGAATTGGAAGACGGTTCCGTGTGCTTTACGAATAGACCCTGTGTTTTTGTGAAAGATAGAGAAAGGGCGGGATAGACAAGAGCAAGTCTTGTCTGTGAATATGGGGCATGTGAATATGATCAATCAGCATACGATAAAGAGTATTGGACTGGTTCTTCAAACATCCTGGATCTACAGGAGAATTTGGGTAGGGCATTTTTTTCAACACATTTATTACTAACATTGACGGCGTTTGTTGCAATTTCAGTCACCTAATAGATTTACGTGGACTTAAACATCCTACGTCATTCCACTGCTGGACACCATCATCACTCACAGCTGGAAGGTACTATGTCCACTGCTGGACATTAGCCTCTGGGAAGTCATTAACCCCTTTCCTGTCCCATGAACCACATATGGTTCAGGTTGATTATTTAACTATTGTGTCTACTTTATGGACAGTGACTTTGTTAAGCTCGATCCTACCGTTTAGTGCCGGACGTAAAGAATAACACCACCCCATTTCTTCCAGTGGGTGTCGTAAAAGGCGACTAAGGGACTTACTAGAGAATGGGCAGCAGCGTTCTCTATGCACTTTACCACCATACTGCGATCGCCAACCCGCCGGCCAAGCGTAGCAATTATGGCAAAGCCCCCCAAATTGGGGGAGGCCTAAGTCCAGCAGTGGACGACTTACAGCTGAAATGGCAGTCGTGGATCCTACCTTTTCCATTCTAATCACAGTTTGGCAACTTGCACGAAGTAATATATAAAATACTAATGTTAAAACCTGACATGTCTAAATTCTGTAATCATTTACCCAAAATCTTAATTACTCTGTGGTACCATTTTAACCAGGTGAATGGATGTAGTGTAACGGAGTTAGATAAATTGTAGTGATTATAGCCTCCTTTTTGGAAACTTACCAAGTAATATAAATGGTTTTCGTTAACGTTAATTTTATTTTTATGGTCATATAATTGGAGGTTGAAATTCGCAATAGGAATTCTTATTTGATAACATATTTAAGATAGTATTTTGAAACAACTAGAGACTTGTACCGTGTGGTGCCGGACGTAAAGAATAACACCACCCCATTTCTTCCCGTGGGTGTCGTAAAAGGCGACTAAGGGACTTACTTACTTACGCGGGAATGGGCAGCAGCGTTCTCTATGCATTTTACCCCCATACTGCGATCGCCAACCCGCCTGCCAAGCTGGCGATTATGGCAAAGCCCCCCAAATAGGGGGAGGCCTAAGTCCAGCAGTGGACGTCTTACGGCTGAAATGACGATGATGATGAGAGACTTGTAAGAGAATGGGTAGTAGCGTACTCATACTTACCAAAGGTCTCAGTCACAAAAATTGATATTGCAAAAGTGACCTCGAGAACACAGATTTTACTGAAATACTTAAATCCAATGACCCAAACTTTGCTGCCGAAACTGCCGTATCTCTTATATCTGCTTCCGTCAATCTGCATACAAGTTCTTCTGTCATTTCTAGTAGACGACGCATCCTTAAACCTTGGATTACCTCTGGCCTTCTCAGATGTGTCCGTCAAAGAGATAAATTACATAAAACATCCAAAAAACACCCAGAAAATGAGACGCATAAAACTATATACCGTCGCTATCGTACATTTTGCAATAACTTATTAAAAAAGGTTAAACGGGAATATGAACGGTCAGAATTTCAGAGGGCCAGGAAGAATCCTAAGGCAACCTGGAAGGTAATCAGGGAATTGTCTTGTAGGGACAAGGGTAAAACATTTTCTTCCGAGCTACTAAAATGTGAAGAAGACCCTCTCCTCTCAGTTAATGCGGTAAACCGTTACTTCGCGAATGTGGGCAGTACCCTCGCATCAAAGTTTTCCAATGCTTCATCACAAAATAACTTTCCAGACTTTCACTTGCCACCCCAGGGTGCGAACTCTTCCACTACAGCCCCGTTGGAATCGATGGTCATGTCTGATGTTGATGAAACCGAAGTCGAGGGCATCATTTTAAATCTTAAAGATGAATGTGCTGTCGGTTGTGATGGAATCCCTACCACAATTATCAAAGCCACAAAAAACACAATTATCCCTCTCCTTGTTCACATTTTTAATCTCTCCCTATCTTCTGGTATTTTTCCTGATGCCTTCAAAACTGCCATAGTCCATCCGATTCACAAGGGAGGAGACAAGGATCTTGTTTCGAATTACAGGCCCATATCCATCCTAACAACTATCTCGAATATATTCAAGAAAGTTATCAATGTGAGGCTTGTGAAATTCCTCGCAAAATTCAATATCTTGGCCGGAAATCAATACGGATTTAGAGCGGGAAAATCAACAGAAGACGCTACTCTGGACCTCACAAACACTTTAGTCGAACATCTCAATAATAAGCAGAAGCCTCTTGGTGTGTTCCTGGATCTTTCGAAGGCCTTCGACACCGTTTCAGTCCCTAAACTAATTGGCAAGATGGAACAAATTGGAATTCGTGGCACTGCCCTCGAAATCTTTCGTAGCTACACTTCCGGGCGAAAACAGGTAGGTAAGGTTGGTTTAACCTTTGGGGTTCCCCAGGGCAGTGTCCAAGGACCAACCCTCTTCCTCATTTATGTCAATGAGCTGTGTCAGCTATCTATCCCAAACACAAAAATTATCACATATGCCGATGACACAGCTCTAATAATCCATGGCAAGGACTGGGCTGAGACTCGTGAGAGGGCAGAACTGGCTCTCAGAACGGTTATGAAGTGGTTAACCTCGAATCTGCTCACACTCAATATCTCTAAGACCAAGTTCATCTCTTTTACTCCGAGTATCATTACTCAACCACCACTGTCGTTTGAGATCAGGGCTCATGTGTGTACAGTGGCCAACACCTGTAAATGTACCCAAATAGAAAGGTCTGACAGCATTAAATACCTCGGGGTTATATTGGACAGTCTCTTGTCGTGGAAAAAACAGGTTAACTCTGTTCTGGTTCGAGTCAGGAGATTAATTTATTTATTTAAAAAACTCCGAGCGGCTGCTGATTTCCAGTCCCTGAAAATGGTTTACTTCGCCCTCGCTCAATCAATCCTCAGTTACTGTATAACTACATGGGGGGGAACTCACAAGACAACCATGCTACGGCTAGAGAGGGCACAGAGAGCAGTTTTAAAGGTACTGGCAAAAAAACCTATTAGATTCCCGACCTCTGAACTGTACTCACTTTGTGAGGTCCTAACAGTGAGGCAGTTGTTCATCCAACAAACAGTCTGTAAGAAACACCTGCTTCTGCCTTACATCCCTCAGCCCCTAACAAAGAAGCGGCGTCCCGACAGAGTTTGTAAGACTGAGCCTTGCAGATTAGCTTTAGTTAGTCGCCACTTCAATCATATCAGCTCGAAACTTTACAACGACATAAATATAAGATTTAGTATTTACCCTATGACTAAAAGTCTGCTAAAGAGAAAACTGACTGACTGGCTTAAATCCTTGTCTTATCAAGAAACTGAGCAACTTATGGTATCATATACACGGTAAACACACCACACACACACACACACACACAACACACACACACACACGCATATACACACATCACCCCACCTCCACTATACACTTATACTACATAGTAACCTCCACATAGAGTATTTTCTGTATTATATTCTCTTAAAAAAAAAAAAAAATGTTATTCCGAAATTAATTATTATTAACTTTGTTGGTATTTTTAGTCTTTTCTGGAACAATGTATTTGTCTATATTTTGTTTGGATTGGGCGTTGATAGCTGCGCCACAGTATTTTACTTTTTTAGCTATCTTCGTTTGCCATTGTAAATGTTGTAAACTTAAGTTGTTTCAAATAAACTTTATTTTATTTATTTTATTTTTTATACTGCGATCGCTAACCCGCATGCCAAGCGTGGCGATTATGGCCGCATTTGACTCGGGAAACACTAATAGTTTATACCGTGTTTTATAGTTGGCAGAAAATTTAATAATTTTGTCCATATACTGATCAATTGTGATGTTGGTGCTGTTCACGTTTTGCATTAGGTACTTACGAAAGGAAAGGCTACTTAGATATATTCCTGTAAAACAGTAATGACATCATTTTTTTTTTCTGGATGGGTAATCATCAAATGACTTCTCCCGCTCTGGGCGAAGTGGGCGTGTCAGACTTTTACTGACTAAAACCCACCCGTGTTCCTTCAGTTGCCCATGTGCCAGAGTCACGGTATCTCTTTCGATCAATCTCGCGACCCTAGCAGGCATCGGTCCTAGCAGACCGCTTCAGTTTTGCTGACATCTCTTTGAGGCGCGCGTGGAACACTGAGCGCCGTCGACCCGAGCTTGGTCCTTACCAGGCAGCGAGCTACCCATTGCTCGCCACCCGCAAGCTCGCGCCTACGGTGGCCGGGAGTCCGCAATCGACTTCCGGCGCCCGGGGCGTCTCCTCCTGCGCGGCGGCTAGGGACGTGAGGGCGCAGAGACTGCCACTCCCTCACGCGCCCCGCCTCCTCCTTCGCGAGCATTACTGCTTCGCAGAAGGAGGTGACGGCTTCCCATGCCCTCTCGCTCCGTACCATGGCTCGCACCAGGGCCGGACGCGAGAGGTCACCGCCGCCGATCGCCTCCACGAGGACACGGCGGTGCTCCGCCCAGGCAGGGCACACCTCCACCGTATGCTCTACCGTGTCCTCCAGACGATCCTCGCAATGGAAACACCCGGGCGTTTGCTCCCGCTTTATCCTGAACAGGAACCCACCGAAGCACCCATGCCCGGTGAGAACCTGCGTCAGGCGGAAGGTGAGGACGCCGTGGCGCCTCTCTATCCACTCCTCAAAGAGGAAACTTACCGACTTACTTACTTTACCAATGACATCATCAAGCTACGCTCAATTAAGACTTCCTTCACAATCAGTTAGGAAGTACGGGGTTTTTATGTGCTAAGTTGACATTGATTATGACATGTTGTGACATCGGGTCGGATTTTAAAACGAAAGTTTGTTATTGGTTTTTTGCATACCACTAACATCTCCTAAGGGAGTTGTTCGGCATTCCCTCCCAGAATGAAATAGGAACAGTACATCACACATGAGTGATATCCAGCCAGTATTATCAATCTACCAAGTCTTTTCCTAATTATGTTGGAGTCGGCTTCCAGTCTTCCAGTCTAGTGGAATGCCAGTATTTTACAAGGAGTGACTGCCTATTCAGGTCAGCCTCCACAACCCAGTAACTGGGTTTTACGATAGCCCTTAGTAAGGCTGGTTGTCAGACTTCCGAGCTTCTGACTCTCTGAAATAGCTGTCAATGATGTACTAATAACAGCCGGGACCAAAGGGTGCTTTCGGAGGCACGGAGGAGTCAACCATCCAAAAATTAACCGTGGCAACCGTAGCTTAACCATTGCTCAACTCGTGCGGCGAATCCTTCCAGTATAGGCTGGCAACTTATTCTATTAAAACTCCTTGTTTTGCAAGACCACTGACGTAAACGCAAAAAGTCTTGAAAATTTATTAAAGAAGTTTTATATTTTGTGAGTGTGAGAACGTTGTAGACCTTTATTTTCCACTTCGTAATGACATATTTTTTTTTTAAGGTTTTATCAAAGCCCAAATTTCTATAACTATACATTAATAACATTAAAAATAAAATAAATAACTAACTATACAAACAAATAAAAAAACCAAAAGACACTTAGGGGTCGAAGTACTCGTTCGCATCACTGTCATCTGGAAACGTGCCCAGAAGACTGGCCACGTTGAACAGCAATGCTAATTCTTTGGCCAAAGAATGAGCCAGCCTTCTGGTCACGTGAAGTGTCGATCAGTCGATGAGAGATTTCCTTAAAAAGGAGACGCGCACTCGGGCCCCATGGTCCGAGCGTTTCGTATAGAAGTTAGATTCCTATACAAAAATCAATACTTCTGTCTCATCTAGAGCCAACAACTCCACATGCAACACAGAACCGGCCCATTACGAGAGGATAGCGTGACGGCCACGACTTTTCTGGATTTGACTTGTAGCTCCGCCGATCAGCCGATTAGCTGAGCTCAGCCGTTTGTTACCGACATGAATACTCGAACTACTACTTTGTTTAAGGATTGAAGATATGCCACTGATACTTTATTGTTTGCAGACAATGTTTAGTGGATGGAACGGGTGGAGGGTTTATCAATGTTTTATTGTGTGGTCTTGGTTAGAGTAAACAGTGTTAAATAAAGGAGTCTAGTGGGAAGGTACTTTATCAAACTGATGTACAGCTATTCCAGTCCTGAATAGGATTGCTGGTCTAAAAAAAAGATAGTCAAGCACGATAATTGACACAAGCATGTACTGACTGGGCAGGTCCACTAGATTCTGTGTGGTTCGTTCCTCTAACGACCACTTCAGACACCGATCTACATGGTCCTCTAATGATCTGAACACGATTATTTCCGGATTTTTATTATATACTCTCATTTCATCCGCAAGACGTCCACAGCTGGACATAGGCCTCCCTCAATTTTGGGTGATTTGCCATAATCACTACGCTTGGCAGGCGGATTGGCGATCGCAGTATGGTGGTAAAATACATAGAGAACACTGCTGCCCATTCTCTAGTAAGTCCCTTAGTCGCCTCTTAGAAATGGGGTGATGGTATTCTTTACATCCGGCACTATAAGGAAGATTTATTCTTATTTTTTTTTAAATCATGATCTGGATTATAAAAGAGACTGTGACCTCTGAGATTGTTTCGCCTTTCTTCTCAGAGTAGTCAGAGTTTTACATTGACATGTAAAAGTGTATGTACAAAAATATTTACAGAAATAGAATCATTTATCATTTAAGCTCGAAGCTACAACAAGCAACCGCGGCGCCTTCAATTAGTTCATATCTCTCTATGGCAAGACGTGCAGCAAAATAAAAAGGCGCGATTGTATACAAATTAATATTCATCTTCCAGAGGTAGTAAAACATTTAACAAACGATGCACACATTAATAACTCGTTTGAGTTTCCTTAATGCTTCCCGGAGCTTGATAAAAACACTACGACGGACGGCATGGAGTAATGCACAATTGCACAAACAAACGAAAGCGGAGCGCAGATGGCGCTGCGAACGATCGCGAGCATTTTAATTTCGTTCCGCTCCTACAAGCACGTAGGGACATGTAACTGGCTCCGTTTTACATGCCCTCTTTTATTTATGTGTCAGTTTTGTCGTTCGTACGACGTACTGGTTTTATTACACTTTAAATTCTGATCTGGGAATCAATTTTACTGCATTTCTGGTTTGGTTATTTTATTTGGGAATTGCGACACAGAGTTGGATGCATTTTTGAAGGCACTGGTGTTCTGCTTTAAGAATTTGTCTCAGATTTCATAGTATTTTGCGGTCAGTGGAACTTTTGACGTACAAGGCCAAATCATTTGACCAAGAGTGGATGCAGGGAAGGGGATGGCAGAATGGATTAGCCTGATAGCTATTACCATCATGTCGTTGCTTCAATAAGGAACGCTGAAGAAGCACCTTCTATATCTTCAGCAATATGGGCGTAACTATTGAGGTGCAGTCAGCTCGTACTCAGACACAGGTCTACTATGCCAACAATGCACCCGCGTGGAGTTGACGAGAGTAATTCAGGATAACGTAAAATGCTAAAAAGATAGAGCGAAACCTAAACTCAAAAAAAAAATGTCAAAAGAAAAACTAACCAAAACAATTCGAGGTGAGATGCTTTTATTGCGTTCGCTTAGCTCGCTCTTGGAACCCAGGTTTTCACACTTTCTCTATGTATAATCACTACATAGTATAAAACAAAGTCGTTTCCATCTGTGTGTCCCTATGTATGCTTAGATCTTTAAAACTACGAAACGGATTTTGATGCGGTTTTTTTCAATAGATAGTGTGATTTAAGAGGAAGGTTTATACATGTAATACGCGGGCGAAGCCGCTGGCAAAAGCTAGTTCTATTTTATACGAACGATGTTTGTGTGTGTATCCCCACCCGCACGCGTTTTTTGTTTGGATTGTCATTGAAAAAGAAAGAATTCTAAAAACAGCATAGTACAAATACTGATTTGGGAGAGACTTCTTAACTGTCTAGTCCATGTGCCTCTCCCAGACCTTCGTAAGTCCAATTAAACCTTATATTTCAGAGTAAACAAAAACAAACAACTTAATCTACTTTAGACTGATATTGATAAATGAATGTTGTACTTCGGAACTTTGCTTGGACATTTAGACAGCAGCAATAAAAAATATTCTTTAGTCCAATTGGGTTTACAACAATTAATCTTGGACTGACTCATTCGCGTATTAGACAAGCCAGATGACAGATACCAAATGATTTATAAATGAGACCTTGACCTTGGAGTTATTTTTAATATCACGATGGTATTATATTTATGTGTAACACAGATTTTGATTATTAAATGTGGGAAGGAATGTCGTGAAGTTTTGATTATGGGATCACCAAAGAAACGATGATTGGACTTTGTGATAAATGATCATCATCATCATCATCTGCCTAGCCTTTTCTTTACTATGTTGGGTACGGCTTCCAGCCTAACCGAATAGTCGTTGTGTTAAAACGTTGACAGGTGGCTCAAGCACCTGAAAAAGAGAGAGGGTCCGAACACGGTACGCGGTCAGATTGTTTCCCCCCTCTGTAGCCCATAGTATGTGCGCATGACATTTTCATTGATGGATCTTGTCCATCTCATGCGCTGCACACTTCCGCCGGGAGCTGGGACCCTATCAGAGACCGGTGGGCCTCGAGTTCGTAAGCCGTCCGGCGGCCGGTGTCCTCTCCGTCGACGAGCAGGTGGTGGCGTCGTTGGCGGAGAGATGTACTCGTTGCTCGACGCAACTGCCGCGGCCAGTGTCATCACAGCGCCCGCAGTGGGGCTGGGACCGACGGCGGCGAGGCGGAGCTGAGCGAGGAGTCCGGAGGTGAATACCAGTATTTTACATGGAGCGAATGCTTGTCTGACCTCTACAACCCAGTTACTAGGTTACACGAAACCTCTTGACAAACTTTGGCTTTCTGGCAACCCGTAACGGTTGTCTGATATGGATAGACGATATTGCTAAAAGGGAGTAACTGCCAAGATGACGAGTAATAGAGAAAGAAGTATGGATAACGCAACGGTTGTGTGATATGGATAACAAACTAGAGCGGCATGACAGCCTGAAACATTTAGGGTCCCTTTCTCACTAGGAAGTGGCGGCGCAACCATAGTCGAACTGCCTAAAAATGTATGGTTGGTTGCGCAACCAATCAGACGCGATGTGACCACCCACAATAAATTTGTGAATGTTTTGCTGGCAGCGCGACCATGAGTGCGTCACCATAGGTGTCCTAGCGAGATATATAGCCTTACGTCGTTGATTTGACCATGATATTGGGCACGGAAATTTTAACGCACAATAAGTTCAACAAATTACAACACAATGTCAACAGCAGTAAGTTACGTTTAATTAATAAACCTACGTACGTTTAATTTATCATTAACACAAGGTTGTTTAAATAAATAAAAGTATTCTAGATTTGTAGCCGGTTTGTGCAAAATATGGATATTCTATACGCTTCTGCCTCCCCCTACATGCAATACAGGCATGATGTTATGTATGTTAGGATACGATCAAAGAATTGTGACATTCACGTAACATTTTACATGGGAATGTACCAAACAGGGTACAGGGCAGGGCAGACATCACGCCCAAAGGAACACCTTTACGTACAGTCAAAAGCAAGAGTGAAAGTAGGACAACGTCTAAATTCAAACTTGATAAGGCAATGCGTAACTGACCTAAGTTGAACAGTCAGAACTTATGAATTGTTGACTGAAGTTGACTGAAAAATTACATTATGAAAGAAGGGATACCTCCTTTTTGAAAGAAAATAGGTATAGTTAAATAGATATAATACTTACTTTTTATTATATTATATATCATACAAATTATGGACATAAATGGATTGGGTGACATAATTGGATAGAGCAGTGATAGCTTAGTGATATCGGCCCCAAATAACGATTTAGAACTAAGGCAGGACTTTGTATTTAATTTCATCACTTACCTACGCTCTTAAAAAGATCTCTTTAAACGACATGTCCTAGAACCAAAAATCAGAAGACATGTGACATCTGCCAGCCAACACCGTCGTAGTGGATTATGGTCCACGCGCTCGCACAGAGAGGAGGCCTGTGTCCCAGCAGTGGGATATTTTATGCTGATTATATTTACATTGGGTGATCTATCACTAAAAGCGATCTTTTAAAGACAACCTTTGGATGGATTAAGGGAAAAGGAGATAATACTGCAGATCCACAGTGAGTAATATTTTTTAGAACATTTGACTCCTTTTTCTATCAGGGATAATTTATTATGAATATTCTATTAGTGTGTAGACCAAAGAAATATACTATGGTCCACACACATGCTCACACGATGAGTCCTAACTAAGCGTTTCAAAAATCTTGTCAGACAAAAAAAGTCAACCACAAAACTTTTGCCCTCGTCTGTACCAGAATTTACGCAATACCGTGTATTTTACAAATATCACCAAAGTACGGAGGTTCGTCGCCCGATACTAGCTCACTCGGCTTGTTTACCGTATTCTTATCAGTTAGCACAGATCGACGGAACGCGGAAACTCTTGCTTCGTTATCGACTTGACTGAATTGCAACTTGGAATATTGATTGTACTTGGTTCGTCGAATCTTGTTAGTTGTACTTGAACAGGAAAGTTTGTTTGTGACTGTACTAGTTTTGTGCAAATGGGTGAATGGAGTTTCAGGTCTTTTCTAGGGTTCCGTACCCTAAGGCTCCTCTGACCGTCCGTCTGTAGGCTGTCATAGGACTGTATCTTTTGAACCGTCGTTAAAATATACACTGGGTGTTTATAGGTACTGTGGCCACTATAAGAACAATTAATTAATAAAACTAAAGAAGTTTAAAATTAAAGGGGCGATCCCCTTTACACGGAATATGTTTTTAGCGTTTTTCGCTAATTTTTATAAGGCTTGCATGAGCCTTATAAAAATTAGCGAAAAACTAGAGCGACGCGACGGTCGTGCGCGATTCTGCGATTTATATCCGTAGAACAATTTCTATGACCGTGTCGCGACAGGTTGCCCATGTGTGTCCGGTCGCGCGCGTTTTCATAATAATTATTTGACTGGCCTGTTAGTCTAATGGTTAGTGACCCTGGCTGCTAAGACTGAGGTCGTGGGTTCGATTCCCACCCAGGACAAATGTTTGTGTGGATGAGCACAATCATTTGTTCTGTGTCTGGGTGTTATTTATCTATAATATGTTTGTATTTAAATATATAAGTATATTTATCAGTTGTCTGGTTGCCATAGTACAGGCTCTGCCTAGTTTGGGATCAGATAACGTTGTGTTGGTTGTACTAAGATTAAAAAAAAAAAAAAAATCTACGGAAATAAATCGCCGAATCGCGGGCGACGGACGCGTCGCGCTAGTGTGGACGAGCCTTTAATACGGCCGCTCTGGGCGGAGCGGGAGGGCGTGTCAGACATTTACTGACTAAAACCCACCCGTGTTCCTTCAGTTGCCCATATGCCAGGGTCACGGTATCTCTTTCGAACAATCTCGCGAGACCCTGGCAGGCATCGGCCCTAGCAGACCCCTTCAGTGCTGCTGACATCTCTTTGAGGCACGCGTGGAACACTACGCGCCGTCGACCCGAGCCTGGTCCTTACCGGGCGGCGAGCTACCCATTGCTCGCCGCCCGCAAGCTCGCGCCTACGGTGGTGTAAGGAACCCTTAGTGTGCGAGTCGGAATCGTACTTAGCCGTGGTACTTAGGCACTTTTTAACTTAGAGTCTCCATCCAAAAAAATAAAATAAAGAGTCTGGTGTCAATACTAGTTGTAAAGAATCGTTTGGACAAAGTTGCTGGATGTTGCTGGCAAGTTTGTGTTCCATTATTCAATAGTTTGATTCCCTCATCATAATTTAATCACACGGTAATGGGCAGGGGATTTGAAGGGATGGAAAGTTTATCATGGTTTAGTAATTAATTAATTATACACCATTTAGTTCATGCAACTACCAAAACTTTTAAACACACACAATTTAAGTTTTAATAATAGCTAGCAAAAAATGCAATATGCAAATGCAGAAATATTGTTTTCGACCTTTACAAAAAGTACTTGGTATATTAATAATCAGCCTATAATGTTCCCCCCAGGCCTCCACTCTTCGAAAGGGGGCCGTAATCTACCTCGCGGGCACAGTGCGGGTTGGTAGATGTCACAAGTCTTCGAATTTTTGGTTCTAGGACATGCCAGGTTCCTCAAGATGTTTTCCTTTATCGCTTTGAGAGCAGTGCTGATGAAATTATTTACACAAAATAAAGCGCCACCAATAATCGCACGACGACATCGGGGCAGGCCGAGTTGAAGATGGCGGGACGAGCTAGACTCCTACCGAGAAGACTGGCCAGCCCTAGCAAAAGACAGAATACTGTGAAAAAGAGAGAGGGAGCCCTTGGCCGTGCAGTTGGACAATATAGGCTCATCATCATCATTTCATCCGAAAGATGTCCACTGCTGGACATAGGCCTCCCCCAAGCACCGCCACTTCGACTGGTTTTGTGCTTCCCGCATCCAGCGGATTCCTGCGGCCTTCACAAGGTCGTCAGTCCACCTTGTTTGAGGCCTTCCAACTCTACGTCTTCCGGTATGTGGTCACTACTCCAGAACCTTTCGGCCCCATCGGCCATCTGTTCTACGAGCAATGTGCCCTGCCCAATGCCACTTCAGTGTAGCAATTCTTCGAGCTACGTTCGGTTACCTTGGTTCTCCTACGGATCTCTTCATTTCTGATTGGATCACGTAGGGAAACTCCAAGCAGCTAATACAGGCTAGTTAGACAGATTAGATTAGAAAGCGCCTGCCTTGGTTTAAACCCACAACCTACTACTTGTAAGTCGAGGCCGTTACCACTGGGTCACCACTGCTCTCTAGGTCCAGCAGAAAATTTGGGTCATATTAAATCTCCCACAAATATGTCCTATTTTTTTTTTTTTAACCAACCCGATGGTTACCACATGTCGTCGGTACTTATTATATGTCACCAAATAGGTCAAGTACACAAAGTCCTAAATCTAGAACACAATAGCATCCCACAAAATATTTACTTTTGACACGATACAAGCCCGGATAACCGTTATTTTTGATAAACACCTATCAGCATGATATCGTAAAATACTAGTTTTTCGCCCACACACGGATGGTCAGACGGTCAAGTGTCAAATTAAACTAAATACCCAGAAAACGACGGTTTATAAGGGCCTGTCTACAAGTGTGAGAAAATGTGATGCGATCTCTAATTTTAAAACCAACGGACTTCCAAAAAAAAAACTTCCAAGTGAAAAATAAGTATAATGTCGGAGGTCAGTGGCAAAAACGAAAATATAAAACCAAAGATACCGACTTCCAAAATTAAAATTATTTTTCATTTTATTTTTTTTAGGAAGTCGGTTTTTTTTTTGTATTTTTCTGATCCACAATTTGTTTTGCCGGAGATATCACGTAGGTATGTAAAAATAGTCCAAGTGAGAAACTGATCCGTTTTGAAGTCGGTTAAAATATAAAGAGCAATCTATACTAATATTATAAAGCTGAAGAGTTTGTTTGTTTGTATGTTTGTTTGATTGAACACGCTAATCTCAGGAACTACTGGTTCGAATTGAAAAATTCTTTTTGTGTTGGGTAGCCTATTTATCGAGGAAAGCTATAGGCTATATAGCATCACGCTACAACCAAGAAGAGCGGAGCAGTAATGAAAAATGTTGCAAAAACGGGAAAAATCGCACGGGTAGGCGATTCGACGCGACGGGAAGGGTTGGGGGAAAAATAAATTTAACGCGGACGAAGTCGCGGGTAGAATCTAGTAAAGAATAAAGGGGAAGGAAGAGTAGGAAAAGGGAAAAAGAAAACCTATCTTCATTATGAAAACAGCTTTCCAGCCAGGATTTTTATCAAGAAGCACTCGATAGTAAGGTTACTAATTGTATGGGTTTCCTTCATACAGTCTACTATCTTTATGATAGTAAACAAATTCGGGTTGTCACTTGAATCTGTTTATGTATATTTTAGTTTCAACCGAATAATTGAATTCGAGAAGATTACTTAATTAAATTAAACACAGACGAATGTGTCCATTAGTTCAGTGAAGATTAATCCAATAAACGTTAAATGCATTTACTATTTCAATTACAAAGTAAATTGAATGCTCTTAGTACTAATTAATTGTATCCAGACTAATTCCTTTTCATGAAATATTGCAACAGCTTTACCAAGTAATTTTGAAATTAATTGTTGAGATAGCTCTCAATATGCTGGACAAATAAACGATATTCAAAATTATAAGTAAAGGGAATCGTGGCTAAGTAATAAAAGCAGCACTGATCGATCCAAGGTTAAGCTACGCTTGCCGCGGCTGGTTCTTGGATAGGTGACCATCTATGGCATATCGAGAGCTCACCGTGCCTTGAACACGTTAAGCCGTTGGTCCTAGCTATCATTCTTCGATCTTTGACATTTGTTACCGGTAGTCAGAAGTAAAAAAAACCGGCAATCAGGTTTATCAAAAGGTATCGTGTCACCCAGTAACTGGGTTGTGAGGGTCAGATAGGCAGTTGCTCCATGTAATATACTAGTACTAGCCTGTCCGCGACTTCGTCCGTGTCAAAATTTTGCTCCCCTGACCCTTCCCGTCGCATCGAATTGCCTGCCAGTTTTTTACCTGCCGCTCCTTTTGATTGTAGCGAGATATTAGCCTACAGCTTTCCTCAATAAATAGACTACCCAACACAAAAATATTTTTTTAATTCAGACCTGGAGCTCCTGAGATTACCGCGTACAACCAAACAAACTAACAAACTCTTCAGCTTTATAATATTACTATAGATTTAGTTGCATCTGGTAATACCAAAAGCCCACCCCAACAAGGGAAAAGACCGAGCACATTGAGATTTTAATAACTATCTAATGTAGAATGTATCAAAGGACCATTGTGGTTTTAAGATAGTATCAAGACTATAAATTAATTTGTGTTAGGTGTTAACGTTTCACAGTTCACGAGAAAACTCGTTCACCTTTTCCTAGAAATGCTGTCGTGTGAGGCGATAATATTCTTAATATGAACGCACCTTAAACGATCCGAACAAATCCATACCTACAGACGTCGCGACAACGCCATTATAAATATATTTATAGATCATAAATTAGTATTAAATTTCCGGATTATGACTCGATGAGATTCGATATCACACATTTACATTTTAATAGCACCAATATCGGAATAACACCTATTTAATAGGCCACTCATTCAAAGGATTAAATAAAAGTATAGATGAGGCGAAAGGTACGGAGATCTAATAAACTGTATGATCAATGGGTTTAATAATAACTTTATTCTTTCAAAGTGTGAACATTTCGTTAAAATGCGACTCCATTTTATATTCCAATATCCTGTTTCAATATTATTTTGTAAATTAAGTGAATATTGAGCTAATGGTCTCGTATAATCGGATTTCGATTCGAATTGAAGTGATTCGTTTTGAAGAGCGGAGTGCGAACAAATCGTTGAAGAGTCATTTGGCGTGAACACGCGGAATACAAATCAGGAGGTCTGGGCGAAGTCGTAAATACGTCTGAAATATGATTTATTGGTATTTATCTGCTATTTATTTTAGAGTGGACGAAATGTCTTGAAGTTACCTTTTTTAAAAACCCGAATTTAACGGAAGCGTTCCTCTAATGATGCTTGAATGAGAATACAGCTGTCAGCAACACCGACTCATTCAAATCTTCGTCAATGATAACAAGCATACAAATCTAAAATTACAATTTGATCATTCGAAATGAGGCCGACATTCTAAAGCTGCATCTAAATATGATGTTATACAAAAACTCATTAAAAAAGAGTAAAAAAAATCGATGACACGTAATGCTTTGTGAAGCTAGAATTTTCACTCGAGTTGGTATCGAGATAAAATTACCGATTTCATCGTCATCAATCAACTCTGGCTGGTACACGCTGACGTGACAATTTGTTAGCTCTCCTGCCTATAGCTATCGGTTAATGACTTGTAAACCCGTCGTTTATTTATTCATACACCAAATTCTATGTTTGAAATTGGAACTATTAAATGGCCATAATGTTTGAGTATGTATCTACAATCTAACTAGAGGTGTCACCGTTAACTTTGAAGAAAACAAAATAGCAATGATGACGATGCTGAAACGATTTTAATTCATAATTCTATTAGGTTTTGCTAGCGGTTTCGACCAAATGGAGATCGAAAATTATCCCACGGGAATGTACTTCTGGAATAAAAAGGATCCAGGTTATAAACTGTGTGCCAAATCCTGTCAGTTGTTTTTGCGTGGTTGACGAAAAAGCTGAACAGATTGTCGTGAATCCGATCTAAGAACATTCTCGATTAAGTCAACATACAAACAAAAAAAAAGAAGTTTATCCGTTTAGTAGCTATTATGCCACAAACAGACACACAAATACATGCTACAAACTTATCCGTCTTTTTGGTCGAGGATTAAAAAGGAGATCGTTTCCAGCAGTATCATTTCATTTCGTAAAGTAACAGAGCTGGGGGCCTACCATAAACTTCTAAAATATTTGCCAAGTGCAGGGCAGTTCAACTTAGCATGTTAACCTGACAGGTTTTGTGTTTGTACCATGAGTAATTCCCGCTGTCCTATAGCATGTCAACTTTTGACCTGCTACATAGTCTCTGGTCGGTAAGCTGACGGCACAGAATAAACAAGATTATTACAAACAGACGTTCAAAAATACTTAAGCGGTTTTACGGTTTTTACGAAAATGAAATATATTTAAATGACATCAGTTTAAAAATAGAAAAGAATGATGAAAGAAATATTGTTCCGTGACAAAAAATATATTTGAGAGCGAACACCCTCCCATCCACTTAGAAAACTTTTAAAACAAAAAAGTTAACAAATCAGACACATAACTCACATTTATTTTCGAACGAAGTACATGTCAAAGCACAAAAAGTATTATTTACGAGGTAAAATGTTTAAATTCAAGTGGATTTGTTTTTGTATAGTTTAAAGATTAGAGTATTAACTGAGACATTAGTTTGGTGGCCGTGTCTGTGAGTGGTGCGTTTAATAAAGAGTGTGTTGTGACTTAATATGACTTCAAGAAGAGTTTCTTACGAACAATTAGAAACTTTGTGGGATTTTCTAAATACACACAGAGATATTGCTATGGGTTATAATAAAAGTGCTCAAGCTCGGGAAATGTCCCGAAGAATGTGGACTGAGGTGGCTGAAACCCTAAATTCGGTTGTTGGTGGTGCTAACAAACATTGGAAAGCTTGGGCAGCTGTAAGTATTAGCTTTTTCAATAAATGATTAATAAACAACAATTTAACAAGGTATTTATTTGTTTTTTTTATATTTACAGTTTTGGATTGATTACAAGGGGAAGTTAAAAAGAAAATGTGCCACTATCCGAACATCACAAACACGCACAGGTGGGGGACCATGTGAAACACCTACCTTAACAGATGTAGAAAAAAAATACCTATCGATTCTTGGTGAGGATTATGGTGTGGGTCTTCCAGGAATTCAAGTGAACCCATTTGACACAGTAAGCACTCATGTAAGTGATATTTTTGTAAATAAAAATAGATTTAAATTTCCAACTATATTAAAGTAGTATATAATAGTGTCAGCAGATAGTACAATAAAAGCAGTTTTTAGTTCTCACATAATCTATCAAAATATTGAAACTTATGTAATCATCATCTTCCGGCCTTGTCCCATGTTACTTGGGGTTGGCGCACATGTTTCCCTCTTCCATTTCGAAGAAACATACATAGTTTTGTAAGAAATGACATGTAAATTACACAATAACTGACATAATTAACAATAATACCTTAACTATAATTAGACCTACAGTTAATAGTATAATACAATAACTAAATACAATCTTGTTCAACATAACATGCAATACAATAATAAATACTCAACATCAAATTTATACAATACAATGCAAATTATATTAAATATGATTTAAATTCTCTCTTATTACCTTATGACTTAATTTTCAGTCAGCGAACTCAATTATTTAGAATGAGAGACATAAGTACCTCCATTGTTAGTGTTGTTATAACCGGATGTATATATATTTTCTATGCTTGTTTCATAATAGTCACTAAGTTTGGTATTATATATTTTCAGGCATCAACATCAACTGCTCCTCAAGATGTGTCTCCATCTATACTTTTAATGCCCCGTGAAGTTGTGGAACAAAATATTAATGTTGTACCATCCCTACAAGTATTTTCAATACCAGACCCAGAAGATCTTGTGCAACAATCAATCACACAACCCATTCAGCCAGCCGAACCAATGACGACTACTCAATCCCGGAGACGGCGGCGGCGGTCAGCGCCTATGTCTGCAGAGATGGCAAGAACTGCTCTCGTCGAATCAAGCCGCTTGCGAGCAGAGGCCACACAAGAGATAAGCAGCAACTTAAAAAATATTGAAAATGTTCTTTCTCGTATAGCAGCAACATTAGATAGCATAAACAATAGGTAATTAGTTCGCAACTTACATTAACGGTACTATAAATTATAAATTTACTAATGATGACAAATATTATATTAATTAACTAACTAATACATTTCTTATAAAAAACGTGTTCTGATAAAAAAAAAACTAATTAATAATTAACTTAAATTAATTATGCTCTTACATTCTAGGTTACTTGTCGGCGCTCCCACAAATGAGCAATGAGCTGCCTTCTGGTAGAGAGGCCATGCTGCAGTTCAAGATTTTGGGCCCCCCTAGAAGAATGCGCCTCTGAAGTGCCATCTGTCATATTTTGTGTAGAAGGTTGCAATTGTGCTTCTTGTAAAACTTCTTCAGAATCCAACTCCTGCACAGGGACATTGGCTCTAATGCAAATGTTGTGCAGTACAACACAAGCATTTACAATAGATGCCGCTACTGGAGGTTCATAATGTAGAACCCTATGCACAAGTAGGCATCTAAAGCGTGCCTTGAGAAGCCCAATTGTTCTTTCTACAACATTACGAGTTCTGACATGCAATCCAGTGTAGTACGCTTCGGGTGAATCTGGAGGAGCATCTATAACAGGTGTCATCATGGTCTTCCTTAATGGATATCCAGAATCACCTACAAAAAATAAACAAATTGATAATTGCCTTTTAGATGTTATTTGAAAATCTTTGTGCATTTATTTAATTAGAACAACTTTATTTTGTATTTACATACCTAAAAGCCACATGTTATTTAACTCCTCCATATGAGCTCTTATTGGATGGTTGGTCCATATGAAGGAATCATGAGTTGCTCCTCCATTGCTGGCATCCACGCTAATAATCTCCATGTCTGAGTTGCATATCTATAATTTGTAGAAACTTTGTTAATTTATATTTAGGCCACTGGTAAATTGCACTACTAACTTTAAAACTTTATCTTCTAATAATCTATTGGTGCTAAAATAAAAACATGAATCACTGTTGCGTAAATGGGGTGATATTATATAGTATAATGTTTTTTTTTTTTTAATAAATGATTTTAGTCTTCTCAGTGCGTTCATATTATTACATCATCATCAAGTGTCTGTTTGTAATGTCAAAATTACAGCTTTTTACTAACTGCATTATGATAATAATACAAGAAAAAAAACTATTTTTAATATTTCTGACAGTCCGTCTGTTTGTTCTGGCTAATCTTTGAAACAGCTGGACTGATTTTGACGAAACTTTCACTGGCATATGCCAGAGAATTATAAGAAAAGCTGATATTATAAGGAGTAACTTTGGCTACTTTTATTTTAGAAAAAAATAGGGTTCCGCACAGAAAAGTAAAACTCCTCAGAAAACCGACATCTACGTGAACAAAAGTCACGAGCTAGTCATTGAATATGTCATAGTCATTTAACCTACCACTTGCACATTCAGTGAGTGATATTGTTTCCTACAATAATAACGTTCTTCATGCCTATTTGGCCGTTTTATTGCTACATGGGTTCCATCTATGCAACCTAAAACTCCAGGCATACCAAATTTGTTCACAAACCTGAAATAATAAAAACAGAGTTGTGCTGTCACATTCAGAGTAAACAATATACTTACTGTAATCAAAAAAAAATCAATGTACTTACCCAATCACATTCACTCGCCGTTCGCTAGAGCTAGCTGGGAATTTTATATATTTTCGTCGAAAATGCGGTAGATTTAGGCATTCTGTTACTTGCGCTATGGCGGTTGATACCGTTTGCTGTGCAACAGAATGTGCAGCGATATCACCCGTTGGTCTTTGGTATGAACCATTCGCGTAAAAAGATAATGCTATTAAAACCTGAAATCAAATACGTTAAGTAAGTTTATTAGATGATTATCCAGATAACTAGAAGTATAATTTAGTTGGGACTTACCTTGACCTCAATCGACAAATCTGTTGATTTCGTAGGGCGTGGCATGAAACCTCGCAGTTCATTACAGAGCTCAAGTACAAGCTCTTTCGAGAGCCTATAACGCTTAACAAATGCATTGCCCGGCATGTCAAATGGTTTGATTGAGTTTCTCAATACATTTCTTTGAATTTTGGCATTTTGTTTAGCGTTGTTGCTACGACTATCTTCCTCGAGAAACTCAAAAATTTCATCTTCATCACACATCTAAAATAAACGGTAAACACAATGCGTTTATCGGATTTTTAAATTTTTCAATAGTTTGAAATAACACTCAAATTATATTATATGTTCATTTTTACAATAACTTACGTTTTTGTAATTAAATTTAATTATAACAGGTGAATAAAAGTTAGTCTCGCACGCCTGCTAATTATGACGGCAGGGCAGTTCAATTGTTGAATGCCCAAATGTCAAAAAATACTTGATGGTAAGGATATCTTGCATGCCAGCCTGCTGAAATGTTGTGACGTAATCGCTCACCGGCTTAGGTCACGTGATCGCTGACTCGCCTGCTACTTGGCGCGCTCATGGTACAAACTAGCAGGGCAGGTTATTTTTCGTCAATAATTGACCTGCTATAAGAGTTCATGGTAGGCCCCCTGTAAACAAATTGAACCATCACCGTCAGCCCACGTTACGCCATGCCCTATTTCATTCGTCTTAACTAATAAAGCGTATCCAATTCAGCCCATCAGCTCAATTGCTCTTAATACGGATTGCTCATGGCCGAAATACGACGCGAAATTTTTAATTACAACCATCAGGAACCGGGTGCTGGGGCCGTTGTTCTTATTAATCGGTTTTGTCATCGAATGACGAGCGGTATGCATTTTTAATATATAAAATATCGCAATTATGGTTGTTGCTGGGCAGACCACCGGCGAGGTAATTTTGTATACAGCCCACGGATCTACCTTGAGGTCATGTTGTCCCTTTTTGGGTAGGCAGTGACGTTTTTACGTCACTTTGTGATTATAATGAAGACTTCAAAGGATGTCTTGGTTACTGTGGTTGGTTGTGTAGGTACCAATATCCAGTCTACCTCTTGATACCAAAATTAATGTTAATTAAGTTGACTTATTAGTCAATTCGCGGAAAATACTAGCCCGAAACGAGTAATTTGAATGATAAATTATTTTTTGTAGGCGTTCGCACGAAGTTAATTTATTTGTGGACGAATGGACAATTCCAAAAAACTATTATTTAATTAAAGTGTCAATTTGCACGTCTCGGGCATAATGTGTAACTAGTGTGTAATAACTAATAAGTTAATAACCCAAAAAGTTAAGTAACGAGGTAGATACATCCCCTTGAAAATAGGCATAGTACAGTTTTAATTGCATACTTAGTATAAAGGCGAGGGCATTTATTTTAGTTATAAAAAATGCGCTTTTAGCACTTTTCTATCTGTACCTACTTACGGTATCAGACAGTAGGTATACTTAAGTAATTCTAAAACTCTGTTTAGTAAAAGACTGAAATCATTGAATAAAACCACAACATCTCATTCCGACAAAGGAAACTTACTCTTCTGCTTACCATTCAAAGAAGTGCGTGATTCAAGTACATACTTTTTATTAAATGGTATGTCGAGGACGCACTAATACAATAATCACATTCTTGAGTGATTAAACCATCTCACAATGACATCAGGGAGTTGGTTGGTTAATTAATAAAAACCATGCACAATTACAAGCCACTACACACATGGTTTTATTACTAAGAATTACGCTCGACAAACACAATCAGACATAGTCATTCAATCAACCTTTAAGGAAAATCGGAATCTATAAAAGAAGCGGCAATATATTCTCATTAATGTCAAAAAGCGGCCACTTTTTAGTCGCGTTATCAAAATCGCCAGCGATTAATCTAATTAAGGCATTCTTCGGAACGCACCCATAGATTCCAATACCTACTCAAACATTTTTGAGATATTTTAACTTCCCATCCTGCCTGGACTGTGAACGGAATTTTAATTAGAAATACATTCAAGTCAAGTTACATAGTTTATTTAAAACATAAAGGAATAATGTGTTATATTCGCCTATATTTAAAACTCTTTACAAGAAAATAACAATTGACTTCCTTAAAAAAAACACTACAAAGTCAATTAAAGTTATTTTTGACTTTGTAGAGTTTTTTTTAAGGAAGTCGGTTGTTATTTTTTTGTAAAAAGTTTTTATTTTTAACTTTTTAGTTATGGTAGATACCCCGCACTAATCTAATCGCGTTATTCGTTCATTTGTCGCGCAAATACTTAATGCAAATTTAAGACTTATATGGTTTTCACATAGATCCCATTGTCCAAATGGAACCAAATTAAAATAGGACAATTCGGGAAGCACCAGCTTTCAAATTAAATCATCAAAATCAAGTTCACCCAGTCAAAAGTTATGAGGTAACAAACATTTAAAAAAATATACAGTTGATTTGATAACCTCCTCCTTTTTTTAAAGTCGGTTAAAAACAGAGAAATGTGTTTGTGTTTTGTACCCGTTTTTCTATTTTTGCCGTAAAATATTACGCTAGTTATTTTCCTATGTAGATTGAAAGTAAATAATGTATGTTTACGACCTCTGCGCTGTACGGCATGCAACGGTTTTGCCATTTTTTGCTACTATTTAAATAAATTGTAGCAAATAAGTGGGGTGAGCTTTTCAGGTAGCCGTCAACTCAGGGTGTATTCATATAAACAAGGTCAAAATAAATGAATCTGTTGAAACTTAGTAGTGATTAGTATTGATATCTATGAAGACAAAAAACATAACTATTATTTCAAGTAAGTATAGCAGATAACGGGGTCATTAGCTGCTATTCATTTAATCGTCAGAAAATAGCAAGAAGTTTAGAAATAAAAGGTTTTTTTTCTGGATGGGAAATCATCAAATGACTTCTCCCGCTCTGGGCGGAGCGGGAGGGCGTGTCAGAGTTTTACTGACTAAAATCCACCCGTGTTCCTTCAGTTGCCCATGTGCCAGGGTCACGGTATCTCTTTCGAACAATCTCGCGACTCTGGCAGAGAAATAAAAGGCTTTGTCGTTATTAGATACCAATCACTTCTATTAAGTTTCGCCTGCATAATTTAATATGTCCCGAAATAGTCCAAAAATAGGGGTTGGCATACATCGACGCGCAAAATGTAACCAAAAATTCAGCTGACGATTCTAGATCTTTGCCGTAGAAATGTTCCGTCGCTTATCAAAAAAAAAAGAAAAAGAATTGCTTCATAGAAGAGTGCAATAACCACGCGGTCAAAATGTATGAAACAGCAATTTTTTTTTAATAACCGACGAAATATATCAACGTGGGGGGTACAGAATCATGAACTTAATCCATGATAAGTATTAACAGAGGGGTGATTGCGTAATACACTATCAGTGGCAGTTGCTTTTATTTTGACAGTTCCACATGACGCATGACGTTGTTTACGTGGCCACTTCAAAGCAGACCATTTTTTCGAACATGAGATAAAATGGATTGGCAATAAGCTTCAAAATTATCCAGATTCTGAAGAATAGTATGTCACACAATAAGAGTGCTAGTTGCACATCGGTGTCTCTGCCATCTTGGATAATAATAAGCTCAAAGAAAGGATGTAGGAAAAGAAAGAAAGAGAACAATCTGCCACATTGACTTTATACAAGGTGCAGTTTTGGATCTACAAAACATTTCAGGAGGTAATTATGTTAGTGATTCTCGACCCGAATCAACAATAAAATGGGCAGGTTTTTTTTTTTTCATTGTATTTTTTATTTACGGAAATCGGTAAATGTGAACTCCCTTTTTTAAAATGCGGCCACTCTGTACGTGTACTTAAACTGCGCTTTCACACACACAAACAAACGCAACCGACATTTCTTTCATAGATCCAAAGCCGCGCCCCCCATCCAGAATTATTCTGAAAAACAATAAAATTATATATAAAATGATGATGAAACGATAAAATAATGTAGACCATTCTACGACACCTACTGCTACATTTACGATATTATCTAAACCAAGATGTACCTACCGCGCATCACAAAAACTCGTACCAATAAATATATTTTTTGCAACCCCCTTGAATTCCGATGAACTATTTAAAATTCTGTCAGCCATTCTAAATTCTGATCTTCACTGGTCTGCCTTGCTATATAAGGCAAAATGTGATCAAGTTGGGTCGAGTAGCGTATAAGGCCGATCGCCCACGGCGACGCTAGTCAAAATTATCGTGTTACAACGTCAAAACGCAAAGGTGAGCTTTTATATTGTCTATTGTGACGATATTATAGTGAAAGAACAGATCCATGTAGAATTTAAAATACACCTAGATAAGATTGTACTTCCCCGTGTTATTGTGATGCCCAGATTCGGTGACGTCTAGGATCGGGGCGTTAAAATAATAAAATCGTATATTGAGTAGCCAGAATGTCACAACACTAGTATTTATTTATTGGTACACGACGTGACTTACTATCTCGTTAACTATAGTTGTACACACGACTACACATCAACCTATACATTTCCAGTTTATGCTAACCTCGCATTGAATATTCTTTTCGTACAATGAGAAGTCAGCTTATACTGTAAATGTATAGCTTGACTTGTCGCCGTGCGTACAATGATCTTTTGGCCCGTGAACAAAATCAGAACGAACGTCGCCATCTTGCTTTTTATTCAGAAAATAAATTCCAACGCTGTCCTGTTAATTCAGTCAAGCTACAGAAGACCCTCGCAGCACTGTAGTTTGTGATTGGTTGCGTCACAAACGGACCGCCATTAAAATAAAAGCAGAATATCCCAACATTAGGTTTACATTGGCATTCTGGGTACTTCCAACAGATCCAGCCCATCCCTTGCTGCCCTCTTCTAGCAACGCCCTAAGCCGAGGTCCGTAAACCTACAGTAGGTGCCTTTATCCTGTAGTCGCTATAGTTTTAAGTTTCTAAGCCCTGACTGGAGATCTCAATTTATTAAGATAGCTACATTCAAGTCTGGTTAAGCACCCTACAAGCTTCTAGGTTGATCTGCGAGACGTTATGCACAACAAAAAAAAACTGGTTACTCTAAAGTAATTTGAGTTTGGAATACGTTACTTTTGAAAAGCGTAGTGGACGACGACCCTTAAGAAACCAGTGGTACCAGTTACAAACTGCGAACCAGATACATTATCTATCTGAGAAATGGCTGGAGACGACAAAAAGAGGATCGATAGTGGCCTAGACACAGTGCGGGTAAGTACTGAATAGGTAAACTGCAGTAACATAACTGTACCTACCTACTTAGTATCGATTTTGTTCAACCTTGCTCCAGTTTGGCCGTATTTGTTAAGGCGCGGTGAAAAGCAATATTTTCGATATTTAACAATAGCGCATCGCGAAAACAAATAAGGCTCAAAACAACAATGCGTTTGATGTTCGTTTTCGTTGTTGTAATCGAATGACCACCAAAATAAAAGTAACATGACAGTTTTAATTTAATTGAAAAATAGTTTAACGGTTCAGTGGAATAAGTTTTAGATGTTTCTTTAATTGATTTTATTTCCTGTGTTTACATAAAATATGTCAGTTTACGTTAAAAAATTTGAGTATTATGTGACGAAGAATATTTTTTGAGCTCTATTTTGCGTTTATTTTATCATGGTACTATTTTATTTGTATGACACAAAAATGTTGGATACCTACCTAAGTCTTTTCATTGAATATTTATTACAACAAGCATTTTTTTCTCCTGGCTTTTAATATGTACAAAAAGCAAAATGAGCGTTTTATGGTATCTTACGTTTGAGAAGCGCCTTAAATTGGTAAATCAATGTTTACGTTATACTGAGCTAAGCTAAAATGGCGAAAATTCAGAATATGTTTTAGTGTTTCACCCTATAAGTCCAAGTTACGAGCCGATGACCTAAAGACCAAGTTCACACACTGACGGTGACTACAGTTTTTTTCGTCGTGGTTCAAGTTTCAATAATAATCAAACTAAAATAGAGCAAAATGATTTTTCTTAACGATAATAAGACGCCTCACGACACCCTATTTATAGAAGAATCCAGTGTAATGAATGAGTTTTTATTAAAGTCTCGTTATTGAATAAAGCGATGAGATATTTTCGTAATGTATAAAAAAATGAAACCTATCCGAAAAACCCGACAGATTCAATCTTTTTCGGTTACCAAGAGCTTTTTGGTTACGAAAGAAAAAACAATATACTGAATTACTTAGGTAAGTACAGTTCTAAGAGTAGGAATTTTATGTAAGTACTTATGACTTAAATTGCGTAGTTTCAACATTTCTACCGAAAGACGTCCGCTGGACTGGCCTTCCCCAAACCGGGCTTTGCCGTAATCGCCACGGTAAGCAAGCGGATTGGCGTTCACAGTATGGTACAGAGAACGCTGCTACCCATTCTTTAGTAAGCCCCTTAGTCGCCTTTTACGACACGATGTGAGTTTGTGTAAGTAAGTATGTGTAAAATTATTTCTAAAATAATAAAAAGAAATTTTACAGTTGAGTAAGCATTACACATCATGCAAAAGCCTTTGTAGCTATATAGCAGTAAACTAGACTTGCTTGGATTTAAATAAACCACACCTTGTTAATCACTCCGTCACCACTAACAGGGAGGGACTCATTCAAATGCGAAGCGTAATATAACCAACTTCGGGAAAAATATGTAGGTTCTCAGTTACATCTGTTTGTATGTTTGCGATTTTCACGTACTTTATCATATTCTGGGTAACTGGGACTACCCATAATTCACGCGAATTAACTATAATTCGCGTGAATTTACTCGGCCAAAACGGGCGAGTTGACAATTTTAAATGAAATGCTATTTTCACTAAGCGACTCGCACTAAGTTTTTTTCGTGGGCGAAACGACATCTCCAGAAATGTGTCTTTAGGCAGTTGGCACTTTTAGAATTTGATGTATTTTATCGCATGTACCTTTTTATTAACTTTATTGCATAAAATTCAAAACGTACCAATTTCCTATAGAAAATAATATAGATATTATTTAAAAGGTTCGTTTCGCCCGATTCGTGCAAATAGACTTATAAGTCCATATTCTGTGCCTACAACCAAGTTTAGTACATTTCTTTTAACATTCGCCGCAGTGTCGCATTCTCGAAGGTAATTACTTTATGATAGATGATTAATTACTTTTATATTATAATCACTATTCAATGAATCAGGAAACATTGATACAGGAAGTATCACGACTGTTCTGTCGTGACAGAAATCACACGACCACAAACAATTACAATCGTGACAACAGTGCGTACGATACCAATAAAATAAGTACTGAGTATTTTATAAACAAAACTATCTCATTCATTATCCATTCATATCTGTAAGCGGGTTTTTCCTCAAAGGGTAAGCAGAATTTTAAATTATATCAACGATGAAGGTGACATGTTATTAGAATTTATTACGTTCTTTGAATATAAATATAGACTTCTTTGCATAAGAAACGAGTATTGTATAATCTGTATATTAATATGTGAAGCAAAAACTTTGTAAGTACCCCTTGTTACGAAAATTACGCGGACGGGGAATTATCAAAGGCACAGTTAAAGTTTATATGGACAACGAATGCAGAAATCGAATACTTACTTACTTTTTTTAATTTTTCTTTTTTTTTTTCTTTTTTTTCCCTTTCATTTTAAAACGATTTCTTCTGCTTTAAATTCACTCGCGGGAAATTTCTTGATACCCACGTCTCACCCCGTCACATCGCATCGGCTGCCCTCGCTACTGCTTCATTCTCGATTAGCGTTCACCCTTACTTTTTGTTCCTTTTACTCCGCCCCTAAGACTTCTTGCGTGATGTTAATTAGCCTATAGCTTTCCTCAAGAATGGGGCTATCAATTGCAAATAGATTTTTCAAATCCAACTGGAAGTTTTAAAGATTAGCGAGTTCAAACAAATAAACAAACTCTTCAGCTTTAAGAGTAGTAGTTAGTTATTATAAAATATAAGATAATAATGTATTTCTATTTAAATGAATTATGGTTAAATATCGACCACCCGGCGACCGTAGTAATATAATAATAAGTATACGTAATCATAACGTAACGTACACTTAAACCACGCTACCGTATGTATTGTGCATCAATTAACTCTACAATCTAAATGTAATAATCAAGCAGCCAAAACCACTATATCTCAAATCCAATATAGCAATAATGACGTCACAAATAATTGACCAACCTACTCCAACAAATGACTCAGATGGAACCTTCAAAGATAAAAGCCAATTAAAACTATCTCTTAGTATAAGTGCTGAGCACATGGATGTAAAACCACATTAAAAGCTTTGCTGTAGCTATCTTTAAACAGAACAAACTTATTATAGATATGAAACAAACATCTGGACCAACTCCCGATGAAGACGTCAAGCGCAGCGCTCTTCCCACGATCATTGAATACGTCTTTCCGAAGCCCTTTTAGCTTCAATTTAGTTGATAAGTAAATGTATACCTAGTTATTTTAGAAACTAGGTTAATAGTTGAACGACATTAAGTCACGACATTGATGTAATTGCTAGTCGCTGCTACAATTTGTTGGGTCTGACCATGATATTGTTTGTGTAATGTTGGAATGTTGGTAAGGTTGGACTTGATTTGGAAATGTGTGGTTTTGGTAACATACCTTTGTGAAGTGTGTAAGAATTCTTGTTAGAATATAGACTTGTTAGATTTGTGGAATATTTTAGCTATACATTTTTGAATATTTTGTGCCCGACCCACCTATTCTTATCTTTACATAGTATAAAACAAAGTCGCAATTCGTATTTGTGCGCTTAGAGTACGCAGCAGATTTTAATGCGGTTTTCGTAAATAGGCAGAGTGATTCAAAAGGAAGGTTTATATGCATGTATAATACGCGAGCGAGCCGCTAGCAAAAGCTAGTAAAGTATATAGGTACGTGAACACGAAGTATTAAGTGTTTATAGTTTATACGCAGATGCACAATATATCCCAAAATTAATAACTACAGTTGAAATATTCCAAATCGTACACTTACCCGAATCAACCATGTAGAAAGTGGTAGCATTTTTTTTTTTTTTGTAAAATACACAACTTCTGGAGTTTAAATTAAAACATACAAGTAGTAGATACTCCTAATTGTTTCATTCTGATTTTCAAATGAAAAAAAATAAATAAACAACGGACTCAATGCAAAACACGTGTCCAAAAATCCTAAAATAGCATTGCGTACAAACACGTTCTCATAAGAACGAAGCCGAAGCGAAAAGATAACCCAAATCTGATGACATCAACCGAACATCTGTCTTGAAAGCTTTTGTTGATACCCCTTTATACCACCAAGGACAAACTTGAGTATACAAAGGCACACGTGTCTCTTTGTTTGTATTACTAAGCTCGACATTGCATTGGTGACCACGCCCGTACGGGGTACACTCCCCAATGCCTTATCTCTGGGTTTACCATAGCCAATTAAGGTGGAATCGCCAGGGTATCTCGCGTTTTTGCAAATTACAGAACAATGTCAGGCTGTCTCTTTAACACAATATGATATGGGGCTGTAGCTCTTAAGTATTTATGTAGAATTATTGTCAAAATATAATAAAAATAACCTACAATACAACCTAAGTTCATTTAATATGATTGAATGTCTTCGTCATGAAATAGTCATTAAAGAGAGAAGAGTACGTAGAGGTCGTAAAAGGTGACTAAAAGACTTACTAGAGAATGGGCAGCAGCGTTCTTTATGCATTTTACCAACATACTGCCTTCGCTAGTCCTGCGAAACGTGGCGATTGTGACAAACCCCATAATTTTATGGGGAGGCCTATATCCAGCAATAGACGTCTTTCGGCTGACATGATGATAATGATGAGGAGTTGTATTGATGTCTTTCTATATAATAAGTTGCCAGTGGAGTTTAAAAGCATAAACAGCATTAACTTAGTTAAAAATAAATTGAAGACATATTTATTGAGGAAGGGCTATTAAAGTGTCGATGAGTTCATTGACGATAAACGAAGGCCTTAATTAAATGATTCGTAAATTATGACTTGTTTTTATGAAATTTTTTCTGTTTTTTTTTTTGGACTGATTTTTGACTTTTTCAATCTAAATGCTGTGTTAATTATTATTTTTATTTTTTTTGTTATTGAAACACTGACATTTTAATTTTATTTTTTATTATGTTGTTCTGATTTTTTTTTGTTGCTGCTTTTTTGTTATGTGTTGCACTGATGTAGTTACTATTATTGATTTTTTTATTTATGATGATTTTCAACACAATCTATTTTGTTAAGTAATAAATAACTTATGACTTATAATGGTTAATGGTTATAATTTTTTTATGGTCGAGAATTACCTATACTTTAATTAACTTACAGAAATTTTAAATTGCGCGGGCTACCTTAAGCTAGCATTCACCTTAAACGAACACCTAATCCTTCATCATTCTCATTACTGTGTGACCTATTAAAAGGTCAGTAGAGGTCAATTTAGAATGGACTGAATAGAATTACTTCGTTGACACGCTAATGCCACGGTATCTGTGACGGATCTGACTCGCGATCTAGACCATTCTGCTTGAAATGTTTGAGACAGTTGATGTGCATGCGATTTTGGGTTATTAATTTAAGTGTCAATCAATGTATATATTTATTGCATCAACATCCTTTCTAATTATATGCTATCTTGAGCTGTTTGTTCGAAATTAATGAACACCTTTTTTTGGCTTGTTGTTGCAGACTAAACGATTAAGAATGTTATTAAGATTCGACTTTTGATGTATGATAGTGATAAAAAATAGGTGTTTGTGTAAGCATTTGCTATGGATTTGTATCGTTCATATTCCTGTGTTCTAGTCTTGGGCAATATTAATGCAGTACTTAAAACCAATCTCCAATATTTCTAGGAATTTTGAATGAAACCTATGTGTGTGTAAGTGACACTGACATGGCTGGAGAGACATTTTGTTTATTTTGGTTTTGTCTTTATGAAATAAACGGTAATTAGATTGCTTATTCAGTGATCCTATTCACTGAATAAACAATGTAGTTTCAGTTCATTCAGAACCACTTTTACAAGTCTTATTATAAAATACTAGCTTCTGTTCGTGATTTCGTCAGCCTGATATTTTGGCCACAGTACCCGCTGCGCCGCATCCCATCGATCGCGCTATTACTCGTTTTCACATGTAATTATTTAATGTATCTAAAATATTGTTGAAAAAAAATTAAAAGTATCAGTGGAGATTATTACCCATTCTTCTCCATACGAAACTACCTTTTGGAATGGGCGACTAGAATCAAAAATTCAAAATCAAAAATCACAAATTCAATTTTAATGTAAATGTTGACATTCGAAAGTGCCTTTTATGTGCCTGTTTGAAATAAATGAATGATAGTGCCAAATATTATCTCCTACAGGTGACAACAGGGTACAACTTTACTACTTACAAACAAATTTTATCTTTAAGAGTTGACATTTCCTTTCCATGGAGCCTAAATACAAATTGCCTAAATATAATATATCCTAGACTCACACTTTTCTACTAAACCTTGTCACAGGCTATTACGAAAATTTTCTCGCATTTCACGGGTCACCTACTCGTTTATCGTTTTCTCTACAATTGTGTGTAGAACAATGATGAGACGAAGAGACAACTGTGGGCAGAGTGTAGTACCTACAGACATTCCATGACAAATTGTCGGAACGAAGGTGGTTCCTGCCATTGTTTATCGCTACTACCGTGAACTCAGGTTTACCCGACCCCGTAGTACGGTGTGGTGCAGGTTCCCACGGTACATCACATGTAAGTGCGAACATATTATCCATTCAAGCTGAATCTTTTGTTTTGGTTGTGGGTAACGTGCTCTATTTTGTTTCAACACGGTCTAGTTCGGACGGTGCAGCGGTCTGTTCGGTGACCTGGGAAAGAGCTATTCAATAGAATATTTCCTATCAATGGAAGTGATATAACATACGTACCTACTGTTTTGTCACTGCATATGTCACCATATGATTGTGAACTGTCGATAATTTGTGAACTGAACCATACTGCTTACAATATAACGTATTTATTTTCGAAAGTTTATAATCCGTCTATTCAATCCGTCAAATTGTGAACAAACGTGCACTTACTGACAGGGTTCACAATCTGTCCGATTTTATCACCGAAAAAATTGTGAACCGTCCTTGACTTGCCTATCTTGGCGATAGCCAAAGGTTCGCAGTCAGGGCACCCCGACCAAATAGGATTAGGTTAGGTTACAACTGTGACCAGCTGCGCGCGAGCCGAGCGAGCTTAGCAAGCGGTGCCGCGGCAGCGACCGGCGAAAGCTACTTCCAAGTAAGCCGCAGATACTTCCCCAATTAGTATTAGCGCAAGGTGTGATCTGTCACATACTCGTTTGATACCAGTTCACAATTTGTCGGTTTGCCATCGACGGATAAATAATACGTTAAATTGTAAATGATTTGTTGCAGCTCACAATTTTTCAATACTTTCTAATCTTGCGACCGATTTTAAACTAACGATGTTCATAAATATACGGTCACATCGACGTTAAGATACGTAACAGATATTTCACAGCAGAATATGTCAGTCGTAAGTGTTTATGTCCTTTTATACAATTTAGTAATGCGGGCAAAACGAACGTTTAAAGGCATTTTATTCTCGACACGTCAACAGTTCCATACAAAAAGGTACAAAGGGAAAAGCAGAATCTCCTAAGTAGAGCGACAAATTTAGCCTTTTCATTGTGTCATTATATTTAAATGCAGCGGGGTGCCGCCACATTTTACCAAAAAATAAAATCACCTGTCGTATTAGCGTCAAGGGAAAATGCTTCACAGTTACAAAACCTCAGAGGGCACTTTAGCGTGGCAAGGTTAAAAGACCGTTTTAAGTTCCGCTTAAATAGAGAGATAATTTGGAGGTGAATGTTGTGACATAAATTTAGATCGTGGCAGTATGAAGATAAAGAATATAATGGCGTGCGAGAACATTTTGCTGGACAAAAGAGTAAGTAGTTGGATTAGGACAAGGGGAAACACCGTGTCAGCACCGTTTTGTTTGTATTGTCCTCGAGTTTTATTCCAAAAGGAGCTGAAATCCGGAAGCCACTCCTTCACATGCACTAGTTTCTCATTGCTTTGGGTTAGAGTTCGGTCTATAGGACAGCTGTGATCTTATTAAGATTGCATTGGGAGTTAGAGATATATTAAGTATATTGCGCCCCGCATAGTTATTGTTACGTAAGTATGTTGGAAAAGTTACAAAGAGCAATGAATGTTTGGGGAAATAATAATAATAATAATAAAAGTCTTTATTTACAATCTTACAAGTTATAATTCATCTTATCTCTATTCTTATTTTTTTCTAGGAATGTTTAGATAAATCTATTTTTATTGAAGTGAAAACTTCTTTAGCGGCGTTGAGCACTTTTTCTGTAATGGGTATAAAATCTTAAACTCGCGTCAGGACACGTGACCTGATCGAAAAAGCGTAGGACGGATGGTTTTAATTTGGAAAAGCGCCATCTATTAAAACGAATACGAATCACTTGGCTAGCCTTGGTTAGTATGGTTATGGAATCATAGATGACGCTAATATAAACTACTAAACACGAAGAGTTTACAGTAAAATATATGTCATTAAAAGTGTGTCTAATTCTAAAAAAATAAAATCGTAATATAGCATAAGCCATAAAATAAATATTACTTATGAATTAAATAATTGTAACAAATAACTTTTTCTAAGACAGCAACTCGATTATAGATGGCGCTCAAACTAATCATTCAATTTTTGAAGTGAAAACTTCTTTAGCGGCGTTGAGCACTTTTTCTGTAATGGGTATAAAATCTTAAACTCGCGTCAGGACACGTGACCTGATCGAAAAAGCGTAGGACGGATGGAGAGTAGACAGCTATCCCCTCTCTACGGCGCGGCGAAAATGTATGCCTGGGCCTACTGTTTCGTTTAGGCGGCGCAGGGCGCTTGCGCGAATGTTCGTCTATGTTACAGCGTGCCACGCGCATCCATGGATGGTGACAGCTGATGGCTCGACCGTCTGTGTAGTGATCACATTGTTGTGTATTCGTAAAATTCGTGAATATAAAGTGCTTAAAATATGGAAATTGAACAACAAATTATTCCCTAACCATTCCAAAATATCAAACATGCTCAACGTTAATAATCAAGTTTTCACTTCTGCCGGCACTCCCGGAGTGCAATTTTTTTTTTTTTTCTTATTTGACACCGGTTCCTCGATTGTCTTGCTTTCCAGCATAGGCCTCCCCAAGTGATCTCCACAAGCAACGATCTCTTGCTTTCCTCATCCAATTCGTACCTGCAAACTTTTAAATATCGTCTTCCCATCTACGATACTGTCTGCCTTTTCTTCTAATTTTATATTTTGGACACCATTCTGTCACTTTTTTGGCCTATTTCCCCATCTGACTTCTAATTAAATGGCCTGCCCATTTCCACTTCAATTGTTTTATTGTGTACATCTATAATTTTGGTTTGTTTCCTTATTGTTGTTAATCTTATTCTGTCTTTTAATTTTATGTTAAGTATACTTCTTTCCATTCAATGTTGGCAAGTTTCAAGCGCTTTCATATTTCATATTTGGGGAAATAAGGCATGCCTTATTTCCCCAAATACCGACCGGTCACGTTTTCAATATAAACTGTCATTATGATGGCGAATTAAATTATGTGGCCATTCACACATTCAAAACAAGTAAAAAGCGTAAATAATTATATGGAAAATAATATTTTAACAATTTTATTGACATATTAAAGCAATATAATGTTCAGTTAATTTAAAAATTGTTTTAAGTCTGTTCTAAATGCGTTGTTTTTTTCTATAAATTCTGGAATATGAACTGTGGAGTCATCATATTTTAGGAATATTATTGTCATGAATAAAACATTTTATGTAATTAATATTGAATTATATGAGAGCAATGGGGGCCTAGAAGTAACGGCCGTGATTAATGATTTGTAGGTCGTGGGTTAGAACCCAAACAGGCACTTTATTTTGTGTAAATTATTTCATCACAACTGCTCTCAAAACGGTGAAGGAAAACATCGTGAGGAAACCGATCGGTCGGTCCGTTTGGTCTTAGAACCAAAAATTCGAAAACATGTGACATCTATCCACCCGCACTGGGCCCGCGTGGTGGATTATGGCTCACTCCCTTTCACCGAGAGAAGGCCTGTGTCCCAGCAGTGGGAACAATATAATTTGCTGATGATGATTGAATTAAATTAACCCATTAATTGCCACTTAAATTTTAAAAACATCACATGGGTGCCACTTACTATTTTTCCTTCACCAAGACCTTCAGCTCCAACCGTTTTTTTCCTTACCAAAACAAGAATGACAGTTCGAAGCAAAAACCAACAGTATTTCCACATTTAACAATTGTTTCTAGCCGTGAATGTGGCAAATATTTAAATAAATTTCTATCATTTTTATGTAATGCCAACAAACGTCCTAAATTACACCCAACGCATATGGTACGTTGGTGGCATGACGTAGTTATCTCGATCAACGCATATGGTACGTTGGTGGCATCGAATAGGTTAAAGAATACAAAATTTTTGCTCATTAGTGCCTGATCGATATGCAAACGCAAACATTAAATAACGCCACCAAACAAATAGTATTTGCACAACTAGGGACTATAAACAGATATACCATTTTTGGTATATTTCGTAATCGCCTTTGATATGAAAATTATGATTGATCAAGAATCCATTCCAAAAAAAAAAAAAAAACAAATAAAAACAATTATTGGTTTTCAAACACGGTTACTTAATTATGAGATACATAGGTGTTTTTTTATTATAAGTGTCCTCTATGTTCTACCATCACATGAACATGCAAATCATATTATTATTTAATGAGGGTTGATGCTGATGCTTTTTTTTGGATTCGAAATCATCCAATGACGTCTCCCGCTCTGGGCGATGCGGGAGGGCGTGTCAGACTTTTGCTGACTAAACCCATGTTCCTTCAGTTGCCCTGGCAGATGATGCGATCATGAACATGACGTACAGATCACCACCACCAGCGAGACATTTGATTAAAATATTGATTATATGCTGATGCTACAATCATTAATGTAATCAATATTTTGCTCAAATGTCTCGCTAGAGGTGGCGAGTGTGCTGTTTTATTAAGTTCCCTTTATAATGGTTGAGCTGAATGGTGTTGATCTATACGTCATGTTCGTCAACGGGCGCCGCCAGCAGTCACTGGTTATCTCTTAACTACCACGGCTTATTTTCATTTCTTTTAATGTGCACATCTTTTAACATCGTTCTCAAATGTATAATTTTAACATGAATGGTGTAAACCATTTTTTTTTTAAATTTTATTTAAATGAGTATCCGTGGAGTTTCTTGCCCATTCTTCTCCATAGAATCCAACTATGCTTTGCTAAGCAACTAATAGCTTCATTTTTCTCACTGGCCGAACCCTTTGATAATCCAAAATTACCTGTAATTGGTTTAAATGAAATAAAATTCTTCGAGTTTGAATATGATTCGAATTCTTGGACAAATCAAGTATTCAAATAAAAACAAGTGGACATTATAACCGTCTAGTTTCGAAGCAGATCTGCGATAGAGCGCAAGGTGTGCTCAAACCCGACTGGCACAAACGGGTTACCATATCAAGTGCCTACTGGTCGCGTAGACTACTACCTACTCGCTCCTATCTTACCGCAACTTAGTACTACATTGTGTTTATTTAAATTGTGTGCTCGATGCCATCGCCACACCCAGGCCTTTGATTCAGAGTATTTGAAATTCTAGATGCAGTCTGAACTTCTATTTTTCAAAAAACTCTACTAAGAAAGTCTTAGTTCAGTATCTGTATACTTATGAATGGAGACCTTTTTTTTGTGGGTGGGAAATCATTAAATGACTTCTCCCGCTCTGGGTGGACCGGAAGCGCTTGTCAGACTTTTACTGACTCAAACCCACCCGTGTCCCTTTAGTTGCCCATACGCCAAGGCCACGGTACCTTTTTCGAACTGATCTCGCGACCCTGACAGATGAATGGAGACCTTACCTTACCTTGAAGATATTACATGTTTAATGCCGATAAGCACTGTTAGGGTACAGCCAGGTAAATTGATTGCTAAGCAAATCAAACCCAAAGCCTTTATTTCGATTAAAGGCACGTTTTAACTATCAAAAAGTTGGTCAGTTAGTCAGAAAGTCGAAACTAGTTGATACACTACATCAATTGGCCGTGCTATAGCCATTTTATACTGCTGTCAAAAAATTACTATTATGATTTGAATATACCGACAATTTAAGTTAGAAGTAAATTGCCTTAACAAGGAATTTCCCTGACTAAACATATCTTTTTTTTTTTCTGGATAAGAACTCATCAAATGATGTCTCCCGTTCTGGACGGAGCGGGAGGGCGTGTCAGACTATTACTGACTAAAACCCTTCCGTGTTCCTTAAGTTGCCTTTGCCAGGGCCACGGTCTCTTTCGACCAAACTCGCGACCCTGGCAGGCAACGGCCCTAGCGGACCCCTTCAGTATGTGCTGACATCTCTTTGTGGCTCGAACATACTCGTACCTAACAGCCATATAATAAGTAAAATCTCTACCAAAGAACAAACTATTCACATTAACATTTGTAATTCGGCAGCTCCTTTGATTCTCCTTTAAACAAAAAGCAATCGGCCGTATTTCCTGTGCACTAATTTAACAACCCAGTAACATGTACAAAAGCTTCTAACTACAGTTTGGATTTATGGCAGAGTTTCTCGAACACCTTCAAGAAGATCGCTAATGATAGTGCATTTGTGATCGAAAGCCATTTCTAACGCAAAAACTTAATTCCCTAGTTAATGACGGTTAATTGCACACGCGACGAACTATTGGACGGCAGGGCTTTGTAGTTCATTCGCACGAATTTACTCGCCCGATTCGGGCGAATTGACAATTTAAAATAATATTTTATTTTATAGGCGATTGGCCGAAGGCGACTCCCATTTCTTCCCGTGGATGTCGTAAAAGGCGATTAAGAGGCTTACTAGAGAATGGGCAGCAGCATTCTCTATGTATTTTATCACCATACTGCGATCGCCAATCTGTCTGCAAAGCGTGGCGATTATGGCTAAGCCCCCAAATTGGGAGAGGCCTATGTCCAGCACTGGACATCTTTGGACTAAAATGTTGATGATGATGAGGCGAATCGCATGCAGTAACTTGTAGGGGAGTCGACAACTTCAGAAATACGTATTAGGCCATTGGCACATTTTAAATTAATACTCAATACTTTATTGCATTCCACAATGTATATGCTTAGGTGGTAAAACATTTTATTTAGTAACAATCGTGGACCCTGTCGAGCACAGCAAAAGAAAATACAGTAGGTAGAGATGAGGACCTATTGATTATCTTATAATGTAACTTATTCTATAATAGTAATTAAAAATAAATTAAATACATGCTTTGGAGTTTTCTAAACTAGTTGCAGGGATTTATCATTTAAATATTCGTTGACACTATAGTAGCATTTACTTAATAAAAGCTTTTTTAATGTACTAGTGAATAGATGGCTTTTTTCTCTGTTCTTATTGATTCTGGTAACTTATTGTATATTTTTATCGACATAACCAGAGGGCTTGATGAGTGTATTTTTAGGCGGGATGTTGGTATGTTTAGTCGTGTTTTGTATCTAAGTGTGTATAGTGTTTGTATGTCTTCTCGTTTAGTGTAAAAGTCTTGGTGTTTATGAGCAAATTTGCAAATTTCGAGTATATATATGCAATAAAGTTATGCATTAAACTATGCAATAAAGTTTTGAGAAAGGGGTTCTGAAAACACATGCAAATAAGTGCATAAAATTTGAAATGTTCCAATTGCCTATTATGTATTCCCGGAGTTCTCAATTCGCCCATAAATAAATTACCTTTGTGCGTGTTGCCCATTCAAAAAAATATATAATATTATTTAATAGTGTTTATTCGCCCGATTCGTGCGAATGTACTAATAAACGAAGGCAGTCGTGAGACGCCGCGGTTTTTACCTTTGATTGCGGTTTCTTAAAACCGCTGTAGCTGTTACATTTAATTGTCATCGCACCGTTTGAGACCAAAGATTATACATTGCCGATTTGAAAGCTGCTCGATTGATGTTAATGATGATTGGTTAAATTTCAGCTGTGCTAATGGTAATTATAATAATTGACGTTAGAATTAACTTGTAGCTAAATAATAAAGGCTAAGTAAGATATAACAGCCGTACGTTTCTATCAATTAGGTTAAGCTACACTTTCCGCGGTTGGTCCGAGGATGGATGGATGGAGGTTGGACCTTAAGCCGTTGGTCCCGGCTTTCATTCGCGGATCTTTGATAGTCTTTACTTACGGCTTACTTTCTTTTATTTACGGGTTGTCAAAACGAGACCAGAATATTTAGACACAAAATGGATGAACCTAGTTGAACTACTTCTACTAATATGTAGGTATTTCAGATTCCTGACTTGTCAGTGAAATAGGAACGTTACAAAGTGGAATGAAGATGCACCTTAGGAGATCTTTGAAATGAACTGTAGAGTATATTAGAAATGTCTGTTAGATAGATAGATAGATAAAACGTTTATTTGGTGCACACAAAGACATGACAACATACAAAGCACGATTAAATAATAAGTTGACGTGATTACAATTTAGCTTAAGTAGGTACAAAGTGCCAATATACAATAAGAAAAAAAAAAAGGAACACATAAAATAGTGATGATGACACTTAGTGTCACAAATTAAAATATAAATGAAAATAACTTACGGTGGAATACAAAAGTGCGGTGTGCGTCTCAGAGTGGCACCAAATGGGAGTCCAGCTCAGCATGTGTCAGGCAAATATACCTGACGCTGATATTCTGCTGGATCCTTAGACTTTATCTATGTTGTATTGACACACATTCGCTCGGTGTAAAGAATAGCTCCATTCCACTTCTTCCCGTGGGTGTCGTAAGAGGCGACTAAAGGATTTACTAGAGAATGGGCAGCAGTGTTCTTTATGCATTTTACCACCATACTGCGATCGCCAACCCGCCTGCCAAGCGTGGCGATTATGACACCCCCCAAATTGGGGTGGCCTATGTTCAGCAGTGGACGTCTTTCGGCTGAAATTATGATGATGATAACATACGCATGGTCACGTCAAGCTATACTTTTCCACTATAAGCTGACCTCTCATTCTACGGCATATGTATACAATGCGAGCTCAGCTAAAACTGGAAATGTATAGTTTGATGTGTAGCCGCGTGTACACTTTAGCAATTTCAACGAACAAAAACCACTTACAAGAATTAATTACGATATTTGAAACAACACATATCACAGAGCACGGCCAGTCCGAGTGACTTATCACAACAATCAATTGGCTTTCTTAAACCTGTCCATTTGTTTAATGGCTCGGCTATAGACAGTGCACCAGCTAAATGTTATCAGCCATTGTCAATCTCTTCGCGTGTTACTAAAGTAGCCGTCCATAGCCGTACTTGGCTATAAAGTCGACTTTCCACTGCTGCGAAGGATGTACGGTCACTGAAAGAGATAAATAACTAGGTTCGTCGGATATTTTTGAAGTTTACTTAGATACCGATGGATGTTTTCGAATGTACACTGTTGCAAAGACACGTTAGCGTTGACACATTAGCAGCGCGGTTCATTTGTTTTTCCAGCCACGCATCTGTGCGTACTGTTGGGACCTTACGCATAGGAGTTGATGCAGTAGGCCAATACCAAGTCCTGTGCGTTCACCCCTGAACATCAATGAGGATTTCCGCCCCGACATGATAAAAAGGGGTCCCGCAATTACTTACCGGTGCGTTGCAGGATGTAGCGAAATTTATACAATGATCACATATACTTTTTGGATTTAAAAAAAACTTTTATTTCTCTTTTAACTATTGTAAAAACTATGTGTAAATTGTATATAGTCTAAACCTTCTCATGCTTATCCATGGAACTGGAGAAACCTCGACCCCTGTCATACAGGTTGTCCTAGGGTCAAGATCTCATTGATGTACAGAGTAGGTACTGAAGTATCGAAATAAATTACAATTAAAATTCGTTTATTTCACGCTTTCATGTTTACAGCCAGTCTTTTCGAAACAAAATGCCTATTCCAATCCATTCGGAAGCTTTAAAAATGCTCGAATGTTATTCAAAATTATTTTATCGCCAGCCAGTACAACATTGAAGGTCTTCTTATGCAGACAACCTTTTCAGTACCATGGCCGTGGGTCGAAGTGGACGATCCTGTTTACATGCTCATACAAAGTATAGCTAAGTGGGTAGCAGTCCGCAGCTCAGCCATTGGCTGCTATCTGCTGTGGAACGGTGGCTCAATATGTCCCATTTAAGCACGGAATTCGGACAGAGATGCTATGATAACCGACTTGACTAATGCATTACGTTTTGATGTGGTGGCATTACTGTATTATTTATTACTCTACTTGTTTTTTTTTTATATTTTGTTATTTAGCGCACGGTATCTGAGATCTTGATAGAATATGCCATGTTAATGGAGACATTAAATGTTAGTTTATGGAAGATAAAAGGCAAGATTTATGAATTTAAACGCAGAAGATAGTTTCAGATTTCAAAACTTTTGAAGCGACTAATCACCACCAATTTATTACTCATAATTTCTTTGAGCATCATCTAGCTGCTGGCTATGAAAAATATGCGACCAGAGAATTAGCATCTGATAAAAGTAAAACTTAGTTAGAGCCGTAACCTGTTAAATTATTTGAAGAGTTGAAAACTTTTATCAAGGCCTTCAGACATGAAAAACTAATCAGGGAATTTCAACAGAAAACTTCATCATCATCATCATCATTTCAGCCGAAAGACGTCCACTGCTGGATAAAGGCCTTCCCCAATTTGAGGGAGGGTTTTGCCATAATCGCCACGCTTGGCAGGCGGGTTGGCGATCGCAGTATGCTGGCAAAATGCATAAAGAACAATGCTGCCCAATCTCTAGAAGTCCCTTAATGGCCTCTTACGACACCCACGCGAAGAAATGAAATGGTTCTTTACGTCCGACACCACACGGAACAGAAAACTTAGACAAACTAAAAGATGTTGGTAAACAATGACACTTAAAATCCATAGAAACCATAAAACCGACACTTCCAACAAACTCATCCAAACAAAATCAGGTGCAGGATTGAACAACTCGAGATAAGGGGCTAAGAAAACAGCCGTAAGGGTGGCCTCACTTAGATGTTATTGACTCGAGCACCGACCAATGAGCTGCGCGGGCGACGGCAGGTGCGCAGACGCACAGAAGTGAAGCGACGAGAAAAAAAGTTAAGCGGAACGTTTATAAATAGCGCCAACGATGCATGTTACCCTTTGAGGACCTGTTCGCAAGAAAAAAATGTATAATAATTAAAAGCGAGATGGTTTTGATAAAACGAACAGTGTTATAATGATAACTTGATATAAAACGTGTTTGGTTTCTATTGGGTTGTGTTTTGTTTGATGGTCGTGTTGTGAGTGCTCCAGAAAGGCAGGCTGGGATGACATAATTATTTTAAGACTAGCTTCAATCTACGACTCCGGATTTCTTGCTTTGTTTGGTCGATGTCTTAAGGTACTCCGCGAAATTCAAATGTTCTCTTATTACTATTACATCACCGCTGAGAGCACTGGCGCTGTGGTAACGGCTGCGCCTTACGAGTTGTAAGTCATAGATTCAAACAGACGCTTTACTTTATGTAAATTATTTCATCACCGCTGCTCTCAAAACGGTAAAGGAGGAAACCGGTATGACCTAGATCCAAATATTCGAAGACCTGGTTCATCTATCAACCCGCACTGGGCCCACGAGGATGATTTACGGCTCACTCCATCTCAAAAAGAGTTGGCCTGTATTCCCAGCAGTGGGAACATTGTAGGCTGATTATGCTTATGACAATTTCATGAAAAACCTGCAAATTGCAAAAAAAAAACGAAAGAAAATTATAGATCGATAGAACTTTCTTGGGCTGTCCCTGACGATTCCCGCTTAGTATAAAATATATCCTATAGCATCGTATCGCCCGCCCGCAATATAAATGATTTTTTCTTAGCGTCCTTTCTGACTTTTTATTTCTTTTGGGCTGGGACTGGGCTTCTTAGAGTCGTAACGTGATAATGGTACCCTTCTTAAAGAATCTATCAAATGCAAAATAATTTTTCAAATCCGACTAGTTGTTTCAGAGATTTCCCTCCTCACATGCAAACTAACAAACAAACGTATTTTGTGAAGTTCGGATGAAAAGGATATACTATACCCACTAATATTTCTTAGAACCCTCCAAATATAACCTACCTTTAAGATCAACGCTCAATAACTTTACGTCACTTTCATTTCACTAAAGGATTACCCACCCATATCCAAAAATAGACAGTAATATTGAACCCAATTTCGAAAGACGGAACGAAATATGATTTTTTCTGAACTGTTTCAAGGTCCACGCCAAACCTATGTCAAACACCTATCTTTTGCTCTATCAAAGTCTCACAAGCCAATAACGACAATATCATCATCATTTCAACCAATAGACGTCCACTGCTGGGCACAGGCTTCCCCCAATTTGGAGAGATGTGCCATAATCACCACGCTTGGCAGGCGGTTTGGCGATCGCAGTATGTTGGTAAAATGCATAGAGAACGCTGCTGCCCATTCTCTAGTAAGTCCCTTAGTCGCCTCTTACGACACCCGTATACTTACTCACTTATAACAACAATATACTTAACATGTATTTCGATCACACAGCAGAAATATTCCGTCCCTTTTACATAACAAGAAGTCAATGAATAAATAACTCTTACCCCTCTTTATTTAGTTATGTTAATTGTTTTATCAGGAGCGGCATCGTCAAAGCATTGTATGTATCTTCATTCTGAATCTGTAGCAAGCCGAAATCTTCATTCATGGATTCTTTTTGCTGTAGCAGTGTTTACATAATGTATAATGTTAAATGCAGTGAACCAAAAAATTGTTGAATCAGCGCACCGTCTTCTGCATCTTAAAAATTGATAAGAAAAATATCTGGCTGAAAACAAAATGGACTGACTTTTTAATTCGCGATAATGCTGTTTCACTTCTGCGAAGAACTTTTGGCAACCCAATGATTTTGTTTCATTAGTTATCGATATCGACACCTGTGGATAACTATGGCCACTCATTTAATATGACCCTGTATATTATGTATAACCTTTTGCAAGAAACATTTAATCGAAAGTGGTACTACCATTTTTAGCCTACTGCAAAATAAAATAGCGTAGCCTTTCTATAAGATAGACAAAGGGCGATTCGTATCAGTGTGCAGTGGCAATACAAGAAAATCCTGTTATGAACAGGTGCCCAGTGTTTATGGTCGTCATATTTTATAACTGGACGTCTGGCTGCGATAACAGCTTGTGGGTTTTAAAAGAAAGGTTCAAGGTTTTATTTTGTATCAAAGTCTGGAATGTATTGTCACATATTTAAAAAATGTAATATTCGAATCTAGTATAATTCGAACATTACAATTTTTTAATGTGTGAATGTAAACTGATACAATGGCAGGTGTTTAGAAGAAAGTCATAATTATTCTTCAGACTGCTACCGAAATATTCAAAGCTATTTAGTTCAGCGGCATTGTAAAGTAAAAGAGGTCACTATCAACTGAATCTCAAACTTGTCCCCCGTTCATAAACTAGCTACTGGTCATAAAAAACATGAAACGTGAAGTAGTAGAAGAATTCCTTGGCCAGTTGCCGACGTCCACGACGACAGTCAAATGACGATAAAATCTGGTGAAAGAAATCGTTGGCATTGGAATTGACCAGCACGACCAGAAGCCTTCCGAAGCTATTTGATTACAAATCAATGTGGCAGTAAAATCATTATTTTCCTATAAATTTTTAGAATGTTTTTCCAACACCAAAATAAACCGCATATTTCAGGAGATCGTAAAAGTAACGCGGCATGCCATGTTGGTTTATGGGAAACAGTTTATTCCAGAATGCACATAAAATTAAATCAAGTTTTCCAAGTAGGAGGTACTGAGCTCGAAAGTCGTAAATCATCGAGTGAAATCGTTATTGTTTATAAACAAGATTCGCGGTATCGATACATTCAATCACTAAGATGTCAGTACCATTCCTCCATTCGAATCGATGCCGTTGTTGTAATCTTTAATCGATATATCATTCGTGAGCTGCTCTGCGGCTGATATTGTTTTCTAATAGGGCCTATTGTCTTCTCACGTCTGGCATATGTAACCAATCCTCATTGTGTCTACCTTATTGTTTTCTTACGCAAGTCCGCTATAAAAAATTGTGAGGTGGTCTTTGTTTGACACTTCGTATCGTATAAGTATACGATAATTCGCATTCGATTGTTACAGATTCTAATATCATATTACCACGCGGATATGTCGCTTAAAGTCACATTATAGTGTGATAATAACTCCGTACTAGTCTGTATAAATTAAGAAAACGTGTTAATAGAGAATGTTGATGCTCTCTGTTTCTTTTCCCTCTGTTTTTTATAATATACATGTACTACACATTATCAATAATATATTATTTTATGTCTGTTAGGCTAAATAAAGGCAAGGAACAAGTGTAAGAGCTATAAAAACATATGTGACTATGAACAGTTTTCACTTTATAGGTCGAGATTCCATATTAATAGAGAGAGCCTTAGCAACCCATAACAAAAGTTTAATATCTTAGCTTGGGTGTCAGTGGAGATATTCAGTGATTTATGGATTCTTAACATCCTTCATTAACCGACTTCAAAAAGGAGGAGGTTCTCAATTCGGATGTCTTTTTTATGTATGTTCGGCCATAACTCCGTCATATATGGACAGATTTACAAAATTCTTTTTTTTATTCCAAAGGAATTTATTCCGAAATGGTCCCATATAAATTTCATATTGATCTGATGATCAGTTCCGATGACAGACACCGGAACTCATTAAAAAATGTCAGCAAATCAATCGCGATTTCTGCTATCGCACAAATATGCATTGTTTGTTTGGAATTAGTGCTGGGTGGATACCATAACTAAAAATTTAAAAATAAAAAACTTTTTTTACAAAAAAAAACAACCGACTTCCTTAAAAACACTACAAAGTGAAAAATAACTTTAAGTTCGGAAGTCGGTGGCAAAAAAACCTTAAATACAAATCCTAAGACACCGACTTCCGAACTTAAAGTTATTTTTCACTTTGTAGTGTTTTTAAGGAAGTCGGTTGTCTTTTTTTTTAGTTTTTTTATTTTTTATTATAAAATTGGAAATATAGTTATGAACTTAGAAGTACCACCTACCATCGATGATGATTCAAAATTGCAAATGACAATACTACGGATACAGAAAACTCCAGTGATAATAATTCACCGAACGGCTGACACAACTCGTCCTTTTGCCGTCCCAACATCCCAGTTTTAATTTAAACTTTTAATGATAAATTAAAACTATAATCAGCAAACTCGAAGCCTTCCCATATAAACTGCAGTTTTAAATAATGTTTGCATCCCGCCAATTTCCTGTGACTCAGCCGATAAGCCGGGGTCCACCTCTTTATTATTTTATAGTCCATAAATAACTTGCAAATTGCTTTCTTAATTAGGCGCGGGAACCGGTTCAGGAGTCCGTTCAGTTTTACTTATTTCAACGTAGGTACCTACTTAAGGAATTTTAACAGGCATCGTAATTCAAAAGGATTTGCATTATCTTTGACTTTAACATCGGCGATTCCAAGGAATTTAGGTGTGCTAGCTTTATTTTCGTCTTGTTTTTATTTAGATAATTAACTCATATCCTTATTGCTACCGTTTTGTAAAAAATAAAAACATTTTATTTCTTTGACGGTTGCATGTGTCAGCAGTAAATTTTTGTTGCTCTGAGTTGCACGTTTCGCACCCAAACAACCAATATTAGGACGGCATTTGGAGTCACAGAACATTATTATTCCTTTTGCTCCATTAAAATATACATATAAATTATATTTTAAACATTAGAATTTAAAAAATACATATAAAAAAGCCCACCGGTATCGGGAACAGGGTCCAAGCTAGCGGCGGTTAGGACTCCAGAGAGAGGAACCTCCTAACAATACGAGCCGTGTCCAGAAGTACCGCTTTCTGAATCAAGCTCTTGATCCAGCTGCTCATCGAGAGCCTCCTCAGGTGTTGGTCGAGGTTCTTGGCTACCAAGCCATTCACATCCCATATGTCGACAACCTCGCGAGCCACGTCAAGACACTTCATAGAATATTATTGTTACGGACTTGAAGTCATTGCATTCCAAAAAGTATGTCAATAACAATAGCTAAACGTCTCAATAACGGCTAACAGACCAAAACCACATTTCGCGTAGGTTTGGACAACTCAACAGTTCCATACTTTTCCGGCAAGTTCGCCTTTCACCGTCGCCGCCCACGATACAATCAAATTCACACAAAATATCAACAAGTGGGCGTTAATTACATTAATCTAAGGCAACTCGCACTAAAAACTCCCGTTGTATTTGTTTATTACAATCTGATAGAGTGAACGGTAGCTGTGGGAAGGTCTTAGTACTCGAGTTAACTGCTGATCTATCAACAGATAGGTTGAAATCACTATACTGAGGGAACACTCAATTTTTAACGTATATGTAATTAAGAGGAGCATGTGTGGTAATCTGAGAAACTATAAATACATTCTGTATTTGATTTTAGTCGTTAAAATTTTGACGTTTCGTGAGAAATGTGAAATAGGTTGGGGCGAGAATGGTGAAGTGGCGGCATCTATACCATCACCCGTGAACTAAGCAACGCACTGACGTCACGAAGAATCCTACATCGCGCAAGCAAAGTTTGCCGCGCAACTAGCTGATATGGCGGGGTAAAAGGCCGATTGGAGCTGGCTTCTTTACTGTTGAACATTTTACTGGGCGTAGATGTGCGTAGAGAGTGAGAAACTTTTATTCCAATTACCTGAGAAAGCAAGTTTGTGTCCACTTTTATACCTTTTACAGTATTAATTGTCAGTATAAAAAGGGTTTTTTCCTTAACCAGAGACACCAGAACCCATTATCAATTTGTAGCTGACAAAGTTCCGAGCTACAAAATTATCTCTAAACTTCTAATTAAAAATGTTTAATAACTCAACTTTGTGAAAATAAATGCCTTCCTTGTAGAAATCGCTTTTGAACAAAAGGCCTGTAATCAAAAAGAATAATATTACAAATAAGGTGAAAATTTAAGGAAAAGTCGTTACAAAGAAAAAATATGCTCGAATATAAAAGATAAGGGCGAAGTATTAAAGTTACAAGACGGTCTGCTAAGAACTTTATTTTATTTGAACATTTTTAATTTTCGAACAAGTTTTAAGTCTAGTTTTTTTGCAGTTATTAGGCAGTAAGCTTTCATTCGATGTCTAAAATTTTCTTAATAAATTCTTCTTCATCAATTAATCTTTTTTTTTAAATGGGAAATCTACAAATGACTTCTCCCGCTCTGGTCGGAACGGGAGGGCGTGTCAGACTTATACTGACTAAAACCCACCCATGTTCCTTCAGTTACCCATATGCCAGGGCCACGGTATCTCGTTTGACCAATCTCGCGACTCTGGCAGGCATCGGTCCTAGCGGACCCCTTCAGTATTGCTGACATCTCTTGGAGGCATCAATTAATCTTTACGTATTAATTATGAGCAGCATGGAAGGATTGAGGAAAGTCTTGTGGATTAGTACATAACAGCCGCACTGGTCAATCGATTAGATTAAACTATGCTCGCCACGGTTGGTCCGTGGATGGGTAGCGATCTTTAAATACATACCAAGACCTCTCTGTGCATCGGAAGCGCACGTTATGTTGTTGGTCTCAGCTATGATCTGTGGATCTTTGACAGTCGTTACGGGTCGTCAGAAGCCCGAATGTCTGACAACCACCTGTATTAAGCTGTGTCATATAACCCAGTAACCGGGTTATGGAGATCAGATAGGTAGTCACTCCATGTAAAATACTGGTGTTCAGCTGCATCCAATTAGAGTGGAAATCGACCCGATTTTTTTTTTGGGAAAACGCTAAGCAGTTGAATGGTTATTAGCTGCATGATAAATTACGGTCATGGGACTTTTGACATTTCATAATTCCAGTCTTTAATTTAATATCACCTGCATCTTAAACCTGAGAAATGGCCTCATCCCATCCCATACGCACGTTCGAAATTATTTCCCGTCTTACCGTTTTAATTTCATGAACAATTTATTATGAGTAGCGTCCACTTCAATATCCATTCGGGACGCCTCACCTTTTTATCGTTGCATCGCTTTTTGCCGAGTATCGCCGGACCTACCGACAATACGCCGCGCGTGACAGCCCGCGGGTGCGCTTTGCGCCTATCTCATCCCAACTACTACAAAAAGAAAAAAGAAAACCTCAACCTAATTAAAACTCTATCCTAACGTCTTAAAGTCGTATTCACTTTGACCCGGTCTAAAGAAATTATAAACGTTAAAACGTAAAACCTTTCCGGATTACAAACACAAATTGGACCTTATCGCGTTAGGTTTAGACGGCATTTCAGATGATGGGTCGTTTTAAGGATTTGTTGTCGTGTGACGAAATGATCGGGCGCTTGGCTGTAATAAAACGACACAATGGAACGGTCAATGTGTCTCGTGCCACTATTTCTGTATGGGGCCAAGTCAGGCATTTTTTGTAGGTGTGTCGGGATATTTTTTGAGTCGGTCGAAATCACGTAGCGGCGTAATTCACAATGCAGCGGAATGAGCGCCCAGTGGACGTTTTATAATTCACTATGATGTCAGTACAGTGACCTGTATTCGTACTGAACAGGGGCTCCATATTCACAATTTCTCTTCATGTTTCGCTCGCCGCGTCAGTCCACGGAACTCGTTAACGTGATATCAGCGGACAAGCTACGTTATTTACTTCTCAATTTTATTACCATAGTCAGACTATAATGTCCCCAGGCCACAGGCCTTCTCTCTGTGAGGTATGGCAGTGGGGCATAATCCATTACACGGGCCCAGTTAAGATTAGTGGATGCCACATAATGTTCGAAGTGTATCACATGAATGTAACAAAAGACAGAGAAAGCTAGCATTCTCTGAAGGAGGCCTTTTTTTTTCTGGATGGGAAATCTTCAAATGACTTCTCCCGCTCTGGGCGGAGCGGGAGGGCGTGTCAGACTTTTACTGACTAAAACCCACCCGTGTTCCTTCAGTTGCCCATATGCCAGGGTCACGGTATCTCTTTCGAACAATCTCGCTACCCTGGCAGGCATCGGCCCTAGCAGACCCCTTCAGTGCTGCTGACATCTCTTTGAGGCGCGCGTGGAACACTACGCGCCGTCGACCCGAGCCTGGTCCTTACCGGGCGGCGAGCTACCCATTGCTCGCCACCCGCAAGCTCGCGCCTACGGTGGCCGGGAGTTCGCTATAGACTCCCGACGCCCGGGGCGTCTCCTCCTGCGGCGGCTAGGGACGTGAGGGCGCAGAGACTGCCACTCCCTCACGCGCTCCGCTTCCTCCTTCGCGAGCATTACTGCTTCGTAGAAGGAGGTGCTCTGAAGGAGGCCTTCACCTCATAATTTCTCAAATAAAAACTGGAATTAAACTATTTTTTTTTTAAATTTGTTTAGTATGACCTCTTGCAGATCAACGTATGAGATGGTCGGCTGCTTAACCAGACTTACATGTGGCTACCTTATTAAATTAAAACGATAAAACTATTGATAAACATTGCACGTTTAAGATATTTTTTTAGGTTTTTTTTATTTTATAAAGTTGCTTAGTTTCGAACTCACGACCTACTACAACTCGTAAGTTCAGGTCGATACCCTGGGCCATTACTCCTTCGTCCACTGCTACAATGTAAATACTTGACTATTAATACTCTGTTACAGCAACCTGCAGAAACATTTTTAATAACAATTATTTTTCAAAACATAATCTGTCTTATTAGAGCGAAGCTATTTAACTTTAACCTGGCGAAAGTAACTTCGTTATCTAATTAGAAAATTTCCGTTTTATAGTAAAAAAAATGTTTTCTGAAAAAAAATTCCTCAGCAGCGCCCAAATTAACTCCGTTCCTATACCTCATCTTGAAAATTTAATATAAGCCAGCAGCACAATAAAGCAAGGAGTTTCATTATTAACGATTTAATTAAAATTTCTGGTATCTATATTGGTACAGGTACTACTTAGTGAGTATCTACATTATAACAAGCGGTTTCACTAAATGAAACTTTGTAGAAAGGCACTATATTTACAGAAGCAAGTTTCAATATTAATAGCTATTTTAGTCGTGGGTTTTACTCTACCAACCTTTACATCACATTACACATATTTGATTAAGGTAATGACGCAATAATTTTCATTCTACTTTGGATTTTGTTACTTTTTTATAAGCTTTTATTAATGAGTCTGTGTGGTGCTGGACGAAACGAATAACACCATCTTATTTCTTCCCGTGGGTGTCTAATATAAATTAAAGTGAAAATGGTGACTTATTACTAACTAGAGAACAGGCAGCAGCGTTCTCTATACATTTTACCACCATAATGCGATCGCCAAGCATGGTGATTATGTTAGCCATAATCACCACGCTTGGTGATCGCAGCCCCACAAATTGGAGGAAGACTATTTTCAGCAGTGGACTTACGGCTGAAATGAATATGATGATAAGGATGATTTATCAGTTCGAATTATTTAATTCCACTAACGTTTCTACCTAGTTTGTCTTATACTGTCAATAAATTTTGAATTTTTGTAATTTTTCCATACTATGAATGTTGGACGTCAATTTTGTTCCATGGATAAAAGATAAACATACATAACTTAGGTAAAATCAGCTCTTATACTGCACTATCGCCTTACACGTACCTCATTACGACCTCACCAAATCAAGCATGTGAATCGTCTAAAAGTACATTTTTAATGCTTAACCCCGCGCAAAACTTAAGCATAACTTAAAAGCTCAGAAAACTTAATTCGATTGCAAATGTTTATCATAATATCTTGAACTTTCATCCAAGTTCTGAGTCTTCTGAATCTCCAGTGGTTTGTTGTTGAAGGTCTATTATAAAAGGATTTCTCATGGCTGCACTGGACAGTAGAAACGTTGCAGGGACAGTTTCACTCCCAATCGAGATGAAATTTGCATTTTGCGTGCTGAAGTCGCCGCGGGCCGGCTGATTTAAATAGAGCGTTGATGTTGTGTGGTGCAAGTGTGATGAATGTTTAATGTAATGAGGCGTTTTTTGTTGTAATATGGAATGTGGTTTAATTATCATTTGTCACTAATAACTTGAGCCTCAGTATTTGCCTGCCAATTGTAGCAGCATTTCTGAAGAGATTGAAAAATTGGCGAAAATACTGAAAAAACCTGTTGTCCTGTATACATCGACATACACCGCGGTTAGTTTGCCAACTAATTAGAATCGCAAATAAGTAATAATTTTGTGATGTTTTGTACTTCATGGCATAGCTACTTGTCGTATTTCATGATTTTCGGTTAGCGGAAGTCCCCTGATTTGATTCTCTTGCGAGCATCAAAATATACGTCATAAACGGCTATATCTTTATTCGTGCTTATCTATATTCTTTAACGGCTATATCGTATTCTATATTGCGTGCGAGTTAGAAGTTGGATTTTGTCACTGCTTCTAGGGACTTGAATATATTGTATTAATTTCAGCTTGAGATCTAAGCGTTCCTGAAAAAAAGAGTGATTCTATAAGGTTTCCGTTTTTGCCGACTGAAGAACGAAAACTTAACCTTACAATTGAGTTGCCCGTCCTCTGTGTATCCCCTTTGTGGAACACTGGTGGGTTGTTGCTGTGTGTTAAACCTTTAATGGATAGAAATAGGCTTGGTTCTAGTAATGGGTAAAACACATTAAGGTTTTCTTTTCAAGCCCAAATACTTAGGCGATGCCAACCTTTTTTTTGTGGGTAGGAAGTCATCAAATAACGTCTCCCGCCCTGGGCGGAGCGCGAGGACGTGTCATACTTTTACTGACTAAAACCCACCCGTGCTCTTTCAGTTGCCTATGCCAGGACCACGGTTACTCTTTCGAACAAATCTCGCGACCCTCTCTCGTGGCAGGCATTGGTCCTAGCTGACCTTTTCGACTTTTGCTGACATCTCTTTGAGGCGCGCGTGGAACACAACGCGCCGTCAACACGGGCCTGGTCCTTAACAGGCAGCGAGCTACCCATTGCTCACCGCCCGCAAGCTCGCGCCTACGGTGGCCGGGAGTCCGCAAAGGACTCCGGAATGCAATGCCAACCTGGGGTTATTTTTGAGCCATTTCATAATATGCATATAGAGATGATGTTGCAAACATTCCATAATAAAGAAAACTTTAAAAACAAGAAACGCTAACTCTTATAACTTACACCGCTGATCAGCATGTAACAGCTGCTCAACCTACGACTATCAAGCCATGGAACACCTTTCTAATGCTAATAGAAATTCTCGGACGCCAGCAGACAATGTGCCTAGACTCAAACAGTAATACGTGCAGTAGTTAGCTCTAACTTCCAAGTCTTCCAATAGAGCTAACCAGAACCACTACTATGTGGCACGCATTTGCATTTATAATATTATCTGTGTAGAAAGTTTGATAGGTAGGTAGATGTTTAGAGTATTTTTGTATGACTTTGTTTAATAAAATCTAATAAAATTGAAGTGTCTGTGTACTTTTACTAAATGCATATGCTAGTAGATTCGGTACTTCTGTCTGTTTGTTCCGACTAATCTCAGAAACGGCTGGACCTATTTTGACGGAGCTTTCACTGGGTGATAGAACTAACTTTTTGTTCCCATAGTAGGTACGTTCTTATCTGATAATTTCCAACATACAAGCGGGCGAAATCGCCGGTAGAAGCTCTTAATATTGATAATATTATAATATATAAAGGCATTTTGTAATGTAAAAACTTCTATAAAAGTTCTTAGTATTACTACGAACGGGTTCAGCTTTATCATGGGTTCTGAAGTAAGATCGACCTTCACCCTGAAGGAACCGGTTAGATTTTTTTTTCACAGGAATTAAAGCAGTGGTGGCCTAGAGGTATCAGCCCCGTCGGTTGTGAGTTCCAACCCAGGCAAGTAATTTTCTTTGTGTATTTAATTCTATTTTATTTACAACATATTCAATATGTTGTAAATAATATAAACATAACAACTGACGATTTTTTTTCGAGGGTTGCTTTATTTAATATATTGATGGATAAAATTCATTTAAAATAGGTATTTTAAACTTTTTTTATACTATTAGTTTTTTTTTTTAAACTGCCTCATTGATTACAAGCGCTACTGCTGGGCATAAGATCGTGAGTTCGATTCCCATGTCGGATATAGTGTTTTTACATCTTGAATTTTCAGAAGCAACGAGAGTTTGGATTTGTCTCTGATTAATGCCAATAGGTTCACTCCCTATTAAATGAGACTTAAATATAAGTGGCGAAGTGTAGGTGTACACCTCTGCCTAATTCTTCTGGGATTACAAGCGCGGTGTTATGTTATAGACATATTTTTTAACCATATTTCTCTGACTTGTTTAACTGAACATGCCGAATATGTAACAGTTAGATTTTTATCTTTTTCTGGTCCTAACCTAACTCACCTGTCTATACCTGACGGCTCTGTATTAGGGTTAGTTTATTTATACATTTCTTATATCTATTCGATAGAAAATATTTTTCATCCGGAAAACAGATAGATGAAGATGGAACTTGCTTCGGATCTTGGACTATAGTTTAATCATACGAAGCCAAAAACATAGTTTTGACCGGTAACGACTTTCGAAGAACGTCTACGGTCACTAAAATAGAGAATACAACGTATCATAACATAATTATATTATAACACTAGCTTCTACCCGCGACTTCGTCCGCTTTAAATTTCTTGTTCCCCCGACCCTTCCCGTCGCGTCGAATCGCCTACCCGTGCGATTTTCCCCGTTTTGCAACATTTTTCATTACTGCTCCACTCCTCTTAGTTGTAGCATGATGTTATATAACAAGGAAGGAAGGTTATATAACCTTCCTCGATAAATAGGCTACCCAACACAAAAATATTTTTTCAATTGGGACTAGTAAGTTCCTGAGATTAGCGCGTTCAATCAAACAAACAAACTCTTCAGCTTTATAATATTAGTATTGATATATCTTAACATGTCGAGAAGTTTAGTAAGAAACCAAATAATGTGTTCGAATGAAATTTAAGTAATTCGATAAATGAATTGCAACCTAACTGCGTAACACACCTTTATTCAGAATCTGTATCGTTTTGAGGGTTATTGCTAATCTGAGACCTGGACCTGTGCACCTCTCAAAATGAAAGCGATTTCTACGTCTATAACGTAGTTACCCATCTGTTCGTCTTCGATAGCTTAAATTAATCATTTTATTCCTCAACACCCATCGGTTTCTTACCAAACTTCAACTAGTTAATTTTCTCTTTTGGTGTCTGTACACAGCTAAAATCACAAAGCAATAATCCAGAAACTCTCTCAACAAACAAACTCATCAAAATTCGCGTCCAATCTTCAAACGCATAAAATTACATGAACCGTCCTCAATTCCCAAATATAGTTAGTCCCACGTACAATGCAATCCCTGCTCTGAATCCATTGCAAATAAATCAACACGGTATGAGCGTAGACGAAAATTTGTTCACACATTCGTCATACCGATTTATGACTGAGAAATGTTCGAGGACGTAAATCATAGGAAAGAATGCCCCGGTTAGTACACTAACTTGGAGGAGTCTGAGATAACAGTAATAATCTCTTATAATTTCTTGTATTAATTAGATGGTATTAAAGCATTTGGTTTTGACGTCAATTTGGGTAGAAGTACACTCTGTTTTAATAGATCCTCTAGTACTGTCGGCTAATCGTCTTTTATGCGAAAGTTCTTTTCATTGTAAGTTACTATTGCTGCGCTGCATAAGCATTGAAGTTTCAAGTTTAGATATGCAATCTCTCGATATAAAATCATTATCAGTCTACAAGGTACCCACTGTTGGGAGACAGTAGACGTAATCCACCACGCTAGCCCAGTGCGGATTGGTATAAGATGTCAATGTCATCGTTATTTTGGTTCTAGGACATTCGGGTTTCCTCATTATGTTTTCTTCACCGTTTTGAGAGCAATGTTGCTGAAATTATTTACACAAAGTAAAAGACCTGCCTCTGTTAGACCTCACGACCTAAAAGTCACGGCCGATACCAATGTTCCACCACACCTGTTCGCACTTAATAGGAAAATCTGTATATAACTATAAGTATTATATAAATATACCAAATATAAAGCCTTGTGTATCAGAATGGTTACGGCTTATTTACTGTGTATGAAGGTTCTTATGAATACGGTTTGTTGGGAAAGGGTTTCACTAAATAAAGCACAGAAAGACAAGACTACACATATATTTCAATTAGGCTTGTCAGTATTAATCAGAAAGCTAGTCGTCCGTTCCAAAACTAGGTCTTCATGGAGAAGAAGGACAAGAAACTCCATGGAAACAGTACTGAAGTACTATATAAACCCATTTCTTACATTGCCATACATTATCATTATCTTAAATACATGAATACTATCTCTTGGACCATTGTCCAAGAGAACTCTGAATAATATTAACATAATCACAATTACAACAATATCTAGAAAAGAATATGAATATTCCATTTATATGATTTAAAACATTAGCAATATGGCAACACTATAACCAGTACAACAACATTGTCATAATAGGCAATAATTAGGATATAATATCAATTACTTAACTTACGTGGCCTCTGGTCGATCTTTTCCACACAATCACAACACTAGAACTGACCAACTGAGTATCTGCCGAGGAACTGCCCCGATAACATGATTACAATCCTTTTTATATCCTACCAACGTCGAATATCGTGCGGAAATGCCTCACACTACACCTACCGTCATTTTGAACAAATTACAGATCAATACACGTTTTGGCTTAATAACTTCTAACACAGATAATAATAAACCATTGTTATGTAGTGAAACACTTTTAAAACTTTTTAAGGTTATTAAGCAATTCAATAAGAACTGATTCGTAACTTCTCAGTTACGAATCAATTAAAAGAATGTCAATATAAACTGACAGTATTGTGACAGTCATTTGAATCATCACATTAAAGTAAAATGCCAATATAAAACCTAGGATATACTACAAGTATAATTAAATACTTCTTAATTATTTATAGTTATAAAATCTTAGTTATTTTTACTAGTTATAACAATTTGTTTTTGTAAACACTTTATCTAGTCAAATTAGGTACTTCTATATTGGTTTAATGTTTCGTAAATGTGACAGATGTCACTATCCAACCAACAATTATAAAATATCAAAATGAATAATCTAACACGGCCAGACTGACAAGTACTTCGTTCTCGAAGTACCTAGGAATGTATTGTCTCACAAAAACGACAACACTTGATTATCCAATAAACAATGAATCTAACACGGCCAGACGGATAAATACTCCGTCCTCGAAGTACCAATGAATCCACCTTACAAAAACAATTCTTGATAGTGACCAATTCAACAGAGTAATATATTTATTCTCATTTTAAATACTCGGAGCTTAATACAACTTCTCTACCTATGTATCGACATATATATATATATATATTTTTTTACCTTCCTTTTGTAATAGAAACAGGTTAAGTACCTTAACAATTTTGACAAATAATAAATTGCTTACAGACACAATTTAGCTTTACAAAACAATTGTTATAGCAACAATTCAAAAAGCCTTTCATATTCAACAGCTCTTGAATCGAAGCATTAGCCAGTGATCATGAAAATAATTCGAATAATTCATCGCTCGGTCAATCTGACAATATTACCGAGAACCGTATTTAACAAACATTTACTATTAACATTTTCACAAATTTTTGAAATGGCCTCTCTGACCATTTCTTTCTCTGGAAGAAATTACTTTAAATAATACCTCACAGACCGAAGTAAAAACAATTATTTCACAGAGATTAATTTTAAGAAAACCTTTTTTTTCGTACTTGTGATGTTCACAACTTTGGGAAAAAGAAAATATGAATTAATCCAAGGAAAAGAAGCCACGTCCACAAATTAATTTCAGCAGGTGGTCAAAAAACAGTCAGATCAAAAATATGTTCGTACAGCTTTACCGACTCAACATTTTATAAATGTTTGTATTAATTTTTGAAAGTATATATATTTTTTTTTTTCATCAAATGGCCAGGCCATTGAAAATAAAAGCTTTGGGTTTGTTTTTCGGTTATCGTTGTAATGCAATTAAATGTAATTTTGTATGTGATTATCTGCTCAGTCCCGTAGCTTAAAGAGGTATGACACATCTTTACTTGATAAAGGAAATAATTTGAGAACTGAAGAAGATATAAAAGATCAGACCATATCTACAAACAAAATAGTAAACGCCCAGTACAATTGTTACATTATGTTATTACATTAATATTCATAATATCTTTTTCTTCATGTTGTAAAATAATTATTCAATAAATCATAATATCAAATCTTTGTCAATGTATCGTTTGAACGTTCGGTTAAACTGAAATGGACCAACATACGAATAATTTGAAAATAACCTTTCACGGCCATGCTGAACTGTACTTCGTCTCGAAGTGCAAGCCACAAAAGCAAAAAGAGGAACATTTATATTTTTTTCATTGGTCTATGACCCAAGTGATGTTATGGCCCCACCTGCTGTACGTGAGTCCCCTAACACCAGGCCTATGACCCCAGCAGTATTTTTTCATTGGTCTATGACCCAAGTGATGTTATGGCCCCACCTGCTGTACGTGAGTCCCCTAACACCAGGCCTATGACCCCAGCAGATTTTTTTCATTGGTCTATGACCCAAGTGATGTTATGGCCCCACCTGCTGTACGTGAGTCCCCTAACACCAGGCCTATGACCCCAGCAGATTTTTTTCATTGGTCTATGACCCAAGTGATGTTATGGCCCCACCTGCTGTACGTGAGTCCCCTAACACCAGGCCTATGACCCCAGCAGATTTTTTTCATTGGTCTATGACCCAAGTGATGTTATGGCCCCACCCGCTGTACGTGAGTCCCCTAACACCAGGCCTATGACCCCAGCGGAAAGTTTTTATTGGTCTCTGACCCAAGTGATGTTAGTGCCCCACCCGCTGTACGTGAGTCCCCTAACACCAGGCCTATGACCACAGCGGTAATTTTCATTTATTTCACAATTAAATTTACCTCTAATTGTGTAACTTAATCATTTCTCCCATCAATTCCTTTTTTCTTTTATTTGTGTTTTTTATAAATCCGGTCATTTCAGTTTAACCAAACCTAAATAATAAAGTTTTGTCTCAAGCCTCATCCCTGTGAGCACTGATAATTCCAATACAATTCATCATACAATTTCTTCATTACTTATGTCCCTATAATAAAAAGCCGACAAGCTAATTCTAAATATCTTTAAATACTATAACCCCCAAAAGAAATAAAAATAAAATGATATTAAGTGAACAATCTATATAACCACTTTTATATTCAAACAAATTATCTATGAATTCTGGGTTTACTACCACCTCAAATATTTTATCATACTTATCCCGTTACTCGATTGGTTTCAAAATGCTAGAACTACCTTGGGCATACGCAGTCCGTGCCATGTTCCGAAGCTAATACTGAACAAGTTGTGAAGAATTAACACTTAAAATATATCTTATTTCGGAGCAATAAGACTTAGTGTATTCAAATCCTAGTATCAAACTGATGTTATAGAAACTTGAGTACTAATTTAGTCGTAGCGCAATTGAATTTTCCGAAATTGACCTTTACGTGTAGATATCAAAATTATTATTTTTAAACTAATTCGTTTATATGTTTGAAAATTAAATAGCATACGCAGCTCGTTATCATCTGCCTAGCCTTCTCCCAACCATGTTGGGGTCGGCTTCCAGTCCAACCAGATGCAGCTGAGTACCAGTGTTTAACATGGAGCGACTGCCTATCTGACCTTCCCAACCAAATTACTGGGTAATATGATATATCCCATGGTTGTCAGACTTTCGGGCTTCTGACGACCCGTAACGACTGTCTAAGATCTACGAAATACGATCAATGGCTTAACGTGCTTTCCGAGGCACGGAAGGGTCTCGATATGCAAAAATGGCCACTCATCCACGGAGCTATCGCGGCAAGCGTAGCCTAACCTGAACGATCGACCCGTGCGGCTGTTGTGACTTACGCAGCTTTTAAAATGCAGAAAATAATGAATCAACATTATGACGTTTTTAGCATCTTACTTTTTTCTAAAGTAATTCCTAATTAACGGTTTCTTCTTATACTTTTCTAATGCTATGGTAAATAATAAAATACGTTACCAGCCAAGGGTGTATAACCATACTACGTAACGGTTTCTTGTTTTAAGTACGTGTATCATTAAAACTTTACGAAAAACGGAATCACTTTGCAATTTTTATTTTTATTTATGGCTAACGTAAAAAGTGGCTAGATAGTTAGTTCTAAAATTAACATTTGTAACTGGTACCTTCTTTCTGTGCAATTAAAGAATTATTGTATTCTAAACATCTCAGATTGCGAAGTTTCACTTTTGTGATCACTTGCATAGTACTATTTCCCCCTTTTTCAAAATTGTATCGTATAATAATTTTTAAAGAAACTGTTTCAACGACTATTAAGTAGTTAACATATTTCCATTCCCAATAATCCAAACATGAACCAAATGCCTTATAGACAATAATAATGGTATTTGATTATTTATTGAATAATGATGTAAAAGTGATTGGCAATAACTAGTCTCTAAATTTAATCATCTTATCCATTTGTGTTTTGTTTTAATGTAAAAGAGCCTCTAAAGACTTCACCGATTTCATTTACTTCTTATTACCACAAAGCTTCCTCATATTTTTATTAAAATTTGAGGTACCACAGTCTCATACCTCACACAGCAACTTGAAGCACCGCAGCTCCGATGTCAAAGGCAGTGCGATGTCATTGTCAAGGTGCGAGTGAAGTCAGTGACCGCCGACCAGCGGTTTCCAAAAAGTCGTTAGTAGCCCCACCATCGAACATGAAAATAACAAAATAAATTTCATTAGTAAGCGGTTTTAGAAGGACAGGGAGCAAATCCCACTTCTGATAATAGGAAAATCTGTATATAACTATAAGTATTATATAAATATACCAAATATAAAGCCTTGTGTATCAGAATGGTTACGGCTTATTTACTGTGTATGAAGGTTCTTATGAATACGGTTTGTTGGGAAAGGGTTTCACTAAATAAAGCACAGAAAGACAAGACTACACATATATTTCAATTAGGCTTGTCAGTATTAATCAGAAAGCTAGTCGTCCGTTCCAAAACTAGGTCTTCATGGAGAAGAAGGACAAGAAACTCCATGGAAACAGTACTGAAGTACTATATAAACCCATTTCTTACATTGCCATACATTATCATTATCTTAAATACATGAATACTATCTCTTGGACCATTGTCCAAGAGAACTCTGAATAATATTAACATAATCACAATTACAACAATATCTAGAAAAGAATATGAATATTCCATTTATATGATTTAAAACATTAGCAATATGGCAACACTATAACCAGTACAACAACATTGTCATAATAGGCAATAATTAGGATATAATATCAATTACTTAACTTACGTGGCCTCTGGTCGATCTTTTCCACACAATCACAACACTAGAACTGACCAACTGAGTATCTGCCGAGGAACTGCCCCGATAACATGATTACAATCCTTTTTATATCCTACCAACGTCGAATATCGTGCGGAAATGCCTCACACTACACCTACCGTCATTTTGAACAAATTACAGATCAATACACGTTTTGGCTTAATAACTTCTAACACAGATAATAATAAACCATTGTTATGTAGTGAAACACTTTTAAAACTTTTTAAGGTTATTAAGCAATTCAATAAGAACTGATTCGTAACTTCTCAGTTACGAATCAATTAAAAGAATGTCAATATAAACTGACAGTATTGTGACAGTCATTTGAATCATCACATTAAAGTAAAATGCCAATATAAAACCTAGGATATACTACAAGTATAATTAAATACTTCTTAATTATTTATAGTTATAAAATCTTAGTTATTTTTACTAGTTATAACAATTTGTTTTTGTAAACACTTTATCTAGTCAAATTAGGTACTTCTATATTGGTTTAATGTTTCGTAAATGTGACAGATGTCACTATCCAACCAACAATTATAAAATATCAAAATGAATAATCTAACACACTCATCTTTAATTAGCAGAACTGTACGAGGTGAACGTTTACTTCGACTGATTACAGACAAATACGAACCTTAATAGGGTACTGTTAAACTAGACTTCTCAAACACTGCTCCACTTTGTTCAAAAAACGTCAATCTGTCGGTATGAAGTCATTTACTTTTCACTCTTTTAATTATAAAACAGCTTGTATGTGCGTAGCTTGTGTGCGTAAATTATTAAATAATTTTTACTTGGGACCCATCAAAAACGACTTGTAACATTTACGGCCTTATAAAACAAGATCTTAACAATACCCCATATAAATTACAAGACTGCATTGCGTCAGGGTGAATTTGGCCGAATATACTCAAGGCTGGCAACAATAAATTTTGGACCCTCCTCCATTGTGTGAAGGTAGGGGCCAACGCAAGTGTAACGTGGTTGGAGCACCTTGGCGCAGGTTCCTCACGTAGGCGACGAACAACGAATCCGGAATACGAAATCGCACTTGGCAGTGTTACCAGAGATAATGATTAGATGTGGTTGTGGGGAAAAGATGCGCTGCTCACAGATTTATGGTTATGAGGTAAGATGATAGATATGAATGCTCATAATAGAATAGAAATCTGTGTATAACCTAACAGGAAAAAGATCAAAATATTGAGATTACTGAACTGACTACACACTAGCAATAGGAATGGCTTCCGTTTTGACATTTCAACAACGTGCATTGCGTTATTTACGTTGATGACAGATACATCTTTCGAACATATGAACCAACAGATTAGCAAACAACCATCGAAAATTACATTCGTATTCTGTTTAATAGTGTGTTACGTAATTAAGGTGCAGATTTAGTGGTCAGTAAGTCTAGGCTGGTACTAGAGAAATTAGACTTAAATTGAACTACTTAAGTCCTGTTATCATTTCGTTTCTGTGTTGAAAAATTGTAACTCATGCAGGTATAAAGAAAAACCAAAATAATTCTTTGAATTTATTACTTACAAACTAAATAAAAATTCCACGTGCTTATTGAAATTAATGCTAAATAAAATAATAATAAAAATCAGTTTCATCTCGGAGCCATTTTCTCGCCAATTTTGCCAAGTCAGTCAGAGCAGTCAAGGAAGTCGGAACAGTCAGTCTTAGAAGACAACGTAAGTGGGTTCAGTAGCAACGCCACAGATATTGTCCCTGGCTGAGATGTACATGTATCCGCCAATACCCCACGAGGGTCCCCAAGAGTTCTTCAGGATCCAGAAGGTGTCACCATCGCGTTCGCCGTACCCAACCAAGGTAACCTCGTGGTTCAGATGGAGCTGATTACTGGAATAGCAAATAATTTATTATTATTATCAACTTTTCAATCTTTGTAGGAAAGTAAGTTCTTTTTCTTCAGGTATTTTGAACGTTAGATGATTCTTACAATAACAGTTGTTACCTTTATCGTTATATTTAATCTGTTTTTTACATATATCCATGATGAAAAGTAGCCATGAACCAGGCTATTAGTTAAATTTATTAGTTTTGGATATCAATACCCAACACGTGGGTAAAGAATTTCCAACTAATTTAATTTGAACCCTGTATCTGAGGCATAAAGATCAACGGATAATGAATCTAAACCGAGGTAACATAGAACAGATAGATTCGATTTCACACCCTGCCAGGATCGCGGATTTGCTCGTTAGATTTACTGTGACCCTGGCAAAGGCAACTGAAGGAACACAGGTGGGTTTTAGTCAGTAAAATCCTGACACGCCCTCCCGCTCCACTCAGAGCGGGAGACGTCATTTGATGATTTCCCACCCAGAAGAAAAATGAAAGGTAAAGATCATTCCAAATTTGAATGCCAGAAAACTCACCAGTCAGTATCGTAGAAGATTCCAGATGAGTATTGAGAGAAAGATTTTGTGACGTGGACTGACACGGACAAGGGACCATGATTGACCATTGCGACCTAAAGATAATAAAAAAAAATATAAGAAAATCAGTTAAAACAGAATTATGCAAGTACCTAGGGTGAGAAGAAATACATTTTAGACACAACAGTGTATTAATCATGCTTACCTTCAGAGCCCCAATGCTCAGTGGCGTAACATCGGTGTATCCGCGAATCGGGAAGAGCTTCGTCATGTTTTTAATGTTACACACGCCATTCTAAAAAATACAAATTTTTTAACACATTATTTTAAATAAACAACTTAAATATTTTTGCATTAATAAATTAAGAGCATCATTAATAAAATCCGCCCTCTGCCTCATCTCTGCGGGATGTACCTTGTTAGTGTATGGACCATATTCTGCAACAGTCGGCAGGCCGTACTCCATCATCCACTCGTAGGCTGCGTTGTCAGTGCCGCCATCACAGCCCCCGGCACCAAATCTGTACATTGTCAGCATTTAGTTAGTTGGAAGATCGTGAGGATCAAAGAAAAGCAGAATGTTAGATTTTGACAGAACTTTCTATGTTAAAGGGTTTGGTTTCCGCACTTAATCCTTCGAGTGGACCATTGTGTGTGGGCCATGGCGGCTGTCAGCGGTTACTCCAACCAGCCCAACTCCCTCCATAAATTGACTATATATTAAACCTGAACATAGTAAAATACTTACGCCCAAGCGCAATCCACAACAGCTTGGTTGCTGAGAGCCATTAGCCTGCCGCCATTTATTCTCGCCAGCGCTCCTTCCACAGCGCCAGTCGTTCCGAAAGTCCAGCAAGAACCACAGTCCTCTTGATCTGTTGGAATAGATGGATACCTATTAATTGATGCTGTCCATTAGTAACGATAAAGTATTCTAATCAAAGCAATGCCTGCTGCCCGTACTATAAAAGCACAAATTTGTTCAACTCGTATGTTTACACGATCAATAGCATCACTTACTTTTAACGTTAGAAACAAGACCCAAAAGCCTCGCGTCGTATTCTCTCGGTACGTCGTTTGAGATATCACCCAACTTCTGTTCATCGTAAGGGAAAGGGATCGTTCCAACTTTTCCTTCAGGACGCCTCAACAGACCCATGCTCCTTTTCATTTCTTCGGGAGTCTTGTCAGCAAATTGGTTGATGGCTAGTTTGTATCCCTTGTTCTGACGGTTGTTCTGGATCACTTGCCTGAAAAGGTGACATAGTTATAATAGTCTAGTCGTCATCTTCTACCGAGCTTCTCCCAACTATGTTCGGGTGGATTTCCAGTCTAACCGGATGTAGCTAAATACCAATATTTTATATAGAACCACTGCCTATCTGACCTCCTCAATCCATATATTGGGTAATACTCCTTGGTAAAACTGGTTGTCGGTCTTTCTGGTTTCTAACGACTCGTAAAGGCTGTCAAAGACCCAGGAATAACACAGGCACACAGTACAGGAACACGAGTGAGTTTTAGTCAGTAAAATTCTGACATACTCCGCCCAGAGCCGGAGAAATCATTTAATGGTTTGCCACCCAGAAAAAAAGGGACCAACGGCTTAACTTGTTGGCTATAAGAGTCAAGTAAATCTTCTAAAAGTAATGTGGAATTCAAATAAAAATATTAAATTACCTCATACTTGTCCTGAAGAGACTCTTTCTCATCGCATGCTCATTGGCATCAGAGTATTTTTTGTTGTAGGTCTTTTTGAATCTGAAAATAATAAAATCAAGTCATTCTGATTTCTAAATACCATCAGCAGTCTTTTTATGTTTTAAATTTTTTGACAAGTTTAAATTCACATACGATTTGAAAACATGGTCGACATGTTTATCGTTGTCAGCATTCATAAACAACAGATGCTTGGTTACACCTTCACTGTCCTTAGTGTGAGTAGTAGGTTCAGTTGAACAACCATCTGTAAACAAAATCTCTAATTATAATATTCCTTTCAAGACACTTTTTAAAGTGACTCTAATGGAGACGCAATTTGATTAATAATTCAGCTTATTATACACTCGTGTTTTTTACTTTACATTACCACACTAGTGTCTTTTACTTTACTTGTTTTTCATCTTCGCCAAGAATTTTAATCAAAGCTGCTTAGCGGCGCGTGGTAAGAATCAAACCCAGCGCGCCATTTTCCTTAAATATTTGTTAACATTTTCGTTGTTATTATCAAACTGTCGACTACATGTGGGAGAAAAAGTCACTTTAACAATAACATTCTGATTTTTCCTTGCCATTGTGTTGAAAAATGTCGTATCAAACGCGTCTGCATTGATCATTACACACTTGTATCATAATGTAAAAACAAAATAAAAATTATAAACAAATTGTAGGTTATTTTATTTTGTATTTAAATACTTACAGTCTTCAACATCGAAGACACTGCGGAAAGAGAAGTCTTTGTCGTAATCGTAAAAGTCCCAAATTTCGTGTTTGTCCTTCGATCCCAACCAAGAGTTGAACTCCAACACTTCGTATCTGAAATTAATTAATATATTTAACTATTCATCTAAAGAAAGAGCGTATTAACTGTAGATATCCTTTGATGTTAAATGAAGAATAAACTTAGACGACCAGCATAGCTGTTCACAAATATTCGAAAGACTTCGGAGTCGAAAATAACACATTTTCAGTTACCTAATTCGCCTAGTCTCTGACTGCAAATAGCCGACCGAAGAATAGTGGTAATTACTGTCTAAATTTAGGATTTTGGATTTGTAAACAGCGTTCAGAGAGCTCCATCGATAACATTGATTTGTTCAATACGGAATCGTGTCGAAAGTCGAATTGTTGTGAATAGCTCTCCTGATAAAGTAAGGTAAAGAAGAATGCTGGGGATGCTGGATAAATTCAGAGTCAAAAATTGTCATAAGATTGCCTTGCCTGACACGTTGACTTCGACTATAAAATTCTTCAGCTTCTCAAGCATTCTTTTTTCGTAAAGCTCAAATACCTTACATTATAACCACACAAAGGGATCTAAATAATGGTGAAAGCGTATAAGAAACATCTCCTTACCTGACAGGAACCCAGGCTTTGGTCTTATCATCATAAGTGGCCCAAATAGTACTTTCTGTGTTAGTACTCTCATTTTTATCGTCGAAAACGAACTTGGTACAATCTTTGTCGTTGATCTTTTCTTCAACTGTGTGACGGAAAGATATTATTGAATTATCTATGTACAAACAAAATGTTTCTTTTATAGGGTTATAAAAGGCTAGCAAAACACAAATTTTCCAGTGTTGTCGGGAACAGAGTGCCGTCAGGTGCCGACATAATTATTTTGACGTCATTAACGATAAACTGATCGTATTAAACCCCATGTATATGATACAAGTTCCTTAGCACAACCCGCCTATAATGTTCCCACTGCTGGGACACAGGCCTTCTGTTTATGAGATGAGTGGGCCACCACGCGAGCCCACTGCGGTTTGGTAGATGTCACATGTCTTCGAAATTTTCGTTCTCTGACATGTCAGTTTCTTCATAATCTCTTTTTAATATACAAGCTGGCAGGGACATACGGTCAGCCTATTACCATGGATTTGAACCACCCTGGGACGAAATTTTTCGTCGTTTATTTAAAAAAAAACTATTCGTCACCCTGTGATCGAGATTCGGTCATAATGCAATGAAAAATATTAGGTTTTGCACTTCTTCTCCCCATAAACTTTAGTTGTGCCGAGTTCTAAACATGCTCCTCGGTCCCAATAATTATCGTAAAAAGGGGTACAAAGTTTTTGCTTTACTGATTAATACATCGATATCAGCTGTTTCATAGAAAAGTGCTAAAAACCTACAAAATGTACGGCAGAGCTAATTTAAAACAAAAATAAATCGATGAAAAATTTATTTACGTACAGTAGGGGGTCGCGATACTGCCAGAATCGCGAGATTTGTTCGAAAGAGATACCGTCGCCCTGGCACATTGGCAACTGAAGGAACACGGGTGGGTTTTAATCAGTAAAAGTCTGACACGCCTTCCGCTCCGTCCAAGAGCGAGAGACGTCATTTGATGATTTACCACCCACAAAAAAAGAGGGTCTAGATTTATGTGCATGGTTCATGGTGTCAGTTTGCACCTCGATGTGCCTGATAGATAGATTTACTTTTCTCAACATCTATCACTATTAGGAATTTCGTTTTACTAAAGGTTTTTTGTCAGTGTTTTGGTACTTACTTTCCGCCTCAAAATCGTAGACTTCAGGTAGAATAGTCTCAGGAGTTTGTCTGTCCCATCTGCTTCCTTCCAAGTTGTTACACACCGTTACTACTTCTTGGTCTTCTGACGCTTCAGGGTGGATCTGTTTTAAGAAATGGGCTTTATTTGCTTACCGTTTTAATGATAACCTGAACATATTATATAAATAAATATCTTAGGACAACTAACACAACGTTATTTGATCCCAAACTAGGCAGAGCCTGTACTATGGCAACCAGACAACTGATAAACATACTTATATATTTCTAAATACATACATATTATAGATAAATTACACCCAGACACAGAACAAATCATTGTCCTGGGTGGGAATCGAACCCACGACCTCAGTCTTAGCAGTCAGGGTCATTAACCACTAGACTAATAGGCCAGTCAAATATGTTATATGAGTTCGCCACGGGGATATAGAAGGACACATTTCACCGGTTATGTTTAAAACTAGTACTTCACCCGTTACTTCGTCCGCGTAAAATTTATAGCTCATGTTACTCCGGAATAATGTATCTTTCGATAGGTGAAATGATTAAAACCATCTGTTAGTAGTTTTTGAGTTAATCCATTACAAACAACCAAATCTTTTCTGTTCATAATATTAGTGTTGATAAGAATAAATGATCCTATATCCATCAGCTGGGCAGATATCCAGTTCTCCAGTACCGAAACAACTCCTATTTTAATGGAAAAAACTGAACACCACTTTGCCCAACCCGGTATCGAACCCAGGGCCGAGTTCCACAGTTGGACTTGCGACCACTAAACTAACGAGGCAGTCATAAATACTCGTATAAACGTATAATTAAACTAGCTTCTGCCCACGACTTCGTCCGCGTTAAATTTCTTGTTCCCCCGACCCCTCCCGTCGCGTCGAATTGCCTACCCGTGCGATTTTTCCCGTTTTTGCAACATTTTTCATTACTGCTCCGCTCCTCTTGGTTGTAGCGTGATGTTATATAACCTTCCTTAATAGCCTTCCTCGATAAATAGGCTACTCAACACAAAAATATTTTTTCAATTTGGACCAGTAGTTCCTGAGAATATGGCGTTCAATCAAACATACAAACAAACTATTCAGCTTTATAATATTAGTATAGATATGGAAATTTTTATACTAACCTCATATTTGACACCATACCGGAATTGCTTGCTTTTACCATTTACGAAAGACTTCACGTGACCATTGTTGTAGTCGATCCTCGATTGCTTGGAAGTTTTCCTTAAAAGAAAACGAAAGTCAACCCACTGCTAGATATGTTTGCAACTTTCAATATAATTTTCAGCTAAATGTTCAGACGCCAGCACTTCGAGCTACTACAATCTGTTAAATTTCTTTAATCGACTTTCAACTTTATTGCATTAGGTTCAAGATGGATTGGGAGAATTTGACAGTTTCGGGTACCTTGATATGCTGGCGTCTGTACAAGCAGTCTCTGCGACTTACAGAGAAACCAATTAATATGTATGTCTATAGAAGGTGTTCCTTTTGATATTCCATAAATCTAGGGTTAATACCCTAGATTTATGGGTTGACTCTTTGACATGGTCTCACTAATGTGAGACCATGTCAAAGAGTCAACTGGAATATAATTTCCTTTTTTTTTCGGTTTAATAATTCAAACAAAATAATTCGACTTCATGAAAAGAATTTACTCGTACTTATCAATAAAACTTACACCCGTTTTCAAGAAAAGAACCATTAGGTACTTAATTTACAAAAAAACAAATCATGAGCCGGTTGTTCTTTCCCATAATTCGAAGGGAATTATGGGATATCAATAGGAATAGGTTGATTAATAAATTTTTGAAACAAAATCACTTGAATTTTACCTACCTACCGTTATTTGACAGTCAAAGAAAAAAAAATTGTATAAAATTATTCTAATTTCTCAGTCAAAAACAGAAAATTCATTGTAAAATGCATGCATAAACTCACCAGATAGCATAGTTTTCGATGACATTGTCAGTGAGCGACATTCTTGTCGCCCTTAACGTGTATTGAGCCGGCCATTCTAGGGTTAACTCATCATCATCTTTGACGACAGCAGTTTTGTTCACACCTTTGCCCACTCTTTTGAGGTCAGCTTTTGCCTTTTTCACTGAAAGTTTACAAAATACAATAATTTTGTCATTTAACCTCGATCAGCAAAAGCTGCCATAAAAATGGGAGAATGTTCCTAAGAGTAGCATCTCCAGGGTACCCTGCGAAATTCGCAAAGTTGCTCAGCGCGCTATGGAGTGGGCTATGCTCGGAGTATTATTGAACGATAAAATACGAAATGAAATTATTCGGAAAAGAACCTGAGTTCCCGACTTAGCTCGCAGAGTAAGCAAGCTGCAATGGCAGTGGGCTGGCCATGTACAGACATGCGCTTTCATCAGCTCCTCCAGCCATCAGTCCTGCGACAGTGTAGAACCGATGGCCGGTGGAGCAGACGAGTTCTGGAGTGGAGACGGCGTATCGACAAGCGTAGCGCAGGACGCCCTACAGCTGGATGGAATAAAATGGGTGGCACAGACGGATGCGAAAGGCAGAGGACAGGTTGTTGAGGCGCAACATGGGAGAAGCCTATGTCCAGCAGTGGACTGCGATAGGCTGAGTTGATTGATTGATTGATAATCAGACCAAAAAAATGATGAAATTTAAGATAGGAGCCATATACACAAATTATATTATAACAACTATTGATACGTATAAGAATAATAACTTACCACTCAAACCCTGTGTGATCACCACCAGCCCGAAAAGTAACCAGACAAATTTAGCCATCGTGAAGCCCAGAACCACAGATCCCAGAGCCCCATATACCCTATGTCACAAAATACGCAGTGTTCCAGCTTTTTATGTATTCAGATTGTGCTAATTAATAGGACTCATTAGTGTTTCATTTGATAGTGAAAGTAAATAATAGTGTGGATTTGATAAAAGTATTGTTATTGAATTATAAAAATTGTGGCTTTTCGCGTGAGTTTTTTCGGGTGGTCCTCGTTTGGAATTCGCAATTAATTGCATACCTCTTTTAAGCAATTATAGAAAGAAAGAAAGAAAGCATTTATTTGTCAGAATATTGTACAAAGTTGTTATGTGGATTATTACGTTCAAAATATTCTTCCGGCGTACAAATATGGTTTTGAATTATGGGTCATCATTACATTGAAATTTAGTTATTAATAATTAATCATTAAAATTATGGGTCATCATTACATTAAGATTTAGTTATTAATCATTAGAATTTATTTAAATATTTAAATTACGAAACATTTTTTATGTGAAAGATATTAATTATATGTCAAATTTTCATGAATTCAAGGAGATACAATATGATTTTTACAGAATAATGTCAAATCTTTAGGTAAATTTTTCATTCATAAAATCTTCAGTCGAGTAATAACATTTGCTTAAGAGAAAGTTAAATAATTTACATTTAAATGTTCTGAGACTGAGAGTTTTAAAGCCATCAGGAAATTTATTATAAACAGTAATGAACATGCAGTACACATTATTAGAAAATAATTTTATTCTACGCCTAGGAACATTAAGCATATGCACTTTGCGGCTGGGTCTGGATACGGACGGTGATATAGAACGGTGATATGGACAAAAAAGACTTTGGCTGAAAGTCTGAAAGGTACACAACAACCTATCACGGTAAGTTAGCCGCACTTGATGATCTCTTGGACACTAATCCAACAAACGATCTGTTTGCGGACGAATGGACGAAGATTTTATCGACATATCAAAAGTACTGTGAGAGGGATTTATGGAAGTGTTGTTAAGTTTTTACCTTTATACATATTTTTTAAATATTATATTCTCTTTTTAAACTCTGATATTATTTCCCACCAAAAAACATTTTATGTAAAATGTTGCCAAGGCGAGACCAATGCCAAAAGTTATCTCATCATGCTGATGGATCAGATGTCATGTATAGCCAAGCTTCTAACTCTACAAGCCCTACCTTCACAAACTGTACATCTAAGGGCCGATTTTTCAATCCTCAAATAAACAGACAGATAGGGATTATTCAATAGATAGTAAAAAAAATCTGTTGTTCAATCGTCAAATAGGCTTTATTCGTCAAATATTTCCCTTAACTGAGGAATAAATCTATTTTACTCTTTGACGACCAGATAACCACTTATTCCTAAACTACGTTCGCGTTACTAAATTTGAGGTTAGTTTCCGTGTTCTTGATTAATATGGATATTTTCGATAGTATTGGCGAAATGGAAATTGAAGATGAAGCCATAAGTAATAAATATAAGTATTTGTTTCACCTCTCTGAAGTTAGCGTATTCACAGATTTGATATTCGGTAAGATATTTATTTCTAAATTAAAATTAAATAACGATTGAAAAACTGACAACCACTTATCCGACGAATAAAGAGTTAAATAACTTTATTCTTTAGGTAGCTATTGGTACTTTTATCTGGGGATTGAAAAATCGGTCGTAAGTCAAAATATGTGGTTTGACCATTTCATTACTACAAGAACAATTGTATAACAGAAAAGTCATGAACACCAAGATTTCCTTTTACGCCCATGTGACGATACCGAAACGGCCAAGCCACAGGCTTATACTCTAAGCTAAGCTACGCTTTTAGCAATCGATCGTGGTTGGGTGACCATACATTACATTTCGAGACCCTTCTGTGCCTCGGAAAGCACATTAAGCCGTTAGTTGTCATTTGTAGATCTTTGACAGTCGATATTGGCCGTCAGAAGTCAGAAAGTCCAAAAATCAGTTTTACCAAGAGGTATCGTGTTAGGTACTAGGTGTACCTGCGTTGTGGAGGTCAGATAGCCATTCGCCCCGTGTAAAATACTGGTATTCAGCTGCATCTGGTTAGACTGGAAGCTGACCTCAGCATAGTTGGGAAAAGGCTAGGCAGATTGATAATGACAGTGAGCTCGACTGTTGAGTGTTGAGATTTCAACAGTTTCGTTGGAACCGAAAAATCTTTTTCGTAGAATTGTGAATAGTAGGTTATTAAATTTGCCAGTCGTATCAATATATTTATAACTTTTAAAAAGGGATATAATAACATACCTACCTAAAATAATAATGAATTTGATAAATCTAATCTCATTTAATGATCTCATTAGAACAATTTACATAATATCAACGAAATAGCGGATTATATTTTAATTAAAACACGACTGATATTTTAAAATGCCTAATTATTATGATACTTACATACCACAACATACCTTGTTATCCTCGAAGGCTTGGGCAGAGGTGTACCTTTAGTACACCCATATTTCGCCAGTTATGTTTAGTCCCATGTAATAAAGGGCAAGCCTATTGTCATCGACCGGGAACAAATTCAGACTTCGGGCTGCTACTGAGAAATTCCAGATGGGAAAACCCAATAACACTTTACCCGACCTGGGAATCGCCCAATAACACTTTACCCGACCTGGGAATCGAACCCAGGACCTCATGCTCAGCGGAAGCGCTTGCGACCACTAGCTAAATGAGACAGTCAGTGTTGTGGTATTAGGCAATTGGCACATTTAGAATTTATGCGCTTATTTGCATGTACCTTTTCTTATTTGCTTACAATTTGTATTACTGAGTGAGTTGTTGATGCTCCCACAATAATAATGGGCGAATCAGTTCCTAGGAATCGTCGAATAAACTATTTCGTCAGTCGAAATCCGTATATTCTGTTTCTGCTCAGAAATGAAATGCTTAAATTAAAAACCCTTATGGTCAATGCTGAATTTAAATTGGACTCTTCAAAACGGTTTTGTCAGTGTTTCATAGACCTCCCCTTTCACCAAAGAGTAATATACAACCCCCATCTCAGTTACCGTCATCAATTAACCAAAAATTCTCACCAGTATTTCGATCCTGACACACGAACAGAATACGGATTTCGCATCAACTACACTACGAGACACAAAAACTGACCCATTACGAAATTGCATCATACACGTTTTTTGTCAGAATCTTTCGCTCATCCCGTAACCGAATCACGAATCACGTCAGTTTGTTTCTCACGATGAGCGATGGACAACAGTTCTTGTTCTTCTAGTTGCCGTGTTGGTACAACAGGTCCAATTATTTTTACGTGAGTAACGGAGTGGTGAGCCTTTTGGCGCGAAGTAGAATGCAGTTGGAATCTGGATAGAGTAAAGTGTACTATAAGAAATCAAGAAAGTTCGCGTGAGTTGATGGTCATTGGAGTGATTTGTAATTCTACTCATTATTTTTTTTATCGTAAAACGTGGACGGACTAACCTCGTCGACGGTACGGGGTTTAATATGGACAGAATTAGCCCTGAGTTAGATTCTTTTTTTTTTGGGAATTACATACATCTTGCATGTTACCTTAGGAAGTTGTTGGCTGCTTAACTGGACTTGCCTGTAGCTACCTTAATAAATTAAAGCCTCCAACCAGGGCTTAAAAACTAAGCAACTACACGCTAAGAGCACCACTGTGGGGATGGACCTCGGCGACGTCGCTGGAAGAGGGCAGTGAGGGACGAGCTGGACCGGTATGATTTTATTTCGGGACGTATTTAACACGTTAACTGCCTGGCTAAAATCAGAAAAAGTCTAAAAATGTACTTAGTGTTATTTCACTTTAAATCGATTATTTATTCCATAAATACCTACATTATTTATTGGCAGCAACGCCATGTTCAGATTTTGTATGTGTTGTCGGTCATATAGTCCGACAAGGCCTTAATGGAACAAAAAGTGTCGGACACATAGTCCGACATGCGCGGGCTGGCTCGAGTAAAGGTTGAGGTAGAGTTTTTCTAACTAACAATTCAAGTTTGCAAACTCACACACACATACAAATACTTTCGCGCAAAAGAAAGAAGAGTATTGTATTGATTTTTTTATTCTTGCTTCACAAATATTTTTTCATGAATTTATTGTTCAAAGTCTTTAAAGTATCTGGGCTGCTATGACGCAAACCTGAAATGTAAAAGGAATTGTTCGTGTTCACTTTTCTCAATCAGTTCTTACCCACCTTCTGCTCGTGTCGTGGTCGCAAGCGCGACTGCTGAGCATATGTTTGATAACCATGTCGTGCAAAATATTATTGGATTGAGAATTTCTTAATAACAGCTCGGAGTTTGAAAGTGGATGTTGATACACCCGTGAATCGGAAAGTACGTTAAGCTGTTAGTCCTGCACCTGATTTCTCTCCGGTCGTGTCGCTTTGCTGGCCCATCGCACAACGAAAGAGAGTGCAGTTGTGTCTACGCACACACTTGTGACTGAGATTGACCATGGCCTAAATTTGGTCTATCTAATTTGGTATACCTATATCCTAAAATAAATATTTGAATTACTTATGTTTCAGTTTACATTCGTAGTATATATTACTTTCTAGTCATTGTGGGAAGTATGATTCCACACTTTCCTCTGTAAGTACGGTCATCAAAAGAAATAAGTAAGCAGGGTCGTCGGATATGTCGTATGTTACGCAATTATAGTGCTGTATTTCGGCTTACAGCTCCAACCCCCTCAAATTACATTAGTTAAGATTTCTTAAATGCTTACATTTTACAATAACATTAAATATTACGTACTTATATTATACAAAGCTTTGTAATAGTGTTCGGATCCTCTCTTTTTGTGTTATGCGAGTTACTTATCTCTTTTGGTGACCGTACAAACCCAATCAACATTTGAAGGGCTAAGGGGAAGAATCGGCTAAGACACATTTTTTTTTTTTCAAATTAATTTTTGATTGTCTGTGGTCACAAAAATCCACATTTTACCATACACGTATCTAAAACAAAGCAAGAACTCACTGGGTCACTTAAAAAATTGGGCTGAATTTTGGATTTAATAGGGAATAACTAGATTAGTCCATGCCTAAGTCACTTCTTCCCTGCCAAAGCGAATGTGAAACGGGTAGGTAATTTTTATGGAAATGACGATCCCAACATCGCCAACATACCATATTTCCTTTTAAAATCAATTATTTATGTATGAGAAATATTTTTAAGTTAGCTATAAAATGATATCAAAACTTTAAATGTCAATACTGACAAATTTGGTGAATGAGACTAAGCCAGTTCTTTCCATTAGCTCTTCATTTCAGTTTGATCTTTTGACATGCAGAAAACTAATCGATAAAGTGTCAAAAGAAAGACAACTTGTAATATGAATAGTTGATCTAATGGAACTGTATTGCTTCCTTATCTGATCCAATGCTACGCTTCTCACATAGAAAGTAAGCAAGTAACATACTAGCAGTTAATATCTTACTTTCACCAGTGATAGCGGTCAGTTGAGTTCGCACTTGCAGCCTATAGGTAAGTTATTGAACTGGAGTGCGAAAACACACTTTTCCCCGCTATATGTGTACATGCGCTATATGCTACGATATGTGTTGAGAAATCTGGTACAGGGAGATATCCTAAAGCGATTTTCTCTTGAATAAATGGGATAAATGATAGTGGTTATGTGGATTTTCATCATTTTATACAAAACTGTAGAAGTAATCTTTTTTTTTTACACAGGAATTATCAATATATTTTTTTTTTTATTACAAACAGGGTACATAGTTGGTAGATGTCCCATGTCTTCGAATTTAGGACATGCCGGTTTCCTACATCGTTTTGAGAGCTGTGGTGATGAAATAATTAACACTAAATAAAGCGTTTGTCGAAAGGAGGTGGGTAAAGTTTAGAACATTTTTCGCCTACCATAGTCATGAAAATTCAAAGTATTTATTGACGTTATGTTATTGTGTTTTGGTGCATAAAGCGCTTATCAGTTTAATTTTTAATGAAAGTTAAGTGCTTAAATAACAACAACTTCAACGAATTTGCCAAGCTTGATGATTTTTTTTTTATGACTTGCTTTATTTTTCTTACTATTTTAGAATATATGTAAAGGTCGATACCTAAACTTCACATAAACACAATAACATGACGTCAATAAATACTTTGAATTTTCATGACTATGATAGGCGAAAAATGTTCTAAACTTTACTCATCTCCTTTTGTTCGAACCGACGACCTACGACTCGTAAGTCGCGGCCTTTACCACTGGGTCACCACTGCTTTCTGGTACTTGAAATTTAGGTGTCAAAATTGCTCTCTGTTATTGTGTGACCTAGTTTCGCTTTCTAAGGAAACGTGGCAAAACTTAAAAAAAAAATAAGAAACAAAACCACCTTGCCCTGCCTTAAAAATCGAATCTTCTACCTCACGTTCAGCAACCGCAATTGCGCCCACTAAACCAGTTACGGTAAACAATTGTTCTTAATTTCCTTAACAAGTCTTTTATAGTCTTAAGCTTCATCTTTGCCGGTTCGCAGGATTGCCCATTATGTTAAGTGCAGCAGTAATGAAATTATACTCTTAAGAGTTTATTGATGTTGGCGGTAGGACGAAATTACGGTTTTTTTTTCGTTCAAAAAGGCTCGTTCAGACTAGCGCGACGCGACGTCGCGGGCAGAAGGATAAGGCGCGACGCGCTAGTTTGCACGAGCCTTATCCTTCTGCGCGCGACGTCGTCTACGTATAATTTCCGATCGACTGCGTCGTGTCACATCACACGTATATTAGTTATCGCTATTTCTTCTTTTTGCTCTGATTCTAAGGGGACCTAAGCCCTGACTAGTGCTTTAAACTTCTGCAATGTACCATTGATTACCTACGGGGAGCCTGGAGATCCGTAACACAGGGTTTCCCTAGTACGGACACCAGTCTCTCGCAAAGGAGCTTTTGATCACATTTACTGAATATGGCTAGTCCTAAGATGTTAATTCTAAGCCAACCTTTGTAGAGAGAGAAATAAATATATATTGTATTGTATTACCCTGGGGTCCTGGGGTCTGTGATGATGATGATGGAATCTATAGCCTTCCTCAATAACTGGTATATCAAATGTAAATTGCATTTTCTAATTCATGTGGTGGTTCTAGAGATTTACGCGGTCAAACAAACAAACAAAGTCTTCAGGTTTATTAGTGGTATAGATTATCCAGATTTCCTAGAAGGACTTCAGACTTGGGTTTATGCCCACAAGTACAAACAGTAAACAACTTCACGTAGTCTACTAATAAGTTTTTGGTACTTACAACTTTATTTGATGACCAATGATGAGCGAAAAAAATCCAAAAGTAAAAATATATAATTGACCACACGGCTGTATTCTGTGAAATAAAATACATGACAATACTTGTATTTTAATCAATTTTTTACACAACAGTTTTCCTGAAAAACTTAAAATATGCTTCATCGGAATATGGTGCGTATTGTTTTGACTTTCCCTTTAATCCCACTAGTTTATCTACCTTTGTTATGTTTATTCACCCAGCTTTAGTTTTATTTGTTATACCAGCCTATTATTGTCTCACTCCAGGGCATAGGCTTTTTCTCAAACAGAGAAGGCAAAAACATTGATCATCACGCTTGCTAAAGACGAGTTCATGATTTCAGACTTAATTCCTGCCTTAACAAGTCTGTAATTGCCCTGTTGGTCTCGTGGTCGCAAGCGAGTCTGCTTACCTGGTCCTGAGTTCAATTCCTAGACCGGGTAAAGTGTTTATTGGATGTCCATTAAGAATTTCTTAGTAACCCACACCCCGGAGTTTGGAAATTGGCGGTGGTGTATCCCTGTGCCACGGAAAGCACATCAAACCGTTGCTCCTGCGCCTGATCTCTCTCCGGATGTGTCGGATGGCCGTCCCATCGGATTAGGAGAGTGAGGGAAGAGTGAGTGCCCCTTTGTCTGCTCCCACACTCTGTGCACTTTAATGTCTCCCGCGCCGATGGCTAGTCTCTGTTGTTGCCGCCATGGCCGAAATACAGTCTGGAGGACTATAGGTATTAACTGTAAGTCTAGTGGAGTAATTGCGTAACACAACTAATAGTAGGAATGACTTCGTACGTTTTTACAGTTCAACAACATTCATTGCGTTATTTACATTGTTGAGCACATCAATTTTTCGAACATATTAAGCACTGGATTACCAATATCCTGCAAAATGATTCAAAGTGTGATTGATAGTGCAATTAAGGTCAATTAATTTTTTTTCCTTCATCGATGTTAGTAATGTCCATGATTTATTTATTGATACAGTAACTAATAGATATGATGCGCGGATGAATGAATTAAAGGAAAATATTACACAAGTTTTTTTTTTTGTTTTTTTTTTTTTTTTTAGGAAAGGTAATGTTTTAAGAGTTGTATATTAGCACGTTTATATGATAGGTACAAAAACCGAAAATATCTTAGTTTTCCTATAGTTTGTGGAGATGCATATTTTTTTTTTTGTGATAGTCAGTGGTAGGCTAGCAAGATTTTTTGGACGATTTACTCCCTACAAAACACCGATTTAGTTGCAGTTTTAATGCGGCCGGGTGAATATAGATTATAGGACTTTTCCTAAATTATAAACATCACGACATCATGTTGACGTACAAGTACAATCAGTGTCAAAAATATCGGGACGAACAGACTGTTGAAAGTGATCTCAAAACCTATGAAAAATAAACTTTATCTCAACTGTATAAAGTTTTTGTCAGAATGAAAGTTGTCGTGTACAGTCTTCATTCTGAAACATTCCTTGTGTCACTGAGTTAATATTTAATTTATCAATACTTATTTTGATCATTTTGAACATCTGTGTCATCTCGATATTATTGACGCTGACTTTACTTGCTCAATTTATATTACTCTTTTTGGTGACTTTAATTTTAAAACGGCAGCTCTATTTAGTAACTTTGTTACATAAAAATGCAAAGCGTAATAAAATACGACCATTTCAATAAAACTCCAATCAAATTTCACGCTCACCACATCCGGTACATTAATAACCTAAAAATTAATGAACATGTCAAAACTAAATTGAAATTAGAGCCTCAAGTAACTCGACCAGCTCTCGATAAAACTTTCTTAGATTTTTATCTAGACCAATCATGTTGCATGTGCATGGTCAAATTTAAAATTAAAAAGAGTATTGTTTCACTTTGCCCCGGGGCAAAGTTGCCTCCACATATTTTTGTCTGGGCGAGCTTTTGACTTTAATTGCTCCCTAAGGCTTCAGTTCTAAGGTTCTATGACATTCGGTATGTCTGGTGATGAATTGGACCATTATCATAATTGCGGGGGCAATGTCTATAATTTAATCGGTTCACTTATTAAATGTTATGTGAGCATTTGAGTGTGTTTCATTGTAGGCGATGTGCAAGAGTGGTTGGATATGGCTTTATTATGTTAGCACTTAGATAAAGGTAAGATTTTCATTCTGATCGTAGGGTTTTTTCGGGTAATTCTGAAGTAAATAAATGCTACCTACTAGAATTAAAGCCAGGGAATTTCATTAAGCATTACCATGGGCAGCCTTTTGAGCACTAATTATCACACCACCTCATTTCTTCTTGTGGGTGTCATAAAAGGCGACTAAGGAACTTACTAGAGAATTGGCAGCATCGTTCTCTAAGCATTACAGCCATACTGCGATTGCCAACTCACCTGTCAAGAGTGGCGATTATGGCAAATCCCCCCAAACTGTACAGCACCACCAGCAGTGGACGTCTTGGGGCTGAAATGATGATGATGACGTTGCACCCTAATTCACACTTGATGATTGTTGCTAACCCAGCGTTTCATATGTTCGAAAAATTTGTCTAATCAGCAACGCAAACAACGCAATGAATTTTTTAAACAGTTACAACGAAAGCCATCGTTTCCGTAACTGTGTTACGCAATTACCTAGTAGGCAGGGAAATCTGCTTAAAAGCTCTGCCAACTTGAACATTATCTCCACATTTTAATTTCTTACAAAAATCATCCCAAATTCGGTTCTTACTCACGGTAGCTCTGCTTACATGTGCTGATCAATACCACGAGCTATAAATAAATCGCATTAATATTCACCTGCTATCGTTTCATTACTTTTTGAATAAATAGAAACGTAGCCAGTGCGTGTCTAACGCGCAACAAGGTTCCGTACCAAGATAAATATTCCTCATACCAAACTGAAAATGGAGCAATTTAATTATAGGTACTTTCTTATTCAATTTTAAGCATTTTTTAATTATCCGGAAAAGAACCGGAGTCACCGATATAGGTAACATGTAGAGTAAGCAAGCTGAAATGGCAATGGGCTGGCCATGTTTGTCAAAGGAATGAAGGTTAGTGAAGCAGACGAATCTTGGAGTGGAGGACGCGTATCGGTAAGCGCAATGTCGGACGCACTCCACCTAGATGTACCAAAGAACCCAAAAAGGTGACTAGATGCGGAAGGTGGATGAAAAGGTAATGTGGTGCAGCCTGGTAGAAGTCCTTTGTCCAGTAGTGAGCTGCATTAGACTGAGTTGATCGATGGGACAAACCTTATTGGACAAAAGAACTGCTTTACTGTTTCATGTAATAATCTATGACACTTTCAGACCAACGACTGGACAACGTAACACACCGAGGTTAATAACGGGAACCTTCTCTCTTATTCTCTTATATTGTCATGAATTATGTATTCAGAAAATAAATTCATGTCGTGCAAATGCGATGCTCTTGACCAAACCATGGTCTATATGTTGAAGTGTCCAAAGTGTTCATACACTTGCACTTTTAAGGATGCGACTGCGGCCATTACTCGCGACTTCTTACTGAACATAACTTATCTCTTACGGACAGGAGGTATAATCAACTTCTGGAAGGAGGTAGGCTGGTTGGACTAACTGCCTTTAAACCAAGAGTAAGCAGGCATCTTCTTGGTACGGTCGTTACATCATCCATCGCTTTCTACCAGGCGTGATCGAGGTCCAGGGCAGGCCTATTCAGTAATAAAAATAAATAAATAATAGATACTAACCGTTCTTAAATAGAACAAAGATAACATATACGCCTCTCGTAAAGACTTTTTAAAAACGGAACCCTAAAATCAAAGTAATAAAACCTAACACCTAAGCTTCAGTTACCCCGCTGCGTTAATTTTCATACATATTTTATTTTCTTTGGAACCGGTATCGGTCTCGGTACCTACGCCGCTGTGTCTCCACATAGCACCGCTAATATAGGATATTAATTAGGTATCACATTCCGTATGAGAATTTTAAATGCCTACGTAATTGTGGTGTTGATTAAACGTAAAATAAAAACAGGTAGGCTATGAATAAATTTCTTAAGCTCTGGTAAATATTTATAATTCTTATTTGCTTTAGGAAATTAGAATACCAAAGTAGTACTTTAGTTAGTTTTTCTCACAGTTAGTTGCAAATTTATTTTAATTTTATTTAAACAGAAGTCTGTTAATTTTCTTTATTTCTTTTTCCTGTCTATAACTCTTTTTTTGTTTATATCTTGAAAACGAGACAGACTTAAGGCGGAAACACACTTATGTGTCGTAGCGTGTCGTGACGCGCCAGAAGCATTCAGTTTCATATATTCGACAGAACGTGTTGCGACACGACACGACATGCAAATATGTCCCTAACCATATTAAATGTATGAAACCGATATGCTTCTGGCGCGTCACGACACGCCACGACACGTAAGTATGTTTCTGCCTTTAATCAGAAACACATAATATCACGCCTGTGTTTCGAAGGATTAGGCAGGGTGTGATAGTACACCCACATTTCGCCAGACAGAGCCTATGAGCCTATGTTGATGGTGAGCCTATCACCATCAACCGGGAACAAGTCCAGAGTCCGTGCTTCATCAGGCTATAATTTTGCTTCAATACAAATACAATACAATTTTTTTATTTCAAAAAAGTAAGGTACACAGTCTGTTACAATAAATATAAGTCACAGTGTAGGGTAAAATTGAGAAGAAAAAAAGTAACATATTTTGAATCTGGCGTCCTAGCTAGGTTACATAGTAACCTGTATTAAGGTTCGCCAATGCTAGGCAACGCTTCAATGTTATAAAAGGGAGTGGGCCGAAATCCACCACACGGGGTCAGTGCGGGTTGGTAGATGTCACATATCTTCCAATTCTTGTATCTAGGACATTCCGGTTTCCTCCCGATGTTTTCCTTCACTTTTCTGAGAATAGTGGTGATAAAAAACAAAGACCAGCGACAGCGTTTGGACCTCCGACAAGTTATAACTCGTGGCGGTACCCAGTGGTTATGGCCGCTAAGAAGTGGCAGCCCAGTGGAACCAACTGATCTGGGCTGCGTCTCCGGGCTGCTACCGAATAATTCCAGGTTTAAAAATCCAATAACTCTTTGCTCTACCTTTAAATCGAACTCAAAACCTCATATTCCTGCCAGGGTCGCGAGATTGTTCGAAAGAGATACCGTGACCCTGACACATGGGCAACTGAAGGAACACGGGTGGGTTTTAGTCAGTAAAAGTCTGACACGCCCTTCCGCTCCACCCTGAGCGGGAGAGGTCATTTGATGATTTCCCACCCGAAAAAAAGACCTCATGTTTAGCAGCAACACAACACAAAACAAAATTATGTACAAAGTAAACCACCTACCTTCTAACTTTCTGACCTCACATACTGGTGCCTCTGTGAATACAATTAGTAGGGTACAAACATATTACCGTTTTATTGATGTTCTTGGTCACGGCAATAAAATGGAGGCGTGCATAAGTGCATAAACATGGGAGTACATAAACAATGCTTCGTATTAACTCGCCGTACGAACTAAACCGTTCCGAACAATTGAACACAGGCCGCGGTTAGGAGGAGACCACAGTGCATATGGGAGCGGGTGTCACTGCGCGTGTTACTCAAATAAACCAATAGTAAACATTACAAATATTATAGAATGTTCCTTTCTTCTTTCTATTAAAAATTTGTTATAATTTTGGAATATAAATCCGACTTTCTTACTACTACTAGTAAGAAAATCGAATTTATATTCCAAAATTATAGGAAAAAGGAAAAGGAAAAAGAACAGGAATAAGATAGGCAGATGATTGTAGAATCAGAGTCTGAATCATTTTGAAGATTGTTGCTAATCTATTCTTACACAAAATGTTCGTAAAAACTGTCTGCTGTTGAGGAATTAGCGAAGGAAAGGGATTTCTACTGGTGGTGTATTACGCAATTACCCCCTGTGAACAATTTAATATATAAGTAGTGTTTATGTAAGTCTTAGTTGTTATTATAAAGAGCGCCTCTCGCCATCAAACGTAAAAGTTTGGCGAGTTTAGAATTAAGTTACAAAACTGTACTTTACTTTAATGAAATAAAAATATTTTTAAAAAAGAATCATCTGCCTATCCTTTTTCCAACTTTGTTGGGGTCGGCTTCCAGTCAAACTGGATGCAGCTGAATACCAGTATTTTACAAGGAGCTACTGCCCATCTGACCTCCACAACTCAGTTGCAGTTGCGTAATGCGATACCTTTAGATAAATCTGTTTGTCAGACTTTCGGCCTTCTGAAGACCCGTACCTAATGACTGTCAAATATTCGCAAATAACTGCCGGGACCAACGGCTTAGCGTTCTTTCCGATGCACTGTATGGTCTTGATATGTAAAGATGATAACCCATCCACGGACCAACCTGATCGATTGACCCGTGCGGCTGTAATTACTTACTACTTTTTTCTCATTAATACCGCCACTGCACTTTTCTCTACCTTCATAACTTTTTAGGGAAGGAAGTCTCAATGATAGGTTGGAGAGAACGAAGGGTTATGTCGGTCACCTACAGACTAAAACTCCAGGTTTTCTACCCCTAACATGAGTCGTAGGTACATTTATCTATAATATGTATGTATATTTCGAAATATATAAGTATGTTTATCAGTTGTCTAGTACCCATAACACAAGCTCTGCTTAGCTTGGGACTAGATGGCGTTGTGTGATAGTTGTGGAATATTATTATTATTATTATTATTCATCAGCCCACCTTGTCTAGCAGGCCCCAGCACTGGGTGCAGCCAATCTCACGACGTAATTGTCCCCCATAAGCCGCACATGAAAACTGTACGACGCTTATTCCGAATAAGGACTAACTGTTCTTCAAGAACTATGATCATCAGCTTGCTTGTTCCATTCCTGGACTGGGCAAAGGTCTCATTCAAGTTGGGCCACAATAACTAACTTGAACTGAATGTCGTCAAGTTTATTTGTCCCAGAGTCACCATTCAAAAACTTGTTTGCTTCAAGTATTTTGTCCTTGATAGACATGGCTCTACTACTCCTCTTCAAGCTGAGTTACGCTCGAAGTGAAATATGACAGTTGTCATCCGCCCCTCCCCCTTAAATGAAGGCAAGAGTCAGAACAAGTTCTTCCCATTATTATGACCACACCTACACACACACCACACCATTACACTGGACCATACCTTGAAATGGAACCTTCTGGTAACTGAGATATTGACGGTGAAGGAAGGAAGGAGAAGGTGGTGGTTGACGGGCTATTTTTTAGGGTTCCGTTGCCAAATGTGAAAAAAACCGAACCCTTATAGATTCGTCATGTCTGTCTGTCCGAGTATGTCACAGCCACTTTTTTCCGAAACTATCTGAGATATGCTATTGAAACTTGGTAAGTAGATGTATTCTGTGAACCGCATTAAGATTTTCACACAAAAATAGAAAAAAAACAATAATATTTGGGGTTCCCCATACATAGAACTGAAACTCATTTTTTTTTTTTTTTTCATCAAACCCATACGTGTGGAGTATCTATGGATAGGTCTTCAAAAACGATATTGAGGTTTCTCATATCATTTTTTTCTAAACTGAATAGTTTGCGCGAGAGACACTTCCAAAGTGGTAAAATGTGAAACCCCCCCCCCCCCCCGTAACTTCTAAAATAAGGGAATGATAAAACTTAAAAAAAATATTTGATGTACATTACCATGTAAACTTCCACCGAAAATTGGTTTGAACGAGATCTAATAAGTATTTTTTTTTTAATACGTCATAAATCGCAAACCACAATTTACCTTTCATTCAGTCAACTTAAATATAAAAATTAAAAAAAAAAACATTTAGTTTCATAAACATAAACCTTATGCTAACTTGTACCGTGTGGTGCCGGACGTAAAGAATAACACCACCCCATTTCTTCCTGTGGGTGTCGTAAAAGGCGACTAAGGGACTTACTAGAGAATGGGCAGCAGCGTTCTCTATACATTTTACCCCATACTGCGATCGCCAACCCGCCTGCCAAGCGTGGCGATTATGGCAAAGCCCCCCAAATTGGGGGAGGCCTAAGTCCAGCAGTGGACGTCTTACGGTTGAAATGATGATGATGAAACCTTATGCATAAACGAACCTTATGCATGTACGGAACCCTCGGTGCGCGAGTCCGACTCGCACTTGGCCGGTTTTTGTGTTTTAAATGTCCCACGATATCAGTACTGATGCATGCACGCATAAGCACAAAGTTCAGCGTTGACAACGTACACTGCAAATGTTCTCAGCAACAATGAAATCGGTTTCCAGCAATTATTTTTACACAAAATTACATAATTCGATGTACAGGATGCGTTGATGACGAGTTCATGAAGAGTATTTTTAACAACTAAAAGGTGTTAAAATACAGTAAATATATGACGATAAATATATTACACAATATATTTATATTTTACACGTGTGAACACATACAATTTCGGTACCATAAGAACTGGACAAGAATATTTCTCCCACCCGCTCCTCGCACCACAATGCCAGCATCCAAACCTCCACTTGTTAGCCGAAACGCTTGTACCTACCAGCTATAAAACAAGAAATGTGGTCGCCGCACAGTCAGCGGTCACCGCAACAGCCGTAACATTATAATGATTGCGACCATTTATTTTACAACTATCTCTCAATGGGCAATTTACGAGCCAGATTATGGGAAAGAAAAAATACAGAAAACGTAAAAAAATACTAAAAAATAAACACACACGTAATCAAATTACCATAATAATGAACATTGTGAACAAATATGCATTTAAATAAACTGTAAACATATTTTTTATGTATCGTAAATATAATATTTACATGCGACGGTGGTTACGTCACTTTAATTAGTTTTAATGGATATCCGATTGACATTCCAATATCCGAATTAATTAGGCTTGAGCAGTAGATGTAATGGAAGAGAAAGTGTTCGACGTATATTAATTAAATATTAGCTCTGCCCAAGTCTTCGTCCGCGTATTTCGGTCTCTGGCCCACTGACTTATTTTCATTATGCTAGTCTAATATTGTGTTCCACTGCTGGGCAAAAGCCTTCACTTTTTCTTTTCAAAACTCCATGGCTTGTACGAGTTCGAGTCTAAACCTTATCAGATCGTCACACCAGTTTTGCCGTGGCCTACCTAGACGGCGATGTACTTATTCATGAGTCAGGTGAGTGACGATCTTTGCCCATCCCTCCGGGTGCACTCACCCGACGTGTCCGGCCTATTCTCACTTCAACCTGGCGGTTTTTTTGTCTCCAAAATCCGCTACTCGAGTTATGGAGTGCAGGGTGGTTTTCTAACTCAGTCTGTATGCTTGACACCTATTATGCTGAGCTCTTTTGCTCGATGGCAAATTTTGAGTTTGGATTTTTGTTGTTCAACTTTGTACACGGGTTGGTTAGTACGGACAGGATGTCAGTGAGTTTTCTTTTAAGTGTTATTATAGGAAGAATACTTTACATTTTTCTTTAAAGGCCCGGTACCCATTACCGGCCGGCAAGATTTTTAAATCCTAATGCATTATTAACTGACTAATTAACAACCGTGTGGTGCCGGACGTAAAGAATAACACCACCCCATTTCTTCCCGTGGGTGTCGTAAAAGGCGACTAAGGGACTTACTAGAGAATAGGCAGCAGCGTTCTCTATGCATTTTACCACCATACTGCGATCGCCAACCCACCTGCCAAGCGTGGCGATTATGGTAAAGCCCCCCAAATTGGGGGAGGCCTAAGTCCAGCAGTGGACGTCTTACGGCTGAAATGAATTAATTAATTAACAAACGTTACTTACTTAGCATGGGATTTGGCCAAACATTATTCTTGTCGTTGTCACTGTCGTATATAGCGGCTAACTATAATATAACTGCTATTGTATCAAAACAGCATTGTGGTGGGTACCAATCATACCAAGGTTCGGACCCACCATATTAAATCAAATTCAATTTTATTTCACATAAACCTACATGGGCACTTATGAAGGGTCAAGCTAGATGCACGGTTCCAACTTGTTGATTCCTCTGGAGAAGAGCCGACAAGAAACTCCACGGTTACACTTTAAAAATAATTGGCTTTTACAATGGTTTCAAATTACAGTGTTAATAGGAGTACCATGGGATTATCCAGTGTCATGGTCTGTTACCAAACCTATCAGTCATTATGTTATATTAAATCCAATTAATCATGATCCTTAACATTTCACGATTAATGACCGATGTTCATGATATATGAAACTTAATGTCACACAAACTTTACCCGTAATATAACCAGGCCCTTAACAAATAGCCCTCATCTTTCACCAGCATCATTAGTTAAACACCACCAGTCTATCTAGACATCCCCCTACCCTTCCAACGCTACAATGTTGTGGTAATATAAGAGCAAAAAGTTTAAAGTGTAGAGATCTCAGAGAACTGGCGCAGAATATAAAACGTCCAGTCCAGTGTTCGTGGTCTTCGAGTTGCAAACTAATGAGGGGGCGTTTCTGCAGTTAATATTCAAAGGATTTCCTTACAATAACTAATCTATCTCTTTCCTTAAAAAATAAAAATATTGTAAAAGATTGTAGATGTCGGTGCGCAAAGTTCTTTGTAAAACCAAACTCTATGTTCTGCATAGATACCACTTAATCTGTTTTCTGTATCACCCTCTCTTTAAGATCATCGATATCTGACTAAGGAGCTTTGCAGTTGTTCTCCATAAGGCACCTGTCCGACTGCCTACGAGGATACGACTGGCAACTCACAACGATTTTCTCGCTCAAGAAACGTACAAGAGATTGTAGATTCGAGTGGAGATGCATAAAATCATTAATATTTGCTCGCTGACTGTTTACACCGCGGGCCAACGACGCTGATTTCACAGGCAGGAAACTAGCTGACACCCACCTATGCTTTGTTATTGTGCTTGACACTAGGGACTCGTGCTTGATAGATACGTATAATCGATCATCAAGTCGTTTTTTACTTGCTAGCTCTACTCGATTCTCGCCAGTTGTCGGCAGATGCCTATAGATTGAGTTGGTCCAATAGTTAGGCCATATTTTCGTTCATCATTCGTCATTCGTCAAATATCACCAACTCGCACATCAATTCTCCAAGCTATATCCCTAACTAAAATTCCTTTCGAAATAAGAACATAACATAACTCCACGCCTTTTATCCCCGAAGGGTTGAACATACAGATTGACTCAGCCAATAAAGCCAACATCTCCCATAAAGTTTCGTTCCAATAACGCGTATATAATCTCAATATTAGGAATGCATTAGACATTGCAGCGGCAGAAACAAGCAAGTCCGAAGTCCGGAGCCCGACGTGCCCTGGCTACCAATAACTGTTTATTCATGAAATGCTTCAGTGGTGCCTGTAATACGCATTGTGTATTTCTTTGGGAAGCCGATTGCTATCCGGAAAGTTGTACTGATTTTCTTCCCAACCAAAAGTGGTGGAGAATATTTTATTACGATCGCTGTTTTTTCCATTATATGACTTCACGCATTGGATCTTCGATGCACTGCTTAGCGCTGAGAGTCTAAAATCGAACAGTGAGTTCTGATCGACGAGCTGGGATGTACTACTATGTTGGATTCTCAATGCTCGGTTCAACACCGAGAGTTGAAAATATAGTACGCCTTAAAATGTCACTATGAATGTGGTCTAAAGTGTTCTACGTACAACATGTTTTTCTTGCCTCATAATCAACCAAAAATCATACAGTGCTATAACATTCAAAATATTAGGTTGGGGAAAAAGTCTTTTCGCATTATAGTATGTATGAACTTGTAATAAAATCTCTTTGGCTATACTATTTGTATCTGACTGGTTTTGGTATCATTGAAAGTTTAAATTTTAAAGAACATAATTCCAAATTCAAATTAGGAAAATGTGTGATTTTCATTTGTTTTTCGTACCGTCAAGATTAGTGAATCTAATGAACAAATTCGATACATTTTAAAATTTTACTACAAAAAAGGTAAAAATGCAACGCAAGCCGCGAAAAAAATTTACGATGTTTATGGACCTAGTGTAGTGTCTGTGAGAGTAGCACAAATTTGGTTTAAGCGTTTTCAATCCGGAAATTTTGATGTCAAAGATGCACGTCGCTCTGGTCGCCCTATTACGGATAAAATGGATGCCATTTTTGAAAAAGTGGAGCAAGATCGGCATACCAGTAGTTACGACGTAGCTGAAGAACTGGAAATTGACCACAAAACAGTTTTTGCGCATTTGAAAAAAACTGGGTACACAAAAAAGCTCGACATTTGGGTACCTCACGAGCTCACTGAAAGAAACCTAATGAACCGTGTACTCATTTGTGATTCTTTATTACGACGTAATGAAACCGAACCATTTTTGAAGAAGCTGATAACTGGTGATGAAAAGTGGATCACGTATGACGAGAACGTGCGAAAAAGGTCGTGGTCAAAGGCCGGTCAGGCTTCACAGACTGTGGTGAAACCCGGGTTAACTCGCAACAAGGTGATGCTGTGTGTGTGGTGGGATTGGAAGGGCATTATTCATTATGAGCTGTTACCACCAGGCAGGACCATCGATTCTGAACTCTACTGCGAACAACTGATGAGATTAAAGCAAGAAGTTGAGAGAAAGCGGCCGGAATTAATCAACAGAAGGGGTGTGGTTTTTCATCATGATAACGCTAGACCTCACACATCTTTAGCCACCCAACAAAAATTAAGAGAGTTTGGCTGGGAGGTGTTAATGCATCCGCCGTATAGTCCTGAGCTTGCACCTTCAGATTTCCACCTGTTTCGGTCTCTTCAGAATTCTTAAGGCAGTGTCAGGTTAACATCACGAGAGGACTGCCAAAACCACTTGTCGCGGTATTTTGACCAGAAGTCCCAAAATTTCTATAGCAATGGGATCATGTCCCTACCTACAAGATGGCAAAAAATTATCGAACAAAATGGTACCTACATACTTAAGTTAAATGTAAATAAACTTTATTAAAAAATGTTTTGAATTTTCTAAAAAAATGCGAAGAAACTTTTTCCCCACCCTATTATTATGTTACGAAAGTCACTACTAATAGGTCAATAGTGAATTTCGTAACATAATATTTTTTTAACATTTTATTTTTTTGTAAAGTATCTACGGACACTTCAATCTAGATCTTTGTTCCTTAGTTCACGTTTTTTACATCAAGGAGAAAGAATTATTTATTCTTTGCTTAAAATCAGACAGAATCATGGGTTAGCAAATTGCAACAGTTACTACTTTTAGTAGGCACGTCAATTCAGGTAGGCAAGTCTTTTAGTTTGCAACCTTGCCGCAAATTTTCGCAAATTTTGGTTTTCACGACAAGGCAGCCAAGTAATAGAATCCTTTATTCTGTATTAAAGTATAGGCGGACTTCTAAAACGCGTCCATATTTCACAACTTACTACAAAATCTAGCCTAGCAACCGCTTTGCGAATTTCCATTCGAACAAAGCGAAACACCTAACATTCTATGAAATTGCGGTTCACGCTCCGACGAGTCAATACAAAGTAACAAAGTTATGTGAAGCTTTTAACGTGAAGTGAAGACTAGAGCAATGCATCAAGAGTAGGAGATAATACGCCGGCGAGTCTGCCATAGCCGCTAGTATTTCGTATCATGAGATTGCAGGCGCCCAGTCCGCAGATGCTCTTATTCTAGTGACGTCATTTAAGTCGCGAATAATGGCCGCCTACAGAGGCTTGTCCGCGGACTAATGAACAGTGGCATTGGATTAATTTGTGGCTTTACTGGTTATGTTGGGATTTTGTCATTTGACACGCTGGATAATCCTGTCATCTTCATTCCAGCTCGGAAGCAGCCGTTGATGGGTATAGACATTCCCTTTTTACACGCTTTATATTAGCTTCACTTGTATGTTTGTATGTTTGTTTGTAACCGACTCCTTATAGCGCGATTTTGACCCACTTTAAACGACCAGATTTCATTCAAACTTTGCACACCTGTTAAGGACCCATGACAATGCAATAATTTCATAAATTTGTGCCTATATCCTTGCCAGGGTCACCAGGACAGCAAAAAAACGTCTTCGAAAACTACGCTGACATACGTCTCAAAATTCGAAAAACCCTGGCTGAATCCTACGAAATAGATCAAAATAATGTACTACAGTATTGTACACCTTAAAAAGGCCTACAAAAATGTCCTCAATGGTATATGTCTATCTCATAGGGATAACCCACAATAACCATTTTTTATCTTTTACTTTTTACGAGAAATAAGGGCTTATTTACGAAGCGATTTTAAGCAATACAGCATTAATCCTTATCCAATTAAGTACCTTAAATACATTGTGCATTTAATATAGATCAATATGGCCCTTTACAGCATGTAATTTAAATGAATATCTTAGAAGATATTAGAGATTTAAAATGTGGGCGCAGAGCGCGTTGGCAGGGGCCGGGTAGTACAGGATAAGTAGGATTGTAATTCATATTACTTTGGCTTCATAGTAATTGCAAATATCATGTGTGTTCATTATACTCAAAATAAACCTAATAGTATTATTCCAAGTAAGAGACCGCGAAATGGCTTAGATGTTTAGATTTTTGGATGTAGAAATAAATAAAATTGGAGTGTCTGTTTTTTTATTTATTTTTATTTTATTTTATTTTATTTATTTAGGGACAATAAACAGCTACAATATATAATTTTAACATAACAAAAAATAATAGGTGTGAATAACAATATTGCAGCCCACTACATTATCCGCATATTAAAAAATAAAATATAGGCAATGAGTGCCACCAAAAGGCATTATTAAACATACAGTACATATTGAAAAATTATTACATCATTCACAACAAATAACTAATAAATAAATAAACAATTCAGTGTCGAGTGAAAAACAGAAATTTAAAATTATACAAAATATGATTAGATCTATAATATAAATCATTATTATACATTCATTTCATTGCATTATTATTATTAGATAAAAGATTCATAACATTATATTTAAATTGTGATTTGGAGCATACGAAAATGTCAATATCAATAAATAATTTGTTATAAGTGTCTACCATTCGACGAATAGGGCAGCGCATACCAGAGTTGGTTCGGCAGCTATTTAGAGCAAATAGGGTACCAGCACGGACATTTCGTTTGTTAACGGTGCGAGGGACTGCATAACATAACCTGCTCGTGAGGTCAATTGAGTCAAAATGGCTGTGAACAATACCATGCAACACAGATGCCTCCAAGAACCTACGTCTGGATTCTAAGGTAACAAGCTTATATTTACGTAATAACTCGGAGTACGGCAGGTAAATCCTGTGACACCTGTAATGCATGGTACGTAGAAACTTACGCTGGACCTTCTCGATCTCATCTATATATTTCTTATAGAACGGGTTCCAGACCGGTACTGCATATTCTAGTTGTGACCGTACAAGTGTCTTATACAAATACAGGTAGGTGGAATCTCGCTTGAACTCAGTGGATGACCTTATGACAAATCCATACATTTTGAATGAGTTATTAACAATTTTTTCAATGTGTTGATTTAATGACAGCTTATTATCGAGTAATACACCAAGATCTCTTACGATTGATACATTAGTAAGTATGGTGTTAAGCAATTTATATTTAAAACTAATGACAGACCGGTTTTTAGTAAAATTAATAAAGTAACATTTCGAAAGGCTAAGATGTAGTTTATTGTCGAGACAATAACCCGCGAATCTATCCAGATCTTCTTGGAACTTAAAACAGTCATCCACAGACTGTATAGTTTTATAAGCTTTTAAATCATCAGCGTACAGGAGAAATTTTGTATTTGTAAAGCACTTATTTATATCATTTATGTATATAATAAATAAAAGTGGTCCCAGGATCGAGCCTTGTGGAACACCTGAGGTTATGGGCACCGCACCAGAATGATATCCATTCACGACAACTTTTTGTGTCCTGTTTGTAATATAGGAAGTCATCCAGCGAAGCAAATTCCCCCGTATCCCATTAAATGCTATTTTGTTTAAAAGAATTTCATGATCGACCTTGTCAAATGCCTTTTTGAAATCCGTATAAACAGCATCTACTTGAAGGCGTTTGTCCATATTTTCAAAGAGATCATTGGAAAATATAAGTAGGTTGGAGATAGTTGACCGCTGTTGAACAAATCCATGTTGTTCTGCGATGATAGAGCTGTGCAAGATAGGATAAACTTCATTATGTACGAGTCTTTCAAAAAGTTTTGACAAGGCCGACAGAATTGAGATAGGTCGATATTGCTCTATGTCATGCTTTGAGCCGTCTTTGTGTACGGGCGTGATGTTAGCACGTTTCCATACGCCAGGAAAAACACCCTCTCTTAAACACTTATTATAAATTATAAATAGTGGCTTACAGATACTGTCAGCGGTAAATTTAAAGAAAAGAGCGGGATAACCATCAGGGCCCGCTCCTTTGGACGGATCAAGAAGTTTTAACTCTTTAAGTATTTTAGATTCCTCAATATGCAGGTTTTCAACCAAATTAGCATTGGGGTCACAGTTTGTTGGCGGAGTCCACGCCGATAGTGAGGGTGATTTCGGCTCAAATACCGAAAGGAAAAAATCAGAAAACATGTTGCAGATCACGTCCGGAGCACTTGACTTAACGTTTTGGTACTGCATTGTGGAAGGGATACCAGATTTATTTTTACGATTTGAAATATACTTCCAAAAGTGTTTAATATTAGAGGTGATGTTATCTTCAACGGATTTGATATAAGCTGAATAACAGGTCTGACAGGTTTCTTTAAAAGTTGTTCGGTATTCAGAGAACTCATTGTAGTCTTTAATGTTCTTAAATTTCTTCCACTTAATCCAGAGGCGTTGTTTCTTTTTGAAGGTTTTAATTAATTGAGCGGAGAACCAAACCGGAAAGTCAAGTGCCCGGGACTTAACACGTGGAACGTTGGGCCTGATGATTTCGTCCAGCATCTCATAGAAGGTATTCACGGCTTCCTCTGATGAAAGGTGGTCCAGCAGCCCCGACCACTCAATTTCACTTATCTGTTCATTAATAACATCATAGTTGGCCTTACGAAAGTCATATTTACTCACTATTTTTCTTCGCAAGACTTCCACCGATAGACTTGTAGGGGCAGTCGCAACAAACGGGGGGTGATGGGGGTCAATAGGTAATAATGGGTCTAATGGAGGGTCTACAGAACTAATGATGTTAGAAATAAACAGATCTAAGATTTTCCCATTTCCGTTAGTTATGCTATTATATTGGTATGCATTTAGAGATGACATAAGCTGTAGTAGTTGGGAACATATAGGGGATGTTCCTGAACAAGTCATACCTGTAACCTGATGTGAATCATCACCAAGCCGGGCAGCTATCCACGAAATTTCAGGAAGGTTATAATCACCAACAATAAATAGGCCCTCAACAAGAGGTTCGTTTAACAACTCCTGCAATTCATCAAGGTGACAGTTGTATACATCTGAGGAAGCCCATGGCGGTATGTACACAGCACTAATGACATGCACTTTTGAACTCTTTTTACTTGGGACTTCAACCATAAGGTGCTCAATGCACGACGCGAAGCCTCCCCGTTGGCGACTAGAAACATCATGTAAGCAGGACTGAAGCCCACGCAACACCGCAATGAGGACCCCGCCACCATCCTGCTTATTAGTTGAATTGCGATCTCGGTCGCATCGGTACACAACATATCGAGGATCCACAAACTCACCTTTTTAATATTAAGATAACCACTTTTTACTAAGTGTATATGGATGTATACACGATACATATACCAAAACAACATTTTTTACAATTTTTGTCTGTCTGTCTGTCTGTCTGTCTGTCTGTTCGTTCCCGCTAATCTCTGAAATTGCTGGACCGATTTTGACGGGACTTTCACTGGCAGATAGCTGATGTAACAAGGAGTAACTTAGGCTATTTTTATTTTAGAAAGATTCTTTTATTTTAGAAAAAAAATAACTATCTTCGAAAACTACGCTGACATACGTCTCAAAATTCGAAAAACCCTGGCTGAATCCTACGAAATAGATCAAAATAATGTACTACAGTATTGTACACCTTAAAAAGGCCTACAAAAATGTCCTCAATGGTATATGTCTATCTCATAGGGATAACCCACAATAACCATTTTTTATCTTTTACTTTTTACGAGAAATAAGGGCTTATTTACGAAGCGATTTTAAGCAATACAGCATTAATCCTTATCCAATTAAGTACCTTAAATACATTGTGCATTTAATATAGATCAATATGGCCCTTTACAGCATGTAATTTAAATGAATATCTTAGAAGATATTAGAGATTTAAAAAGTGGGCGCAGAGCGCGTTGGCAGGGGCCGGGTAGTACAGGATAAGTAGGATTGTAATTCATATTACTTTGGCTTCATAGTAATTGCAAATATCATGTGTGTTCATTATACTCAAAATAAACCTAATAGTATTATTCCAAGTAAGAGACCGCGAAATGGCTTAGATGTTTAGATTTTTGGATGTTTGTTTCTCAATGATGCAAAGACGGCCAAACGGATTTAGATCGAATTTGGCACAAAGATATAGGTATTATATCATGGATACGTAACAGATAGGATACCTACTTTATCCCGGTAGTAGGTTCCCGGGTGATATTTTCCGACAGCTATACGGGCCAAGCCACTGGCAAAAGTACTATTCCTATAATTATGTTCCGTGTCTGGTAAATGATTGAGTGTCTGTATAGGTAAAATAGGAGCGTTAAGAAAAACCAGGAAGACTTATATTCAACTAAACCAAGCCCTATGTCACAGTCTTCTTACTCTGAATACTATTACTTTTATTTTAAAAACACCAACACACGTGATGTTCTCATAAACTATGAATCCTAAGTAATATGAGTTATAATCCTACTACTAATAATATTATAAATGTGAAAATATGTATGATTGGGTGTTTGTTTCTCAATCACGCAAAAATGGCTGAATGGATCTGGATCGAAAATAGCACACAGAGTCTATATTACCTATATAACCTGGAATAACACATTCTTATCGCGGTAGTACGTCCTCTTGCATTAATTTCCGACATCCACGCGGGCGAAGCCGCGGGCAAAAGCTAGTATAGTAATATAGTACATAGTATAGATTGATTTACTTTGAAATTTAAAAAAAAACCGGCTAGAAATTAACGTGTTACCAAGGGTCAGATAATCACAAGCAAAATAGGAGCGTAATTAATATCCTTGACGTACTTTAAAAACACATCGTTACATGGTGTTCATGTTGGTTTAATTAATTTTTTACGCCTTTCGCCACGATAATTGAAAAAACCACGTTTAAATATCAGCACAAAATGGATTCCCATTTGAACCACTACGCAAATCACATAAAGCTGTAAAAAAATACAGGTAAGGTAAGCACTTAGCTGATGAAACTCGGGCCTAGAAATATATTTTTGATTTTATTAAAATATTCTTGTATGAAACGACCGGAAATAATCCTATTTCATCCCGCAAAAGAACTTTATTGGAGAAAGGTTCGGGTCCAATTTATTTGATGTCAACCTTTTGAGTGATGCATTAGTAAAGTAGGTAACGTAAGTAGGTACCTACCTAATGTATGAGTTAAGGCTCCCGCTGAACAGCGCGACACGATAATGCGACCCGACTCTAGTAGATCAATTTTTATGAAATTTTCACAGATATTGTTCTAGTCAAGACGCGTCGCATTGTCGCATATGCGGCTGCCTTCATTTTAAATTTAGGTTAGTGATGTAAAAATAATCCACTTTAGTAAACTAACTTATTTAAATAATCAGTCATAAATTGACATTTCATTTTGTATTCCTTTTTGTTATGATTCGCCGTTAAAGGACTTCTTTGGATAACCGTTCTCACTATCAAAGACGATTCTTGTTTTAAAAAAAAATATCTCTCTTCTAAACAAGATATTTTTTCTTTATTTATCTTCGGATTCGACGTGCAAAACGAATTAGGATCGAGATACCATTATAAATTAGTTTGAAAACAACGTTATGTTATGCATGCAGCCCGCATGCTTAACATAACGTTGTTTTCAAACTAATTTCCTACTTTACGAGAGCAAATCTGCATTGTACTAAAAACTAATCAATTACACCTAATGCACATAAAGCATACGCAAAATCAGCCTATAATGTTCCCACTGCTGGGACTACAAATTACCACGCGCGCCCATTGCGGGTTGGTAGATGTCACATGTCTTCGAAGTTTTGTTTCTAGGACATGCCAGCTTCCTCAAGATATTTACCTTAACCATTTTTGAGAGCAGTGGTGATGAAATTATTTACACAAAGTAGAACATCTCTCTAGGTTTGAACTGACGACCTTCGACCTACTCGTAAGTCGAAGCCGATACCTTTAGCTCCATTGCTCTCTAAACATTTACCCCTATATTTCTGGAACTAAATACCAGCAGTAAAATTTAATTGAGTTTGAGTGCCGCTCAGCGCTGGCCCTCCGTCAAAATGGACAAAGCGGCAAATCCATTGTTAAGAGCCGCCCTGCCAATTCTCTTATTGACTTCATAAAGGCCTGTTAATAGCACTTTCAGTGAACGTCCACTCGGTGTTTGCACAACTGACTTTCATTATGGTTCTCGCGCGAAGTACGTACTTACTAAATCATGTGAAAGCAAAGGAAACAGACATATTATATAACAATGGATGTTTAAACTTTTGCAGCTGATAATCGAAGACGTCATACAAAAAATATATCTTTAATTGAAGACCCTAAGGAAACATAAGAAAGTGTTACGGAATTGTGTAAAAATGCAAAATGACAATATTGTTACTTATTTCGTAATCTATCACGTAAAATATTAAATTACGAGTATAGTTAAATGGCTTATAAGACTATAAGGCTAGATTGCAATAAATTATGAAGAACTTTAGTCCTTATTAATACAGAAAAAAAAACACAAAAGTCTAATTCTTTGGGTACGGCAGTAAACGCCCTATTGCCACTTTGGTTCTATATAGTTTTACTGGACAAATCTACTTAAAAAAAAAGTTAATATTATCACCCACCAACCAATCAGAGTCAAAACCAGAATCCTTAAATAGAACATCGATTTGCAACGCAAGTATTCCATGGAAACGTGAAGGGTCGCAGTATTCCGTGGGAATTATTTCTCACGCATTTATGTAGCACACGGCACACCCCTTCGTAAAGGGCGCGTGCCAGACTCACTGAACAATGACACGTTTATTATTATCTGTATTATTATTTTGTTTATGGATTGTGTTACTAGAACTCGGAAAGCAAAAGATATGTGCCTCGTACTGGTGTGTTGCGGGTAGGGTTCATGATTTCTCGAGCTTTTTCATTTCTCGGGTCTCGAGAATTCTCGAGGCTAATTTCTCGAGGCTTCTCGGGTTGTCGAGAAATTTACATTTATGTACGTTTTCTCACATTATTTGGTTCCAATAACGTCAACAAATTCAGGGGTTTTCCTCTGAAATAAAAGTATCAAATTAATTATGAAATTTTTATTGATTCCTTATTTATTTTTTTATATTTCCATACTTTTGATGCTTCCATTTTTACTGTTATAGTGACGTTTCGTTAAAATCTATAAGAAACGCAATTCAAATTAGTCATAAGCCCTTGGATTAATACCTATGTGATACAGACTCAACACCACTGGCAATATTCGTCTCACAAATTTAAAATGACACATTAATTAATTTCAAATTACTTACATAAGAAAAACATTAGAATAATTAAAAACAAAGCTTGTGTGTTGTTGTATTACAAAAATAGGAAATATAATATTAGACTAAGAAGTATAATGAATGTATCGTTAGTTATTTTATGTATTAAAGTTTGACTAAAAAATAATAGAAAAGAACAGATAGGTACTCGTACCTAGTAAAATTTAAGATCATATTTAGATTATATTATTGATAAAAATAATATGAATAATAAAGCCATGATGTGTCAATAAAAGTGAAAAGACTTACCTGTTTGATTTCAATTTATCACGTAATCTGTGTAACACTCACTACATAAACTATACATGGCTAGAGTCGAAACACGAATGAACGTGTAAAAACGACACCGTAGTGCGCTTGCAGCGAGATCAAAGGGTGCCGCTGCGCTTTGGCCCGCGCCGCCACGCAACACAACAAACGGCGATTTAATTTCTATTTTATTTCTATTATATAGGTACATGATTTCTCGAGTTCTCGACTTTTCTCGAGCTTAATTTCCCGGGAACAAAGCCCAACGATTTCCCGGGAATTCTCGGCTCGAGAATTCCCGGGAATGAACCCTAGTTGCGGGGGAATCAAATTTGGAACAGAATTTGAATTTGGAACAGTATTTGAATTTGCGTTCGTTCTTATTTTAACCACATACAGCATATGTGGTTAAAATAACCCAGCAGGTTAAAACGGGAAAATAGGAACCAGTTAACCCTTTGCCTTGAATATTGAGCAAAATTGAATATTTAACGCCTTGTTCCTACTTTTGTATTATACTTAGTTTTCTCCGCTCAAGGGCGTTTATTTCAGTATTCTGCAGTAGGTGCTTTATAAATAATAATAAATAAATACAAGTAAATTTAAAAGTACTTTCTGCTAAACAAATACAATAAAATTTAAAAATACTGTATGATAAATAAACAAAAATAAATTTAAAAATAAAGGGCGGTCGGGCTGCGTAAATGGAAGAACTTTAAAAAAAGGACAATCTCAGGCAGTCAGAAGCAACCTCTAATAATTATGTATGTAACAGTAATAATAAAATATTGATGTATTCTTAATTAGGTTATTGTTTTCTCGATATAATATGTAACGCTAAGGCAACGGTCATGAAAATTATCTGCCAAAGCACTAAAATTCTGGGTTCCTCATTCTTAAAATCGATTCTTAAAACCTATTTTTTACCTTAGTAAGACCCATTTAATAAGATACCATTAAATAAGAGAAAATTCTTTTATTTCTTTATCACACAATCAGGTTAATTCTAAGTTTTCAAAATTTGAGTGAGAATAATTGCATAATTATGCAGAATAACAACTTGAAACTGTTATAGATCCTAAATGGTCTACCAAAATGAAATATTATTAGAGAAACCTGAAGATTATTTTTAATCTATACTAATATTATAAAGCTGAAGAGTTTGTTTGTTTGTTTGGTTGAACGCGGTAATCTCAGGAACTACTGGTCCGAATTGAAAAAATATTTTTGTGTTGGGTATGCTATTTATTGAGGAAGGCTATAGGATGACATCACGCTACGATGAAAAGGAGCGGAGCAGCAACGAAAAATGGATGAAAACTGGCAGGCAATTTGATGCGAGGGGAAGGGTCAGGGGCGTAAAATTTTGACGCGGACGAAGTCGTATTCAGAAGCTAGTGATTTGATTTAGTTCGTCTACTTTTTTTTACAATGTGGCGTCTGGTTATAGCCATATTGAATTTTGATTACTGTCATGGTTTTAGTGTCACTCACAAGATAAAGCAAACCGGTTAGTGTAAGAATCATCAAAATCCGACCATGCGTTTGGTCTCTAGAGTATGAACGTACAAAGGAACAAACATACTACATCGATATACAAGCTGATAAACAGATTACTCTCCTTTTCGTCGCACAGTCGGAGAAAAACCAAAAAGCTTTATTAAACAGTCACTAAATGAGACTTTTTAATTCCATTACTCAACCAAATTCAATGCAAATAATCGCACTAATGAGTATCTACAAACATTCACAAATCACAAACGGCATTGCAATACATTTGATAGCCGATAACGGCGATATCACAAATCGATGTAACTGGTTTTAAACGTTAATTTAATTCGGCAAACGCGGAGCCTTCATTGCATCGCTCACATCGCGTAATCAGATTCCGGTTTCATTAAAACAGTTGAATTCATTCGCCGTACTTCCCCACCAACGGATATGAAAGTTCCTTTGCAAATATCATTTTCTGCCACATTTTTGAGCTCCATGTTTTTAATCTTATCTTTCCTTATTTGTTCCCACTGGGCGATGTCCTATTTCGTTGACCTACTGGCTGGATATTTTTTCCAATTACTGTGTTTGTTTGTGCAGAGACTGGTATCTACTTATAGCTAGCTCTGTGTTTTTATAAGAAATCATTAAATATTTGAATCTTTACATTTCTTTCTGGTATCGACGATCTAACTAGGATTTAACAATCACACATGTCGGATATGAACCTAAGCCAGGAAGGTATTTATTATGCTATAAACGAAACGAAAAAACTTACTTCGTTTCGTTTTAAGGGTTCCGACCTGAATCCCTTTTCCGTTTCAGGTTGGAACCCAAAAACGAAAACGATCTTTTAAAGTTAATTTTCTTTTTCGGCATAGTTATGAATAACTTTCTTTTGTATTTTTTAATCTCTAAATTTAATACGCGGCTAAGTAACTTTTGCCCGCGATTCCTCCCGCGTGGCAGTCGAAAATTATCCTACGGGATCGTACTACCTGGAACTTATAATATCCTATGGCCTAACGCACGTGATGGTCAATCAATATGCCAAATATTGTCGTAATCCGTTCAACCGTTAAGGCGCGAAATGGAAACATAAATGTTTGGCTCTATGTCTGTTCACACAGACCAGAAAACTGACATAGAGCCATCCATTTATAAATTTAGGAAGCAGGAATGGATTTACAGAAAGTACAGCGCCTACCTGGTTTCGACCCTACGACCTACAACTTGTAATCTGCTGCCGTTACCAATGGTCACCACCCAAAACGGTAAAGGAAAACATCGGAAGGAAACCGGGCATGGCCTAGAACAAAACTTTAGAGGTGTCAAGGGACACCCGGATGGAACGAAGTTCCTTTCCAGGATTTATAATTGTTATAATTTTTTTATTATTTATTATGTAGGTATAAAAATCCTGTATACACTCAACAAAAATATTCTCTCTCTCTCTCTCTCCCCCTCTCTATCCCTCTCTCCCTCTCTCTCTCCATCTCTCACTCTCTCTCTCCCTCTCTCTCTCTCTCTACTCACAACAAAAAAACAACAACGTACAAACAAATACAAACAACAAAATATATACGGTCGAATTGAGAAACCTCGTCCTTTTTTTGAAGTCGGTTAAAGCATGTCGTGACAACTTTTCGTAAGAATTTTTTCCGTCTAGCCCCCTTTCACAACGCGCGATAAGGAACTTCATTCCAAAAAATAAATCGAAGACGTGACATCTACCAACCTGCACTTGGCCCGCATGGGGGCCTATTATTCCCTCTCACCGAGAGGGGGCATGTGATCCAGCATTGAGAACACATGTCCCCTCAAGATTACGTTGGCGGGGACGAACTCCTTCAACGGCAACTACTGAAGATCATAGCTGGGCATTAACTCGTTAATCCGTTAATCGTTAATTAACGAAGTTAACATTTTGAGTAACGGATTAACTTTTAAGTTAACTTTTAAAAATGTTAACGGACACGTTAACTTCCGTTAATATGCAGAAGTCCGTTAATCGTTAATCCAATGCCTACTGTTTACCGCACAGCACCGCGGCGCAGCGCGAAAATCAGGTTCAGACAAGTATGAAACGACAAGTGCTGGGTGGCGCGTGGCAGCGAGTGAAACAAAAACAAAACTAGATATATTTTGCCGGCGCGTGTGAGTGAGAAACGAACTGCGAAGAGATGTGTTTCGTGTAATAATTCCATTATTTAGCGCCGGTGCTTAGAGTGACGAGTGTTAGACGTCTGTTTCCACGGGTAAAGATATTTTAACACCAAAACGAGCCTCGCTTTCAGACGAGAACTTTAACATGTTAATGTTCATAAATATGCACCTTATGCCCGACGACTAAATCCACATTTGAATTATACAATTATTTTGTTTTTAACCGACTTCAAAAAAAGGAGGAGGTTATATGTTCGACTGTATGTACTTTTTTTTTTTTTTTTTTATGTATGTTCACCGATTTCTCCGCCAATTGTCAACCGATTTTGAAAATTCTTTTTTTATTCGTAAGGGTATACTCCTGAGGTGGTCCCATATTAATTTTGTGAAGATTTGATGATACTTTGGGAGATAAACGAAGGAACTCCTCAAAAACAAACAGTACACGTAATGTGATTTGGATATTGTACTAAAGATCAAAAATAATTGCTGGTTCTATCTATCCATCCGTGGTGAACTAATTATAGTCTTCGAAGATACCGCATGGAACTCCTCATCGGTGAACAGTACATATAGGAACTTACAGTGAAAGGTTAGAACGTCGGTGGCAAAAAAACCATAAATACAGATCCTAAGACACCGACTTCCGAAATTAAAGTTATTTTTCAATTTGTAGTGTTTTTAAGGAAGTCGGTTGTTTTTTTTTTTTGTAAAAATAGTTTTTTGTTCCTAACCTGTTAACTTCCAGAACCTAAACCAACAGGTTTTATTAGTTCACTAACGCAACGATATAAAAATGCAATTTTACACATTTTAACGGATTAACGATTAACGTTAACTTGCGTTAATTCTTCCAAAATGTAACGCTTTAACGTTTAACGAAGCTAACTTTTTTTGTAGCGGATTAACGATTAACGAAGTTAACTATTTGATTAACGGTGCCCAGGTATGCTGAAGATAGCGTGAATGCTGTGCGGTTAACGATAGAAGCTGACAGAAGGGAGCTATTACGTATCAACAGATGCGGGCAGCTTTAGGCATTGATATGAGTCAAGTACAATAAGTCTTATTAAAACACTAGCTTCTGCCCGCAACTTCGTCCGTGTCAATGTAGCCAATGTCAATGTTCGGATCAGTAGTTCCTGAGATTACCGCGTTCAACCAAACAAACAAACTCTTCAGCTTTATAATATTAGTACAGATTTAGGTGCCCGAAAGCTTTGATGGATACCTCATAATTTGACGGTAGATCAAAAACGCCGCCGTTTTGATTGGCTCCATGTTTGAAAAGTATGACATAGGTGACTCGAATGTTGAATATGACAATTCTACAGGTGACGAAAGCTGGATATAGCTATTGTTACGAAACTAAAAGACAATCTGCACAATGGATATTTCCACTCGAAGATTTGTCCACAAAAGTAAAGAAGGGCAGAAGTCAAGGGAAAAAGATTATTTCCCATTCTTTGGACGGTCGCGTCCCAATTATTGTCCTAGTAGATAAAAGGACTGTTACTGCAAGTTGTCAGTTGTGTGTACCAGTTTTCTTGAAAAATGTTTTACAACAGCACCCAAGAAGCAGGATCCTTCTCCACCACGACAACGTTCCAGCTTACTCCTCGAGCTAGTGATTCGTCCTCCTTAGGAGTCAAAAACGGGTGATTCTTGATTAACTCAAGTCCCAAGTTCCCCACTTGGGACTTGGAGAAATCGGGAATCACCCTCAAAAACAAAAGATAAACTTAGAGGATTTCGTTTTACGGACCCTGAAGAAGCCATGGTTGCGTTTCAAAAACTTTCAGTGTGACCCACAAACGTACTTACAGAAATAAACTATTTAATCATCTGTTGCGTCTTGTTCAGTGTCCTTTAACCATTAAAACCGCGCTATCGTAGTGCCAATGAGACCTTAAATAAGCCATAATTAATTAACAGTAATGAACTCCTGGATTAAAACACTAACACCTATGATGTCGACGACAAATTAGCTGGTACCTAATTAAGATAACCGTTTTAAACTTGCTTATTAGAAAATCGATTCGTTGTGGACTAAGCCGTAAGAGACGCATTATTTCATTAGCTCACTAATTTCTAACCAACGTTGTACCTAATAATGATTACATCGATTATTTCAGATTAAAACTCAAACGATTATGGGAAGATTTGAAAGGTGTTATGGCAGTCATAAAGTAATATAACGCTCTTGTAGTAGCTTTTTTAACTTATAAAGTACATTTCATTTAAAGCTACAAACGGAAACAATGCAATAAGCAATACAATTAGTGGGTAACATAATACCAACCAACAGAGAACCAAAGTTGAAGTGACAATCAGCCGGCCATTTTAGCCATGGAACCAATGACCATTGGAGTAGACGTGTTCTAGAGTGAAGACCGCAAATCGGCAAACGTAAGGTAAGACGCCCAACGACGTATTATGAATAGACGCGTCATACACAAACATTAGTGCACTCAAAAGAACACAAACACGGGTGGGTTTTAGTCAGTAAAAGGCTGACACGCCTGCTCCGCCCAGAGCGGGAGAAGTCATTTGATGATTTCCCATCAACACAAAAAAAAAAAAAAAACGCCATGACGTTCCTGCCAGGGTCACCAGATTGTTCAAACGAAATACCGTGGCCCTGCCATATGGGTAACTGAAGGAACACGGGTGGGTTTTAGTCAGTAAAAGTCTGACATGCCCTCCCACTCCGCCCAGAGCGGGAGAAGTCATTTGATGATTTCCCATCGAAAAAAAAAACCATGACGTTCTAGTATGTACATACAATCAAACACTGCGCAAAGAACAGGAAACACTATAACCGATTCCAGTTGTTAGAAAGAGATGAACGTAGATTTAGTTACATCCCTCGCTGCTGCATGTTCTTCTGCTGGATGGTACGTGACCAATAACACTTCAGGCAATTACCTTGCATTTGCCAATATCGAGCGCCGGTAACGCATCATAATGTGTCGATTTTCGCTGGGTGTCAGCTGGATGAGAGTTGCCGAAAATCGATCTGAATGGCGCGCTTTAGGAGAGGCCTCTGTCTAGCAATGGACTACTGTATTCTGATGATGATAATATACTAACCTAGTATTGTATCACTGCAGGGCTGTTGCCCTCTACTCATACCGAGGCATTAATCACCACATTTATTAAAATGAAATCAACCTTTAAACCCAACAAATTCATACCATTTATTTAAATTATTCCAGTCTATCATTCAAATAATAATTGACTGATACACTAAAGCTACGAATTCCTAGAAAAGCGATGGCCGCCTACGTCATAGCGTCCGCAATTTACCGGCGAATGACGTCACTGAAACATTATCTATTAAGTTGTTGTGTTTTTCTAGAGACTGATTTTGAGACAGAAAACGTCATCTGCCTAGCCTTTTCCCAATTATAATGGGATCAGCTTTCAATTTAAACGAATGCAGCTGAGTACCAGTGTTTTACGAGGATCGACTGTCATTTTTTTTTTTTTTTTAAGGGAAATCATCAAATGACTTATCCCACTCTAAGCGGAGCGGGAGGGTGTGTCAGACTTTTACTGACTAAACCCATCCGTGTTCCTGCAGTTGCCCATGTGCCAGGGTCACGGTATCTCTTTCGAACAATCTTGCGACCCTGGCAGGTGACTGTCTATCTGACCTTTACAACCCTAAGTTGGTATGTTTTCCTAGACACTGTTTTTTTTTTTAAGACTCTTAAGGTCACCATCATAATCTACCTAGCTTTTTCCTAACTATGTTGTGTTGGGCTCAGCTTTGAGTTTAACCAGATGCAGCTGAGTACCAGTATTTTACATGGAAAGACTGTCTATCTAACCTCCACAACCCAGTATAGCGGCATCTATACCGCCACATACGAACTACGCATAACACTGACGTCACGAAAATCCTGCATCGCGCAAGCAGAGTTTACCACGCAACTAGCATATTTACAACGTCCCAACATCAATCGTCGGGTAGTTGCCCACCAGACACGACCCGTCTGGTCAGAGAATCCTCATTTTTCTACGGAGGTTGAGTGAACTTCACACCCTGCTCCTCATACCTGAAAACTAGTAACTGGATAATATGAAAACCTTTGATAAGACTGGTTGTCAGACTTTCAGGCTTTTGACGACCAGTAATGACTGTCAAAGAGCCTTGATGACAGCGGGTACCAACGGCTTAACGTGATTTCCGAGGCATGGAGGGTCAAGGTAAGTTAAAGGTTACCCATCCATTACCTAATCACACATAGCCGGAAATATTTTCCTCTCGTTATCGTGTTATTGAAGGCAATGTCCCACAAAAGGCGTAAAATGACGGTAATTTGATAAATGTGACTATCCTTAGACACCAAGACCAATTGTCTTGGTATCTAAAGATAGTCGCAAAGGTGACCCATCTACGGACCGTGGCAAGTGCAGTTTGAGCTGATCAATCGTCCCGTGCTCCTGTTGTAAAGGTATTGTAAAGTGAAACCCTGCTGCCATTGTTTTTACGACAGCCAACACTGTGGCCACTTTTTGACAGCCACTGTAATGCTCCCAAGAGCAGTGTTTCAAACGCCTTGGACAGCGAGGCGACAACGACCTACTGTGATAGGCTTTAATCACACATTTTTATCACAGTTTGGGAACTAAACTGCCTCGCAGGTCGAAAAGTCTCAGACGTAGTGCGTATCAATATCTAAACACAATCAAACAAATTAATTGAAATTCTCAACGAATACTTCACATTGTACACTATCAGCGGTCATCGACCCCATTTTATATAGTATTTAGTTACAAGAATACAGATACTCATCTCGTCCGCGAAACTTACTAATTTAATTTGACCCTGTATACTCAAACACGCCAGAAACAATTAGGGGCATGCTTTGTGAATATTCAACCGCTAGGTTCGGGAATGCCCGGGTGGAGCGAAAACTATGTGCTAACGATAATAATTGGTCGAGACGTCGGGATCCGAGCGATTCCGATTATAATAGCCGAGTTGACCCGACAGCTGCACAGATTAGGTAAGTAGATGGCAATGTCAATGTTTACTAAAACGTACGCAATGATTGCTAAATTTAAGCATTTACTACCCACTTGATTAGATAGTGCAACTTATTTCTCTTTAGATCATTTAAAATTTTCGCTTAGCATTATTTCTTACCCTCTGTTTTTGATCAGCTCCTTTGGGGGCTAACGTGATGTTGAATAGCATATAACCTCTAATCCGCTCAAATCCGACTAGTAGGTAATATAGTTCCAAAAATTAGGGCGTACAACCAAACTCTTCAGCTTTAGAGATAGAAGATATCCTAAAGAAGATGTAATATGCCTCTTTGCAAACATTCTAAATTTATACCTTACAATAAAGAGTTAAGAGTAACTTTGCAGTACCTTACCGTAATAAGAGTAACATTGCAATGACTTACCTACTACTTTTACGTACCTACGTAATTCAAATTTGGTCGTGAATGCGCTGCCCACACATGTGACGCATCTCTCGCATCAGCACCTTTATTTATGCGAGGGGAGCCAGCCAGAGCTGACAAAACACATGTCTTAATTACAACCCGCGACGCATAGGCGTCGTGGGTTGAGAACTTGGAACTGATTTTGTTTATTATTATTTTTTTAATACAATATAAACGAATATTTTACATGTTTTGTTCGAAAATTTTATGACAATTTCTTAAAAAGAACTAAGAAAACGCAACAATTCCTACTTGAGCATAATCAGTCAATACCGTTCCCACTGCTGGGATACAAGCCTCCTTTCGGGAGAGGGACTAGGCCGCAATCCACCACGCCGGCCCAGTGCAGGTTGGTAGATGTCACATGTCTTCGAATTTTTGGTTCTAGGACATGCCGGTTTCCCCACGATGTTTTTTCTTCACCGTTTTGAGTGAGAGTAGTGATGGCGCAGAGATTCGAACCCAAGCAGGCGCTTTACTTTGTGTATCTACACAATAACACATATGCAATTTCATCACCGCTGCTCTCAAATTTCTACTTTAGCAGGTAAAAATAGGTACATAGACCACGTAGGTACGATTTTGCACCTAGAACACAGTCTCACTGGAAAACATGTCTCGACATGTCCTTTCAGTCCAATAATAAACCAGTATTTATATAATCAAGGAACCTTTACTTACCATGCATGTTGCACCTGTTTGATATCTATACATCTATACAAATAAATAAAATTGGAGTCTGTTTTTAATATTAAGATAACCACTTTTTACTAAGTCTATATGGATGTATACACGGTACATATACCAAAACAACATTTTTTACAATTTTTGTCTGTCTGTCTGTCTGTTTGTACCGGCGAATCTCTGAAATGGCTGGACCGATTTTGACAGGACTTTCACTGGCAGATAGCTGATGTAACAAGGAGTAACTTAGGCTACTTTTATTTTAGAAAGATTCTTTTATTTTAGAAAGATTCTTTTATTTTAGAAAAAAATAACTGTCTTCGAAAACTACGGTGACATACGTCATAAACTACGCTGAAATACGTCTCAAAATTCGAAAAACCCTCGCTGAATCCTACAAAATAGATCAAAATAATGTACTACAGTATTGTACACCTTAAAAAGGCCTACAAAAATTTCCGCAATGGTATATGTCTATCTCTTAGGGATAACCCACAATAACCATTTTTTATCTTTTACTTTTTACGAGAAATAAGGGCTTATTTACGAAGCGATTTTAAGCAATAAAGCATTAATCCTTATCCAATTAAGTTCCATAAATACATTGTGAATTTAATATAGATTAATATGGCCCTTTACAGCATGTAATTTAAATGAATACCTTAGGAGATATTAGAGATTTAAAAAGCGGGCGCAGAGCAGCTGGCGGGTCGTACGTCCGTCCCGTCCATCCGTTGGCAGCGGCCGGGTAGTACAGGATAAGTAGGATTGTAATTCATATTACTTTGGCTTCATAGTAATTGCGAATATCATGTGTGTTTATTATATTCAAAATAAACCTAATAGTATTATTCCAAGTAAGAGATCGCGAAATGGCTTAGATGTTTAGATTTTTGGATGTTTGTTTCTCAATGATGCAAAGACGGCCAAACGGATTTAGATCGAATTTGAAACAAAGATATATTATATCATGGATACGTAACAGATAGGATACCTACTTTATCCCGGTAGTAGGTTCCCGGGTGATATTTTCCGACAGCTATACGGGCCAAGACACTGGCAAAAGTACTATTCCTATAATTATGTTCGGTGTCTGGTAAATGATTGAGTGTCTGTATAGGTAAAATAGGAGCGTTAAGAAAAACCAGAGGAAGACTTATATTCAACTAAACCAAGCCCTATGTCGCAGTCTTCTTACTCTGAATACTATTACTCTTATTTTAAAAACACCAATGAATCCTAAGTAATATGAATTATAATCCTACTACTACTAATATTATAAATGTGAAAATATGTATGATTGGGTGTTTGTTTCTCAATCAGAGTCTATATTACCCATATAACCTGGAATAACACATTCTTATCGCGGTAGTACGTCCTCTTGCACTAATTTCCGACATCCACGCGGGCGAAGCCGCGGGCAAAAGCTAGTAAAAAATAAAAACATGACACTTTTCGGTTCGAGGCATTCGATTGCACGGTCATCCTCTTAATTGGTCTGGTAAACCGATTATGAGGGTGCGTTGGTCTTTATAAATTAAAAAAAAAAGTTCATCTTGCTTTACCTACATGACGAAATTATTCATTAATAACGATCATCTTCCTGCCCTTGACGTTATTTGGGAAGGGCTAAACACGTTTTCTTCTTCCATTCTGCGTTATCAGCCGTCTCGCTATCACCTTATTTTGTTCTTGACTCATACCTAGAGCTGCCCGAATCTGTTGATATGTCATCCTTCTAACAGCTTCTATCATTAGCCGTACAGCACTCACGTTATCTTCAGTAGTGGCCATACAAGGATGTCCTTCTCGCAAATCATCAGTGAGTATACTTAGACCACGCTAAAACTCATTAAAGCAGTTGTTAACAGTGGCACGGGATGGGACTTCGTCTTGAAATGCTAATCGAAGTCTATCGTAACATTGTTGTTGAGTAAGACCGCAACGAAAATCGTAATAAATCATTGAGCGAAAATTATCTCTGGTCAAATTCATTTCGACGCATGACAGACACTTTTAAATTGCCGCCAATTTTTTAAAACAAATGACATAATAATGACTTCATTACACATCTACACGTTTCCAAAGAGTTCCTTATTCAAAATTTAAATGCATTTTTCATCGGCTGCTGTTCTTACTGGCCTATTCTAAAAACTTTCAGTGTGACTCCCGTAATAGGCGCGAATGACAACAGTTATACACATACATAAATTCACGCCTTCTTCAAATGGCGTATGCAGAAACAACAGAACGCCATCTGCTATGATCTTTACCATACTTCTTATGCTTACATCTGGCGATACACGTACCTACCCGTTTGCGACTACTTACGTACCTGACCTTTCAGAAGAATATCACCAAAAAGATCATTATATGTTCTCCGGCGTCCCTCTCCGGCGCTACCAGCCTTGTAATTTTTTTGTTAGCCGCCCTTCATTCATCCTCTGACCATGACCAAACCATAAGCAATAAGCATACTTTAAAGCCGCACTGCTGTTTTATCACATAATTCCTCAGCCCATCATTTGCACCACAAATGCTTCGCAAGGAACGCAACAAGCTAACAATTATAACGTGGCGTCCCCTTTCAGATCAAACGAGAAAATCCATGAACGTGGATATTCAAGAGGATTCTGATAATCTTAGTGTAGCAGGGGTGACATTCGGGAGCTTTTGCCTAACCTCATATAACATAGGCGTGAGTCTGATTTCGTACCTAATTATGATAACATTTTAAATTTGAAACCGATTCGTTGTAGACTTAGTCATTAACACGCAACCATCGATATAATTATTGTGATATGATATTTACAAGGTTTTACACTTAAAATTCGAACATGAATAAATGATAATGTAACGTTAAAAATAACAGCTAGGTATTCAGGACCCTTGTTGCGTAACACACTATAAATCATACAATCTATTATTTTTATACTGTTTTTTATGTGATATTATAACTGCAGTCGATGACACCACTCAAATGTATTTTTTAATTTTTTATTAATTATGTTTAGATATCAAAACCCAGCTAATCTAATTGAACCCTGTAAAGCCTATGTCACGTTTGAAATAGTTAAGTGTAAAATTAAAACACAATTAATTATATCTCACAAGACTGGCCGACTGGTGCGACCTCTAGTATATCAATTTCAAATGATATTTTTAAATGTAATCTTGCAGGTCAACTATGAGGTTGTCGGCTGCTTAACCGGACTTGGAGGTGATGTTTTCATATAAATTGTTCTATTAGAGTCAGCTCGCGCCTGTTTGCGGGAATCTCTATTTGTAATGTTTCGAATCGAATAAATAACTACTTAGCCCAAACAAATTATCATTATCTAGGTGCAGATGAAAAAAAGAAGAAGATGAATATTTGTTCTTTATTTTTTTGTACGGAAGGCATAAAAAAAGAACAAAATAAAAATCTTGTGTTTCACTCGTTCGCTGGCTCTTTGCACCTTCTTCATCTAAAACACTAGTTTTGGAAAGAAGAACAAGAATACATGGACGCCGCCGTGGTCGAGGAGAAGAAGTGTAAGGCACCAAAAAATAAAACCATGACATTTAAGGAACGTTTCCAGTCGTAATTTAGATACTATGTGAATAAAAATTGTGATAAAAAATGAAAATAAAATAAAGAAAAACAATAAGCCACTTATATATATCAAAATACAAGTTACGTAGGAGGACAATATTGAAGTCGACTCTAAGCTGTCTACTTATCTTATTTTTGCCCACGGCCTCGCTAGCGTGGATGTCGGAAAATATCTCATGGGAACGTAGTATCGGAATTCAAAGTACTCTATCTGTTAATCCAGGTTATAAACTATCTGTGTGCCTAATTTCATCCAAGTCTGTTCAAGTGCATCAATCTGGAACATATCTAGACCAACTTGCAGACAAACGGACAAAACATCTTCAAGTTCTTCTATAACCATATTAAATAAGCATATGACGTATCATTAAGTGTTATTTTAAAATTAAATAAACTTTTCATTTATTGGTTATGTTTTTTTTTTTAAATTAAAGTACCTGCTTAGCCCAACTAAACCAAAACTTGCTCCAGCTAAAAGTAGGTTTTCATCAATACTGCAACTAATTTAATATTTTGATGTAGGTATTAAAACATCCCTCACACTGTATAAATGTCGCGGGTCGCCCAATTTATATTTTTGTGCAAATATATTGAGCTGAATTCTTGTGCAAACAATGTAATGGTCTTGAATTCTTAAGTATACACAAAAATATTGGACAACATTTAAGTGTCGATCAAACTTTTCGCAATGGAAAGCAGGCGCCTCTCGTTGTACTCAGCCATAGCTGCCTACGTCGCTTTGCCGTTTTTACTCTATGGCTTTACCCAGGGCTGACCATGCCTGGCCGGGCTGAAGGTTGCAAGTTCCATCGTTAAATTGTATGTAGCGTTGATTGAAGCTTTTAATAAGAAGAAGAAGGAAAGAATTGGTTGAAGAATCGCCCTACTCATGGTCATCTCTTAGCCAACTTCGTGAACTGACCCTGGAACTTACAAATTTCCTGATGACGACGAAAGAGGTGTTTGAGAAAATGTTCACGGATCACTTTAAATAAAAACTACAAATTCATAATTTTATGCAAAATTTTTGTCAGTGTGAGGGTTGCTAAGGACTGCCAGGGTCGCGAGATTGTTCGAAAGAGATACCGTGACTCTTGCACATGGGCAACTGAAGGAACACGGGTGGGTTTTAGTCAGTAAAAGTCTGACACGCCCTCCCGCTCCGCCCAGAGCGGGAGAAGTCATTTGATGATTTCGCATACAAAAAAAAAAAAAAAAAAAAAAGGGTTGCTAAGGACACTAATCATAGATACATATATACCTAGTTATGTTCAAACTATTGTCAGTGACACTAGGTACTTATCGGCCGATCTATTGTGTGAAAACTTAGCTGAATGGAGATTGAAGTAAGAAGTCACTGGGGACGCCACAATAGCGGCGTTAAGTCCCCTCTTTGAGGAGTCGATAGAGAGGTGCCACGGCGTCCTCACCTTCCGTCTGACGCAGGATCTCAATGGGCGCTTCGGGGGGTTCCTGTTCAGGATAAAGTGGGAGGAAACGCCCGGGTGTTTCCATTGCGAGGATCGTCTGGATGACACGGTGGAGATAGTGTGGAGGTGTGCCCTGCCTAGGCGGAGCACCGCCGTGTCCTCGTGGAAGTGATCGGCGGCGGCGACCTCTCGCGTCCGGCCCTAGTGCGAGCCATGGTACGGAGCGAGAGGGTATGGGAAGCCGTCACCTCCTTCTGCGAAGCAGTAATGCTCGCCAAAGAGGAGGCGGGGTGCGTGAGAGAGTGGCAGTCTCTGCGCCCTCACGTCCCTAGCCGCCGCAGGAGGCGGCGCCCCGGGCGTCGGGAGTCAATAGCGAACTCCCGGCCACCGTAGGTGCGAGCTTGCGGGCGGCGAGCAATGGGTAGCTCGCCGCCCGGTCTCGGCTCGGGTCGACGGAGCGTAGTGTTCCACGCGCCCCTCAAAGAGATGTCAGCAACACTGAAGGGGTCTGCTAGGACCGATGCCTGCCAGGGTCGCGAGATTGTTCTAAAAAGTTACCGTAATCCTGGCACTTGGGCAACTGAAGGAACACGTGTGGGTTGTAGTCAGTAAAAGTGTGACACGCCCTCCCGCTCCGCGCGGGAGAAGTCATTTGATAATTTCCCATCCAAAAAAAAAAAAGTAAGAAGTCACTGTATAGCATCAGGTAACATGACAGATCACTTCTTCCCCTAAGTCTTCACGGTGAGATGTCATAGAACAGATAGGGTAGATTCCCTTCACCTGTCTAATCAAAAGTTAGCCCCGAAGCCCAACTTTCATAACTGCGTTTGCTAACATCATAAAACAAGTTGTTCATAGTATTCCAACTTGCTGGCTAGTTTATAACAAAACCTTCTTTTCTCGACAGGTCGAAGTTTGCGTTTCTTCGCAGTTGCAACGAGTTGTGCTTTCTGGCAAAAATGGCACATACATTTGGCGTTCTATGAGGGATTAACTTGCCGCTTGTTGGACTTTATATATAAATATGAGAGTTCGTAAGTAATAAACCGTCGCATGGTTCGATCGAAGAGATTAAGCTACGGTGATCGAGGTTGGTGCATGGATGGGGACCATCTTTATATTTCGAGAGTTCTCCATGCCTTGGAAGACTCGCTAAACCATTGGTCCCGGCTGTAATTCATTAATATTTGTCAGCTGTTAAAGGTCGTTAAAAGTCCAAAAGTCTGTCCACCAGTCTTGTTACCCAGTACACCTTATCCAACATGGTGCAAGTTACTCCCTCAGATAAGTACGTAAATCAATCCGTCTAGCCTTTTGCCAACTATTTTGGCGTCAGTTTCTAGTTTACCAGGATGCAGTTGAAAACCAGTTTTTTTTATGTTTTGTAAATAAATAAATGAAAAATTTACTATGTTAGAGTATTATTTCTCCACCACTCTTTAAATAAAACTAGGTTTTCTAGAAGAACGGTGGCCGCCACAAAACGGCTGCAGTGACGGCAGTCGTATAAATGATGGCACCAGTTTTCGACTGTCATCGTCATCATCATTCCAGCCCAATGATGCCCACAGCTGGACATAGGCCTCTCCTAAAAAAATCGCAAGAGGTTTGCAATATTCGCCAAGCTTGGCAGGCGGGTTGACGATCTCAGTATAGTGGTAAAATGTATAGAGAACGCTGCTGCCCATTCTCCAGTAAATCTCGTAGTCGCCTTTTACGACACCCACAGGGTTGAAATGGGATTTCATTTTACAGTGTCAGAAAATGCTCTCTAGGAAATAATGACTGGCCTGTTAGTCTAGTGGTTAGTGACCCTGACTGCTAAGACTGAGGTCGTGGGTTCGATTCTCACCCAGGACAAATCTTTGTGTGATGAGCACAATCATTTGTTCTGTGTCTGGGTGTATTTAGAAATATATAAGTATATTTGTCAGTTGTCTGGTTACCATAGTACAGGCTCTGCCTAGTTTGGGATCAGATAGCGGTGTGTTGGTTCTCCCAAGATATTATTATATTATACACCAACTTAGATTCGTATATAACTTTTTATTGACATCATTTGTCGGTAATTTGTGAACACTATGTAGCAGCCATCGCCGCGCTCTTCTAGAATATCGAAAAATGTTGAAGTAGTTTACATAATCAGCCTATAATGGTCCCACTGCTGGGACACTGGCCTCCTCTCTGTGAGAGGGAGAGTGTTGTAATCCACCACGCCGCCCAGTGCGGGGTGGTAAATGTCACATGTCTTCGACCTTTTGGTTCTGGGACATACTACATACACACCGTTTTGAGAGCAGTGGTGAATAATTTACACAAAGTACAGCGCACCTTGGCAAGGTTCGAGTTTTTTCTTTTTCATCCGTAGCTTAATTCCTTATTAATAAATGCAGAGTTAACTAGCACCCAGTAATAATTTGAGACTACCCGTTTATTTCCAGAGGTTTAAGTTTGGCATGTCTCCTGTATTACTTATTAGGTATTAAGGTTTTAAAAATATTTTAGGATATACTAATAGTATTGTTACACAATATGAAGAGTGAAGGGTGACGGTGGAGTAGCTGACGTCAAATAAGAACCTTATAATAGAATATCCATCGCTTTCCATCAGATGTGATCGAGATCAAGATTTCGATTCAATAATAAAACAATAAATGTATAAACAACAATACTTTTGATTTATCTTGATTGTTATTTACACAGTTAATAGTAAACTACCAAATATTGCAGTTTTAAGGTATTAACACCACACAACACACAGGTTCCAGCTATGCCACTGAAACGTGGTCGCTTGCAATAAGCCTCATAAGAAGCCTAAAATCACCCAAAGGGCAATGGAGAGAGCTCTGTTTGGAATTTCTCTAAGTGATCGCATTAGAAATGAAGACATCCGTACCAGAACCAAAGTAACCGACATAGCCCGAAGAATTGCCAAACTTAAAATGGCAGTGGACAGGGCACATTGCTCGCAGAACAGATGGCTAATGGGGTCGAAAGGTTCTGGAGTAGTGACCGCGTACTGAAATACGTAGCATTGGAAAGCCTCCCAAGATGAACCGATGACCTGAATGTGAAGGCCGCAAGAATCCGCTGGATGGCAGAAGCACAGAACCGGTCGAAGTGGTGGTGCTTGAAGAGGCCTATGTCCAGCAGGGGGCATCATTTAGCTGAAATGATGATGATGATGATAGTATTTAATAAGTAATTCAGTTACCTACTACAGAGGGTCTAAAGCGCCAGTGAGTTGTAGATCTATTCTAGATGCAACTGAGTAATTGCGTACCACACAATAGCAATGCCATTCCTATTCACAGCTCAAGAACATTCATTACGTCACGTATGTTGACCTGACGAATTTTTCAAACATATGAGCTTCTTAGGTTTAGGAATTTCTTCATGTTCATTTGGGGCGCAGGTTCTTTCGCGACGATTCCGTGTGCATTGTCCATTTATCACAATGCAATGTAATGGAAAATCGTCCGTGCCTTTTCCTCGTGTCGATGTAGGGTCTCCCCGTTCGTCCGTAAAGGTAAGATCCAACGCTTACGGCTACTCCAACGGCCAAAATATCTTCTAAAAGACCGATAACAAATACATAATAAGTGTTACCACTATAAAATATCCAATCCCAAAATTATAGTATTAAAAAAGTCGCTTTTCATGTCAGTCTGTATGACCGCTTGAGTCTTCTAAATTCCACAATGGATTTTAACACGGTTTTCCCCATCATTAAGAGCTTTCATTCCGAAAAAATCTGTATAACTGATTATAACTTAGATATACCTATATAAAAAAGATTGATGAAAGAGTCGCGGGACTTTAGTACTATGTACTACATCCTAGAAAAGTCAGTTCAAAAACTAAAACCCAACTACTTACTGAAAAATCTCGCTCCTAAAAATATAAAACAAGAACAACGAAAAAGGTTCTCATCTGATCAAGACGCTTCCAACGATACCTCATTTGTAAAGTTATGGTAAAACTTTAGCAATTATGAAGGAACAGATGATCGGACATACATACATAGTGGTAAAAATCGTAACCCTCCGTAACCCTGGTAAAAATTGTTAACCTGCTTCGCCGTAGTCGGGTACAAAGAAAACTACCTCGTATCTAAGCTCAAAAGAATCTGCCTTTTTATTTGGGTACATTAACTTCATCCGTTTTTCTTCCGTTACTAATTATCAACACATTATTGGATAACTGTAATGTATGTTTATATAATTAGTAATTACTTTCAAATTAGCTTCAGATGGAAATTGCAGTCGTATCTTCGTTATATGGTATACACGTGCGACAAATGTGGCTGGGAACATGAAGATTAAACCACGTAAGTGAAAACAATTAAAATATTTATGCGAATTAAAGTTTTAATTCACTATTGAATAAAGACAAATCAACAGAAAACTGAGACGCGCGGCGGCGGCGGCGCGCGGCGCTATGACAAAACAAAGTTTTTTTTTTGACAAGGTTTAATACTTTATATCATCGGTCAAGTTTTCAAACTTCGAATGTAACTTTGACTATTCATTGAACGTAACTATAAGAATAAATTTATTTAGACAAGTTTACAATCAAATCGATTGAATTCTACTTCTTATACTATAATGATACCATCATCATCATCATCATTTCAGCCGTAAGACGTCCACTGCTGGACTTAGGCCTCCCCCAATTTGGGGGGCTTTGCCATAATAGCCACGCTTGGCAGGCGGGTTGGCGATCGCAGTATGGTGGTAAAATGCATAGAGAACGCTGCTGCCCATTCTCTAGTAAGTCCCTTAGTCCCGTTTTACGACACCCACGGGATACCATATCGACGGTTAAATGGTAATTTTGGTCGAAAATGGCTTATGAATTCCATCCTACTTAAAAATGTCGAATGCGCTTACTCCCATGGCTCTACGATGTCTTTAAAATTTTCACGATATGACAATAAACAAATAAGTTATGTCAATTGTTCTACAACTTCAAACTTTAAACCGCTCTCCTGAACAATTTGGTCTTTGTCGCTTATATCCTATTACCTTTTAACCGTCGATATTATCATTATACTGCTCTACTAAGCGCAAAAGCGGTATCTCAAAAAAATCGTAAAGTCGATTTTAATGCCATCACCAGGATAGCTTTAAAAAATACGCATCTAATGATTAGTTCATTAGATGCGTATTAGCGATTCATTAGATGCGCCTTTTAGCGTTATATTGTTCAAAACATATGATAAAAGCCTTTAAAAAGATTTCTCTATCTCTTCATGTAATTTAATATAATTTAAAAATTTAATACTCTGTTATAAGAAGGCGTCACTTACGTCAGTTCATTAGATGCGTATTTTTTAAAACTTTCCGTTGGCATTAAAATCAATTTTACTATTTTTTTGAGCTACTGACTGTCAGCCTAGTTTGAATTATGACTTTTGATTTTGGCATTCGTGGATCCTTGACAGACATTACTGCTCGTCAGAAGTCCTAAAGTTCGACAATCAGCCTTACAAAGGGGTATCGTACTACCCGATAACTAGGTTATGTATGTCAGATATGCAGTCTCTCCGTGTAAAATTCCGGTATTCAGCTGCATCCAGTTAGGTTGAAAGCTGACCTCAACATAGTTGGGAAAAGGCTAGGCAGGTGATAATGAGTGCATATCTATACTTTATAATATTATGAAGCTGAAGAGTTTGTTTGGTTAAACGCGATAATCTCAGGAACTACTGGTTCAAATTCAAAAGTTTTTTACGTGTTGGGTAGCCTATTAATCGAGGAAGGTTATCGGCTAAAGAACATCACGCTTCGACCAAAAGGAGTGGAGCATTAAAAACGGGGAAAATTTATTCCTTTTCAGAGCTTACATTGCGTGCGCTGTTTAAACGGTTAAAGTGCGTGACAGGGTGGGTCGGGGCAGCAAGAAATTTGACGCGGTCGAAGTCGCGGGCAGAAGCTAGATCATTACATAACTGGCGAAATATGGGTGTATATTAGGTACACTCCGGTCCGTCTAACCCTTAAGAGCAAAACATGGTGTTCGGTTATGTTATATTCTTTTGTTGAGGTGTTTTTTTGCCTGTCTGCTAGATTTAACTGACATCTGCATTAACATTTTTTTCTTTTTTTACAGTTGCCGTCTGGCTCATAATACTACACTGTAGTTGCCATGTTGTCGCTTTATCATTGATCTATTATCCTGGAAGACCGATCCCACAAAATAAAGCCGAGCGTTATGCGTTGCTCAGGCAAAGTTTATTGAAAAAATTACCTTTTCATTCAAAATTAGTTGCCGGAGGTGATAAGTCGCGCTATAATCCACAACATTTTAGTAACTTTAGAGTTAATAAAAATACTAGCTCTAGTAACTTTAATAAGCTGATGGATGTCGACCAGAGGTTTTTCGATTGGCCAAAAAAAGCATACAGTTTTGTTATGGATAAAATTGCACCAGTCTCTAAGCTGTTTTCAAATAACGAAAAATCGAATGCTAAATATACTGTGGCACATGAACCACGTAATGAAGATCCGCAAAACGAACCTACAAAAGGAAGTAACGGTCCATTGAAAAATATGTACGGGACAAACCATGAAGAAAATCGCGCTCCTACAGATAATATGCTAAACCGTTTACAAACAAGTGAGAAAGCCCCCATAGTAGAATACCCAACCGTCCACATACAAACACATGAAGGAACCCAAATAAAAACGCATGAGCAGATCCATTTACAAACGCTTAAGAATAAACACACACAAATACATGGGCAGATGGTTATTTCAATCCCTGGCGATAATACGCAGGATGAAATTCCAGAAGAATTATGCAAAGAATTGCATGGGACGACATTCGAATCAATCTTTTGTTCAACCCCTGAAAATAGTCACATACTAACGCACAAAGAAATGCTGAAAATGATGTGTGAGGAAATGCATGGCACGATATACGCAGCAATTTATTGCCCAAACAACGAGAAGATCCATAAACCGAAGCCTGAAGGCATCCAGATATCAACGCATGATATTCACTCACCTATATACGAGAAGATATTGGCAATTTTGTGCAAAGAAATAAGTGGAACAATATACGAGGTTTTTTATTGTCCATCGCATGAGGAGAAACAAATTTTAATTTCTGAGGAGAGCAGTAGGCCAACGTCTGAAGAGATACATAGACCACTGACTAAAGGGATCCTTAGCCCAACGCCAGAGGAAATGCAAGAAAAGATTTGCATTAAAATGCACGGGACAATATATGAAATCATTTATTGCCCATCGCATGAGGTTACCCTTCCAAAAAGTGAAAATAATTCGCTAATACAAAACGAGTTGTGCAAAGAAATGCATGGGACGATGCTCGAGTCAATCATTTGTCCTACACTGGAAGATGTTCACTTACCAACGCACGCGGAAATAGAGAAAATTATGTGTAACGAAATGCATGGAACGATTTACGAGGCTATTTATTGCCCAACAAACGAGGAAACCCAAAAGCCAACGCCTGAGGAGATCAAGATACTAACGCAAAAGATTCACGTGCCGATATACTTAAAAATTTTGGGAATTTTATGCGAAGAAATGAGTGGGACAATATACGAGGATATTTATTGCCCATCGAATGAAAAGAACCATATTTTACCGATCGAAGAGAACCTGAGTCCAACGCCAAACGAAATGCAAGCAAAGATTTGTATGAAAATGCACGGGACGATATATGAAATCATTTATTGCTCATCAAATGAAGATATACAAAGTTCATCGTCTGAGGAAAATATGCCAACGCAAACTGAAATACAAAACGGACTTTGCAATGAAATGCATGGGACGACATTCGAGTCAATAATTTGCCCAGCAACTGAAAATATCCAGTGGCCAACGAACGAGGAAATGCAAAAAATGATGTGTAAGGAAATGCATGGTACGATATATGAGGCAATTTATTGCCCAACTAACGACGAAGCTCAAAAGCCAACACCTGAAGAGATCCAGAAACTAACGAATCAAATTCATGTGCCTATATACGTGAACATACTGGGAATTTTGTGCGAAGAAATGAGTGGGACCATATACGGGGTTATTTATTGCCCATCGCAAGAGAAGAATGAAACAGTGACTTCTCTAGGGCCGTCTCATAGGCCAACTGAAGAGATCCTTAGCCCATCGCCAGTGGAAATGCAAGCAAAGGTTTGCAAGAAAATGCGTGACACGATATACGAAATCATTTATTGCCTAACGTATGAGGATACCCAAAATGCAACGACCGAGGAAACTCATAGTCAAGAATCTGAAGAAATCCACAAGCCAATATCAGAAGACATTGATGTTAACTTACCCATGCCTGAAGAAATGGAAGAAATGTTGTGCAAGAAAATGCAAGGGTCCAGATTCGAGGCATTTTATTGCCCATCGCTTTATAATGAGTCCCACGTGCCTGCACCTGAGAAGACCGACGTGCCAACGCAAAAGGAAATGTGCCAACAAATACAAGGGACGATATTTGAGGCAATCTATTGCCCAACGCCTGGAGATTTCCAATCGTCAGCACCCGAGGACACCAGCAGTTCAACGTCTGAGGACACCAGCAAAGAAATGCAACAGGAAAGCCAGAAGCCAACACCCGACAAGATTCAGGCAAAAAAAATGATGTGTGAACAAATGAATGGCACAATATTCGAGCCAATCTATTGCTCATCTTCTGAAGATATCCAGTTGCCCTTACCTGAGGGGACTAATAATTCAACATCTGGGGACACCTATGTGCCATCACCCGAAGAGATTAAGGAAATCATGTGCGAACATGTTCATGGGACAGTATACGAGGCAATCTATTGTCCAGTGGGTGACGCAAACAATACACCAACTAGTGAAGAAGTTTACATACCATCATACGAAGCGATCTACAAGCCACCTAACGAAGATATTATCGAACCGACGTATGATGAAATCAACTCATCAGAGAAGGAAATACAAACGTCAACTTCTGAGAACATCAATAAACCACCTTACGATCATTCACCCAGGCCACCGTATGACCATACTGAAAAGATTCACCAGCAACCGCTCCAAGACATTCATATACCAATTCCTGATACCAATGATCAAAGCATAACGTCTGAGGAGAACCAAAGTTCAACATCAGAGGAAAGTCCCACGTCTGAGGAACAAGAACATAATAGTCCAAGTCCAAATAGTCCAAACGGGCACACTCATAAGCCACCACACGAACATACTCATAAACCACCGCATGAGGATAATCATGAACCAATATCAGAGGAGCTCCAAACTCTTACCTCTGATGAAATCAGTAAGCCACCACACGAACACACCCATAAGCCACTACAAAAACATACTCATAAGCCACCACACGAACTTACCCATAAGCCACCACCCAAAAATACCCACAAGCCATCGCACGAACTTACTCATCGGCCACCAAATGAACATACTCATCGACCACCGCCCAAGGATATTGATAATCCTCCACCTGAGAAAATCCCAGAAACAACATCTGAAGAGGTCCAAAAAATCACGTCTGAGGAGATTCAAAGTCTTACGTCTCAGGAAATCAGTAAACCTCCACATTATCACACTCATAAGCCACCTCAAGAACATTCTCATGGACCTTCACAGGAACCCACCCATAGACCAACGCACGAGGATATTCATAGTCCCACATCCGAGGAGATCCTAGAAACAACATCTAAAGAGACTCAAGAAACAATGTCTGAGGAGATTCAAAGTCCTACTGAGGAAATGGTTAAGCCACCACAGGATCACACCTATATGAAACCACACGAACATACTCAAACGCCACCACACGAACATACTCATAGGCCACAGCACGAATATACTCATAAGCCATCGAACGTACACACCCATAAGCCACCACATGAATATACCCATAAGCCAGCACACGAACAAACCCATAAGCCACCACACGAACACACTCAAAACCCACCACATAAACATACTCATAGACCACCCCATGAACATACCCATAGACCAACGCACGAGGATATTCATAATCCCACATCCGAGGAGATCCTAGAAACAACATCTAAAGAGACGCAAAAAACAATGTCTGAGGAGATTCAAAGTCCTACGTCTGTGGAAATCAATAAGCCACCACAGGATCACGCCTATATGCCACCACATGGACATAATCAAACGCCACCACACGAACTTATCCATAAGCCACCACCCGAAAATACCCACAAGCCATCGCACGAACTTACTCATCGGCCACCACATGAACATACCCATCGACCACCGCCCAAGGATATTCATAATCCTCCACCTGAGAAAATCCCAGAAACAATATCTGAAGAGGTTCAAGAAATCATGTCTGAGGAGATTCAAAGTCCTACGTCTCAAGAAATCAGTAAACCTCCACATTATCACACTCATATGCCACCTCAAGAACATTCTCATAGGCCTCCCCATGAACATACACATAGACCCACGTATGAGGATAATCTTACTCCACTATCTGACGAGATCCTAGGAACGAACTATGAAGAGGTTCAAGAAACAAAGTCTGAAGAGATTCAAAGTCCTACCTCTGAGGAAATTAATAAGCTCCCACACGATCACACGCATAAGCCACCATACAAACATACTCATAGGCCACCACTTGAACATACTCACAAGCCACCTTACAAACATACCCACAGGCCACCCCATATTCATACACATAGACCAACGGATGAGGATATTCATAATGCACCATCAGAGGCGATCTCAGAAACAACATCTGAAGACATTCAGGAAATCATGTCTGAGGAGATTCAAAGTCCTACATATGAGGAAATTAATAAGCCACCACAGAATCACACCCATAAGCCACCCCACAAGCATACTCATAGGCCACCACAGAAACATACTCATAAGCCACGACATACTCATAGGCCACCACACGAACATACTCAAAGCCCACCACAAGAACATACTGAAAGGCCACCATACGTACACACCCATAAGCCACCACATAAACATACCTATAAGCCACCACACGAACACAGTCATAAACCACCATACGAACATACCCATAAACCAACGTATGACGATATTCATAATCCATCATCAGAGGAAATCTCAGAGACAACATCTAACGAGATTCAACAAATTATGTCTGAGGAGATTCAAAGTTCTACGTCTGAGGAAATTGATAAGCCACCACAGGATCACACCTATAAGCCACCACACAAACATACACATAGGCCACCACACGAACATACTCACAAGCCACCATACGATCATACCCATAAGCCACCACATGATTACACTCATAAACCACCATACGAACATACCCATAAACCAACGCATGATGATATTCATAATCCATCATCAGAGGAGATCCCAGACACAACATCTAAAGAGATTCAACAAATTATGTCTGAGGAGATTCAAAGTTCTACGTCTGAGGAAATTGATAAGCCACCGCATGATCACTCCTATAAGCCACCACACAAACATACACATAGGCCACCACATGATCATACTCATAAGCCACCACACGATCATACCCATAAGCCACCACATGAACACACTCATGAACCACCATACGAACATACGCATAAACCAACGCATGATGATATTCATAATCCATCATCAGAGGAGACCCCAGACACAACATCTAAAGAGATGCAACAAATTATGTCTGAGGAGATTCAAAGTTCTACGTCTGAGGAAATTGATAAGCCACCACAGGAGCACACCTACAAGCCACCACACAAACATACACATAGGCCACCACACGAACATACTCACAAGCCACCACACGATCATACCCATAAGCCACCACATGAACACACTCATAAACCACCATACGAACATACCCATAAACCAACGCATGATGATATTCATAATCCATCATCAGAGGAGATCCCAGACACAACATCTAAAGAGATTCAACAAATTATGTCTGAGGAGATTCAAATTTCTACGTCTGAGGAAATTGATAAGCCACCGCAGTATCACTCCTATAAGCCACCACACAAGCATACACATAGGCCACCACATGATCATACTCATAAGCCACCACACGATCATACCCATAAGCCACCACATGAACACACTCATAAACCACCATACGAACATACCCATAAACCAACTCATGATGATATTCATTATCCATCATCAGAGGAGATCCCGGACACAACATCTAAAGAGATTCAACAAATTATGTCTGAGGAGATTCAAAGTTCTACGTCTGAGGAAATTGATAAGCCACCGCAGGATCAAACCTATAAGCCACCACACGAACATACTCATAAACCACTACACGAGTATACCCACAGGCCACCCTATAAGCATACCCATATACCAAAGCACGAGGATATATATAATCCTCCATCTGAGGAGACCCTGGAAAAAACATCTGAAGAGATTCAAAAAATAATGTCTGAAGAGATGCAAAGTCCTGCGTCTGAGGAAATCAATAGACCCCCACACGATCACACGTATAAGCCACCACACGAAAATACTCATAGGCCACCACATGAACATACTCATAAGCCACCACACGAACCTACCCATAGGCCACCCCACGAGCATACCTATAGGCCCTCGTATGAGCAAACGGAAGAGCGATCACAGGAGGAGTTCTATTGGCCACCACAAGAGGATCTTTTCAAACCACCACAAGAGGATATTCATAAACCATTATCTGAGGAACCTCAAATTTCATTGCCTGAGGATATCCAAGTTACAACGTCCGAGGAGATACCAGAAATAATTACTGCGGAGACCCAAAAGTCTGTGGAGCAGGCAATCTGGCCATCCCAAGAACATACTCACAGACCACCACAAAAACATACCCATAGGCCACGACACAAACATACCAATAGGCCACAACACAAACATACCAATAGGCCACAACACAAACATACCAATAGGCCACAACACAAACATACCAATAGGCCACAACACAAACATACCAATAGGCCACAACACAAACATACCCATAGGCCACGACACAAACATACCCATAGGCCACGACATAAACATACCCATAGACCAGTACACAAACATACCCATAGACCACCACACAAACATTCCCATAGGCCACGACAGAAATATACACCTTTTCCAGTACTCAATTTAACCCCTTTGCCACCAGGTGTAATTTACACCACTAAACGACCACGCGTATATACCCCCTTACCACCAAGTTACACACCCACCTCTAAGCGACCATATGGTCAGTCCCGCAAACCTTGGCAAGTGGAGTCTAACAAGCCGAAAGAAAATAGTCATGACCCAGCGTGTGAACATGGTCATATATCATCGCAAGAGGACAGTAAGCAAAAGCAAGAGCTAACTGATCCCTTACTAGATGTTACTCCTAAGGATCTGATCACGACAACTCGCAAGCCAAAGACAAAGACGAATAAACATGATAAAATATATAATATACTTGAGAGCATTTTACAACACGAAAAACGTTACGCAAATAAGTTCAATACAGGATTTTTAAGTGGATTCGTATGGTAGTGGTACCTACCTAGATACCAACAATGTTGCGAAAATTCCAAATGTGAATGATATAGTTATGACTAATAAACTGTGGTTTTATAACTAGTTTTTATGTTATGTCACCCAATACAATAATCACACCGATGGTAATTAGGGATAATAAAGGCATACGGCACACACGAGTTCCGTGTGGTACCAGTACCATCCCATTTCTTCCCATGGATGTCGTAAGAGGTGTCTAAGGGACTTAGGTACTAGAGAATGGGCATTAGCGTTCCCTATGAATTTTACCACCGTACAATCGCCAACCTACCTTCCAAGCGCGGCGATTATGGCAGACCCTCCCAAATTGAGAGAGACCATATCCAGTAGTGGACGTCTTCCAGCTGAAATGATGATGATGACCGCATACGGAAAGCTGCAATTCCTCAGGTACCACAAATGCGTTACCATCCTAGACGCAAAGATGAATTTCTTGTGTCTGTAACTTCAGAAGCTCTTCTCAAGGTGGAAGCGCAAGAGTACCCCGCAAAATTCAAATTTGATTCAGTTTTTTGCAATTGGCTGGTCAGAGTCAGGTTGTCTATTAATTAAAATATGATTCGTGACCAGAAGCTGTATTTCCACTAGAAACAATGCGTAGCGAGGGATTTCTGTGATAGGACCCTTTCATTCTCTTAGCATTACTAAGTTTTAGTTGAAAAGGGTGCAATAACGAAAAGGATTTTTTTTTTTCAAACTAGGTTAGTGTGCATACACACGAGCGCCACGCGTCAATGGTAGATGCAACTGCATCTGTTGACTTAGCGAGCGATTTATGGCATGATGTGGCGGCCTCGGCATGGCTAGATCGCATCTAACATTTTCCTTACAGAGCTAACTAGCGCAAGGCTTGTGTTTCTAGCACATCTTCTCTGATAGAGGACTTAGCTTTGGTAGAACGTAGAGACGGTTGCATATCCCTGACGGAAAATCAGACTAACCACACAGCAGTAGCTCCTTCATAAAAAGCATGATATCAAAAAGCCTTCGATATTAATTAGGCGTTTTCATATAATGCTTTTTAACTCCTAAAAATAACTTCGTTATTTTTTGATAAAAAATGTTGATGATTGTTGCCTTCTCCATCTAATTTAAAATTTTGCATGCTATGTTATATCCTAGCTAAACATGTTTGTGCCTTATTTTGTATTTAACACCACTGTATACCATGTTTTACGCAAATAAATATTTGATTTGATTTGAATAATTTTCCTGTCTCCTATCTTCAGCCCAGGTATAAAAATAAGATAGCTACATACAAAATCACAGATAAATCTTTCTTTATTATTTATTGGATCATCCAGCAGTGCCAGGGTCGACAACGGACCGATAAATTTTCATCAACGTCAAAGTAGTTCGCCATTTTCTTTTTTTTTGGCAAATCAGATTCCAATTAATTTGGCGGGAACAGTTTCGATTCGTCGAGCTTATGGTATGCGAGCGTGTAACCTGGGAACGCCTCGTCCAAAAAGCTAGGAATTCAAACTTTAGTTTAATCTGCTTTTTTTAATCCTGACGTTAGTTAATTTGTCTGTTCGGTTCAGTGGGTTAGATTCAAGTAAATAAAGAAATAACCTTTAATTCTGGATACCATGCGGAACCAAGAGTGACATTTTAAGTTTAAGATGGCATTGGCTTTTGATCAGTTTAACATAGATTAAAAATTAAGCGCACTGGATTTTCAACACCGAGCATTGAGAATGCAAAAGCATGTCGAAAAAGAATTGTGGACTAATGGGCGTATTTTTTTTATTTTGGTGAAGCATTAAAGTAACGACCCGCTTCAGCTTTGGTAAAATGTACAGAAAGATTCTCCAATTACCTAAGCAGTGGCAGTTATAGAAAGTAGTGAAAACCACGTTACGATCCATCAAGTAGTGTAGTTCATAATGCAGTTACCTAAGTACTAAATAAGTACACAGACAAACGATTTGGTTCTTTTGAAGTATATATTAAGATCAGCCTATTTTGCTAAAATAAAATGTTATACGGTAGAAACAGATTCCTATAACAAATAAATTACAATGACTACATATATTAAGATGATTGCTATTACGATTGCTGGTACTCAATCATCACAAAATCTAGGACAAGTAGCAATCGCTTTCAAAAGGTTTCGTATGTTTGTTCTCTGTCTATACACTTCTTACTTCTCTATCATCCTTATTTCTGATAGAATTTCACTTTGTCTAGGTACTCTTTTATAAAAATAAAGACGCAGACCTCGAAAACAAGAGGACATAAACTCTCGGCGCTTTAACAAGAGAAAATATTATCCATCTAGATTAGAGAAACATAGATAACATAGATGAGACTAGTGCACTCATTTCACGTTTCGATTTCCTCAAGCTGTGCGTCCATTATGCGGCAGCACAGAGCACAAGTTTCGCTGCATATTGAATGAGCAAAATCTCGGCTATTATCCAATGGTGAACAAACTTGCATTTCAACACTCCGAGTGCTTTTAGTTTTAATCTTGGTTGAAATGGAAACAAATAGAATAATGGAGATGGAATTTTTCCATTAAATTTTTCTGAAGATATCAATTTCTATATAGTTTAACTAAGCGTTTTCTTCTTTCGATTGAAACAAACTGTTTATTCGTTTGTGCTTTTATTACTGAAAGCCTGATTTACAATGTGTCATTTAATTGCCTGGGGGAAACCATAAGGAGAAGCCGCAATGAAAGTCGCCAGTGCAGTAGAAATTAGGCGATACAAGTCATTTTGTTGTTTCAATTTTATGCCAAAGAAACATGCATCACTAAACTTATACATTTTGGGCACGCCACAAATGCGGCGGTAAATCCCCTCTTTGAGGAGTGGATAGAGAGGCGCCACGGCGTCCTGACCTTCCGCCTGACGCAGGTCCTCACCGGGCATGGCCCAAGTAGCACAGAACTGCATTATAAATTGTCACATAAGGCCCACAGCGGTACTCTGAGCATTTACATAGAGTTATTAGTATTCACCCGGGGTGTAACAGCTGTTTAGAAAAGAACGTGGCCAACTATAATGCTATTTGCTGTACAGTAATTCTATTAAGCACCACAAACACGCCACAAAGTCACTGTTATTCAGCGCTTAGTGGTGCAGTACCCTATCAGCTGTAAGTTTTCTGAATAATAGCCCACACGTGTACTATACAACCGTTGCATTTTAAGAGAGAACATGTAACCCACTATAATGTAATCAGTTACTTTGTGAACTTATTTAACAAAAATTTAATGCTTTATGCTTCATACAGGTTCACTTTTCCCCTATTAGTCAGTTGTTACCATACACTCGAATAACAGCATGCATCGAAGTGTCGGCATGCGCGAATGGAACATTGGACGCGACGGGTTCCGTATGTTATATTTATAAAAAAATAAATAAAATGAAATCAATTTATTTCAGACATAACCCAAATTACAAAAATTAAGATAAAAGTAACAATGCTGCAGCAGAAAACAATAAAATGTTATTAACAAACTAAAAATATATGTCACTTAGTTGAAATAAAAGCAAATGTCAAATTTACGTCGGATTTAAATTAAAGTAACAATAAATAATAATTGCACATATTGACAAAACAATACAAAAAAGCCTTTATAAATAGAGATCAGTGTGTTTGGCGACATTAGGCTGAGTAGGTACTCTCTGCTACAAAAATCTTCTTATAACCTACACATTTTTGGGACTAATATGGTTGCCAAAAAATTAATATTGGTATGTTTCTGGTACTTTCTTAAAAGTGAAGAAGATTTATTAAGAGAAATCCAAGATTTTTTTAATTATAATACATAAATTAATTTCGAGAATTTTTAAGATTCCAGATTTCGCCAATTATTGTCAGAGGTAGTCAGTTAGGAAATACCAGTACAGCTAGCATCTAAAAAAACAACGTAATTTTCTTTATGTTTATTTAATTTTCCCTTTTTAAAGAACAATTTACGGTGTACCACCCTGGTCCACGCCTTGAATTTTCATCTTTTTATAATTTCAAGGAGTATAAAAGTACTTCTCGGTGGCCACCATAGAATTTCCTTAGTTTTCCACGATGCAGGAACGACTGTTAGATCGACAACATCGCTCTCTATAATCTGAACTATTTTGAAAAGCTTGTTCTGTAAAAAACAAGAGAAATATATTTATTATGATAGAAGTATCAGTTCCTTAAAATGACAACACTACCTATACAGTTTTTGAGGAAAAAAAACCACAAGATATAATAACATATTAAATACCTAAACATAACGTAACATAATAATTATATACAAAACATCTACAGACACAAACACAGAGGACCCACTGTCTTTACTACCTACCAAAATAGCAGGAATTAAGTCGATCGCAACTTATTTACTTTTATTCGCAACCCTAAATTGAAATGATATTGTTCATCTATCGTAGAATACGAACGACCAACCCAGTTGCGATTTAGCGATAAACTGATGATCTATGTAAACAAATAATGCGACATGACGTCGTCACCGCGCCGCGCGCCGGCGCGGGCGTGTGAACGATAGCGTTGCATGCACCATAAAAACCGTTTACTTTACTGCGTTTTATAAAAAATACTTTTCGCGACGCATAAATAGTGCGTATGGCATGTCAATTTCAATTTCATATGGAAGTAATTAATTATTATTAGGCCAGAAGAATAAATTATTTTTAGATAGGTATCTACTAAGTTATAGGTATTTCGTCGCATATTGAATAAATCAATAACTTATGTATTATACATACCCATAACTAAATTATAATATCAGCTACTTAAATTACAATTTTAATTAAATACTTATCGTCGAATAACAACTAAAAAAAGGAACAAAATGGCTTTAAACGAACCACAGCGGAACCCTAAAAGCTTGGATCCATAAAGGTAGTTATCAAGGTAACTGATGCAAATGTGAACCAATATAACTCTCCTAATCGATCCATGTCTGATTTGTATTCCACAAGTGCCAAACTATTTTACTGTTTGCTGAATTAAAGGCCACATGTGAACACCCGTACAGACCTTAGCATTATATTAACATTAAAACTGTTCACTTGCCATCCGCCATATTCACTGCGTTACTGTATATTATTATTAAATTTTATCTTTAAATTTTTGTTTATTTTATAGGGCATTAATCGTAATTAATTTGGATTACAAAATAATTACACGGAAACAGTTTTTTTTTGTTTTCTTTGTACTAAAACATACAATTTTTTTTTTATATTCATTCAATTTTTGTTACTTTTCTTTTAGTATTTAGTGGTATTCCGAAGGCGCGTGAACATTTTGAACTAAATATGTATGGTATTTGACAGTAAAGTTACCTTCCCAATAAGATTTGAAATATAATAGCAAAAAATCGAAGTTTAACTTACCTTAAATTTTATGTTTATTTTCACAATGGCTCCTGAGATCTTGCACACAACGATACACTTCATGTTTTACAATTTGACAGTTCATATTAAAGAAAAATAAATAATATTGAGTTATTGCGTTCCACAATTTCGCTCAGTGTGTCATTTCAGCTGTTTAAAAGTACACACAATGTACACATTCGTCTTCCTTGCTGTATCGTAAGTCACACGTGTCTTGTTAATCAGGCAATATTCAGCTCTTGAGGTGACTGTTACACACATAAATGCTACTATAATGTTATTATAATGCAATTATTTATCAATTGGAACTCTTACTCAGCTATGTGCTGAATAATTTGTGCCCAAATTAGAGTTTTATCATCTGAGGATGCGCTGTCTACGCTATTATTCAGCAACTAATGCATTCACTGTGCACTGTTAAAATGCTGTTAACCAGCACTTTTGTGCTACTTGGGGGTGCTTTGGTGGGTTCCTGTTCTGGATAAAGCGGGAGGAAACGCCCGGGTGTTTCCATTGCCAGGATCGTCTGGAGGACACGGTGGAGCAAACGGTGGAGGTGTGCCCAGCTTGGGCGGAGCACCGCCGTGTCCTCGTGGAGGCGATCGGCGGCGGCGACCTCTCGCGTCCGGCCCTGGTGCGAGCCATGGTACGGAACAAGAGTGCATGGGAAGCCGGCACCTCCTTCTGCGAAGCAGTAATAATCGCGAAGGAGGAGACGGGGCGCGTGAGGGAGTGGCAGTCTCTGCGCCCTCACATCCCTAGTCGCCGCAGGAGGAGATGCCCCGGGCGTCGGGAGTCGATAGCGGACTCCCGCCCACCGTAGGCGCGAGCTTGCGGGCGACGAGCAATGGGTAGCTCGCCGCCCGGTAAGGACCAGACTCGGGTCGACGGTAAGTAGTGTTGTCCACGCGCGCCTCAAAGAGATGTCAGTAATACTGAAGAGGTCTGCCAGGACCGATTCCTGCCAGGGTCGCGAGATTCGTTCGAAAGAGTTACCGTGGCCCTGGCATACAGGCAACTGAAGGAACACGGGTGGGTTTTAGTCAGAAAATGTCTGACATGGCCTTCCGCTCCACCCTAGAACCGCAGACGTCATTTGATGATTTTCCATAAACAAAAAAACAAAAAAAACTTTCACATGTCTATTCTTATTACCTAGAATAATCAGCTTATAATATTCCCACTGCTGGGACACAGCCCTCCTCACCGTGAGAGTGATTGGGCCGCAATTGGGCCCAGTGGGCGTTGGTAGATGTCTCACATCTTCGAATTTTTGGTACTAAGACATACCGGTTTACTCACGTTGTTTTTCTTTAACGCTTTGAGAACAGCGGTGACAAAATAATTTGTACTAAGTAAAGCACTTGTTCGAACCCTACCAACCCTACCACTCTACAACTCTTTACTCGCAGACGTTTCCACTAAGCCACCAGTGCTCTTCACTGTTCATTTCATTACCTAAAACGTCAGCACTCTTAGAGACAATTCTATTTTATAAATTAATGTTATTTACAAGTTCTTAGCATTGTAAAGGAGACATTGGATTGGCCTGGACGTTGAATAAAAGAAACTGTAGTCACAAGAAAGTCATTCTTAAGCAGATTAAGGGATCTGCGTAGTAAACGAACACTAGCGCTACAGAACGGATTCGCTGAGAAATGGCCGTGATTTCCCTATTGCCAATTGGATTTATTGTGCTTTCACTGAGTAAATGGAACGGCATTTATATGCCTAACTATGACAGCAATGCTATCTTGGATTATTGATGGCCATATTTTTTAGGCTCGGTTTTTGATTAAGAGAAACGTGTCGTCTCGGTTTTTGTATATGAGCTTTTGGTTTTTGGTAATGAGTTCGATTCGTAAGGCGGACAGTGTTCTTGGGCTGTTACTTCTGGAATTCCTCAGTAGCAGCCTGGAGTCTGAATTTATTCCTGGTTGATGGTATTAGGATCGCCCCCTATAGAAAAACTCACATAAATAAAAATAGCGAAATGTAGATGTACTTTCTATAAGTACACCTCTGCCTAACCGTTTGTGACGTGAAAGCGCATATTGTTTGTTTTTTATTTAGGCACTCTCCCTCCATACATTTATATATTTAGCTGTACAGTAAGTAGGGTAGTAAATCCAGTTTAAAAGTTTCTGCTGGTTAGGTTATTGAAATTCCGAATCTCCATATCTAGTCTAGAGTTTTTGTCCTATAACTTCCTCGTTTCGCCTTAACAGCTGTGCGTCTGGACGGCGGGATTAAGTAGAGTTTTTATGTTAAATAGCAAAAACATAACGCCTTGGTTCAAGGTTTGGGCAGACGTCCCTATAGTACACCTACATTTTTTCAGTTATGTTTAAGTCCCATGTAATTGGGGCTATTGCCCCCAACATGGTAGAAATCCAGACTCCGGGCTAATACTAAGAAAATTAAAAGTGAAAAAAAATTAAAACCGAAATTCCAAATGGAAAACCGAATAACACTTTGCCTGACCCAGGAATCGAACCCAGAGCCTCATGTTCAGAAATAGCGCTTGCGACCACTAGACCAACAAGGCAGAATAGATGCCATAGAATTGCCATTATTTGCTATTGGATGTTAAGTAGCATAAATAAAATTTATATTTAGTATTTACCTACCTACTCGCACACTCACACACGCGTAAAGCTCGTGCCTAGCTGCTCTGTGCGGGCTGTAATCCTATTAAAAAGCATAGAGCAACACGCAGTGTGAGGTTATGTTGCCGAGAGAATTACTGCAGCTACACATAAATGGGCATCCTCTCTTGATATTGATTTAGTCTGGTGGAAAGCGATGGAACAATTGTACCAAGAACATATCGCACCTCCGTTGCAACAACGTCACTTTTGCGAAATTTGTAATATTTTAGGAGAAGCGTTTGAAAATTCCACATCCTATATAATGTATTGAGTAAAGAAATTAACTGGTAATATTTAAACTACAACTTTGAACTTCATATTAAAGTTAAAGTGAACATTTAATAATTAGTACATTAGCTACTTTTTCTCATACTCATTGTCAGATCAATTTAGACAAAATTTGCATAAGTGACGTTGTTGCACCGGAGGTGCCATATGTATTTTTATGGAAATTCATTTTCACAGATGATTGTTCTAATAAATGTATAGTTTAAAAAACACTATTATATATAGCTTTTATAAATTCACGTAAAAACCAAAAACTTTATCGTGGTCAAAGTTCATTACAAGACCTTTCTAACAAGTCCAAATATGGCTATAATACGATATTCCATCATGGAATGCCAGTGCCTATTTTCCGGCTTCATCATCAGACCTCGAATCCTAATCGTGGTCAAAGTTCATTACAAGACTTTTCTAACAAGTCCAAACACAGCTATGATACGATGTTCCATCATGAAGTTCCAGTTCATATCTTCCGGCTCCATCATCAGATCAGTTCGACAGTTCCATATTATTGTATTGTCATCAGAACTACATACAGCTGCCAATTTTCATGACGCTACGATCCTTGGAAGATGGTTAATTTAGTTACCTTAGATTCCATTACATAGTTACATACAGGTCGACCTAATAAAAGCGTGTTAAAAATTGACAATATGTATGCCTATTTTAAGTATACGTATAAACCATTTTTGAGGTTTTTATTTAGCGTACAGTCATTTATAGTTATTAGGCATGACCTTATTTTGGCATCGTGGCCGGGCCAGAACGGAACACACTATTTATTACATACTATATCATCTAACTTCATCTTTTGCGCTGACCGGCTCCTTGAGAATTCAAGAGTCATACTTTTTATTTAAATTAATGATTTGAGTACTTATGTATTTGATCTAGTTTACACAGGAAAAGGATAATATGAAAGAAGAAAGTAACTAGTTCATGTTTTTATAATTTTATTATAAACCATAAAGTTTGATCTTGAGGGCAAAAGCAGCGCCAACCAACGCTGCTAAGCCAGCAAATGACAAGATTCTCTTCAGTATCTGTAATAGATAGGATAAAAAACATGTTAAGCACAAGCGGACAATAAACGTATTAGTTACTGCAGGGTCGTTTTCTAGCTAATTATGCTAGAAATATCTTTTAAAATTCTGGAAATACACTGGTCTAGCTCCTAAGAACGTTCTCGTAGCTACAGAGGATATGGTCACATTATTCATCATCTACACTGGGTATAGGCTTCCCCATTTTAAAAGCTTTTTTTAACTTATAATGTTTGTATATAAGTATATTTTTGTTCGGATCAAATCTTGAAAGCTAAATTAAAACCACTGCCTTTTATCCTACGGAACTGAAATGTTAAATTTTTCTTTTCGTTCTGTCTCGAAGACAAAGCATTTTTATAGTGCATGACATGGTTCTACACCCAGGATTGGCTCCAAACGAAGGAACTCCTTAACTATCAACGGTTATAGTACCTTTTAGATAATGTAAAGCTTGTTTTTAAACAGGTTCTTTTTAGGGTTCCGTTGCCAAATGGCAAAAAACGGAACCCTTATAGATTCATCATGTCTGTCTGTCCGTCTGTCTGTCTGTCAGTCTGTCTGTCTGTCCGTCTGTCTGTCTGTCAGTCTGTCTGTCTGTCTGTCTGTCCGAGTATGTCACAGCCACTTTTTTCAGAAACTATAAGAGCTATGCTGTTGAAACTTGGTAAGTAGATGTATTCTGTGAACCGCATTAAGATTTTCACACAAAAATAGAAAAAAAGCAATAATATTTGGGGTTTTATATTTATCAGTTCTATGTATGGGGATACATAGAACTGATAAATATAAAATTTTTCATCAAACCCATAGGTGTGGGGTATCTATAGATAGGTCTTCAAAAATGATATTGAGGTTTCTAATATCATTTTTTTCTAAACTGAATAGTTTGCGCGAGAGACACTTCCAAAGTGGTAAAAATGTCCCCCCCCCCCCGTAACTTCTAAAATAAAGGTAATGATAAAACTAAAAAATATATATATTGTACATTACTATGTAAACTTCCACTGAAAATTGGTTTGAACGAGATCTAGTAAGTAGTTTTTTTTTTAATACGTCATAAATCGTAAACCACAATTTACCTTTCATACAGTCAACTCAAATATAAAAATTAAAAAAAAAAAAACATTTAATTTCATAAACATAAACCTTATGCATAAACCGTGAATACCTGCAGGTTTGTACGGAACCCTCGGTGCGCGAGTCCGACTCGCACTTGGCCGGTTTTTTTCTACTGTACGGGAAGTACGGCAGAAAAAAATAATCCATTCGGGTATCGAGGTGTTGCCTTCATCCAGATGTTATACTCATCCACGCGAAAGCATCATCATCAAAAGCGCTTTGGATCAATGATATCGTCAAAGTCCTTGCAACTTTCACGATATCATCGATCCAAAGTGCTTTTGGATGGCGCTGGTTTCTTTGACCTTACAGCCGCTTTTGGACGGCTCTGCCATTATTTGGCCTTATGGTGGTTAAGGTAGCTGCCATTAATGCCCGATCTTGAATTACTACCACAGAATGGTAATTTACCGTTTAACATGTCAGCCTAATATTAGAAGCATTTACTACCCGACTTGTTATGACTGATTGAACGAATTGTAACTAGACCATGCCTTCAAAATAATCAAAATTGCGTTTCAAGAGAAAAAAAAGACAATTCATAATTTCCGCCGTAAGACGCCTACTGTTGGACATAGGCCATAATCGCCACGCTTGGCAGGAAGGATGGCCACCGCAGTATGGTGGTAAATGTATGCGGGCAAAAAGAATGTTGCTGCCCATTTTCTGGTATGTCCCTTAGTCGCCTTTTACTGCACCCACGGGATGAAATGGGGTGATGCTGTTTTTCATGTCTGGCACCATACGAAAAGAAAAAGAAACTTTATGAACTTTATTAATAAATGCTTCTGACCTTATCTTGCCATTCACGGTTCTTGATACATTGACTGTAAGGCATGGTGGAGAACGTTACAGAGTTGTACAGAGGCACCCAGAAGTTGGGTAGCAGCCAGAATATGAAGTCATCCATCGTCTTCCGAAGACGATATGACGGACGTGTTACTAGGTCCCGCATCTGAAAACAAAGAATTTACAGTGTTGTTACTCAAACGAAACAACGTTAAAAAAAAAAACAGCAAAAGAGTGATTGTGGAAGATAGTCCGATTTCCAGAGTTAATAGTACCTAATAATGTGAATATTGATTAATCTTACACTGTTGGCCACATTTACAACATCCTTAACACAATGCTGTTTATAAAAAAGACCACCAATATCCTTATTTTTGTGATTGGCTAACTATTTTGGCTTTGGCTGGCATCTTCAAATTAAAAAAGAAAAGAACTATCTTTACAAGAACCAGTCTGATCGTGGTACTCATAACTGAAAAGTTTTGAGGAAATACATAGATTGTCATGTCTTGCAGTTGGGCATGTGATGCGGAGAAATGGGAAAAATGTCCTGAGGAAAGTTTTTAGTATAAATGTGGATAGCTATAAGAGTGGAGAAAGGCCAAAAAACGATGAATGAAGATGTGAAAGATTATATGGCTAGAAAGGGAGATATGATCACTTCTGATAAATAATATGACGACTAATAGAGTATATGGAAGAAATAATCCCAAATAATATGACAAGAGAATGATGACGATTAGTAATATGTTACCTTACCTCAATATAATTATACATGGCCAAATCGCTGACTGCAAAGGTATCCTCCCACCTCGTATCAGAGAACTCGGTGAGGATCTCGGCAAGACTGTCGTTGTGCTTTTGGAAGAGCTCGTCCAACAGTGTGCAGTCTTCGAAACCAGCGTTCATGCCTTGACCATAGAAAGGCACAACGGCATGTGCTGCATCACCTATTATTAGGGCTTTATCTTCCACGTGGTAAGGACGACACTGAGGAAAGAGGTATTTAAATGCTACAATAATCAAGGCAATTTAAAACGTATAATAAATAAATAAAATAAATATCTTAGGATAACCAACACACCGTTATCTGATCTCAAACTAGGCAGAGCCTGTACTATGGTAACCAGACAACTGATAAATATACTTACATATTTCTAAATACATACATATTATAGATAAATTACACCCAGACACAGAACAAATGATTGTGCTCATTACACAAAAAATTGTCCTGGGTGGGAATCGAACCAACGACAGCAGTCTTAGCAGTCAGGGTCACTAACCACTAGACTAACAGACCAATGATAAAATTCACATGTACGTGGGCTCATGATTTTCTACGACTATAATTTCAAACCTGGAAATACTCTCTTCTCTTTATCATATCGTAATCTCATAATCGCAGACAATCAATGTGTTTTAGCCAATCGACTCGCATTACATCATTTTTAGTTTGACGTCAGAATTTTAGTAGAGAGTTTTTATTATCACCTTTATAGCAACCAAGGGCGATGGTGCGCCAGCAAAGAAGTCTTCAACCAGCTTCTTTCTTCCAATCAATGGGATTGAATCCGGGAAGTACTTCTCAAAGAAGGCCAGTAATCTTTCTTCTGTGTCTAATTTTTTAAATTTGGAGAATGGCATGAATAGCGTTACTGTCCATGAACAGTCCTGGTTTGGAAGCGCGATCATCATAAACTCGCCTCTAGGCCAGATGTGAAGGAAGTTGGCTGGCATCTGAAACTGTAGAAACAAATCGAAATTATTTTTACTTATTTATGAAATTAGTGAACTTAAAAGTACAAATCTCACCGTTAAAACTTAGTGCTGCTGCAGTGTGCAGTTACTGAAGTGCGCTACCATTCTATCATGATACTAGGGTTTGACACACATTGATGACAGCTCATTTCTTATCACTTACAAAACGTTCTAAAAAGTAAGTAAAAGTGAAGTCGATTTGCCTTAACTTCCTATCATTGTTTCCACAAACACTGATATTAATAATGTCACAGCTATCAATTTCACTCAAATACTGTTTTACCCTAATTTAAACTTATAAACGAAACATAATGAACTCCATGAAGGGATAATATCTATTTAATTATATTCTGCCACTAAAACGATGATAAATCATTGTAAATACACCGCTGGGATGCCATTTATCATCGAAACTTCAACAGATTTAATTTCCAACTTTCAGTTCGAACAAATAGTATGTCCAGTGAATGTGACATGAACAACATGGCGATACGAACAATGGTTTTATTCTGTTTAACATTTCATTTGGGCGTAGTAAAATTTGCCTGTTGTGATGAAATTATTCCGGATCTACATAACTTTTACACAAATCGAAACTACGACACAGTTAAGTGTATACATAATATTCTGACGAAATATTTCCCTTGTGGCACTCTCACGGCTTTTGTTAATCCGAATGCAAATGTTGATCAACTAATCAAAACTACGAACGGGGTGGATATTTGTCACTCGATCATCGTAAGGTCATTCGATGACCAAGAATGGTTTATCTGGACAAACGTTTACGTGATCACGGTGGAAGATTGGTTTGGCCTCTGGACTGGCTTACACGACTTAACAAGAGATGTGTTCTGGAATCCTAGAGCAAAGTTTATAATCCAAGTGAACAATCTAGAAGGCGGAAATGTAGAACTTCAGGCAGTGTTCAAGACACTATTGACCTACAGAATGTATAACGTAGTCCTTTTGCAAACTGTAAAAGACGATGCAGTGATTTACACATACCACCCGTTCGAGAACCGTAGTTGTGGCAAACATTTCGATAAAGTCATAACTCTAGGCACCTGTGAGAGTGCAGAGAATATTACAAATTACTTCCCGAATAAAGTCCCCAATGAAATGAAAAATTGCACTTTCAAAGTAGTAGCAACTGATGATGTACCAAATTATATTTCTAAATCGAGCAACTACACAGTGTATGGCAAGTTTGTGTCAGGTTTGGAACAATACGTGCTGGATACTATATCTGAGCGAGAAGGGTTTTCCTTAGATTACGAGACTTGCGGACTGGAAGTAACGTATGGAGTCGTGCTATCGAATCGTACGGCTACTGGACTTCTAGATTTCATAGATAAAGGTAAAGCAGACATAGCTGCTGGTGGGTACATACTAATGAAGAATAGAGTGGAATTATTCGATTACTTATGGGGCTTCAACTACGATGCCTACTATTTATATACACCAGCCGTACGAAAACAAATATGGCAGAGGGTATACAGGGAGTTTGGAGGAACAACATGGTTGTTGATAGCTGCGGCCATGATTTTTGTTACACTAGTTGGTGAGATGTTGAAAAACAGACTTCGTGATGAAACTTTCTCGGTTCTTAATTTATGGGGATACTTTTTTGAAAACGCTGGCAGAGGCATGTCGAGACACAAAAAGTTCAGAATGATAATGATTTGGTGGGCATGGTTTACATTTTGCATCAGCAACTTTTACAATACTGCGTTATTCAGTTTGATCACAGTTCATGTGCACGAGAAACCACAATCATTAAGTGTGGGAAACTTGAAAACTTTACCATACGAACCATGCATTAGTGATAATTCAAGATTATTATTCCAATACGCTTACAATCAGGATTTGCCAGAAGGAAGAGCTATTCACAACTGCACCTCGACTGATAGCTCTTTAGAATATGTTGCACACACCAAAAAATATTATGCCATCGAGATGGAAGGCAGCTACAAACTCAAAGAGTATCAATACCTTGACAATCTTGGTAAACCTCTATTGGATTCTTGGTTATTTTCTAGCACTAACGTGATCGTCATGTATCTTGTTCGTGGTTTCCCTTTTATCGCCAAGTTTCAGGACTACGCTCATCGCTTGTATGAAGCTGGTCTTATAACGAATCATTTGAATACAATCAACCTGAGAAGTTATAGTGTCATTCAGAGACATCCTAAGCCCTTCACAGAGACTACACTTCTAGATTTGAGAATACACTTTGGCATTCTCTTTGTGGGCTATATCCTGTCATTTGTATGCTTTTTGTTGGAAATATGGTACAAGTACATCAAGGAAGAGAGAAAGTTTAAGAGAATGGTGACGGTTAATAATTTCAAGCGACGAACTGATGGCGAATTGTGGATGAAAAAGAATGTCCAGTAGGTACACTTAAGATAGATTTGTAATATTTTCTGTTTAGCACCTTATTATGAGTACTTACACCGCCACTTCCATCGGCCGGTATGCACAGTTCTAAGTAGCCATGTTCGATGTACTTCTGGCTGAAGTCGAAGAAGGGGCGCTTCATCATTGCCTTGCGGACTGCTGAGAAGGCGCCATCAGCCCCGATGATCAGGTCAGCGGTGACGTGGACAATTTCATCTGTATCTGTCCTGTAAGAACATATTAGATAATTAATTATAAGTTGTATTTGTATGGCTTGATAATAATTTTAATTGGTATTTTTATCGTTGTGGTATGATATTTTTTAATTAAATCTAGGTTGTGTATCTAATTATTCGCAAAACTTAATAAAAATTAACGTATGTCTGTTTCTATTTATTTATAAACCAACTGTTTACAGATTACAAGTAGTAGCATATCGTCGTTGCAAATTTAAAATCTCCTATGTAACAATTTTCACAAATACGAGCTATGCATATATTTTAAAAGCGATTTGGTATATCTACTTATTGCAAAAACTCATATGTGAATATCTTAATGTATCGTTAAAGTATTCGCTAATTTAAAAAAATCTCATGTCTATTGCCCATCGAAAACTCCTATGTGCCTGATGTAATAAACTGTAAATCCACTTATGTGACAAAAAGTTGAAACTTAAATCTCCTATGTGCAGAAAAATAATTAAATTTAAATAAATATACGCTGAACGACACATTGCTATAAGACAAAATCTATCTCAATACATTATAATTCCTTTACACTTTACATCTAAAAAAAATAAGAATGTTTCCTCAGTTTCTTTTTCAGGATACTGTTTTTTTCGTTTTTCTCGAAAAGTTACTTTTTACACATAGGAGATTTTAAATTTGCAACGACGATATACGTTATGGCTCTATACAAGCAGTTATACGTAGAGGACATATGAAAATCAGTGGAACTTTTCCTCCTAACTAAAAACCTCCCATGTACCCACCTACGTATCGAAATGCTTCTATAGGAGTAATCGATTACTGTTTAATTTGTCGCAATGTTTGAATACCGATATACTTCGACTGAAAAGCTTATTTTTTGTCTATTCGAGTACTTACTTCTGGAATGTTAAGGTTCCTTTCTTCAAGTTAGCTTCGACCAATTTGTGATTAAAATGCCTCTCGACATTTTCATAATGCTCTGATTCTGAAATTTTTATTGAAAATTAAATTCAAATCGTCTTATTACATTACGCGAATTTTAGTTCAGTCTATAGCTCCGAGCCGGTTTTTTGATTTCTAACTTTACTTCGATTTAGGTAAAGTTATAAGTTCAAAAATTACAACTTAACACTGAGCTAAGTGGTCAGTTTTGTTAACAGAACTGTGTTTATATATGTTATAGTCAAAGTCCGAAACACAGTCTCTTCGCGGAAGGACTGGTTTATCCTAGGTTTGGCCAAAGCCATCAGGCAATCCCCGAAATACATTTCAATTTCGCCCTTTGCCTGAAGTATTTTTAGTCAAACCCAGGAGCTCCTAACTTTTCAGTCAAACGTCGAAAGTAAATTATTCTGTTTCGGTTTTGGCCTAGTCAATCCTAGAAGCGACTGCAAAACTCGGTCAAACGTTGATCTGAACATGTTTAAACAGGTTCATAATGTCTCTCGCGGTGTTCCGACCGATTGTTTTGTCATTTCATGTTCGTTCATTGAGCGTGCGGGCGTGTAATTGTGTAAAATTGAAGATGAGTGAATCAAACGGTGTTTTTGTTACTAAAAACGTGGATAAAGAAGCTTTAAAAGTAAAGTTTAAAGAGAAAATTTCTAATTTGAATAAAAATAAGTGTTCATTTCACATAAAAAAACTAACCTAACCTAACCTAACCTCCGTATATTCCAAAGCATTTATTTATTTATTTTATACTTTATTGCACATCGTACAAAAGGCGGGCCTAATGCCACACGGCATTCTCTCAAAGCATCTCAAATATAAAAGTGAAAATCACGTAAGCTGACCAATCAGGTGTCAGAACTGGCAGAGTTAAGCGGTTTTTAAGACTTGAAAGCTGCTTAAATGATAAAATGCTTCCAAATATACGAAGATAAGACACTTCATACCTATATCGGAGTTTGACTCGTCAAACCCCGATTTAATAAAATTGTGTTTTGACGTTTGCCTGACCAAATTAGTCTCTCCCAGGTTTGACGAAAATTGTTTAGTCAAAGGCCGAAAATTTACATTTGTTTGGGCTTTGACTAAGTCATTCAGTCTGACCTGAGGATTGACCAGTCCAACCTAGGAGCGCCGGAGCTTCGGAGTTTGCCTATAACATATATACCTACATTTCGGATTCTAAATTGTGTTTCTATATTTTAGTTTTACTCTGTTTCAATTTTTTTTATTTATTTTTTTATTTGTATCGTTCTTTCGAACAAAACTAGTAGTTCTGTTTATTAATATGTGGATAACGTTGTGAGTAGTGTATTTGTTCCATGGCCCTCTACGGGGCACCGGTGTGGGCGCCCTCATTGAGGCTGCGCCCAGCGCGCCGGTTGAATGCGGCCCAGAGGGTCATGGCCATCCGGTTAATCCGGGGATACCGCACGGTCTCGTGCGAGGCGGCGAGCCTCCTTGCCGGAGTGCCGCCATGGGATCTGGAGGCAAAGGTCCTCGCCCACATGTGGGAGTGGCGCGAGGAGGCGAAACGCCGGGGCGAAACTCCGCTGCCGCGACAAATCGCGGCACGGCGGACAGAGCTCCGGCAGGATCTCATGGCGACATGGCAGGTCCGATTGTCGCAACCCAGCGCTGGGCACGCCACAATTGCGGCGGTAAGTCCCCTCTTTGAGGAGTGGATTGAGAGGCGCCACGGCGTCCTCACCTTCCGCCTGACGCAGGTTCTCACCGGGCATGGGTGCTTCGGTGGGTTCCTGTTCAGGATAAAGCGGGAGGAAACGCCCTGGTGTTTCCATTGCGAGGATCGTCTAGAGGACACTGTGGAGCATACGGTGGAGGTGTGCCCTGCATGGGCGGAGCACCGCCGTGTCCTCGTGGAGGCGATCGGCGGCGGCGACCTCTCGCGTCCGGCCCTGGTGCGAACCATGGTACGGAACGAGAGGGCATGGGAAGCCGTCACCTCCTCCTGCGAAGCAGTAATGCTCGCGAAGGAGGAGGCGGGGCGCGTGAGGGAGTGGCAGTCTCTGCGCCCTCGCGTCCCTAGCCGCCGCAGGAGGAGACGCCCCGGGCGTCGGGAGTCGATAGCTGACTCCCGGCCACCGTAGGCGCGAGCTTGCGGGCGGTGAGCAATGGGTAGCTCGCCGCCCGGTAAGGACCAAGCTCGGGTCGACGGCGCGTAGTATTCCACGCGCGCCTCAAAGAGATGTCAGCAAATTGAAGGGGTCTGCCAGGACCGATGCCTGCCGGGGTCGCGAGATTGTTCGAAAGAGATACCGTGACCCTGGCACATGGGCAACTGAAGGAACACGGGTGGGTTTTAGTCAGTAAAAGTCTGACATGCCCTCCCGCTCCGCCCAGAGCGGGAGAAGTCATTTGATGATTTCCCATCCAAAAAAAAAAAAAAAAAAGTAGTGTATTTGTTACCTCTATTATTAAGTTCTAATCTATGTCTACTTGTTAGTACACTGCTGTTTGTTGTCCCTAAGTAAATAAATAAATAAATATATACCTACATTTCGGTTCCTAAATTCAAAAACTGGCTTATTGCTTTAATCCTGAGGGGCGATTCTCGTAATTTTAAGAACATCCAGGTTGATCACAATCTCAATCTGTCAAAAATACCTCGAGTTTCCAAGCATTTTTGACAATTGATTGTCGCCGAGATGGGACCGCGACTTGATTTTGAACGTTTTAACCCTGCAGTGGTCGCGCGGATTACAATAGTAATCCAGGGTTAATTTGTAATACTTAAACAGCCTCTCCAGGCACAACCACGCATCGGCAATGCGCGAGCGCAATTGAGTGGCGGCGGGGACTATCGAACTTAAAAAATACATGGAGTCTCGGCTAACACACTTGAATTGTTTTTTAAATAAGTATTTCATTTTTTTACTACCCTGGATTACAATTGTAATCCGCGCGACCACTGCAGGGTTAAATTACCCACGAAAACTGGCCTTCTGATCTAAATAAAACCCTTGTTCTATAATAAGAGCGAAATAGTTTTAAATACAAGATACAGAGCATCTGCATGTCTCCCACAATGCTCTATAGACAGATAGACTTATCTATGCCACCAACGTTGCTCTGATTTGGAATGTCGACTATTTTTATAGGTATGAAGGTCGTCTTGATGAGCTGAGAGAAAATGGCACATACCTTTTTGGGGTTCCGTTGCCAAATGGCAAAAAACGGAACCCTTATAGATTCGTCATGTCTGTCTGTCTGTCCGAGTATGTCACAGCCACTTTTTTCTGAAACTATAAGAGCTATGCTATTGAAACTTGGTAAGTAGATGTATTCTGTGAACCGCATTAAGATTTTCAAACAAAAATAGAAAAAAAAATCAATAATATTTGGGGTTCCCCATACATAGAACTGAATCTCAAAAAAAAAAAACATCATACCCATACGTGTGGGGTATTTATGGATAGGTTTTCAAAAATGATATTGAGGTTTCTAATATCATTTTTTTCTAAACTGAATAGTTTGCGCGAGAGACACTTCCAAAGTGGTAAAATGTGCCCCCCCCCCCCCCCGTAACTTCTAAAATATTTTTACTTTAATATCACGTTCACATGGACGTAAAAAAATTGTCTCGCGATTAAGTGGTCCCTGGAATTTTCAACTTTAGGTGTAGAAACGAGAACTGAAAATCCAAGGGAGTGCATCCCAGAGGGTCGCAAAACACAATGGTACCGATTCCCTTGTTCACAAACTAAACTAAATTTAAGTTCAGTGCATCTTTTTCTTTCTATTTCATTAAGGAAAGGACAGAAGATAAATTTTAGTTTAGTCCTGTCAAATTAATCAGCGCTTGACGTAAATTGACGTAATTTTAGTAGGCAAGTTTTTATTCACGTCTAAACTTGTATGGAGTAGTGACAGGCGCTGATTAATTTGACAGGACTAAACTAAAATTTTTCTTTTGTCCTCTTCTTAATGAAATACAAAGAAAAAGATGCACTGAACTTAAATTTAGTTTAGTTTGTGAACAAGGGAATCGGTACCATTGTTTGATTTTTAACTCTTCACACTAAACAGTGCATTGAAGGCTTTGTTTTGTGCGAAGGTGGACTCCAAGGAGGGTTTGTTCTAATACCTGGCTAAAGTTATCTATTCAAAACATCTGAAAATATATATTGTAGACGGATGCTGATTTCCATAAATTAAAAAGAAAAACTAGCAATGCAAAAGGTTCCTTGTTGATTAACATTGAGGGTACGTACTACGTCAACGTCCAAAGTCGTCTACAAAAACAAAATATTTTGCTGACATTTTACTGACGCATTTATTCACATTTTTAATTGATATTATTAAACAAAACCAAAACTAGAATACATTAATCTTCTATTGAATAATGTATTTTTGTTCTTTTATCTGTTGCTGCTATCATGCTATATGTTGCAACTTTTGTTGTAAAAAATATCATCAATACTTTAGTTAAATGAAATTAGACAGAGTCACCCACGTGTTGGGTACCGATAGCAAAACTATAACACAGATTTTAAAAAAAAACCTTACTACAACTTTGTTCAAATCTTTAAATGACACTGACTGGTACATTAAGGCAACCAACCACTGTTTTGGTTTTTTGAATTTTGTAAAATAATATCTACGTTTTTCAAGAACAAGTGATCGATCAGGGCCATTGACCTTCGCCCATCGAATGATGTATATTTTTGTTTGTTTTTTTCTTGTTCCTCTTGTTTTCGATAACGACACCCAAAACGTGGGTAAAATAGTGACTATTTCACGGCTACACTAACAGTGCATGTTCATTGCCAATGTTAGTTCACTGCTTGACTAACTGAAGATATACTCTCTCTCTCTCTCTCTCTCTCTCTCTCTTGCTCACACACTATCATAGTCTCTGGGAATGAACTTTTCTACAGTTTTCAACCATTTCAAATTCTTGGGTCATTCAACGTCCGCTTCAAAATCAGTACTCAAGCGCCTAGTTCTCTAAAACTATTTACTCACCTTGTAAAAGCTTCGCGTTTAAGTAATTTCTCCCCACTGAGTAAATGCTCTGAAAAAAATTATAACGTAAAGATAAAATAATTATTTTGTTTTACGGATTTAAACAAATATACCGTCATTTAAAACCAATAATATCAGTTTACTTCGTAAATGCACAACATGATCAAGACATTTACCGGTCAAAAAATAAGTATTGAGTGTCGTGTAGTCGACTTAGGAATTCCATTACCATTTTTGACAACAATATTTCCAATAAATTGAAATTTCACTAAGTTTGAAGCTATCTTACTGACATGTCAAATCAAATCAAAACTCATTTATTCAAACTAGCCTGAGAGTCAGCACTTTTTAAACGTCAAAATTACATAAGACAGTCCCACAAAACACCCGCCTTTCACCAGTTCCTAGTGTTTTAGCTGGACAGAAGAATTGGCGCAACAAGATCCCCAACATAATCATAATATACAAATATTTGATAACCTTGTCATTTATGACGTAGATACAGTCAAGCCATTTATACCCTTTCCTTTATCAAGTCATAACACATAGATAATACCTTTTGACGACGGCACTGAGCAGACTATTATAGGGATTTAATTATTTGATAAAAAGGTCGAAATAGCATATGCATACCGGAATATAGCATATAGCATACATCTTAAACCAATGTCGAGTTATCAACCTAATCCTTGCCTAATAGATGAATAAAAAAGTGGTCGCCCTTTGACGGCTGTTACGGAGGAAATCGTGCATGCAGCAAAAAGCAGTGCAAAATTTAATCCAAGACAATAGGCAAAGAACGTATCAGGAGATTCAACACATACTGCAGGTTGAATCGGGAAGCGTTCACGAGATTCTACACGTGCATCTTCGCGTGAGGAGGATAGTTTCACGCTGGGTGCCGCACAACCTCACCGATGCTCAGAAGCAGGCCCGGGTGGAATGGTGCCGTGATATGATAAACAAATTTGAAGTAGGCTCGTCTCGGCGTGTTTACGACATTATTACATGAGTCCTGGATTTATCAATACGATCCAGAAAACGAAGCGCCAGTCGACGGTTTGGGTGTTTCAAAACGAATCAACGCCTACCAAAGTGAAGCGATCTAGAAGCGGGGGGAAGATTTTGATAGCGAGCTTTTTCAATTTGACTGGCTACTTGGTATTCATCCCTTTATGAAACCAAAGAAGCATCAACGCCGAATGGTATGGTATAAATGCTTGGCAGAAGTTTTCTCTGTTGTGAGCAACAAGCGACCAAACACAGGGCTCCGCGGGTTACTGCTCCACCACGACAACGCGCCCACGCACACCGCGCTCAAAACGAGGGACTTCTTGGACAGCATGCTGGTCAAACTTCTAGGTCACTGTTCTTATAGCCCTGACGTGGCACCGTGTGACTTCTTTTTATTCCCAAAAATTTTAAATCAGCTCAAAGGGATACAATTTTCGTCGCCGGAAGATGCACTGTCAGCGTTCGAGCAGGCTATAAACGATGTGTCTGCGGCGGACTGGAAAAAGTGTTTCGAAAACTGGTTCCAGACCATCGATCAGTGATCGATGGTTCAGACGCATGAAACTTTGAATAGAGGCTAGTGGAGAGTATTTTGAAAAGATTTAATAAAAAAATATTTACCTATAGAACACTTCTTTTTAATTTCGCAAAACTTTCTGAGTGTCCCACGTATTTACAACAGAAAATGTATGATAAGATAAATTAGTTTATACAACAGTCAAGATAAAATCAACAAAAGTTAGAAAACGACAAAACAAAATAATATAATTATATATTAACAGACGCCAGCACATAAAGCTACTAAAATCTGTCAAATTTATTTATTTAATAGGTTTTCAACTTTAATGCTAAAGTATTAGGTTCAAAATTGATTGGGAAAATTTTTACAGTATCGGGTACGTTGATGTGCTGGCGTCTGTACAAGCAGCAGAGATTCATTGACATAAACCGAGTTGTTCATTATTAGTAGGTATTACACCATTTTAACAGACGTCACAATGTTAATACCTAAGTAAACATATACAGTCACCAAAAGATATAAGTAACTAGGGTCGTCGGATACAGTTGAAGTTTAGTAAGAAACCAATGGATATTTTCTAATGAAATTATTTAAATTAATAGAAAACAAATTTAATTAAATAGGAAAATCTCAATCGGTTTCTTACTGAACTTCAACTGTATCCAATGACCCTAGTTACTTACCTATTTTAGTGACTGTACGTAAAAATATTGGGCAAACAAAACTTGCCCTCATTAAATAACTTGTTATATTTATAACAAACCTGTTTGGTGTTTGCGTCATACGGTATAACGTAAGTGGATCCATCGGTCCTGTGGATTCGTCTGCCTGTCATGGGGATTCCGTGTTCCTTGATCATGTGTGTCTCCAAGCCAACGTCTTTCAGGGCTCGTCTCCCGCGCACTGACAGCGCCAAATTTATGGACCTACCCCTGGCTTGAGGGGTTTCTCTGATATCTAGAACACGACAAAAAATTTAATTAGGTTATAGTACAGTATCACTGGATTAAAGCTAAGTTAGGTATGTTTATACAGAATATTTTATCAGCAGGTTTCGTTTTGTAGGTCACTACTGTTTACAAAAAAATATAGGTTAGCTTGTCTGTCTCATGAAGTCATCTAAATTTACATAAATTACTCGATATTTCATTTATTAGTTATGACTTAATTTTTATTTTTATTCGGCTACCACAATACTCATTAATACCTATTTAAAAACAGAAGTGTTATACGATTTTGTCAGTGAAAGTACTCAGCTAGTTTTGACACCCAATTTAGGTGTATCATGGTACTGCAAAACATGCATAAATATCAAATATTACTCGTCCAAAATAAATTCCAATAAAACTATGATAGTATCCAGAATGTCTTATTAGATATCGTATCACTAAAGTTAACGAAAACCTCGACCTTATAGTAATCAGTAACAAAGCCATTGGCCCTAGATAATAGTGGTTATGTCATCATTCTAAGATTCAGATATATATCACGTATAAATAGTAGGTACAGTTAGGTAGCCTACCTGTAGCTCGGGACCCTAGTAAGTGGGTCAGACAAATTCTACTTATTGGCCACTTTGACCCAATGTGGCCAATAAGTTGAATTCTGAATTCAAAGTCGAAGAAATAGTAAAATTCTAAAGCCAAAATATTTTTTGGTCCCTGATGAGCTCTTTTATTTTTTCTTTATATTTTAATGTTAGATTGTATAGCTATTGTTTTTAAGATTTCTTAATAAAAATATATTGACGAGGAAAAAACCCAAAGAATAATAACAATAGCTGTTGTAGCTTATACTACCAACCTTCACGGAACTCATAAAGGCGAACTCGATGGCCCCTCTTTGCAAGATACAGGGCTTCAAGAGACCCCACCTGTAAAAATGAAAGGGGCATTAATTAATCTATTTGGAATTTCTCAGTTGCAACCTGCACCCTAATTGCGAAACGCACAATTTATCAGAATCTGAATGGGATTGAAGATTATTTCTAAACCATTGCGTCATTTGTTCGAATAAATTGTCTGCTCAGCAACGTAAATAACGCAATGAATGTTATTAAACTATGAATATTAAACCAATTCCTACCAATAAAAAGTTCCGCAATTACCCTTCCGGACGAAAGCTCGCCCTCCTATTAAATAGCTTAGACATAACTAGCGAAATGTGGGTGTACTATAGGTACACCTCTGCCTAACCCTTGCGGGAAACAAGTCGTGATGTTATGTTATGTTATGAAATAATCTCCCAGACTCGAAAGTATCTACAGAAACTCATTAAAAAATGTCACGAAAATCAATTCACAATAACCTAAGTTGGTTATAATTGCATTATTGAACTGGGTATTAATCCAGTGCAATAGATTTTTTTTTACTTTTTTTCATGTTATAGACATTTTAAAAAAATCGGTATATATGCACTAGCTTAATAAAAAGTACGAAATAAGTTAAATAACAAATTCAAGCACTCAAAATTGAAATAAATCCATAAACAACAACATGCACCAGCGAGTGCCTTTCACTTTATCCCTAGTCCGCGGCCGACCGTCACGCGACATGCAACACACAGACGAAAAAGTGTGAGACGATGTAATAAAAGTTTCACTTTAAAAAAGATGAATATGGATGCCAAATAATAAAGGAAAATGTGCACGAATGGGGTGCAATAAAACCTGGCAAAAAATGAACCCAATTTAGAAGTAGTTAAAGTTCTAGAAGACCAAGCAGTTATGACCATCACAAATGAGCTATCATGTCTTGTCTTGTCTGCCGTGTCGCCTCAAGATGAAAGTCTTTAAGCATTTCGTTTTGCTAGTGTCATACTTACGGTACTGAAAGTTTGTCGATCACAGTAGGTTTCATTAGGAGACGGGGACACTCAAAGGGCAATGGTGAGGTCTATGCTGAGAAGTCCTGGGTACTCAAATCAAAACTGAAGAGATCTGCAGGGAATCGAAGGTACCTAACCGACATAGACCGATGAATTTGAGTCGGAAGGTTCTGGAGTGGCCTCGCGTAGACGCAGTAAAGATTAGCCTCTCACAATGTTGACTGACGACTTGGTGGGTTGCGGAAACCAATGGTGGCCACCAGTAGGGGACCAGTTGTTGTGAAATGCTTGAGAACAGCCCGCTTGCTCCAGGCCTATGACCAGATATCTACATCACGGCTGAAATAATCATGTTTATCTAATCTGTGCCGTTGCTGTTGTTGTCAAGGCAACCCTTTGGCCAGCTGCCTTTTGATTTCAGGAACAAGACATAGACATAGGTAATCTATTTATTGTAGGAACACGTTTTTGGGAAAATACTCGGAGACAATAAGATCAAGATAATCTTTATCTTAATTTCAACTTCCTAACGTAAGGGTAAGGAAGGTCCTAATCAATCAATTAATCCTATTCATAAAAGTTTATTTGGTCAAATTATTCCATGAATGCCACATTTTCACGTAATAATGAATTTATTGTCCCTGATTGTTTTTCTCATTTTGGTGGTCATAACTTATTGTTGCATAACAATTTGCAAAGTTATTTTCTAAATGAATTAGGAGGGTAGGTAAGCCACATAATAACAGCCGTATGGTTCGATCGATCAGGTTAAGCTACACTTGACGTGGTTAGTCGGTAGATAGGTGACCATCGTGTCATAGGTACTAAGACCCCTACGTGCCTCGGAAAGAACGTTAAGCCACTGGTTCCGACTGCCATTCGTGGATACCTGCCAGACGTTACTGGTCGTCAAAGGCCCGAAAGTCTGACAGCCAGTCTTACCAAATGGGTATCGTGTTTCCCAGTAACTGGGTTGTGGAAGTCAGATAGGCAGTCGTTCCTAGATTTGCAAAGGACTCGAGTCTTCGAGTCGTAATTTTAAAGACTCGACTCAATTATGCAAGACTCAGTGTGCTCAAAAGGCTCGGAGTCTACGGATAAGCACTCGAGTCTTAAAAAGGACTCAAGTCTTAAAAAGTACTCGAGTCTTAAAAAGGTCTCCAGTCTTAAAATGAACCCAAGTCTTAAAGAAAAACTCGGAGCATGAAGATGAAACTTGTACCTCATCATTCGAAAAGACTCGAAAGAAGGCAACAAATTCAAATTAGTGGTTATGTATGTATGATATAACTTTGCGTACGAAAAAATCTGACGAGTAAATAACGGAATGAATGTTGTTTAACTATCAATATGAAACCAATTCCTACTGATAGCAAGTTACGCAATTACCCCTCTGTAACCGAATGCTTATCTTTGGAAAAGAGAGGTTCAGAAAAGAATAAAAGAAGGTAAGAATAAGTAAACAAACAACTAAGTATGTACCTAGGTACAGGAGTGTTAGCTACACACAATCCACACAATAGCGATTCGATAGATTAATTTTACTTAAGGTAGGTAATGGGTAATTAGGTATAACTTACCTATGATATTAAAATTTAGCTTACAACTATTATGAGTATCTAAGTACCTACCATAGTATTACAAAATTCTAGTGGGTTTCTAGGTAGAAATCCTCACTAGGTACTTCAGTCAATATTTTCCTAGGAAGCAAGTAGGTACACCTACATAGATAACGAAGAATAAATAAACACGTTAACATACATTTGGCATCCATATGAGTTTTAGAACACAAGGCAGTATGCCTTGTGATTCACAATACTTAAAAAAACAGATCTTCATAAAACTATTGCATACATGCCCATGAACCCATTAAATATTTCATCGATATAGGTGGGTACTTACTGTTTTTTTATTGGTTACGGATCGATGTGCTACAATTTAATCGACATTATCAGCAGAGTACTTTATAATAAATGAAATAAAATTCCTGGTAGGTTACTTACCAACCCTGCACCGACAACCACCACATCCAACGGCTTCTTCTTTGAATATCCATTCTGTAAAGTCGCCATTTCTTCACTGGTTATTCACAAGACGCAATTAAACTTAAAACAAAAATATAGTCTCACTTATTTTTCATATAATAAATAATCAACTCATTTAGCGGTGTTTATCAGAAGCTGTTTAAAACACGAGTGAACTCTGGCCTACTCGAAAACTAATGAGTTCCTCTCGTCTCTACTCAGTGGTTGTTTGATCTATACTGCGACAGCGCCGAGTCTCGCTCCGATACGGTTTCATTAAACAGACATTTGATAACTGCGGGCAGTCAATAGGAAGAAATTAATTTCGGTTACGTACGTAGTCCATTGATGAGTTAAGAGTTCATAAGCGATATGTAACCTTGTGTGTGATGAATGGCGAGTTGGCGAGCGATTTGAGAGGCCTAGCCTAGGTATGTCCAGAAGTAGCAGAAGCTGAAAATTGATTATATCTGGGAGGAAATAGAATTTAGTCATTAAATTTGATCATTTGGGTATCAGGAAAGCCTCATTTCTCACGTGGGTGTAGTAAGAGGCGACTAAGAGACTTACTAGAGAATGGGCAGCAGCGTTCTCTATGCATTTTTCCACCATACTGAGATCGCCAACGCGCCTGCCAAGCGTGGCGATTATGGCAAACCTCCCCTCGTGGGGGAGGCATATGTCCATCTGTGGACGTCTTTCGGCTGAAATGATGATGATGATGATGGGTACCTATCAGGAGAAAGAGCAAATTCGGAACTAACTGTTCACGCGGAATGTGAAGGTGTTCAAAAAATTGAGGCATCAAACCTGACCTACATCTGAGGAATCTGACCAACCTATATCGTGGTCCACAAGGATCTTAGGTTTGATCTAAATCCCAGGTTAGGCTTGTCATTTTGGTACCTATTTTCCCTAAGAGTGATAAGAAAAACCTAAAATAATTTAGTGGTTAGATTTCTCATACCTGCATACAGGTCAATTCGTTTTGTTGCATTTCTTATTAACCATTACAATATACATCTACTAGGTGTACCCACCGTTTGTTATAGATTAGAAATTCAAGCTAAGTTATTTGATACAAAGCCACAGTATAATGTTACAGAGGGATCAACTGACCGTACGAGGTTTCGGCATCAAATTCTCAATTTAGTTGGAAATAGTAGACGCAGTGAAGTGAAGGCACCATTTCTTAACCCCCGACGTAAAAACAGGGTGTATAACACCTGTTTTTACGTCGGGGGTGACAAAATGTAAAGTCAGAGCGCTGTGTTTCTGACTGTGTATTTTGTGTCTACTGTGGCTCCGTTGCTCTAAAACGGGTGATCTGATCGGTTGCGGTTTTTTTTACTTAAAAGTGGACGCTTTCTAGCGGTGTTTCTTAGACATGTTTTATCAAAATCGGTTCAGCCATTTTGACACAACGATCTTTTGATCAAATGACTACCTACAACGGCTACAACTTCTTATTAAACTGAAAGGGCGAATACGTGTTTTTTTTTTTTAGTTTTTGGAGGTTTTTGTTTGGCCGGCCAAATTTTTTAAACTTCTCAGAATGTTGGACTTGTCTGACGATCTGTGACCGTAAAGTAAAGGAATGTTCTGACATATTTTAGTATCACAATATTATTCATTATCAACTACACACACATATGTGAACATCGTTTTATTTACCCGACTGCGCAAAAAATTATCGCTGGTAGGTTTAAAATATGACTATAGGTATTATGAGGTTGGTTATCTTTTTTACAATTCAATAGCAATACCTAATTAACTCAAAGACATGTGCCATCTACCAACTCGCACTGGGCCTGCGTGGTAGATGACGGCCCACTCCCTCTCATAGAGATGATGAGCCTGTGTCCCAACAGTGGGAACGTTATGGGATAATGATGATGATGACCTAATTAAGTCGGTACCTAAGTAGATATACCCGATGAAAATAGCTATAGTTAGGTACAGTCACCAGCAAAAGTAGATGATCAAAATCAGAAATTCAATACTAATGAACGGAGTTCGCGTCAGAACTGTGTGGCGTCGAAGTGATTCAAAAGTATGTGATTGTAAATTATACCAAACATTTACTACTAGTACAGCTGCCATATATTCGCGAACTCCGTTCTAATAGTATTGAATTTCTGATTTTGATCATCTACTTTTGCTGTTGACTGTACTCTGAGTAAGGTACTAACGTTAGATATGCTAATATGGTTGAATGTTATTACGCCCACGACCTCACTGTTGCCTCAAAAATTCATAACCATTATCATTTCAGCCGAAAGACGTTCACAGGTGGACATAGGCCTCCCCCAATTTGACGGGATTTGCCAGATTCGCCACCCTTGGAAACCGAATTGGCGATCGCAGTATTGTGGTCAAACACATAGAGAACGCTGCTGCCCATTCTCGAGTAAGTTCCTTTAGTCGCCTCTTATGACGTAGCTCATTAGTTAATTCCAATGTAAGTAATAATTGATTGATTGATACGTAGTTTCTTAGGGCCGGCGCTCACTGCCGGCACGGCACGGCATGGCATGGCAAAGGATTTTCTTACTAATCAAGTTATTTTGAATCTTATATCAATGAGTTTAGAGTTCATGTTGCTTTATTTCGATACCACGATGCCGCGACGTGCCGTGGGATGCTATGGCATTACGCGACGCGCCCCGGCATGACGAGTCATGCCGTTTCATTCCACGGTTTGCCACGGCACGCCATTGCATCTCGCTAGACGTATGGGTCACTTTGTGTCGAGGAATTATGATTGTTAAGCTAGTTGAAATATGATTGTAACAGCAGCTAAATACTAAATCCCAGTCAACCATAACGACACAACCAACTTCGAATCCGCGCGGAGCAAAACTGATTGATGCCAGAGTGCCTAGACTTTCAGCAGAATGCCACGGCATGCCACGGGATACCACGGGATGCCACGGCATGGCACGGAACGCCGCGGGATGCCACAGCACAATCTGCCGTGCCATGCCGAGCCATGCCGGCAGTGAGCGCCGGCCCTTAGGCTATACAGCTTCGTATCAGACATTTTATTCATGATGTTACGATTATGGTTACAACAATTAAGAGCATGTACGGGTGACGGGTTTGAACTCACAATCTTTCGCTCAGTCCGCATTTTAACCGCTGGACTATTTTTGCTTAACCAAAACAACACGGCATTATTGTGATTGCGTTTATCTCGTTTGTGATTGCGCAAACATGCTTAGTTAAACAAATACTTACTGAACACTTACGATTTAATCTTACGCAAATGGAATTATGTTTCTACAAAATGAGAAAGTAAAACGTTCTTGTCAATTAGGTCGACGTTTATAAATAACTAGCTTCCGTCCGCGACTTCGTCCGCGTTAAATTTCTTATTCCCCGACCCTTCCCGTCGCGTCGAATCGTCTACCCGAGCGATTTTCTTCGTTTTTGCAACATTTTCATTACTGCTCCGCTCCTCTTGGTTATAGCGTGATATTATATAGCCTTCCTCAATAAATAGGCTACCCAATACAAAAAGAATTTTTCAATTCGGACCAGTAGTTCCTGAGATTACCGCGTTCAAACAAACAAACTCTTCAGCTATATAATATTAATATAGATAATAATATTTTATTAGAGAAAAAACATTTTAGCACAAGTTTGAATACTCAATTGTCAAGTACAGTCACTAAAAAATTTGAGAAGCCTCTTAAACTAGGAAGATCTTAGGAGGCAGTGTCTTTGCATTATAGCACAGTGGCCGAGCGATTCATGACCATTATCAAACAAGCCTACATAAACGCGGAGTAAAGTTACAACCAGATAACCTACAAATACACCATACATTTTTCAAGATTTAAATTTGGCATAATCTCACTCGTTTATCTGACTTTTGTCATAATATGTATTAGGAAGAAAAATAAAAAGCTTGAAATTAATCCTATAATTTCTTTATTCACTTATATTAACATATCTTCTTCTTTTCACTTTACTTAAAATATAAACTCCAGAATACCTCAATAACTCAATTAAAATTATTCCAAACGATTCTCAATATCTTCACAGTGACAGTTTAATTGAGCCAGAACAACAAAATATTTTTTAATGTAATTTTAAAATATTTTGCGCATAATGCACAACCAAGTTGTTAACAACATCGTGAAATAATTTTACAACAAAATATACTAAATAGTACAGACGCCAGTACATCAACCTACCTGAAACTGTCAAATTTTCAACCTAATACTTTAGAGATAAAGTTTAAAACCTATTAAAGAAATATGACAGATTGAAGTAGCTTTGTGTGCTGGCTGTCTGTAATTGGTCTTAATTTATACAAAACAACACCAAATATGTATTTGTCACAACTGTTTTCAATGATAAGATACAATCAGTGCATAAGATTCACATAGTTTATAAGATTTATGCTAAAGAGAGGAGCAATTATACGTCATCACGATCTGTTTTGACGTCTTAAAATTAATAAATTATGCAAGAACAGCCGTTATTTTTAGAGGCTTTAACCTTGATATGTTAATCACTTTGTTTATGTAACATACAAGACATATAAATTAAATAGAATGATTTCATAGATTTCATAGATGCACGTCATATAACCTTACATATACTTTTCTCCTGGGGTCTGCAGAAACAACCCATTTATTAGTGTTGTTTCTACGGTATGAAAGAGAAGAAAAGAATCCTCATGTTTGGATGATATTCAATATCGCGTCATAAAACATAGTTCTGAGTGGCGGCTTTTACAGCCCTAAACTTTTTTTTGCTGGATAATTTACTGACATACGTCGTAATCAAAAGTAGGAAGATTTAAAAACTCATATTACTAGGCATTGACGATATATCCTCTGAGGGACTTTGGCTCGAGCTGAACGAACTAAGAGTCTCCCGCGTCTCCTCTTTGATCTTCAAGTGTTCCGTGCTCGAGGGAGGTCGGGCAAGTAAGGAACGGTCCTTGTCTTTATGATCCTTTAATTTTTCTTTGCTGCTGTGTTTGTGCTTGTGCTTATGTTTGTGCTTCTTCTTTTCTTTCTTTTTCTTCTTTGCCTGTAATTTTTATTGAATTTAAAGTGGATTTAATCCCAAAAATACATAATTTACAAACGAAGATTTAAGAGTTCAAGTGTTATAAGGTTGCTCCATCAGAAGTTTCTTAGTACCAGCCTAGAGTCTAAAGTGCTCAGTTGATGACAATAAGCTCGCCCCCTATTTCATTGAACTCAAATATAACTGGCGATATGTACGTGTGCTATAGGGACACCTCTGCTTTACCTCTCGGGGAATACCAGGCGTTATGTTTATGTTATTTAAAGACTTTCTAAGAATGTTGCAGTATTTTATTATTTCCTTAACTTGATGCATAACTAAACTCAAATATAACTGGCGATATGTACGTGTGCTATAGGGACACCTCTGCTTTACCTCTCGGGGAATACCAGGCGTTATGTTTATGTTATTTAAAGACTTTCTAAGAATGTTGCAGTATTTTATTATTTCCTTAACTTGATGCATAACTAATGTGTTTACTACAACATGAGACAGTATTTTTTTCCGAAGTTTTAGAAATTTCCAATAATTTTCTCTGCTTACCTTAGGAGCTCCCATGTCATCCTTGTCGTGCCGGAACATGCCCGGTTCGAATCCGACCGGGCCCGAAGTACCGGGTATACCAGGCAACGCGACCGCGTTGTCAGTCATGAACTCGCGTTTGTTGTCATCCTGGATGGACATAACAACAATTATTGATCATGAATCTATTTTAGCCATCAATGTTACCAACTATATTGAAGAGCCACGGAGAAAGTACACGTGAGAAAAATTAAAGATTTAAAAAACTTTTTCAATAACAACCTTTATTCAAATGCTCTAAAAAGAATTAAATAAAAATATTTTTTTACTTTTACTATCAACTTATAACGTCATTTTACAACAAAGCTTGTCGCGAGATTTAAGTAGGCACTCGTATTTTTTTAGTTAGAAAATATAAAATCAATCAGTTCAAGTTATTTTAATTTACTTGTTTATCTACACAGACAAATCTCACGACAAACTTTTACACAGACACTAAAATCTATTTGCCCACATAACCTGTTACACACAACTTTTTTTTTTCAGAACGGTAAGTTACACAATATTCCGTTGTGGCGCCGGATATAAAGAACACCATCCCATTTCTTCCAGTAGGTGTCGTAGAAAGCGACTAAGGGACTTGTTAGAGAATGGGCTGTAGCATTTTCTATGCATTATACCACCATAAGGCGAGCGCCAACCCGCCTGCCAAGCGTAATGATTACTGCAACCCCTCCAAAATGGAGAAGACCTATATCCAGCAGTGGACGTCTTTCGGCTGAAATGATGAATGATGAACTTACACTGAACATCCTTATGGGTAGTTCACTGGGCACGCTGGTGACGTCGATCTTGACATCTTCCTCCTTGATACTGGACAGTGGCACCGGCAACATGTCCTCTATAGGCACGTCAACCATCCTGTCTAACGCAGACATAGGCAGACTTGTGTTTATCGGTACTTCAGGCTCGTATTTCACCTAGAATAATTATTATTTAAATTTGAATTAGCATAACACCAATAATAATAATATCTTAGGACAACCAACACAACGTTATCTGATCCCAAACTAGACAGAGCCCGTACTATGATAACCAGACAACTGATAAACATACTTATATATTTCTAAATACAAACATATTATAGATAAATTACACCCAGACATAGAACAAATGATTGTGCTCATCACACTATGATTTGTCCTGGATGGGAATCGAACCCACGACCTGAGTCTTAGCAGTCAGGGTCACTAACCACTAGACTAACAGGCCAGTCCAATGAAAGTAGAATGTATAGGAGAAGGCCTTTTATGCCCAAGAGTGCGACAGCTGAGACAAATAATAAAGGTATGTAAATAACTTTTCATTTTTTTATTGCAGAATGGGCTCTTGTTTTCGCTTGTGTCTGATGGAAAGCGATGGATGAGGTCTATAATGGATTAAGCATGCCCAGTATACGCCTGTTCACTCTTGCTTTGAATTTAACATGGGTTCCATCAGAAAAGTTGAACTGTTGCATAATAGATAAAAACTTTTTTACAAACAAAAAACAACCGACTTCCTTAAAAACACTATAAAGTGAAAAATAACTTTAATTTCGGAAGTCGGTGTCTTAGGATCTGTATTTATGGTTTTTTTGCCACCGACTTCCGAAATTAAAGTTATTTTTCACTTTGTAGTGTTTTTAAGGAAGTCGGTTGTTTTTTTTTTGTAAAAAAGTTTTTATTTTTAAATTTTTAGTTGTGGTATCCACCCCGCAGTAATTCCAAACAAACAATGCATATTTATGCGATAGCAGAAAACGCGGTTGATTTGCTGTCATTTTTAGGGTTCCGTTGCCAAATGGCAAAAAACGGAACCCTTATAGATTCGCCATGTCTGTCTGTCTGTCTGTCTGTCTGTCTGTCTGTCCGAGTATGTCACAGCCACTTTTCTCCGAAACTAAAAGAGCTGTGCTATTGAAACTTGGTAAGTGGATGTATTCAGTGAACCGCATTAAGATTTTCACACAAAAATAGAAAAAAAGCAATAATATTTGGGGTTCCCCATACATAGAATTGAAACTCAAAAATTTTTTTTTCATCAAACCCATATGTGTGGGGTATCTATGGATAGGTCTTCAAAAATGATATTGAGGTTTCTAATATCATTTTTTTTTAAAACAATAATATCTGGGGTTCCCCATACATAGAACTGAAACACAAAAAAAAAATTTAATCAAACCCTTACGTGTGGGGTATCTATGGATAGGTCTTTAAAAATGAAATTGAGGTTTCTAATATCATTTTTTTCTAAACTGAATAGTTTGCGCGAGAGACACTTCCAAAGTGGTAAAATGTGTGTCCCCCCCCCCCGTAACTTCTAAAATAAGGGAATGATAAAACTAAAAAAAATATATGATGTACATTACCATGAAAACTACCAACGAAAATTGGTTTGAACGAGATCTAGTAAGTAGTTTTTTTTTAATACGTCATAAATCGTAAACCACAATTTACCTTTCATTCAGTCAACTCAAATATAAAAATTAAAAAAAAAACATTTAATTTCATAAACGATGATGACGAATGATGATGATGATGACCTGCAGGTTTGTACGGAACCCTCGGTGCGCGAGTCCGACTCGCACTTGGCCGGTTTTTAAAGAGTTCCGGTGTCTATCTCTGGAGTTCATCATCAGATCTATATGAAATTTATATGGGACCATTTCGGAATAAACCCCTTTCAAACAAAAAAAGAATTTTGCAAATCCATCTATATATGACGGAGTTATGGCCGAACATACATAAAAAAATATATATATATAAACATCCGAATTGAGAACCTCCTCCTTTTGGAAGTCGGTTAAAAAGGGTCGCATCTGATGTGCAAGAATCTTGCATGGAATGTTATACATCGGACAGACCCTAACAGCAAGGTTGAAATATTTTCAATCTTGTTATAGGTGAACAGGACTATAGTCTATTCGCGTTAAGAAAGTAGTAGCTCATTGTTGTCACTCAGCTTAGCGACGCCCCTTGACCATTTAGATCATAGTAAACTGACTATGATACAATAAACAGTGTGCTGTGCATAAGGGCTGAACATACATTGTGAGTAAGTACACTGTCTATTTGTTATATTTCGTTTATTCACAGTTAGTACGACAATGATAATATATGGAAGAGCGGAGTCTCCTAATACAGGCATTGTTTGCTTAAAAGGAGGCTCCAACCACGTGAAAACGTAATGTTAATTGTGACAAATAAATTATTTTGTATTTGTATGATCTAATTGGCCAAGGGGCGTGGCTACCTGCCAGGGTCGCGAGATTGTTCGAAAGAGATACCGTGACCCTGGCACATGGGCAACTGAAGGAACACGGGTGGATTTTAGTCAGTAAAAGTCTGACATGCCCTCCAGCTGCGCCCAGAGCGAGAGAAGTCATTTGATGATTTCCCATGGCAAAAAAAAAAGGGCGTGGCTAAACTCAGTGACAACGATGAGTCACTATTTTCTTAACTCAAATAGACTATAGATCGCCAGATAGGTCATTCATTTAACTACGCCTACTTTACCAAAAACTCATTGTTTATGCAACACAACGAGAATCTAAAAATTATACTCATCACTCATAACTCGTCAATATTATCACCAATATACTCACATCATCAACCTCCTGCTTAATCACAGGTTTAGGTTCCAACTCCTTCAATCTCTCGCGTTCTCTTTCTCTGTCCTTCTCCTTTTCCCTCTCCCTCTCTCGTTCTAACCTCTCCCGTTCTTTATGGTGCATTTGTTTCATCATAGCTTGGATCTCTGGCAGTGGTACACATATTGGCCTCTTTAGCCCGTATAACGTGTAGTATAAGTCGACGAGGTCGCAGCGAAGTCTTGCATCGTTCGATAACAGACAGTTTATGTTGTTCCATAGTCTGTAAGGGAATTGTGATGTTACTATAGCATTGTGTGAATAAATAGTATAATGGTGATGATTCAGAATCATCACCATTATACTATTTAAATTAAGTTTAGTTGGTCCAATACAGAATCATTGATTCTGTATTGGACCAACTAAACTTAATTTGGGCTATTGCTATCTTTTTTCTTCTAATTAAACAAGAAAGTGACGGAAATAAGTTAGAGCTGTCAAATTTTATTGAACTGATATTTTCTTCGACACAATTAAGAACAATTTTATTAAATTCATCAAAATAAAAATCACGCCACTTTCAAGGCAAGGGAAGCGTAATTTGGTTTGATAATAGGTTGGGGAAAAAGTTTCTTCGCATTTTTTAAGAAAATTCAAAACATTTTTTAATAAAGTTTATTTACATTTAACTAAAGTATGTAGGTACCATTTTGTTCGATAACTTTTTGCCATCTTGTAGGTAGGGACATGATCCCATTGCTATAGAAATTTTGGGACTTCTGGTCAAAATACCGCGACAAGTGGTTTTGGCAGTCCTCTCGTGATGTTAACCTGACACTGCCTAAAGAATTCTGAAGAGACCGAAACAGGTAGAAATCTGAAGGTGCAAGGTCAGGACGGCGGATGCATTAACACCTCCCAGCCAAACTCTCTTAATTTTTGTTGGGTGGCTAAAGATGTCTAGCGTTATCATGATGAAAAACCACACCCCTTCTGTTGTTTAATTCCGGCCGCTTTCTCTCAACTTCTTGCTTTAATCTTATCAGTTGTTCGCAGTAGAGTTCAGAATCGATGGTCCTGCCTGGTGGTAACAGCTCATAATGAATAATGCCCTTCCAATCCCACCACACACACAGCATCACCTTGTTGCGAGTTAACCCGGATTTCGCCACAGTCTGTGAAGCCTGACCGGCCTTTGACCACGACCTTTTTCGCACGTTCTTGATCCACTTTTCATCACCAGTTATCAGCTTCTTCAAAAATGGTTCGGTTTCATTACGTCGTAATAAAGAATCACAAATGCGTACACGGTTCATTAGGTTTCTTTCAGTGAGCTCGTGAGGTACCCAAATGTCGAGCTTTTTTGTGTACCCAGTTTATTTCAAATGCGCCAAAACTATTTTGTGGTCAATTTCCAGTTCTTCAGCTACGTCGTAACTACTGGTATGCCGATCTTGCTCCACTTTTTCAAAAATGGCATGCATTTTATCCGTAATAGGGCGACCAGAGCGACGTGCATCTTTGACATCAAAATTTCCGGATTGAAAACGCTTAAACCAAATTTGTGCTACTCTCACAGACACTACACTAGGTCCATAAACATCGCAAATTTTTTTCGGGGCTTGCGTTGCATTTTTACCTTTTTTGTAGTAAAATTTTAAAATGTATCGAATTTCTTCATTAGATTCACTCATCTTGACGGTACGAAAAACAAATGAAAATCACACATTTTCCTAATTTGAATTTGGAATTATCTTTTTTAAAATTTAAACTTTCAATGATACCAAAACCAGCCAGATACAAATAGTATAGCCAAAGAGATTTTATTACAAGTTCATACATACTATAATGCGAAAAGACTTTTTCCCCAACCTAATAGTTCTAAAGCGTCACTTGTCTGTTTCTTTCGTGGTTTGTAAGAACGAGACAGGAATACTCTATTAATTAATTATCTCTATTATTAATATTATTTTAGGTGTACTGGTGAACAAAAGAATCGCCACCATTGTCAAGTATTAAAACGTAAACTAATACCAGACTCCTGAAAAATCACACTTTACAAAGTATGAAGCTAGATTATATTCTATTAACGGTCACCTATCAGGGCTAGAATAAATATGAGCCATATATAACGGTACATACCTATGCACCACAGCCTCAGTGTCAAGCCGATGCCTCTGAGCTTTTTCAAAGGGAGGCATGTTGATGAGCAGGCGAGCTAAGCCGTGCCTCACGCAGGGATCAGGGTCGCTTTCTACTGCCGTCAGTAATGATGATAGGTCCTCGGGTTTACCGTCCACGCGGACGAAGTCCACTAGACACTCGAAGGCGGCTAGTCTTACGTCTGTAGGGAAAGTGTGGTTTATGAGAATCTTGTGACTAAATAGGTCAATTGACCTTATAAGGGTCTTTATATCGTAGCAGTAAGAATGGTTTTCGTAATACAATTGTTACTACGTGGAGTTGATTGTACAGTCTAAGCCCGAACGTAAAAGTTCTAAGAAAAATATAGAGAGGCACTTTGACAATTAGTCTGCTGTGTGAAAGATTTCATTTTATTTCTTTAGTAGAGCAAAGTCGACCATTGCATATATCTGCTAGGTTTCACCCTTCCACCAAACACGAGTAGATGTTGATTGTTTACGGACAATTGTTTGCAAGTCCTAAGTGAATCGCCGATTGAATTATATCGTCATCATTAATTCGTCACCAAATCGAAAAAAAATACTTTTCCCAACTATATTCGGGTCGGCTTCCAGTCTAACTAGATGCAGCGGAATACCAGTATTTTACATGGAGCGACTGTTTATCTGACCTCCACCACCCAGTTGCTGGGTAACACGATACCCTTTGGTAAGACTGGTTGTCAGATTTTCGGGCTTCTGACGACCCGCAACGACTGTAAAAGATCCATGAACGACAAGCGGAACCAAAGGATTAATGTGCTTCCCGAGAGTCTTGGTATTTACAGATGGTCACCTATCCACGGACCAATCGCAGCAGGCGTAGCTAATCCTGATCGATAGACCCGTGCGGCTGTTATTAGTTAGCCACAAACCCTCCAAGCCTACCTTTTTTTTTTTTTTTGGATGGGAAATCATCAAATGACTTCTCCCGCTCTGGGCGGAGCGGGAGGGCGTGTCAGACTTTTACTGACTAAAACCCACCCGTGTTCCTTCAGTTGCCCATGTGCCAGGGTCACGGTATCTCTTTCGAACAATCTCGCGACCCTGGCAGGCTCCAAGCCTACCTAGAGTTAAAAGTAAAAATACTTGTTACCCCATTCGTAATATTCTTCTTAGTGTGTCGATGGCAAAAATACACATAGGCACGAAAATACGTATCTATAATTATGTATAGTTTATAGAGTACCCAAGTAGGTCGCAGAAAGGACGATCTCCACAAATAGAGGTTCATAGACGGCTCAGAAATTCGGTGCGTATGCGGCGTCTCTCCCCGGACTATGACTCACCTCCCATCTTGCACCGCATGCTGTGACCTGCACACGTGAGGACCTAATGGCTGGTCAGCAAACGGTTTTCGCGTTGCTGAATTTTTGGGACAAACTAAATAAAAATAAAAAACTGTACATTCGTAATATGTATTAAGAAGTTCTTACCAATATACTGCCCATAGGCCGCATAAGCTCTGAACACGGTCGGTATACTAGGCAGATGCCCGCATTGCTGCAGGCGCCTTATAGCGCGCAAACAACTGACGGTCACCGTGTTTTTGTAACAGGGCAACACTTTCTCTAAGTTTAGCACTCGAGTGATCTCTTCTAGAACTAGTCTTGTGTCCGCTGATAGTGAGTCGGCTGTTATGGGAGCACCCTGGGGAAATAAACATTATTTTCATTTTCTGGTAAACACACATTTTCCGAAACTCTGAACAAACATACCAAAAAAAATAGTCGTAAGGAAGTCCCCACTTTTTGACTCTGTTCTTTAAACGTTAGGCACATTAGCTCTACCTATTCTGATCACTAATAAGGCATACAGGGAGGGTGTTATATTAAGGATGTTGTAACTAAATTATATTATTATTTCATTGCTGTAATCTTTAAGAAACTTTAACACATCAATGTTTTGGGGTTTTCTATATCTGACGATCTCTAGAGAAAGAATCCTCGAATAAAACTCAGCATACGAAATGGCAAGGGCGCACCATGTAATACACAAAGACTTCATAATTATGTCTTTTTGAGCGTGTCGATAGCAATCTAAATATAGTCAGCATTTGGCTACGAGATTAGCGACCATCAACTCCTGTAGCGTGCAAACAACAGGACACGCTGGATAAGATATTAAGTGCCGCATTGTTTGTGGGACGACACCACATTTACACTCCAGGACGGACTCATCTGTGAATCTCCACCTGAGCAGGTTTTCTTTACTTCGGCAAACCTGAGTCCGAATTCTATTTTTACAGACTATAACTAAGTTACTGAACTATAAGATTGCTATTCACACTTTTTCAGAATACTATTCGGATAGTAAGATAGATAGATATTTTAGATAGATGAATTGATGTATGTATACATATAGATATTCATTGTTGTTGACCGAAACGACGAGCAATAGGACACAAGATACACTAGTACGAAACAAACGGCGCCGGCGGTCTTATCGTATATTAAAAGTAATTTCAAGATGCTTACAGAAAAACGCTTAGTGAACATGAAATAGACATTAAAACAATAAAAGTATGTTTGTTACTTACAGGCTGCAAAACTGATATAACAGGCGTAATGGTAGCAGCTAAAGCATCGACCAATGCCGCCTTATAGTAATTGTCCGAGAAATGGTTCTTCGAGTTGTCATTATATTTGAACAAGTCCAGTAAGAATCTCACCACTTCGGGCGGGCAGATGCCGTGAATATTCCTCAAACCTGTAGGGAACAAACGCAATTATAGTTTTCAGTTCCAAACAAATATCGACTTTGAGAAAGTTGAAATAAAGTCGAACATAAATAAATTTAACCACATGGATACAATGGACACATTCACTTTTCGGCGTTGATTTTCACAGCTTGAGCTAAGCTGTTATTGGTTAGCTGGTCGAAACGCATCTAAATGATCTCGTGGAGCAGTACCTACTAGATAATCGACTTTATTTCAATACAGGCTAGGTCGATATTTCTTTGGCAGTAAAATCTTTTAGTGTACCTACCCGCCATAGCAACCGGTATAGTCTTCTGCAAGAAGTAATGCTGCAGGTTGTCGAAGGTGTTCTGTTTGATAATGTGCGGCGCCGCGAACGAGCCGAACATCTTACGGAATATCGTCAACATGGCCGGCGGACCCGCCCATGAACTTATCATGGCGTTCGCTACCTACAAAAGCGGAGATTTTAAGTTTTAAAATGGTGGTGTGCCTTTTTCAATGGGTAAGACAGAAGTTAAATATCCTACTTTGTTTTACAGAACCCTAAAATACTATGATTTTTAACAGTAAAAGGATGATAGGTAACAATTTGGAGTTTGTAAGTAGTTTACATTTCATAGTGAAATTTATTTGACACTCACACTGACAACTCACATTGTTGGTTGCCAAATCAGTAGAACTTTGGTAAAATTAAGAATTCTGAGACGATTTCTTAGTTTTAGAAAGAAAAGAAAAGAAAGAAAGATTATCCTTACCTTAGTCAAACAATGCGCCGCCCTGCACCTAATCTTATAATACGTCTGTTCATTCTCTATGACGTCAGTGAGCGCCTTCCTAGTAGCTGGCTCGGGGTAGTTGTGCAGAGCGTCTATAGCCTCACTCTGGGCTGTGACGTCACGCTCGTGACGCAGCTGGTACTGCCACTGGTAGTCAGGCTGGGATATCACCGTACCACGTAATAGCGACATCTCGGGGTCCAGACGGATCCATAGGACGGGCGAGTCGCTAGAAAAATATTGATTTAATTTTATATGCCTGTTTTGGCCCTATTTGGCATCAATTTTAAATACGGATTCAAATGTCTTATATATTGTGTCAATAAAATCGTAACAACTGAAGTTATTATCTGTCAACGAAGTAATTTGGAGTGCGGACGCGTTTGTCAAGTATGTAAAAAGCCGGGTGTAGGGCAACGTCGCTTTTCATTCACGCTCGACGCTCGCCAAGGAAGGTCGTTACGCTGCCGCTCCGCTGCGCGTATCCCCTCCACCGCCCGCCGCTCGATCGCCCGTCAGTTGTGCTCAGTGCTCACGCCGCGTAGTCGCCCCGACTACTCTCCGTATTTTTTGGGATTTAAATCTCAAATATTCGGAAAACTGTCTTTTTCAAGACAACTGTTTCTTTAAACAGAGTCGTTTAAAACGTTATTCTAAGCTGTCTTTTTCAAGACGGCCTAGTTTCTCTAAGAGAAAAGGTCTAAAACGTTGTGTTGTGAAGTGTTGTGGCCCCTTCAGGGCAAAGCCACAGTTTCGTGGTCACTCGGTGGATACCTTAACGGTGCCAACGAAGCCGAGTGGGTGTTGACCCAACACACCCGCCTATCCCCTTCAGGGCTAGGCGAAAGTTGGACGGGTCCCAGATCGCTGGCCTTGGGGGCTTCCCTCGTCAGCCCTGGTGACAGTTTTCCCTTCACAGCCGCGTACTAGTGCCGCGGGTATTTCTATACCCCCCGCACTAGTGGTCAGGGTACCTTCTGTACCCGCCGTTTTGACCAGTTAGGAACCCGTTTGCACAATAAGATTGGCAACGGGATACACTCTTAGGGCACACCAGGATCACCTCCCTGTCTATACCCGACAGAGGAGTGTAATACTCACCCCCGGAAACCCACCGGGGATTAGGTTGTTAGGAGTAGGACTTTGGGATAGGCCTCGCTCTCCCGAGCGATTAGGAATCCCCCCCCACCCTAATTCTCTTCTAAACCATTGGGAATCATGCCCAAAAAGATGACCCCCGATGAGGTAGAAGCCATGAAGTTAGCGATCCTTGAATTAATCATGGATGACGCTGAATTTACGGCCATCTTTCATAAAAGATGGAAACAAAATCAGGAAAGGAAAGCCCGCGCACTCGCAGTCTCCGGCGTCACTAGGTTTAGTGACGCCCTAGACTCACCGGCTACCCCTGCCCTGAATAACACCGACGCTGCGATAAATCCTCACGAGTCCATGGACACAGAGGACACCCCCGCTCCCACTTCCGATTCTGCTTCAGTCTCCGCCGAGGAAACCACCTCAGCTCCCCCTGCGGACTCGAACCCCTCCTCGGCTTCGGACGGGGAGGCGTACGAGACCGTTACCCGTAAAAACGGTAAAGGGAGCAAGCGGAAACTTAAGAAAAAGGGCAGTAGCACCGAACCAGCCGCTAAATTCATAGCGGCTGAGGAAGCCACTCCCACCCCGATGACGTCACAGGCGACCCCCGCCACCGTGACCGGGCCCATCCCCTCCACGTCGCAGGCGACCGCCGCCACCGCGACCGCGTCCACCCCCACCCCACCGCAGGCGACCGCCGCCACCGCGACCCCAATCCGTCTCACGCCTCCAACCCCCGCGAAGGTTGCCGCGCCCCGCGCTACCGTTAGCGCCCAGCCCACGCCCTCTGGCTCAAACACCGCCAGGAAACTCCCTCCACCGCCGCCAGTGTTCATTCAGGACAAGGCAAAGTGGACGGAGGTATCCAAATGGTGCGCTGAACAGAGGGTAAACTACACAAATGCCCGAGCCACCCAGCAGGGCATTAAAGTGCTAGTCCCCACGTCAAATGACTTCCGTGAGCTCACAAGGATTCTCACGGTAAGGAACGTGTCCTACCACACGTACGCCTTACCTGAGGAGCGCTTGACGAGAGTGGTCATTCGCAGGATTCCCTGCGAAATCCCCACGGATGAGATCAAAGCCGACCTCGAAAGGCAGAACGTGCCTGTCTCAGAGGTCCACCGCATGCACAGATCCGGCAAAGGCATTGCCTTCGATATGGTCCTGGTGGTATGCCCTCCTACGGAGGGTCACCACCCCATATTCAAGGTAAAAGCAGTATGCAATCTGTCCGGTCTAGTCATAGAGAAGCCCCGTAAGACAGGCATCGTAGGCCAGTGCCACCGATGCCAGCTTTACGGTCACTCCGCCTATCACTGCTTTGCCACCCCCAGGTGCGTCAAGTGCCTGGGCGATCATGGCACAGCGGAATGTTCCCGGCCTAAAGACCGAGCTCTTTGCACAGAACCACCCAGTTGCGTACTCTGCAAAGAGACTGGTCACCCGGCAAACTACAGGGGCTGCCCGAAAGCCCCAAAGTCCTCTTCCCCTAAGTTAGCGCAGCGTTTCGACGCCCGTCAAACCAGGGAATCCCCATCGGCAAAACTCCCCGTGAGATTGGCCCCCCAACGCCCAATGGCATGGCCTCAGCTGAGCTCAAGCCAAGCGTTCCCCCCTCTGGCCTCCTCTAGGCCTAAGCCCGCTCCCATTCCTCCTCTAATGGACCCGCGTACCCGCGCCCCCGCACCCCTATCCGCGCCCCCCGGTTTCTCCGCGGCCGCACCCGCCGCCGCCCGCGTCGCGCCCCCCTCTGCCCCCATGGCAGGCCCAGATCATAGGAGAGGTCAGGCTCCCATCGATGCGTTCAACGTAATCGCCGGGACCTATAATACCTACAGCACGTTCCTCTCCCCGCGTGCTCAACAAATGGCCCAGGAACTTGTCGCCGCCGGCGGCAACTTGTTCCGAATCCAAGCAATATACGCTGCGTACCCCGAGGTCACGCAAGCCCTCCACGTCATGAACTCCCAACGGTCCCGTTATGAATAACAACGGAACACTAGCTAAACTCAAACCCCGTTCCCTAAAGTTAGGCTTTTTCAATGCCAATGGCATTTTCCGCCAACGTGATGAGATCGCCACGTTCCTCCGCGACCATCACGTAGACATCTTACTCATACAAGAGTCGTTCCTAAAGCCACACCAACGCGACCCTAAAATTGCAAACTACCGGTTAGTTCGCAACGATAGGTACCGTTGCCACAAAGGTGGCACTCTCATTTATTATAAAAAGTCCCTATACTGCATACCTATGGACCCACCCCCTCTCTCCCGATTAGAAGTTTCGGCCTGTCGGTTAGGACTGACAGGTCACCAGCCGATCACTATCGTGTCGGCTTATATTCCCCCTCGGATAGAGTCCGAGAACCCCCAACTCTTAAATAGCGACCTCTCAAAACTTTTCGGCATGAGTGACTCCGTTATTATAGCGGGCGATCTCAACGCCAAACATCCAGCCTGGAATAGTACCAGCACCTCGACCAGAGGCAGACAACTCTTTAATCTCTGCTCCACCATGTTATTCGACGTCATCGCCCCGATGACTCCCACCCACTACCCATTTAACCCCGATCAATCACCTGACGTGCTCGATGTGGCACTTCTAAAGAACGTCAACCTAAGGTTGGATTCTATAGAAGCTATACACGAGCTCGACTCTGATCACCGGCCAGTAGTAATGCACTTAGCCCCCCGGATAGGTACCCGCGACCCCTCTCAACCCCCCACCACTAAAGTGATAACCGACTGGAAGAAAGTAAGCGAACGCTTACAATCTAACACGTCGACTCACTTAGATTCCATTCCCGACCAGTTCGACACCGTCGCCGACACAACGGCTGCGATCGACTCACTCACGGAGCACGTACAATCGATCGTGAACGATTGTTCACGGGAGGTTCCAGAGGCGGCTGACCGCCTCTGGAGGCTGCCAGACGATATACGTGCTCTGATGACTGAGAAGAACGCAGCCGTGCGTGCTTACAGTAGCTTTCCCTGTGCCGCGAACAAAGCTCACATGCGTAACTTACAGCGTGCTGTAACGTCACGTGTGTCCGAGCTGCGTAACGCTAACTGGGACAAGATGCTGGGCGATCTCGAGCCGACTCACCTAGCATTCTGGGAACTTCAAAGGAAACTCAAATCCTCTGAGGTTTCCACAATGCCCCCCCTGACCCGCCCCGATGCGACCATTGCATTCGACGATATCGACAGGGCTGAATGCCTAGCCGATAGCCTCGAAGCCCAATGCACACCAAGTTCGCAGCCAGTAGACCAAGCGTTCGTCGATAAGGTGAACGCGGAAGTCGAACGCAAAGCATCACTCCCGCCCGTCGAAGACCCTGAGGATCCCTTGCCCCCCGTCACACCAGACGAGGTGCACGAGATCATCAAGGGTCTGAGACCACGTAAAGCACCCGGATCAGACGGCATCACCAGTAGAGTGATCAAGCTGTTCCCCGCTCACCTGATTATGCTCATGACCACCATCTTCAATGGTGCCCTGAGTAATAACATATTCCCCCAAACGTGGAAGGAAGCCACCGTCATTGGCATCCCTAAGCCCGGCAAGCCCAAAACCGAGCCCACGAGCTATCGTCCCATTAGTTTGCTCAAAGTCCTCGGCAAAATCTATGAGAGACTTATTTATAAGCGACTCAGGGATTATGCCGAGACGAAGGGCCTCATCCCCAACGAGCAGTTCGGATTTCGATCCCAACACTCGTGTGTCCACCAAGTGCACCGTATCGTCGAGCATATCAATGCTGGTTTTCAGCGTGGTATGTTCACGGGTGCAGTATTCTTCGACATAGCGAAAGCGTTCGACAAAGTCTGGCACAACGGCTTGTTATACAAGCTGTACCAACTCGGAGTGCCTGACCGTCTCGTGCTCATCTTACGAGACTTTCTCGCGAACCGCACCTTTCGCTACCGCATCGAAGGGGCACTATCCTCCCCTCACCCGATCCTTGCAGGAGTCCCTCAGGGCTCTGTACTAGCTCCCCTCATTTTCACGCTATTCACTAGCGACATCCCCAGAAGCAGAAAGGCAATGTTAGCTCTGTTCGCAGACGACACAGCCATCTACTTCTCGGGATTCAGTGATAAAGCGCTGGTTCGCTACCTCCAAACCGCAGTCGACGAGCTCGGCGAGTGGTTCAGGAAGTGGCGAATCGAAGTAAATCCCGATAAAAGTCAGGCTGTCTTCTACACCCGACCGCGAAAAAATCACCCCCCTCCCCGACCCATCTCTATGTTCGGCAAGCAAATCCCTTGGGGAAAGCAAGCCAAATATCTAGGCGTCATCCTTGACGAACACCTCACCTTTTTCGAGCACATAAAGCAGGTCCGCTCGCGGGCCGCTTTCGCTCTCGGTAGGCTCCATTGCGTCCTAAACAAGCGTAGTAAACTGTCGCTTCAGTGTAAGAAGCGCATTTACCTCGCTTGTATTAGGCCCATCATGACGTTTGCAAGCTCCGTGTTTGCACATACCAAACCCCGATTCATCCATAGGATGCAGACCCTCCAAAACCGTTTTCTCCGACAAGCCACAGGTGCGCCTTGGTATGTCAGGAATATCAATCTCCATGTAGATCTCAGGATCCCTACGATCCAGCAGTACATAAAACGCGCTTCGAAGCGTTTCTTCGATAAAGCAGTGACCCACCCCAACCCTCTGGTTGTCGCGGCAGCTAGCTATACCCCCTCCCGTATCAGTAAAGTCCGCCGTCCGCGGCACATTCTCAGCGAACCCGATGATCCCACTACTCTCCTCCAGGAGAGTCGAAAAGAAACAAGTACAGTGAGAACAACACACAAACACAGATCGTACCGACCTCGCCGCCGAGGTCCGTCGTCGCGACCCCGACTTAATAGTCCCTCCCGACCCTTGCATGAGCCAGCCCGCGATGCTGCGCCTGTAGCTTTAAATTAGCCCCTAAATAATTTAACCCAGATCCAGCATGTCCCTTGCTGCCCTCCCCCAGTGATTGCCTAAGCCGAGGTGCGAACCCCCCTCGGGGTTACCCTTAGGACTTTCGCTTTAGTTTGTAATTTTACTATGGCCCGGCTGGAGGTCTAAAAAGTTTACTTTTTAGAAATCGCCGGGCAAAAATCCGTTTAAGTAGTCAGAATCTTTTTCAGATTAACTACGAGATGTCCTACAAAAAAAAAAAAAAAAAAAAAAAGTAGGGCAACGTAAAGTACTGATTTTAGTGACGTCAAATATTTTGGACCCAAAATTAAGCAACTCTTAAGGTTAATTAACCCCTAGTTAATTACTTAAAAATCAAATTATTTATTTACTTGATTTTTTTTTGTTTAGCCTATACTGTCCCACTGCTGGGCAAAGGCCTCCCCTAATTTCTTCCAGGAACTCTTGTCCCATGCCACCTCGAACCAGTCGTCGCGGTACGCATCTAGGTCGTCTCGCCACCGCTTTCTGGGCCGACCGCGGTGGGTACGCCCATCTTCAGGCACCCATTGTGTGCAGACCTTAGCCCAGCGGTCATCTTGCATACGGCTAATGTGACCCGCCCAATCCCATTTGCTTGAATATGGGTGGTAAATCATATCCTACCATAACAGGTATGCAAATATCGTTTTGATAACAAGAAATCCAAAATAAGTTATAGTGGACACAACTGAAAAATCAATTGTCTTGCTTTATAGATATTTAGATAGCTTACTCCATAGCAGACAGATCCATATCGACCTCCTCCCCGGTACACAAGGGTATCTTCTTCTTCTTGTTCCTCCTACTCTTGCTGTGGCACGTGATGTCCGCTTTCACCACCGTGTTCTCTATCTGCAGCATATGCTTGAAGGTGCCATCTAACTCCTGAAGTTGGACCAGTAAGGGACCAACGTACTTGCGAATGCCGCGTTCGTGGACACAGTCTTGACGGATTTCTAGTTCCACTGTGTTTCTGGAAGAATGATTTAGTTGTAAAGTGAAAGGAGTTCAAATAAATTCTTTGGACATGGAGTAGTAAGTAAATGGAGAGTTCATGTTTATATATTTTTTTACTAGTTTTTGCCCGCAACTTCGTCTGCGTGTATGTCGGTTATTGCGGATGCAGACTAAGGCGCGGAATAAAAAGTAGCCTATGTCCTTTCTTGGGGTTCACCCCGTACCAAATTTCATCAAAATCGGCTCAGTGGTGAAGAGGTGAAAGCGTAACAGACAGACACTTACTTTCGCATTGATAATATTAACAAAGTAAATAAAGTATAGATTAGTTCTACCCGCTTAATTTTAGCCAGCACTTTCACAAAATGAACAGTATGCCAATTCCCGTATTTAAAAAACGTTCAAAATCTAGTCAAAAACTAGACTAACTAGACTAATCTAGTTATCTCACTGGCAATAACGGTATTTATAAAAGTCTGAAACTAAGATTAGAACGCGAACGTACCTAAAAATACGGGAATTGCCTGCAAGCTTCGTGGTATACTTTCCTACAACTAAGTAGTTAAAAGCATCTGCACACATACGTGCTATTTGTATGGCAGTTGCCGAATTTTAATGTCTTACACATTGTATGGATCTCAAACGCCAGCTAAGGCATATCGAACAAAAGAGAAATCACGAAAGGGTTGAAAAAAGTATTGCGTTTTATAACCTTACCTTTTGCGATTGAACACGGAGGTGAGTTGAAACTTAGCATGACCAGCAGTGCGTACCCATTGGTCCACAAATACCGCCATATCTTTGCCAGTCACAGTGAAAATGGCTTTGACAAAGAGATTAGTTGACAACAACAGATGGCCCCAGAGGCCGCTTCCGATCTTAGTGTTGGCCGCATTCGTGGCCAAAGAAAGTTGTTTATTGAACACCTGAAGCAGTAACTCTTGACCGATACGCTGTTCTAACATCCGTAGTACTAGGTGAGATTTTTTGCGCATTATCTGAAATTGAATGTAGATAAAGTTATTCTTCTTTTTCCCACTGTAACAATGTTTCATACATTGTGTTTGGGGGCTGTTTTTTGTAACTGGGGGCACAACACAGCGTGGAAATAATATAGGCTGATTATGTCAGCCTAAATTGTTCCCACTGCTGGGACACAGGCCTCCTCTCAGTGAGAGGGAGTCGGCCGTAATCTACCACGCGGGCCCAGTGCGAGTTGGTAGATGTCACATGTCTTCGAATTTTTGGTTTAGGACCTGCCAGTTTCCTTACGATTGTTTTCCTTCACTGTTTTCAGAGCAGTGGTGATGAAATTATTTACAAAAAGTAAAGTACCTGCCTGAGTTATACAACTCGTGAGCCGCCACTGCTCTGTTCTTGTAACTATTGCATTACAAAAACTATGTTCCAAATGGGGGAGATTCCCAGATTGGCTGCTAAACAACTGTACCGTAATGAGAACACACTTACCTCAATATATCGCGGAGACATTGTATGTACGTTTCTAACAGGAAAATAAAATACATCTTTGGCTTCTACGCGCGCTCCACTCGCAGGCGGCTGCCACGGATCTAGGACTATTCCGCCATATTGTTCTTCATATCCTACTACCTGCAAAGTAAAAAATAACTATTATCATGAATTTCAATTTGAAATAGGTAGTTTTCAGCTTCTGCTGCAATTATACAAATAAATTTAAAATGTAAAGGGAGTTTTGGGAAAAATAAACCAGCATGTCTGGAAGTGGTTATTCATAATCATGATTTTATAATAGTCCGGAGTACAAACTTACCCTGTACCAGATTTCATCAGAATCGGTTCAGTGGCTTAGTCATAGAAGCGTAACAGATAGGCAGAGTTACTTTCGCATTTATAATATTAGTATAGATTTGGGGACCATGCAACTTGCAGCCTTGATAAGCTCCAGCCAAAGAAACATACCCTAAAGTTCAATCATTACACTGTATTTAAAAATGAACAAACTTTAATTGATAACAGAATAATATTAAAAATCTCACCTCCTGCAACTCCTGATGTATAATGTACCTGTACTCATTATTCCCAAAGCATTTCTTCGAGTACAGACCACACATATAGTCAGGTATTCCCTTAGCAAGCCAGAGATCAGACCAGTTCTGCATAGTTATGAAGCAGCCAAAGAACTGTTCGGCCACTGCTTGCGCCATGGCCTTGCGACTCATGTATGTTTGGTCTATAATGGCGATGGAGTGAAGGAGGTGCGTGCTTAGGATTGACATAGTTGTATATGCTGTTGCGTCGTCTTCAGTCTGTGAGGAACAGAGGTTTATGTAAAGAAGGAGTATGCTTTCAACCTTATTAATAATATTTATCAGAGAACAAGATCTAAAATAGATCTATACTCCATTTGTTTAGGTAGTTAACTAAATGTAAACAATCTTAACATGTCTTTTATCTAAAAAACTGTCTAAAAATTGAATCTAAAAATGTTTACAATTAGGTATTTACTTAAACCGATGTCAGGTAAGTAACTTTATTTAAATAATATTAGTTGGTCTTTTATACGATTTATTTTATATAAAAAGACATATCAAGATTGTTTACCTTTAGTTAACTACCTAAACAAATGGAGTATAGTTTAAATTAAACATTAAAAAATTGTTTATGAGCACTCCATTCACTTTTAGCTCAATAAAAAGGTTTGCTACTTGTGTTATAACAGTGAAATTGTTTTTATTTTCACAGGTAAATAAAAGTGGGTAGGTGAGAGAAATCTATGTCTATTCCTAGATCTTATTTCTAAAATATATTACTGTCATTAGAGGTTGCAGGAACCCACAACAAAGCCACTTTAAATAAGTAAGTTTATTTTACTTACTTCATCAACAAAGACTTGCTTGTAACAAGGATATGGATATCTAGTTGAAAGTGTTTCCTCATAAAACTCGAATGCCTCATGTAAATACCGCACAGTATTCTTCAATATTTGCAGCAAGTTGGGCAAGCAGTAATGTGTCACTTCATTCATAAATGGATCTACGTATGTTTCAAAGGGTCTGGAAAAAAACGGAACATATCAAATTAAATGTACTGGTACAAATTGAATCATTTCAATAAAGGCTATTCCATATGGAAATCGGCTATACCCTCTAAGATTATATTCATACATCACTGATATTCGTTTCGAGAAGTTGCAACACTATGAAACACATCTTCCAATTGGATCTTTTTTAAGATGTAAATTACGAAATGCTAGTGCTTTAAACTTCTGCAATGTACCATTGATTACCTACGAGATCCGTAACACAGGGTTTCCCTAGTACGGACTTCAGTCTCTCGCAAAGGAGATTTTCATCACATTTACTGATTATGGCTAGTCCTAAGATGTTAATTCTAAGCCAACCTTTGTAGAGAGAGAAATAAATTTATATTGTACTAGCTGACCCGACAGACGTTGTCCTGTCTCTTTGATGATATTTGAGCACGCATTCTGTCAATTCTATGTCAAATGTTACATTAAAAAAGTTTACATTGTCCTATTATATGGTTGTTAAGTATTCTTAAATTTTCTAATTTTCCGCGCATTTTTTTAATTTTCTCTCTTTCATTAGAACCTTTTCCTGACAATTACAAACACAACAACAACAAAAAAAGTCAAATCGGTCCAGCCATTCACGCGTGATGGCGTGACCAAGGGAAATAGGGATTCATTTTTATATATATAGATTGTATTGTATCTAAATTGATCTATGAACTGAAGCTACGTTGAATAACACAAAAAACACTGGCCATAGAAAAAAACATTTTAATCTTTAATTAATAAAAAAGTAATTACTGATTATAATAAATACAAAACTCACCCAATAGCTAAAGCAATGTTAGGAGCACATGCAGGAGTGTTGACTAAGTAATGGAAGGTCTTCCTCCTATGGTCTGGAGTGTATATCACATCCACAAGCTCCCCACAAGACACTGCAGTCAGACTTTCATCAACAGTAAACTCCAGCTTCCAGGTGCAAGGCTCTGCAAAGCTATCCACGCAAGGGAACCAGAGACGGGCTGAGTGTCCATATGTAAACATGTGTGCCGATTTCTGTGAATATAAAATGTTTGTTTTATAAAACTTTTGTTATTGGCAATTTATGCATGTCACAATGAATCAATTAAGATTTAATTTGTTACCTCCACCAAAGAGCCATCTCCTTCTGGCACTACAAAGTGCATTCCACCCTGAGGGGACTCAAGTGAGAACTCAATACCAATCCGCAGTCCCCTCCCCTCGCCTACTAAATGGGATGCTTCGTCCGGAATCTGAACATGAAGCTCTCCTGAATTGTGATCCGGATCTATCTTTTGGGCAGCAGACAAATGAAACTGAGAGAAGACTTCCAAAGATCTCCTGAAATTATAGTAATTGTAAATGTAATTACTGAATGAAGTGTTTTGAAGAATGGTTGTTAGTCGCGAAAAACAAATGACTTAAAAAACTAAGTGAAAAATAAGTCTAACTTCAGAAGTTGGTGTCTTTAGCACACTAGCATTTTAGTTTTTTTGGAAGTTGGTATTCCTCACTTTTAGACACAAATTCGAATATCCTTGCTTGGTATGTATGTAAACAATAGTGTAAACTATGCCTGAATAACATACCTGCGTAACATACTATAAATTGAAATCTGAATAATAATAATAATAATGCATTGCTTCATATGTTCGAGAAATGTGTCTGCTAACAACGTAAATAACACAATGTATGTTGTTGAACGGTCAAAATGAAAGCCATTGCTACTGCTAGTGTGTTACACAGTTACCTCTCTGGTGTCATAAGTAGGTAAGACTCAATAATAAAGAGGTGAAAAATGGTGGCCTGAAGGTTTTGTCACTGTATGAATATTCATTAATAAGAAGCAGTTTTATAACAGAATGTTACTTGGTGCTACTTTTCATAAGACTTTTAATTCATACATTTATTACTATACTAGCTTTTGCCAGCGGCTTCGCCCATGTGGAGGTTAGAAATTGCCTGCGGGAACATACTATTGGGATGTAAACTACTATAATATGTGTTTTCATCTAAATCCGATCAGTAGTTTTTGCATAAAAGAGTAACAAATATACATCCATACTCACAAACTCTCAAATTTATAATATTAGTAGGATTCTAGTGGTTGCCTAGTATAGTAGTCAAAATTCAACCATTGTAATTTTAATCAACAAAAATCAAAATTATTGGCTTGGTGCACTCTTTCTCCATAAAAACTTTAATTGTGCTAATTTCATACTCCTTTATAAGCATAATTTTCGTAAAAAGGGGTACAAAGTTATTGCTACACATTAATCAAATATAAATATTTTTACACATTAATGAGCTTTTCTATAAAAGGGTATAAGGCTACAACAACTAAAACCAGCAAACTAGTTTAGTTAAACATATTTTTTTGGCAGGTATACAGGGTACTAATACGTTCTGTAGTTTCTGCCGACCCTCTTGGGAAGAAAGTGTGAGTATATGTATGTATGTATGACCCCAAGTAAATACAGTACTTACGTATTAGGGTCTGCTTGACAAATATCCAAAAATGGGTCAAAATACTGGAAGTTCGCTTCATACTGATCATTGAGGCACACCCGGTAAATACGACACTGTTTCGCATTCAGTCGAATGTAACGGAGGTTATCTTTTAGCGGGACGATAGTAAGTTCTACAAAGCCCTGAAAAAAATAAAAACAAAATGTTTGTTTATTTCCTACATGATTACGTACTAAGAATTATTTATTTCATAAATGGATTAATGATATTCCTTACAATAACGCTTCTCCTTTCGAAACTGATTCCTGTCAAGCTAAGGATTTGATGGGCTGTAAATAAAATACTTGTTTATTAGTAAAATAGCTCCCCAAACTATATCACTGTGGTTTAAACAAATTTAAAAAAAAACGAAAATATCATGATACTTATAGTTTAAATGGACGACAATTGTCGCCCGTCCGTTCCTTCTTCATTGTTGATAATTTTTGTCAATCATTTCTTTAGCTACAAGGTTTATTTAGATTAAAATAGTTATTTTCTTTCCAGAAAATCTATCACAACACATCCCCACATTGAATAGAGAAATAAATTATAGTAGACAAACATGTTTTAGTTTTTTTTTTTACTTTTTGGTTTAGATAAGTATCTTTTCAGCAACCGTGTTCTCTATGGTAGCCCAAGATTTTGAACTATTTTGATAAACTTGTATAGCAGTGCTGTTAACGCTGTCTTAAAGATAAATTACAAAGGACGCTCCTTGGTGCGTGTTTTTGTGCAAGTCTGAATATGAGTTCACTTTGTTTTAAAACACCAAATAGATTGTTGTCGGTGCATACCAAACGTAAACTTGACGCCCACACGTTTACGGAGATAAAGACTTACAAACAAAACTCAATGTCATTCTGGTGTATGAACTTAAATACCATCCATTCTATAATTTGTCATTCTTATAACGATTGATCTGATTACAGTTCTAAAATTATTTTTAACACTTTTCTGGGCTTACTATTTAGTAACAAAAAAGAACTAAAACACGGTCACCTCTACAACTGTCAAAACAAGAAAGAGATGCAGTGATAGAAACGGAGGTCCATTGCGCTATTACGATTATTGCTGGATTATTGTAAAATTCGTATAGCCGCTGGATACTGTGTTAAAACAATTAGTGTTTTGTGTGAAAGTTGTATTATTAAATGTTACAAAAAAACTAGTTTTCATGTTTATTTTTGGTTTGAATGATCAAAATGTGGGACTCACCATACTTGACTTGTTTGGTTTTGTATATATTTTCGTTCCAAATTATTGTCACTAATTCACGCACGTCTAATGTTTGGAAATTGAACGCGGAAGAGGACCAGATTGTCGACGGTAACACACTGTCTCAGGTCAGTCAGAATTCTAATAATATGTCGGTAAACTTTATATAATCAATGCACTACATATTCATCAAACGTATGTACTTTCAGTCTGTTTATCTGTTATTCTGGACCTTATAATGCTCATGTTTGCCTTGAATTAATTTTCTTTAATGTATTGATTATTCTTAAATGGTGTTTCTATCATAAGGGTACAATCTGATAATGTGTTGTAGTAGTAATACAGTTTTAAAGGGTGAACTACTTCTAGGATGAATCTGAGAAACCAAGAATGGGTGAAGAAGACCCTGTCTTCAATATAATTACATCTACAGTGTACTATGGGAACACATGGACTAAACATGGGTTTGATATGTTTTGCACAGATTGTCAAATATATGAGCAGCAAAGGTAATTTATTTATTATTATGGTAATTTATACATAGAGTGGTTTTTATTATTTAATATGTGGTACATCTGGCTAGAGTGGCTAAGAGTGGGTCTTAGGATGAACATGGACAAGACAAAGGTCATGTCCAATGCTCGTGTGATACCCACTCCAATGAAGATCGGAGGCGCTACACTCGAAGTTGTGGACGAATACGTGTACCTAGGACAGACTGTCCAGTTAGGTAGATCCAACTTCGAGAAAGAGGTCAATCGTCGAATCCGACTCGGCTGGGCAGCGTTCGGGAAGCTACGCAATATCTTCTCGTCCCAAATACCGCAGTGTCTCAAGACAAAAGTCTTTGACCAGTGTGTGTTGCCAGTGATGACATATGGCACTGAGACGTGGTCGCTCACAATGGGCCTCATAAGAAGGCTCAAAGTCACCCAAAGAGCAATGGAGAGGGCTATGCTTGGAGTTTCCCTACGCGATCGAATCAGAAATGAAGAGATCCGTAGGAAAACCAAGGTAACCGATATAGCCCGAAGAATTGCCAAACTTAAGTGGCAGTGGGCAGGGCACATTGCTCGCAGAACGGATGGCCGATGGGGTCGGAAGGTTCTGGAGTGGCGACCGCGTACTGGAAGACGTAGCGTTGGAAGGCCTCCCACAAGATGGACCGATGACCTGGTGAAGGCCGCAGGAATACGTTGGATGCGAGAAGCACAGAATAGGTCGAAGTGGCGGTGCTTGGGGGAGGCCTATGTCCAGCAGTGGACGTCTTTCGGCTGAAATGATGATGATGATGATGACATCTGGCTAGACCTTATCTCATGTATAAAAACTTGCTTGCACAAACAACATTTTCTATGAGTCCTTGGGAAATTAACACTTGATGCTAGACACAAGTGTGTCTGTAAATAAAGTATAATGTTTAACAAACATGTTAAGAACTGTCTGTTATATCCTATTTATTATAGCTCAAACCATCATTATTATAATTCCACTATTAATTTAAATGAACTAATACCGAAATGGAAAATTATTAATATTTCTATTTGTCTTCATTGATTCTTGTTGCAATAAAAATGTAAGTTATTAATACTGCTTAATCATTTTCGCCTTTTCATATAAGAATCGAAAACAACAATGTGCAATAAGTTTGAATTAAGAACAGAATAGCTGTAGGAGAAACCAAAGTTTAAATAGCTCATATTTTAAACATTTACTATGTCTAATGCAAGAGTTTAGCTTTACTTAAAGTAAAAGTTGTAAAAATGATTCAAAATAATTTATACATGTATTCTAGCAGCTGGACTCAATGCATAAATTATTTTATACCATTTTTATAAACACAGAAACATTACTTGTCATTATGCAGTAAGATGACATTGAGCACAAGTATGCAATGTTACTGCAAATAAATGTTTACTTTTATAAACAGATACTTGCATTAATTAGATCAATGATCAAAGATCAGTTTTAAATTACAAACTTGCACACACAGAAATACTATTAAAAACATTGTTTTCTACATTTAAAATACCTTAAGAGAGGTTTATACCCAGACCAGGCTAGTGAAAAAATATGTAATGCAGGCTGTACACCTACATAAGCCTTCTTTTTTCAAAATTTAATTTTCGAATATTTATTGCAGAGCTGGTGTAGAGAACAGTGATGAAACTACGCCGGCTGAAATAAATAGTGATGTGGACGATGAGTACTTAGATTGTGGCAAAGCTGTCAATTTTACATACTATGATAACTTGGTTGGAGTGGCTAGACGACATAGACACCCTAATGTACCTGAACCACAGGTAAATAGTCCTAGAATTTACTATTTAGATACTAAGTATTTTTGTCTGATTATGCTAGAATTTTTATTACCTGCAGCTACAAATAATTGTTTGTGAAGATTGTGCTATATGTATAACAGGGCAATATATTTTCCATTTCCCTAAGTTAAACCTTAAATCAAAAGGAGAGGGAGAATTAAAAAACTCTGTAAAGACACGAAACTCATTGATAAACAATGAGAAGTATACAGCTGAAGCTAAAAAACCACCATGACAGTTTTACAATACCTATTTGTAAATAAGTTTTTGATATGAAACATGATAAGATTACGTATTATCTAAACATTATTAAACTACATGAAATTGCCATAGAAGACCGAGTCAAGAGTTAACAAACATGGAGCAGTATATTTCATACTAGCTTTTGCCTGCGGTATTTCGCCCGCGTTGATGTCGGAAAGTATCGAATTGTATGAGAATTTGCTCTGGGACAAAAAGTAGCATATGTCGTGTGCTGCTCCAGCTGAGTACTTCCATTCCAATTTTATCGAAATCCGTTCAGTGATTCAAGACTTCTTCAGACAGGCGCGACGCGACGTTTGTAGAACAATTTCAATTAACTTTTCATAGAAATTGTTCTACGAGAGTCGCGTCCCTCTTGTCTGTGGGAGCCTTTGGCCGTAAAAAGCGTGATCAGTGATCACGTGTTGTCACGCCGAAACCGCACGGATTTTTCAGACGACAGTTACTTTCGAAAATAATAATTAAATAAATAATTTATAATATTAGTACAGATTTTCACACTTAAATGAGGGTAAGTACATAGGATAGATAGATAGCACATTCACAAAAATAACATTACAACTCCAGAAAACTAGCATTATAATGGTAGCATCTCACTAATAGTCATTTTCGTACTTATTCAAAGAAAAATAAATTCCCTGATGACATAATAATAAAAAACAAAATTGATAATTTTTTAAAGAGCATAGGCACATGTTCTTTTCGCTGATTGTAGTCACAACTCATTTTGATGGTTTTTCCTCTCAAATCAAGTTACAAGGAAAAATATATTGAAACAGACACTATGGCATATAATATCCATGGTAGTGTTTCCTCCTATTATAAATAAAACTACCACAACATTATTTTAAAATATTGAGGTTTATTATGAATAGGCTAGCTAGATACATACAGGGTGGCAGAAACTCTACGCATAACTCGTTAGCATGGATTCAGATTCTGGAACCCACTTTCAAATTGTGGGTCGGTATTAAAAAATAATTAAGAAAAACCTGTTCCATACATTTTGACCGCGTACCTATTGCACTTGTCTGTGTATATCAGCAGATTTTTCTTTGATAACCGACGAAATATTTCTGCGCAAGAGGGTCTAAAACATTAATTGTGCATGCTGACTTGATGGTTACAGTTTGCCCGTCGATGTCTCCATGCCACTCTATATTTATATTAGACAGTTCAGATGATCAGAAACGACGATGCGCGTGTAGAATGACTAAATGAAATGCGCATTCCAATATTTCTGATGATCCCCATACAAACAGAAAAGCGTTATATTTTCTTTTTAGTAAAGTTTATAATTAAATCGGCACATTTTCTCGCTCTGAACTGAAAATTATACGTTTATGCTTACTATGTTTACGCCACACCCTAACATTTGTAATCTAGAATAGTACGCTCTTCTTACAGAAAAACCTAGACAAAGAAAATTATCCTATTCCCCCATTTCCTATAAAATCAGAAAAGAAATAAAACTTTGGTAACTTCATTAAATAATTACAACTATCTTTGTAGGTGTCGCTCATATTCCCAAAGAAGAAATCGAACGGTCTGTCGCCGTCCGAAATAAATGGGTTTGAGAAGCGTCTAAAGAAAGCAAAGAGGGAGAAACCGAAATCAGTACAGTTGTACAACCAGATCGGGAACTTCTGGAGGATTAAAGGGGACACCAGACAGTCCATCGAGTGCTTCAGGCGCGCACTGGCAGTGTCACCTTATAATGCAGAAGTAAGTGACCTAATACTCCCTACTTTAATTTCAGCTACACGTCTAGTTATTAGTCGACGTCTACACGGATGTATCGCGCACTGGATTTTGACCTCTAGGTTTGAACCGAGCGCTGAGAATCCAATAGAAGCAGCGCGAGTGAGTATCAGCGCGTCGAAAAAACAGAGTGTTCGCTTTTCAACCCTCGGTGCTACCTGCCGGGGTCGCGAGATTGTTCGAAAGAGACACGGTGACCCTGGCACATGGGCAACTGTAGGAACACGGGTGGGTTTTAGTCAGTAAAAGTCTGACACGCCCTCCCGCTCCGCCCAGAGCGGGAGAAGTCATTTGATGATTTCCCATCCAAAAAAAAAAAGGTAGAGTGTAGTACCTAGACTGTCCCACTTCGAGAAAAAGCTCATTGTTGAATCCGAATTGGCTGGGTAGCGATTAGACAGCTATGCTATATCTTTCTTGTTCTAAATCCCGCAGTTGCTCAAGATGATAGTCTTTGACCAGTGCTCGCTCATATCGGCTCGGTGCTAAGTAGTGCGTTAAAGTTCCTGCACGAAAAAATTCCGGCCGCGATTTTATTACGTCTTTGGGAAGGTAGGCTAGAAGGAAGGCTTATAAGAGGAAGGAACATAAATTATCGTTATATCGGGAGACGTATTCTGTACCAACCGAGCTTAAATACATTTTGTCACTCTCCGAGTACCGTTTATGCAGGTAGCACAAAAAGCCACAGAAATTGTGAATAGCTTTCAGAATTTAATTGAATCTGGATACTAACCATGAAACTGACACTCAAGCAAACATCGTTATTATTATTTCTGTCTAGTTTACCAGGAAGTAACCATAAAGGTCAATTGTAGGTATTGTTCTAAGTAGACTAAGAAAAATAACAATTGTGGAATGTCATATGATCGGCAGGTATTGAAAACCTGCTTATTCAAGTGCTTACGACAATATTACAATCGTTTTTCATTTTACATATTTTTGTAAACATGAGTTTGTAGACGTCAGTCGGTGAAAACATGGGAGTCATGAGTATTGCCTTATTCAGCACATTCCCTAAACTATACCATATCGCATATCGCAGCAGAATTTTTATCTCGTTTTGCATTTTCATCTCTGTGATGAACCGAGCAATGAGAATCCTACATCCAATCGTGTCCAAAAACTGACTGACTGACAAAGGCTTCTTTTTCCTTTATTCACTCAAATTCCTCCATTTCCTTGGAAAAGAGTTGAGAACATCCTAATTTGTCCAGTGTTCCCAATGCTGAGATTCAGATGCTTGTTTTTGTGAGAGGGTCCCATAAGCCGAACAATCTGGTCATTTTGGTCAATGGTTAACGTGTTGGAGTAGTATTTTTCTGAAACGAATTACACAGAATATATAGTCCGCTATCTGTATTCGGACCTACAACACGTAATTCCTTGTTCTGTATCAATAATTCATTATGATAAGTACTTAGTAACAAATTATAGTAATGCCTTCTGCATTAGTCTTAGTCATCCCCTTGAAACTGTAAAAAATACTTAGTAGATAAATGTGAATAAAAGTCGAACCTAATTTATTAATGCTGCTGCTCTGAAATTAATAAATTATGTTTTCCTTCACCGTTTTGAGAGCAATGATTATGAAATGTTTTACACAAAATATACGCCTCTGTCGCGGCCGTTACCACTGGGTAGGGTGAAGGAAAACATCGTGAGGAAGCCGGCATGTCCAAGAACAAAAAATTCGAAGACATGTGGCGTCAACACGCACTGGCCTCGGGTGGTTAATTACGGCCCACTCTCTCACAAAGAGAAGGCTTGTGCCCTGCAGGGGGAACATTATAGGATGATTATCTTGTGCTTAATTCATTATTCCAATGAATTAATTAAGCATAAGCAGGCAAGCTCCCTGCCCGGGTCGCGAGATTGTTCGAAAGAGATACCGTGACCCTTGCACATGGGCAACTGAAGGAATATAGGTGGGTTTTAGTCAGTAAAAGTCTGACACGCCCTCCCGCTGCGCCCAAGAGCGGGAGACGTCATTTGTAGATTTCCCATCCAAAAAAAAAAAAAAACAGGCAAGCTTAGGAGGAGATGGCAGGACCTTCTCGATTTTTAGGGTTCCGCACCTCAAAAGGAAAAAGCGGAACCCTTATAGGATCACTTTGTTGTCCGTCCGTCCGTCTGTCAAGACCCTTTTTCTCAGAAACGCGTGGAGGTATCAAGCTGAAATTTATATCAAATACTCAAATCTACTGTCCCTTGGAGCTGTGAAAAAATCAAACTTCTAAGCTAACGCAATCAAAAGATATAGCCGTTTATGCTGCAAATTTCCGCAAATTTTCGAAACTCGCAAGGGAATCAAAACCTAAAGGGTACTTCCAGTTGATCTAGAATTTTGAAATTTGGTACGAAGCAACGTCTTATAGCACAGATAAAGGAATAATTGCGAAAACCGTAAATTTTTTGTTACATCATATAATAAAAATATTTTTTAAACTTTATACCTACAGGTTTGTACGGAACCCTCGGTGCGCGAGTCCGACTCGCACTTGGCCGGTTTTTTTCTATAAGATTGGCCACGTATACCAAAAGATAGAAATAAATGGAAGGAAGGAAACTAGACCTTTGCCCTGCAGTGTCACACAAATGGCTGATAATAAATAAATAAGTACCAAAGTCGATACTTATTTACATTAATGTGACCACAGGGCTTACCTCACTATAAAAGTTTTTTTTATGACCTGTCTACTATTCCGCGGTCATTACACCTAATTAATTACTCGACTCACACATACAAAAGTAGACATAACAGTTGAGTTATATTTGAAACCAATTTATAACGGAAGGTCAACACAATAGTATTATTGATGAAGCCACGTCATTGGTGGCGCATATCTTGATGTTAGCTTTGACATATATAATAACACCATAGCATAACATCACATCTATGTACTCCAAAGGGGTAAGCAGAAAGAATAACGCGGCAAGATTTTATCGCGCACTGCATTTTCAACTGTCGGTGTTGAACCGAGCGTTTAGAATCCAATAGAGTGCGTCCAAAATCCAAGCGCGTCGAAAACATACTGTTTGATTTTTAACTCTCGGCACTCAGCACAATGCATTGAAGATAGAAACTCAAAAAAAAAAAAAAAAACTATCCCGAGCGGTATTTTTACGTCCTGCGACTGCTGAGCGTGGGGTCCTGGGTTCTGTTCCCAGATCGGGCAGTATAATTGGGTTATTCCATTAGCAATTTCTTAGTAACAGCCCGTAGTTTGGAAGTTGGCGGAGGCGGAGTGACCTACCCCCGTGCCTCGGAAACCGCGTTAAGCCATTGGTCCTGCGGCCTGATCACTCTCCGGTCGTGTCGAATTGTCGTCCCATCGGACTATGAGAGTGAGGGAAGAGTGAGTGCCCCTGTGTTTACGACGAGCCGTCGGCGCGAAAGATATAGTGCGCATACTTGTGTACTATATCTTCCGCGCCGACGGCTAGTCTCCGTTGAGACATGCCGCCATGACCGAAATGCGGTCTGGAGGACTATACATCGCACCCCTAGATCTCATCATTTCAGCCGAAAGACGTCCACTGCTGGACATAGGCCTCCCCCAAGCTCCGCCACTTCGACCGGTTTTGTGCTTCCCGCATCCAGCGGGTTCCTGCGGCCTTCACAAGGTCATCGGTCCACCTTGTTGGAGACCTTCCAACTCTACGTCTTCCGGTGCGCGGTCGCCACTCCAGAACCTTTCGGCCCCATCGGCCATCTGTTCTGCGAGCAATGTGCCCTGCCCACTGCCACTTCAGTTTAGCAATTCTTCGGGCTATGTCGGTTACCTTGGTTCTCCTACGGATCTCTTCATTTCTGATTCGATCACGTAGGGAAACTCCAAGCATAGCCCTCTCCATCGCCCTTTGGGTGACTTTCAGCCTTCTAATAAGGCCCATTGTGAGCGACCACGTTTCGGTTCCATATGTCATCACTGGCAACACACACTGGTCAAAGACTTTCGTCTAGATCTAAAGGGAACTAACTCAAAATTCTTAATTTTTCAGTTATGCACACCTTTGAGTCTGTCATTTCAATACCTATCGACCAATAAACCAGATTCAAAACTATTTCCAATATTTGGAGTCGAATATTGGAAATAGTTTTGAATCTGGTTTATTGGTCGATAGGTATTGAAATGACAGACTCGAATGTGTGCATAATTCATAAATTAAGAATTTTGAGTTAGTTTGCTTTAGATCTAGGGGTGCGACATAAATATACGTCCTGCGAACGTGGGCCAAGTGGAACAGACGTCTAAGCCTCACAGGAAGCGGAACTACTGCCGTAACGGACCACAAATCCAGATACCGGCTGCTACTGAGAATTTCTTATTAAAATACCTGCATGCGTAGCATGACCACCGTAGAAAGGGGTTTTGCCGACGGAGGAATAGATAAAATTACAGATTGTAGAAAGATTAAAGACAGAATTAAAGATCGTAGAAAGATTTGTACCGTTTTATGCTGGCGTGGCATGACAGTTCTATCTCTATTCTACTAAAAATAGACAAAGTTCTTTCTATGGTGGTCATGCTACGCGTGCTGATAACAATTTACCCAAGCCCGGGAATAAACCCACGATTCGGCGGTGTTGAAGTTTAAAAATCGTAATTCAATAGTTATAATTCAATATATAAGTATTCAATAGTTAAGATACTGCATTCTCACATAACTGGTTACATGAACAGAAGAAGATAGTACTTAATACCTGATATATAACGCTATAAAAAAGATAATTGCTGGATTACTGTGATCATAATGATTTACGTTGCCTTCCACACGTAATGGCTTCGCAGTTGATACGAGCAGAATCTTTTTCCGTGGGCGTCATATAATGTCATTAATATATCTACGACAAAATATTGAGTGTGTCTTTCCTTCCTTATACGGTAGTGGGTAACGTTAGTGCAATTAACAAATCCAAATATTATTCATTGAATTTATAAATCATTATAACATACACGTAATTTATTGATGTTCAACGAAACCTAGTGAGAGCGTCAAAAATAAATAAAATATTTATGAGAATGCGGAGAATGTAGATATTATGAAACACGCCAGAGTAACTTCAGTTCTTATGCATTTGTTATTAAACAATATTTTGACATGTAAGATTCGAGCCGGATCGTTATTCTATACACAGCATCATCAGCCTTATGTTTGACAGACGATTTTGTTAATTTTCATCCTTCCATCCTTCTCAACAACATGTCTTTTTCATCTATACTTCTCTATTAGTCATTATTTTGGTAGTCACCCGCTTCTACTAAATATAAACAATAATAATAAATTTTATGTTGTACATATAGAAAAACATTCATACGGATACGAGAATTAAAGAAATATTGTACATTAGTCACATTAAAGGGCGAACTGAGGCCTCCTAAGCGGCAAAAAGCCCGTGTTTTAGGAGCCAAAGTTCCTCCAGGTACAATGGCATACAACTGATATTAAGGTGGATGGATGATTATCTCAGATGCCATTTTGTCGCTAGATGGCGCTAGATCCACAATTTGGAACATTTTCAATTTTTACGCCTAACTTAGAAATCTTTAATAGATAACTTTATTATATGCGAAACCTAGGGCATTAACTTGATTTTTTTAGATAGTCACTGTGCTTGTTAACTGGTCTCATACAAAGATTTGTACATTCTAAAGATTTAGCCGCTTGACTTTACTCTTTACACACACATGCAAAGTAAATAGTAGTAACTTTCGACACCACTAGATGTCGTTTTATTCAAACAGTTTAAAATGAAATTAATATAGGTACACTGTCCCTATAAGTTGTAGTAATGTGACTGAACCTAAATTGTAATGTGTAAATAGTCATCATCTCAGCCGCAAGACGTCCACTGCTGGATATAGGCCTCCCCCTATTTGGGGGGCTTTGCCATAATCACCACGCTTGGCAAGCGGGTTGGCGATCGCAGTGTGATGGTAAAATGCATAGAGAACGCTGCTGCCCATTCTCTAGTAAATCCCTTAGTCGCCTTTTACGACACCCACGGGAAGAAATGTAAGGCAGAAGAAGGAATGGAAGTGTAAATAGTGACGTGTACTAAATAAATAAAAGACTATTTATTACATTGTAAAGCTTTTTATTGTACCCTACTATAAATTAATAATATTTATTTAGTAAAAAGGGGTTAATATTTTCATAAAAATAATGTTTTATTTACTCTCACTACATTTACTTAGATAGTTTCCGTTTGGATTCAAACCATCGAGTCATACCACCATACAAAGATAACATACTTTTTTAAATATTTTGATATTTACAATTATGATTTTGAATTTAGTATTAGAAAGAATTATGTATGTAGATTACAATATAAATAACATCATACGTAACTATATATAACGGCACATGTATCTTACATAACAACACAAAGGGGTTGCTAGCTAACCATAACATTTATTAATGTTTCAAGAATACCTACTTATGATACAATTTTGAACTGCAATAAATATTCTTTTACAATTGAATTGTTAGGCTGGTACCTAAATACATGAGTGAAACTTATCTACACAGAAAAATCTTATGAACTAACAAAATAACACAAACTATACATCGCTACGTGCAAAAATAGCTTATTAATTATTCTATAATGTTCCCACTGCTGAGACTCAGGCCTCCTCTGAACTGTGGTGATGAAATAATTTACACTCAGCAAAGTGCCGGCTTGGATTCGAACCATCGACTCGTACCACCATACAAAGATACTTATAAATATTATAATAAAATATCTTCTTTTCTACGCGCTACTTTTTGCAGTCGCCGCCGCCGCCGCGCCGTATCAGTCTTCTGCTTGTCACTTTTTACTTCCATTTATATAATTTCCGTGCGATCTGAATCAAATGCTGGAAGACGCAGTTTTCGCTGCAACAAATGAATTTACACAGTTTTGTTAGACTATTCTTACTGAACCCACACCTCAGAGACCTGCGGAATAAGTTAGGAAATGAGTAAGACTTATATTTTTATACCTTTTAATTCCTTGATGTCTAGACATTTAGCATTTTTCTCAACTCTTCTCAATATAATTTCTGGCAGTACACGTTTTAAAAAATGTTACCAACTTCGGCATCATAGCGTTGATAACTTCCTCATCCCGGTTAACTTCTATGACAGTCAATGGTTGGGTGACAGATATAAAGCAAATGAAGTAACATTTATTCATTTTGGTAATTCGCAATTGACCCTGGACCTAGAATCAAAATAATAATAGCTGTTAAAAAGAAACAATCCAAGAAATACATTATTTTTATACATACATACCAAGAAATAATGATATTTGTTACACTGAACATTGTGTAAAATATGTTGTACTTTGGTATTGTCAAACATAAACTTCATCACAACAAACAAGCAAAAGCGTACTAATGTAATGAACACAAAAATATGGTATCAAGTTGGGACTTACCATTCCAGATGAAGAATCAAAGTTGTGACCATATGACCTTCTTCAAGTCAACAATACGGTACCCTACCAAACCTGATAAGTTGTCACTTGATGTTCTTTCCACAGTTAGTTGATAAGCTTCAATCTCTGAATCGGGTTGTGGCCAATCAAAATCAACAGTCTCTACTTGCTCTGTAACAGATTCAACTGTATTGAAGCTAGAGCTGCAGGCTATGGCTTCGTATCGAATTTCTGGTATACCACGCGAATAGGTTTAGGGCGTATCTTAAGCTGTCGAAAGGTTGGACAGCTGATGACGATCTTGAGTTGAATGTGGACTGAAATAAAAGATATGTTAAAAAAACAGTGTTGAGAGACAGAAAAATATTGATAGGTCTGTAGGTACCTAAATACAACAGGGCAAACCGCGGTTTCTTCCACTACCTTCTGTTTCTTGTTACGCCATGCTTGCATGCTTGTTGTTCCTTCGCTTGCTTTCGGCTGCAAGGAAAAATGGCTGTAAACGAAGACTACAACACGAACCAACGAGTATCAAATAACCTCCACTCACGTAAATCTGATTCGAAATCTTATGGGAATCTAATTTACTCACTATAGATCACTAAAAGAACTTCCATGATGTCTTTTCAATACAGCTTGCACTTTTTTCCGTGATTTTCGCGGTCCTGAATACACATGTCGTATACATTTATGCAAGTTTATTAGTCGGGTTCATCTTAGGCAGTTCAGTTGCAATTCAATCTGAAATCAAAAAGAATAATTACAAACAACAGCAAATGTATCTTATTTATGAAATGTTTCAAGAAACAGAAATAACACCACCATCAAGCTGTTGTTTTCAGAGAGAATATCTGAAATTTGTAGTATGTCATGTGACGACAATCAACGAGTGTTGCTAACGTTTGATTTTGTATTTCATCTTCTAAATCTTACACTTTTGTAAAGTTTTAAGGGTAATTAATTACCATTATAATAATACTCTATATCACCTTGAAAATCATTCATTGCACATAAAAATAACACTTACCGTCAATAAAACACAAAAACGCTTCACTTTTGAATAAAAACCAGGGCTTTGAATAACGTTAAAAATTTGGTATCGTTACTTTCATCGGACGAAGATAACGTTATTAGTAGAGGTCACGTAATGCTTGGTAACGATACTTGGCATACGTTTTACCGGTAACTGAGTACCGTTAATTTTTTATTTATTTTCTTTCATCTCTTTCTTTCGTCTACATTATTGAAGTTGCATTTGCACCGTTTGATTGGCGATGTTGCCGTAGAGCGCCGCCGCCCATGGCGTGCCGCTTAGGTTGCGCAGGTTGACAACAACGCATTAGGTAACGATGTGATAAGAGAACGGTGTGGTGTAAAAGAAGATGTAGTGACAAAAATTGAAAAAAGTATGCTTAGATGGTTTGGTCATGTTGAGAGGATGAATGAAGGTCGGCTCACAAAAGGTATTTACAAAGCAGATGTGAGTGGAAACACCGGGAGGGGACGCCCTAGGAGGACATATAGGGACCTTATTAGTGATATTCTTCAGAAAGGTCAGGTGCGTAGTACTCGCAACCGGCGTGTGTGTATGACCAATTTTATGAACCTAAACGAGGCAAAAGAAGTGTGTAGAGATCGTAGCAGGTGGCGTTCCGTGGTTTCTGCCTACCCCCATGGGAAAAAGGCGTGATTCTATGTATGTATGTATGTAAAAGTATCGATACTAGTAACGTTAATTGGTAACGTTATTTTATAGATTCGATACCAAAGTATCGTTACCCGTTTTACCGTTAAAATATTAACTTTATGAAAATAACGTTACTTAACGATACTTATAGTGTGAATTTGGTAACGTTAACAAGCCCTGATGAAAACTGTTTCACGGATGGCACTCATTTGAATGGTTCTCAGTAGTAGGTAGCACAGTTTTTTTTAAGTAATAATAAACATGGTAAATATCTCGTTTTAAGTTCTAATGATACTGGTGTTTATTGTTTCGTGTGGATTTCATGACAAAGTCTCTTCCGAGCCCCTTTTCTTTAATAAAAAAACCTCGTCGTAAAGTTTAGTTGCTAAATTGGTGTCCAGATTCTTAAATATTATACCAAAATGTTAAATTTTGCGTTGAAGTTATAGTAACACCCACCACATTTGTTTACCATTTATTTTATTGAAATTTCAATGCGTACTATTTTTATTTTTGAATTCTTAGCAAAGTACGATCTTTTAAAATGTATGGTACGATCTTCTAAAAAATAAAGTTGGCAACCCTGCTTGACGCATTTTGTGTGTGCTAATAATACTAGTAAAATAAGCAATTATGAAAAATCAAAGTGGTTTGTCTGTGTATTCACTAATCTTGCTGGTTTCACATGAATTATAAAAGAATAGAAGAATAAATATGATTCAATCAATAGATGTACGTAGTACCTACGTTTCACCATTGTGTAGGTAGCTTCGCTGATCGCCTGATTTAGTTATAACTTACTTATACATCAAATTCTATTCTCTGATTTTATTCAACCCAAACCAATGGATTAGTACCTAAGCGTATCAGAATGTTATCAGTACCTACTTACATACATTAAAAAGATTTTTAAATCTGGAAAGTCGTGTACTAGTAACTACTTACTACATATTTAAACTAGATAATACAATAATTACATTAGTATTGTATCTGTGTGAACCAAGGGCAGATCGCAGAGATATTTTTTTCACTTTATGTAAAGCATTCTTTCTCATTCCATAATAAAAAACATTTTATCAATCATAAAATGTTAACTCCGCGGGCAAACCCGCGCGCCCGGCGCTAACTTGCTAGAAACACAATATTCTGGAAACGATTCGCAAGTTTTCAAGACTCAAGTAATCACGCATTGACGGTATGGCAACAACGCGGTGTGCGCGCGCTGCCTCTAGAATGGCAACGTCGCATTATCGAATTTAAAAGATAAATTCTTTTAAAATGTTCGAATATCAAACAGCGCCATCTATTATGAATGTTTACTAATCGTAAACTCGTAACACAACAGCAACCAACTTTCTCAGTGGTTCTATAAATTTCTGTCAGATGGCGCGATTCAGGTCACTCACACATGTAAAGATTTTTCGTTTTTTATTCGGTCTAATTCTCCTAGAAATACTGTTTTTTTTATAAAATTTGGGCTATACGCGAACATAATACATTATAAAGTCTCATTACAGTTGCTTTTATTCTGCAGAAACTGTTTATTTACCGAGATTTCCACACCTGAAAAATGTATGGCGAGGGCTATCTAGGCATTCACCTTAAGTGTCATGCAAATACATATTAATACAACAACATAAATTAAACAAACAATCCCTTAATTTAAATACAGTACAGTATAATATCCAAAAACCTTAACCCCAGGTCCTGTTAAACCTCGCGAGGGTACTATTCACCCTGCAATATTTGGATGACGCGATCTACCTGACGCGCCGGTCGTTAGAGGTACAGCCGCCTGACCGGAGCGCCTGGCAACAGTACTTCACGCTTGGCGAGATATTCAAGGCATATGGACACTATCAGGTATGTTTAATGATTTGATGACCCTATTATACTATTTACTGATCCAAGAAGTTGTTTGTCCTTCCCACTACGATGTTTTGTGAACTCGCCATGTAATGTCTCTCGAGTTCACGATAAGTACTAGGTACGAATGGCAAGCTGTACGTTTCCACTATAAGCTGACTTTTCACTGTACAAAAAGTCTAAACAATGTGAGCTCAGTTAAAACTGGAAATGTATAGGTTGATATGTCGCAGTGTGTACATGAATTAGAAAATATTTTTCCATTGCTTCGAATTTAGTGCCGTGAACTTGTTCCGATAAAATTATGTACTAGTGTGGACAAGTTTAGGCTTCTAAAAGAGGAGATAAATAATTCTCCAAATCTCCCAGATTTCTCGCTCAGTATTTGGTGAAAGGGCCACATTGTTCCCTTTCACATTTTACTTAGTCTTCTGAGACTCGAAAACGTTAAAATCCCAAATTGTACAATGAAAAGATTTTATTGACTTACGAGAAATGTGACTTGACAAACCAAAACATTTCATGCAAGAGCACATTTTTCTTTTAAAGGAAAATAAAACCATGTTCTATATAAGTAGTGTAAATGAGTGATTTGAGCTTAAACTACCCACAATCTTTAACTCCTAAACAAGTTTGGTTTTGCTTTGACCCAGCATTATAATCCCTCAGGATTTGCAAACGCATACTTCATTGCTGCTTTAAAAGGTGTGTGACTATAAAACCTTGTGCAGGAAGCGGCAATGCATCTGAGGCACGCTCTGGACTTGAAACCGGACTATGAGCCCGCTATGGCTGCGTTGAAAGACATCGAGAATACGCCGGAAGCTTCCGTGCATGTCTATACACTCCTTATAATTGTGTGTTTGGTAAGCGTGTGTTTTTTTTTCTTGTACTTTTAGCACATGTCCCGTAGACTGGTTGGTTTTGCTTCTTTTTTTTTTCACTGTACCATCTGTGACTGCAAAGACACATGGGTTTCATTGAAGCTATTTTGCGTAATATTTGAAGACTTCACAGAACTGGTATATAATTTACTTCTGTGTGTAGGTGTGTAGGACATAAACATCAGTTTGATTCTACAGGATGTGAGAGACATCGACGCGCAAATTGAATCTATGAATTCAACACATGATTCTAGATCCCCTAGCGTAGAAAGGGTTTTTTTTTACTAGTCATAGCGTGAAAAAATCAACTGTTTCTTAGAAACGTGTAATACCTACGCGACCAAAATGTAAGGAACAACATATACATTTTTTATTACTGGCAAACACGTTTAAAACCTAGTTCAGAATCATGGTTTGCGCGTCGATATGCGATGTCATCTTGTATCATCGGCCACAAAGTTTATACGTTCGAGAAGCATAACAAATATCTTACAAATACGGTCTGTATTTGTAAGATATTTGTTATGCTTCTTTGACATATAGGAAAATTATTAAAGCGCTTTTCCTCTGTTCCCAACAGGGTCCATAATTGTTTTATATTTTTATTAATAGTCACCACCTGTATACATTATGGAATGCAATAAATATTTGAGATTTGAAGTAACAAGCATTCGTCCCTATTTTGTTGTCGTTCTTCATTATAGTTAAGGGTCATGCCCATACTGGTAAAGAGGACTTCTCTGAAAGAGGATATTTGGATTTGTGAAAGGATCATTCATTCGAAACACGTTTAATTCCCTAATTTTTACACGATAAGCGTAAAGCAACCAAGTTATATATAAACTAATTAATAATGCCCAAGATACAAAACAGAAGTATGATTGTGCGTGTAAAATAAATGATAATAATACAATATCATTCGTTACGAGACCGCAGCGGAAGCAAGGTTTACCATATCCGAACCTCAATGTTGCATACAAACACGGTTTGTTTACTGATATTCCGACAAATATGTGTGCCGAGCTATGTTGATATTGCCGACAATTTTACCTAGCAACGTCCACCGCTCATCGAGCTATGATAAATATTTTGTTTCAACAAGAGTTTTAGGTTCTATTAGCTATTTGTTACTGTCGAATTCTGTAGGATAAAATTTCAATACGAAAGATTTTAAAGGAAATTTATATTCCATTGCTGCATATGTTTGAAAAAAATCGTCTGCTTGACAACGTAAATAACGCAATGAATTTGACCTGTCAAAGTGAAAGGCTCAGTGCCTTTTACTACGACAACCCTAAATGTACAGGTCCAGTGATCGACTATAAAAATGTTTATCTACTCTCTTAACCTAAAATCCGATTTATGAAATACAAAACGAGTTTATATTGACATCCTACTAATATTATAAACGCGAAAGTTTGTATGTATGGATGTATGGATGTCTGGATGTCTGGATGTATGGATGTCTGGAAGTCTGGATGTATGGATGTGTGGATGTTTGATCCTCTTTCACGCAAAAACTACTGACCCGATTTAGATGAAATTTGGCACATAGATAGTTTATAGCCTGGAATAACACATAGGGCACTTTTTATCCCGGTAGTATGTTCCCGCGGGATAATTTCCGACCTCCACGCGAGCGAAGCCGCTGGCAAAAGCTAGTACCTTATAAACACAAAAAACAAAATAATTTATAGCACCTTACTAAATAATGATACAAAACAATTTTTCACCATTCTTGGTAAATCCAAGAAGTTAATATCACGAAGGAGTTTCCTTCAATATGTTGTTCTATTAGAAAAATTTGGTATTAAAAGACACTGGTGTTTTAATACCTTATTATGTAACAGATTCATAAACTACTACATATTACTCACACATTTCTTAGTAATAAGGTCAGTCTCCAAAAATGTACTGGGTGTTGATAATTATTATTCATTAATTTAATTACTTAATTGACTTGAAAAGTTTCCATCAAAATGATACATCAAATGCTTGTCAAAATAACACACTATAATGAAAACAAATATGAATGATTTAGTTAGTAGCTACCTAATCATGAAAAGTAGTATTAATGTAGTAGTAGAAGTAATGTATGTAATTTTCATGTAGCTTATAATTTTAATTATTATTCCGTTGTTACTAAATTTAACGTATTTTTGTATAAAGGAGCCAAGGGCTTAGGCTGAAAACCAGCGCTTAGAAACTCACAAGGGGGAACTCAGCATAATGCTGAAGTTTAAACCTTTTGCTTCCAGTATTACAGTTTTGTATTGTGTGTACCTATTACTAGCTGTAATACTGGAGACAATAAACTTTATTCTATTCTATTAGCTTTTTTGCTACGATCAATAATATTGATAAACATTTTTGGTTCATGACTGTACATAGGCCTCGATTCGAAGTAGATGAGAGAGAAATCGTATGTAAATAAAGTAAACATTCAGAAATTGAAACTCATATATTACATATCTACACACTATTTTGAAATGTTACTTGTTCGCAATAGGATTTCGTGTCAATGTCAGAAATTTCTTTTTTCTGACCTTTTTTTTGTGTTGTCATTATGTAATTTCACTCAAGCTTTTGTTCGGTAGGATATAAAATTATTATTTTATGTTGATGGTTTTGAATCTTTAAATCTCCAGTTAAATTATAATCTCTAGTTAAATTGTTTGGAGTCATCGACATAGTGGGCAGGTCCAGCCAAGGAAACTTTGGCGATATGACATGAATTCTTGCTTGACATAATAACATGAACAGAGGCGTAATTGTGTAATACACAATCAGTAGAAATCACTTTCATTTTGACAGTTGCACAAACAACATTCATGGCAATGTTTACTTTGCTAAGCAGAGATTTTTTTCGAACATATCAAAGAATGGATTAGCAATAAGCTTCAAAATGATTCAGATTCTAATTAATAGTGTGTTACGCAATTAGGGTGCTGGCCAGAGGGAGAGAGAGAGAGAAAATTGGAAATAAAATAGACTCCATTAAGGACATCTTAGCCCGGCTGTGGGACGAAATAATAAATTACCGTTATTAAAGTTTCTATCTTCAATGATTTCAGGTGATGGGAGTATTGCTGGTCATACTATCATCAGTGGACAACGGCAGCGACGTTGAAGAGCACAAGACTCAAAGGCATTTCAACCGAGCTATGGCAATGCGGTCCCTGCGTGGCGTAGCCCTACCCGGGTCTCGCGGTCGCAAGAAAGGCGGGTCCTAAACGTACAACACTAGCGATAACCTGAGTTTATGGTCTTGGTCGTGTTCCTAAATTGAATTGTTAACTTTTTTATGTGTAACTGCTCAGAACAATGTGTTCGAAATTTGTTTTTTTTTTTTTGTTTTGTCAATTTTTTTGACGTGTAACTTGGCGGGAAATGTCTGCGGAACTGTCGGCTAATTAGCAGCCTTGTGCGACTGAAAGGGAATGATAAAATGGGGAAAGAGAAAGTAGGAACACAGATATTCCTACCAAGTATAAAAAACTGAAATCCCAGTTTAATTAGTTCTTAAGTTCTTTACCTTATGAATAGGATCCGTGTTGGCAATATTTTTTTACGCCATTGGATCCGTTTTGTTTTTTTATTTCACGGAGATCGTAAACTCAGGATGATTGAACAACTCCCATTACAAACATTTAAGGCTTGATAAAACAAATTACGAGTGATGTTGTCGTTTAGCTACAATGTTTTTATTATAATCGCTATGACCCGTGGGATAAAACTGTAATATTGTGGTACTGTTCTGTTAAATTATGCTTTTCTTTTTTATTTTACCGAAAATAACATTTTGTATTTCATCAAGTTAACTCGGAATTGGTATTTTTGAAATGTTATGAAGTGTGATGTAGAGGTTACTAATATGTAAGACAGATTGTTTTCCTATGAATGATATGATACTGGCCGCTGAGAACCCGTGGCGGGAAAGCGAATATAAAAATTAAATTCAAACATGGCCGCCTTGGATTTAGCAGCGAAGGGTGGTCGATGAAGCAAGCGGTAGAAGACTTACCTACCTAGCTCACTATGCCACTATCACTCACTGCAGAACTCAATGCATAAAGGCTTCTTCAGACAGACGCGATGCGACAATTGTAGGACAAATTCCATGGAGTTTTCATAGAAATTGTTCTACGAGAGCCGCGTCGTGCCTATTTGTGGGAGCCTCAATTCGGTGTATATTTTCAAATAGTTGATGACATTAAGGCTCCACAGTAGCCCGTGAAATTCAAATTTTCGTCCATATTTTGCAATTTGCAGGTCAGTGCGAAGTTGTATAATGAACAAAATATGAATTGTGACCGTAACAAATATGGTCTTTATATCAATACAATCCTCTAAGTTCATTTAATTTAATTTAATGACTATTTGATGAAAAAATCTGAATTTCGCGGGCTTATCCTAGAGCTTAAGTAAAGAGTAGGGTTGTGAAAAATTGAACAAACGTATGTACACACGGCTACACATCGAGCTATACATTTCCAGTTTTAGCTGTCCTCGCATTGTATAAGGTTTTCGTACAGTGAGAAGTCTGCTTATACTGGAAATGTATAGCTTGCCTTCTGGCCGTGCATACTTGGTAACTGATAATATTGTAAAATGGATATGTTCCATTTGTAGGCACCTCAAGGTGTTAAAACGTTAGCTATTGAATAGAATTGGGAAAGACAGGAATATAATAAAGCTCTGGCTTAATGGAAGCGAATCCCGCACGGATTGTGGGACGAAATTCTTTGGCGTCGATTGTGTTAACTAAGTTGTATGGAGGTGTTCAAACTGGCACAAATCGCTCCATGACTCGCAGGACTCGGGAGTCGCCTCAGTGTAGCCAGCGCTTTAATTTTACAGTCCGGGCTCTAAATTGTTGAGCAGATCGACACACTGCGAAAATTGGCCGTGTTATAGTAATCTAAGACAGTAGATGTTCAATTTGAATATCCAGACAATTTAAGATAACACTTAATCTGCTAACCAATCTGTTTCCCTGACTGTATACACGGCTACATATCAAGTGATGCATTTCCAGTTTAAGCTGACCTCTCAATACACGGAAAACCCATACATTGTGAGATCATTTTATACTGGAAATACATAGCCTTATGTGTAGCCATGCCTGAATAAAAAATGTGTCTAGTTAACTTGATGAAAATATACTTATACCTGTGTTGTGATTATAACTAACTTGAGATGCTACGACAGAATGTTGATGACTGGTTGTGCTAATAACTTATTAATATTATATTTATGTATTTACAATTTAATGGAACAGTACCATCAATCAGAGGCTAATGTACAAAATATTCTTTATGTAAATGTGACCAGAACGGTCTTGCCATGTCTTATTTGATCTCTGCTTTGTAGTCTTCATCACGTCGACATTATACTGATGTGGTGTACCCTTTTAGCAGTTTGGAAATTTATATTAAAAAAAAACATGACGTTTCAGTATATTTACCTTTTTACAAAATACGATCTACAAATCCGCTCCGTTCTTTAATATTTGTATCTTAATGTAAGAATGTTCTTATTTTTAACAGGAATAAACGCTTTCGATAAGCAATAATAGTTAAATACTATTTGTAGCTAGTTGATAATATTCGAATAATGAACAAGCTCGAATTTCAAGTGAACTGTAATAAAGCGGAGGTAATAAATAATATGAGTACTGCGCAGTGACGTATTCTACCCAAAATGAACAAGAAAGCTGCTATTTATAAGGAGTGTACACGTAATCCGTCAAGTTTGAAGACAACAGCTGGTTATGGCGTGCCTGCCTTCCAACGAGCGTATCACTTTTGCAACCTAGTCATTCACTTAGACAAGTTTGGCCTTCGATGTCGGGGCCCTGTGTGTGTATTTCGTTTAGTAGTGCATGCAAACTTGTTAAGTGTTCGTAGCGTCTAAGGATTTAAAACGGAGGAGCAAGTCTTAAATTCGAGATTGGTAAAAAAAAATGTACCTGTTTTCAATGGTTCTTTTGTTAATTTTTGACTATTTATAATACATGATTGTCCTAGCATCTATGTTTGTATTTTTTTTCTGACCTCTTAAATACTGTCAAACGGTCACCCCGTTTCGTCGGGACGAAAGTTTAGAAGGGATTTTAGTATTAAAATAATATACGGGATCAAATTAATTTAGCTAGCAATACTGTAACCACGTCTTACGTATCGAAATCTAATAAAAGAAAAAAAAATATAGGCACCGACCGTCGCCTTCGACGACAGCGAAAAATTATATTTTTTTTAAAGTTTTCTTTTTTTGTTTTATTCATTTTCGACATCGTCGATACGAAAAACGTGGGTAACGGATTTCCAGCTAATTTAATTTCAGCCTGTAGTTTTTTGCCAAAATGAACAACGTATCAAACAAAAATATAACTCACACGTTGACAACAAACTATTATTTAGGCGTTTATTAAGTAAAGTTTCGTCACGATTCACCGCTGCATCTCTATTCATCATTATTCCCCGTAGGTATAGTTCAAATCGGTATTTGAAACCGATGACATACATTGACCAGCTATATCAAGTTGCACCACAATACCGCCACCAATCCGCAGATAGACAGAATACCCTATATAATATGTAAGTACAGCCAAGAGCATAAAGTTTTACCCGTCATATGGGTGAGACTGACACTGCCATGGCCACCAACAAGGATTTTAATTGATTTTCAATTGCATGCTCACATAAAAAATTGTCGCAAACTAGCGGCCATCCATAAATTACGTCACACGTTAAGGGGGGGAGGGGGTCGACGAATTGTGACATTGTGTGACAAGCGGGTGGGAGGGACCCTACATTTTGTGATGTCACATTTCAAAATTGAATATACATATTTAAAGTACTATTAAAACACGAAATATTAACTATGAAAGAAAAAATTTAAAAAAAAATCAATGTCTAGATGTAAAATTGCAAAATATGTGACGTCACACTAGGGAGGGGGTCTCACGAATGTGACCAGATGTGACAAGGACGGGGGGGGGATGGGGTCAAAAATCATGAAATTTGTGTGACGTAATTTATGAATGGCCCCCTAGTCGCCAAATATCAGAATTAATCGGTCACTGGCTCAAAAGTTAAAAGGGTTTTAAGTGGCCGATCTGGAGAGAGCTTACCCCAGCTTGGCCCATTGAAATCTCAAAAGTTAGAGCACCTAGCGAAGATCTGTTTTCTCCCAAATTTAGTGTCACTCATCACACGTCGTATGGGGAATGTATCCTCTGGGCTGTAGATAAAGGGGATAGTATTTTAAGCTTTATTGTGGGAATTATTGTCAGCAGCGATTGGAGTAGAAACTAGCCTGTTTTGGCTAATGCCTTTTCTTCACCTAAAATGCAACTTAGGGCTTTACAACCCAGTCTCAGGTTGTGACATTCTGCAAAGTTATTTTTGAACAGCGCGTCACAAATAACTGGATTTTGTGATTCATCCTTTGATATCTGTCGTCGAGACGGCGACGGCAAATATGTATATGTGATAATTTGTGGAAGGCATAAACAAGTCACATATTTGTGCTGACGAATATGTGATGACACAAATTTGTGATGACATCGAAGCAATTTTAAAACTATCTGACGGCCCAAAATATGGGATGCATCCGCTTTAAAAATGTTTCGCCTCTTAGAATGCAATAATAAAGGACATGTGTTGCATTACCTAGAAGTTTATAACGCAATACATGTTCTTTATTATTGCAGATACTTGCGTAAATCTACTCAGTTAAATTCGGAAGAATGTAATTCTTACGCTGTTGTTGTCAAAAGTATCTGTCGTCACTTTGGCAGTGTAAACCTGACAGTGTTGAATGTTTCGAGCCCACAAATGATCACGTATTTGCCGTCATCTCGACGACAGATGGATGAATCATAAAATGAGATAATATTGCTGAGCAGTCCAAAGTATTATATTTATACTCGGACTGCATAGCTGTTTAGCTGTAGCGTTTCGGTGTCCTTAAAGGATCACTTTTTTGTCCGGCCGTCTGTCTGTCTGGCAAGACCCTTTATCTCGGGAACGCGTGGAGGTATCTGGTTGAAATTAAAACAATATACTCAAGTCTAAAGTCTCTTGAAGCTGTGAAAAACCAAACTTCTAAGTTAACGTAAAAAAAGGATATGGCCGTTTATGCCGCAAAAAACGTAGGTAGGTATATCTCGATACTCTCAAGAGAATCAAAATGTATAGGGTATTTCCCGTTGACCTAGAACTATGAAATTTGGCAAGTAATACCGTCTTATACTACAAGTATAGGGAAAAATCTGAAAACTATAATTTGTAATTAAATCTTAAAAAAACAGGGTCGGGACCTTCGCTGGGCGAGTCCGACTCGCACTTGTCCGGTTTTTTTTAAGAAATTCAAGATATTTATTTTATACTAGCTTTTGCCCGCGGCTTCGCCCGCGTGGATGTCGGAAATTAATGCAAGAGGACGTCCTACCGCGATAAGAATGTGTTATTCCAGGTTATATAGGTAATATAGACTCTGTGTGCTATTTTCGATCCAGATCCATTCAGCCATTTTTGCGTGATTGAGAAACAAACACCCAATCATACATATTTTCACATTTATAATATTATTAGTAGTAGGATTATAACTCATATTACTTAGGATTCTTAGTTTATGAGAACATCATGTGTTGGTGTTTTTAAAATAAGAGTAATAGTATTCAGAGTAAGAAGACTGCGACATAGGGCTTGGTTTAGTTGAATATAAGTCTTCCTGGTTTTTCTTAACGCTCCTATTTTACCTATACAGACACTCAATCATTTACCAGACACCGAACATAATTATAGGAATAGTACTTTTGCCAGTGGCTTGGCCCGTATAGCTGTCGGAAAATATCACCCGGGAACCTACTACCGGGATAAAGTAGGTATCCTATCTGTTACGTATCCATGATATAATATATCTTTGTGCCAAATTCGATCTAAATCCGTTTGGCCGTCTTTGCATCATTGAGAAACAAACATCCAAAAATCTAAACATCTAAGCCATTTCGCGGTCTCTTACTTGGAATAATACTATTAGGTTTATTTTGAGTATAATGAACACACATTATATTCGCAATTACTATGAAGCCAAAGTAATATGAATTACAATCCTACTTATCCTGTACTACCCGGCCGCTGCCAACGCGCTCTGCGCCCGCTTTTTAAATCTCTAATATCTTCTAAGATATTCATTTAAATTACATGCTGTAAAGGGCCATATTGATCTAAATTAAATGCACAATGTATTTAAGGTACTTAATTGGATAAGGATTAATGCTGTATTGCTTAAAATCGCTCCGTAAATAAGCCCTTATTCCTCGTAAAAAGTAAAAGATATAAAATGGTTATTGTGGGTTATCCCAAAGAGATAGACATATACCATTGAGGACATTTTTGTAGGCCTTTTTAAGGTGTACAATACTGTAGTACATTATTTTGATCTATTTCGTAGGATTCAGCCAGGGTTTTTCGAATTTTGAGACGTATGTCAGCGTAGTTTTCGAAGACAGTTATTTTTTTCTAAAATAAAAGAATCTTTCTAAAATAAAAGTAGCCTAAGTTACTCCTTGTTACATCAGCTATCTGCTAGTGAAAGTCCCGTCAAAATCGGTCCAGCCATTTTAGAGATTAGCGGGAACAAACAGACAGACAGACAAAAATTGTAAAAAATGTTGTTTTGGTATATGTAGGATCGTGTATACATCCATATACACGTAGTAAAAAGTGGTTATCTTAATATTAAAAACAGACACTCCAATTTTATTTATTTGTATAGATTCAGTTATTACTTAAATAACTGGATAGAAAATAAATTACAATAAGGGGATACCGTTAGTCACCGAAGTAATCAATATCTACAAGTTCCTAATACGCGTCCGGCGTCGCTTCCGAGCAAATTAAATCAGAAGTCATTTATTAAAAGCTAGGAGGCTAGGCAAGCGAGAGTCACACAATCGCCCAAAATCCCGCCCTTCAGCACTTCGTAGTGATTTAGCTCGCTTTTAGGTGACGCAACGCGGTTTCACAAGGTGCGTTACGTGTGTGTGCATAGCAGGCGGCAGTTCACTGGAACAATCTGTGACTCCAACACTCAGTGGCAGATCCAGGATTGTTGAACGAGAGCGGCTTGACCCCACTGAGGGTTCGTTTTAGCTAAGTAAACACAAAAAAGCACACATTTTTGCAAGCGTCCTCGGACTCATCGTCATAATTATCATTGCAGCCGAAAGACGTCACTGCTGGACTTGGGCTTACCCTAAGCTCCGCCCCTACGACCGGTTCTGTTTCTCGCTTCTAGTGGATTCCTGTGGCCTTCCGTCCACCGTGAGCAGGTTCATCCAACTTTTTATATTTCGGCACGTAGCCGTCACTCCAGAACCTTTCGGCCCCATCGTCCATCTGTTCTGTCGTGTGCCCTGTCCACTGCTACTTAAGTTTGGCAATTGTTTGGGCTATTTCGGTTAACTTGGTTCTCCTAAGGATCTCTTAATTTTTGATTTGATCACGTAGAGAATCTCCAAGCACAGCTATCTTCATTGCCGTTTGGGAGACTTTTAGCCTTAAGGCCTATTATGAGCGAGCACTGGTCAAAGACTATCATCTTGAGCAACTGCGGGATTTAAGACAAGAAAGATATAGCGTAGCTTTCTAATCGATACCCAGCCAATTCGGATTTAACGATGAGCTTTTTCTCGAAGTGGGACAGTCTACTACACTCTACCTTACGGAACAGTTTGTCCTGGGCAAACATACTCCTTCTCAACTTCGAGTGTAGCGTCTCCGATCTTCACAAGAGTTGGTGTTACATGGGCATTTGTCGTGACCTTTGTCTTGTCCATATTAATTTTTGAACCCCGTCATTATTTTTTTTTAAATTATTTATTTTAAACCCCGTCTTTATTTATTTTTTTATTGGAACGAAGTTCCTTATCGCGCGTTGTGAAAGGGGGCTAGACGAAAAAAAATCTTACGAAAAGTTGTCACGACATGCTTTAACCGACTTCAAAAAAAGGACGACTGGACGAGGTTTCTCAATTCGACCGTATATATTTTGTATGTTGTTGTTTTTTTTGTTGTGAGTAGAGAGGGAGAGAGGGAGAGAGGGGAGGGGGAGAGGGAAAAAGAGAGTGCGGTAGAGAAAAAGAGGGAGAGAGAGGTAGAGTGAGAGGGAGAGAGAGGTAGAGAGAGAGGGAGAGAGCGCAGGAGATAGGGAGAGAGAGAGAATATTTTTGTTGAGTGTATACAGGTTTTTTGTACATAATAAATAATTAAAAAATTATAACTATTATGAATTCTGGAAAGGAACTTCGTTCCATCCGGGTGTCCCTTGACACCTCTAAAGTTTTTATTTATTTATTTTAAACCCTTCTTTCTGCCAGGGTCGCGAGATTTGTTCGAAAGAGATACCGTGGCCCTGGCATTATGGGCAACTGAAGGAGCACGGGTGGGTTTTAGTCAGTAAAAGTCTGACACGCCCTTCCGCTCCACCCAGAGCGGGAAACGTCATTGGATGATTTCCCACCCACAAAAAACCCCTCTTTCGGTATCGGAAGCTTTATTGAGGTTCTGAAAGAGGGGTTCAGTTCCATCAGCTGGCTCTGCCCAATAGACAGATCCAGGGCCGTAGCTAGGGGGGGGGGGGGGGGCATTGTGGGGCAATGCCCTACCTTGAAATCACAATGCCCTACCTTAAAAATACCAAAAACGAAGATAACCTATTTTCGAATAGGTTATAGTTTTAGATAAAAAAATGTAGCAATAGGTATCTAAACTTTTCCGAACATACCATAGTTTGGGACATTCATTTCATATTATAATAATTATTTTCTCTGTGTATAGATGGCATTTGAAGCGCCATCACATGAAGCATTTTTTTTTTTTGTTTAGCCTATACTGTCCCACTGCTGGGCAAAGGCCTCCCCCAATTTCTTCCAGGAACTCTTGTCCCACGCCACCTCAAACCAGTCATCGCGGTACGTATCTAGGTCGTCTCGCCAGCGCTTTCTGGGCCGACCGCGGTGGCGACGTCCATCTTCAGGCACCCATTGTGTGCAGACCTTAGCCCAGCGGTCATCCTGCATACGACTAATGTGACCCGCCCAATCCCATTTGAGCCTGGCAGCCTTTTTACCTACGTCTGTTATACCCGTTTTGAAACGTAGCGTGGTGTTGCAAATTCTGTCCTGTCTTTTTACACCCAGAATACTGCGTTCCATCGCTCTTTGACAAACTCCAAGGCGGAACTTTTGAGAGTCGGTGAGCGACCAGGTCTGAGCACCGTAGGTTAAGACGGGCAGGATACACATGTCGATGAGTTTGCGCTTCAGGGAGATCGGCAGATCACCCTTCATTAGCGTCTTCATGGACCAGTAGCTTTTCCAGGCGTTTTCGATTCGGCGATTAATTTCTCTTTCCTGCCTGTTTTCGAAAGAAACTAACTGGCCCAGGTAGACATACTCATCGACATATTGTATCTCCTGCCCATCCACTTCAACTCTACGCTTAGTGCTGTTAGTCATAATTTGAGTTTTAGACCGATTCATCGCAAGTCCCACCCTGAAGCTAGCCGTGCTCAGCTCTTGGAGCATGGTCTGGAGTTCTTGAGCTGTGTGAGCAAAAAGGACTATATCGTCGGCAAAACGTAGGTTTGTCAGCCTCCTTTTGCCGACGAGAATGCCTTTGGTGTTCCATGAGGCTGCCAGTGACTTAAATATCTCCTCAAGTGTGCTAGTAAACAATTTGGGAAAGAGCGGGTCACCCTGTTTAACACCTTTTTTTATTTTAAATGAGGGTCCAGAAGTATTTAATTTAATATTTGCAAAGCTATTGTTGTAAATGCTTTTTAAGAGATTGATGTACTGTAATTCAATTTCCTGGAGTTCTAGGGATGTGAATACAACTGAGTGCTTAATACTATCGAATGCCTTAGTGTAATCTACGAAAGCCAAATACAATGGTTTATTAAATTCTGTGTATTTTTCAAGGGTCTGGTTTAATGTTTGAAGGTGGTCGGTTGTAGAAAAACTTGGGCGAAATCCGGCTTGTTCTGGTGGCTGATGTTTGTCCAGTTTCTCGTCTAAACGATTGTGTATCACCTTAATAAAAAGCTTTATAAATATGAGACGTTAGACTTATTGGGCGGTAATTGCTGATATCGCTTTTAACACCTTTTTTGTGCAGAAGAACTATGTTTGAATGGCACATTGATTTAGGTACTTTTCCTGATGTCAGTATTGTGTTAAATAGGTTAGTAAGTTGGGGCAATAATGTGGGAGAGCCAATTTTTAATGCTTCGGTAGTAATTGCATCCTCTCCAGGACACCTGTTGTAGCGCATAGTAGTTAGTGCCCTGTGCACTTCATAGCCACTTATTAAAGGAATGGAATCTGGGAGACTATATTCTGTATTGATTGGTGGTGGTGAGATATCTGAATACAATGCTTCATAGAATTTCGACGCTATTTCCATGATTTTTTGTCTACTGTGATGTTTTATTCCCTGATTGTCTTTGAGACTATTGATCCAGGTTTTTCCTTTTGTAACTCCATGTTTCAGAACTCTTAACGATGTATGTTTTTCTAAAGCTGTTTTGACTAAATGTGTACTAATATTTCTCAGATCTTTCCTTATACTTCTTTTGACTTCTCTATCTATTGTTTTATATTCTGTTGTCCCCATTTCTTCCTTTGTTCGTTTCTCGATCAAATCTAAACTATGAGCTGTTAATTTATTTTTATTTTTGCTTGGGTTCTTTATGTTTTTAGTACTATTGATTATTCCAGTAACTATTGAATTATATTGGTCTTCAGTGTATGTTTCGTCAAGTTTTAGACCTTTAAAATAATTTGAAATTTCAAGAATAAAATGTTCTAAGTTATTGATAAGCGTCTCTTTTGAAAGCCGTTTCGTTTTATTTGTGAATAATTTGGCCAGCTGTATTTTAAAATCAAATCGTATTTTAGCGCGAATTGGTCTGTGATCGGAGCTATATTTAATTAAATTGATAACACTAACATCCTTGATTATATGTTTGTCTGATGACAAGACGTAGTCAATTTCTTTCGCGTGGATCCATTCGGTGCAACCCACGTCCATCGGCGTTGTGGTTTTTTTTAAAAATAAGCTGTTCGCCAAGTGCATGCTCTGTCCAAAGGCAAACTGCAATAGACGAACACCTCGTTCATTGCGTTCTCCTAAGCCAAAGTGACCGAGAGTATCTTCGTTGTCTAGTTCTTGTCTTCTTACTACCTTAGCGTTAAAGTCCCCAATGATCATATTCCAGGTGCCTCTTTTATCGTCACATGCTCGGTTGACAAGTTCATAGAAATCCTCTACGTCTTCATCGGTATGTGCAGATGTCGGTGCATAAACTTGAACAAGAGTTATCGTTTTGCTCGGTGTAATTTGGAATTTGAGCACTGCGATACGTTCAGAATAGCCCACAAATTCGATAAAATTATCCTTCCACTTCTTCGCCACCATGAACCCCACTCCATGTTTTCCACTGGTTTCACCGATGTGGAAGAATACAGCATCGTCTCTTTCTTCTGTGTTTTCACCCTCTCTTCTAACTTCTGAAAGGCCTACAATGTCCCAGGTGATATCTTTTAGAGCATTTTCAAGCTCAATTAATCGCTCGTCTTTCATCAGCGTCCGGACATTGTAGGTGAGAATGTGAAGTGTATCGGTATCCGTTAAATAGTTTGCCGTGGTCGTTTGACGGTTAATCGATCTCACCCGGAGATTCTTAGCTCCCCTGACCCCAGGGCTGCACCCGCGCCCGTCCAAGCCAGCACAATCGCTGGAGTCGCCGGGCACTTGGGGCCTATCTCTTATTCTTCTATCCAAGAGGGGGGATTGGACCGTGACCCACCACGCTGGTCCAGTGCGTGTTGGCGGATTGCCAGGACCTCGTTCGTTTGTTAGCAGGATGCACCACGGGCAGGTGAGGTTGGCTTGAGTCCCGAAAAGCAATAGGTCTATTTAATTATAATATGCAGAGAAAAATTTCCACCATCTTGTTCGCTTGTTCTTCATCATTGAGGATTTAATAGCTGTCCTTTGATCCATGCTCAAGTTCTGTCACAGAATTTGTCTATGAATAGCTATTGCATGTACATCACTGACCTAGAGGTGATGTTGATTGATTTAGTAGCCCGTGCTTCAGAGCAGATCAATTATGATATACTTAGTCACAAAAATTAAGGGATATAAAAAAAAAAAACATATTTTTGGGTGATTTTCAACAAGTTGTAACTCCGAGGAAAATGATCGTACAGCAAAAAATTAAAGTGTGCACAGTGTAGCGCCATGTACCTATTTACTTTTAAGATACGGCCATGAATGTTTTTATCATGCTTGGGTCTGGAGAAATAACAAGGAAACAACCAAAAATATATTTTTTTCCAAATTTTTTCTCGTCTTAAAAAAGGTCTACGGGTTTCAAATATTTTTTTCCATTGTTTCACTCAAAAGTTCGTTTAGAAAATTCAATGTCCTTTAATTTAACGTATCCAGAATGCCTCTACAATGATTTGCCGCGGAGTTATCGTGAGTCAAAGCAAATAGTACTTTTTAACTTTGACAATCAATAACTTCGACAAAAGCCATTCAGAGTATCTTAAAGAAAATGTTGTGCAGTTTCCAAAACCCTCCTTCGATTTTCTATACAATCATTATTTCCAGAGTTATTAATTGTCAAAGTTAAAAAGTACTTTTTGCTTTGACTGACGATAACTCCGCGGCAAATCATCGTATAGGCATTTTGGATACGTCAAAGTAAAGGGCATTAAATTTTCTAAAAGAACATAAGTTCTTTTAGAAAGAGTAAAACAATGGAAAAAAAGTTTAAGACGAGAAAAAATTAGTATAATTTTTTTTTTGGTTGTTTCCTTGTTATTTCTTCAGACCCAAACATAATAAAAAAAAATGATGGTCGGATCTGAAAACTAGATGCATGGAGCTACAACGTGCTTTTTATTTTTTGCTGTACGATCATTTTCCTTGGAGTTACAGCTTGTTGAAAATCACCCAAAAATTTGGATTTTTTTAAATATCCCTTAATTTTTGTGACTAGTGTATTTTTTACTTCCGCCCCACCTGTAGCCAATACTGCCCTACCTCAAATTCGAGTCTAGCTACAGCCCTGGACAGATCTCTAGCTTAAAACGTTCTGTATTAAAGCGTCGAAAGTCGCTTTTCAAGGACTTGCAGTTCCGTCTATTGAGCTGCCGGTACTTGAGCTCGTCATTCTATTTAGCAAAATCTTTTCTTCTTTTCTGGCTTAGCTTCTGCTCCAAAACGACGCATGCGGGTTCCGTGCCGCACGAAGCAAAATATTCGAATAATTTGCAGGTGTTGTACTGTGAAATCTTACATTTCCGAGGCGGGAATGCTAAAATTTTCCGAGGTCGCGTCACTTACTGTCGCTTCTTAGTTACTCTTCTAAAACTTTCATGCATTAGTCGACAAGATACTTCTACTACTAAGTATAATAGTCAAAAGAAATGTAACTTATCCGAGCTCCGTGCTTAAGTTTTCGAGCTCGCTTCTCTCCAGAACACATACTTAGGTACTTATACTTCTAGCGGAGTTTCGCTCGCTCTTTCATTCAACGTTATCCTAGGAAAGTCACCTTTCAAAAATTGCCGGTACCAGCTAAGCGAAAAATCAATCATGTAGGTTTTTACGAAAGGTACTATAACAAATTAGTAATATTTCAAGGAAGTTTGTTCAAGTAGGTATATTGAAAGGAGAGGAATACGAGGAAAAGAAAGTCTTTGTTCTAGGAAACTTCGATTTCTGACGACCGTTGACGTTAACAAGGCTTTAAATTATGTCGATGACTATGGTGCAAGGTAGTGGAATAGGGCTAAGAAAGGATTGTAACATCAATTTCTATAACAAAAATAACAAGTCTGCGGATTCCTATAAAATTACTGCAAATAATGTAAGCAATGAGAACGTTAATGACGCAGAAATGAATCGAAGTGAAGAATTGGAGACAATTCAAACTAAAGTAGAATAAGTAAGAACTTGGGATAGTGCAAGGAAAAAGATTACAAAGAATTAACATAGTTTATTAGACTTATTTAATAAGCGTGCAGGCCACTTATAATTAAAGATACACAGACAGCATCATCGGAGGGAAATTGTACAAAAACAACCATTAATAAAAAATTATAATGAATTTATTATAAAATGTATACATGTAACTGAAAAAAAGTCCGCCGCACTATCACGTTAAGCCATCTCAAACATCTAAGCAGAAATGAATGTCGAATATTCATATGATAATGTACAATTTGAATTTTTCAAAAATAGTTAATTGATCATTACTTATACCTAGTTAACCAAACATTAGTTGTTTGAAATAGCGTGGCGACAATAAAATACGTGAGAATGGTATTTCTTGATCGTTAACTTAGTGATGCTTATGTATTAGGCAGCTATGTCGTGGATGCCCAAGCGAAATAGATCGTGTTGTACAAAGAAGGAGTCTCCGAGTGGCTTCAGAACAAACGTTTGCATGTACGGGTGTGGGGGATCGTCGTCGCACTGAAATTAAAAATACATTTACATATCAATAAAGGACAGCTTTATGAGGACAAACAATGAATTGAATCTACATGTTAATGTTTTTTGAGTGGGTATGTAGTTTTTAGTAGGCAGGGCACATTACTCTCAGAACATATAGCCGATGGGGCCGAAAGATTCTGGAGTGGCGACCGCGTACCGGAAGATGTAGAGTTGGAAGGTCTCTCACAAGGTGGACCGATGACCTTGTGAAGGTCGCAGGAATCCGCTGGATGCGGGAAGCACAAAACCGGTCGAAGTAGCGGAGCTTGGGGGAGGCCTATGTCCAGCAGTGGACGTCTTTCGGCTGAAATAATGATGATGATGTAGTGTGAAGTACGTAGGTATTTAGAAGTCAATATTAGTTTTTACCCTAAGATATAAGTATTTTATTAGCACACAGAGTGCATTCTGGCACTTCATCAAACTAAACTAAGAAGTTTTCATGCAATTTAGACAAAATCTCTTGAGACTGAAATTGTGATTTGTTACATCATTGTCATAATGAATTATTTTTTATGATAAAAAAGCCAAAAAAAGGTCAATACTCATTCATCACACCAGCAAATAAACTCTTAAGTTCTAAATTCGTTATTTCATGCACTTTACATGCAGTGATATTGTACACTGTATAAGCTGTCTCCTACGACATAACGGGAGAGCAATGGTTGCTATGCGAACTTGAGAACCTAATCGACGCCTGGTGACTTCTACAGGGTCAAATTAAATTAGCTGGCAATACTTAAACCACGTGTTTGATATCGATATAGAAAAGTAAGGAAAATAATATGTTTTTAACTGACTTCAAAAAGGAGGAGGTTCTCAATTCGGAAGTTTATATTTTTTTATTTTTTTTTATGTATGTTCGGCCATAACTCCGTCACATATAGACGGATTTACAAAATTCTTTTGTTCGAAAGGGGTTTATTCCGAAATGGTCCCATATAAATTTCAAATAGATCTGATGATGAGTTCCAGAGATAAACACCGGAACTCTTTAAAAAATGACAGCAAATCAACCGCGATTTCTGCTATCGCATAAATATGCATTGTTTGTTTGGAATTAGTGCGGGGTGGATACCACAACTAAAAATTTAAAAATAAAAACTTTTTTACAAAGGAAGTCGGTTGTTTTTTTTTTTGTAAAAAAGTTTTTACTTTTTCCCGCTTTGTTTCAAACTTTAAATAGCACTGATATGTACATTACGTCAATCAAACGACTGTTATGTGTTGGTTTTTTGAAATTTGTAAAAATATCTATGTTCCATGAAAAATTACAAAAATGAGGCTATCGATTATAGGCATTACCTTAGCCCATCGTAAGACGAAGTTTTTGTTTCGTTCCATTAGTTTTCCTCGTCACATGATCTTAATACCCAAACCTGTTATGCACAGGTAGATGTTGGACTGCTTCGTTGAGGAAAAGTGTTTTTGGTGTGGCACCGGCTATCTTTAACCACATTCCTGATTCCATAAAAAAAGAACCAGTAACGACTTAAAAAAAAAAACTAACTTTACTTCTTTTAGATAAATGTTACTACTCCGTATCTGCTTTTCTAGGTGATAAATTTTAGTTGTAAATATATCCATGTTTGATGACGAACTAACTATTATCTTTTTTAATAGAATTACTGTGTATGAAATTATATTAGTTTTAACAAAATTTGAATTGTTGGCTAAAAACCTCCCAGTCCGTTATCAGAGAGGTATGGCGCTGTAGTCGAAATGCAGGTTTTTCACCTAGTTCGGCTACAGATGCAACCCTGTTATATTATTTTCATTACAGCCTACAATTTTTTCTTAACGCAAAATGGTTGTTGTAATGTACATAACTGTAAGTATTGGGGGGCCTGGTGACCCGTAACACAGGTATTCAATGCCTTCTTCGGGCACCAGTCTCTCACAAATGTTATTATGTATTTTTAATTAGTTTGAGCATTTTATGTACCTACCTGCAACATTTGTGATGAGAAAATAAAATAAATTTAATTAATATTTTTTGTGTCAATAAATAAATTATCTTATCTTAACTGCATTAATGTTTGCATGCCAAAATGGTAGAATGTCCAATGATTCCTTAAAACATATTAGGTAACCACCTTATTGTAAATACCTACATTCTGAGCAAATATATTAATTATCATCATTCTCCTGACCTTATACCAGTTTATTTGGAGTCAGTGCAACATGTCTTTTTCTTCCACACTTCTCTATTAGTCGTCATGTCAGTAGTCACCCCCTTTCTATCCATATCATAATTCACACAGACTGTCCATCGTTTCTTTGGTCTCCCTCTACTCTTAAAGCCATTGACATTCATACTCAATACTTTCCTCACGACATTTTCCTCATTCTTCCGTATCACGTGACCATACCATGACAGCCGATTCCTACACAAATAAATTAATATCCTATTCTATTCACGTGGGCAAACTATTGCCAGCTAATTTAATTTGACCCTATATTGCCAGAAAATTTCCTTTATGCCCGGTGTCCCCGTACGCCGTGTCCCCGTCCTACGGTGACAGCGGTACTTCAATTAGATATTTAAAAATACTTCCCGTTATACCCGTACACTGTCCCCGTTAATATAGTTGAATAAAATAAGTAAAAATGATTGCCCACTGTCCCCGTTTTTTCTTTTTTAACCGTCACATACAAAGTGTATGGAATATTGGTATATTAGTCTTGGTACCCGTAGGTAGATTAATATAAAGGATTTAGACCTTGTTTTCAAGTTTTTTTTTTACCTCAAGTTAAAATTCATTCAATAAATACATTTTGTTTTATTCCCCTTTTCTTTTTCCCATGCTAAAACCTAAGCTTACAACAGAATGCAGATTTAAGAGGACAACGACTCGTGAAAAGCTTACTTCCCATTGTCCCCGTTAGCCGAATGTACGTTATGGGGAAAAACGGGAAATAGATTTATTCACGTCCCGCTGTCCCCGTGACGGGGATATGGCATACGGGGACATCGGGAATAAAGGGAAAATTTTATAGTCACTTTCGTTACCGCTTTACTACCCCAAGGTTAAATTGAACCACGTCATATAGTGCCGAGGTCTTTTTTTTTTCTAGACCAGTCATCATCTTCCTGGCCCTAGCCCATGGTACTTGGGTTCGGCCCTGGCCCATGGTACTTGGGTTCGACGCGACACGTTTTCCTCTTCCATTCTCCCCTGTCAGTTGTCATGCTATTATTAATTTCTTTCTCTATCATATCATTCCCCACACAATCCATCTAGACGAAGAAGAGGTCTAAGAAGTTAGATCTTTATTTCACTTTCCAGCCACATTTATGTTCATCACTCTTCTTCACGTCATGTGTTTCTTCCCTCCTCATCACTAACCCATACCAAGCCAAACTATTTCTTTTCAACTTTTATTTTTTTACCAATGTGAAAGTAAATAGTTGTACTAGTTCCAAAATTATTTGGGGCATTGGGTAGGTCTTGCTGTTTCACCCACAGACCTCATGGGTGAAAAATAGCACGTCCTGTGCTATTTTTCACTCAATCCCCTCAATAATTTAGTCGGTCCACGTTCCAAACATCCTGTATACAATTAATTATTATGATTACTTTATTTTTTGACATTGTCAGGCTTTTTTTTTTTTTTTTTTTTTTTTTTTTTTTTTTTTTTTTTTATTTTTTTTTTTTTTTTTTTTTGGATGGGAAATCATCAAATGACTTCTCCCGCTCTGGGCGGAGCGGGAGGGCGTGTCAGACTTTTACTGACTAAAACCCACCCGTGTTCCTTCAGTTGCCCATGTGCCAGGGTCACGGTATCTCTTTAGAACAATCACGTGACCCCGGCAGGCATCGGTCCTAGCAGACCCCTTCAGTACTGCTGACATCTCTTTGAGGCGCGCGTGGAACACTACGCGCCGTCGACCCGAGCTTGGTCCTTACCGGGCGGCGAGCTACCCATTGCTCGCCACCCGCAAGCTCGCGCCTACGGTGGCCGGGAGTCCGCAATCGACTCCCGGCGCCCGGGGCGTCTCCTCCTGCGGCGGCTAGGGACGTGAGGGCGCAGAGACTGCCACTCCCTCACGCGCCCCGCCTCCTCCTTCGCGAGCATTACTGCTTCGCAGAAGGAGGTGACGGCTTCCCATGCCCTCTCGCTCCGTACCATGGCTCGCACCAGGGCCGGACGCGAGAGGTCGCCGCCGCCGATCGCCTCCACGAGGACACGGCGGTGCTCCGCCCAGGCAGGGCACACTTCCACCGTATGCTCCACCGTGTCCTCTAGACGATCCTCACAATGGAAGACATTGTCAGGCTAAAGTAATTATGAAGGCAACTGTACATTTCTGTTGCACTACTATAAATTCGTATACATATTAATGGTCAAAGTCGCAAAAGCAATGACAGATAATCATATGACAAGGGGTGCCAGTGTAGGTCCGGTCGCCCCACTGACGTTGCATGTGACCATGCATATTGATTTGATTTTAAATTGAGCTATCCTTCCATTGCTATGTCGCAGGGCACACCCAATTATTAATAAAAAAATAAAAGTTGTAAAACATAATACAGTCATATCACAATTAATTGTATGACTAGTCAAGCAACAGAGCTACCTATCTTTTTGACCTTATCTTGGTCACCTTTGGCTGTCATTGGGTCTGCACCAATTTGCGAGCTTATTCATTGAATTTATCTAACACTGGCTTCATAATCCAATTGTATGGTAGTTATGTTGCATTGTTAAAAGTTGGAACATAGTTAAGCAAAAAGAATCCCATCCACAACTTGGTCAAAAATGACTTAACCTGATCCAAATTATTTATAGTGCGGGTCAGTAAAAAATATTTATTTTTCGATGATTTAAACTTTAGCACCAATGGTATGGTGCTTCTTATTGTTTCTTTTATTCAGCATAAACAATTCAAACTTTCTGGGTCTTAACTAGTATTTCTATCAGAATTTATGTTAACATACCATTACTAATACAAAAAATGTGTTAATGTTTCACTGATAAAATAAAAATAAAAAATATAATTAAGAAATACCTCTTGAACTTCAAACATCAATATCTCAAAAGTAACTGGGTGTGGATTAGATCCTTTTCTCTTAACTACGTTCAGTTCTAAATTAGTATGAATAGGAAACTTACAAGAACCCTTATTTACAAGACATGATGAGCCTTTTTTTTAAGGGATCATGTGCTAAGCGATGTGGTAGTGCAGAACTAAAAGCACTAGGGTCTACTCTTACTTTGTATCTGTAGATAAAAGTAATTATACGTTGTGAAGTGCCAGCCTGAACATGTCGTGTTCTACATAGAATGAGTTTGCTATTGGCTTCAATACAAACGTTTGAAAGTATGCATGAGGTAGGTCATCGTCCGTCTGTTTCAAATGCAATAAAATTATTTATGTAAGCATTGCTATACTCCATTTGTTTAGGTAGTTAACTAAAGGTAAACAATCTTGATATGTCTTTTTATATAAAATAAATCGTATAAAAGACCAACAAATATTATTTAAATTAAGTTACTTACCTAACATCGGTTTAAGTAAATACCTAATTGTAAACATTTTTAGATTCAATTTTTAGACAGTTTTTTAGATAAAAGACATGTTAAGATTGTTTACATTTAGTTAACTACCTAAACAAATGGAGTATAGATGAATTTTTATTGGAGCATGTTTTTTAACTTTAGGTGGTATTAAAAATTAACTGAGAAAATACTAAGAAGACATACTATTTTTGGAATGGGAATGAGATATCCCCATTACATATTACTACTAGCAGACCACAAAGAAAAATGTGCAATTGTACACATCTCAAAAATGATGCATTTTATTACAGCATTAAAACTACATTACTTTAGTTATGTAGAATTACAACTTGAAACTTAAATCTAGTAGGATGAACGGAACTATACCTGAAGCTGTCCAAGCACATTTATTAGAACTCCACCATCAAACATGGGCTGTGAGTCAACGGCAGTTATAATCCTTCCAATTTTCTGGAATGCTAAACTCTGAAATACAATAACAGTACGTCATTAACTTGTGATACAAAATTGCCATTTAACTGTATTATTAGTTGAGATAAATGTAATGCGTAAAAGTAATCTGTCCAATGTTCGAAATGATTGATTTGATACGAGACTTGACATAAAGAAGACTCATTCTTCATTCAATTGATACAGCATTTATTTTCTTTTTTATATGATAAGTCAGAGTCACTGAACTAAGATAGTTAATTTGATAAGGCAAATGAACTGCAGACACATACATTTAACTTTTCCATTATTTTAACTGCACCTTGCAACTGTACGCCCTCAAAAGTCATGAAAGACGTCTCGACCTGAAACGAGATACATCATAAATATAATGATACATACATAATCAATATTAACTACTAAATGGGGCTCCTTCAAGGATTACTGAGTGACTCATATTTGTTTTGGTTACACTAGAAATGCAAATTTACTGATCCTGATTGTTAGTCACCTTCAGATGACCACATGTTTTATTGAAATTACTGAGATATTGTGAAAACGACATGTAAAACGATATTATTTCGGCGGGAGCAACGTTAACCTAAAAGTTTTAAAAAAATCTGTGATTTAGAAAATGTTATTCTATCTAACAAGAACAAGTTTCTGAGACTGAACATACTGTAACTAGAGGAAATACTTACATTATACATATTCACTAGGTTTGGCCGCTGTGCCGGATCGTCGAACAATGTGTAATATTGTTGTACAAATCCTTTGCCGATTGCATCGTATTGCGGATTAAGCGCCATTATGACGATGTATATTTACCTAAATTCTACTATAACACCCTAAAATCACTTTCAACAATAAAATACAGGCCTTTTATGGGGCTTTTGCATACCCTGGAGGCTTTCTTTTTGTCACACAAGAAAAAATGGCAAACCGTTGTTGGTGTTGCCCGTATTTTGTACATGTCACAGATTAGAGCGAAACCTTCAGGAATAAAATAAAGAATTTTCTCATCAGTTATACTGTCGAGAATATCTGTTTATTTCGTCAACTTTTTTCACTCTTTCGTTTACATGTGTTAAAAGGTGATGCGCCTAAACTTGTCGAAAATAAGTTTTATAAAAAAAAATTGACATTGACATTAGACAATAGACATAACGGAGACGGACGAGACGGTAAATCTCTTGTTTGTTTCTCAAATTGTGCTTGAAATCAAACTTTTCTTCATAAGTGCATAAAAACAAACCAACATGTCTTTAGCTGATGAACTGCTTGCTGACTTGGAAGAAAATGACGATGGAGAACTTGAAGCCCTTATCGAAAGCAATAAGATGGAGGAAGACCATGAGTTTGCCGTTCCTTATCCTGTTATTCCAAAAGAAGAAGACATAAAAAACGTGTCCATCAGAGAATTGGCTAAACTAAGACATTCAGATCGATTGAAACGGGTAATACACATTGTCTACTACTTCAATGATTTAGGTTGTATGCAGAAAGCAAAATTAATCTTACCTGTATGTTGTTATTTCAGGTAATGACCGCAATAGAACACAATATTGGTAATAATAGACAAAAAGTTGAAGTGACAGGGTTGATGGAGACTGATCCGGAGTACCAGCTCATTGTAGAAGCTAACAACATAGCAGTTGAGATTGATGGAGAAATTGGTAGGTTCACATTTGTTATTTCATTGTCACTGTAATATATCTTGAAATCGCATACAATCCTTTAAAAAAATAACATTGAATTTATAAATTGATTTATTAGACTATAAATGTTATGCACAGATTGATTGCCTTAGTGTTGTGCAATAGTGTGTTCTTTAGCTCTCTTAGTAAAATGCCTAAAAATGTTGGTGTAAGAATTACCTTACATTACATTAACGTAGCATAACATTACCTAGAATTACCCTGCGATGTTTTGTCTCTGCATCACCCTAAGGTCAAAATGCTTCAGGCATTAAGTCCGCCTTTGTACAGTCTTTTTTACTTGTGCATAAAATTTTAATAAATAAACAAATAAATTACCGTCTACGAATTCCATGTAAAATTTTTAGGCAAACATAAACATGAGATAAAAATTATTTTTCAGCTATTATCCACAGATATGTTCGGGATAAGTATCAGAAAAGATTCCCGGAGCTGGAGTCCTTGATCATATCACCACAAGACTATATCCGTTCAGTCAGGGAGCTCGGCAATGATTTGGATCAGGCAAAGAATAATGAGACACTTCAAAGTTTCCTTACTCAGGCTACTATTATGATTGTGTCCGTTACTGCATCAACTACACAGGGGTGAGTAATTGAATGGTTATTGATATGAATGTCTATGGAAATCAATGGTAGAATCACAATTTGAGTGCCGAAGTAGTGAATTTATACTAATTTTTTTTTCTGGCTAACAGACTTATCTGTAAATTCAACTAGTTACTGTTATCTTCTTTCTGGGTGGCAGGGACATTGACATGCAACCTGTTAACATGGATTTAGCACATGAATCTAGACCCCATAGCGTACTATTAAAAAAAAAAAAGAATCTAGACCCCATAGCGTACTATTAAAAAAAAAGAATCTAGACCCCATAGCGTACTATTGGTACAGTTGGTGTTTTAAAAAATAATTGATTCAATTATGATGAAAAATTTCAATGTCAGAGGCAGTGAATTTTTTTTAATTGTCATTTTTCGTCAATTATAATAAAAAATAGGCATGTCATACATTTGGAGTAGTCTATGAAAATGCAGACTTTTCTTTGATAACCAAGAGTACAATTCTACCCCCTAGGGAATCTGGACCCCTAGGTCTAGATCCATATTTTCAATATACACGTCAATGTCCCCGTCACCTATATGGGCCTATGCACACAGAGATTTTTCATGTGCCTTCGACGAAGGCCTAGTCTACCATTAGAAGTTTCCCAATTATTAAGTCTTCCACTGCCATGAAAATTTTTGATCATATCTCAGCTGCCGTATACCGTAGGCTGACGCTTGTAGTTATGTATGTCATCTTGTATTCTTATGTATATTATGAAACCTTTTGTATCACATTTCAGGAAGTTATTGACTGAGAGCGAGCTTGCTGAAATTAATGATGCTTGTGACATGGCCGCAGAGTTGAATAGTTTAAGAGCTGACATTTATGAATATGTTGAAAGCAGAATGGCTTTTATTGCACCAAATATAACAGCTATTGTTGGTAAGTTTAATAACTCATTATTATGTTAGTTAGAAGTCTAAACTGTGAAATATGGCATAAATATATAATTGGAATTTACCTAGATAAAATATAACTACTTACAAGTTTAAAAAAATACTAGATAATGAACAATAGAACCCACCATTGCCCTACTATTACCTGACTACTAGACAGACTGCTGGCTGCCATTCCCACTAACTCAGCGCCTCCCTTCCACATCTGCCTTCAGAACAAGAGTTAACAGACATGTTCTGAGCATGCTTCTTCCATAATAAACTTCATCCATCTCTTTCCATCAGTGATTGAGGTTTGTTTTTTCATTACTGAGTGGCTTTGCTCTTGAGCAAACCCACTGAATAATAGTAATGAAAAAAAAACAGAAAAAAATATAGTGGTATAACCATGAGTAGAGCATAATTTGTTTTATTGGATTGACTTTCTACCTTTTGCTTTTGACATCCCATGAAAATACAATCAGGCGTTATTCACATGCCAGGGTCGCGAGATTGTTCGAAAGAGATACCGTGACCCTGGCACATGGGCAACTGAAGGAACACGGGTGAGTTTTAGTCAGTAAAAGTCTGACACGCCCTCCCGCTCCGCCCAGAGCGGGAGAAGTCATTTGATGATTTCCCATCCAAAAAAAAAAGGCGGTTTTCACATGAATGAATAAAAATAAGTAACACTTGTAGCTCATGATAATATGTTTATTTACATCAGTATTTAATTGAATTCCTCCAAATAATGATTTTTCAAATGCTAGGTGCATCAACAGCAGCAAAGATCCTGGGTGTGGCGGGTGGTCTATCCAAGCTAGCCAAGATGCCAGCCTGTAATATCTTACCTCTGGGGCAGCAGAAGAAAACATTGTCAGGATTCTCGCAGGCTACTGCCCTACCTCACACTGGCTTTATTTACTTTTCAACTATAGTTCAGGATACTCCTCCTGTGAGTATTTTTTAGTAAAATAAGATGTTTGTAATATAAGCAGTAGTGGCAAGGTACAAAAGGAACTACTATAGCTAGGTGGTGGGTTCCTACCAGGAAAGAAAGAAAAACATTTTTTAATGTACACAAATAAGTAGCACATTACAAATAGCTACACTCCGCGGCTTTACCCAAATAAGTCTTGATCCCGTGTATCTGAATCCTTTGGATAGATCGTCCCCAATATGGGATAAAAGTATCCTCTGTCCTAATCCAGGCATGACCTGAAACCATGACCATGACCTGAAACCTGAAACCATGGTTTACCCATGTGTAAAATTTCATCTAAATCCGTTCAGCCATTAGCGTGAAAGCATTACAAACAATCACATACATTCGAATCTTTTCTCTTTATAATATTCGTTTAGAAATGACAATAAATCTAAGTAGTAATAAAAAAGCGTCGTATTCAACAATAAGAGGTTTAATCATAACGGAAGGCGTGCTCTTTACTTGTTCAATTTATTTCATCATCATCATTTCAGCCATAAGACGTCCACTGCTGGACTTAGACCTCCCCCAATTTTGGGGGCTTTGCCATAATCGCCACACTTGGCAGGCGGGTTGGCGATCGCAGTATGGTGGTAAAATGCATAGAGAACGCTGCTGCCCATTCTCTAGTAACCACCATCACCATTGTCATCGTGGTCATCACCATTGTTCCAAAGTGGTAGAAAGAACATTGAAAGGGAACTGATATATTATCCTAGCAAGTGTCACGTCCACCAATCCGCATTCTCCGTGGTAGACTATTGTGACTGGTTAAATTCACTCTTCGGAAACTTGAAACGATTTTGTCTTTGAAAAATGATGTTTATTTTGTAGGAGCTAAGGTACAAAGCAGCAAAGTTGGTGTCAACTAAAATAACGTTAGCAGCTCGCGTAGATGCTTGCCACGAGAGTACCGATGGAAGTATTGGAAGGATGCTACGCGAATCTGTTGAGAAGAAACTTGATAAAATGCAGGTAAGACACTGATCCAAATTAGAATGGCTAAAACGTCGCAATTGTTATTGTATAGAATCTTCAGCTTATTCGAAGTCATTAAAGAAATTGGAGCATCAAACCCGCCAGCAAAAACTTTAATAAAACTTCCTATCGAAGTAAAAACGACCGTATTGTACGCCCCAAAGGTGTATTTCGCTTCTATTCAAAATATGATGGTTAATTTTGAAACTTGCCTTGAGATAAATATATATTTATTGCGTACCTGTGTACATTAGTTCTTATTTTAAAATACTTATTTAGGCTCGGCAGTACCCATGTCGCATATACCATATTACCAAAATAAGCTTCTTTTCAGTGCCTTTACATACACTCAATCATCTTATATTTACCTTGCTTTTCCACAAGGAACCCCCACCGGTAAAGTTCGTGAAGCCCCTACCAAAGCCCATAGAACAGAGTCGAAAGAAGAGAGGCGGCAAGCGAGTGAGGAAGATGAAGGAGCGCTACGCCATGACTGAGTTCAGGAAGAACGCCAACAGACTTAACTTCGCTGACGTGAGTGTAACGTTGGAATTTTATATTTCCTGTACTATGCATTTTTTTTTTTTTTTGTTTATATATTGGGTTGGAAAAAGGAATTTAAAGTCGAGCTGTAAAGCGTAGTTTAGATTAGCAACAAAAGTTGGAGAAGTTGACTTCCCCAAGCAATTCTTACTGTGTAAACAATTGCGACGTGATCAGTTCTGCTAGTTTTTTAAGAAAACTTCTCCTTTAAAAATGGAAATAGAGAGGGATGGCAATAAGTTCGAAACTCAAAAGACCTTTCATAGGATCTGATATAATCCGTCTAAACCCTAACTGAAATGTTAGATTTCACATGCAATCTTTCTAACAAAACTTTCAGGAAATGGGTTACTGTGTATGCCGTGATAAACAAAATTACATAGTCATCTTAATGAAACGGGTATCATATCGGCGAAAATTCTCAACATTTCTTGACAGAGAAACCGCCATAATTTACGGATATAGTGAGAGCAACTAATGCAATGTATACGGTGATCGTCGAAATAATTGATGGTATCATTATCTGCGCTTGCGTTCGCGGAATCCTTGGCGTAAATGTGACGTTGCGCTCGACGGTCCGAGGCAGATGCGTTGAATTTCAAATCGTTCGGTAGAAGTGGCCCGTTTTTTCGCGCGACTCAAATAGACCGGAACTCGACCTGTTGAAGCGCGCGGACGTCCGTGCCGGCCCCGTTGCGCGTGCGCTTACTGCGATTAGTCATCACACATACGGTTGATGAAGTTGGCTAACAGATGTTTTAGAGTTTTTGATTTAGAGATAAACTTAGCTTCTTCAGAGAGGATAAATTGTTTGTGCTTTGCAAGCAGGCTGTGCTTAAAAATGCAGTAAGATATTTTGTTACGTTAGGAGGTTTTTGTCCAATATATTTGGCCATTTCCCCTATTTTATCTTTAGATAGTATAAAAAAAAGTTGCTTCCAGTATTTGTACGCTTAGATCTTTTAAATTACGCAACGGATGTTAATGTGGTTTTCACTAACAGATAGACTGATTAAAAATTAAGATTTATATGAATAATGCGCGGGCGAAGCCGCTGACAAAAGCTAGTAGGTAATACAATTTATATGATTGTCACATGTCACTGACAATAAAAACTTACCTAATCCAACCAGAAATTATGGCAATAGTTATATCTTTTTATAAAAATAACTGGAGCAGTAACGTAATATTTGGCGCGTGAGTTGACATGAACAATACATAGTTTGTTTTCATTACTAGGTCTAACCATCGAAGCAAGACCTTACTGCGTTAATTTAGTTTATTCTTATAGAGAATATAAACTTATAAAGATAATTTAATTAATGATAATCTGGGTTTGTCTTTATGAGGCACTGACGCGTGACGAAAATCTCGCTAAATAGGTACTGGTACGCGTTGATAAGTAAGGACTGGAGGAAAAAACGTCGGCCGTTCGGCGAAAACATGGGCGGACGACATTGTTGCCATCACGGGCTAAACGTAGATGTGGTTGGCATAGGAGCGTGGGAATAGGCACAAGAAAAGAGAGGCCTGTGCCTAGTAGTGGGAGAAATTGGGCTGCGGATGATGCATAATCAGCCTATACCGTAAAGGGAGAAGATACGCGCGAATTTTTGGTTCAGGTCGGTTTCCTCACGATGTTTTCCTTCACCGTTTTTAGAGCATTGGTGATGAAATAACGTGATTAAGTAAAGCGCCTGTTCTGTAGGTTCGAACCTACGATCTTCGTCTCGTAAGTCGGGGCTGATACCACTGGGCCACCATTGCTCTCACTGCTACTGCGGAACCGGGGTACATTTATTCACATTTATTATGTGAGTAAATGTTTCGGGTTCGCCTCAGACTGTCCAAGCCGATATTGTCCAATCGAATTAGCCAAATCTTGCTAGTCGAATCTTGAATAATGCAAAAGTCCTTTGCATGCCACATATGAGTGAGTGAGAAAAAATTTATGATCAAGGAAATTCATTTAGCATTTAAAAAAAAAAAACAAATCTCACTAAATTCGGCCGCCCATCTATTAAAAGTTCAAGAACCTATTTGAGTATGCAGCTTCAGTTTCTTAAGCAAGAAATTCCCTTAACAAATCGGTTAGTCTACACGGCCGTGTGTCCGTCCCCCGTATACGTATTAGCGCACTTCGTTGGCGGCGCCCGCTGTAATTGGCAACACTGATCGAAAAACCATCCATTATAATTCCATCTGTTTGAATATTATTCATACCGTTTAGTATCAATCAAGGCGTTTTCTAAAATTGTAAGAGATTTATGGACTATGAATAAAATATGATTCTCTGAGATAGTTTCTCGTTACGTTATGAATATTTTATAAAAGGCGTTATGTCTATCGTTTGCTGTTGATCGTCTTATGGATGTCTATGACAGTTATTATGGGCAGTCAAATGCCTGCAAGTCTGGCGATCAATATTTCTGAGCAGGTTGGGTTGTGGGTCTGATGGTAGCCCTGCCATGTTAAATAGGTTCTAGATAGTTGTTGGGAGTTTGTTGCGCCACTTCTTCCTAGCTAAAGCACTAGGAAGTGTCGAAGGGCGGGCGTTTTGGGGGGACTGTCTTATGTAACTTTGACGTTCAAAAAGTGCTGACTCTCAGCCTAGTTTGAATAAATGACTTGATTTTGATAGAATTTTCGCTGATTTTATGAATCCAGACGACAATTCCTGATTAAGTTTAATGCCAGTTTGATGGCTATGTTCACCGATCATCTTCATCATCATTTCAGCTAAAAGACTTTCACTGCTGGACTTAGGCTTCTCCCAAACTCCGCCATTCCAACCTATTCTGTGCTTCCCGAATCCACCGGATTTCCACGTCCTTCACAAGGTCATTGGTCTACCTTGTGAGAGTCCATCTAACTCTACGTTTTCCGGTACGCGGTGGCCACTCCAGAACCTTTTAGCCTCATCGTACATCTGTGCCCTGCCCACTGACTGCTTCTTAAGTTTGGCAATTTTTGTGCTACGTCAGCAAGCGTCAGCTACGGAGAACCAAGATAACCATCTTGGTTCTCCTCTGGATCTCTTCATTTCTGATTCGAGTACGTAGGGAAACTCCAAGCATGACCCTCTCCATTGCCCTTTGGGACTCCACCAATATGTTAAAACATTTTACGAGATGTGAAACTATAAATAGGTACTATTCGCTGTGTTTACAACTAGGTGTATTTATGTCAGAATATTCAATACTTCCTTGTTGAGGGTTTTAAATCTATAAGCTTTAACCAGGAAGCTATAGAAATTATGATGTTTACTGTCTATCTACTTTCTCTGTGTACGCACAGCAACATATAAAGCTTAACATTTCTAGTATAAGCTGACTTCTCAGTGTACGAAAATCTTATACAATGCGACTTCGACTAAAGCTGGAAATGTATAGTTTGATATGTCGCCGTGTGTACTACCTACTCTAGTACAGAACAACAGGAAAAAGTATTTTCTTAAAAGGAAGTCTATTTCCTTCAATATTATTTAACTGCTATTTTCTGATACTGTGAGTATTCAATAGAATAGGAAAATTCATAACAAATGAATAAGTTAGACATAATTTGTCATGGATATATTATGGATTTATTTTATCAACGATAACTGGTAGCCGTTTATGGTAAAAATGTCGCACCAGTAGAGAAAATTAATATTTCCATTATAAAGAACATACATTTTATTTGGGTATGCAAAAAAATGATATCAGCTTGTTATAGTTTTTCCCCTCAGGGCAACGCCCTCGTCTCATCTGTATGACACATCTCACATTCATCGTTTGTCACCACGTGTGCACTCGCAAAACATTAACTTAACTTTTCTTCCTCAGATCGAAGACGACGCTTATCAAGAAGACCTGGGCTACTCTCGTGGTACGATTGGCAAGTCCAGCACAGGCCGCGTTCGTCTGCCTCAAATAGACGAGAAAACCAAAGTGCGCATCAGCAAGACTTTGCAGAAGAACATGCAGAAACAGCAGCAGTATGGCGGCGCCACCAGCATAAGGAGGCAGGTGTCCGGTACTGCTTCGTCTGTCGCATTTACTCCGTTACAGGTTTGTTATTTGCATTATTTTGGTATAATAGAGACCGATGGGACCGAAGCGGTGTTGGTAAACCTCCCACAAAGAGGACTGAAGACTTGATGAAGGGCACGGGAATCTGATGAATACAAAACATACTGATCCGGTCGATGTGGCGATGGTTTTAGGAGGCCTATGTCAATCAGTGCACGTCTGAGGGCTGAATGATGCGTAGAATTTACCCGTCGTCGTTGCACTGAACAAAAATTGTTATATGGAGTTATCACAAAACGGTTTTATACAGCTTGCATGTATTGAAATAAGGATCAAAATTGAAAAACAAAAAAATAAAACTTTTTTTTTAAACGCAACGACACTAAACTGTTTGGTTGGCATGCCTGATGCCAGTATGGTAATCAGTGAAAAAAGTAAAATGGCTCAGAAAGCTCTGGCAGCCGTTTTTGCCTGTATCTTGTGTCTCCCACCTGTTCATTCATTCAACAACTTTATTTTGCAAATACAGCCCATTGGCTAAAATAAAACATTGAAGTCGTTCTACTTCTATCATACGTTTATTTATAGAATATACAAACGTGAAATATGTTTATATTACTCGCAGGTTTTAAACATTTTAGAATGTTGTGTAATAATGATTAATTAATATCAAGTGGAATTGACTTTCAATATAATAAAAGTCAAATTAAATATCTGCACCGGCATTAAACGTTGCGTTTTGATCGATATATTACCTAATTTGAATGTTTCGCAAATAATGAAAAACAAAATGTCACATTGAGTAAAGATGGAACAATATTATGCATGCATAACATAATAGTGGGTATTTCAAGATTGTTTATTGTGTAATTTAAATAATTGAATAAATAATAGCAATAATAACTGTGGTCCACGGAGCCACGTCGTCAATTGGGCAGGTTCATGGTCATAAGCTTAGGGTCGTCAGGTCAGCCAAATTGCTATCTGGTTTTGTGTTCACGCTGGGAAATTAATGTTTATGGCCATACTTATGATCTTTCTTACTAAGGCCGCATTCCCAGTAAGTAAAGCGTCGGTATATTAAGAACAAAGAGCAGTCGGCGGCTGATGTTGGTTTTTCATATATTTTGTAGGTACAGATCGCTTAGATTCGGTGGCTGAGAAAACGATATGGTGTGTGCAGCCTTAGTGCGAAAGACCATAAGTGTTGTCATTATTGGCCATGGAGTTTCTTGCCGGCTCTTCTCCATAGGAATCAACAAATTGGAACCGTGTACCTAGCTTCTGACGTTTCATAAGTGCCCATGTAGGTTTATATGAAATAAAAATATTTTGATTTTGGTTATTAATATTCGTAGCCTAGGTATTTATTTATTTTAAATAGACATTACTAGACATTATTTAAACATATAATAAAACTATTTTGACATTTTCAATTCATTTAGCAACGATGCAATTCAAAAAACGCAAAGCAATTCATTTTTCAGTTTCCAGTATACTTATGAAAATTAATATTTTTACGATAAACTACGAGTGTACCTATATCGTTTAGCAAGTTCACTCTTTGGGAATATAGGAAGTTAAACGGTTATAATAAGCGTAAACACAGTTAGGACCATAGAAAAAAACCGGCCAAGTGCGAGTCGGACTCGCGCACCGAGGGTTCCGTACAAACCTGTAGGTATATAAGTAAAAGTTCACCCATCACGACAATCGAGTCGTAGTTCTGTTCTCTGTCTGTGTTTTGTTCTGTTTATTATATATGATGGAACTAAAAATTTACGGTTTTCGCAATTTTTCCTTTATCTGTGCTATAAGACGTTGCCTCGTACCAAATTTCAAAATTCTAGATCGACTGGAAGTACCCTTTAGGTTTTGATTCCCTTGCGAGTTTCGAAAATTTGTGGAAATTTGCGGCATAAACGGCTATATCTTTTGATTACGTTAGCTTAGAAGTTTGATTTTTTCACAGCTCCAAGGGACAGTAGTCTTGAGTATTTGATATAAATTTCAGCTTGATATCTCCACGCGTTCCTGAGAAAAAGGGTCTTGACAGACGGACGGACGGACAACAAAGTGATCCTATAAGGGTTCCGCTTTTTCCTTTTGAGGTGCGGAACCCTAAAAACGTCACGGATATGTAGTCTTTTGGGGTAAACAGAGGTAAATAAAAAAGAGTTAGACCAGTAAATGTTTGACATATGATTTATCAACAGAACAGGATACGGTAAGTGGTCATTCAGTCTATATATATCACAGATAACAAATTATAGAGTTTTGAAGGCATAGAGTGTAAGACGTCATTTTTTAAACTGATAGGTTTTTAGGTTGAATGCACAAGCGCCCAAGTGCCGTGGACTCGTGGTTAAGCATGAAGAGCTAGTTTCCCATACTAGATAACATTACCCACAGTAGTATTTTTTCTAGTAGATATTTTTAGACCACTATTTGTAATTGTGCTTAAATGATGGATGGACTGTGTGAATGATGATATGGATATGGATAGAAAGGGGTTGACTACGAGATGACGACTAATAGAGAAGTGTGGAAGAAAAAGACATGTTGCGCCGACCCTAAATAAGTTGGGATAAGGGCAGGAAAATTATGATTTATAATTGTGCTTCATCATCATCATCATAATTTCAGCCATAAGACGTCCACTGCTGGACTTAGGCCTCCCCCAGTTTGGGGGGCTTTGCCATAATCGCCACGCTTGGCCGCCGGGTTGGCGATCGCAGTATGGTGCTAAAATGCATAGAGAACGCTGCTGCCCATTCTCTAGTCAGTCCTTTAGTCGCCTTTTACAACACCCACGGGAAGAAATGGGGTGGTGTTAATTTTACATTCACACGGTACAATAATTGTGCTTAGTAGCACTTCTAAGCACTAAAATGGACATCATAGACGAGTACTATCGTTAAACCAAGCGACTCTTGGACTTAATCATAGTGTCACTATTGCTTTAAAACAGGATCTTATGTATTTGTCTATGTATATTGTGTACCTTGTTTTTTCTTTTTATTCATGTCATTTTTGATGATTTGATTATTCTTTTTTTGTGTTATCAAATTTGCACAAAATTAGTTTATGTATCTTATCCTTACTTATATGTATCTCTAACGCTTTCCAGTATGCGTAGCATGACCACCATAGAAAAAACTTTGTCTGTTCTTAGTAGAATAGAGGTAGAACTACCATGCTACGTCAGCATAAAACGGTACAAATCTTTCTACAATCTTTAATACTGTCTTTAATCTTTCTACAATCTGTAATTTTGTCTATTCTTCCGTCGACAAAACCCCTTTCTACGGTGGTCATGCTACGCCTGCTGATCGGTCCTAACCTACATCGCTGCAATTATTTCTGACAGCTTGTTAAATCCAGTAGGAAGATTAATTCTGTTGGTCTGTCACGAATATTATTATTAATTCAATTACGGCCCATACATATAGCGTCGTAATCTATCATGTTCTGTCATGCGGCCATGCTGTTTTATGGATACCAATAATGTGTGTACGAAGATGTCGGTATAGTTGTTGCATTTGAGCATGGCTATAACGTTTTAATGCAAAAGTGTTACGTCTGTAACTGTCTGTTACGCTTTCACGACTAAACCGATTTTGATGAAATTTGGTATGGTGTAAATTTGAACCCCAATAAAGGACATTGGCTAGTTCTTCTACTTTTATTATCCCGCAACGTCGACTTCGTCCGCGATAAACGACATTTACGCGGAAGAAGTCGCGCGCATAATCTTGTAAACTATATATAGTTTTTCATTATTGGAACATGGTAAAGGTCACAATAGATATTGATCCAGGATGATAATGGACTTTATTTTAGGTTCTTAAATGAAAAAAAAAGTTAAAAAATGTAGATAGGTCAATGCCGTGTTAAAACGCGACAACTATAGTTATAAACACATGGAATAAATTAAAAGTAGAGTTAATTATATTATGCTGTTTCAAAATGCAGTTATTTATCACAATTAAACATTTTAAATGCCTTGTTCTAAAATCTGAGAATCAAATTATGCAAAATGCAATAAATTAAGTAAGTAGGTACTTTTATTTGCGAATGTCGCTTTACTCAATGTTGTTATGTGAACAGACAACTTTGAGCTTTTATGAATATTGTCTGAATAATATTCATATACGTATGGGTGGGCAAATTGTATCCAAAAATATATTAATTTTATTCGAATATTTTGTAATGGAATTTATTTACTTTTGAACAGTTTTAGTACTTATCTCTTTAGGCTAAGTGGACCTTAAATGACGAAATTAAACCATTTTTCCGGTATGATATTTTTTTTTTAATAAAAAGACGGTGTGGTGTAATCTTCAATAGCGTGGTATTTATGGGTCCCGATTAAGAAATATCACCCAGATTTTGCCATAGGTGGCGTAAGTGATATGCTTAGGCATGCTGTTAGGTAGCATTCATTTTAATGACTACCACTTAGCAATTACATCGATAAAATTATCAACAGTCTATCGAAATCGAATCCAATCTAATTATCATATACTAGCCCGGAATTCTTAAAAGATAAGTATAATATTGCACTTTGAAACCACTATTTCGATTATAGGGATAGATGTGATAATACTGGAGCGTTTATTTGGAAATCCTGGGTATGTATCCGTGGAATGAACAGATAGTTAGATAGACCTGACCTGTTAATCTCTGCCTTGACACTTACTGTCCAATTAAAGTTAGAAGCACATTATCTACAGCAATCAAACTCCTAACACCGCGTGCTGCAACGGTCATGCAAGCCAACCCAACAAAAACGCCGTACCATAAACGTTTTAAAATTACATAACAACGCGTTGACTATTGTAAAAAATGTATGTCGTTGTACGCAGTTAACAGTCGCATTGTTTCAGAGCATTGTCTCACGTATTCATTTACTTCTTAACGTACATAATACGAATAGAGACATCTTCTCATTATACATAATCGTTTTGAGATTTTTCTGCATTCTTATCTATGCGTAATTGAGATTTACAATAGCTGTTTTTAGGTGCGACCTAAAATGTAAACAATGGAAATGTTTTTGGATACATAACTTGTCTGTGGCTGATGTTTTAGGAAGGAGTGTAATATCATTCTCTCACGTTTCAATGAAGACTGTATTCGATTCCTTGTTTATTGTTTTGGGTGTATATTACCGTCCATTCAAATCTCCATCTGCATTCAAATTATTATATGGTTCGGTTTAGTCTTAGTCGATTACAATTGAATCTCTATTATACTTCCTTTACATTTAATACCTTTTTAATAAAAAGGTTTTATATAACAACTAACCGATCAGCACTGCAGACAATTAATTAACAGGGCTCTACTGTATAATATTTTTGCGTCCTCTGTCTCTAGATCGTTAAATCATTTGTAAAATTCAAATCAGTCGTAAAGAACCGACAAAATTGGAAATTGATATTAGAATACTTTCATCAGAATTCATAATTTTGGATCTAATTATGATCCAATTAAAAACGAATTAAGACTTTCTTCTACGCAACTCTATAAATCTTGCATAATTTGCATCACGCTTATTATAATTTTATCTATTTTCTATGGAAATAATCCTATTCATCAAGGTTTAAAAGCTCCCGCAGATAGTCGCGACGCGACGGTGCGCTATTCTAGTAGATTCTGGTGGTTATCATGATGTTTTAATAGAAATTGCTCTACTAAAGTCGCGTCAAGTCTGTTTGCGGGAACCTTAATATGTAAAAGTCATGTGTCAATTCTCTTATCTAACTCATAGCATATCATAGGCCCATTTCTTCAGTCGAATTGCACGTTAGTACCGAAATGGCTCGTAAGTCTCTGAATCTTCTCTTACTACTCTCAGGTAAACCTAGAGTATCCAACTGGCTAACGACGAGATTTCATTCTCGTCCTCAATAACACCAAACCTGTCTTCATAACAAACATACTGGCAGCTCATTAGCGTCAACATTTTTTACATTTCTACCCATCTGCGGGGATCATTACGTCTTTATATTTTCCGCATCACCGCGTTTCCCATTATTAACGCCATTACATACGCCCCGCGAGTCAGGGTTGCTAGGCAAAAAAACCGACAGAACTGTTAATTCGATCGTTTATTATTTCATCTTGTTTTGGAAACCAGTGTTCAGTAAAAATAATAGTGTGTTTTATTTATGTTTGAAATAAAACGCACGTTTGGTAATAAACTTTGGAAATATTTTAGTATTGGACAAGACAAGGACGATCCAGCTGATTTCCTTGCAATTGCAGCGTTCAATATTTAAAAAAAGTCGTCAAACTTTTTAAAGTCTGCTGAAACGCTGTTACATGTCATCATCATCTGACTAGCCATTTCTTGATTAGGTTATGATCGGCTTCAATATTATTTTATACAGGGTGTCCAGTAAATAGCACGACAAACTGCAGGGGGTGATAGCTTGGGTCACTACCTATCAATACAACACAATATATGTTCAGCAAAATCTTACGGATTTACAGTTTTACAAAATTTTCCGAAATACCAAAAAATCTCTACCTTGAAACAGATTTTTAAGCATCTCGTAATGAAAAAATCCTTTTCTAGTACTTTTTTTTACATCAAATTATTCGTGAATAGTTACTTTACTCATTGATAAGTCTTTTTTCTATCAAAGACAAGAATGTTTTCAAGAAAAAATAGTATTTCTTGAAAACATTCTTGTCTACATTCTTGTTTAAATTTGCACAGAACTATTTTCTTATCACTTAAGTTTAACCTACAGTGGTGAAAAAAAATAAGTAAGATTTTGCTGAACATATATTGTGTTGTATTGATAGGTAGTGACCCAAGCTATCACCCCCTGCAGTATGTCGTGCTATTTACTGGACACCCTGTATGTATCGACTACTTATATGACCCTTTGGTAAGACTGGTTGACAGACTTTTGGGTTCTAACGATCCGTAACGACTGCCAAGATCCACGAATGACGTACTTTCCAAGGCACGGAGGGGACTGTGTATGTAAAAATGATCACCCATCCACGGACAAACCGCGGCAAGCGTAGCTTTAAGTACCTGATCGATCGACTCGTGCGCTTAGCCATAAGCCTTCTTTTACATATGCGGTTAAAATCAGACTTCTGGTAACCCTAAGTACACACAAGTACTAAAGTCGTAACTATCATATCTCACGTAGATCTCCGCCCTTGAGTGAACGAGAGGTACACGAGTTCATACAACTTTACAATACCGTTTTAAAGTCCAAACATTGTCGCATATAAGTTGTTATTTTGAAATGATGCACTTATGGTTGAGCCCTGGCTACTGACAGATTCTCTCGCGAAAAAGCATATTGATGATTATCTCATGTTAACACAACTGATTGGATTTACATTACTAAAATATATTACTGGCTAACTGCACGACGAGCACTCTGCACTTTCGTAATTTTTATCTACATGTTATAATATTATTAAAGCTTTTTTTCTCATAAAGTGATTAAGTATGTAAATCTTTGAGAAATAAATGATATGTTAACCGTAACCGTAAATATAACTAAAGAATCCGAGACTGTCAGGAGATTCTATTACAAAATTATTATGAAACCCCCGTTATCCTTTTAGCCTGTACATGGGATAGTTTGAATTCTAAATCTTTTCAAAACGATGTGGTCCTTCGAGCCGGATATCTCCACCTCTTAACCCCTCTAAGATAAATCATCATTACCATCTCGCTCCATACATTTATTTTAGTCTGGCAGCACTTTCTTTTATTCCATACTTATATCTTTTCTGTCTCTTTTCTTATTTTGTACCGCGACAATCTAGCTAGATAAACACAACTATAACACATTCGCGAGCTATATCATAAATAAAGATCCCTACATTTCCTAACATCATAACTTATAGTAAACGAGCCAACAAACAATTGTAAAGGAACACGCCGTCCATAAATACTTGCATTGCACGTAAATCTTCAGGTTGCGATACACCACTGTCCGCACCTTAAGTCCTAACAGTAATGTGCTCGGCCCATAACAGTCTAAGTAACATCTTACTGTTATCTAGTAACGATCGTAGATTCTCAGGCGTGCTACACATTTGTTCGGTTCGGCATTAGTCGTTGTTCGGGTCGGCATTAGTCGGCACAGCCGGACGATGAAATTAAATAATTGTTATGTAGATAATTATCATTTCTTATATTCGTTCGACTTTGCCGCAAGTACAGAGCGTGCGGCTAAGTCGAGCTGGTTGTAAAAATCAACTATAATGGAGTAAACTCACGATTTTATAAATGCAAGTTTTACCTCACTGTCATTAAGTATTAATTAGAATGATACCGTGAGTTAAATACGTCTCTCTGTAATCATTCTAGTTTGAACTCTATAAGAGTAACTCAATAATGGTTTACTTAGGTACATATAGAAATATATCGTAAAAATGCTCCATAACATGTGGTATTCAGCGAAGGTAAAAGCTGGTCGGAGTTTGCCGATCAGCGCGTGCTTAATAAAATCCGCTTCGAGTCGGCTTTGTTGTTCAACAAAAACTGTGCCGACCCGAACAAGTGTGTAGTACGCCTTAACCATCCTCTTATGTTGGTTCAACAACCCAATTAGTGATTCGTTATGTAGCTGTGAGACTTCGAACGTCAATATGCATCATGGATTGGTTGAATCTTTTCTAAAGACTTCATTAGTTTGTTTATTAACTTCTCCTTAATTAGTGATATTGTAAGTCAATGATTGCATTTCGTAATATTTTGTTTAACCTACTCTTCTATTTACAAAGTACCCTTCAATTATTCCATTTATTTTAGTTCATTACTTCAATAATCTTTTCAACTCGCTTCAAAATTTTTCCTATCTCGTATATATCGATGATGTTCTAGTAGTATGTGAACAAGCTATCAAAAAGCTCGAAACCAAATGGGCGTTGCATGAAATTTTATAAAACTTATGCATGCGTCTGCTCACTGGCGCCACTATTGAATTCACGCAATGGGTAGCTCGCCGCCCGCTAAGGACCAAGCTCGGGTCGACGGCGCGTAGTGTTCCACGCGCGCCTCAGAGAGATGTCAGCAGTACTGAAGGGGTCTGCTAGGACCGATGCCTGCCGGGGTCGCGTGATTGTTCGAAAGAGATACCGTGACCCTGGCACATGGGCAACTGAAGGAACACGGGTGGGTTTTAGTCAGTAAAAGTCTGACACGCCCTCCCGCTCCGCCCAGAGCGGGAGAAGTCATTTGATGATTTCCCATCCAAAAAAAAAAAAAAAAATGCCCCCAACTCGCCTCCGAGTCCTACGTAGTTATGTGTCTTCCGACCATGCCCAGCATCCGCCTACCGGGTGCAAATCACAAAAATAAGCTAGATGTGAATAGTGTGTACTTTTGAATAAGTCTTTTTTCAACTGGGCACTGAAAGTATTGAATAAAATGGATGTTAGATTGATATATGAAATTGAAAATATTGATACACTCCAATTTAACTCACCGTTTGACCGATCACCATGAAACTTGGCACAGAATTTTTTCATGGAGATTTTAAGTTTTTTTTTTTTCAAACTCCACGTGATTGTTTCCCGCGGGCGAAAGGTTGTACATACATAATCAGCCTATAATGTTCCCACTACTGGGACACCGGCCTCCTTTCGGTGAGAGGGAGTGGGTCGTAATCCACTACGCGGGCCCAGTGCGGATTGGTAGATGTCACATGTTTTCAAATTTCGGTTTCTAGGACATACTGATTTCATCACGATGTTTCCCTTCACCATTTTGAGAGCAACGGTGATCAAAAAATTCTCACAAAGTAAACCAGCTGTCTAGGTTCGAACCTACGATCTACAACTCGATATGTCGCGGCCGTTTCACTGGGCAACCACTGCTCTCTAAAGCTAGTCATCATCATCATCATTATTTCAGCTGAAAGACGTCCACTGCTGGACATAGGCCTCCTCCAAGCCCAGCCACTTCGACCTGCACCCTAATTGCGAAACGCACAATTTATCAGAATCTGAATGGGATTGAAGATTATGTCTAAACCATTGCGTCATTTGCTCGAATAAATTGTCAGCTCAGCAACGTAAATAACGCAATGAATGTTGTTTAACTATGAATATTATACCAATTCCTAGAGATAAAAAGTCCCGCAACTCTGTTCTGTGCTTCTGGCATAGACGCTAAAGCTTGTACTTTAACTTAATGTATTGTTCAATGTTATTTATTGTAAACGGTTTGGCGGCACATTTAGATGGCTCCTAAGTATACTGAGTCAACTAACAAATTCCCAAACTCCAACACTACCCGGGTTAGGAAATGATTTAAAAGTTGACTCAGTATACTTAGGAGCCATCGATATTATGATCTTCTTATTAACAAATTGTCAAATATACTTATTATATTAGCTTAAATAAACCTAACTGTATTCCACAAGCCAGCGCATGTTTCAATACCTACACGCTAATTAGGCGAGGCGTGTAAATGGACCATGTCATTTACCCTACTTAATAATCAGGACAAAAGCAGCCATATATTAATGTTGTTAAGGAGCTTATGAACTGAAATACATAGGTATCTTGTTACATAGAAAGTAGAAATCTAACATATGCTATGGTGCATTTGGGCCCGTAACCTCGCGTCTATTTTTAGTACAACGCTTATTGAAGGCATAGATATTATTGTCAGTTAGGAGTTGAAAGAAACTCATCAGAACCGGGTGTGCGCTATTGCTCATGGGCGTATCTAGGGCCGCAAAGGTGGGCTAGAAACTTTTCTGCCCACTCTAGAAAAATCGATAGTATTGTAGAATTACTTATAGTTTAATCGAATTTTAATTTGATTCCGTAGCTCAATAGGAAAAAACGGAACCCACAAAGGATCACTTTGTTCTCTGTCCATCCGATAGTCTATCTTTTAATAGGAACACGTCAAGGAATCAAATTCAAATTTTGACCAAGATGTAAGGTTTCTAGAGTAAGGCCTTGTAGACTTAGGGGCTTGTTTATTCGATCTGATAACTATTTAACAGTAAAAGCGTTCTATAAATCTTAACAATTTACTTTACATGAAATCTTTTTCGTGGGATTACGATCTCTCATTACATGACTTTGCTTAATTCAACTGGATGGCTGACCCTCCTAGATAAAATTCCTAGCTACGCCAATCTGCTCAAGCAATAACACTCGCATTCAAATTTTAATTAATATACCAGGAGACGCGAATAATTCAAAGCATATTCATTGTTAACCAATGGGAAAAAATAAAGAAAGCTGATAGATACCACTAAGAGAAGATTAGATACTCAAACCACAAATTGGCTATGAACGTCTGTAATTAATTGTTATGAATGAATGAATGAAATGCACCAACCTCAGCGTGGTTCGACCAGACTCGATTAAATTAAGGCGATTATCACACTGCACCGCGCACCGCCGCGGAGGGCGGTGGCGGTAAAGCGAATTGACCGCGTGGTCGGTCGGTGTACGTGTGTTAGGCATCAACGGATTTAATAGAGGGCAATGCGACATGAGATCCGCTTCACCGCCTACTGCGGCGGTACGCGGTGCCGTGTGTTAATCGCCTAACGAACCCAAAGATTTCCACTAGCCCCGGAGGCCTTATGTTTCATGCTGACCAAGGGGCGCAGTAATTGTAAGGAAAACTTGCCTTTAGGATAGGGAAGAATTGTGAGCCATACCGGATATGCATCCTAGAGTAAACTACTCATTTGTAACACCCTTTATTTTATTATGACTAGCCATTCATATCCCATCGCTGGGCAATGGCTTCCCTACTCTCTGTACGCCTTTTCTATAGAAATATTTTTTATATAAATGAGGTCGGTATACTCATTTATCCAGGCGTCTTCGCAGTACCTAGTAATTTGTTTTTATCGGTTTTTTTTATGGATCCTGTGGTCTGCTATAAAGATTTTTATCCATTTACGTATTATTTATATATTTATGCTAATGGAAAAGAGAGTACTGGTGGGCTAATAGTATCTGCCCCGACTTAGAAGCCGTGAGTTCAAACCCAGACAGGCGGTTTACTTTGTATAAATAATTTCATCACCACTGCTTTCAAAACGGTGAAGGAAAACATCGCGTGGAGACCGGCATGTCCTAGAACGAATCATTCGAAGACATGACATATACCAACTCGCACTGGGCCCGCGTGGGAGATTACGGCCTATGCACCCCCTCTCAGTGAGGCCTGTGTCCCGGCAGTGGGAACATTTTATGCTGATTATGCTTATGACCAATGTTTAGTGCTCGTCTATTTTATACTCTAAAGTTGCGACCTTAGCATGTAGGCGAGCCGAGAAAATTACCTATTAGTATTTCAGGCGATCGGGTTAGGACAAGACTTTCTCCGTTTACATTTCGCTGTTGGTATTTGTGCTATGGGAATGGCTACGCCCTTAGGTTAAACGATGTTGAGCCTCGTTTAGATTTAGATACACATCAAAATGGGAATATCGGCTTCAAGTTACGAGAGGCTTTTACTGCTGTAGATTTTTCGATAAAAACTTATCTATCGTGAAATAATTACGATACTCAGCCGGTTTTTTATGGGATTAACGTTATCTACTGAAAGTAGCTTTTAATCTAGGCACTAAAATTAAATCTTCCATGAGTTAATTGCAATCTCTTGCTTCGCTGAGCATTTTAAGTGTTCTCGTTATGCTGTTCGGAAAAGATGTTGCTGTGTTCATTTGTAAATGAGACTGGCATAAAAGAAAAACCAATACTATACAACAAGAAGACGAAATAAAGTCGCTTTTCATGTTTGTCTGTTTGACCGCGTTGTTCTTCTTAAGTACACACCAGATTTTGATGCGATTTTCACAAGTATATAAAGACCTAACTTCTGCCCGCGACTTCGTCCGGGTTAAATTTCTTGTTCCCCCTTCCCGTCGCGTCGAATCGCCTACCCGTGCGATTTTCCCCGTTTTTGCAACATTTTTCATTACTGCTCCGCTCCTCTTAAATGTAGCGTGGTGTAATATAGCCTATAGCCTTTCACGATAAATAGGCTACCCAATACAAAAATATTTTTTTAATTCGGACCAGCAGTTCCTGGGATTAGCGCGTTCAATCAAACAAAGAAACTCTTCAGCTTTATAATATTAAGTATAAATATTAAGTGTAATAAATCTATTATTCCGAAAGGCTTAGTGTGTAAAATAATAATAAGTAATAGTATAATCAGCCTATAATGATGCCACCTTACCACTGCTGCTTGCCACTGCTGGGACACATGCCTCCTCTCTATAAGAGAGGTTGGTAGATGTCACGTCTTTGATTTTTTGGTTCTAGGACATGACGGTTTCCTCACGATGTTTTCCTTCACCGTTTTAAGTGTGTAATACAATAATACTAACGGAAGGTTATCATAGAGAAATGAATGTTATATCAAGTCATAATAGCGCGCGAAGCAGGGCGCTTAGCTTGTTACAGTCTTATAATGTAGGTACACTTTCCCAAAACATACCGCTACCTTTTGATACAGGTCCACGCCCAAGCGTTTAGCACAGATAGCTAGGCCAGTAAATATAGATGCATTTATCCATTGCCCTCCGCCCGGCGGCTCCCTCAGCGTTAACCTGCAACATCCAGACCGTTAGCTGCCTGATAGCAATCAGCGAGATTATGCCCCCATCGCACACTACACAACTGCATCGCCTACCTACCTAGTATACCGTAAAAGCTGTAGATAAGTGCATCGATTGGTATTATGTATCGAATCAAATTTCTAAAGCGACTGTCGAGGTTTCTTGGTGGAAAAGACTGGTTGTATTAAAATTAATACTAGCTATGACCGCGGCTTCGCCGGCGTGGGTTTCGGAAATTATTTCGCGGGAACGAACCAGGGCTAAGAGCAAAAATCCTGTCAAATCGGTCCAACTGTTTCAGAGATTAGTCGAAAATCATTCAACAACAAGTTATTTTCTAATTGTATCTAAGTAACGTATAGTTTTTATAAGCATTAAAAAAGCTATAATTTTGAAATTACAAACAGACCTAATAGTTGTTGGAAATACATTTTCAATATCAACATACGACCCCAGTGAAAGTGGCCACACTAACATCATTTTACCATTGTTTAAGTTAAACATAAGTGATACTTATTTCTAGCACACATTCGTGGTAATTGGAAAGAAAGAACTTTACCATCGATTACTGAGTGGGTCAAACTCCTTGGAAACAGCGATCATAACACTTTTTTTATGGTTTCCTCAAATACAAAATCCCATTAGCGAAACTAATTTGTCAGTCTGACCGCGGCGCGAATAAAATTGCTGTATGGATTGAAATTATTCGAAATGCAATTTAGATTTTTATGGGCAACTGTAGTTGTTTAATGGATTCGCTATCTGCCTGCCTTGTTATGTAAAATTATAAAGAACTCGTGCCGTCCATCGCGTGAACGTTTGTATCAACAAATGAAGCGACACGACAGAGCGCAAAAAGCCTCTAACGTGATAAGCAAGAATTAAATGAATGGTCATTACATCTTGGCATTGCCTTACTTGTCTACTTGCGTACGAGGCGGAATATTGCTGCGTTAGCATGCTATTACCACAAGATAATGACAGAATAACAAACGGAATGCGAAGTCATAACGAACTGATTTAAACCACAGGTCACAGTTGTCTTGTTAGTGAAGAAGATTTTAGATATTTACTCCTCCTATTTATGGAGCTCTTGAGGAGAAATTGATGGCGTGTTACTTTGTAATACAACTTGCACTTACATGGAAGCCGTCTCATCACGTACAACGTGCTTAATTGATACATTACGACGATAGTTGCTTACCTTGTACACCTAATGAAGTGTTTTCTATTTAAAACCCAACTTGTGTTGCGATGATGCATCCTACTATATACAGACCAAAACAAAACAAATGCAAGAGCATTATCCTTGATACTGACAAATATGTCTGTTGTTGTATTGAAGACTAAAACGATTTATTTGTTACAGGGTCTCGAAATCGTGAATCCTCAAGCGGCTGAGACGCGCATCAACGAAGCAAATGCCAAATATTTCTCCAACACTTCTGGATTTCTGTCTGTGGGCAGGAACACAACATAAAGACAATTTCTATCCCCGTAGTGTTAAATTAGAAGTTTTGTGAATAAATTGCGATGTCTAAGAACAAACATCGTTTTATTGTAGTAAGTATGTACCTACTTATACCCAGCGTAGCGCTAAGTTGGCCAAGAAGAACGTGAGCGCATCCATACGAGCGATTTCACCCAGGCCCGTGTTTCGAATTTACTTAGACGTTGCATTGTCAAATAGAAATGATCCAACGTTTAAATTGGACATTTGAATACAACATATTTTGCAAGCAGCCGCAAGTGTTTATAAATTTTAATTACAATTAACAATCCATTGCCAATTCAATGACAGAAAGTTTGTTGCGACTGTCGAAGAAATCGTGCATTGTACTTTTAGTGACGGTAAATACATCGAATTTAGACTGACATTTGAAACAATGATACATTTATTTAAACGTTGCACCTGTTTGAAAACAAATTAGCCGAAAGTATTACACATGTAGCCAATTATATAAGGATAGTTTCCACTGGTCGTATAACTGTCATGTCCAAAAAGATATAAGTATTTTTAGGTCGCAGGTTTTAGTGGCACGTTTTGGTAGTACTCAAAACGTGCCATGTTTTCTGACCTACAGAGGTACTGGTTTTAACTATTGTATTGGTTCCATCACTTCCATCTTTTGTTGTTGGTTGTAAGTGTATTATTGAACCTTGGCAATCCTATTCTATGAGCATCAAGATTTAAAACATCTTATAAAGGTGCCAAGGCCATCCACCGTGGGTGTATAGAAATAGAAAAATGTTCAAACTTCGCAGGTACATGTAGCAGCTACCTATATCCACTGTCCGCCATTACTGGCATTGATAAATCTGACCTACAATCAATCAGTAAAGGTCTACCTTTCACAAACGCTGTGTTTATCACAGATTAACATCATTCTGTGTCGTTAATACTGTGAAGTCACGAAGGAAACTCCTAGAAAGATTATGGTTGGTACTAAACTGTTCTATCTAACACAATTAGAGTTCATCATTATCATCATTAGGAATCTTTATCGCTCACTGTTTCATAGTGATCACTGCGATCAGTCGTCACGAAACGTTAAGTGTTGGCGTTATTATGTTTCATTTATATTAGACGATAATTCGGTTTTAGGTATTATGCTGCTGCTTTTACATGACTGGTTTCTAACCAGACTTCTACAGCTAACACACGGCCAAGAACTATCTTTAGACGTACTTCTTTCAACGACTTCGTCACTGCATGAAATTTCTTGTTACCCTGTCCCCGTTGCATCCCATCGCCTGCCCGGAGTAATAATTCTTTTTTGGCTTAGCGTTCTATAGTTTTTTTTTTTCTTTCTGCTCGGCTTCTAAGGTATCCTAGCGTCCCAAATATAGCAAACTTACCTTTCTCAAAAATTGAGCTATCAACAGCAAAAAGTTTCTGGTTCAGACAAACCAAATCTTCAGATTTAATATAGATATATATCTAGACCGCTAGTGTCCACGTTTCTCAAACTTTTCTCATCCCAATATAAAAAATGAAGTTGTTTGCTTCTGATAGGTTGAAAAAGAAGTTAAATGTTTATCTTATTTTGTTTTGCAACTAACTCGCAAGATCCAAGATCTAGAAAAATAATTACCTAACTGAACACTAATCGCACATCAAACAGACATGTGATTGTGATTAGCAATAGATTATGAAGAATATTCACAGAAAGGTCCGTTCTAGTTCTGTCACTTCCTTGTATTTCAGTTCTGATTACGCAAGTTGAGATGCACTGGCCGCTTAAGTTACTAAACAGATTGGCACACAGACTTATCCACATTCCATACATTTTAATAGTTATGATGAGTAGTAATGTTTTTTATCGTTATATTAAGTAGCCCGTTCTTATAACACGGTGTGTGTTAAATGAGTAGTTATATTAGACCTTCGGTTTGATGTATGTAGAGGATGTGTAATGTCTTCAGAGAAACTAAAATTCAGCGTTCACAATATTAGTATTTTTTGCTGAAGTATTAGGCTTCGGCGTATTTCCCATTTCTTCTCATGGGTGTCTAAGGGGCTCACTAGTGACTGGGCAGCAGCGTTCTCTATGCATTTTACCACCATACTACGATCGCCAACCCGCCTGCCAAGCGTGGCGATTATGGCAAACCCCCCAAATTGGGGGAGGCCTATGTCCAACAGTGGATGTCTGACGGCTGAAATGATGACGATATATTTCAGGCTGTACCTATATAGGTATCAATTGGGCAGTAGGTACCAAACTGAAACCTTGTTGCTGCCAAGTGGCAATCCTTTTGAATGAACAATTTTATGCGAACGAATACAGGTGACGGATATAAAAATAAGTAGAAAAAATAATAATAAAACAGCAACAATACAAAATAAATAGGTACCTAGTCATAATTAAAAGTAAACTTGAAAATCCAGCGAATTAAATAAAACCGGTGAAGAATAAACTTGAATGTAGGTAGTAAACAGCAAAATAAGCACAATATAGAAGCAAAATGTAGGTAATAATTATTATCTGAGTGTGAATGTGGGAGTTAATCAATTTCGCGCCGATTCAACTCCTGCCTAGTTAAATCTATCAGATGGACAGTAGAAAGCGTACATGCGATTTCAAAATACCTACATCTCTCATTTAATTGAATGAGCCATTGCTTTATTATGATTTTATGCTGTTTAGTAAATTAACGGGCGCTGTGGCTTCTACTTATTTCTGTCAGTGAAAAAAGCCATGACACGAATGGCTTTTTTCAGGTCTTAGGCAGAACATTCGTCCAGTGACCAAAAGAGATAAGTACCTAACCAGTGTCGTCGGATATAGTTGAAGTTTTGTAAGAAACCGATGGGTGTTTTCGAATGAAATTTAATTTGAGAAACGATGTTTGTTTTCTTAATTAAATTAAATGTAATTATATTCGAAAACTTCCATCGCTTCCTTACTAAACTTCAACTATGTTACTTATCCCCTTCGGTAACGTTCATTTTTTCGGGCTTGAACAGGGCCCTTTACCTTCAGACCGATTGTTTAGGGAAAGGACAGGGTCCTTTAGCTACTGTCCAATTTTTAGGGCTTGGACAGGGCCGTTTACCTACAGGCCATTTTAAGGACTTGGGTAGCTCGTTTACTGATATTTTTTTCTGGGTTTAGAAAGGGCCCTTTTTTAGGCCATTCCCAAAATGGAAGGTTAATGCTCGTTTTAATGGTCGTTACATAAATTATGTTCGCATCATAGTCAGCCCAGCTGTACACTTGACAAGCAGGTTGGAGATCGAGTAACGTATCTTATATCTTGTTTGTTTGGTAGTTTTTTTAATGGTATTCCGGATTCGTTAATGAAGGAAGGGAAATCTCTCAACTCGTTTTACTCGTCTTGTATAGTCTTCCTTAATGTTTTTGACTCGGGATTGTTGATGGGACGAACAAGGCATACTTATCAGGCTGTGGGTTTTTTTTAACTGTACCATGTCACTAGGTTGTATTAGATTATATTATAGCTTTAATTTGTGTAAATTATTTCATCATCACTGCCTGCTCTCAAGTAGTAGAAAAGGATAAACATCTTCAAGTGTAGCATGTCCGAGAACCAACAAATCGAAGAGATGTGACATCTACCAACGCGCACTGGAACCGCGTGTTGGCCAAGTCTATCTTGAAGAGCAGCCTGGAGGTTTGTGTCCTAGCAGTTACAGACTGATTGATATGATTCCACATTCTGACTAATCTGACTTCATCTGGAAACAAATTTTTCGGTAGATAGGAACCTATCTATATTTTTCGGTGGATATAACCTAAGGGCAGCAGTCAATATTTTTAAACTACAGTTTACAGCAACAAACATCAGGGCTAGCTATAGAACTCTCACCTTCACCCACTACACCAGTAACTTGTCTTCTCTGAATGAATCGTAAGTATCTACGTGCCAATGATCACAAACGATACTTTCGTGCGTACTTTTGTGCTTTCGTGCTTCACCCTCTCCGCTAGGAGGATATGTGTTCTGTGTACACCCTGCACCCTTCTACTCCATAACTGTTTGTTTCTGTATCCCTTCGTGTAGTTGAAACTTTCGTTCAAGACCTTACGCCTACACCTACATGCAGTTGAATGAGTAGAGCACCTACTCAAGTACAAGAGAGTGCAGTAGGTATGTAAGTATTAAAACTCGTCCACTCGTCTAGTTCATTGTTTCACGGTGTTACTACAGTTCAAGGACGACCTGTTACGTTAGTGACTATTTACTTCGTTACGAATGCAAGGATTATTATGTATGTGGGTTAAGTTTTTATTGGCTTCGTATTTTTTTCCGCATGTGTCGTAGAGCGTAGGATTTTGTGCAGAAAAGTAACCGGAATTGAGTTTTAGTGTTTTGGTTTTTTTGAACTAACTGGCCAAAGCTACCGAACTATAAGGACCAGATTTCATCTGTTCGCCTGCGGTCTAATATCACCTCGCAATTAATCAGGGTGTGTATTCCTTAAGCACGAAGTCCGTAGTTTCGGCTGGAGTTTCCCAGCCCGTCCCTTGCTGTCCTCTTGTCTAAACCCCACAGGGGGTCTCCTTAACGTGTAGGCGTTCCAGTTTTAAGTTTTTTTAGCTCTGGCTGATGGCCTTATTTTATTAAAGCAACCACTGGCTAGTCCGGTTAAGCAGCCGACAACCATAGGTTCACGCGAGAATGTAATTCCCAAAAAAAAAAATCGGCTGGCGGGCGTTTCCTATTTCGTCTCAATTTCGGACATAGGTAAGCTTAGTATCGCTATTTGATAGCTGTCCCTACGCCCAATCAGGGTTCTTCAGTGAATATGACACTTTGACGAATCAAGTACCTACTTTCAGACGGATTTGTATCTTCGTTGACGGACTTAGAGAGTAGTTCAGAGCCAATTACTAACTACATAATTTCATAACAGGTAGGTTACTGTTTTTTTGTTTGTTACGCTAGCACCACCGCCTGACAAAGAAAAAAAAACCTATTTCAAGATACATTTCGGACCCATTCATTCGTAATCATATCCTTTAGGTGCGTTCTTATTTCTTTAACACGTACTGGAGTTACAATCAATCAAACTGGGTGACATAACCTTGCAATGTAACCGGTTCATATAGTTTTAACCACAGTCTAAAATAACGGACATGAAAGCCTAGATATGGTCAATCAAGACCTACAGTTTCGCAACGTAATTACTATGTAAGTGTAGAAAACTGAATGAACGTTTTTGTGTAATTATGAATCTTCCTGTTTCTATCATTGACCCCGATCTGATATGGAGGATGTTGATTCAAGATACGACAGAGATTTGATTTAAAGCTTTTGAATTCCTATTTCGTAAAGAAAATTCAGTTATGCTGACATGAGGTTCTGGCGCAGCCTAGAATATGTCTATGTCAAGCAGTGGACTGCGACAGGAGTTGATTGTTGGATTGTAAACTTAGGTAATCGATTTTGATTCGATTCTGAAAAATCTACTCATATAATGAATCTGTAGTGAAATCCCATGTGCTTATAGCATAATCAGCTTATAATAATTATATAATATCTTAAATCTTAGTTCCCACTGTTGGGATACAGGCCTCCTCTCTTAAAGAAGGAGTGGGGTATAATCTACCACAGGCCCAGTGTGGGTTGGTAGTTGTCACATGTCTTCGAAATTTTGGTGCTAGGACATGCCAGTGTCTTCACGATGTTTTCCTTTACCGTTTTGAGAGCGCTGGTTTTTCAATTATTTACACCAAGAAAAGCGCCTGCCTGGGTTCAAACCCACGACCACAACTTGTAAATCGGAGCCGTTACTGCTGGACTATCACTGCTCTATATTATAATTCCATGCTTAAATATATATTTAATTGGTTTTCGACAGTAAACGTTGCTGATAGTTAATGTAATGATACTTGTTTTGTCGTTTAAACATCTCTTTACGTTAAGCAATTTTTTTATATAAACCTCATATGATTAACTCTTTGCTAATCACATCAGCTAACCTAAGATTCAAATCATTTTTTGATAAGTAGCATATTCACTGTTATGAAGCTAGGTTTGATGTTTTCAGAAAATGCGTGTTCTGTGAAAACTCATCAGATAGAAAATAATATATGTATTGGCTATTTTAATCATATTGCAATTACATGACTCGCAAGTTTTACGTGAAGCAGAATATAGGTAATCTAGACCGCGTGTCTAGATGAACCAGCGACCTCATTGTCGTAATATTTGTTTATCATCGTTCTCCATTATCTTTTTTGTTAGCTCGTGTTAAACTTCAAATTCCTGGCCTACATCCTAGAGCGCAATGACCTGATCAAGGTCTTGCTAATTCAGAATCAGGCAGTTTGAATTGGAGCACTACCTTGTGGCGAAGTTTAATTCAATTGGCTACATGTGGATATGGGGCACGAAATTGATCCTTATAGTAAGGAAAATTTTGCGCTACGACTAGGGTTGGTAACCATTCTCTAAAATGGACAATTGTTATCTTTTTCTTATGGGTGTACTTTATAATCTATAAAACTTAATAGAGTACGCTGAAATACTTATTTAAATAAACTGGCGTTTAGAGGCAAATGATTTTGTTATTTTTTGCGGTTTTGCTATCTTTTCCACTGTGAGACTTGCTTATTATTTGTCAAACAAGAATGTAAATTGGCGAGAAAAGAGAAATACGGCTTTGATCTTATATTACTGTTAAATTGAGATGTTTGGAGTCCTACAATTCTTGTAAAATCAATAAAAACGCAAAAAGTGCTAGAAAATGCATTAAAAAATAATAATAAATGGTACTCGTTTTTATTCATCTGTATAAATTTATTTACTCTCTCTCTGAAATAAAAAATACTCTACTTCTTTTATAAAAAGTTGGCAACCGGTTAGGGTTGCAACTAACAACTGAGCCTTTTCGGAATATTTTAGTTGAAGCAACTGGAAGTCATAAGCATAATCAGCCTATGATGTATCCTATCCCAATGCTGGGACACAAGCCTCCTCTTAGTGAGAGGGAGTGAGAAGTCTAGATTTATCTCAACTATTACCGAACCAAAATCAGAATACGTCCCTAAATAAATTTGGGTTTAACCAAGACTCAAATCAGAAACAAAGTTTCGTAACTACCTCCACAAGAATGAGGATCTCCCGCAATAACCGTACTTCAAACAGAGCACGTGCTGAGAGAAGTTATCCAGCCATTCGGCCGTGATCGATTTAATTAAACCCTACACGTCCGCTTGTTTATAACAACAACTGAAACATGTACTTACCTGTGAAAAGAGGTATACTGTGGACTTGCAAGCAATGGTATTTGGTTTGTCCTACGGGTATTCATCTTCTTCGATGACTAGCTAGTGAGTTGGACGCTGGAGTTTTTGTTTTTTTTTTGTCTCATAGTATAGCTCCACAAATGTCTTTATGTTCGTCAAATACTCTCACTTACCGCTTTCTGCTTTAACAATTATAATACGACGAATGTGCTTCACAATTAATGCCAATTTTATGCCAAAAAGATTTAAGTTAGCATTAAATTGTAGTAGCATTATAATGAATGAAGTTTCTATTTGCTTGAGTGTCTTTTTGTTGACTCTATGATTATTTCATGAACATGACACACTTATTATGTTAAACATTAAATTATTATAAACTGTTTTAGCCGGAAAATGAGAGTAAACTCGAAATTGAAAATCATAATGTTACTTTCGTTTACTTGCTCACACGATATTAAAGTTATTTTGATAAAATTACGAGAACGACAAAACTTTTACCGAAATAAGGTTGTTTTCGATTTCTTTGGCATTTTGCCCTTATGCAAGAAGTCGGTCACAGTGTATTACACCCAAATAGGGTTAAGAACGACTTTAGGTACCTACTCTGTTGTATATAAAAGTAGTTTATTTGGATCTAATGCATGCAAGACATGTTTACACCTCATTTACTGCCACCATATAAATTAATAACACCTCACTGCGCTGCGAATGCTTAGAAATTGTTCTGAGAAAATGAAACAGCCTGTGTGGAATATGTATGACAATAAAATACCCATAACATCGGCAATACACTCTCAAAATATTTATAATACGTCGAAGACTCTTTGCTTGCACTTGAATAGTGCGTGGGCTTGCATAAGGACGACCGCCAGTAACGGCCATTCTACGTGCCTCGAATGTATTTCCAAAGCAAATATCCACCATTTACATATGCAAATCACAAAGGTTTTAGTTCGACAAGCTTGCAACACCTTCATCTATTATCTCTCGAGTTCCAAACTAAGATCTGGTTTAACTTGTATCTGGCGCTCGCCTATTGTGTGACAACGGATCGCCGCCGCCGCCGCGCCGGTGCAGCGTTACGTGATGTCATGTAGATAAGACACACCTAACAAGAAAAGAACGTTAACGGTTCATTGAAATCGAAAGAGTACGGGCTGAGTGAACGCCTGTACCTCGGCCCGAGAACAGGTTCCGAGTGGCGAGCGAGCAGCGAGTCAGCGACACATCCCGAGCGGTCCGCGAGGTTACCGCGCAGTGCTCCGCCGGCCGCTTATCTACGTGCGCGTGCACATCCGATACCTACCGAACGACCGCGGGAAACAACCGCCGCGAACTTAACACCAAAGCTGCTGCAGATAACGTTTATTTACAACTAAGCGATACCAGTGCTTTCATATTCAATCAAAACTTACAAGGACTTTAAATATAAAAACTTGAATCGGATGGTGTTTGAAGTGTTTGTGCAACCGGCATTTGAATAGCCGTTTGATAGTATGTTGCGGAGTGGACTGGCTTGATTAAGTGGGTGTAGCCATGGCGAGCTTCGAGGACCTTGCCTTCGACTGGGCGTCGCTTTGTCAGGATTGCCCGGAATGCTGGACAGAGTCAGGTAAACGAACCTTTTTGACATCCGTCCCAAATTCGTCTCTGACTTTTTTCTCATGTTTACAGTTCGTTTGCAGTTAGTCCGAGACATGAATCAAGGTTTCCATTAACTGTAGAATTTTGGTTATGTGAATCACTTCGCTAATTTGCTTGTGGACTACCCTCATTTGCTAAATTGTACCATGGCTAATTAACGCTCTGAATTCTAACATTTTCGTTGCCATATAAGTAACATATTTGGTGCTTTTTATTTCGAGTGAAGGTAATCCACCTTGGTTAATATATTGGGCAAAGTCGAATTAAAATGAACACACACGCATCAATTTATATTGCTCGTAATTAAGCAGGTAGGTAGGAACACAAGCGGTTTAATTAATGCACGGTCCAAGAGGGCAACCCACAGGTGCAAAACTAAATTATCGCTGTTTTTCGAATAACAATGCGTTTTCCACAGTTTAGAAACATTTGTTCTTTAGGTAGGTATACCCTGTTATATTCCGTTTAAGCATTAATCAAAGTTCGTTCACCTACAACTTTATCAATAAAAACTATGTTAATAATTATTTTCGGTCTATTTTTTTTTTCACGTTAAGCCCTATTTTACATGCTGATAATAAACATTTAAGCATTACTAACGACTCAAACGAAACCGTTAACTGATATGATTAGAGTGTTTCAAAATGTGGGTAGAACAATAAAAGTGTCATAAAATGGCGACTAGTGCACTGTAATGTGTCTGTCTGCATGAAAAAGATAATTTCGTGCATTCTCCGTGTAATGTAATAATGACTTATTTAGTCGAATTAAGTGTGTCGTTTTTGTCACGAATAGTAATTGCACTGCACTTTCAAATACTGGAAACTGTGAACGAGATTTTATGAATTCTGATACTTTCTTCTTACGATGGTTCACATCAAACGTTAATGTATTTTTGGGTCATGTTAACAAGAGCGCTATCAAGATCTATGTAATCCTTTTAGTCTTCTGTAAATTGATAATAGAAGAGAAATGTTCTAAAATGATGATCCGAAGATTGCGTTGGCATCGTAGCAGATTGCGTTCTGTAGTTTCTGTCTACCCCATGGGAAAAAGGCGTTTATATTTGTCACATTCTATCTTCTATCAGAATCTGCAGAGTTAAGTAATGTATCATTATAGCCCTCATAAGAAAAATATGTAGATATGCAAATAATCCACAAAAGACATCAACGCGAAGCAAGATCTTATCTCATTAAAATCTTAGTTACGACATGAATGAATGCAAATACTTATGTCTGATGATTACTGATGATTATATATATGCCTATCTCATCTTTTAATTTATTGGCATTTTTTTTATTATTGCACGTACGCAGAACGGTTAACTTTACTGAATTAATGTATAATACGCATACCGCTGACTGCATAAAACAGCATGGAGTTTACGAATAAGGGAATTCTCCATAGACCGCTAACCACTACAATGTAAATTCTGAAGCAGAAGCCATAATACGACCGCTTGGCAGTTGTTTAACAAGTTGATGATCGAAATGAGAAGATATTGATATAAATGTAGCTGCAGGCTGTAACCCATCTTATAATTCACTAGTTTTAAATTACACGACATGGAGCAACCTATTCTCGGTCCACAACTCATTATTTTCTACCATTATTTATTGGTTGCACGTTGTGAGGTGCGGTTATCTTACTCGTTCTAAATAAAACATGTCGGAGCGTTGGTTGCTGTGCTTCGCTGTTAACACTTTCGTGAAAAAGAAACGTGTGATAATGGTGCGTCGACCTTGGTAACGTGTTGCGTCTTTTGTTTGTTAAGTGTTGCACTGGTCACGCTTTCCGACATTTATGCTCGTAATTTTGGAGGGTAGATTAAATTGTTTTTGTTAAGTGCTTCTGTTTTGGTCGTAGCTTCTAGGATTTAAAACCTTATCACACTACGCGATATTTGGGGCACCTTTCCCTAAATCTGGATAGTGGAATAAATGAAATGAATGCGTCCCTATAAAAAAAAACACGACACTTAAATATCGTGTAGTGTAATACTACTTCACATTGAATTGAAGGTCTTAAATATCTACTAAAGAGTTTCAAATACAATAGAAAAATGCAACAATAGAACCTAATTTCTTCTTCTGCTGCTTCTCATATTAAGGAAGGTAAACCAAGAACTAATATGTGTCCTTATTCCAAGTTGGAAACGAAACGGGGTGCTAAAGGCATATCAAACCAATTATTATCAAATTACCAATTCAAAGCAAAAAGAGTATGTTCTTCTGAGCCAGAATTTACAGCCGAAAATCTTATCTCATAGGCTTAGATTCTCGTTTAATTTAAACTTGCTTTAACTTAGGTAGGCGTAATATGGAAATTACTTAGCCTGCCGATATACTAGTAGGTACCCACAAGTACTAATGAACAACTTGACTGTGGGAAGATTATACTGACTATGCTTGTAGAAAGGTTGTGGGTTGGCTACATGGACAACCTGTCACAGCATAGTGCAAGCTGGTTAACTTTTAACCTATCATATTTATGGTAGACGTGGCTACAAGACCATACTTGCTTGGAATTAATTGAAACTCTGACCAGTCAGGGATCAGAATTCTGCATTTGAGGAAAATGCTTATTAACTTTTCTTTTTCACAAGATGGGAGAATTAGAGTTGATTTTGACATAGTAGGTATTTTTTGAGAGATTTGTATGTGTGTTAAATGTAACTTCGCCAATAATAAATAAAGATCATTTATTTAAAATGTCAATGTAATAAAAGCCATAATATATGACGAAAAATAAGTAACTTTTCGATAAACTTGTTTTAAATTTTGAAATGTTGCAAACAACTTGATTTTTGCATCCATTACCAAATAGTGCCCTGTTAAAATAAACATGTTTTGATGCAGACACGCTTTAAACATATCGATGAAATTGAAATGAAAATATTACTGTTTTAATAATAAGCTAAAAATCTCAAATAATAGATACTTTGGTTGGTATTGCATATCATCAGGAAACCACTTTAATTAAACCTGTCAAGATTCTTCTATAAGAAAAGAATTAAGAGAAAAAAAATGTATATACCGTAGAATTGCACCTTTTACTCGTTGGTTAATTAGTTAGTCAACAAAGTATTCACTTATTTTCAGGTTCGACCTTGACCTGACGAATTTTGGTTTATCTTTGAAAAGTTGGATCAGTCAAAGTTCAGATAAAATAAATGATATCGATCGTGTTGCTAGTTGCTACTCAGACATTGTAGAACGGCCGGTTGAGACTTAACGCGATAAGGCCACATTATTTAAATATTTATCATAGTATATGTAGTTATCTTATTCATAAAATTAACAGTCAATTTATAAGTATTTATTTAATTTGCCAAATTAATCACCAGTCTAAAATTTATCACTTTCCCCACAGTGATGCTGACGAATTCTTTGAAGCCCAGTGAACTCTTCCCTTTTTTCTATTATTTATGTACTTTGTATATAATATATTTACTACAGTGTTAGTTTTCAAATCAAATCAAATCAAATCAAAATATTTTTATTTCATATAAACCTACAGTGTTAGTTTTAATATTGTATTAAGGTTAATATTTACATACTATGAAACAAAGTCGTTTGCCGTGTCTGTAAGCTAAGATCTTTTAAAATACGCAAAGGATTTTAATACGGTTTTTGCCAATAGACAAAGTGATTCAAGAGGAAAGTTTGTATGTACATATAATACGCGGGGAAGCCGCTGGCAAATGCTAGTAAAATGGTTATAAAATATTTTCTAGTAGGTTAAAAAAAGCACCTATCATAAGTGTAACTGCAATACTGCATAGACTTTTAGCCCATAACGTTCCCACTACTGGGACACAGGGAGTGATTGTATGCCGTAATTCACCATGTGGGCCAGTGCGGGTTACCACATACCTACTTTCATGAAAACAGATGATTTATCTTATTGCTGGTTATTTTAGTCTCTCCCAGCACGCGTAGCATGACCAGCGTAGAAATGGGTTTTGTCGACGGAAGAATAGACAAAATTACAGATTGTAGAAAGATTAAAGACAGAATTAAAGATTGTAGAAAGATTTGTACCATTTTATGCTGGCGTAGCATGAACGGTTTGCGACATTGAGAAGAAAAAGATAGACGCTCTGGAAATGTGGTGCTGGGGAAAAATGCTTGATGTATCGTGGAACGAGTTTCGTACCAACATCTCGATACGCGAAGAGCTCAATATCAAAAAGCGTCTATCTGATCTGGTCCAAAAGCGCATACTAAAATACTTCGGACACGTCTCGAGGCGTGACGGTGACTCTTTAGAACGCCTTGTCGTGCAGGATAGAGTGGAGGGCACTAGACCACGTGGACGGTCACCCATGAGATGGACTCACCAAATAAAATCCGCAGTGGGCGATCCATTATATACGTGCACCCACAATTCCAAAAATCGAATTGGATGGCGAGAAATCGTAAGGCGAATCACATCAGCCCCTAGTCAAGAAATTTCATGAGGACCACGACCGCTCTGACAAGAGTGTTACGAAGAAGAAGCATGACAATTCTATCTCTATTCTACCAAGAATAGACAAAGTTCTTTCTATTGGTGGTCATGCTACGCGTGCAGGACGTGTCAGATGTTTTGATTCGTTTTATAGTTTTTAATTAAAAGTAACAAGTATCAGTGTACTTCAGAAGCCTCCATAAAGCTGGGGTAGAAAGTTAAGGTCGGGTTGCAATTTCCGCTATTCAGTTACAATGTTGGCGAATTCAATCAAGACGGCTGCGTATGTTACGGACGCAGACATTGATTTGTTAACATCATTTCTGTGTCTACGTTACTTTCCCTTAATGTCTGGTCTAGACAGCCAGGCATGTGTATTGCCTGCCTGGGTCACGGATTTTGTTCGAAAAAGTTACCGTGGCCCTGGTATAGGCAACTGAAGGAACACAGGTGGGTTTTAGTCAGTAAAAGTTTGACACGCCCCCTTCCGTTCCACCCAGAGCGGGATTTTTTTTTGGGTGGAAAATCATCAAATGACCTCTATGTGATGATTTCCCACCCCAAAAAAAATGTATGTGTAGTGACTAAAAAGATTTTTCCCTTCATTATTAAGAACCAGATTCTTAATTGATTACAATCTAGCTTCTAAGATTGCTGATAGAGCAGACGAGTCCTGGAGTGGAGACCGCGTATCGGCAAGCGTAGTGTGGGGCGCCCCCCAGCTAGATGGACCGACGACCTCAAAAGGTGGCTGGGACAGACTGGATGCGGAAGGCGGAGGATAGGGTGTTGTGGCGCAGCATGGGAGAGGCCTCTGCTCAGCAGTGGACTGCGATAGGCTGATTTTATTAAGATTTTTTTCTAAGATTAATAAGCAGTTTTAATCTAACTTAATTTTTACATGTTATTTTTAAAACTTAGTACTTATAGTGATGATTGTATTTTACACAAGTCCGTTCCACTTTCTTAGAGTCTGATATAAACATTGTGTTCATGCGTGTCATTGTCTCTATTGTTTCTACACTATTTACATTACACTAACTCAAAAGGTTTTGTTCGTTTCAGTCTTCGAACTATATTTGTTCGGTCTTACAGCTGAATTGCCTAAATTGTCTATAAAGATTTCTATGAATAAATGAAATAGTACACACATTATAGCATTGTACTGTCAAGGACTAAAATTGTGCGAACCTATATTCAAACTCATATATTAGTGATGCTCTTCAGAATGGTCAGGTGCGTAGTCACTGGTGTACTGTATGACCGGATGAACGTAAATGAAGCAAAAAGAATACGTAAGTTTCGTAGCAGGTGGCGTTCTGTAGTTTCTGCTTAGGTACATGGAAAGATGGCGTGTGTTTTATGTATTCTTTATTCAAATCACTGTCATTCTTGGGCAGTTCTATAGCACGGCGAATTGACTTAGGGTGTGAACTTGCTCCAAAATGAATTTGCCTGTCTTTACATAAAGGGATAATGTGGACATCTCAAAAAAAATAGTCCATACCTATAGATAAGAAATCTGTGTGAAACAAAAGAAATGCAACAACTGGTTGTAAGAAAAAGAAGTTAGAAATGTTCAACATGATAGATCGTCTACATTTCTTCCATGCTTGAAATTAAATTAATGGCTACATCAGTTGAATCTAACATGGCCAGGATTTAGCATAGCTACGGGCTATCACCACGCACAGCCTAGTTCACAATACAAACGTTGCGGAACGCTTTCTTGTAGATAATAAAAAGAAAACCTAATTAATCATCACTACACGAAGTGAAACTAAAAACTGTTGAACGCGGATAAACGGCCGTCGGTTTCCATGAGAAAATCATATGAAAACAAGTTAATTTGATTTTAATGGTGTGATTAACTTAATCAAGAGTTATTGAGGCTGTCGGTTTTACTTAACTTAGAATGTAGCTAGGGTCTTTGATCTTATAGGGAAGGAAAGAAAACTTTAGCTACGTAAAGCAAAAACTTTGAAAGGCATGAGGGGTATGAAATTTGGCACAGTTAAAGTTTATATGAGAACGAAAGCGGAAATTTAGTATTTTTGTTTATTGCTGATTAAAATTTAAATGAATTATGGTCGATTTTCGACCACTGAGCGACCACTACTTAGTATAAAACTTGAAAGTCACTAGATTTTTAAAATAATTAATAATAAAATAAAAAATGTAGTGACTAACTACAATACCTAAGTTTTGGGGACAACGATAAATATTGTGAATTTTTTATTTTTGATTTTTGATTACCTACTTACTGACTTAAAATATGCATGTATTTGTATTTCTATTTTATTATAAGGATACATGTATATTATGTAAATATTATCTCGTTTGAAAATAAAATAAAAATGAACTTGTTTGTGAGACAAATAAATCCATAAGCACTTAAAAGCTGGATTCAGAATTCAAATTCTAACAAATAAAGGCTAAAGTAACGGCAGTTCTAAAGGTTACTTGATTTGTTGACTTCAAACGAAAAACAGACAATAGTCATATAAAGGAATGCGACTTTTCAAGCAAGGACAATATCATCTTGCCTCCTTAAAGAAACATATAACTAGATCTCTAGGTAACTACGTATTTATTTCTGTGACATTTTACGTGACCGTAAAATTTTCGAGGACCGATTCAGAAACGTCAGCACAATAACAATACAATTCTTCGTATTCTGCATCATATAATGAACGTTAGAAACGTGATTCTGTAAATAATTTAGGTGCAAATTATTAGAATTTTATAATTCTGTGTCAGCATAGTCAGACTATAATTTTTCCACTCATGATGGGACACAGGCCTTCACTCTTCGAGAGGGAATGGACCGTAATCTACCACGTGGGCCCAGTGCGGCTTGCTAGATCTCACATGTCTTCGAATTTTTGATTCTACGACCTGCTAGTTTCATTACGATGTTTTCCTTCATCGTTTTGAGAGCAATATGGTGATGAAATTATTTACACCGATCACACTCGACCACCACTGCTGCTCATATTATAACTCCGTGTAAAAATAACTTATTATTATTTATTGTTTTATCTTTGTTAGATCTCCTGTATCTAAAGATTTTCTTACACTGTGTAGGTATGAGAGAATTCGCGATACCAGTGCTATTTGATTACACAAGAATTTATCATAAACGTGTAAATTTTCTCACAGCGAGCATTTTCCTACAATTATGTATCTACTTAGTTACCTAGCGGAGTCTTGAATACAGACATATTATTACCCGTGTTAGTAATCGTGTATACCTAGCTGATAAAAAATACGATGAAACACGAGGGAGATAAAATACAAAGTAATTATCTAGTCAACTACAACGATCAAAGTAAAATGATTAATGGGTATCAGAGAATTTTCTTAATATAGACCTGTATTTCTAATCCTGTACGGATTGCCTAACATACCTTTACATATAAATGGTTGAATCACGTAACAGTTCGATAATGTCGCCTTTCCTTTAGCGTCATCGTCTGGATCTCGTTAGCCATATATGTCAAATCAACTCTGATATTCCGTCAACAAGAACTATTAGCAACTATTTAAAATTCATTATTAATGAGGAAAGCTTAACGTTATTAATTAAAACGTTGGTGGAATCAGGTGGGAACTACTTTCTATCTTCGGAAAACATGACATGATCACAGAAAAGTTAGAGTCTTGGTTTTTATTTCTGTTTCGCTAGCGTGATTGGAGTTAGCTTTTCCGAAGTTCCGTCTTCCGGATCGATGTTTTAAAACAGAAAAAAAAACTGGTTTTTTATCCAGATCGTAATCTCCTCAATAGTTATTCATTCTCTGTGCCGATAATCATGCCAACAAAGATAATTTCATTATCATATCGCCAACCGATCTCTGTTTCGCTCAGCTATTCGATAATTCTTACAAAATAATGACAGAGCTCACTGACTGCTGACGAGATAATTGAAAGGTACGCATTATAATTGCTAGAGATTATTTCACTTTCGATTCACACCCAAAAGGCAGCAATTTATTTGATAGAACATTGTTCTTACGCCAATCATTGTGGGCGTGAAACGGTTCTTATTTAATTAAACCCGGCTTTATTTCACACGGTTGTTTCTGGCATTGACTTAAGACCTTATGTCAGATTAAGTAAGTACTATTCGGTTACGGAATAGATTCCTAAGGGCATTCTGTGTAGGTTGGCAGCTTAAATTTTAGGTCAGAAGCCTACGCAGACGGTCAACAAATTGATTGCTGAGTCAATGGCAATGTTGTCATTTATGGGCAATTTGCATTGGATAGGATAAAATTGTCGTTTAGCTGATTCAACGGGGTACTTAAAAGGTGTTGTTGGATAGAAATATATTTAGACTAACTTAAAAAATTCTACTACATTGTGAACGATTTTTTTTCCTAGACATTGTTGGCAATGATTCTGAACTTAATTTAGGTTATTGGTATTTTATGAAATAAAAAGAGACGGAAATAAATTAGAGCTTTTAAATTTAGTTGTTGTACTAAAATTCAAGGCAATCGAGACTTAATTTAGTTTAGTATTTTTCTAAAACGTCACTTGTCTTTTTCTTTCACGGTCTGTCAGTGTGAGATACCAATACTTTTATTTAAGTTTAGGTGGTAAACTAAACAATCGGGACCAAAATGAATTTCTTGTCTGTTTGCGAACAAACTTCGTTATTTACCATACGTTGGGTCTTCTGCTTAACCCAAATGGTGTAAACTATGGTACCGCCGGTAAATAACACGCACGTGCCGCTATCTTTTCGGTACAAAGTGATGTGAATGAACTTAGCCGTGGAAACTATTATGTAATGCGTGCTTTAGCTTACAAACGTCAAATAAAAGTGTTAATATGACGATAAACAGGTGGCGAAAATTTCTTTCACTTTAGTTTTGTGTGTTTTATTTAATGCACACACTTTTACTAACTTTATCACTTATGACGATTTTTACGAGACATGAAACTTTTTATAGGACCTAATAGTCTACAAGAATAAAGATAATATCAAAATATGTAAGGCCATTCTCTTTCGGTTGCAGTACGGTCCAGTTCGTAAGTTCTCACGACTGCAAGTGATCGGTGGGCCTGTCATTGACCCAAGAATTAGTGGACCCATAACTTTATATGAGCTCCAATCCAACTATATTTCAATGTTGTTCGGAATTATTAAATTGGTTGTAATAATTCGCTCGTAAATACGTCATCACGTTTCTCGGTCGTGATGTTTTTTGTTTGTTTTATTTTCGTCAATTTTAATACTAAATGCTGAGCATATTTCGTTGCTACTTAGCTAAGCTTAATAAAATGAATATTGAAATATGGGTATACTATCATCATCAGCCTACAAATGTTCCCACTGCTGGGACACAGGCCTCCTCTCGGTGAGAGGGGATGGGCCATAATCCACCACGCGGGCCCAGTGCGGGTTGGTAGATGTCACATGTCTTCGAATTTTTAGTTCTAAGACATGCCGGTTTCCTCACGATGTTTTCCTTCACTGTTATGAGAGCAGTCGTGATGAAATAATTTATACAAAGTATAGCGCCTACTTGGGTTCGAACTTACGACCTACTACTCGTAAGTCGCGGCCGTTACCACTGGGGGGTATACTATAGGTACTGCCAAACCCTCTGGGACAACACTGACCTGATATTATCTTATGTAATATAGGCAATCATTGCATGTTTAATATTGTAAAAATATTAAAAGAATAACGGTGATGTTTCTTGTCCATTTTTCTCCATACGAAACTACCTAGAATCGATTAAATTTTTTGTTCATATTTTGACATTCAAAAGTGCCTCTGATGTGGGTTTTTGAAATAAATTATTTGACTTCAAACAATATTTGAAATAACGATTCAGTAAAGTATTTTGATTACCAAATTGTTTCTTTGAAAACTTTTTAACAAAAAATTAAACCGCCGAAAAAACAGAAAAGCAAAAAATAATAAACCTTAAAATTATGAGTCGGCGCTTTGAGTGATCTTAGTTCATTGATTTTTCAGCGCCGACTCAAAATTTTAAGGTTTATTATTTTTTGCTTTTCTGTTTTTTCGGTGGTTTAATTTTTTATTAATTTTTTTTTATTTTTTGTGGCTTTAATGTACTAATAATACTTGGCAAGGTATACCCTATCCAATGAAAAAAAAAATCAAAATCGGACTACTCTGTACAAAGTTATGCGTGGTTATACATTACAATCAATGAGTGAACAATCAATCATCTCCTGTTTTCCGACCCTTAGGGTTCAATTTTGTTTTCAAAATTTATATGGGACCACTTCCGGAGTATACCCTTTCCAATAAAAAAAGAATTATTACAATCGGACTACGATGTAAAAAGTTATGCGTGGTCATACATAAAAAAAACGAAAAAAATATATACGCGTCGAATTGATAACTCGGCGGTTAAAAAACTTTTTTGCAAAAAAAAACAACCGACTTCCTTAAAAACACTACAAAGTGAAAAATAACTTTAATTTCGGTAGTCGGTGTCTTAGGATCTGTATTTATGGTTTTTTTGCCACCGACTTCCGAAATTAAAGTTATTTTTCACTTTGTAGTGTTTTTAAGGAAGTCGGTTGTTTTTTTTTGCAAAAAAGTTTTTATTTTTAAATTTTTAGTTGTGGTATTCACCCTGCACTAATTCCAAACAAACAATGCATATTTATGCGATAGCAGAAATCGCGGTTGATTTCCTGTCATTTTTTAAAGAGTTCCGGTGTCTGTCTCCCGAACTCATCATCAGATTTATATGAAAATTATATGGGACCATTTCGGAATAAACCCCTTTCGAACAAAAAAAGAATTTTACAAATCCGTCTATATATGACGGAGTTATGGCCGAACATACATAAAAAAAAAAAAAAAAAAACATATAAACATCCGAATTGATAACCTCCTCCTTTTTGAAGTCGGTTAAAAATTTACTTTGAACACGCAACTCTCTCAGCAAATCATACTACAAAATTCATAAAACTACCAGAACAAAGGTTTAAAGTCAACATTTTGTAAATGATCACTCAAACTCTTACTTGCTCTCTTCAATTGACAAACACACACATTGCATGTTGTATTAGCCTGTCTTTCAATAAATAGTAAGTAATAAACAATGGAGGTTCTATTATACAGTAAGAATATCATAGCGGTGATAGTAAAATTACTGTTTTTATAGATAAACTGCATCTGTCTTGATGTCATCTATAAGTGATTGTTTATACACCATGATTATTTCAATTGCTGTATGAAAAGCTTTATCTACACCTTAGCTACCTACTTGTTTTATACTGTGTGATTGTGATAACAATATCAAACCTTGACTCATCTGGCTTCTGTGATTAGCATCATCCATTGTATCACCTCTTATAAGTAAATAACCATCCCATGACCTTTATTTTAAAAAGGAAGCTCAGTCCAAAAAGTATTACCAATTCAAACTGCTGATTCAGTCTACTGAATGTTTCCAAAAAGGGCCAAAAACGTCTCTTGAATGAATAATTAGCAATTGGACATGGTCAAACAACCGTTATAATGTAAGTCTATCCGAATTCTTAGCTCATCGCCTCTGTGTATCACTTTTGAATATAAACATTAGCATTTGAACGGCTGTAAATCAATGGCGTCGCCTACTTAAGGGCCTCGGCACAAATTCACTAAGTTACTGCCTTGCATGACAACTTATTTGTTAAGTGGAACAAATATTTAAGCTTTAGAAATGTTGTAGTGTAATGGGCACAAAGTTGGAAATAATATGACAATGCTGTGACGAGCAACGATGGCGATGCTAGCAAATGGTTTATTTATACAAATTAGTTGGATGGTTCTCACAAACGGAAAAACGAAACTTAGACGATTACGGTCAGTTAAAAACCAAAATGAGTGAGGCTATAGGTACCATTGTCTCTAAGGCCAATAATATATATATAATAAACTTCATGAGTGCTGCCGGCAACTGCTATCACGTAGGCAGTTGTCGGTCTTAGAAACACTATTAAGTGCTGTATTACGACTCTTCCTGAAGACGTAAGAAAACAGATTTATTAACACAAATGCACTTTAAGTGATCATCTGACCTTTGTCTTGTAACAGAACTGAAGTGTCTACATTTATGATACGTAAAACTAAATACAAGCCGACGATAGTTTCATAGTCAGACATCGTTAAACGGAACAATAAGTCGGTTATAAAACAGAATATTATCGCCGAAGCAAAGATCTTCGTTGTCTATAAACCGATTGAAGAGATTTCTAACGTCAAACTGAGTTTTATATTCATATATTGCTATCTGAATGAATAATGAACATTGAAATTATCGTATATGTAAATCTAAAGCGATCGTTTTTTTCTTACGTTGACCGTTGCGATGTAATTTACATGAGATCTCCGCCGGTCATAAATGCAACGCTAATGATTCTTTTTACGATTGTCTTCTGATAGCTTTCAGAGCAATTTTGAGTCAATGCACTCGTTTTTATATTGTTTTTTGTGTCAAGCTGTGCCTCTGCTTTCTTTGAAGATATTGCTATTTTGCTATACGTTGACCGGGTTTATAGTAGTTACATATCTCACAATTTATTGTTAACTGGATTTATGTACTTAGTTGAAGCGATTTCTTCCAAGCGGTCTGTATATGGTATCTTGCTAAAGTTTATTTGTTCAAGTTTTTCTTCTTAGTTGTCTGTACAGTGCGTGGTACGTTGTCATCTGCTTTTTATGAGTCTTCTCATTTTTATTATTTTCAGCTTTCAGAAATCTAGTATTCAGTTAGCGTTTCTTCAATGTCCCTATTTTCAAATTGCACCTACTTAATTGGAAAGTTCATAATATTACTACTTGTATACCGCTATAATCTCAAACACAAACATAATGTCTATAATTTCAACATACTATATTTATCAAAATATACTTTCTGGGCTCCATTTCCGTGGAATTTTCACACTCAGTAATTTAAGTTTGGGTTCAACTTAGTTTAAACAATTTGTGACGCTGCACGCAACTATTTTAAAAATAGTGGCATTAACCTCAAATACATTCCCCAAAAGTTATATGCATTCACATGTTTTATTCATTTCTTCGTTGGTTTCTGTATGACCAGCTGCTAAATGGCTGCTAAATCTTTTAGGCCATGTCTTGACTTTCTTGTTATATATGTTGTAGACCATCGATAGTTAATAGGCAGTGCTGTTAGCTTAATATTGTCTTTGTTGTTTGTATGGGAAGTCAAATTTGCATAAACTGAAGCCATTATAACTGCTTCTGTGTTTATGTTTTCTTTCTCTAGATTGTTTTCCGTATTACCGAGCATATAACATACTGCTACTTAACCAATACATAAAATAAAAAGTTTGTCTGGACTAGCTGCCAATATTCAAATAGATAGTCTGTTGCAACTGTAATATGAGAACAAGGTAAAATTCTGAATATACAATCTATTTGCTTATGAGGGTCCACGCTTCATCGGTTTTGCTTTTTTCATGTCTGCCTCATTATGCCAAGATAACGTTACATTTGCGGAATTATGTAAGTAATATTACCGTGTTTATTGATAGCAATCCACATAACTACGGATATTCTTATTTTTATATATCTTACCTAACTACAACACGAAATCGGAACCCCGAATTGGAACAAGAATCAATAAAATTATATATATTTTAATAATATCCGTTGTTAAAATATCTACATTGGTCACGACCGTCCGATGGCTTTTTCTAATGAACGATAATGTTGTGCATACTCAGTAATTAGAAATATAATCTCAAGCTAATATAAAAAATATATATCCGGAGTTCGTGGTTCAGTGAATGTTTTAATGTTGTCTGAATTACTTGAATTATTCATGAAGTTTCCGTAATGGTGCACTTAGTTTCTTTGCGAGGTTTTGATGTATTTAGAAAATTGCTCGTGGAGCCGGATATAAATGCTAGATCATGAGTTATTTCATTACAGTTTCTTCACTTATCTAAACACAATAGATAGTAATTAGCCATCACAACCCATCTGTGTTTCTGCCATGATTGCCATTTATAAAATGAGTGGTAATAAACTTATTTATTTATAAGATTCAATCTGTTCCACAATATATATGATTTGTCAGTGTCTAGGGAACATTTATAGATTGTAGCTTTATGACCTGCTTGACCTCAATCGCATCGAAAGAGCCACACCTTACAATAATTCATATTGCTATAGCTTACAAATTCAAAGGCCTTAGTCAATTCACTGTGTACTTAATGAAGAATCAATAAAAAGACCACTTCAAATAACATTTCAACGTTCTTCGATTTGAAAAGTTATTGCCAATTGATAGCTTGATTACATAACAGATAATGATAGCCAATATATTTAAGTATCAACACTTAGTTTGCTTTCTTTGCCTCTCTGCCATTTTACAAGATGTCTAAAGACGGTAATCTTGCTAAATGGCTTTCAAAATGGAATGCAAACAGTGAAGTCACGAATTTACCAACGCACTTGTGAGTTGTGGTGAGATGTCGCAGGCAAATATGTCAATAACGATACAGGCATTACAAAAATGAAGATAGGTAACTAATCTATGTATCTATGTGAATATCAAGAAATCAATATCATTTATAGGAGACTTTTTATAGTTTGTTTTTATTTATATTTTAAGCCAGTATCATCGCGTCGTTTGTTTATTAATGAAGTAGGTGACTAATATTTTCATTCCATTTATCCTTGTTTGGCAGACACGAAAATACAGGATGGCATATTGACGCTGAAACTGTAACCATGAATTCAGCACATGAATCTAGACTCCTCACCGTAGAAATATCAGCTGTTTCATAGAAAACTGCAATACCCGCGCGGTCAAAATTTCTAGAACAGAAAATATTTCTTTTAATGAGCTGTAGACAATTTTTTACGCTAGGGTCTAGAATCAGGGGCTGAATCCGTATCCCTAAATATCATATATGCCACATGCGTATAGTGTAGGGGTATAGTCACGCGAATAAGCTTGAGGTACATTCACAATAATATGTTGAACTTTAAATATCTAGGGAGTGTGAATACAAAACACTTCTTTCTCAAGGCCTAGTAATAGGCTCGTGTTTACCAAGCTGTATGTATCATACATATGTGTGACACTCGTACAAAACTTCTCATATATATGTTTGCATTTACATTTTCTACGATGTCTGCTCGGAATTGATTTAAAATGACTTCTGGATTGCTTCTCTTGATTAAAATAAATACAGTCACTACATATAATGAAAGGATGCAGTGAATGGAAACTGTTTGCTACATTCTCATATTACTTCGTTTTTTCTGTGGTTTTATTCACTGTAGAATTACATTGTTTTTCTCATGTTTCTATTATGTTGTGTCGTTTTAATTTTAAATGAAGATTATTCCAGAAACGTGACTGTGCAGATGTGGCATAATACAATAGCTATAATAATAGTCTTTCAGACCATATTTCGGTCATGGCGGCCAATCTCAACGGAAATTTGCTTTCGTCGTGGGAATTGTTATAGTGCACAATTGTGTGCCCAGACACAGGTACACTCTCTCATCCTTCACTTTCATGGTCTGATGGGAAGGCACACAATACTAAACGACGGGAAGAGAGATCAGGTGCAGGACCAAAGGCATAACGACAATAGCTGTACTGTAGATGCAAACCCCAAAAAGGTGCTAACGTGCTTTGTGATTCCAAACCTTATTTTCAGGGTTCAGGACACAAGTTCGGTCACCTTATAGTGTAAACTGAATACCATTCACACCTTCCACAACCTTCAGTCATTCCACAAAAACTAGTAACAATATACCCTCGAAAAAACTTCACACATAAATCTCATCACGCCCGGGTCACCGAATACTTAATGTAACATATCACATATTCACTATAAATAGATTCTATTGTCTTCAGGCGTGATACAGTGCCTCACAAAAAATCTTTCGGTCATTCTTTTGTCTAAGTGTTCATTGTTTTAGTTTTCAAATGTCCTCTCCCATGAATTTACGCCAGTTTGCGTAACTTGAACCTTTTTCGCCCTATACTCGTGAGAGCCCCAGGGTCCATGTGCTGTCAGCCGAGGCCGGGATACTGCGAAACCACTGCGATGTCAACGACCACGCAATGAGCAATCTAGTCGCCCCTACTATGTGACACCTGTTTGAATCAAGTTTGCTTTCATAATTTCTTTGGACGATAAAATTGTTTTTATTACTTCATCTGTTTTTGTTAATCGTTATGTTTATGGTAGTTTTACAGCCGGTATTATCTGTTGGTGAAATTTTAACTTGTTCTTTGCGGACTTGGTGAAATAATCGGAATGCTTATCTTGTCCGTAGTAGGTAACCCAAACAGCGTGTTTACTAACATGAATACAAATGAGTGAACTTCCAAAATGGGGTTGCCCATTTGGGTTAAATCTCTAATCTTGATAAAAACATTTTTACCCATAAAAGAGTACCTATAGGCTATTTAGTTGTATGAAATGCGTTAAAATGTCTAAATTCGTTTGACTATCCGATAGTACCTAGGTTCACGCCTATCATGATTTGCTCAAAAGACGTCACACACTCACTCGTAAAAGTTGTAATATAGTCGACTCGTAGTAGTATTGCTAGGGAGACTGATAGGATGTGGAGTAATATATCAAACAGGTCGCGGCGCCCGCGCATGTCAGAGACACCTTGCTCGCGGACCGCATTCCGCTCTATTGCCGTCCACCTTGCAAATGCGCAACAAATCGTCATTTTGTAAAGTCTGTTGCGGTTAGATTAGATATTTTAGCTTCGTTGTAGGTGTTTTGGGCTGGTTAAGCCCTACATTGTGGTCTAATAGGTTGCACAGATCACATGCAGACAGATAAAAGATTAATTTTGTTTTATCTTCGCACCTAGTTGTCACTTTAGCAAGCTTTAGATTTTCGTAACAATTGTCATGGCCATTCTTATGAAGTATCGATAATTAATCCAAATGGATCTGCGGTAGACGTGGCTTACTTTGCGGCTGAACACGCAGAAGAATACACACGAGAAGTACAAACGCAGGTGAAACTAATACAATAAATTATAATATATATAGCAATGGTTACGTAAGTGTGCTCAGCTGAACCCACACTTCACAGTCCACACCCTAAGCTTTGTACAACCCGGATCTTCAACCTTATTGCCCAACATGGGTATTTCACATTAAACGTTACATGTTCCAGGATCAAAGTTCATCTGTTATTTTATTAGCTGAATCTAATCGTGAAAGATGTTTATCGTCGGCTTAATGTGCTGTGGGAAGCTCGGTTAAGTGATCACGTGTGTCATCAAGTTAGTTAGAGTTTTCAGTATATAGTTGACGTCTTCTTACATTACCTATGGTCTACATTTCAGCCCTCAGCGCTAGTCTTCGGGGAATAAGGACATTATTGCTCTATTTATTTCCATCAAAGCTCAGACCATATTTAAGACGCATTTTTCAGCTTCTTATGTCATAGATCATCATCATCATTATCATCATTTCAGCCGAAAGACGTCCAATGCTGGACATAGGCCTCCCCCAAGCACCGCCACTTCGACCTATTCTGTGCTTCTCGCATCCAACGTATTCCTGCGGCCTTCACCAGGCCATCAGTCCATCTTGTGGGAGGCCTTCCAACGCTCCGTCTTCCAGTACGCGGTCGCCACTCCAGAAACTTCCGACTCCATCGGCCATCTGTTCTGCGAGCAATGTGCCCTGCCCACTGCCACTTAAGTTTGGCAATTCTTCGGGCTGTGTCGGTTACCTTGGTTTTCCTAGATACATAACGGAATCTTTGAACATGATTTTCAACCTCTTTCAAACGTCGTCGGATCAATTTGAAACTTTGCACACTTATCAAGGACCGATGACAATACAATAATTTCATAATTTTTTGCCTTTATAGTAGCAAAAAAATAAATAAACGAAAAACCCGCTTTTGTAGCCAGCCAATCTAAAAAATTGAAAATAATGGGAAAAAGGATGCTTGATATCAATTAAAAAATACCTCAAGAAGCACCCCACGCTTTTTCCATTTTTACAATTTTCTTATTTTATATTATAGAACTGAGACAATCACTTTTTTCAACTCCATATTTATTTGTGTGAAGTTTGTATTGCTCTCAAGGCAGTCAGTGTTTTTATAACTTTGATTTTTATCTCTGAGGCTTATATCACCATCAGAAGAAAAAGGGTTACCTGCTTCCGTGACATCTGACACTAAAAATAACGCTTCTCTTCTAGTGTTCATACGAATGTATTTTCCCACACAGAATGATGTCAATACGAACACGCATTCACTGTTTATCTCAATATTTGCATGGTATTCGTTAATTAATTAACATACTTACCTAGTCATTACTAGTATTCACGCAAATATTATAAAATCAACTAGTTATACGAATGGCATATTCATTTACCTGATTCATGCACTGTTATCATGTTATTAGCTCAAATCACAAATTGGAGCACAATTTAAATAAGCGTATTGATGCTAATATTATAGCAGGACAATCGACTAAGTGTTGGTGTTTTATTCACATTTCAGCATATATTATTAATATCTATTTTTATAATACGTAAGGTACGTAAATGCTCCTGCAGACAAGCGCGACACTACTTCGGTAGAACAATTACCAAGAAATTTTCATAAAAATTGTTTCACCAGTACCGCGTCGCGTCTGCGGGAGTCTTAAAAGAGAATAAAAGAAAACAGAGATATACCTTTTCTATTTCAATACTTACAATTTTTTAATTAGTTATTGATCAGATGTTTATGGTAACAATAAATAAAGTAGTGCAGCCGTAAAGGGGGACACGCCAATGCTTGTCTTAAGGCGCTGCCCAAACGTAGGACTTCGTAATACGCTCAATTTATTATCGCACAGATAGGCGTATTGTTTACATACTACAAGAAAAAAAAAATTGTACAGACAAATGTTAAAAATAAGAGAATTAAAAAAAAACTAAAAATAGTATCGTGGGCTCAAAAAAAATTTTGCGTCGCATAATTCTCTAAATGTTGAGCTTAAACTACCATATTTTATGTAACAAATACCTGAAAAAATCACTGAACCGTGCATTTATTTGTGAATTAAATTAAAACTACAAAATAACTTTTATTTTGGCGGTCATTCGATTCAACTAAAATCGAAACGCATCGGTATTTTGAAACTTATTTGTTGCCGCGATGAAAGCTTCTTACCGATTCAATAAAATCTTGTTACCATAACATTCGGGTTAGGTCCCCTTTGGATATAATTTTGCTCAAAGCTTAAAATTAAATATTCTAAGCAATGTTCTCCTACTCCTTTCAGGTGCTGAAGGTATCTTTCTCCGCCAGTAATGTATATTTATAACATTTTTGTTATTTACGTTATTGTTAAGTTTAATGCTATTTCGCTTTTTCCCTCCTATAGTAATACTGTTTTCGTTATTTGCTGTATTTTGTATGTCCATACTGGGACCTTTTTTTGGCTTCCAATTTTTTTTTGACTTAGCTTTCATTTTTGACTTAGACTTGACCTTCTTTGATTTTCCTTTTTTAGGTTTAGGCTTTTTAGCCACTTTGCTCTTTTGTGTTTTACTCTCTGATGATTTGCTGTTTGGTTGTGTTGGTAGTTTTGGCTCTTCTTTTGTGAATTCTTCTAAACTGTTGTCTTCCTCTCCTGAACTTTTACCGTCAACTTCTTCTTCTGTTGCATCTATACCTGGTTCTTTCGGAAGTACGTTACTATGTCCTTTATCACCTGGGTGTTCTTCACTAGTAGTGCTTATATTATCTCCTTCACATACTCCTTTGTGAGCTACAGATAGATTTGGAGTTTCGGAGATAGTTTCTAGTAAATCACATAATGTGTTGTAAGTTTTCCCGTCAGAACCGCAATAAAATACTCTTGCTCGTTTCCACGGGCAAAACACTGCTCCGTGCAAGTGTTGAATCAATGCGATGAGAATCGTGGCTGTAAATTAAAATTTATATATATTTTTTTAATAATTTTGCCATATTTACTTTTTATTACTTAGTCACTGATTATAAAAATCCACAATAGGTTGTTCAAAATATTTTTCCATTTTATTTATTTGTACAACACGTTTTCTACTTAACTAGACTTACTTGTAAGAAAATTCATCACGACTATCATGTTTTCGAAATGTTTTGTAACGTATACTATTAATGCATGAGTATCATGTTACGACTGGTGTTGAACTGAAGCAATTATAAATAACATCATGAAATAAATGATAGTTTAGATTGAAAACATAAAAGTAATCAGGTTTTCATATGTTTTAGTGAAAACTGTTACGCCAATTGCTGGTTTAATAATTGTCCTTTAGACCGTATTTCGGTCATGCCGGCCGTTCTCTACGGAGACTAGCTCACGGCGCGAGAGAAATGATTGTGCACAAGTGTGTGCATAACAAAGCTGCAATATCTCTTCCCCTTCTTCCCCGCTTCTTCGGAGAAAAAGGAAGCGAGATAAAGGAATCGACTCCTTTTCACGCTGGTACATATTGGCGTACCTACGAAGTCAAGTGGTATACAGCAACACTATGAGTGATCACATCACATATATGTAGGTATATTGTCAATAGTGAAATTCAGGGTGAGAAATTGTGTTTCATATCATCAAATTTTAACCCTGCTTTCAAATAATAAAATATAATGTGTTCTTAATCAGATTTAGAAATTTGTGCCGTGAATGATTGTGATAATTGTTTCGAATTCATCTCCAAATGATATCTATATATATATAGCATTTTAAAAACGTATATTTAGTTACACTCACACAATTACAACTATATAATGCGGGTGATTTGCAATCATCAAAATTGAGGATGTGAGATTGAAGAATTTAATCGTCAAAGTCTGAACTTGGCCAACAAGAGCAGTTGGCTATCGCTTGCTGACTGGCGTTTTACCACGACATGAGCTAATATATTATATGAGTAGCTCTGACTCTACTGAAATTTACTTCCCTTGACTGTCCTGTAAAGATCGAGAGAATTATGGATGTCTAAAGGTATGAGCGTTTAAAGTTCCCTCAACCTCCACAGAAAAGGTACGATCCTTCGACGGGTGTTATGTCTAGTGCAATTGCCCAAAGTTTTTTTTTGGAATAATATAATAATAATATAATATAATATAAGTATTTATTCACATCAACAGGACAGCTATTTAACATTACATACATAAGACTTAAATGTAAAAAGCACACTGAATGTTGTCGTAACTAGCACCCTTGCTAAGTTATCAAGATAACTTGTATTACGGGTACAAGTCCCAACCCTTGGTTCACATATTTTAAGGCATTGCAAAGAACGAAAAAAGTAATCAAAGGTCTATACAAAAACAAAAATCACATGGATATTTCTTAAACATAATAATAACAATAAAAAAAACAATGAGAAGTAAGCAAAAGCCAAAAGGATATTGAGTTTAATGTGGTGGTGAGTGTGAGTGATGTGAGTGTTTTGTGTAAGTGAGAGAAGGTTTTAAGCTCTATAACAGGCTAGTAATTTTTTTCTCCAGAAAGTAGAATCCGCTCTGTGTCTGTGTAGTCTTGTTCAAATAAATAATTTGTTACAGTTTTTTTTAAAGTGTTACTCAGAAATGAGTAAAATTTTAATTTTTTATTGAGTCTGTTATATAAATGAGGGCCTTGGAAACAAAAGAATCTCTTCGTGAATGCGAACTTACATCTATGTGGTTGACAGACTGTGTCTCTGCGTCTTTTGGTGATATTGGCATAAGGAGTTTTAAGATGTTGTAGGACGACTGTGTGGAGGATGAAAAGTTGTCTCAGCTGTTGGGAAGAGAAGGGGACGGAAAGTGCTTACCTTTAAAACGGCTCTCTGGGCTCTCTCTAACTTTAGAAGATGGGTTTTAGGCGCCCCTCCCCACGTGGTGATACAATATGTTAAAAGAGATTGGCATAGAGCAAAGTAGACTCTTTTAACAATGAAATGATGGAACTATTTCTCGTCTTTTTTATTATTTTAAGGCCTCCAGCTAGAGCTTAAAAAACTTAAAACTAGAGCAACTACTCACTAAGCGCACCCCCCCGTGGGGTAAAGACCTCGGCTTAGGGCATCGCTGGTATTGGTCAGCAAGGGACGGCCTGGATCGGCATGATTGCCTGACAAATAATGTTGCAACGTTTTATATGTGTTAGTTGCGCGCCAAACTGCTTACATGATTCAGGATTTTGCGTGTACGTCAGTGTGGTGCGTAGTTCGCATGAGATGGATGTAGATGCGGCATCTACATACAAAGAACCACAACTAGAAACATATTCCACAAAGCATTAGCCCCAGACTACTTCAGGGTCTCAACTAATCCACAGTTTTTTTTTTTTTTGGATGGGAATTCATCAAATGACTTCTCCCGCTCTGGGCGGTGCGGGAGGGCGTATCAGACTTTTACTGACTAAAACCCACCCGTGTTCCTTCAGTTGCTCATGTGCCGGGTCCACGGTATCTCTTTCGAACAATCTTCGGTCCTAGCAGACCCCTTCAGTGCTGCTGACATCTCTTTGAGGCGCGCGTGGAACACTACGCGCCGTCGACCCGAGCTTGGTGCTTACCGGGCGGCGAGCTACCCATTGCTCGCCGCACGAATCCATAGATTACACTTACAATTTCATATAGACGAGGGAAAAGGAACGCAAAAATAAAACAGTCCAATAGAAAGGAAATTACCTTTATTTTAGGGAAGAATTTTCAATATTCAGGTAACTTTTATCTAAGGAATAAATTTTGCGGTTTGACAGCTTATGTGTCACATATTACGCACAAACACTTACTATATAGGTAGTACCTAAATTTAGTTTTTAGGTTTGCATTTTTTTTGGGGTTTTTTTATTTTGCTACTCTGAGGCTGTTTGTAGCTATTGGAACACACTTGGATCTCTGGTTCCCTTCCACATTCTCCCAACTGTAGAGTAGTATCAGATGTCTGTGCTTCGTTAAAAGCACAAATGTTTTCATATATGTTGTTATTTGTGGAGCATATTGGACCGTGGGGCAGGGGGCAGGGATGGTCATGTTGAGTGGGATGAGCGTCCACATAGCAGCACCATAATATTAAAACTGCTGCTACTGAAACAATCATATTAAATAATTCAATATTTATTTATTGAATGTATGCACAAAACACATTAACACATCAATCGTGTCTTCTTATTTGCAATCCACTGCTGGACAAACTCCTCTGGCAAGCCACCTACGCCAAATTCAGAAAACCAATGATAATTATTAATTAAATAGTAATTAAAATAATGTACTAAAATACCCACACTGAGAAAACATGGCTTTCTACGCCAATCGGAATTTGACTGTAGGTATAGCTAGTAGGTCCTTGATTAGACTAATTCAACCAAGTAATCGATTGTAGTTAGACATGGCTTCTAATTTTGCGGTTATTTATTTAAATATGCCTACTTAATTAATGAAGAATGTTATCTCAGGCCACGGCATAGAACAGCTAATGCTTCAGTCATACGGCCCCAAATCTCTTGCTGCTACACAAAAACTACACACACACAACCATCCTTTAATGTTAGCAATGCTGGAACACATGCCTTCTGTCAGTGATAGGGAATGGGCCATAATGCACTACGTGGACCCAGTTGGTGGATATCACATGTTTTCAGTTTTTTTACTCTTTCACATGCCGGTTTCCTCTCATATTTTCCTACACCGTTTTGTGAGCAGTGGTGATGAAATGAAATACAGAAGTAAAGTCCCAGCCTGACTCCGAACTCAGAACCTACGATTCGTAAGTCGGGTCCTATACCACTGGACCACGATTACTTTATGAACACAAATTAAACAAAACTGAACCATTAGTACCTATGAATAAAGGAGATGTTTCATTTTTATATGGGGCTCCGGCCATAACGTGTACCGTTTAGCGAAGCTGGGTAAATTAGTCATGAATAGAATAAAGGAACATTTTTTTCATAATATCAAATGGCTTAAGTACAAAATAAAAATTAAAAATGTTTGACGTTTGTCAAAGTTGTAGCTAGCAAGTGGTTATTTTGAATTCGTTTAGAAACACACTTCAAGAATGGAGACTACAGATTTTTGTAACTATGAAATGGTCACACTTAATTATGTTTACTCAAATATATTTACAAGAGAATAATAGTAATTTATTTTTAACACTACAAGAATACACACATTTTTTAATTAATTAATTTATCTATAATATGTATGTATTTAGAAATATTTAAGTATATTTATCAGTTGTCTGGTTACCATAGTACAGGCTCTGCCTAGTTTGGGATCAGATAACAGTGTGTTGGTTGTCCAAAGATATTTATTTATTTATTTTATTTTTTATTTTCTACTTAACATTGATTTGATGAGACACGATTTCAGAACGAATGAAGTCTGCAAGCAAACAAGACGCCATGTTGAATAAAACATGGTAATAATTGAAAAACTATTATTTTTTGTACACAACAAATCAGGCGCAAATTAACCAGGGAATATTTTTCCCTAATTTGTAGTATTTTTTCTTCTTTTTTGATAAATGTACATCTGATGGCCGAAAATGAAACATCTCCTTTGAAATTACTTGGGTACCTTCTACTAATAGATTTTGCGCACATTATTATTACAACACTTGGACTGCCCAGCTACAAGAAGTTAGCCGCAAGATATTTGCATCCGCTGCATCTTTGAAGAGACTGCGTAATTTTCTGCCGACGCGACTGCCACCAAGATTGCGCTTGCACAATCACTTCTTTTACCCATCCTTGATTATGCTGATGCCAGCTATCTTGACCTTACCCAGGACCAACTCGATAAACTTGAGCGGCTTCAAAATGTCTGTATAAGGTTCATATTCGGTTTGCGCAAATATGACCATGTATCCGAATTTCGTGTGAAGCTCAAGTGGTTACCAATTCGCCTTCGCCGGAACGCCCATATTCTTTCCCTTTTATATAATGTGCTGTTTTCTCCTTATAGCCCTCTCTATCTTAAGAATCGTTTCCAGTATCTTTGTGACTCCCACACAAAGTTGTTAAGGACATCAGATAACTTAAAGCTTAAAATGCCAATGCATTCTACAACTTACTTCGATAAATCCTTTACTGTTCAGGCTGCTCGTTTGTGGAATGCATTGCCAATTCATATAAAACGCGCGCAATCTTTACCTGTATTTAAAATACTCGTGAAGGAGCATTACTTGTTGTCGTGATCTTGTTTCCGTAGCTGTGATAATCTGTAGTCGTCTTTTATTTTCTTAGCTCATATATTTAGTATGTATGTATATAAGTATCTATTATACAGGATATATATGATTATTCTATGTATTTATTAAAGTAAATTGTATTTTGCACCAGTGACAACCCCGTTTTAATGTCCACGCAATCACTGTCCATTCCAAGGTTGCCTGGAAGAGATCGCAGAAAGCGATAAGGCCGCCCATTGTATGTTTTTTGTGTTAAATGTTCTTGTTGTTATGTATTTTATGGCAATATATTTCTGCGAAAGATGGAAGGTGACAAACAGATCCTTGTTACCACTGAAAAATGTCTAAATCTCCCAGAGAATCAAAATCTTAACATTTGACTATCACCGAATGTTTCAAGTTTTATCTCTGTATTTTTTCTTTGTTTATTTTTTATTATTGTTTTTAAATTATCTTTTAAACCTAATTTAATATTGTATACTTTTCAAACTACACCAAATCACATACAAACTATACATGCAAAATCATACACTCTCAAGCACACAATATTTTATCCCATCATTTTGTCACCATCTAGACTATTACATACTTGTAAAACTATAGCTTATCTTACAATACTGTTACCAATAATTCATACATCGCTTGCTCACCTTCGTTATTACACACCAATAGTATGTCACTGTTTTGTAGAACAATATCAGTTATAAATGGCTACCATAAATACTATTAACAATGAACTTGATGATCCACAATTAGATAACTCCTATACTTGTGAACCAGAAGATTGCCTCAAATATATCAACATATCAGATAGCAACATAAACTTATTACATATAAACATACGAAGTGTTAATAAAAACTTCAACCATCTTCAAATTCTCTTGAATCTGACAAAAATAAATTTCGACATTGTTATTTTGACGGAATGCTGGCTCAGTAAAGTCACGAACCTACCTGTTTTAGATGGATTTGAGCCTCATTCTACAGCTATCAACAATAATCAAAACGATGGAATCATCATCTACATGAAACGAGGTTTACAAGGATCTGTGTGGGAGCCGATTTTTGAAGGTGGGAATTGCCTTGTTTGTCAAGTTGAAAAAAAGTTAGCTGTTATTGCCGTCTATCGGTCTCCATCGCTTAATTCTAAGGAAAAATTCGATAACTTTACGGCAAGCCTTATTAAAACCTATGATAAAATATCTTACTGTCCTAGTATTGTTCTCGTTGGAGATCTCAATATTGATATAAATCCAAATAACCGAAACGACCGGAGCTTTGATTATCTCACAATAAATGCCACTTACGGGCTTATACCAACACACCTATTTCCTACTCGATTAGACCACTGCATTGACCATTTACTCCTTAAATCAAACCTACGTGCAACCACGCTAGTTCTGGAATCACATGTTACAGATCATAAACCTATCCTCTTATCTATAGCTAACGTTGCTCCACCGCGGAAAATTTGTCAGGTCGCTAACCGTCTTGATTACGAAGCCTTCATGCTTGAACTACAAGATACAGACTTCACTGTAATTTACCAAATTGAAGATGTTAACGCATGTATGAACAAATTTATAAGTATTATTAAAGCAGTAATGTTAAAACATACAAAACTGGTTAAAATCCCCAGACAAAAAAGAACATTAAAGCCATGGATGACTACGGGGCTATTAAAATGTATTAAAAATCGGGATAAAATGCACATGAAAACAAAAAAGGCACCAAATAATCTAATATCGAAAACCTCATATACACGCTATCGGAATTTTTGCAATAACTTGCTTCGCAACTTAAAAATAGCTTACGAAAAAAGCGAGTTAGAAAGAGCTAAGAACGATCCTAAAGCCATGTGGAAAACAATAAAAGAAATCACGAACACAAAAAAGACAAACGTTACTCCTTCTGAGCTACTCAAGTTACGAGATGACCCTAAATCATCAATTGACGATGTAAATCACTTTTTTAGTAACGTGGGAAAAAATTTGGCGGCAAAAATCATGTCACAAGTTCATACACAAACCACTTGTCCTCCTAATGTAGTCCACGACAGCTCTCAAAACCCCCCAGTCGACTCTCTTACCATATTGGAGACTGATGAAGAGGAAATCGAGTCTGTCATACTTCAGCTACGAGATGATTGTGCCGTGGGATGGGACGGAATATCATCTTCCTTACTAAAAAAAAATCGTCAAGTACTGGTCCCTCCATTGACTTACCTCTGTAACCGTTGCTTCCAAACGGGTATATTCCCGGATGCTCTTAAAAAGGCAATTATACACCCTATTCATAAGGGAGGGGACAGAAGCTGTGTTAACAATTATAGGCCAATATCAGTATTGCCAGCAATTTCCAAAATTTTTGAAAGGATTTTAAATAAACGTCTAGGGAGCTTTTTAGCGAAACATAAAATAATTGCGGAGAATCAGTACGGCTTCCGACACGGAATGTCGACCGAGGATGCCGTTTTAGATCTCACGCAACAGGTAGCTAGAAATCTAGATAGTAAAACTAAATGTATGGCCATCTTCTTGGATCTTGCTAAAGCATTTGACACAGTTTCTGTTCCCAAACTTATTGATAAATTAGAACTCATCGGCGTACGTGGCTTACCACTTGAGTTGTTTAAAGATTACCTCAAAAACCGAACGCAACTGGTCAAAATCGGCTCGTACTATAGTGACGAGGAACCAGTAATTTATGGCGTCCCTCAAGGAAGCATACTTGGGCCTACACTTTTCCTAATTTACGTGAACGACCTATGTAGGATGTCCCTGACTAACTGTAACATTTTCGCGTATGCTGATGATACCGCGATTCTTGTTTACGGACCTACTTGGGATATGGTCAAATCTACTGCAGAAGAAGTCTTGTACAAAATAATGACATGGCTCAGTTCAAATCTCTTGACACTTAACTTGATTAAAACATCTTACATACCATTCGCAATCCGACAGAACACTGCACCTTCTCAAACTTTCTCCGTAATTGCTCACTCGTGCTCAAATTTACTCGGACCCTGTGTCTGTCCAGCTCTCACCAGAGCGGACAATGTAAGGTATCTTGGAGTGCAGATTGATAGCCGACTAAGATGGGACAAGCAGATTGAAGTCGTTACCACAAGAACATTACGACTTATACACATCTTTAAGTCCCTTAGAGACTCTGCTAGTCCTGATACACTGAGGATGGTGTATCATGCTCTTTGTCAGTCAGTTCTCGGGTATTGCATAAACGTATGGGGCGGTGCAAGTAAAACTAGTGTTTTGAGGGTGGAAAGAGCGCAAAGAGCCGTACTCAAGGTACTATCTAAAAAACCTTACAGGTATCCAACCACGCAACTGTATTCTGACTGCAAAGTTCTGACAGTACGGCAACTCTTTGTGCTAAGATCGATTCTTAGAACTCATGTTGGTCTTCCTCCGCCAAACCCAAACAAGCGAGTAAATCTCCTTCCGAGAACCCAACACAAAACCACCTTTGCACAACGCCAATTTTACATATTAGGTACACACATATACCAAAAAATTAATCCGCTATTAAATATTTTAAACTTTAACACATATAAAGTTAAATCTGTAGTAACTGAGTGGCTATTACAAAAGGACTACGCTTACACGGAGTCTTTGCTCACATATATCACCTAGTAATCCAGCACAGAGGACAGTAGTAGACTTACAGCTTTTACATCAAAAACGCACACAATTAGGCACTTACACTCTCCAATCATAAACACAAACGTGTATGTGACACGACATTACATTTAAACTCATTTAATTTGCACTTTACTACACATAACAAAATTACAGACACTTAATAACATCAACACCGTTCATTTGTTGTAATAAATCATTTTTAAACAATCAATTGGCCGAACACTGTCTCCTAAAATACAGGCTATCCTAGTTTAGGTGACAGGGTTATATATATTTTGTACAGATTTTGCAACTTGCAATGAATTGTATTGTCCATTATGTGTTTCTGTATTTTTTGTGAATAAAGTTATTATTATTATTACTATTATTATTACTATTTTCTGGTGTACAATAAAGCATATATAAATAAATAAATACAACTGGGTCCATGTTATCTCCTATCAGTACCCAAAGATTAGCATCAGCTTTAAAGTTCATTCCAATCATCATTAAGTAGTATTCCTTGAAAAAAAAGTAGTATTCCATTCGTAATTACATGCTGTGGTCTTACTTTACAGTACCCACGAGGCTGTATCATACGGTATCAGTCTTCTCAATGCTAGTACTGTAGCTGCTAGTAAATATTTATCTCATCATCATCATTTCAGCCGAAAGACGTCCACTGCTGGACATAGGCCTCCCCCAAGCACCGCCACTTCGACCTATTCTGTGCTTCTCGCATCCAACGTATTCCTGCGGCCTTCACCAGGTCATCGGTCCATCTTGTGGGAGGCCTTCCAACGCTCCGTCTTCCAGTACGCGGTCGCCACTCCAGAACCTTCCGACCCCATCGGCCATCCGTTCTGCGAGCAATGTGCCCTGCCCACTGCCACTTAAGTTTGGCAATTCTTCGGGCTATATCGGTTACCTTGGTTTTCCTACGGATCTCTTCATTTCTGATTCGATCGCGTAGGGAAACTCCAAGCATAGCCCTCTCCATTGCTCTTTGGGTGACTTTGAGCCTTCTTATGAGGCCCATTGTGAGCGACCACGTCTCAGTGCCATATGTCATCACTGGCAACACACACTGGTCAAAGACTTTTGTCTTGAGACACTGCGGTATTTGGGACGAGAAGATATTGCGTAGCTTCCCGAACGCTGCCCAGCCGAGTCGGATTCGACGATTGACCTCTTTCTCGAAGTTGGATCTACGTAACTGGACAGTCTGTCCTAGGTACACGTATTCGTCCACAACTTCGAGTGTAGCGCCTCCGATCTTCATTGGAGTGGGTATCACACGAGCATTGGACATGACCTTTGTCTTGTCCATGTTCATCCTAAGACCCACTCTTTCGGAAGCTCTACTGAGGTCATCGAGCATTGTACTGAGGTCCTCCATAGTCTCAGCCATGACTACTATATCGTCGGCAAATCGAAGGTGAGTGATGTACTCGCCATTGATGTTGATGCCAGCCCCTTTCCAGTCCAGAACCTTGAAGACATCCTCCAGTGCAGCGGTGAACAGTTTCGGAGAGATTACGTCTCCCTGTCTCACCCCTCGCTGCAGAAGGATAGGTTTCGAGGCTTTGTCCTGGAGCCGGACTGACATAGTGGCGTTTTCATACAAACACTTCAGCACCTCGATGTACCGATAGTCAATCTGGCACCGTTGAAGAGACTGCAGTACAGCCCAGGTCTCGATCGAATCGAAGGCTTTTTCGTAGTCCACAAACGCTAAGCAGCGAGGCAGGTTGTACTCTTCGGTCTTCTGTATAACCTGCCGCAGCGTATGTATGTGGTCCACGGTGCTAAAGCCTTTACGGAATCCAGCTTGTTCGGGAGGCTGGAAGTCGTCAAACCTGCGCGCGAGACGATTCGTGATGACTCGTGAAAACAGCTTGTAGACATGGCTCAGAAGTGAGATGGGCCTATAATTCTTAAGCAGGGTATTGTCACCCTTCTTAAAGAAAAGTACCACCACACCTCTGTTCCATGCCTGTGGCGTTTTGCCCTCGAGTATGACGGAATCAAACAGCTTCTGAAGGGCCTTTAGAACGGGTTTTCCGCCGGCCTTCAGGAGTTCGGCTGTAATTCCGTCATCACCCGGCGCCTTGTTGTTTTTGAGCTGCTTCAGAGCCATCCTAATCTCGTACAAACTGACGTCCGGGATATCTTCAGTGTAGTGTCGAGTCAACCTAGCTCTCGGGTCGTTAGCTAGATTCATAACGGGGTTTCTGGTGGACGTGTATAACTGTCCGTAGAACCTCTCAATCTCCTTAAACAGCTCAGGTTTGGCGGACACGATTCTGCCATCGTCGGTCTTCAGTTTCGCAAGCTGACTCTGCCCAATAGACAGATCTCTTGCAAAGACTTTGGAGCCCTTGTTTCGCTCTATCGCGTCTTTAATACGTTCCGTATTAAAGAGGCGAAGGTCGCTTTTCAAGGACTTAGTGATCCGTCTATTGAGTTGCCGGTACTCGAGTGCAGCTTCTGAAGACTGCAGGATCATTCCGCGCCTCTGTTCCATGAGCTGTAATGTTGGATCTGAGAATTTCTTTTTTCTATTTGTACGGCGGGTCTTGAAGAACTTAGACCCGACCGTATGGACAGTTTCCACAAACCCATCGTTATAATCGTCCACGGAGCTCCCTAGGCACTCAAAACGATTCTGGAGTTCGAGCTGAAAGCTCTCGGGGTTCTGAAGTTGGATCGGTGCTGGTCGGAGCGTTGACTTCATCAGCCGAGATCTTTCCAGCTTGATATTGATATTCAATGTGCCTCTTACCATGCGGTGATCACTCCCGGTTTCCACCGCGTTGATCACAGAGACATCATTGAATATTTGCTTCTTCGTCGACATAATGAAGTCAATCTCATTCTTAGTTGCACCGTCAGGACTCTGCCAGGTCCACTTCCTGTGCTCACGTTTTCTGAAGAAGGAATTCATCATAAAGAGGCCTTCCTTCTCCATAAAACTAGCCAGTAGGTGACCCCGGTGGTTCCGACGTCCAACTCCAGATTGCCCCACTCTCAACTCATCATCGCTTCGCTTGCCCAGTTTCGCGTTGAAGTCCCCCATAACAACTGTGAAGTGAGTTTTGGAACCATGCATGGCTCTAGAAATATCCTCATACATGGTCTCCACCTCATCGTCGGGGTGTGTCGAGGTCGGGGCGTACACCTGTATGACCTTCAGCGAATACCTTGCGGATATTCTGAGTATAAGGAACGCCACCCTGGTCGACACACTCTCGATCTTCACAACGTTGCTCACAAGGGACTTATGGACGATGAACCCGACACCACCTTGGGACTGCTGGTCGCCCTCCCGGAAATAGAGCAGGTTTCCAGAATTCAGGATAATCGAGTCCTCCCCCTCTCTTCGGACTTCAGATAAGCCTACTATACTCCATCGTAACCTGCTCAATTCTTCCTCGAGCTCGGCGATCTTCTCGTCGGTCCGGAGTGTACGCGTGTTGAATGTTGCCAGGTCCAGTTGTCGGTAATTGTGGTAGCTGGATCTCTTCCGGGGATTCTTAGCACCCCTTGCCTCACCGTGACCTTGACCGCTACCATAGCCAAGGGTAGGTGGGCCGCCGGGCACTAGGGGCCGTTTTTTGTTTGTGCTTGTCATTATTTGGGGGGGGGTTTGCCATAATCGCCACGCTTGGCAGGCGGGTTGGCGATCGCAGTATGGTACTCTACAATGCATAGAGAACGCTGCTGCCCATTCTCTAGTATGTCCCTTAGTCGCCTCTTACGACACCCACGGGAAGAAATGGGGTGATGCTATTCTTTACGTCCGGCACATACACGGACGGAAATATTTATCTACTTGTATCATTATCATTCATCATTCTGCTGCCCTATGCCAATTTACTTGGGGTCGACGGAACATGTATTTTACTTCCACACTTTACTTCTGAGATAAATAAATAAATAAATATCTTAGGACAACCAACACACCGTTATCTGGTCCCAAACTAGGCAGAGCCTGTACTATGGTAACCAGACAACTGATAAATATACTTATATATTTCTAAATACATACATATTATAGATAAATTACACCCAGACACAGAACAAATGATTGTGCTCATCACACAAAGATTTGTCCTGGGTGGGAATTGAACCCACGACCTCAGTCTTTGCAGTCAGGGTCACTAACCACTAGACTAACAGGCCAGAATAGAGTCGTCATCTCAGTAGTCAGCCCCTTTTTATCCATATCAAAGTTATATACTTGTATGTTTGACTAATAATTTAGTAACATTTTCTGCTCTACTAGTAATACTGCTAGTATCATCTGTGGCATCACTGGCAACACTCACAATTATAGGCCTTATTCATCATTGCATCACCTTATTTATTATTTTACACGCTTTATATTAGCTTCACTTGTATGTTTGTATATTTGTATGTTTCTTTGTAACCGACTTCTTATAGCGCGATTTTGACCCACTTTAAACGACCAGATTTCATTCAAACTTTGCACACCTGTCAAAGACCGATGACAATGCAATAATTTCATAAATTTGTGCCATTATCCTTGCCAGGGTTACCAGGACAGTAAAAAAACTGTCTTCGAAAACTACGCTGACATACGTCACAAACGACGCTGACATACGACGCAAACTACGCTGACATACGTCACAAACTACGCTGACATACGTCACAAACTACGCTTACATACGTATAAAAATTCGAAACACCCTGAAAAATAGAAAATGATAATAGTTTAAAAAAACTAAAAAACACGCTTCCATTGAAAACCAAACTAAAAAGTACAAAATAATGGAAAAAAAGCGTGGGGTGCCTGATATCAATAAAAAATACCTTAAAAAGCACCCCACGCTTTTTTTCCATTATTTTGTACTTTTTAGTTTGGTTATCAATGGAAGCGTGTTTTTAAGTTTTTTTAAACTATTATTTTTTATAACAGAACATATTAAGCCTCGTCCATGTTCAACCCTTGCTACAACGAGAACGGGAATTCGATGGATGCGGAGCGAGTAGGACCAACACCTCAGTTGCGTTATTGATATTGCTGATCCATTCCTCCATATGTTCGAAGAATTTGTCTGGTCAACACCGTAAATAAGGCAACGAATGTTCTTGAACTGTCAAAATGAAAGGCGTTCCTACTGTTAGTGTATTACCCTGCAGTTTCTACTCTCTCCTCATCTATCGTCTTGCCGTGGCCAACCGTACATTATTCGTTTTACCTTGTTGTTCCCTGAACCTTACCTGAAAAGGCTGCCAATATTAAATACTAGCCTTTGCCAGCGGCTTCGCCCGCGTGGAGGTCGGAAAATATCCCGCGGGAACGTACTACCGAGAGAAAAAGTACCTACCCTATGTGTCTAATCCAGGTTATAAACAAACTTTGTTCCAAATTTCATCCAAATCCGTTCAGTAGTTTTTACGTGAAAGAGTAACAAACATCCATACATCCATACTCACAAACTTTCGCATTTATAGTATTAGTAGGAACAAGAAGTGTATTACATCGGATAGGGTTAATAAATAACGGCAAATTTTAAACAACTTTATTATCCTTAGGAACCTACCCGGTGAAATTAAATATCTTCGTTTTTCTTAGCTTAGTGCGAGTATTTATATTGGTATTGTGACCAACAAAGAAAGTCGGCTTCGATTGAACTAGTTGGACATGACTGCGATGGCTTTCTTCCTCTTTATCCTCTGCAACATTGACTTGATGATATCGGTGGTTTATCACATGCTGAACCACTTTCGATAATGCAGTCTGCACTGTTAGGAAAACTAAAAACAGAATTTCATTACAAATAATCATCATTGTCATTGGCAGCCTTGTTGCACCCATTGCTTAATATAAGCCGCCACCTTTTGCTATAATACTTAATGAATCAGATATAACACTTTAAAATCAGAGTATTTTGGTGATTTTATTTGGTCACTAATGAAAAACTACAGTCCATAAGTATCGGTGAAGCACCTTTAGGCGTTGATTCAGCTATTATCTGTTTCCTGGCAGTGAAGTCCTAGAAAAGTTCAAAAGTCTGGGGATTGATACTTGTTTGGAGCCCTCAATAAAACAACAACAACAAACCACTGCTGCTTTTCACCTTCAATTTCCTTTTGCCCTTTTTCATTATAAACGCATGTGCAGCGTACCCTAGACTTGCATTAAAGGCTATCAACTTACTATTCACAGAAGATTATTATTAGTTGTTTTCGCACATACACACCTATTGTCAAAAACCACCACCACTGGATGCTGCTCATAGCTATTAAAATTGAAAGTCGGATTAATGAATACTAAGAAGGCTGATTAAGCGAAACAAATGAACGGCTAAGTACACAAATTAACGATAACATTTTAATTAAAACAGTTGCTGGCAGTAATTAATAAATTAGGCATAGGATTACATACAGACCCAATCGTTTAAGCTTCAATTTTGTTTTATTCTATAGTAACTGTAGTCCTTCACTTCTCGGATAACAATTTGTTTATTTTCTGGAGCAGTCGCCAAAAGCTTCATATTAAATTTATTTAAATTATCTGCAATGCACTGGATGTAGGACTCATGTCATCGCTTCATTTTTTCAAAGAACCCTATCAAGAGCCACATTATTCTGATAACAAGTCGGCCAGAGCAAAGACAATCTCCACAAATGGGTCACGGACGGTTCTGATCTCAAGTGTGTATGCAGTACCTCCCAACCCAACAGACAACGGCCCATCTTCCATCCTGCTCCGCATGCCCTGTCACCTGTGCATTTGATGATCTTATGACTGCGTCAGTCAGTGGAGTTCACGCAGCAAAATTTTGGGCCATAAATGTTTGATTTTTTTAAGAGTAGTATATGTTATAGTAGTAAGAAGAAGTAGGACAACATACAATTTTGTTTTTTATGTTCCATTTTTGAATAACAGTGCTTGCGTAGGTACCATAGAGCCGTTACTGCACGTAAGGGTACTGCATTTGCCTCAAAGAGATGTCAGCAGCACTGACGGGGTCTGCTAGGACCGATGCCTGCCAGGGTCGCGAGATTGTTCGAAAGAGATACCGTGACCCTGGCACATGGGCAACTGAAGGAACACGGGTGGGTATTAGTCGGTAAAAGTCTGACACGCCCTCCCGCTCCGCCCAGAGCGGGAGAAGTCATTTGATGATTTCCCATCCAGAAAAGAAAAGAAAAAAGGGTACGGCATTTGTACTATATTGCATTTACAGTATCTTCTAGTGGGTTTGCTGCTGCTTATTCCTTAGGGCGTTTAGACGTGATAGTATACTGGTCTAAATACACTTTAACTGATATATAACCGTCCTCTCTGCCCTCAATTTTACTAACAGTCTTTTTAAGAAAATTTTGGTAGACAATAAGACATTCATTTTTGTACTATTAATTCATTTATTTGGTAGAGTTAGTAACAAGAGCTGACAAAGTGATGTTCGTCAACTAGTATGAATATTGATATTATTGACGCTTTTATAATATTAGTTAGGATTTTGAAGTCATCGTTGATTATCCAAATCAGTACACGATGAATTAGGATTGCAGCGCTGATGATGGTGGTGAAGGTCATGCATTCAAGAGTTATATTACCGCTCTTCAAAGTTCGTCATAAGATCACAACGACGAAATTAAAATTAGTTTACTGTATGATATGGGAGATATAGCGTAACATACAATTAAGTGTAGAGGTTTATATACTAAGCTTTGTACGTTTTCCTGAAGTCATGATGAGCTCCCACAATTGTTCTTTCTTTAAGACTTCGGGGACGAAACCCACCAGAAAAATGACGGTAAGTATTCATACGTCTCATATCTTGTTGAACCTTTTTTCGTAAAATATCAAACGCCTTCTTGAATCTGGGGTTTTCATCGCCAATTGATTGAATGAGAGTAACTAGATACACTGAAATTAAAGATTTTTTCTTGAAAGTTACTTTATGTTGGATTTACTTTTAAGCTTACCATAAGCATAAACTATATTAATCGAATCTCTATGGGAAGGCTACAAAGACATTTACTTATACCCAATTTTTCCAAAAGATCACAATTAACTTACCTACATAATAAATGAAAGAAGAACAAGCCTAGTAGTATCTGCCTTTCAGGGAATAATTGTAGTTGTAACAGACTTATTACGGCTGATGACACATTATCTTAATTATAATGGTAATTGGCCTTTGATGTTCATACTGCTGAGACACAGGTCTCCTTTCTTCGAGGGGCGGCGTGGGCTACAATGTAACACGCGGGCACAGTGCGGGTTGTTAGATGTCACATTTATTCGAATTTTTGGTTCTATGACATGCCGGTTTCCTCATGTTGTTTTCTTTCACAGTTGAGAGCAGTGGTGATGAAATAATTTTACACAAAGTAAAACACCTGCCTGGGTTCGAAGTCAGAGATGATACCATTTACATTATCTTAAAGCCTCGTATCCACTACGCAACAATTGACGCGCAACACGTGACCCTCAACATGTAGGGCAACGTTGCACAACGGCGCGCGACGTTGCCAGCTGGCGCGCAACATGATGCGCGGCTTGTTGTTTGTTTAGAGAGCATCGCTAGTTGAGCATCAATTGTTGTCGACTGGAGACGTAACGCGCAACAATGTCCGTAGTGCGGTGTAACGAACGAGTGCTCAAATTAATCGAATTGTACCAAAACTATGAATGTTTATGGGATACTGCTCACCGCGAATACAAAAATAATAACTTTTTTAATGCATTTTTCGATAAAATTATAACCACTGGCGCTGAAATCAACACTAGTTCCTCTGGCGACATGTTGTCGACGGCTGACGTAGTAGTAGATGCATAGACAGACAACGTTGTTAAACAAAAGTTCTGCGCTGATTTTCAACATATTGGGCAACATGTTGTGTAACATGTCGCGCGTGAATTGTTGCCTAGTGAAAACGCGGCTTTAATAATCGGTAAAAAAGAGGCATAATTATACGTACCAAAAAATAGAAGCCGTATCCAGATAGAGTCGTGCATAACTAATCTTTTAGTAAGCAAATAGCATGTAGCACAAACAGGCGACCGTTATATTTGGAGAAAAGCAATCAGGAATTACAAATTAATGTAATTAACATTTACTGCCTGAATAAGAGCTTTACTTAATTACCTTACCTACCTTTACGAGTCTATTCGAAGTACTAATTTGTTCACGTAGTTGGCTATATATTTAGCTGATGATGAATGCAGTAATGAAGGGGTAATTGCGTAACGCACTAACGGTAAGGATGGCTTTTATTTTGACAGTTCAACAACATTTATTTCGTTACTAGCTTCTGCCCGCGACTTTGTCCGCGTCAAATTTTTGCTCCCCTGACCCTTCCCGTTGCATCAAATTGGCTGCCAGTTTTCGACCATTTTTCATCGCTGCTACGGTTATTTTGATTGTAGCGTGATGTTATATAGCCTATAGCCTTCCTCAATAAATAGGCTACCCAACACAAAAAGAATTTTTCGATTCGGACCAGTCGTTCTTGAGATTAGCGCGTTCAACCCAACAAACAAACTCTTCAGCTTTATAATATTAGTATAGATTTAAGTTACTGAGCAGACATTTTTTTTCGAACATATGAAGCAATGGATTCTTCAAAATGATTCAGATTGTGATTAATAAAAAACTTTTTACACAAAAAATTTAACCGCCGAAAAAACTGAAAAGCAAAAAATAATAAACCTTAAAATTATGAGTCGGCGCTTTGAGTGATCTTTGTTCATTGATTTTCCAGCGCCGACTCATAATTTTAAGGTTAATTATTTTTTGCTTTTCAGTTTTTTCGGCGGTTAAATTTTTTTGGTAAAAAGTATTTATTTTATAATTTTTTTGTGGCTTTAATATACTTATAATACTTGGCAAGGTATACCTTATCCAATGAATAAAGAATTATCAAAATCGGACTACTCTGTATAAAGTTATGCGTGGTTAAACATAACAATCAGTGAGTGAACAATCATCAATCAATCATCCCCTGTTTTCTGACCCTTAGGGTTTGATTTTGATTTTCAAATTTATATGGGACCACCCTCGGAGTATACCCTTTCCAATAAAAAAAGAATTATCACAATCGGACTACTATGTAAAAAGTTATGCGTGGTCATAGATAAAAAAAAAAAAAAAAAAAAAAAAAAAAATATACGCTTCGAATTGGTAACCTCCTCCGTTTTTTTCGTCGGTTAAAAAGTATATTACGCACTTTGGATGCTGGTCTGCTACTACGTTGTAATGTAAGTGCTTTTGGTAAATCTTGGCTTCTTGTACTTGTTACTGAATTCAAGTCAATCTTGGTTCTTTTTATACGACTACGCGAAGTAAGGAACCCTAATGTTGATCTTGTATCACTAAAAACATGATAAATCAAAATTCAAAATGACAACCACATCGGGAATGTGTGACGCCATATTGTGAAAAAGGAAAAAAAAATTGTCGACGAACAATGTCAAGTATACCATTAGACAGGTCTTTGAAAGTTAGGTTTCTCTAACCAATTTTCATTTTTAATGACCATTTATGATTTTTAACCATTTAAAGGCTGGTTCACTTTTACGGGATTTTATTCACTTATTTTCCCTAATATCGTTACTAATCTAGATGTAAACTTCTACCATTGTATCCTTGTTGCTCGTATATTACTGTGTAATTTCGTTTATACGGTTGAGGGCAACATATACGAGACTTGTGTTGAAAATACTATGTTGTTCCCACTATGCAGTGTCTCAAGTCAATATTTTTTATGATCTTATCAATGTTCATAATCTTATAATTTATTCATAGTAATCATCGTTCGTTATCGAACATAGTGTCATCGCCAACTTCAGAACTTCAATATAATCTTTTAATAGTGTTTTCAGTCTAGTTTAAGTGCTGATTCGTGTCGGATAGGGGTACTAAAAGACTTGCATTTTCGTTTATTTCATGATAATTAAATAATTGGATAAAAATACCGCTATATTCGTACAGGCTTAGCATTGAATCGATTTTTTGTTCCATCTACAGCTTTCAATACAGGTCTTGATTGCGTTACTAAAATAGGGCCCAGAGGAGGCCATCCGACAGGCATTATCGCCTTTATCTTCTCACGGTTTACACCTTGACTCTTTACAAGTTTCATCAATACCTTTTCGGATCCAGGTACTACTGAAAAAGATGGACTGAGCTACAGATAAAGTCAGTAAAAAAGTCCTGTGGCCGGTTCCCAATGGCGTTTTTCGTATGGCATTGCCTATAATTTAATCTAACCTCCGCCGGCTTCGTCAGTTGTGGGAACACCAACAATCTATGCCAGAAGTACTCAGACTTAATTATTTAATGAAAATAAAACTATTGCATTTTCACATAAACATTTATTTGGCCGAAATAGAGTACAAGTAAGGCAAAGCAGATGACCGTCATTCAGGCCTTTGGGTGGAGTGGTAGTAAGAAGAACTCCATAATGGGTTGGTTAGCAACCAGCAACCCGTCTACAGGATGCAATAAAAAGCAGTATTTTCGTTTTTTTCCTATCATAGCACGTAAAATATAATCTACCACAGGAGCCAGTAATGTATATCTGAAAACCCATAATACCAAGCTTACTGAAAGTCTGAAACACAATGCAATGGGTGCACAATGCAAAATACCTACTTAATTCTTTGTGATCAGGATTTGTGTAGGAAAAATGTACTAAAGTTGAATATAATGTACTAAATTGACGTTCGTAGTGTGCGTTTCAGTGTTTTTTAAGAATTTTTCGTATAAATTTGCGATTTGTCCATATGTTTTCAACGTTTACATGTTGAAGAGCATCAATTGAAATGTAGAGATGGACGGTTGAATTAATCGTTGGATTAACATGTTTCTGTGTATTTATTTTGATATTCTATAAGACGTAGTGATGTATTGTAGTTGATGGTGTAGTGTCAGGAATCCGAATCATTTGCGTGTGAAAATTCCATGTTTATTGTGACTGCCACTGCGATATATGAACTTCGTGTACGTACCTATAATAAAATTACATTTAGTATCTTTGTTAAAGATAAGTATAAGTATGAATTTACTTCTAAGTAATACGTGACATATGAAAAATCTATTCTTAATATTTAAACGACCATCCAGTATACTATGGTTTTAAGTCGTACTTAAATATGTACTAGTATTTAGTACACACAGTAACAGCTACAATAGTACAAGATTGTAACTAGTGCTATAATAACTACTATCATAATCACCGTCACCTTGGCCATCCGACGGTTCTAGCATCTCGGACTGGTAGTTTCCTGTGCAGCTTCCATCATGCAGCACTGCCAGGTCTGTATCCTCGAGCTTGGCCCAGATCATCTGGCACATGGACTGGTAGGTCTTCCCATCATTTCCACAAATAGGTCCTCTTTCGTCACAACCTGTTTCGCGGGCCGAACTCCATGTTATGTGAACTAGTATTAACAGACCTGCTGGACATACATGGAGCTGTTGAAAATATACCAATACTTAATGTTGAATACTATTAAGACTGCTATGAAATACTGAAAGTAATGAAATACCTAATTTAGATGTCGTTTATTGAAATTAGGTCAAATCTATCGGTTTTCAGTTCGGTAAAAATATCAGTTCCTGGTGTATAACACTTTACCAACACCTATTGCTAATAAATGATTATGAGTGGGTAGCATATTGCTTCATATTCTGTAAATTCCATTCTAAGGCCCACAGGCAGGCGGCGCGAAGTTAGTTGAACAATTCCTATAAAAACTTTATGGATGTCGTTCTACCGGAATCGCGTCACACCGTCTCGTGTCGCGCCTATCTGTGGTAGTCTTTATACGCATTCTTAGTGAAGGCTTTGGATCAACTTCGGACACACAAACATCATCTTCTGATAAGTTCTTGGACAACATCCAAACATGACACATCAAAAAGATATAAAACAATATATTTATTAGTCACCCACTTTTGTAACATTGGTAATAGCATCAAAGAGAATATAACTCACAGTTCAGTTTCAAACTCTATAAACAGATACTGCCATACAAACACCTGCAGTCTTCAACCTAATCTAACTAACCAGTATTGTCCCACTGCTGGGCAAACTCCTCCTTCTCACTTTTGCTAGTGCTAGCCCTTTCGATAGTTTCCTTGCCGGCTCCAAGTAAAAATAGAATTCACTCACCAATATAAAACATTGTTCAGGAAGAGATCGAGGCGTATGAATAAGTCAATTGTTCAATTTAAATAAAACTCGCCGCATAAGTAATTATTCATACCGTGTAATAATTAAATGAACTTTGTTACCTATTAGTTTCAACTGAAATAATTGAGTAACGGAACAGGATATTCTTTGCACGTACAAATAATTTTATGTGTGAATTATTCGTTCACGAACCTCCTAATTGATATTGTTTACATGGAAATACTAAATTACTTGATATTAGAAATGTGATTTTGATAATATAATTCTACATTACTTCATTAAAATCACTGATAATGAAAATCGCACGCAAAGCGAATCCAATCGCGACTGTGTCAAGCAATTAAGATGCTGGCTCTGCCTATATTTATTACTAGCTTCTGCACGCGATGTCAACCGCGTAAAACTTGTTTTAACAAATAGAACGTTTTTGGTCAGGGGACGAAGTTCCTTACGCTTAATTTTCCCAGCCCCATCTTGGATTTTCGTTATGACACTATCGGCATCAGCACCCTTGAAAATCATGAAAACGACACTAATATTCTTTTTTAATTTCACAAACTCCGTCTTGGATTTTTATTTTAAACTCCCCGACGAAGGGTTAGCACAGCACCCTCAAAAGCCATGAAAACAACACCCACGACGACAAATTTGAAAAAATGCAGTTTTGTATTTTTATTTTGACTTCAATTTTGGTTTAAGCACCCTCGAAAACTATGAAAAGTGTCTATCTATCCCTTTAATATAATCTTACCAATAACAGCATGCGATTCTGGTAGACGATATCGATGAAGTTATATAAAAATTGTTCTTCTGGAGTCGCCTCGTACTTGTCTACCGAGACCTTTATATTTGTTTTTCAAACAATGTAATAATAACAATGTTGTATAATACATCATCTCGGATTGTACTTTTGATTGATTTGATAAATTAATGCCGTCTGAAATACTGGTATGTGCAAAGATTTAAATCGTTAGATTCACTTTATCGCGTCGAAAGATGGTCGCATTTCTGTTCGTTAAGACACCTCTGATACACATAATGCCGCAGTTGCCATGGAAACACCATACATTATTCGAGATGCCACCATCCTTTTTCGCTATATTGTGCTTCAGTTACAGTAGCTACATCCATTTATTAGAAAAATATACTGCCACATTATTTTCTGTAAAATATTATTAAGTTTTTTGAGAAATAAAATTTACTTTACTTTACTTTACTATAAGTACGATGAGAGCAAATATAACGATTTAAAGGCTCGTGCAGACTAGCGCGACACGACGGTCGCGCGCGATTCGGCGATTTATATTCGTAGAACAATTTCTATGACCGTGTCGCGGCGCGACAGGTCGCCCCTGTGTGAAGTGTCGCGCGCGTTTTCATAGAATCGCGTCGCGTCGCGATAATCTGCACGAGCCTTTACGGTGGAGTTTCTTGCTCATTCTTCTCCATACGAAACGACCTTTTGGAAGGGGCGACTAGAATCAATTCTATTTTAATTTAAATGTTGACGTTCAAAAGTGCCTTTTATGTGCCTATTTGAAATAAATGCTTTAATTTTGACTGTTGACTACATTTGCCTTTGGATAGCACGCTTGCTCACGGTCAAGAACATTGGAAGTGACCAATATTAGATCGTCACTTCAGATGGATACGGAAATATTGCACATTTGGTGACATCAACAATTAAGTGTGTTTATTTTTCACAGAGAAAAATATGCAAAAATCTGAATGGTTTATTTGTGAACAGAGTGGAGTGGAGTTACAGAAGTGTATATGTTTTTATTGAGGATGAAGTTTCTTTAAACCTAAACATAAAGGAGCCATCTAATGTCTTGTCATGTGGCGTACACATTTTTATTCATTTCTATATTAACAATAGAGGATACTGGGGCGGCCTTAATACCTTTGGCATTTAAACAGTTAACCAATCAGTCCATCATCATCAATTCAGGCGAAAGATGTCCACTGCTGGATATAGGCCTCTCCCAATTTGGAGGGTATGCCATAATAACCACGCTTGGCAGGCGGGTTAGCGATCGCAGATTATGGTGAAATGCTTAGGAAATGCTGCTGGCCATTCTCTAGTAAGTTAGTCGCCTTTAACGAAACCCACGGGGAAATGGGATGGTGCTATACTTTACGGTTCGGTTAAGCAAAGACAAATACAGTACGTTAAATTTATTATAAAAATACAAAACAACACAAACAAACAGTTAAACAAACTTAACAATAATTTTAGAAAGACAATGACAATGTAATAAAAATATAGAAGACAGAAGAAGCATCAGATTGATTGTCAAGTAAGACAATAAAATCATACAGAGGAGCTTTTAAGTCAGATGGCTACCTTAAGTAACGCGATACGATCCTTTTACCGACAAAATATTTGATAGCAGGCGACAGGTTAATCCTAATATAGCACACGGCGTCATGTGGCGCAGGATAGTGTTCCTCAAAACGGAACGAAGCCTATTACGATTAACCCTCGCGTGCGCATGCGATACTTAAGCGTTGGCCGGTGTTGCAACTTCGTGGTTGTTTGTTCGTATGTTCCCATGTTTCTCAATCACGACTCAGCAGGGCACGGATGGTAAATTTACACAACAGAAGCCGATCATATAAACGATTCATCATGACTAGATGATTCATTCGCTGTTGTAAAGTGAAATATAGCGTGTCTTACTCAATCAGCGAATCAATGATTTTCTTTAAACGTTCGCTGACCGACATAAGATCAGTGCTAATCACGATCATCTATGGCAATATTGTTCAATGTGCATTTATAATCAGTAATTTCTCTTTAATTAACCGACACTCTACTAAACATGAATATTCATTTGAATTGCTCAGTGGTAATGTAATTTACTTGAAAGTTATACTACATCAAAAGTAATCGGTTGGTTTTGATAGTATTTGAAATTCATGGAAAGCTTAGATTAAATGCAATACCTACTATTTATTAAAAAACAATTCAATTATTTACAACTGTACTGTATTCGTTGTCTCTTTTTTAAACATTCCATTGACGACGATCACAGTAGCATCCGAGTCTAACATTAATATTTAGATAAGTATAAAAAATATATTAAGTGAGTTCATTGATATAAAATAACGTTAAATTTTACTAAAAAAAAACACACTGTTTGTTCTACTTACTGGTTGGCATAATTTTGCACATAATACTGGCGCATTTCAGTAACATCTATTTCATGTTTTCTTATATCGTCACCAAGAGGCGTCAAACATTGGCCAACGTGAAGCACTCTGAGGTTTTGATTGACTTTCACACCATTTTCAAACATGCAAACGTTGGCGTATGTGACCATATCTGTGCCACATATTGGATCCCATTTTCCGTTGCAGTAATTATTGCAGGGTTTGAGGAGGGCGACGTCTAATGAGTCGTCGATTAGTCTTGCAGCTTCTAAATCACACATTGACGGGTATGTGATACCATCAGTCCCACAAACCGGCCCAATTATTTGGTAACTTATCGGGCAAAACGAAGCAACCGCGTTTCTTTGCAGAGTGAGCACACACGCGATCGAAACTGTAAGAGAAAATAAATAAGTGTTTAAGGCGCGGGCTGACTACGATTTTAAATGCTACAACTACATGCTACAGCTCCAACAAATAAGGTTGAAAATTGAATAAATATTTGGATTGACGATGTGACTAAGCTGCGAATTGGCATTTATTTTACGGGTTTTATTTAGATTATTCGGACTACACACATTAAATTAAATAATTGTCTGGTTAAAGTTTTAAAGTAATGTTTATTCTATTGAACTCTTTAAAAAAAAAAATTTGTTATCGCTGAAAATACAGAGATGTTCGACGTCAAAGTTTTTTTTGTGAAACAATTTTTATTGGGAATATCAAACAATTTTTCACTATTCTATTCGGTTAGAATTTTTCTTTAAACCCTTCTCTGTCCACTGTATTTTTTGTGTCGTATATTTTCATTGCGTTACGTCATACTCGATTGTCAAAGACACCAGTGTTTTGTGAATATTGAGGTAACACCGCGCCTTAAATCCATTATTGATATAACAGAAAATCCAAATACTAAAGAGGTGAAGGATTATGGGGGTTTTTATATGAAAAGACATTCTGCTACAGACAGTATCACGCAATCGACTAAATCAGGGTCAGGTATGGACCTATCAATAATCGCAACACGAACTCCCGATAGCATGGGTCACTGCGATTTAACACAACACTAGTTACTACTATAAAAACATTAAAAAACTATGAACTTAACACGCACTTATTATATTCCGTAGAACTCTGTATAGTGATACGGCGGAATGCATGACTGGATTGTGAATAAACATAGACAGCTCAATTACGATGTACTTATGGACATGCAATGAATGGCCATTGTTGGTAGTCATAATAGTTTTTTTCAATTTACGGAAACAATAGAATTTGGTTCATGACATAATTATTTGAATATGATCGGCATGCCCATTACACAGATCATTGTATTTCATTTGCTAGTTAACAACAGTACTGGAACATTCCTTTTTGGAGTATTATTATGTGTTTATTCCTAAATATAATCAATCATTATCGATCAGTTCATATTTGTCGAGGTTAGACTGTAGACGGTTCTGCAGCATTTGGTTTTACACGACACGAAATTCTGCTATCTGAATGTGAAATTCCGATATTAGCCGCATACGTGAAGCACGTGACATCTGCGTGAAAAACGAACCTGGGACCGTAAAAATCCGTTCAGTGCACAAACGACCTTAAGTTCCATAAGATACGCAAAAGCTATCAAAAGATCGTGTTACAGAATTCCGTAAAATATCTAATGAATGCATCAGCGGCTTAGATCACGTTTTGATGTCACAAAAAATATAATCATTGAAAAATATTCATAATCTCTATTATATATCTCTCAAAAGAAGTGTGAGCAACTTGATACATGGGTGTTGGTGTATTTTCATAGTTCATATTATTAAAAAAAAACAGTCCACAGACGCTTGGCTACGCGTTATTAAATTTCGAAGGATATTTGTAGCAGTCGGCAGTTCTTTGAATTATTCGATACTTCCTTATAATATTATACAGTTTCCTTTGAACTGTTATTTGAAATTCACGGAACTGCTTGGAACTGAATTGCGTTCTTGTTATAAGATTAGAGCAATAGAAGAAACATTGGGTATGTTACTTTTTCATCTGAAAAAGTTTCATTGCAAGATCATTCTCGAAATTTTGCGGAAAAAAACTCAAACTCAAAGTATTTATTCAGAATAAACCTTTTACTGGCACTTTAGAATTGACAAAGGGTCGATCGGTCAGAAATATAAAGCTAATTGCCCATTTCAAACCGTAGGTTCCTATGGAGAAGATCGGGCAATAAACTCCACGGACATTCTTCTAGATCTAAGTATTGTTACAAGAAATTGGTATGTATGATGTGGATGTATTCATGTCAAAAATCATTGTGTATCCATTGAGCTTTGCCTCCATCGTATGTCTTCACCTCCTGAACGACAAACAATTCATAAATGTGTCACTAGAGTTTATTTAGCGGTTCACCTATCACGATTTTGCTGAGATTTGCGCAGAGTGCGCTGGCGTTGGCTCGGAGGCAGGTAATCTTATTACAACCGTTCATAATCTTGGCTGTAAGTGTCTGCTTACGATTTGTGGCTTCAAACACACCGATTTAGATGATTATTTTGTTATTTATTGATATCATTTATTTGAAAATATGTATTTTATGGTATAAATCTAACTTTTTTAGAAATAATTTCTATTCATTTAATTTTATAATTTTAATCGACTTATGAAATGCAAAGAAATTGTTTATTCTGTAAAAAAGGATACCAAAGTCTCTTTTACGCGTTATATTAGAAAGTTAGATGGAGTCGACATTACCTATCTGACTACCCCTGAGAAGAAATGGTGACACAGTCTATTTTAAAGTCCAGACATAATCTTGGTTAGATCATGTGAGGACCCATATAGAATGAGAACCACATGGATTTGAGTAGGCCTAGCTATTCAGTGCATTTTTCAGTAATCAGAGCTCAACTAAGAACTTAAGGAGCTCAACAAATTGTGAATAATTATTTCATCAGGATGTTTGACTAGCTTTTAGTGTTTGCTGCTTCCAAAATCATATTTTTTATTTGTAACTTTAGTCCCAGTAAAACTTCGTGTAGGTAATTATAGCACCACACAAGTGAACATCAATATTCAAGCTCGAAACCGGTTTAATTACTTTTCATATACAACATAACAGACTACATCAGCACCCTCACAATAACGAATGTTATATCATTTTTTAAACACATCATACTCCCTTTTAGTACCACTTCATTAACCTGTTAAGTGCGATTGCGGCAGCGCAGGTTCATACTCGACTTTATTATAATATAATACATTGAATATTATACAACCGCTGTGACCACGGCCTTTAAAGGCCATGTTTCTTACCGTTTTACATGAACGATTTATTGCAAAATAAGTTGCGATCACGACCTGTCGATTCGGTTTCCTTCTATAGGTTACAAATGACGGATGTGGACTATGTTACGTTGTTATTAAACGGTTACAAGAAAGGTAACCGTTTCATTATCTCTACAGCCATTTTCATTTTACTTGAGTTGCTATGCTAAAAAAAGAACGTATGGAGTGTCAGGCCCTTGTCAGGACGAAGTTCCTTACGCTTTTTCTTTAACTCTGAATCTAATGTCTGTTACTCAGTCTTTTAAATACTCAAACTTTATTTTGAGTATTTTAAATATAATTGATGAAGCTCTCTATTGGCTTTCGACACCCTAGAAAACCAAGAAAAATATCTCGTTCACCTTCTATCTTTCTTTTAAAAATAATAAAAAGTTTCGTTTTTCGTTACTTATTTATTATAATTTCTATAATTTTACTCCTACCACAAGCTGCGTTAAAGAACTTCGTTCCAAAATTTCTTGTAACTGAAGAGCTTTTATCGATTTTCTCTTATGTTTCGAGGAAAGCTCTTAGATCCCTTTTTCAACCACTTCAGTCGCTTTTCAGTCGCTGGTAAAGGGTACCCAAAGAAAGAAATTACAATATATAAAGCTCTTCACACTGTTAAAATCTGTCAGAACCACTATGAAGACTGCAATATATTTTTATTTGCATATATTTATATCGAGTTTATTATACGAGTTTTACATATATATTCTTACTCTCTGCAATACCTATAACGCCACAATTTCAACGAAAGGTATAGTTTAACTCTTTTACTTAAATACATGGCAAGTGAAATGATTCCCCGTTGCCTAGCGTGGGAAATTATTACGTGAACACGCTAGGTTCTGAACTGATTTAATTTTAAAAGCTCAAAGGCTCCTATCATTGTTCTCGTGACGGACGAAAGGGAGCGAGCACTCGTTCGGTCACGATTCGCGTTCGATTTTACGAAAATGTTAACGAGCTGCGCAGACGCAAACGAAAGTGAACGAACGCTATTGTTCATGAAACAGGTGCTATCGATAGATATCATCGGAACCCGACACTTACGTCTTCGTACTTATGCAACTTGTTACATAGTAGGATTATTTAAACGCTTCCAATCTGACGAAAGTTTTTTTATACAGAAAATTGTTTTAACTAAAGGTTAGTGTGGAAATTGTTAATTGATGCGGTAACCTTTGTCACCTACTAGTAGTAGCAAGTGGTTGTTTTTATCAATCATCATTATGTTATGACAGGTAGTGACAGTTTTCCGAGTGTCACTTCCGTCGGGGGTCCGCAGCAGCTGTGGTTGTTAAGTCATCAGATCCATGACGATTATAAAAATACGTAACGTAGGCTGCAGTGTTCACCCCGATACACGCGAGAAAGAGTTAATAATTGATAAAATTTTCCTTCGCGAGTGAACTTTATTTGCATTGCAGCGTTCAGCTGTCTCGTTAGATTGCTTGATAAATACATTATGATTGGCAGTGAACGGTGACAGACTGAAATGGCGATAATGAAATGCCGGGTCTCAATTTATTTATATGAAGCGTACGATTTTCCTTTAGTTTCTGTGTGGATTGAACGAAATGTTCTTGCAAATCTCATTTTACCAACCAGAAATCTATGCAGCTCTATCATTCCATACAATATCAACATTCCACCACGTCATAGAAAGCTGTAGCAATAATTCTGATCTATCGCTATTCGCGTTAACATTCCAGACCAACCCGTTCCTCTACCCAGTTCATTCCTTACCACGGTAGTTGGCTAACATTCCATGAAACTTCTTTTATTACGGAATCATTAGCATATTTGCAAGAAACGCATTTATATTCATGTAATTACAAGGTCAATACCATCTTCATACAGCAAGTCATATAATATTTGCTTAGATACAATTTCACCAATTTGCATCACATAAAGCATTTCACTTTCTTTATGCGCAGGCGCAGTATTAACACATTTTATTGCTCGTGAGACGTAAAGTTTAGTTTGAACTGTTATTACTGTCTCATTATTTATTCTGTTATGTTTCGATAGCAATTGTGCGGATTCCATGCTTCGTGATGACATGTTATTACGCTTAGTTGAGTCATCTCCTAATTCTTTAAGATAACCATTGTTTTTAGTGCCTACGCCTTTAGCTGCGAAAGTCGGCACATGTTGGCTTTTCTCTTTTTGCCGGATTTTGAAATATTTGGCTCAGTGTTTCCTGAAAACATTATGACTAATGCAGAAACCTGGTAGACTTTGTGTGACTTAAGTGGTCGTATTAAAAACCAACCTTAGGCCGGCGCCGTGGGTGTCGCTGAAAACCAGTGCTGGGGCTCAGTCTTGCATAGGTTCTCAGCATTATGCTGAGCGATGGCCGTTATGCGTGGATGTGACGCATGTGTTCCCCCAGCTTTTTCTTTTATTTTCATTGTGTTTAGTCTTTCTTTGCGTCATGTTTACCGCAAATAAACTTATTTTCTTTCTTTCTTCTATAACTTAATCTATTAACTGATGACTTCTTTCGATTTCTTTACAATTTACAACATGCACAGTTACTTCAATAACATTTTCACAACCCAATATTTGTGGTAATACCTACCTATGTAATTGAAGTCACAATTTAAGTGTTCATCTTCATAAATCATCTAGCCAACGTTTACCACTGTGCAAGTATGTATGTGGACCTCATAGTGGTAATTTATTCACATACTACTAAAGCACCATGCCAGTTGCGAAACGCAAGGTAATTCAACCTAATGAGTACCTACCTCTCACGCTTTTTAAAATAACCACCATTCACGAGGGGCTGTGTGTTTTGCTCACTTTTGCCCATATCGTCCTATTGAGCCGTATATTTTAGTTTAACGACAACGCTTTATGCACTTTAAGTGTCACTAAAAGCTTATGGCCAAGTAATGGTCGTTTCGAATCTATTTAGTGTTGGGTACCTGTTGTACAACGCATTGTTTGGTGAAAGAAAATTGTCGTTTGAACAAATATTGTTGTACATTGTGTATAGGTTGTTTAAACTGTTTGTGGGCTTTTAACTGTAATGGCAGCGATTTAAGAAGTAATTTTCAAATAGAGAAACCTTTACTTATAGAAGCACTTTATAAATCGTCTGTGAGAGAATGTTTAGAGATAAATTCCCATAAATTATGTAAGTCTGTCCATAATGTCAGTAGATTTTATTGGAATTCTAACAAAACAACATTTGATTCTTCTAGCCATTTCAAAATACTTTTCTTCTCTTGTAAAACGTAACTATGCAATTGTGTTTCTTATTGAATGCAATATAAAGTAAACAATGGGTCAATACAACCGTTGTAATATCCAGCCAATGTTTACTATAGATTCCCGTTTGAATACCGTTTAGTCAACAAAATCGTCAGTTCGCGAAGATTTAGCAACGACACATAACGAAACTTTGCACAAGTATGAGAGGCTAACGTTAGGCACTTTACATATTATCATCGTTTTGCCAACCTCACCTCAATCCTCGACATGTCCTTGTGTAAAAGACGGAGACATTTTCGAATGCAAATGAAATATCCATTTACATATTTACTATGTTCATTTTTTCACTCGTATTTGGAAGATGTGGCCATACTATTTTAGACTTTTTGAGCAAAATCGAAGGTTGTATTCCAAACACGTTTTGGATGTATGGAATAACCTCCAACCTTATTGTTATGACTACAAACTTCAAGTAGAAAGGCAACGGCAGTAATTTGGCGAGTTATATCTTAAATAAATAAGTTGTTGCTACAAATATATCAACTTGCAGTCACGACATTATCTCGCCACGATCACAAAGGTCTGTTCCTGCAGGTGGCACGGATGCTATTAAATAACATAAAACATTTCATTGGGCAACTCTATTGATAAGCTATAAATATAGAAAAAAATATAATCGCTACTCATACACAGTTACAAGAAATCTTTAGGCGCTCGAATAACTTGATTGACTGACAGAGGGCGCTGCCTGTTAGTAAATATTATGTTTTGTAAATTATACTTAATTAATGTGTTTTGTATAATAAAAAATATAGACCAAAATACACCAACTTCCGAAATCAAACTTATTTTTCACTTTAAGGGTTCTTTTGGAAGTCGGTTTATTTTGTTGGATTTTTTTATATTTTATTTTTTCGTTATGATACCCTCTTCTTCTTCTTCTAAGTCACAATCTTCAGTACTGAAGGTCCCTGAAAGGCTTTCGTGTCTTTATGAATGATGTTTTTCCATTTCGTTTGGTTCTCGGCTTCTCTCATGGCCGTCGTAACAGAGAGTCCAGTGAGGGCGGTTACTTGGTCGGAATAGCGGTTAGGTGCTGGCCGCGAGGTCTTTTCCGATCTACCTTGCCCATCCCACTGGCACCCACTTCTCACCAATTCGTATACCACTATTTGCTATGTAAACAACAGTGACAAGAAGAGTAAGAGCATCATCAAGATACACAAATTGGATTACGACGTGTTATCTAAGCTAACGCAAAAAGTATCCAAGAAACGTTAATACAATTTAAATAGGACTACCATGAAAAAAATAATTCTGAAATTGATCCACAATTACCGGATTTATCGTAGAACATACAAAAAAAAGTACAAATGAATTGAGAACCTCCTTCCCCTTTTTTAAGTCGGTTAAAAACAAGATGGCGGCGTTAGTCACGAATCTGCCACGCACTGAAAATCCTTGCACATTTACGTTCTTTATACCATAACGGGGATCTTTATAATTTTTCTCTTGTCATCCTTCGCAAACCTGCCATCTATACAATTTAATTTCCTATTTTACTACCTCCATCAAAAGTTGTTGCCAGTAGCAATATCAACGAACACACAGTTCAGCACCATAAACAAGAAAACAAAGATTTATATTGGCACATTTAACTCGCATTACTAATAATGGGAAGTAAATAAATGTCTACTTAATTCTGAACACAGAGATAATAGTCGATTGTGGTTAGACTGGGGCCTAGGCTCGTATCCAACGCCTAAAATGGAGATGAAAGTTCTGGGGAACAAACTGTGCGGAGATAGGGCCGTAACTCATACAGATCGAGAATCGACAAGTAAAAGATTTACCGCAATTCCGAGCGGAGTAAGAGGGCTGTTAAATGAACGAGAGCTATATTTTGCTTTTATTGTTAAACTAATTGATTTTGTTTGTTTCAGGTATTTTAAATGAAATTGCTCTTGAGAGATACGACTTCTGCTAAAAAGAAGAAAAAGTAAGTTTAGTATTTTAAGTGGAAGTGCTAAATAAAACTTGGGAGAGTTAATTTTAAGTTTGGAAATAATCTGCGAGAGACTTGTCTTTTAATGTAAGAATGAGCTTAGATGTAGTGAAACTTTAATTAACTTTCAAAGGTCCACGGTAAAACAGTTTATCATAATAATGATTATAATTCAACTAGCTAGTACAACAGTTTGCGTGTAGCCATGATGAATGGACGCAAACCTCTGTTCCTACTGCGCCCCATTGTTTCAAATGATCTATGGTCCATTGTATGCCAAATAATTAATTGCGTAATCTAATAAAATTATATTTTACTACTCGTTATAATTAAATTTCTAATTAAAATGAGAAATACGGACAATGTCATGTGTCAACGTTATGTTTCCTGCTCAAAGTCACATAGGTGGTTTTGTTTCTTCATTTTTCTTGACGAATTGTTGATAATTATCACTGAGAACCGTTTTAATTCTTAATTGGTGATAAATCAACCAATTAAGCTTCAGCTAAGATATTTGCTTTCCAAAACAATTCTCACACGGCTCCTATCTTATAGAAAGAATCTGTCGTAAACTTAAAAGTTCAATTCTGTTTCCTCCAGCCACTCCCTTCAAAATATTTTCGTCGTGAGAAAATTGGTTAACATGCCATTACATCACGCTAGGTCACTACACTCGAGGTAGGTAGATACCTTACCTATGTATAGGCCACAATTTGACAGCGTATCAAATTCAACGTAACACATCTCAAGTCTTAAAACATGTGAGATATGGTTTACTCGAAAAAAAAGTCCATAGAAAGGCGACTTTCACGTTGATTGTAGCAATAACCGAAATTGGAAATTACATACACTTTATTAGAGTGACCGATGCTATTCATGTCAGGGAATGTGATGTAGGTACTTGAGATTTTGTTTAGACTAGAACAGTTGTGACAAGTTCATTTTTAATCGACTTCAAAAAGGAGGAGGATCTCAATTCGGATGTTTATATGTTTTTTTTTTTATGTATGTTCGGCCATAACTCCGTCATATATAGACGGATTTGCAAAATTCTTTTTTTGTTCGAAAGGGGTTTATTCTGAAATGGTCCCATATAAATTTCATATACATCTGATGATGAGTTCCAGAGACAGACACCGGAAATCTTAAAAAAAAAAATGACAGCAAATCAACCGCGATTTCTGCTATCGCTTAAATATGCATTGTTTGTTTGGAATTAGTGCGGGATGGATACCACAACTAAAAATGTAAAAATAAAAACTTTTTTACAAAAAAACAACAACCGACTTCCATAAAAACACTACAAAGTGAAAAATAACTTTCATTTTGGAAGTCGGTGGCAAAAAAAACATAAATACAGATGCTAAGACACCGACTTCCGAAATTAAAGTTATTTTTCACTTTGTAGTGTTTTTATGGAAGTCGGTTGTTTTTTTTTTGTAAAAAAGTTTTTATGACTTGACAGATGGTGGTTGTTGATTACTCAATACTTCATTGGTCCGGAAGAAAGCGTTGGCAGGGGCGTACGCGCGCGTCATTTTGTAGAGACATGTGCGTTCATCAGAACACATCCTGTATCTGTCATACAGAATATCTCATTTCAATTCAAAGTTAATAGTGTTTAAACATCGACTCATCTGCATAAGAACCATTAAAATTAGAGAGTGCACACAAATAAGTTTAATTAGTTAGGTAATACCATTCAGACCGCAGAATAGTCTCTTACATACGTTCATAAAGAGACCTAATATGTTATGTTATTGGTAATTATAGATATTACGTACTGAAAGCAACAGGCACAATAAACGTAGAGAGTATTTAACGATTATTCATTTACAGAATACAAACCATTTCGTCTGCACGTCAATTTTCATATTGAAAAGCGAATGTTCAAAGATTTATAATACTGACGGAGAAAGGATTACCTAACAAACTAATCGTATTGTTAAATTTTAACGTTAATTAACAACTGACTTCGATTAATCTCATCGAAGTCTGAGTTAGCGATCAATTACTCCGCTATTGTACGGGTTAGCAATCAATTTAACAATCAGTTTGAACAACGGTTTAGTGAGCATAAACGTAATGACGGATTGCAGAGCTTGGTTAATTAGGCGTTTGTTACATCAGGCATGTGCCTGCCTACTTACGTAATATTTACTTACGGTATATGATGACCTGTAAACTATTTGTGTAATTGATATCCCATAAGGAAAACAAAGTGAAATATGAAAATGGGAGCCAAGATCAATATTAAGAATATGTGTAGTTGTCAACTTCACCGACAAGATAATTGAAATCTAAATAAATAAAAAGCATTTTTTTCCCAAACAAGTGTTACAAATCGGTGCCAAGTTCTGTTGATAATCCTGAAATTTATTTATAAGAACATTCAACATTTTAAATCACAATTTCTTGTTTTTGTTTTTCTACAACAATGCTTGCTTTTTAAAAATATATCTTTTTGTATTGTCGAATTATTGACAAGAAGCAGATAACTTAGGATAAATTGAAGTTCAAGATGTGACTAGGCTATATTTTTTTAGCACACAAATTTTTAGACGAGTAAGATATGTTGACCTTACACAATATAAAAAACAGTAAAATGCGTATGAAATTAAGAAGTTAATTAACTAAATCTATACTAATTTAAATTAAAATAAAAAACTGCTAATAATAAAATTATAAAGCTGAAGAGTTTGTTTGTTTGAACGCGGTAATCTAAGGAACTACTGGTCCGAATTGAAAAAATATTTTTGTGTTTTGTAGCCTATTTATCGAGGAAAGCTAGGCTAGGATAGGCTAGATAACATCACGTTATAACCAAGAGGAGGATGAAAACTGTTGCAAAAACGGGGAAATCGCATGGGTAGGCGATTCGACGCGACGGGAAGGGTTGGAGGAATGCGAAATTTAACGCGGACGAAGTCGCGTGCATAAGCTAATTTAAAATATAACTAGCATTTAAGTTCCTTTTTCGCTGAACTTAGCTTGACATGCAGTACGTGTCTAGAATTTTCAATAAGGAATTTTACGTAGCAGCCTGGATTCTGGATTTGTCGCCGTTTAGCGACAAAAGATGCGACGCCAAAAAATTAGCCTAGGTACATACCTCTACGAAGAATATAGGTATGGATATTTTTTGTTTATAATTTAAATGCTACAATTCTGAGAAGATTTCGTATCAAGCAAAACCATGTCAATCGACAACCGGCAACCCTATTTGAATTAGATTCCGGGTTCCACAATCAGAACTATGTAAATACATCTGTGGTTTTAAAACAAAAGTGGCGCATAACAAGTTAGCATTCCATGTAAGTACTAGGTCTCGGCGTCTGCGCATTCCGTTGGGCCAGGGAAAGTCTAATGTACGATCATTTGACCCGTTTTCCGATAATTTAGCACTGACATTTACCGCGTGTTGGTATTGAGATTAACATGAATTTATTAACATTTGCATTACGTCAGGCTGAGATTATATGGTAATGTAATGATCAGTAATTGAGCACTTACTGGCAGTGATTGAACGTCAATATTATGTAGCTTGAAACGAGCGATGAGTCTGTATTTTTTTTGTAGACATATTGTCGTAGTTAGTCAAAAATAATAAAGTGTAAACCATTGAGTTCATCTCTTTTTTAGACTAATAGATGTATCACTCACGAGTGACACTAATCGTTTAGTCTAAACATGATGTCGACATACACATTACATAAGAGGCGTAATGCACGCACACAGATACGTATCTACCTCACAAAGCGCACATTCACTGCACTGCGATTAGCAAGCTGCCATAATAAATATGAAAACATTAAGGCTAAGTTCAGATAGAAGCAATTTCGCACAATAACAATTAGATTATAAAAAAAGACACGAAGACGGGACGCAGAAATTCGCACGAAGCTAGTGAGGGACACGCGATGTCGCGATGAGATTGTAAAATACCTGCTAAATCGCGGGACCATCTGAACACAGCCTTACATGCTGTTCTGTCGGAAGGAAGAAGATAAAAGATCTAATTGTCGTCGTAACAAACGGTGTAAGCACGTATCGAACTAATTAATCGGACCTATTTGTACGTCACTAAAGTCGTTTAGTAGACTTTCAATAGTAAACAACGCGCGAAAGTTTCCCACGACCGTGTACAAGCAAATATTCTGCATTTATCTAACAACATTATCTAACGAGAACATTATATCAATTAGGGAGTATAACAATAAAATTCAATTGTGGAGATAACAAAGAAAAAGGTTTCCTCGGAAACAACGACATTAAACAAACTGAAGGTCACAAACTCATGGGTCTAAGTTCTGTTAAGTCAAACCACATCTATAACAGAACATGATACCTGCCATTCTTACAAACATAATAACCTATATTTTTGTATTCGTATTATAGACAGTAATACCAATAGCGAATGTTTAATACCTTGATGTAATGCCAGTCTTCTACTCGAGTTAATGAGGCAATTCCTAAGCCTGATCAAGTTAGGAGCGTTGCCCTGATTATCTCGCAACGAAAGCTGTAATAATTTTCAAGGCCCCGTCTCGCATACCATGCACGCTCAGTATAATGGCATATTTCTGCTTCAAATACCTGCAAAGGTACTTACCGTCTTAATGGCACAATAGACATTCACGTTCGAAGATCAAAGCTAGTGCCGAGACTGAAATTATCCCGAGTGTATCGAATCGATTATCACTCGATTCCCGTCGCGAGGCATCTCTATGGGCACTCGTTCGTGACCGATCCCTGGCTGGAGCACTCGATTGTTAACAAGTGCGCCGGAGTGGGGAAAGTTGGGAGGATCATGAAATTAAATCACGTTAGAAAGGAGTATTTAAATGTGGGTCGTTAAATAAGATTTAAGACTCACGGTTTCAAAGGTAAAATTACTACTACATTTATTAATACTAAACAAATGAATATATTCAATTTAAAATTACAGCTTTCAGTGAAAGTTAGCTTGATACCCCGAGGAATAATATTAGCATGAGGGATTTCAAAACGAGAAGTTGTAAGTACCATTAATACTGAGACTTTATTGCATACACTAAGTATAGTTCTACAGTAGAATTTATGTAGTAGAATATTAAATAGCTACATATATTGTAGCTCAAGATTACACTTTGGGCTTACATTAAATAATAAATAACGAATAGTATGAAGGTCTAGCTCTCTAATAATATACACCATAGATTTCACGTCCACAATACGGTACGGAACATTCTACCACCCACACTCAGCATAGCTCGGTAGCTAGAGGGACATTTACTGCATTTTACGTCCTGCCCACATTATACATAAACGTTCAACAACTGATTTCGCTTTCAAGCTAGAGACAACTATACAAATTGCTTACCTTTCAAATGTAAGTCGATTTATCTTGTTATGTCTAAAGGGACAGATATCCGAGGAGCGGGACGTGGAAAGCTGCGCGCGGCGATCGGGCCCTTCATCGCTGTTTCTGCGCTGAAACATTACAACGCTGTCGAGTGTCTCATGTTTGAGATCTTAGCTTTCAAATCAGGGTTCAGAAATAGAAATTATTATTTTAGTTCGGAAGAGGAAATAATGATTTTATGTTTCAGATTGTTGAAAGAAGGATGTGGTTGAGCAATCATTAGAAAAACGTGATGTTATCTGAATTGGTTTAGTTCACACCGACTGCTGCGCCTGTATGCCATGCCATACCAATTATACTTTCAACAGGAAGCCTGTTATTGAAAAAAGTTCCATTCCTTTACAAAAGCTTTGCAGGGGTAAGCTTTATCTTTATGACCGACTCCTACACAAAAGTGCTTGTAATTGATTTAATGGGAAAAAATCTAGGGTTAGTTTCGGTTTGGGCTTCACTGTTATAAGAGCAACTTACATATAGGTGCGAGACTGGGGGTCTATTCTCTAAGCACGAAGTGCGATCTTTACCCCGTATGACTTACGTACACAAGATTAGTTCGAAGCTGGAACTAAGAAGGAATGACAACACGATTTGATTATTGACGATGTTCTTCAGCCCGATGTGCTTTAATAGTCCGAAAAAGTTAATTAATCGGCGGTAGAGTTCATTTTGAAGTATAGAACTACTTTCTGACGAGCTCGTAGGGAGTATTTTAAAGAGGTTTTTGACGGACTTAGAGAGTAGGTTTCCTGATTAGAAATCACCCTAGCCTATTACCGACATAGTATCCTACATCCAAATAAACCCAACACCATTACAGGCCCCTGTTACAAAGCGTGCGGTTATTAAACTCCTTATCAGCAGGAGTTCAAGCGCGGTGCCCTCAGCTGATTCATTGCACGATCGCGAATCAATTTCCTAGTTTTTGCCCTGGTTGCTTTCCTTCCTGGGCTCCGGGTGATCACGTACTGCTTATCAGCACAGTGCTCTAACTGCGCGACTTGCACCACCTTCCGTCTTGTTTCAGTTGTTAGAATCGTAATGATTGTTGGACATGTCTTAGTATGAACTTTGACTTTGTATTTGTTGGGCTGTCGGGAAGTTGTTACAGTTCGTTGTACAACAGTTGTGATCGTATTATGTCAGTTTGTATTTACAGCCCCTAAACCGCTATTTGCAGATATCCCTAGGTACACGTTAGTGCCCATTGTCGATACCTGCCATCTACGTATAATATTTGCTATTGTAGGTAATGAATTGCCGGAGCACTTTGAGATTCTTCAAAACATGAAGTCGTGCTGAAAAATACCAAGTATATAATATAAGCTACGAATTCGTAATAAATTTCGACTCTTAAAACTTATTAAATAAATTGGCCGCCTACCGCGAGTGCTGTTCGAGTGGCACGGGAAAAGAGTTCCGGGAAGAATTAGGGCCTTTGCCCAGTAGTTGGATAGTGTAGGCTAATAAAAATAAAATAAAACGTATTAGATCTCACAGCCTTTCAACATCATCGAAAAGATTAGCGCAATCTACATCATTTAAATGGCCAGGATTGAATCATAAAAGTTGATTAAACCTACGTTTAATTTGCATTTTATTTGTCTATTCTTAATACTTTCGTTTTTAGTACTCAAACTAGTTTTGGCTTGGATATATACTTACAGTTTCTTTCGTAAATAAAACGTCTGTAGGGACACAATGTAAGTTGTCAGACAGAGTGCAAGGTTAGCAAATTGTATGCGCGCGTGATGTATGTTAGGGAACGACTAGTTACTGCGCACTGGTCCGGGCGAACGGTTCTATCTAGGATCACGCGAAATATATTCGGTAAACGCACTCCGGTTTTCATTGACCCCAGAACCCCGATCAGAAGAAGCAGTACTTGAAGTAGGGATTACCGTGAACACTCACACGTGTTGTATAATCCCTAAACGTCCATTACCTTGATGAAAGCTTGATTTACGAATGCCGTATTTACTGGGTAAACAGAACGACAAACAGTCGAAATTGTCGTGAAAGCAGCATATGGACATTTTGGTGAGAATATTGCTGTCTCTTCCGCGGCGAAAAGATGGAGTTTACAATTGACATGGAGTTTAAAATTTGTAATTGGACTTCCTAAAAATCTAGGTCACAAAATAAAAGTATAAACTCCTCTGAAGTCGATTGTGGTCGGGCATTAAAAAGAGACGGGGAAACTTTATTTGAAAGAATGCAAAGTGCACGTAAGTGAATAGATTACCGGCCTGTTAAAACCATTACAGTGACCAATTTCCCCCCATTCGATTTGAAAGGAAATATACGCATAACTTATTTCCTACACGGCCTGGGGCATGTTACAAAAGCGTATGTCTAACCTTAATACTTTACCGGATAAAAATAATTCTGCAATAAAGTGAATTGTGTTATTTAACCGATAATGTAAAAAACCAAGATAATTAAAACTTTACATTTTATAAATGGTTGACTAGAGCGAAATGTTTCACCATTTACGACTGGTCGGTTACGCAAAAAGTTCCACTCCCATACAAGGGCCTAACCAGACACTGTTATGAGAGAACTTATTTTTTCCTCACGCATACAGACCTACAAGTACATAATGCCCTCCATCCTTGATTCGGTTCGTGTGAAGTGGTGTTATGAAACTATATTTTTTTCCGTCTGACTTTTAGATTGGTTGCATCACTTCTGACACCTTCACTAGAGATGCACTTTGATATTTCAGAGCTTCAGTCGTTAAAGTGGCAATTAAAACATTTGTCAAAAATAATAAAGTTTTGACCAATGTTTTAATTGCCTTGACTGCTCGACTTAATAGCCTGACTTGAATGGAAAGACAACCTTAAACAGGATATGAAATACATACTTCGAAAAGAGAATCAATTTTTGGATGGACACGGCGGGATACAGATTTAAGCTCAAGAAAACGGCTAGTGAGGTTTACGAAAAACCGGAAACGGACAGTAGCGAGAATTCAATGAAAGCAATGAAAACTGCAAAATTTAAGACAGCGGAGCCACAACATAGCAAAACGCCGAGAAAACAGTTGCATTCTGAGAAAATATGCACCAGTGAAGCTCGATCTGAATCAATATGGCGGCGACATCGTTAAAAGAAACCCCATAGAAATACATCACCCGTCTCTCCACTAGTCCAATGCCTACTCTACGATGCATATCCAGTACGGCTGGCAATCTTTTCTTATCCTAAGGGCACGTCATCATTAACATTTTGGCGTGCCCTAGTCTACTCCTTGACCTCTCAGCAATATGAAACAGCTTTGGAATTATTCGATTAATCGAGTCTGGTCAAACCACTCTGGGTTCGGTGCATTTCATTCATTCATTCAGGTCAAAAATGTGTTGACTTGAGTTCTGTTACTATTATATGATGTTATATTTATTGCAATACTCATAGACAAAATCAATTTACGTCTAGACATTTTTTGGTCGTAAAAATTTGTACCTACCACATCTTTACAGGCTTTCAGTTATTGGAAAACCCTATTCTTTTTTTACGATGGCATTTTGAAATAATAGATGGAATAAACTTTACGACCATTTCGATCGTAATGAAATAGCTATACTTCGCATACACTAATAAATAATACTAAGGAATGTAATTTGAATAAACAATTAGAACGTAATAGGATGTGGTATTCTACAATTTACAGCCGAGTTTCCGAGCTGGTCGTAGTTAATTCCTTTTTAGATTTATGCTCACTATGTTAGGTTTGACTCTAATTAATAATTAAACTATGGGCAGGTTTATTTCCCTATTACTGTATCAAACACCCAGCTGGTACCTACAAGAACCTATTATTAATTTCATGTTTCTGTGATAAATGTTGTTGTTATTCTACTTAATATTTTGAATTAAGGTAAACAACTTGACAAGCCCCGCACCTTGTTGACGACCTTCGTGGGATGAACACGACGTCGGTGACGAGAGATTATTTATTATTTTTGGGCAAATAGACATAGCGCCAAGTAAGAAGGCCATGAAAATACATGTTACGACTGTTTTTAAGAATGATTCTTGGGTAAGGAGGACGCGCTAAGGTAGAAATTCTTTTTATTTTCTTACGTTTTTTCAATTTACAGATCAATTTCAGGTTGTACGTTGATTAAAATAGTATTTGAATAAATAATAGTTTAAAAAAACTAAAAACACGCTTCCATAGAAAACCAAACTAAAAAGTACAAAATAATGGAAAAAAAGCGTGGGGTGCCTGATATCAATAAAAAAATACCTTTAAAAGCACCCCACGCTTTTTTTCCATTATTTTGTACTTTTTAGTTTGGTTTTCAATGGAAGCGTGTTTTTTTGTTTTTTTTAACTATTATTTATTTTCTATTTTTAGGGTGTTTCGAATTTTGAGACGTATGTCAGCGTAGTTTGTGACGTATGTCAGCGTAGTTTTCGAAGACAGTTTTTTTTGCTGTCCTGGTAACCTCGGCAAGGATAATGGCACAAATTTATGAAATTATTGCATTGTCATCGGTCCTTGACAGGTGTGCAAAGTTTGAATGAAATCTGGTCGTTTAAAGTGGGTCAAAATCGCGCTATAAGGAGTCGGTTACAAACAAACATACAAGTGAAGCTAATATAAAGCGTGTAAAAAATATGGCTTTACATAATTCAAACCATTAAAATCATCAATACAACCCTCTACTGCCACGGTTGCAAGATTTGTTCGTAACAGATACCGTGGTCCTGGCATATGGGCAACTGAAGGAACACCGGTGGGTTTTAGTTAGTAAAACTCTGACATGCCCTCCCGCTCCGTCCAGAGTGGGAGAAGTCATTTGATTTCCCACCCACAAAAAAACCCTCTAAATTCATGTAATCTCATTGAATGACTTTTTCATGAAAAAGTCTGGAAATACATCCGTGTTACGGTCGTGATTCGTATTTTGTTCGACGTACAGACTGACACCGGCAAGCAAATTACTATAAACGTCAGATTTAAAGAGTAATTGGTGTCCTAAGAATTGATTTTATATCTCTATTATACACACAAATGTCACACATGAGGTAGGATTAGCGTCATGTCGTTGTTAACCCAAGCCAAATTGGTTGTTTTCGCTCCAAAGATCGCGCAAAGCTGTGGGTAGGCCTAGAGTAAATTGAGTTCGTAGGTCAAAATGTGGCAGTCTCTAACTAAGCCAATCAGCAGCATTTCGCTAAAGTCAAAGAACGTTGTTACAGAAAAGGCTAGATGGAAAGAAGAAAGGTATCATTTTAGTCCGAATACGTCCACTGCTGGACATAGGCTTTTTTTTTGGATGGGAAATCATCAAATGACTTCTCCCGCTCTGGGCGGAGCGGGAGGGCGTGTCAGACTTTTACTGACTCAAACCCACCCGTGTTCCTTCAGTTGCCCATGTGCCAGGGCCACGGTATCTCTTTCGACATAGGCTGCCTTCAATTTGGAGGGGTTCAGCATAATCGCCACGCTTGGCTAGCGGATTGGCGGTCGCAGTATGGTAGTAAAATGCATAGAGAACACTGCTGCCCATTCTCTAGTAAGTCCCATAGTCGCCTTCTACGACACCCACGGAAAGTAATGGGATGGTGCTATTCTTTACGTCGTATTATACGTATCATTTAGATATTTAGATGTTAATCGACACAAACATTCTGAACTCATCTTCATTTTCCAACTACATATAATGTGTATATTTTCCCTGCACTTGACCTACCTTGCCTTACCTGATGGTGGCTTTACACAATAGCAAATAGAGGACAGTGTGGACACACGTCAACTTTCATCTCTTCAGTCGAACAAGAGCTCTATTGAAGTGGCCATTGTGAATGGAACATTGGCAGACCATTGTGTACTCGTACATTGAAATGCTGATTCAAGGTGTACCCAGGTTGACATAAAGCGATCTGGAGTTTTTATCCATAGTAAATGCTAGAATTACTCATTTTTACGATGACACAGTTAAAGACACATTTAACACAATTCTACGGTCAATATAATAATCGACTGACAGTACTACCGCAGATGCTGTTGCTGTATTACGTCAGGGATATTTGTAGACGATAATTTTAGTGTTTTACTACCTTTCATCATGCTCCTGCCCTTATGCAAATTTATTTGGGGCGGCAAAATATGGTTTAGGTCATGGTTTTTTACCATTTTTAGTAACATGTGCATCCCTCATGACGCGTATTTGGCTGGTTGGTCGACTGGCACGAAAAACTCACCAAAATGGGAGAAATCGTTCGTGAGTTGATTTATTTGTGGGCTAACCGACAATTCCAGAAATTCGTTTTAGGCAACTGGTACGTTTGGAATTAAACGTAAAGGAAACAACGAAAAGTTCAACAGGCAATTAGTACATTTACTTTTTTAATAAAATACAAAACTGCTACTTGCTGATTCGGACTAGATTTTTCGTGCGAGTCGAGACGTGTGTTCGCGACAGCGCCAACAGTATTCTCAGTATATTCGTAGTTCGGTGGGATTCCCCAGTGTTGCGGAGGAGCATGCAGCACCACGCTAAATTTTTATTTGTATATATTTATTTATTTATAATAAGCACACCAACAGCACAATCACTTACAATTCAAATAACATAACAATTTAAAATTGGCACTTCAGTAACCATGCAAATAACAGGAGTGCATGACATTAGCATATGAATATTAGAGACAATAGAGAAAAAAGTTAAAAGTGTATCCAGAGACCCAAATCTAGAGCACTACAAAATACTAATTTACACGCTACACAGACGTGCAGTCGTCACACTGTTTAAAAAGGGAACGCCTGTATGAAGCGAAATTCATGGAAAATATATCAATGGGGTAATCTGTCAAATTGGACCTGTCATTATATTCCCTTGCCATACGTGTTATATGTATCTGTGTCTGTAAAGATATCATATTACAAGATAAATAAAATTATTACGTACCCTATGGAATCCAGTCTCAATTAACAGTTTTCTATTCTATAGGTATAACTGAAATCGTGAAGCCAATGCTACCAAATATTAGGAATGATTCATGAAACCTAATACGATTACATAGCCTATCAAACTACATTATATACGCGCACATGATACAGCAAAAGAACAGTTACCTGTGATTACAAATCGTCGCGTGCAACTTCCGCGAGAGTATATAATTGATATATAATATGGCAAATGAAACCGGGTTAATTACATAAGTTTAACGTGGTCGAAAAAAGTCCTGCATGCTTCAACACACCAAGGAACGCGCCGTCAATAAACCTTTCAAGAGAAACGCATCGTAATTCCATCAATTGAATTAACTAGTTTTTGTTCAAAGAAAGTGTGCTGAAATCTTCGTAAATACATTTCGGCAATCTCAAATTAATAACTTGACCTTAATAATGGGTTCATCATCCCGGGTTCATTGTGTTTAAAGTCGAATTCTGAGTTTGTCGGCTCAATCGAATCTCCATATAAGTGATCATCTTAATGACTGTCTCGAACTCTGACACCCATTAAATTTTCGACTGAAATGTTCGCAAATGAAATACCTGTTTCAATTTGTATGAATCGACGTCTTTTGAAAGTGCAGTTCCTTAACCTACCTAGATTTATAATAATTAATCGATATTTACTACTCACTTGCTACGAAACGATTCACAAAATTGAACCAAAAATTTTATGATGACCCCGTACTTTCTCTTTTAAAGATGGTTAAGATGTTCCGTGATTATTTCCAATTTAGTCCAATTTGCAATCAAGAACAATTTCCGTGCCTACATTTTTATTACTATTGCACTGGGTCAACAAGGAACTGGTGCTTCTACTTGTTTACTACCCGACAAGATTTCAAAATTGGCAATTCTGAATAAATTTTACACATTATTTGTGTACGTGTTTTCTCTCTAAAAGGTCCGAGGACCATTCCACCAATACGCAACATTTATTTTTACTACCTAGGTACATTAAAATTAATTAAAAGTGTATGCTAGCCGTTTTATAAAACTGCCCCAGTTTTCCACATGAGCTTTAGTGACTGCTCAAAAAGCTCGACCAAAATCAGTTCAAACATTTTCATTCAACACACCGACAGACATGCAGACTCCTCCATTCATATTACATTTTGAGGCAGATGTATTTTAACGGCGGCATTTAAACCACATGCCTGTATCCAATTACGTTTCCTGTTAATTTAACTGCCAGTTACTTTTCATGGGTTGCGTCCGTTATATCATAGTGAGGTCGCCGCCCGCTTCGCGACAGGTGACACCGATTACGTAACCGATTATTTATTACAAACGAGTTCGATCGATATTCATATTTATTGGCGCTCGCCTTAATAGATGCAACCTGATTAATCGCTGCCATTTAAATCGAATCAGCTCGTGCGCGTTTATTGTGTAGCCGATTTATTGTAATAAGTTTAACAGTTAATCAAGTGTTATGTTAGAACTATTACGAATGTTTAAGTAATAATATTAGTATTAAAATGATTGCAATAAACTTTTGATGGTGCGGAAAGCTTCCTGAAAGCGATTGTTCGACAAATAATGAACCATCAATGATAATTTAAGTTAATATCATGTATTGGCAATTGTAAAGGTAGCAAACTTCCATCCCTTTTTCTTTCCTACAGATCAGCTATACAAATCCTGCAACGTGCTGACTATTCGCCAACTTTTCATAATGCACTTAGTATTAAAACAGCACACCATGCTTACCTACACTGCTGATAATACTAACAAAAGACGGAATGATATAGAAAGGTTTTTTACATTCTTAGGCCCATATCTGTACAATAGGTTAAATAGAAAACTAAGTATCATTAATCTAAATTACTTTAGCTGTAAACAAATTAAACTTAAATATTTACTAACCATCGATTATACACAGACAGAAGATCTACTTGTTGTCTGCAAATAGAACGACTAACATAAAATGCTATTTCACTTTTATTTTCCTAATTTTAATTTACTTTTTACTCCTTGTTAATTTATTATATTAAGTATTAATGCACTTACTGGCCTGAAACACAGGTTCAACCTAGTTCAGGCAAATGAGCAACTGTGCTCTATTTTAATTTTTATTAAGTAATATTGTAAATGTGCCCATTTTTATAAATAAACGATTATTATTATTGTTTACTGTTAAATCTTAACATAACAAAATCAGTCTGCTACCACTGCTGCGACACAGTCCTCCTATCTTATAAGAGGAAGTGGGCTGTATGTAATCCACCATGCAGGCCCAGTGCGGGGTATTAGATGTCACATGTACTTATGTCTTAATTTTTTTTTAGAGCTGTGGTCAGCTTGAAATAAATTAGGTACACAAAGTAACGCACCTCACTGGGTTTGAACCTACGATGTAAAAACCGTAAGTCGGGGCATATTACTACTAGCCCACCACTAGTATCCGTAGACCGTAAACACGTTATAAATCTTTACTTTTACGACTATTTTAATCAAAAAGTGACAAAAGCACTTTAGTATATTAAGACTACACAATCTGAAACTACTAACCTGGTGATTTCTCAATCACATGGAAAGTAATTTGACGCAGTAATCACGAAACGGTATGCGTGATACACTTCACATAAAACCATTTACACAAGTTCAAATAACCGTAATATAGGCAGCACTATGAAATAACATACGTAATTTATATAATTTACCTAACGACAGCGCATTGAATCGAATGACGTCTTAAACAAACAAAAGTTATCGAGTCACGAAGAACCGATTTAGTTACGTATGGACTACATAATCGGTTGTAGGAGGTGTACCGCTCTAATTGCAATGCCTCCTGGTGATATTTCATCCTCTCTTCAGATGTGGGTTGTGATAGTGGAGACAAACGTTGAACATTTAATCACCATGTGGGCTTATCAGATATTTGGGCTTAATCACCGACTTTCTTTAAGCAACCTGTTTTGTGTTTTGTAATATAGGTACATTCTTCTCTTCTCCTTCTGTTTATATCTGTAATAAGAAAATGATAGAACGTTGACGTAGATCTTCAGTGGATATTTCAGGTTCAGAAATGGAAACACGTTAATACGAGTATTTGTTTTTTTTTATATCAGCCGGATTCATCTAAAAATAATAATAAGCTTTATTTAGGGAGAAACTAAAATTAAACACATAATTAATGGACTTCGGTGTCTTCGTCAATTAGCGCGTCCTTTGACACATAGCCCCCCCCCCCCCCCCCCCCTTTGCCATGATCTCGCCCGTCTCTAGCCCACAGGGCACCCGCTGTCTTGACTATGTCGTCGTCCTAACGTTTGCGTTGTCTTCCTCTTCTTCTTTTGGATCCATCTCTGATTTGCCATTCCGTTATGCTTTGGATATTTATTGTTTTTTATCAAAGCTTATGACCAATCCATCCACATTTCTGTCTTCTTGTATGGATGGTAACATCTTTCTGTTCTGTAATTTTACTCGGTACTTTGGTCTAGAAAAAACTGTAATTGAAAAAATAATTAATAAAAACGTGAGGTACTAAAGTATGGCAATGAAAGATCATGTTTAACTAAACAAACCACACGTTTCATGAGAGTATCTAAATAGTAGGAAGTGACATAATTATGTAGATACTCCATATCGATTACGTGTTGAATTGCTGAGAGCTGGGTACCCATCTCCGTATACACATATGTATATGTAGTTACATTGCATCACACAACTTTGTATACCTCTACGTTACTGCCTTTAGTCGTGCCCATGCATTTAGTGGTAATGTTATTTACAGTTCTGTTCATGCCCTAGTTGTGGAAGGAAAATGGCTGTGAAAATCGTGTTATATAGGTATCTATATCTTTGGTCATTTGTGGTAAAGTTTCCTTACTGCTTGTTTCCGGCTTAACGATACGAGAAGACGCAGAGTCTAAACAAAGTTTATCAATTATACAAAGTATACCTAATCATTTATCATATCTATAGACAAGGCAGTCTTCTCTTGTCTATAGGTGTGATGTATTATGTTTACTTCCGTCAATTGGTTAAAAAAGCACTTGTATACGTAAAAAATAACTTATGTTTTAAAACTAGATGACTTCGATATTCCCTATCTGACAATGATCAGACTGTCTGTGAAAGAATCCCTAGTTCAAGCACAGAGGCGGCATTGTAAATTGGTGATTAACTTAAAAACTTAAAATATATAAAATAATAAATTATAAATAATATAGGTATTTACAAGTAATTTAAAAGTACTAATTGCACATAATATTTTTACCCTATTCATTCGCATTGCATGCGTCATCGACGTTATTGTTGATTAGAATAGGCATTACAAAGTATTTCCAGTGAATTGTGTACGATTTATTAATTTTACGCGGATTTCCTTTCAAGTGTAATGAGATGTTTAATGTGAAAAATTATCTACCATTACTTTTGTATATATCTACATTAGCTGTAACATCTAAAGATTATTAAACGTCGGCAATCTTATTTAATTCATTCTCGTAATCATTTTCTGCAAAAGTATAGAAGAAAAAGAGTATCATATTGCCAGTTGTAATATGAATGAATGTAACCGCCAAAATGACGAAACTGAGTTAATGATCGGCTGCAACTTTTTAGAAGCGAAAACGTTGCAGGTTACATTCATTCATATTATAATATATGTAACTGACGATATAATATGTGTTTAGGAAAGAAATATTTATATTTATCGATTCGCGAGTCCTTAGTTTTAAAGCATAAAAATGCAGTTGTGACCCCGCCTTACCCCGCAATCACTTAATACTAACTTGTCTTCATTTTAATATTTCAACTTGTGTGAATTAATGTAGTGCAACTTATTATTACCTACTTCAAGAATTTTAGATATATTATATCTATTCTGGTTTTTATGTATTTGCGAAAGTCTAGGAATAGTTACAAAAAGGTGAAATAACATGTATCTTAACAAGAAACAAACGGACCTCAAAACACCATGACTGTGGGTAGGTACCTCTTGACAGCTTTCCGGGCTGTTCTCGGAAATATGTCGGTTACTTTAACTCGCCGGTGTCTTCTAAGTAATAACATTACTGGGTAACGGTTACTGCATTACATAACGTGTCAGTAAACGGAAAACTTTTAAACCCGTAGTTTTCTTAAATTTTGTAAATGTCTATTTTTTATAACAAAACGGCGGTTGCCACTTGAGTAAATATTACTTTAACTTTTAAATTGCTATAGCTATTAAAGTGTTTATTAAAAAAATTACCTCAATGTGCTTGAGTCCACTTAATATTATGTATTTAAACATATAAATAAACATTATAGCTCGCAGGTATGCAAGCTTGTCACCCACATGTACAATTATAGGAAATCGATACTTAAATAAAAATTTGGCATCCGCTTACTAAATAGGTATGACAAATTCCACAATAATAACCTGCATAATATTATATTATGTATGTTGTCGATTATTATTAATGTACATGCAAATAATTTCCTGTCATTTACTGGCCAAGTATCATAAGTACTATTATATAAAACTTAGTAACTGATTACTTGACCTTATTCTGTTGATTGATGAACTGAACGATAAAAAACATTGTACAGGTACATCATTTAGCTTCATTAAACCTACTGTATTGTTCTATGATTTATTTACTTACTCGTACATTAAGGTATGTCTACCTGCTCTAAGTATAATGGATGACGCAATTAAATCTAACGTAATGTTAACTTAGTTTCTCCGGAAATACTCGAAATGCTAGCCAGGTGACAAGTTTCTAGATATCCCAGGAACCCGGAGAACAAAACCTAGGAAATATAATGTGCGTGACTTTATCTTATTGTTTTAACTGAGATACTAAATTATTGAGGCAGTGAATGTTCACTGATAGCAAAGAAAGTACCAATTAAATTGATAACAGGACTTGCTGCGGTTTCAACACTTCCAATTTATAATTTAACGTGAAATAATAATTTGACAGCAACCTGGCAATTATTGGATAACTTGGTACTTATCTATACATACAAATAAATAGAATTGGAGTCTGTTTGTAATGTCAAAGTACCTACTTTGACATTACAAACAGACTCCAATTTTATTCCACCTTTTTACTGAATGCATATGAAAGTACATACGGTACTTATAGCATAGAAATATTCTTTTTGAATTTTAAAGTAGGCTCCGATTTGTGCCGATAGCATGTTCCCGTGGGATGATTTCCGACATCCGCAGGCGAAACCGCGGGCACAGCTAGTTTTCAATATAATTTGATTAATATTGATTTATGATGTAACAGGTATTAATTTCAAAATGAGACCCAAAGAAACATCATGAATTATTAGGAGGAAAAACATCGAAGCTTACAAAAAGTCACCTTGAGAAAACATGACATCGTCTGTGCAAAAAACGACACCTAATTAATTCCCATCACACTTACAAAGTTTTATTAAATAAAACAACTTACATTTATAAATTCACAACACGTTTACTTACTTTATTCTTTAAAAAATCTTGTTACTTCGAAGCTTGTGAAAACTAAGATTGACAATAACAATTTTCTAGTAGCACAAGTAGGCACGCGAGCAGCAAAAAATTAAAAAAATAAGAATTGGCAACCACATCTTATCAGAGATCTTAATCTGATGATGTTGAATCATGCTGCGAGGCGTGAGCTAGGTTTCCATGTCACGAGAGAAAAAATAGAACCACTGATATAGTGGTATTGGTAATTGGGAGATAGAATTTATATTATTTGTGAAAACTAGGTTTAGCTTCGATATGATTAGTTTTTTTTGCATCAAATCTAGCATATAAGTAGGTGCATAGCATAAAACAACGTTGCTTGTCGTGTCTACCTATGGGATCGCTAAAGTTTACAATGGATTTTGAAGTGGTTTTCACCAGGGGGATGTGTAATCGCCGAAACTGTTTACCAATGCGTTGGAGGACGTTTTCAAGACGCTGGGACTGGACAGAGTATCAACATGAACGGCGAATACGCTTCTTCGCTTTGCCGATGATATCGTCATATTGGCAAATACGATACCTCATGGTAAGACTGGGTGGCAGACTTTTAGGCTTGTGATGACCCGTAAGGACTATTAAGGATCTACGAATGACAGGCATGATAATTTTTTTTCTCTAGGAAGTTATTGTTAGTTAAACCCAAATAAATATGAATGTAAGTATAATACAATAATATTTACTTGAATACAATATAGGTAGCACTGTTATTTAGATTATTTTGTTGCCATATTAGTAGATTGCACCACGCGAAGCAAGGGCGAGTCACTAGTGAGAAATAAGTGAGTATTATGAAAAGAATATCAGTAGGTCTTTAAAAAGATATCTTTAAGGATAATTTTAGGAAAATTTGAATGAAGTTCGCTGTATAGAAGTGTCACTTACGTTGATAATACCTATTTGTAATAAAATTGTAGTTGTTAATAGCTACTTATTGCAAATGATATAAGTTATTATGGAATGATTAATTGACTAACGAGCAAGATAAAAAGAAGAAATAACGCAGTAAAATGCAATAGGTAGATTACTTATGTGCCGTACTAGGTGTGAGCTACTATGCTACTACCTCAGCAGTCCTACCCTTCATCCAAAATCCTCCGTTCACCAATCCTTTGCGTAGTTAGGTTTAGACATCTGTGGTTACTTACATTTATTAGGAAGCTAATTTTTGGCAGTATTTCACATGACTTAACTAGGAGAAAAGAACAGGCGTAGAGAATAGAATCATCTCATTTCTTCCCGGTAGGTGTCGTAAGAGGCGACTAAGGGACTTACTAAAAAATGGGCAGCAGCGTTCTCTATGCATTTTACTACCATACTGCAATCGCCAACCCACCTGCCAAGTGTGGCGATTATGCCAAACCCTCCTAATTGGCGGAGGCCTATGTTCAGCAGTGGATGTCTTTCGACTGAATTGATGAAGATGATAAACTAGGAGCCTAACCCTTTATATATAAATAAGGCGTTCTCTTTATTTAAACACGATTATCTTATGCTAACTTACCTACATAAAATGTAAGAACGCATTATTTTTTCTTCTACCATAATTTAAAAACAGATCTTCACTTGTTTTTAAACCGCAATTATTCAACGTCAGCCGCTGACAGCTTATTAAAATAGCGGTGAAGCTGCATCCCACCAAATTGCTGGAAATTATATAAAGCTTATCGTTAAACATACATAAAGTATTATTACTCAAAATTTATAATGCCGTTTTTGCAGTCGTTGAGAGAAAAGGTTTTAGGCTTTTTTTGGGTGGGAAATCATCAAATGACTTATCCTGCTCTGGGTGGAGCGGAAGGGCGTGCCAGACAAACCCACCGTGTTCCTTCAGGTACCCATATGCTAGGAGCACGGTACCTCTTTCGAACGAATCTCGCGACCCTGGCAGGAAATGATTTAGGCTCAAAGAGGTAGAAGAAATCTTATCAAGGGGTATTGTATTACCCAGTAAGTGGGATGTGTAGGATATATGTGAGCACAACACAACAATGTATAGGCAGCTGCTCCATGTAAAACGCCAGTATCAGCTGCATTCAGTTAGACTGGAAGTCGTTTGTGTGGGTCAGACAGTCAGCAGCTCCATGCTGGTATTCAGCTGCATCTGGTAAGACTAGAAGCCGACTGCCGAAAAGCCGTACTTTATAATCGTTTTCTTGTGGTGAAGAAGACGGGGTGCAATTTCATCCTGCCTGCTAATAACAACATCCTGCTCAAAAGTTGTCCATCAAGTGTGATAATAACCTAGCATTATACTATTTGGAAGTCTTCTACTTGGTAAATACTTTACCGTATCCCTCAGCTTTGCAAACTATCATTATCCTGTGAAGAGAAACTTTTTTTTTTTTTTTGATCACGAGGTGGAAATCCTCATGGATGTCCTCCGCCCTGGGGCGGAGGGGTCTGTCAGACTCTTACTGACTAAAACCACCCCGGTGTTCCGTCCCACACCTACGTCGGGGACCACGGGAACCAATATGTCTTCCGCGATCCCCGACCGGTGCCGGCCCGCCTTTGCGGGCCTCCTCACGTTGGGGGGGAGTGAGGTGTTAAACTCCCCCCTTACATCACAGAGAGGCGCGCGTGGAACACTACGCGCCACCATCTCGGGTCCGTAGCAATAGGGGGTGACGGATGTCCCCAGATCCGTCGCCCCTGGACCCATTTAGGGGGGCTGGAAGAGGGCGTTGTCCGCCCTCCGCCGACGCCCGGTGCGCCTGCTGCGGGCTGGGTGATTAAGCAATGGAATGTAAATTTACGTTCATATATCTTTTGTTCCTCAATGATGTCCATTCATCTAACGTTATTGAATATCTATGCCCAGCTTGTTTTAGGACTGATATTTTGTTTTTGATCTCTGCTTTTAATTCGTCTGTTTGATTCAAGACTATCTTTGCGATAGTGTTTGGTGATTTCGGGAGTTCCAAGCCACTTTTTTTGAAGAGGTGTCGTAGGTCTTGGCTTTCTGTAAACAATCTAAAGGTACAGCCGTCTTATGCTGCCATTCGAGAGACGACCACCTCCATAGAATCGCTTGACTTAAAAAAGTCTGTCATTAGTTTTCGCTTCTTTGTTTCCATTACAAGTTGTTTTTCTTCCAAAACTCCTGGAGTATCAGCCGCCCGAGATGTTGATGGAGTAGAATCGGTTGAAGTTGAAGCTATATTTGAGTGTATTGATCGAAAATGCGTGTGTAAAGCAGTAGTGGAACCACCACCAGTTTTTATGATTTTGTCACATGTTTTGCATTTTGCGGACTGTCCATCTGTTGCTCGAAGAAAATGTTTCCATATACTATTTGATGTCTTGCTCTTGTGGAAATCGGTGTATTGAATATTTTTAGGAGTTGACCTAAAAGAAAAAAAAAATTAGAATCGGGCGAAGTTTATTTAGTTTAGGATGTTTTTAAATTCCGTGCATTTTGGTGTGTTATTAGGTAGTACATTTTTTTCCATGCATTCAGTTTAGACATTTTTAAAGCCAGTACCGCACTGACCACGATGCCACGTCACGTCAACACGTCAAATAAAGCTAGAACCACACCATTAAAACGCCACCCGACGCGACAACACGCGTTTTCATTGGTTAAACGTTTTAAAATTACACTACTAGGAGAACTGTAGCCTAATGGTGCATGCATCATTTGACGTGTTGACGCGTGTCGTCGCGTCGCGTGTCGGCCATGTGGCTCTGGCTTAAGGCATGCTGATTGGCTACAGTTCATCTAGTTATGTCTTTTTAAACGCTAACCAATGAAAACGCGTGTCGCTGTCGTCGTCGTGGCGTCGGATTTTAATAGTGTGGTTCTAGCTAAAATTCCGCGCATTTCGGTGCGTTAACACTAGAGGTGACTAGACTAGTCTATGGTTAAAAAATATCTTCTGTCACTTTGGTTAATGTTTACTTTATTACTAATAAAGGAAATATTATAATAACGTAAACATTATTTTAATAGTAATAACGTAAACATTAACTAATTAAGATTTTTAGAGAAATTGATTTTTATATATATTAAATCTGTAAAAACCATTTTCTCTAAGACTTGGAAAAATTGGCACAAGAGTTCTACTCTTACGTTATGGCGCAATAACACCTGTACCTTGATTCACGAAAATCAAACAAGACAAATATCGTTGACGTTTAATTGTCGTTCGGTCGTCCTATAAGTCCTACCCAAAATAGGTATTCACGTATTCTTTGAACGGGATTCGATAGAACGACAATCCAAACGGCTCAGAACAGAACAGAACCGAATCAAAGACTTTTGTCAGTTATAAAATTATCTATATAACACGAATAATAAAACACAAGTTTTAATTAAATCTTGCTTGCTGTCACAAGTGGTGAACCATAATGTAATATAATTCGGGCTAACGCAGCAACTACTGGATGCAATTGCGCCCTTCGTGTCGTTTCATCCACGAGCTCAACATAAAAAGTACTCGTACATTAAAAGACACAAAATATAATAAATTAATAACTAAGTAAATACTCACATTTTGTCCTAGCGTCGCAGGCGAGGGCGGCGGACACGCACTTGCACTCCCGGTAAGGGTATTACTGCAACAACGCAGGCGCAGGCGCAGGCTGGTGGGTTACGGGTGCGGGGTGCGGGGGTGGATGCAGGCTGTGTTCGGTTCGGATACATTTGATGCCTCAAAATTAATTATTTTTCGAAAAAAATGTTGATAAAAATCAAAATGTTATTTATTAATTAGTATAGATCACAGTTGGACTTAGAAACCGTCCAAAAACACTAAGTGAAAACAAAAAAAAATCGCAGTCAGGCAATACGATGCGACGGGGTGAAAAAGAAGGAAAGAAATTTGAGCATTACTATTGTATTCAAATTTTATATATGTATGTGAATTCCCACCTCAAAAACTTACTTACTTCTAAATAAATACCTACCTTCTTGTATATTCCCATAAATAGTAACACCGCCATTCGATAGACGTACCCACAATTACGTAAAGCTGAATTAAGTCGAAGGTGTTAATTACGGACACACAAAATGAATGGATGTGTACAGCGGTCGCCATGTTGTGTATTGTTATCTAACTGAACAGCATACCTACTTATTATTCAGATGCAAAGATAACACTGTTGCAGACTGTAGGACTAGGTAGGTAAGGTACTGTTGCTTGCAAAAGTGATTGATCAATAGTTACAATAGAGTTTCGGCGCCACAAGCTATCAAGAAAAAAACAAAAAGGTTATGCGCAATTTTTTTTTTCACTCTTGTTTTTCCTGTTAGTAAAAGATAGCCATATTTATAGTTAAGCTATGTGGTGTGGTGCAGCAAAATCTAAGCTTACAGCTTCCAGTATCAGTGTTCTCAGTATCATCATCATTAATTATTTACAGCCGCGGCCCACCCGCGGCTGTAAATACTTTCCTAAGCCTTGGCCTGGTTAAGTACATTTCTCCAACGTGACCTATTTCCGCCTTTATCTTGTCAATTTCTCAGGTCAATAGTTCTATGATCTTGCTCTGCGCCATTCAACCTCCCTCGACTTTTCCGGCTTTCCAACTTACTATCCATTTATTTATTTTTAATTATATTAGGCTTGTTGTTAATCTCGTAGAGCTCATGGTTGTATCGCGTTCGCCATTGCACCTTTCCTTCGCTTTCTTTACACCGAATATTCGCCTGAGGATTTCTGTCCAAATGCTAACAGAGAGTCCTCGTCTTTTTTGCTTAGTACCCAGCATTCCGAACGGAATGTCACAATTTGTTCCAGTAGTAGGTCTCGTAAGAAGTTGTATGCTTCTCGATAATAATTTTGAACTAAAATTAAGTACAGAGTATCAATAAGGTTGAAAGTGTGAATTCCTAAACATTTTCACATAATTTCCACTACGAAAGTACACACCTTAATACTATCACAGGAAACAGCTGTTATTAACACGCACGTTGAGTCGTCAGCACGCCAATTTACTGAATGAAATAATTTTCAAGGTCGACTAATACTATATCGTGCAAAATTACGCACATTCAACATTCTTCAATAATAACGAAAGCATATATTTTACTTACATTTAAATTGCCATCTGTAGCAGACACGCAGATAGAACCTAATTTCCATGCATATAAAGCCGGATTCACATTGAGTGTCATGGGGCTCCAGATTTGCAACTTCCTTCCTGCATCGAGCACAAGGAGTCACGTAACTATACAACTAAGCAGGAATATAAATAGAAGAAAGAAAGGAAATACCTTTATTTTGCACAGAGTAAAAGACACACAACATAATTATACTGTGAATAAAAGAGTAAATATACTAAGGCATTTTAAACGTAACCGGCGACAGCGACCCAAACTAAGATTCTTTCCTTTTACGAGTACTCTGACAGGAACATATAGGATGCTGGTACCATTCTAGCATGCAACGACACACTCCGAACAACAATGAGAATTTGTCGTAACACTTGTGTGAGTGATTATACTATAGTTTAGCCGATACCGTGCGAATGGCAACTCCTTGCACAGAACGCCATCATCACCATTAAGTACGAGATCCCATCTGGAGACTATCCACCATGTAATGCAATGGTACGCCAAGCTTGCAGTGGCTTGCATTCATTACTGTCTTACTTCACTCAACAGTATCCTACTAATATTATAAACGCGAAAGTTTGTACGTATGGATGTGTGGATGTTTGTTCCTCTTTCACGCAAAAACTACTGAACGGATTTGGATGAAATTTAGAATACAGATAGTTTATAACCTGGATTAACACATAGGGTACTTTTTATCCCGGTAGTAAGTTGCCGCAGGATATTTTCCGACCTCCACGCGGGCGAAGCCGCTGGCAAAAGCTAGTTTAAAATAAATGTAAAACACGATACAATTGGATTTTTTTCAATGGAAGTAATTTTCTATTACCTGTCAAAGCTTTCTTTTCTAATAAGGAAATGGATTGTATAGCTGAATCTGAGAAAACGTAGTTTAAATATAATCATTTGTGTAGAGTGTGTTTTTCAAATTAGCTACCATCCATGCATAAAAATAGCTCAGAAAAGTGGGATAGGTTCTCCGTTTTATTTTATTTTGTTGGACATCTCGTAGTTAATCTGAAAAAGATTCTGACTACTTAAACGGATTTTAGCCCGGCGATTTCTAAAAAGTAAACTTTTTAGACCTCCAGCCGGGTAGGTTCTCCGTGCACAAACAATACAATTTTTGCCACCACTTCTAAATTACTAACACATGACTAATTTACAATATTAATGATTAAATATCTAAACTTAAACAATTTTCAACCTGAACATCATAAGCATAATAATTATGCACAATAAATTGATTATTATGTTTCGTAGCCCGAGCGCCTACGGGATCGTCTACGCGCTACGGCGTAGCAGCAAACGAGATATTAAGCTTACGATTGAAAATAGGACACTGATCTCATTATATACTATCACGACCCGTAGGTATAATAGTTTTGTGTGCTGTAATGTACTTTCTTCATAACGTATCCATCATCGAAATAATTCAGAAAGGCACCAAGAACAAACCATTAATTGTTAATTTTATTAATGAGGGCGACTAAGCAGCTTTGTAACGGCCGATCAAAGGAGGCTCTGTGATGTAAGTCATTAGGTTTAACCATTAATTATTTAATCGCCGTTAACATGCTCTTGCGCAAGTGCTTTCGCCCGTAAAATAATGTAACCATTGTTGTGTAGTGTGAATGGAGCTTTGTTGTAGGAGGCTCTGAATCGTTTTGCACACTTTCGTACTATTAATTTTATTGTCGTGTGCTATCAAATCGGTTGCACAACCATTATTTGGTCGTAATTTTTATTGAGATTTCTCATTTATTGCATCTAAGGCTTTTGCCGGTCGGAAGTGTAATTAGGTCATTTGCTTTCAAAGGAAATTCTTTACCAACCGTTATAGTTCTCAAGTTTTTTCTTTTCAGTATCTAGCTCAAAAGAAGTAAATGTCATAAATAGGTACAGTGCCAGTATCTTACGTATTTCGTTCGGTATCTAGGTACGCTATTGAATATAAATTGGCTGCATAATGAAACGATCCTAACGAAGTCTTTAGCTATAATGGTCTAGATCGTTTTCAATCAACCGTTCATTGGTCTAGTGTTGCTTACGTCACTTGCAAGCTGCATGCTGCCGATCCCAATAAGAGATTGTATAAAGAGAAATTGGTTGTTCCGATAAATGTCTAACTCATCATCATCATTTCAGCCGTAAGACGTCCACTGCTGGACTTAGGCCTCCCCCAATTTGGGATGCTTTGCCATAATCGCCACGCTTGGCAGGCGGGTTGGCGATCGCAGTATGGTGGTAAAATGCATAGAGAACGCTGCTGCCCATTCTCTAGTAAGTCCCTTAGTCGCCTTTTACGACACCCACGGGAAGAAATGGGGTGGTGTTATTCTTAACGTCCGGCACCACACGGTACGAATGTCTAACTGTTACCACATAAACTGGAAATGTCAAAAAATAACCCATACTGTATTTTGGACTAATCCAAATATTAGGGGAATCATTATCAGACTATAATGTTCTCATTGCTGGGTCATAAGCCTCCTCTCGGTGAGAGGGAGTGCGTCGTAATTCAACATGCGGACCAAGTGCAGGTTGATACTCAAATGTCAAATATGTTCGAATTTTGGTTCTAAGACATGCCAGTTTCCTCACGATGTATTCCTTCACCGTTATGAGAGCAGTTGTGATGAAATAAATTACACCAAATAAAGCGGATGCCTGGGTTTGAACAACCTACAATTTGTAAGTTCGATGTCGTAGGGGAATACGTACAAATACAAATATTTACATAAGCTTAGGGGTAGTAATACAAACCGTTTCAACAGAAATTGAAACTCAGATAGGTACGATCTACATACACGAGATCTGAAATCAGGCTTTTATCGAAAACACCAAGAAGAAAATAAACAGATTTTTCTCCAGACTTTTCTCGAATGTAACTCGTAACTTGGAACTATGCCCGACATCTCCCGGGAGGGGAGCATTATTTATCATATTGGGGCTGTGAGACAGCCAGCGATGTTAGACACCCAGCCAATTGGAACGTGACGGTGAACGAAAGTACATATATATTTATCTTCTTATCGATTTTAGAAATTTCCATTTCTTTCTGCGACCCAAAAAGAATCTTAAGAGTGGCATTGCACAATATTAACGTAACACATTATTTATCAGAATCTAAATAATTTTGAGGGTTATTGGAAAAAAAAATCAAATTTCATTTCATTTTGAAGGTTCGAAAGAGATACCGTGGCCCTGGCATATGGGCAATTGAAGGAACACGGGTGGATTTTAGTCAGTAAAAGTCTGATACGTCTCCTACACACATACATTCCGCTACACCTAGAGCGGGAGACGTTATTTGATGATTTCCCAATCAGGAAAAAACAAAACAAAAAAAAAATCTTATTGACTAATCCATTCTACAGATGCAACCCTGTTATATTATTTTCATTATAGCCTACAATTTTTTTTCTTTACGCAAAATGGTTGTTGTAATGTTAATATTTTTTGTGTCAATAAATAAATTATCTAAATTAATCTGAATTCTTTCATAAGGTCGAAAAAATTGTCTGTTTAGCATTGTAAATAACACCATGAATCTTGTGGAACTGTCAAAATGAAAGCGATTCCTACTGATAGTCTAATACGCAATCACACGTCTGTTTCTTAATTAAATGTTAAGTGCGTATTAAAAATAAAATGTATCTACCAATTTAATACTTTGCCACAAAATTGAGGTAATCTGGCTAAATGGCTCTTTTACTGCTAAATCGTAAAAGTTTCATAACACCTATTCCTAGAGTTCCTAAAGTAATTTGCGAGCAACTGACTTTCGTCCCACGTAACAATAGTTCACAGACATTCGATCTAACGAGAAGTTAGCATGCCTTGAATAATAATGTCTACTTATTATCGTAGTTTGCATCATTGTCAATTTTCGCGATGATGATACAAATCAACCGAATAAACCGTTGAACTTTGGTCGGGCCCAAAATGATGTCATTCGCAACTTGTTTAGAATTTGTAATTCTTTCCGTTTAACCAGTTTTGGTCATGTCAATACATGTGTCACGGTGCCTGACACCTAATCTTAACGCTTTTTTATTAACAGCCATGATGATACTAAACATTTATTGAGTTTTTGTATGTGTAATGTGCTTGTCTCATTTGACTGCTATTGATAGTTGAGCGCCTGGCAAACTTTATCGAGCAACACACAAAACTGTCGGGTATTGTTGGTTCATAATTTGATAGGCGTTGTATTTTTATTTAAGATGATGGAATCTTATTTTGTGTTAGTAAATCATTTTTTATAATTGTTTTATATCATCATCATCATCATTGGCAACCTTGTTCCACCCTCAGTTGAGTATAGTTCTCCTCCCTTTTGCGCCATGCTTCCCTGGTCCGTGTGAGTGTCATCCAGATTTTCCGCACGACCTTCTGTAGGTCATCCACCCTATCAACTATATAAAGTTAATTATAATTACCAATTTATTATTATTCTACGTAGAGGGGTGGAGATTTCCTTAAGAAAACGCTACTTTTTATATTTTTTATTTTCATTTATTCATCTGTAGCGAGTGTTTACATATTCAATTAAATTAATGGCAAGCCCCACCGATTTCCTAACTAATGCTTATTAATGAACTTCCGTCAAAATACTACAAAGTTCAATATCAACTGAGTCAACATTTACGCTTTTAATTGAGGCTTGCAGAACCGCGTGATAAGAAAATAAGTTGAAGGCCTTGAGTGCGTTCGAGTTCGCATCGATGCTGCAAGCAAATAGCTTAATTAAATTCCATTCGAGAGGGAGCGTAGCGCGCCGGTCAGTCGCAGGCATGGCGTCCCGGCGTCGCCATACCCGCCGTAGCCCTCGGTAGCCATAGCTCGTCGATACCATCACACTCCCGGTCCACGCATGCGCCCTCCGCCGCACCCCGCAATACGCATGTGCCGTATACCAGACTACGAGGCAACCGAGTTGCGACACACGACTCTTCTTTACGCGACGGTGTCGCATAATTGATTGTCCATTCGATACTGACATTGAACGGCCGATGTACGACGGTCGACTGGTCGATTACAACCAGTTATTTGCCTACGGCTATCGAGATAAGGCGCTTCCGCGCGACTCCACGCGACGACACACGTCCCCGCGATCAGCTGGTGAAACTCGCGAATTCGGCATGGTTTCTTACTGTGATAAATATTGTGCATCCAGGGTCTGCGTGATGTAAACAGTGTTGAGAGTGCAAGTGGGTGGTGAATCACGATGGAAATCGCTAAGGAGAAGAGTGCAAGCGTCGAGGAGTTTGACGAGGACGACGTTGCGTCTCGTCGCTGCATGTTAGATGGTGAGTCCGATCGATATTTGCAGTGTTTATGCGTCATACTGTGTACAAGCATAATGAACACATCCTTTACAAAGGGCATTGTGTAAAACAAATTTAATCAAAGACAAATATCGTCTGCGATGATATGACAGAGCGTCCGCGTCGATTGATGGAGATGTTATTGATTTTCCCCACGGACACCGGGGACGGCGCCTGTTTACACAACTCATGCGTCTTGCAAATGCTTGCTAATTTGCTAATATGACATTTTAAAGTTGTTTTAAATTAAGCTGGAACAAGAATATATCGAAACTTAATTTCGAAATTTATACCGACTAAATTATCTTAGAACGTAATTCGGATAACATAAATCCTTTAATAACATTAAGCACGAGTAATATCCCAAACGAATCAAGTGTTTATCTATTTAGAAGTTGAATTTAAATAATCCAAACAAAATAATTAGGCTAGTTACAGTTTGATAACGCGGATAACATTTATGTGTACCGATGAATGTCGTTTAATTACAACACTGGTTTACTAAACTATTTCGAGGTCGACTCGTTAACATTAAAACAGCCAATCAGTGTTTAAATTAGGGTGAAATTACCACTGTGCTATCACGTGACTAAGATACATAATAAACAGTGGTTTCGAAAAAAACTTTTTAACAAAAATTAAACCGCCGAAAAAACTTAAAAGCAAAAATAATAAACCTTAAAATTATGAGTCGGCGCGCTTTGAGTGATCTTTGTTCATTGATTTTTCAGCGCCGACTCAAAATTTTAAGGTTTATTATTTTTGCTTTTAAGTTTTTTTAAAGTTTTTTTCGAAACCACTTTGTTGGTTTAATTTTTGTCTAAAAGTTTTTATTTTATAATTTTTTGTGGCTTTAATGTACTAATAATACTTGGCAAGGTATACCCTATCCAATGAAAAAAGAATTATCAAAATCGGACTACTTTGTATAAAGTTATTCGTGATTATACATTACAATCAGTGAGTGAACAATCAATCATCTCCTGTTTTCTGCCCTTTAAGGTTTGATTTTGTTTTCCAAATTTATATGGGACCCTTTCCAATAAAAAAATAATTATCACAATCGCACTACTATGTAAAAAGTTATGCGTTGACATACATAAAAAAAAAAACAACAAAAAAATATACGCGTCGAATTGATAACCTCCTCCGTTTTTTTTCGTCGGTTAAAAACGTGGTCAGCTCAATATTGCTTCAAAATCTTGGACTTAAACTGACACAAGAAAGTATTTAAGCAGTGATGAACACACCAACTATTTCAAAATCTATTGTCCCTTACATTCCAGTGTCATGAGTCCGTGACCTCGATTTAAACCCGAAACTGGTATGTTTATGATTCATAAGGAAGCTAACAAATGACATTGAAAACTGGAGTTGTCAGAGACAGGACGCGCGAGTGCCCATGCGCCCCGTTTTGGCGAACTTTTGCATTGTGGCGCGTCACCGAGGGCGTTGACCGGTTCCCCTCGCTTGGAAACTTTATAGGGTTTTAAAATCGATATTTGAAGAGAAATTTTGTATTGATGTAACTCTATAAAGGCTAATTAGGGGTTCAAACAGCAGTATTTTGTTTTATAAATATGGCATAGAAATCAAAGTTTGTATTTATAGTACCTACTGTAAACAATGAAGTTAAAGGTAAAGAAAATAAGGGGTTTTATAAGTATACAAGGTAGCAGGGACCATGAATTCAGCCATGATTCTAGGCGCAGAAAATTTTCAACGGTTATCAAAAAAAAAGAATCTGCTGTTTCATAGAACAGTGCAATACGTATGCGGTTACAATATATGGCAGAGTTGAGGTTCAGAATCATGTACTGAATCAAATAGAAACAAGTTGGGCGTCGTTCTCCCTGCCACCTTGTTTAGATAGTAACGTGACTTTCATCCTACTAATATTATAAACATGAAAGTTTGGATGTTTGTCACCAAATCACGCAAAAACGCCCGAACGGATTTTGGTGAAATTTAGTTTTTTATCTCGGAAGTATGTTCCCGTGGGTTAATTTCCAACCACCACGCGGGCGCAACGGCTAGCAAAATCTAGTAATTGATTAATAGTAAAATAGTACTACTTATTTGAACATTCATGAGTATTTCAAATGGATTAAAACAAAAACGAAACTGTACGACATAAGTGGATTACGTTCACATTCCCAAAGTTTCATGTTACTTGTGGTTTTAGTTGCTGGTACTTATTAAGCTAATGCAATTCAATACATGACATATACCACAATCATTTTAGTTAACAATATTCAAGAAAATATTTCTATAAGCCGCTTTTTTCATTGCTGTTGAAATATGTAACAAAAAATAACCAAAAACATGATCCGGTAATTACCCACATTTAGATGCTATATATACATATAGTTAGGTCTTTTTATCATAAGCTTTTTATTCCGCTTAATTAGTTTCTAAAACTGCTACAAATAATAAATTAATTAATATTTTAATGAGAAGCCATTTCAACCACGCTGACCGCTGAACTTTCTACGTGGACGCTACTTACTGCCCACTTTCTACGTCTGGTCTTTCTTCGTCTCGTTACGTCTGCAAAAACGTTGCTTGATTTTATTAATTTAAATTCTACACGTTCTCGTTAGAGGACACGGAACATTGGAGGCTAACTTAAATGTCAACCAGTGCCGACCTTCGTATTTTAAGATTGACATCGGAATGATTCTACGGCACAATATGTTTCGTCTAATGATGTGTGGAAGCATTGTGGCCTGTCTTAGGGCATACGATTTCTACAGCTTACTTTAAGACGACATCGTATAAACATAAAGACAGAACAATGGCTATCAGAATGGAGATCGGAAAACCAATGGCCGATTGTGATTTCCGTTTCGCTTTAAAACTTTTAAGACAATTGCAGTGTTCAAGTGCATGCCACAAGAACTCGAGAGCTAATTATAGATCTTAATGTAAAGTTTCCGTTTTAACGTTCTGTATATGGACGTGCCTGCCCTTGAACCGGGCACCTGGGATCTGATGGTTCAACCGGTTTCAAGAATAATTTTACCACATTGTCAGTTTAAATTGAATATCAGGCTATAAAGCTCAGGAAGTTAAAATTGTTGTGTTATTTACTTTTTGTTGGCTGTTAAAATTGTTTGTTTAGTAGGAACTCGTTTTCTTTAATAAGTATCTAGTTTTTATTTTTTTCTTCACACATAATAAATTAATTCTACCAATTAAGTCACGCACTCTTGTTTCCTTTTTAAAGTTAATTGAAATAGTGATGAGTTGACAACCCAGCTTTATACATACATGGAAGCCGTAAAGCATTCCTTGCAATCCACAACAATGCAGTTAAAGCAGCTCATGTTACCGGCGCAGACGCAAATCGATCCAAGTCCGTTCCTTGTGCAGGCGCCTTTAGCGCCGGCGCTGTGTGCTCAGGCAATCGTAAATGCTAGCGGTATACGCTGAGCATCCGAGCAGATTCCATTATGAGCACAAGGATCTGTACCTACTGCGAGAGTTAGGTAAATTTGGAGCTAAATTGGCCCTTGCGGCTTGCGCAGGCCTTATTTTATAATGTTGTTGAGTCTTTGACTATTACCTCTGAGTAACAGCTGCTCGTTTTAATAAATAATCTGTATCGCAAAGTATTGTGTAAGAGATAATATGAGTGATTAGTGATTAGAACGGACTCCGTACGGACGATAATAAGTGAGATAGGATTATCCGTTACTTAGAATAGAAGAAATTAATAGAGATTACTTAACTAGTGAAGAGATATGTACGCCATTTCTGTGCCTTCGTTTGGATGAGTAGCGATTTCTTATGGCTTTTTCATGTAATAGTCATTCAATGGGGTTATATGAACTTTGAGGGTTGTATTGATGATTTTAATTATTGTAATTCTGTAAATACATACTTTTTTATTTTTTGTGGTTGGGAAATCATCAAATGACGTCTCCCGCTCTGGGCAGAGCAGGAGGGCGTTTCAGACTTTTACTGACTAAATCCCACCCGTGTTCCCTCAGTTGCCTATATGCTACGGCCACGGTAAATACATACATGTTAAGATTGCAAATCATATTTTGTTCAAAATACACCCTCACACTGACCAGCAGCATAGCATAACATACTAACAGTAGTAATCCCTTTTACTTCGACAGTTCAACAGCATTCATTGCTTTATATACGGTGTTGAACAGATTTTTTTTTCGAACCAATGAAACAATGGATTAGATCTATAAAAATGATTCAGATTATAAATAAAAGTGTTGTTTAAGATATAAAATGAGTGATTACTGATTACTTATCGTTTAAACGGACTCCGTACTAGAGATGGGCAAATGCCCGGGCATTTTTGGCAAATTGGGAAAATTCCTAATAAGTGCCCATAAATTTCTGTCCTTGGGCATTTATCGGGGCATATAATTTTTGTTTCAAAATTAATTTACGTAATTGATATTAGCTTTGAAAGGTGACTTAATTTGTTGAGTTTCTTCTTCTTCTTATTCTTCTTCGTAACACTCTTGTCAGAGCGGTCGTGGTCCTCATGAAATTTGCTGACTAGGGGCTGATGTGATTCGCCTCACGATTTCTCGCCATCCAATGCGATGTTTGGAATTGTGGGTGCACTTATATAATGGATCGCCCACTGCGGATTTTATTTGGTGAGTCAATCTCATGGGTGACTGTCCACGTAGTCTAGTGCCCTCCACTCTACCCTGCGCGACAAGGTGTTCTAAAGATTCACCGTCACGCCTCGAGACGTGTCCGAAGTATTTTAGTATGCACGTTTGGACCAGATCAGATAGACGCTTTTTGATATTGAGCTCTTGGCGTATCGAGGTGTTACGAAACTCGTTCCACGATACCCCAAGCATTTTTCTGCAACACCACATTTCCAGGGGGTCTATCTTTTGCTTCTCAATGTCGCGAACCGTCCACATCTCAGCCGCGTATAGGAAAATAGGGAAAAGCAGTGTTTGAACAAGCCGGACCTTGGTGGCTTTTGTTAGATCTGTTCCTCCAGACCTTTTTCAGAGTGTCCATTGATGATTTGGTTATTGCCATACGTCGCATAATTTCGTCAATGCATCCACCTCCGTTCGAGATTAACGCTCCAAGATAAATATAGGACTGGACCACGTCGCAGTTCGCAATTTCAGAGACTTCGGGCGAGTTTTCGTTTCCGCGATCCACGATCATCACTTTTGTTTTTTTGCGGTTAATCTTTAGTCCGAATGCGATGCTCACGCTCTCCATTCTACGAAGTAGTTTTTCTAGATGACTTGCGGTAGTCGCAAATAGCGTGGTGTTATCAGCGTAACGCAGATTTGCAATTCTGTAGCCACCGATTGAGACACCGTGTGTCCAGACCTCCAGAGCAATGCGCATGATGAGTTCGGTGTAAACATTGAAAAGGAGCGGTGATATTATGCAACCTTGACGTACACCTGCACTAGGATGGAAATTGTTCGACAAGATTCTATCGGTTCAAACTGAATCTGTACCTGTTTCGTAGAGCATTCTTAACAGATGCAGTAGATGTTCGGTGTGCCCATTTCCAGTAAGGTTTTCCACAACATTGGCCATTTTACTGGATCGAACGCCTTGGAGAAATCCACAAAGCAGATATAGGTCGTCTTGTTGAATTCTCGGGCTTTCTCAACAACCTGACGAACAATAAATATTTGTTCACGGGTGCCTTTCTCTTTCACGAATCCAGCTTGTTCCAGCGCAATCTTTTTGGATAAGTAAGCTTTTAGACGTTCGTTAAGAAATGAAGCAGTATTTTGCTAGCGTGTGAGATAAGTGCAATAAGGCGGTAATTGCTACATATCTTAGTGGAGCCCTTTTTATGCAACGGTGTAAAGACTGTATGGGTCCAATCAGTAGGCCAAAATCCAGTCCTGCATACCTCGTTACATATTTCGAAGAAGATATCAACTCCCTGCTCTCCTAAGGCTTTTATAATCTCAATGGGAACTGCATCTCTATCTGTAGCTTTGCCGTTCTTCAGGTGCTTAATTGCTGCTCTAACTTCCGACTTCAGTATGTTTGGTTCCAGTTCATTGGGCACGGTTTTAGGGTAATTTTGTGATTGGGGGTCGTGGAATAAAGACTGACAGTAATTCTTCCAGGTCTCAGAAATGTGGTCTAGTTCTCTCACGATGACACCATTGTTGTCAAGCTTTAGATGTCAGTGATTTGGTTAGGGAACGGATCTTCTGGTAGAGGTCTCGCGATACTCAGCGGCCCGAGTGTACTTCTATTTCCTGACATATTCTCTGATAGTTGGCGTTTTGGTCTTTACGGCATACAGTCTGCATTTGGGCAGACATACCATTTATAGCCCGGATGTTTGCTCCTTTCGCCTTCATATCCCGTCTTTTCTCAACCAAAGCAAGAGTATCATCAGTCATCCAGAGATCCATTAATTTTCACATGAAAAAGTAAATTAATGTTATTATTTTATAATAAAAATGTGATCAATCATTAAATTTCTTCTTTTATTTCTTTATTAAGTACTATTTTACATGAAAAACTAAATTAAATCACTTTTAACGACCCCATTATTTTTATGCCCTGCTATTGGGCATTTATTGGGCAGTTATAAATTTATGCTTAAAATGCCGGGTTTTTCCCTTATTTTCCTGCCGGGCAGAAACACATTGCCCATCTCTACTTCGTACTAATGACAAGTGAGATAAGACAATCTGTTACTCAGAATAGAAGAAATTGTGAATAGATTAACTTCATTAGTAGAGATAAGACATAATTTCTATGCCTAATGTACTAATAACCTTGCAAATAGGAAGAAGTCGTTATAGCGGCCATAGTGATCTCAAATCAAATACTTACATAAGTAGTAAAGTAGGTACACACATAAGTAGATATCAAGAAGACTATGAGAAAACCATAATACGTCTTCACGTTATTCTGGAATTCTTAGTGATAGTAATAGATGATTGTTAGCTGTAGGTATATCCTGTTAGCTATACTTACATACACTGTCTACATAATTACTGAAATTGATAACGATGTTCTTGACAAAACATAAGTCATCAATGTCATTACAGATATTGATAAGGAATCTTTACAAATAACCGTTTCTCTGAACCTATTACAAAGGTCATCTCACACATTGTTTCAATCAGGCACTGTTCCATATCTCCTAAAGTTATCTCGAGATAGTAAGGTAACTATTTTCCGTTATACTATGCCGTATTTCAGACAGTTCTATAAATAGTCTGTGTTTATACAGCGCCCTAATAGCCTATCAATCACAGTCTGAACCGTTTTGAAGGATCACCATCATCATCATTTCAGCCGAAAAACGTCCACTGGATATAGGCCTCCTCCAAGCACCGCCACTTCGACCGATTCTGTGCTTCTTGCATCCATTGGATTCCTGTGGCCTTCAACAGGTCATCGGTCCATCTTTTGGGAGGCCTTCCAACGCTACGTCTTCCAATACGCGTTCGCCACTCCAGACCCTTCCGACCCCATCGGCCATCTGTTTTGCGAGCAATGTGCCCTGCCCACTGCCTCTTAACATTGCCAGTTCTTCGCGCTATGTCGGTTACCTTAGTTCTCCTACGGATCTCTTCATTTCTGTTTCGATCGCATAGGGAAACTTCAAGCATAGCCCTCTCCATTGCCCTTTGGGTGACTTTTAGCTTTCTTATGAGGCCCATTGCGAGCAAAGGATATTGCTGATTTTGAAAGATATTGCTGATCGAATCGAAAAAAAAGTCTGCTCAACAACGTAAATAACGCAATGAATGTTGTTGAACTATCGAAATGAAAGCCATTCCTACTGATAGTGTGTTGTGCAATTATAATATTAATTAAAATAGTTGGGATAATTACCCCGTATGGTAGAAGGTACACCGACGACCTTGTGGCCGGATGATGTACTGCGGGTAGTACAGAACCAGTCCAACTGGCGGAGCTTAGGGGAGGCCTCGAGCAAAGGACGACTTTTGGCTGAAATGATGATGAGGCAGAATGAATAATTACTGCGTCCCGATCTCGTCTAACATCCTTTCTGTGTGTCTTGCGCCTAAGATACCTATGAGATTTAACTAGCTGTCACATTGTTCAGTTTCATGTTGGAAATCAAATTATTATTCAGTCTGGAACTCAGCTGAAATAACCAGTAGCAGGTCTATCTAAATAAAAATAATAATTTGGGTCAAAAAATGCATTGAGTCGAAGTCGTATTGCGCGTATGTGCAAATTGAGTACATAAACACCGAAACAATACATATATATATATATATATATATATATATATATATAAACAATACATAAGTACATAAACAATTTTTAATACTGACACTTTTCAAGGTGGTCTGAAACTAGAGTTAATCAAAGCCCTATAGTCATTTTAATTGATTCTTTTCACTTTGAGATCAAGTATTTATTCATGTGAAGTATCAGAGCACACTGTTGACACCAGGATACGGAAAATCACAACCAATGACTGATAGAGCGATATTAGCGATGTTATTAAGTAATCGTTAATTGACAAGCACTCCTGAAACCTTTCAATATGTTACTTAATTCATATTAAAGTTGTCTTACGATTCTTATCAATGCTTTAGCATAGAACAGCTGGAGTAGACAGTTTTGACAGGAGAGATTAAATGAAGTGGCGCTTAATAGTTCCTGAAAGGTCTAGATTTATCAGCTTGATGACAAGTTGTAGGCGAAGTTTACGTATAATATTAACTTATTGGACATTTCCCTTAACTCCTACGGTTAATAAAAGCTGCTTGTAACTCCCACAGTGGATATGTTGCATGTATCGTGTTCTGGACTGTCATCGACCGATGTGTTTAATGAACCTTAATTCTGCTTCACATGCCACGTGGCCTCGTTAGTTAACAAGGATGCAGGTCTAGGGATGTCCCTTAGGCTACTAGGTTTATTGTCAACACAGTTGATACATTTTCTGAACTGTATTAAACAAATAAAAGTTCCAAACGAGTCATTACAATGTTATCTTGACTAATTAATTTCTGATTGATTGGTCTATCAATAAACGATTAGCCACACTACAAAATGTATCAAACAAGGAAAATCCCAAATAAAATTATATAATTATATTTTTATTTATTATTTTATTTTTGTTTTTCATTTTATAATTTTATTGGTACGAAAACCAGAACACACTGTTTATTTGTTTTGTTTGTGTGTCGATAAACACCTGCATGTCAACAAAAATAGGAAAAAAAGCTGTACCTACCTGTGCTAATAGTATTTTATTTAATGTTATTTACAAACACTTTATGTAAGAACCTTGTCTTCTGTGTAATCCTGTTAGGTACAACGTGTTTACTTATATAAAGATATGAACTCATGCAATATAAGTATCACCAAGATTTTATCGCTGCATCTACATGGTGATAGAAAAGCGTCTCGTGCATACTAAATACTTGTAATTTTCTATGACGTAGGTACAGTCATTTAGTGCCAAAGACATTTTACAATCCTTACTGCGATTGATAGATCTACAGCTTTATACGGCTGGCTTGGTTTCATGATAAGGCCTATGGACTCAAACGAATCTTTAGAGACTTTCGTTTTGAGAATAGAGGACAGTAAACTGGGGTCAAAAATACAAAAAAAAAAACAACACCACTACAACAACAAAAAATTATTTCAAGATGTATTTTCTAAGATGATGAAAATGCTATCTAGCCGATTTCGACAATTGAATTCCATTCTGTGACTTATAATTAACCCAAATTTACCTTAATTGATAGTCAATTAAAAGTCTAAAGTTACTAGCTTCAATTAATCCGCATAGGTACTCATGTCTGTGCTTCATTCAGAATTACCAGACAACATATCGAATGACGCGTTGTCTAATAAATATAACACATTGTGTCCCAAGTGATATTGTACTGGCACGAGGTGACCTCATATCCACATGTACGCGAGTAAACAAACACTTAATTATGTAGTAAAGTGATGCAAGTGTTATTTGAACGGTTACTTCACACGATACAAATCTAGTCGAAATAACATTCAGTTTCGATTTGTACATCCAGGCAGTAATGTATGTAATAATGTCACCGATAAGCCGACATTTGCAAGAAGATTATAAGATAAAAGTAGAATACGACATCACTCAATGCGTTCTTTGTTCTTATTTATATAGTCAGTCTATTTGGATAAATAGGCTGTGGAGCCGAGCCGATCTTTGTTAGAAGTCGAGCAGCAGATAGCCTTTGGAGACTTGCCAGCACTACACTGAAGTCAATGATTGATGTTAGATTAATTGGGTCATTATTCGAAGGCTGCTAGGCAATTCAATGAACGACTAAAGCCAACCGAATTTGTAAAGGCTCACCACAGATAAAATACAGATTTGAAAATGGATTGCCTAACAAATTTTCCTACATTGGCTATACTTTCTAGGTGCACTTAAACTTTCATGTCACTCAATATTTTATGATAAGAACTTGAGCAGTAGGCTTAGGTAATGGCCCTTTAGAGAAACATTCCAGTTCCATTGAGTGATTGCAAAGTAATTGAGAGATCAGTCGGACGCAAGCTCTCGATGTTCAGTGATCGACCCAAATACGATTCGATTTGTAAAGGCTTCTGAAATAATGATGTGTCGTGTGAACTCATGTGTTATGTAGCTCCGCAGAGAAGAGATAATATTTGCACAGATAATATTTGAGTAGTCCCACAGTATAGTACCTAGTATACATTAAACTGAAACAACAACATCGTTACTTAAAGTTATGATTAACCTCTGTTTCACTATATTTTTTTTACGTTGAAACGTCTCTCAACTTTTTAGTCGCGCTTTTACATTAAGAATATTTTGAAACTAAAACTGTAATAAATTCAATAAACCACCAATCGGTCTCTTCTTGTTAAGTATGATTCAAGCTTTTATGATGATTCAACCGATTGTGGCTATATGGCATAGATTTTTATTTAAAAAATCGAAAAGAGGTAGTTAGTGACACTAACCACCAAGACGAAGCAACGTTTACAAATAAGAGGGAATTAGCTTTGTTAAATCTAGATGTATTTTATGGTTTGTAAAACTAACCAAATAAAGCCATGCAAATACACTCACTGTTGAATCATGACTATCCAGCAGTATTTATCCTGCAAGGAAAATATTTGACCACACACAGAAACTATCATTGGAAATACGTAACCTGATTGTGGCTTCATAACTTCATACGAAAAAAGACAATAAAACCTTTGAATCTGAACGTATGAGTCACCGTCCCTCACTGTCTAAAGCCATTGCATTTCGTTACTAACATTTTGTCGCCGTCTCAACGTTTCGTCATGTGTTACGTAGATCAATTGCGCGTGCGTGCAAACCGTAAAATTCCAGCCATCTATCATTCTTACTTGCATGCGGTTCTTTTATAAAAAAGTGTTCAACAGACGTTGGTAAATATTATTCAAGGTCGCTGCTAAGATTTCTGAATGCATTTTCATTATATACACTGCTCATATATTCACCTACGAATTAGAAAATATTCATTGCCAAAAGGAACGAATGAATGTATGAAACGTCATGGTGTGGTGCCACATGAGGTTACTGGAAGCCCTTAAATCTTACGATCAGATGCAGAGTACAGGGTTTCAGGTACACATGTCAGAAATAGAGCAACTTATTGCAAGACTGATTAGCTACTCAATGTGTTTGAATAATTAGAAGACATGTCGAGTCCATTTACAACTGCAAGCGATATTTAAGAAAGAAACTGGTTTCTATCCCCGCAAGGCTGCACCAGACAGACAGTGGAATCACAAAGTTTTGAAGCTAGAACCTTCCTCTCCGTAACAGCAAGTGTATTAAAAATAATTCGCAAAGCATTCGCAAAAGGCGAGGCTATAGAACAATCTACTTTCTAAAACAAATTGATTCTACTTTCAACAGATTGCGGCATGCGCCCGCGCGGCTATGGGAACGATGAGCTGACATTTGTGGCCGCCATGCCCTTCCTGTTTCTTATCCAGACTGGAACACTTTCTCTTAACCACTAATTGCTGGAGATTATTTATGTTACGTAGTTGTAGATAGATCATACATATAATTAAATATAAAAAGGCAATCGATTCTGTAATCCCAGGTCAGCATAGCTCTTTAACCATTCGATACACTTCCGTACCGAATCGAACATGAATAATATAAATGTTATCGTAGGTGTCCTATAACTGCTGTTCACAAATCCGAAACCTGAAGATGTTGTCAGTTTAAATCAAATGTATAACCGCGACTCTTCAGACGTTTGCTGACGAGGCAAGGCAAATCAGGTTACCAAAATGTGTCATTTTTGATACGATCAGCTCTCGAATGGTTGTGAATAGGTATGCAGGTGGTACAAACGCAAGAGATCACTGCTTCCATACCATTGTGATAACTTACCATTATATTTTTGGGATTAATACGGATGCTGAGGTGTTAAGTTGCTGTCACCGAAAGTGGTGGTTAATCTTATCACCACAATTTAAAATAATGGATTTAAAATAAACTTTTTTAATAAGTTTGACTGTGTGTACCTCCCTTGCCTGTCTTGAGTCGTTCTTGCATCACAACGTATTACAATGTCGGCTTTGGATAACAATGCGGACTGCGTGTAATCTACCAGTTACCATTGATTCGCAATTCTGGCCCTCGAATAATCGAAATTCGGCTTTTATTTTCATAAAGTCACAAGTTTATGTAAAATCATTCTTTGTCACAACTACAAAACTGAGCAATTGTACCAATTTCACAATGTACCACCGATTATCGCCCCTGAACAGTGATACGTGTATTGAGCAAATATTTTGTAACCAAATTTATGTAACGGTGGTAACACTTGGTTTCTGACCACTGATGAGTCTAAGATTTGTAACTAACAACGCTGCGTGAACGCAACATGGCTGGATTAAATATGTACAGCTCTTGTTACTTGCAACCTTCCTAAAGTGATGCACTAGCTCGAATTTATTCAGTCTGGCAAGACTTAAAAAATAATGTTCACATGTCCACAAGTGGACTATCGCATTCCCAATATGCCTGAGTTGGGCAATATTGTCGGTTGGATTAAACATAACTTTTGATGATGATGGTCTCATCAATCATAGTCTGCCAATCAGTCTAACCAAGGGGTATCGTATTACCCAGTAACTGGGTTGTAGAGGCCAGATAAGCAGTCGCTTCATGTACAATAATGGTATTCAGCTGCATCCAGTAAGACTGGAAGCCGACCCCAAAATAGTTGGGAAAAGGCTAGACAGTTGATGATGGTCTAATCGATCATAGTACCTACCGTCGTCGACACGAAAAGAAAAAGAAGGGACAAGATTAAATAATTCGTCGGTCGTAGCAGAAATTTCATCTCACATTACAACAGCCATGCGAACACGATAGGTTGAAGCTAACAATTATCTAACATATCTTTTCTTCAAGTTCCACTAACCCAAAAATTTCACACTTTTTTTTGCGTTTCTGTAAATAAGCATCACAAATCAATTGCGACGTTGGGAAGCTGACCGTTACAAAGTGTGACTTCACATGGAAAAAGTTATAAAAAAGAACAAATCACGTTTTATTTGACCTTTGCTTTTTCGCAAACATTTTATTGACATATTATAATGTTAAGTAGGTATTAGCTATTTATTGGATATCGTTGACTTTGGAATAGGAATCACAAACTTGCGACAGTTTTGTAATTCTAATATTAATTGAAATTGATGTCATCGTTTTGTATCCCGTTATGAATAGGGGGAAGTGGGGCAGATTGATTCATAAAAATTGAAAATGTAATAATATGTGAATAAACATAATATTTTAAGTTTATTTTCAACTCAACGTTTAGCCTAATGTATAAACATTATAATGTCAATGATAATAATTGTTTATGTTGTGACAGAACGGGAAAAATACGTGTTGTGTAAAAAATATCTTTTGAATCATTCTGCCCCACCAACGGGGCACTTAGATACATCACGTGGGGTACTTTAATACAGTGTGAAAGTTGTATGAAATTGGTTAAATTATAAGACTTTCTTGAAAATTAACACTTCTTTTATTATGAAGATACCATAATCAGTCTTACAAATTACTTATTACTTAATCAAATTAACAGTTTAGAATATTTTGTCTTCAAAAACGCTTGTGATGTTTTTGAGTGTAAAAGATTCCAGAAAGGCAGATTTTGAGAGTTAAGCTATGTTATATATGGATAGTGTCTTGTCAATATTTTGAATGTGCCAATCATTAAAACCTATTTCCAGTTCCATTTTAAATGGACAACGCAAAAAACGCTGACTTCAAAGGGTTGTAATTTATGTGACGTACCTATATTGTGGCAAAAAAAGATAGATAATCAAAACTTTAGGTGTTGGTAAGACCGTGTTAGTGCCTGTTTCATCGAAATTTAGTATACGGTCAGGTGTGAATTTATAGCATTACATTACATGGTCATATTTTTTTTTTTTTAAATCAGCTACTGAGGTCTTATTAAATGCAAAACTTCTTGCGGCACTTGTGTTTTAAGCTTTCTTAGGCTAAGTTCCTTTTCCATTTTCTAAATCCTGCTGCCCAATCTTTCCCGGCACGTTTATTTTTTTTCCCAAGAATCTGGATATTTACTTCCTAAATATTTTGCATACTTATAAGCTAAAGATGAAAGTAGCTGCAAGGATAACCCATAATTCATCTTGAGCAAATCAGTAAATATTCTGAAAAGACATTTTCTTGCTGGGCAGTATATACTTGAGGTAGGTTTTCCTCGTAATCTTTTCTGAACTTTTCAACATGATATTGCCGAGTTGCAGGTTTGATACCTGATACCATATTTGTCAGCTGCTTTTCCAATAGACAGTACCCTCGAAGTAACTTCTGATATGGCGAGCTTGATCGTTTTTTCATCTATACTACGTCTATCGATCTTTGGCTTGTCTTTGGCGTTCCATTTTCTAATGACAACAAAGGAATATTTAATTTTAATTGAAATTTATATATTTTCACATTTTGTTGGGGCACCTAGAAACAGTTAGGGGGCACAATGATGTGTATCATTGTACCCCGTACTTTCCTGTATCTAAGTGCCCCAAAAGATATTTTTCAAAATATACGAACTTTGTAAATAAACTAACATTAAAAAAAAATTAAAAGTACTAAATCCTTAACATTTGATCCCGTAACTTACATTTGGTGTATATAAACATTCACAGGATCGTACAGAAGACCGTAGAAACACTTTTACAAATTACATATTTTTTTAGTTGATCGCACTCGAAACACGTTACGATTCGTTAAATGCCACCAGTTGACTGGCTGTCGACGAGATCACATCGGATGCGATCAAAAATATGTATGATCGTTTTAGAGGTGTCACCACTCGAATACATTCAATCGATTTTTAAATAATGCCTGTGTATCTATGTGCCCCTTGCATCATTGTGCCCCACCTCCCCCTAAGCTTATCTTCACAATCTATAATATCGAATCACACGCGATTCAATCAGGCAATAAATATATCTAATATCAAGTTGAATGATTTAAACAAGAACTTCGCTTTACTTTATTCAACTTCCAAGTTGAAAGAACTACAGCTAATCAAGTACCTAGACTAGAAATACAAACCGCAATATTTGACGTCTCTTACAGGAAGAATAGCAATCAAAACCCCTTGAGACATAGTAACACTCGAAGATGGTAATAATAGATGGTAGCCTATTATTGTCCCACTGCAGGGCAAAGGCAAAGGCCTCTTCCCAGTTTGAAGTCCAGAGCGTCTGTTTTTGTTCAACAACATTCATTGCGTTATTTATGTTGCTGAGCAGACAGTCTATTTGAACAGATGAAGCAATGGTTAGCAATATATTCAAATTCAAATTTAATAGTGTGTTACGCATTTAGGCTGCAGGTTTACGTATTTAGGCTGCAGGTTTCCGCACAATATTTTCCTATACTTAATGTCAGTAGAGTCCAAGTACCTATAAAAAGAAGAAGAATATAGGTAATAAAAATTAAAAACCTCCAAATATTTTTAAATATTCGCTGTTCGTAGGCTAACGAGCGAGTAATGACTATCTCGCCAAAAACTGTGGATTCTAATCAATTTTAAACGCATGAATAGTTCACAAAATGTTAGCAATCTTTCAAACTTACCTATTATTATATCTACAGAAAGGTTATGACCGTCTATACAAAATAATGAAATAATCTCGACCTTTTTTTGAAGGTATGTTTCAATTACAAATAACAACAAAAAAAGCGCAGTCTTGATTAATTCAAAACACGTTTAACTAAATATTGATTGATATCTGTTACTAAATGTGTGTCAAGTCACTAAGGATTAAGGTTGCTTATGAAATATAATTGGTAATTGGAAATTAATTTGATAAAGATGAAGTTATAAATAACGATCACCGCATAAAAATAATCGACCACTTTATCAACGCCATACACTTTCTTGCTGAGTAATATTTAAACAACCACTTGGATGGATAAAAGTACGCTGATTCAATAATGTTAACAAGATTAAAGAGTTTAAAAAGTGCACTTTACGAACAAAGTTTAATTTTAAGCATAATCAAAAGTGATTCACAAACAAGGATTATGCATTAGCTTTTCCAGCTCATATGTCTAATTATAGTGATCAAACACGATTACAATGCATTGCTATTAACCCATATCTCCTTATATTTCCCTGTGTTTTGATTCGAGTGACTGATGGTTCAAACATCAGATATTTAGATTCAGCGAAAGATTGTCAGTCTATTCTTACTCCATTAACAGTCGAGATCCCATAGTCATTCATGCTAACATCGGATACACTCTCGTTTTTTTCCCTTTCTTTTACTTTCATCATTCAAGTAATATTTTCTCAAAATTTTCTCAATCGCAGTTATGACTATCTTAAGCCCATCATACACCTTCTCATTGAGAGAAACGAGGTGTGCACGATCACGAAGAAAAAATGACTTAGTAACATACATTAGTGTCTGACACCAACACCATTAGGTCAAGAAAGTAACGTAGCTAACAGCGGTAATGCGTATGTTGAAACTAATCCTCCATTTCAAGCAGACAAACCTAAGGCAAGCAACAAAAGAGTGCAGCATCCAAATAAACATGAGCAAGATGCTGAAAAGTGTACCGCGACCAAAGCTAGCGTGACTATCATAACATTTACTTCTGGTAGCACATAATTGAGATAAATTGCTTGTTGTGTCAACGCACCCGAACATTCGTGCTGACGAGCCGACACGGACGTTGGCCAACCGCAGTTCGAGAATAATTCATGAGACGAAGAAAATTCACTCAGCACGTCATGTTTTAAAGACCATTTTATTCACACATTCATTCTTACAGTTGTGCATGTAATCACAATTTCCCACGGAACAGTTATAGGACAAAGACGTAAATTGTAACTTCTCAATTAACATAGCAACTGCAACTTTGTTAGCTGTTTCCTTTACCCGACGTGATTGACTCGAAAAGTTGCCTTTGTTTTATGGGAATTGATTCAGGTGAATCTAGGAAGGAGATAAACAAGAGAGGATCCATATAAGGAGTATCTAATAGCCCTAGAGAGAACATGGGAATTCGAGATTTCTTCCAAATGTTCTTCTTCATGTCAAAGGCAACTCCATGCTTAGACATGAGAATAGTGACATAAGTAGATAATGTAGTCCCAATGTCAAGTGACCGAACAATCAATATTATGATTAGTTGAGTTTCTATTTCTATCTACTTCGTGTCAGCAAAGCAATAAACATACCTACATATCAATAATCAAGATATTTCAATGTTTGGATTACAGATTCACCGTGGCTTGTCTGAGAACTATTAATTACAGTGTTTTGGTATTCACTTTCTATTTTCGACTGCATATCTCTTGACGGAGCAATTTTAGCTGACCCGTAACAACTGATGACCCTGGCTTGAGGACGAACCGATCATTGATAAATATTTAAACTCCACTTGAGAACTAAGAAAAGAACTCTTCAATTAGTATCTACGTGCTGAATTACACTGAAGTGGTTAGATATCAATAAATAAACTGATCAAAATGATAAAACACTAATTTTCGAACCCGGATCTACGGTAAACTAACTAGAGCAAATTAATGTTTCCAATTTATTTTATTACTTCGATTCCAATGCTTTTTCATTGTATTGAAGTCTTAGCGGTGTTTTATGAGATAAGTTATTTATAACTTGGGTACAAGTTACTCAGTAACAAGATATTAGTGTCGTGGGATTATGACCAATTGCGTAACGAAATGTCCTATTTATTCGATATGACAAGCAGCCGCTGCGTAGTCTCGGTCTAGTGAACGCATTCGATCAGCAGCGCCGCGCCGCGATCAGACGTTGCGGGTACCGCACCTGCTGCATCATCCGAGGTCGCTTCCGCTACATGTACCTCTACAATATAATCAAGTCTATAGTTGTTTTGAATATTAACAACGGGACTCTGATATTAAATTGGACAAATACATCACAAGAGCATCACCTAGATTCCCCCATAATTGCATCAGAGTCTGTCCATACAAATTGCTGCTGTTATGTTATTATGATCGATGGTAATCTATAATGACGCTAACAAATGTAAAGCGTGCGAAAGCATTGTGTCCAACACTTTCTAGCTCATCGACACATACAAGTATATTTGTATATTTCCATACTGATATCCTCCTGATTGATTGCCAGTGGCACATTGGCGAGCCGCGTACTTTCTCCGGCGATTAGTTTAGACTTTTTGTTCAATTATGAATTACGTCGGCTGTACGACAACATTTGTTAATTTCTTCGTCTGGTCGAGTAATCGAAAGAAATGAGATTGGAATGAGATTGGGGCGGACGGACGATGGCGCGGTAATTGCACCGTACTGCGGCCGATCGCCGCCAGCGGCGGAGCGGCGGCCTCGCCTCAGTACGTTCTGCGCCGCCGCTCCGGCCGCGTCTCCCAACACCACCACGGAACATTACAATGAATTAGCTCAACTATGGCCGCTAGCGCCGACACGTAAAGGCTTCGTGAGTGACCTCTAGCAAGTGGTGGAAGATGAGCGAGGAACAAGAACAGTGCGACTCGTTCAACTCGTGGGAGCTGAACGGACTGAACTCCTTGGATCTGTGGGACTACACTGTCGAGCTGGAGTGCCTGCAAGGAACCGAAGGTTAGTTTCGCAAGACTGTGTGAGCGGCGCTCGGCGGTGTGGCCGTCGCCCTAGACGTTGCGCTCACCAAGCAATTCGCAACGCAAAGAACAAAACTAAATAGAATCGAAGCATGGAATTGTTTGAATAACGTCTGTTACGCTAACATTAACGGTACCGCTTTCTATAGGTCCTCCTTTCTAGTTAGATTTAGATTATCTTCGACGATTAATGTCATGGTTTATTTTCTAAAGGATATTTATGGTCACGAGCATTGAACAGGAAAGATTTATAGTGATGCATTACGTATTGTTGTTTATTGTAGCAATTATCTTTTGGCGTTTGAAAACTGTATGACTCGTCCTTTCTGTAGGCTATTGTCGAACAATAGCCAAAACAACGTGTAAACAATCAGGATTGTATTTGGTATGTGCATACAGGAGTTACGTGGTGTTACCGATGCGTTTAACACCTTCGTGCACGTCCATCTGTGCGTCTTCAGTGGTAACGGTACTGGAGTGTATCATGCTGATTCGTGCTCGTCATGCTATTGTTTAAAAGATTATTTTAATTAAGCAATTTAATTACTTACCTAATGTTAAGGTTAACATTATGAAAAGTGCACCGGCCTTGACTAAGTCGGCGGATTGTTATCATTTCGCCAATACAGGTTAAATTATTATCTTGATATAATTACGTGTCGACTCTGATAAGACTTGCGAATTTGATAAAGTATCAGCTGCAACTGATGTAAGTGCCCAAACGTCATTGTCACCTGTAGGAAATTTTCACTTCTTAAATAGTAATGTTTTAGTTAAATTACGTGCATATAAACACCTGAAAGGCATATATTATGCGCATATATGACTTATGGTTATTCATCAAAATAAATGAGATATGTATAAATAGGTAGGTTAAGTAGTTCCACAATATGTTGGAAAAAGTATAAATGAGTAGGTAACTACGCATATATTAAACCATGAATTCAACACAAACGAAACGCGATAATATACGTCGATATACTAATAGTCAAGTGGCTAGAATAGACTTGTTAGTAAGATTTCAACCGATAGTAATTAAGCAGTCTTTAAATAAACATCATTGTAGAAGACAATGGAACATAAAATAAACCAGTTCAGGATAATTCTTTCAAGTTATTATCATGGATCCGTGTCGGTGAACGCAATAACTCAACTGGGAATATTAAAAACATTGTGCAGTTGTAGAGTATAAACATACTCTCTATAGAGTCACTTTCGGCGTCATCACCAAGATAACACTAACAATAAAACATTTTTGCAGTTTTTCCAACGAATTAATGAGCCTAGCTTTTCCCCAATTATGTTGTAATCGGCTTCCAATCTAACCGGATGCAGCTGCGAGATACCATGCTAGTATTTCTGATTTTTTCCACCATCTTTTAGAAAATCGCCTAAAATGTCAGAAACCATAAGTTCCTATTTTCAACTACCACTTCTAGTCTCTTGAATTCTTGACTAAACAGTCGGCCATGATGAATATTAATTTTCCAACATAACCTGAGCAACCTTCGTACTTTGATCTTGAACTCTCGACGCTATGTGAGTTAGAGACGGATACAATAATTTATAATCTACTACGGTTATTATCAACTACGAGGTAATACATAGTCAACCTTATAATATTAACGTGGACTATTTTTTGCTGAGAATGATTTGAAATCAAGATAACCACAGTTATTAAGATTGCTAATGTCTGGAGCAAGGCTCTACCTGATAGTAACAGAGAGATTTGAATCTCTACGCTCTATATTGTTAAAGGTTAAATATTGTAATATTTGTATGTTATGAAGGTATGAAAATAATAGTTCTATCGTACAAGTAATTTATGTAAACTGTTTTGGATATCGAAGAGAGACGATAAAATAAAAATCAATCCTCACAAAACTTCACTTTTGTCAAAGACACATTGGACATAATTTTTTTTGTCAGTTACAGAGTTCATTTTACAGTTTACAGAGTCCATTTAGGTAACTCTTTCTGTTTCCTAATGATGACACTATAACATTTTAACAGCGGCTAATTTTATTACTCATGCATCGCAGAGAATGTGGCATAGCGACCTCTGTAGCTTCGCAAGCGCGACCGTCATTGTTTTTCCTCATATTTGTACAGACATACAATTCGATGTTTTCGCAACTACCCGCAGTCGACAGTAAAATAAGTTTTATAACTACTTAACAAATTTATTACGCACTTTTGTGACGTGATTGTAAATACTGAACGAGGAGTGCTCTGCGTTGGTGGTCTGAAGTGTCGTAATGACACATAAGTATTACATGAGATTAACTGATTTTTAATAAACACTTTAATCCAGATTACAAAATAAAATTGGATCTATTTTGTAACCGTTCTCAATCATAATTTACAAAATAACTTTGCTTGAGAATCAAAATGAGTATCCAGCACCAGGTAATTTTTTTGTATAATTTAATTATCAACCAAAAAAGTATGTTCAACTATTAAATTGCTAACAATATTACTAAGTACTTAATAATACGGAACTGCGTGAAACCTATTTATCGTTATTTTGCGGTCACTAACCCGCTTGTCAGTATTGTGAAGGAATAACGTAGGTAGATATCTACCTACTTGGTTTCTTTTTTTAGAAGAATTCCATCAGAAAACCCGCTGTTAAATTGGTAAACTAAAGACAACATTTTCCGTGTTTTCCCCTGATAATGTCATAATGTCTTATGTACCAAAACATAATCCGATAACACGAACAACACCATTAGACATATTTACCAATTAAAGGTGCTATTTTTATTTTATTTTAAAAAGTCTCCCGAGTTATTTTCTATTTACTTACGATCGGCGATCTAGTAATCTATACTTCGTCTATTTGTAGAAATAAATAAAAAAATTGATTGCTATGTCAATATTACAGCTTTTGTCTGAATGCTTAAATCACAGTATATACCTAAGGTACTTTAGAACAGAAAATCATTTTTTGTCTGTCTGTCTGTTTGTTCCGGCTAATGTCGAAACGGCTGGACCGATTTAGACAGGACTTCCACTGGCAGATAGTTGATGTAATAAGGAGTAACATAGGCTTTCTGCTGGTTACGCTACTTTTTGTCTCGGTAGCACGTTCCTGTGGAATAATTTCCGAAACCCCCGCGGGTAATAAGTCATCCGTAACCTAAGTAAAAGTGTTAATTTAATTACATTTTACAATTGTAACACTAGTGTTTAATGTTCCGTTGAGCAGAATCGCGTGAGATAATTGTCGTCACAACGAATTCTCGCCAACTTACTGCATTAAGTTCTGCAGCCTAGCTGCAGTTTTAGATAATGAGCATAAAGTGTATACTGCACCAAACTGTCATGATAAGACTTAGCGCTAAAGCAAAGTATTTAAATAAATTAACATAAAATTAAGTTCGATAAATTATAGACTGATCCTACCTAATACAGCACGCTATCGTTTACAGGGAGGCAGGGATATCGACGCACAACCTGTTACCATAGATTCAGTACATCGTTCTGAACCTTCGTGCGTTGACATTTATCATCGGCTATTAAAAAAAGACTGCGTACTTAGATGCTGCACTTTTCCATCACGAAACGGCAGATTTTATTATTGATGAGCTAGTCGACAAAAACATTGTACGCCTGGGGTTGTAGAATCATGTGCTGAATTCATAGTTTTAGTTTGCGCATCGATGTCCGTGCCACGCTGTTTATCTACATGTAATACAAAAAAAAAAAACTCTTCAGAGTCAAAAGTTTTATTACAAAAAACTACGCCCGAAGTCTAGCCACAAGCCATAACATAAACAAAAAGTATCAATAAAGTGCAATCAAGCATTCTGAAATATTTCCCAACCAAGAATTTTTTAACTTCGAAATTTAAAAAAAATAAAACTTAAAATCCATAGACAGATAAGTCAGAGGTCGTTCATTGTATGAGGTATGAATGATTCTACAGTGAGTCATTGCCATGCAGCTGTCACATTGTCTTCTTTAATTGCTGTGTGGCAGCCCATTTGATTGGCATGCCGTACAATGTGATATTATGAACAACTGAACAGTTTTTGTACCATTTAGTTTGCAAATTATGCTGCGGATATCATAAACCGTGGGATTTGTATTTGGACGTAAAATAACTTCGGTTTTTTATTGCTTTTAACCATGAAGTAGGTAAACCACTTAGAAATCGTTTTGTAATAAGAGATTTTCAAGTAAAACGCTCTATCATGCAAAAAGAGAATATCATTTCGCATTAAATAACAAGACTACTTGATTTTTCATAATATTTGTAGGACCATGATTATAGGAAAGCGATGGGGTAGACTACCCTGGCGCTTTTTCATTTTTTCATAAGTTTTTTGCAATTTGCCCGTCAGGTTTAGGTCAGTTTAGGCTGTGTTGGACAAAATATGGTTCGCAACCGTAACAGATATATAGTTCTACAGAATTATAATCATTCAAATAATCAATACAACCCTCTAAGTTCGTTTGTCATTGAATTACTTTTTTAACCCCCGACGGAAAAAGAGGGGTGTTATAAGTTTGACGTGTCTGTCTGTCTGTGTGTCGGTCTGTCTGTGTGTCTGTCTGTCTGTGGCATCATAGCTCCAGAACGGATGAAGCGATTTCAATTATTATTTTTTTGTATTAAAGGTGACTTATGTGCGAGTGTTCTTAGACATGTTTGATGAAAATCGGTTGAGCCGTTTAAAAGTTGTGGGGGGTGAAAGTGGGGAAGAATAACCGAATGTCTACAAATATACTCGAGTGGGGTCTCAAATGAAAGCGCACTGAAAGAGAATATTGGTGACTTAATCGAGAATGTTCAAGCTTCGCTTGATGGGAAAATTGGTGGTGGGAAAATTGGGACATGGAAATCCGATTGTCACGTGAGAGTATCAATGACTACATCTCAGTCTTTGCAATTCTGCTAAAGATGACTTGTCATGTGGGTTATTTAATAGTTTTCTTTGGTCGAGCTCACAAACTGCTACACCATCCAAGGAAAAGGCCAAGCCTATGTAGCCTGAAACAGAGTAAAAATACTCTACTTAAGGCTACATAGGCTTGGCCTTTTGCGAAAGTACTTGTACCTAAGTAAACCACAGCTTTTTCAACTGTCGTGCCTTGCAACTTATATGCCGTAATCGCCCAACATAAAATGATAGGAAACATTGTTCTTTCAATATTTCCATATCCTCTAAGACCTTGAAAAGTTACATTATGTGGCCTTATCAGAATCCATCCATTCTCGTCAACACAACTCCGGCCGATAGTGGCATCATCAAATTGAATTGATATTGTTTTTGGAAGCTTCCCATCTTCCTGTTGGCCACGGCGAAGTTCTATGTATTTACAACTTAACAAAATCTACATTATAATAAGTATACCTATAAAAAGTATAAAATAAAAATTAAATTTAAAATTTAAAAAACCCCCGACACAAAAACCTAAAATTCCTTTAAAAAGTAAAAAATAATAAAAAAACTCAATCTTGAAGTACCTAAGTATGTATTAATAATTCAAAAAAAAAAAATACGTCGCGTTGGGGGACCGCTCTGCGAGGGCAGACGTCGTTGACGTTCGTATCCTAAATGCAATATTTAGAAGTCATTTTATAAAAGTTTTCTTCAGTTAGGTAATAGACTATTTGTAAGTAAGTTGTTAGGTTTGGAGCAGTTCCCCAACGCGACGTATTTTTTTTTTTTGAATTATTAATACATACTTAGGTACTTCAAGATTGAGTTTTTTTATTATTTTTTACTTTTTAAAGGAATTTTAGGTTTTTGTGTCGGGGGTTTTTTAAATTTTTAATTTAATTTTCATGAAAACTTAGTTGATTCTAATCAACATAGGTAAAACCTAACACCTGCAAATCGCAAAAAAACGTAAGAAAATTGAATTTAACGGTCTTACTTCACCTTAGTGTATCCATTAAATAAGTTAATTCAAGCTGCACCGTCTGAAATTACTTTATCATTTACATTAAAATTATTTGCAATTACACTTTTCTCTTTAGCCAATTTTAAGTGAGTTATTTTAGCATTATTACACCTATTGTTACATTGTTGTGAAAACGGTTGGTACTCATAATTTTCTCTTTGAAAGACCAGATCATCAAATCAGTACGGTGATCTGAATATCATCGTGCGAGAAAGTTTCGCATTATGTTATAGCAGATTACATTCTTGGCAAAAAGTCAATGGCTAAGAGAGAGTCGTATTGTTTCCATAATGCAGACTGCAATGAAATTACTGTATAATAGAATTTTAAGTGTTTTGATGATCAAATTATATTGAAAGTGCATTGGCTGGGTAACATTACTCGGTGGTCATTGGTAAGTATCGTTTGCTTAGTAGCAGTAATAACCGAAGTGCAAGAAAATAAAAGAGTTTGTTACGTTCCAAATTTTTCATAATTTTGACAACCAGAAATTCCCTACATATTATCCGGCCTTTGATTTTCAACTATTTTTACTTCCTGCGCTAGACACAACATTACGTTCCTAAGCCCCTGTGTTGTGTTCGTTTAGAATTGTATTTTAGATCTAACACTTTATTATCGGAAGTCATTACTTGATCTGCCAGATAAATAGAGATAAGATCGCCGCCTGTCATGTTAGTGTTAAAACCTAGGTATGTATCTACTTTCACTGTTGTATTATTGTAGCTAAAGACGTAAATATTGCTTCGTTTTCCTGTGCTTTCAGAAACTACGACATTCAAACGTTACGATTACAAGTCTTTCAGATTTAAATTTAAAACGTTATCTTTTTCAATCTAATGAAAAAAAAAAATGTTAAAAGAAAGCAAATCACGAACTAATTACTGATAAATGTTAATTCTGCAAATAAATATCAATCCAAATATGATTCAAATGCATTACCCAGAAAATGATAAACTTCGAACGAATTTGTTTCTTTGCTGCATTTATATCACGATTCCTGACGTTTGGTGTCCAGTTATAAGAATTGCATCCTTCGATTGTGCGTCAAAATCATTGGTGGCCCAGTGGTATCCGGATCCTACTTATGAGTTGTAGGTCGTGAGTTTGAACCCAAGCAGGCGCTTTACTTTGTGTAAATAAATTCATCACCATTGCTCTCAAAACGGTGAAGGAAAACATCGTGAGGAAACCGACATGTCCTAGAACCAAAAATTCGAAGGCATGTGACATCTACCAACCCGCACTGGGCCCGCGTGGTAGATTACGGCCCCTCCCTCTCACCGAGAGGAGGTCTTTGTCCCAGCAGTGGGGACGGTATAGGCTGATTAAGTGATTGTCCGTCAAAAACATATGTACTTCGGTAGCAATAGAGCGATGGACGTAAATTTTCCATGACCATCTCACGTGTGGAAGCAGGTTTAGAAACAATGTTGCAAGTTAAAAATATCTTACATCAGTAATAGGCTGACTTGCAACTCCACTCGTTGGAAAAAACGACGGCGCAAAATAAATACTGGTTGGATGGCGAGTTAAAAGAATAAAAAGCATTTTTCGATTAGATGAAATTCAATACGTTACGCGGTAATATGCATGCGATGGTTATAGAATACGTAATTTTTGAATTTCATTGGTGCATAACTAACGCGCGTCAGTTTTTTCTTACTCCTTAATAGCCTGTGCGTGCGGTATACGGCCTAAACGAGTTTTGTAACACCATTATAATATCATACGTCAGCCTGACTGGAAAACGTGTGGTTTGCGTTAAAAAACCAAGACTGGAACCGGTTTGCATGAATTTACTGAAACAAACGCAATTTTTTACTACGCTCAAAAAGCGTTGTTCATGAATTGTTATTTATGATTACGGGTTTCAACTTAACGTCGCATCTGAGTGCTTCCAATTAAAATCTAGTGTTGTTTACGGTATGTCCCTCCTACCATGAAACACGAATGAAGTATTCGACATACTCGTAGCATAATACTATTTAGAGCGAAGAACATTTCCTAGCTCATATCATAATAATGTGAAATGGCTTATCTCGCATAAAAACATCAGTTTCTTGCAATATTGTATTCGTTACAGCTACGGCAACGCAGGCTAACAATCGTTGATTAAACAGAGGCGTACCTAGCTATTAACACATGAAAGTCTTTAATATTTATAGCCATTGTAACTTTTCGAAGCGACTGTTTCGCGTAGAAAATCCCGCTGTTCATATGTCTAATAAATCACAATTTCCTCAATATGTCCATCAACTTTCATCTACGTACCATTCTGTACATACTCATTGACCTGAATTTCATCGAAAATATTTTAGCGTATTGTTCTTTGCGAGCAAGGTTATACGGCAAAAACCTTTCACGGGCGGATCGATGAAGGCGTTGTGCGTTGCGTCTTTTGTTTCAGATACGGTTGACAACATTGTTTGTTACCAAGCGTTGGAATAGGTACCTATACTTGTATGGCGGCAGGTGTCTATTTACCCGTGTCTGGTTGACAGCTGTCGCAACGCGCAAGCCGGCTGGTCGTCAACTGCAGTGCGATGGTGTCCTGATAGGTTAATTACTCCGTCCAAGTCACCGGCTTATCTTTACATGCCATGTCTTTCACTTTTTGCATTCCAATGTCTTAACGTGTCCGTCTAGGCTAGACGATTAGTCACGATCGTTTTTAAAATGGATGGTTAAGTTTACACTGATTTAAGTTATTATGTGTGATCTTGGTTATGAAATTGACCACCCCTGGATAAGTTTAGTAGAGCTCATTGTAGCTATAGCCTAGCTTATTCGAAATAGTTTTATATACTTGGACCATTACGTGAACTACAGTAAATTATATGGAACTTAATAAAATAATCATAGTTTAACACTCTTATTAGTTATGGCCCGTCATAAAATAATTAAATGTTAAGCAATTAAGTTTAACGAGCATAAAGTTATAACACCGTCGTATTAAAATTCAAATTTTATTTAATTACAGATTTGCAGCTGGCAGCAGAACTCGGCAAAACCCTATTGGAGAGGAACAAGGAACTTGAGACAGCTCTTCGTCAGCACCAGAATGTCATCGAAGACCAAACACAGGAAATTGAGGTAGAAATTAGATATGAGGGTAGTTGAATATTTGTTGTAGGAAGTAGGTAAGAGATGAAAATCGCCGTCCTAAATTAAAATATCCAACAAAAACATCTAAGTAATTGGTAATAGGCACATTATGCCCTGCCATTATTTCTATAGAAAATTGTAAATCATAATGACGATCTTGATTACCGTTTGAACTTCATAACCCTCCATAATGACAGTCACTAGCAACGATTAGAACATCGTAAACAAACAATTTATATAAACTAGCATAACGACAAAAACTGTTGTAAATTAAATCTTAAAATTATTCCAAATGCGCAATATTGTGCTAAGATTGGCTGCTAAGATAATTTACTTCGCAAACATAAAGTAACACAACGGTATTTTAATGCAAATGATATTGTTTCAGTACTTAACGAAACAGACGGTCGCTCTGCGCGAGGTGAACGACTCGAGGTTGAGGATCTACGAGCAACTCGAAGTCAGCATTCAAGACTTGGAGCGTGCCAACCACAGGTTAGCTGTCGACCATGCCACCGAAAAGAAACACATTAAAACGTAAGTTGATTGTTGGACGACCTGCCTTGACGACATTATTTAGTAACTAACCGAGTACCGATCTCGAAATTGGCTCTAAGCATTTAAACGGACTGCTTTGGATAGTGATGACACAATGCATTATAGAACATTTATAAATAGCAGAGAATGGCGAAAGTAGCTCTTAATCTCATCGCTTATGATTGTTTTTAAACATCAACCTTTATGTTTCCAGTCTGTGCGCCACCATTGAAACGCTGGAGACGAAATGTGAAGATCTACAAAAGACTGTGGACGACCTAAACGCCCAACTGGAGATATCCAGGCGAAGGGCAGAACGGAAACCCGAAACTGAGAAACCCAAAGAAAAAGAGAAATCTGTGGAACTAACTCTCAGCATCAAAAAGCCTGACGTAAACAGTACACCGATTAAGACGGTAGCACCTCTCCCAGAACTGACTAAAGAGGATGAGGATTTACTCAGGCTTAGTGATGAACTCAGAGAGAGCAAAGTGTCATTCGCTCAAGAACAGAGGCGAGTGACGGAACTGGAGGAACAGTTGGCGTCGATGGTCCAGGAGAACAACAGACTTCACGACCAGTTTAGGAACTGGCAACAGAGAGAAGATGAACCGAAGTCGATGCATGAGGAATTCGCTATCCTTGAAGAAGTCAGGTAATGGAAGCTTACAATATGATGTTTCTTTCTAAATGTTTATAACATGTAGGCAGCAATTCTGATGTGTTTTCTTTTCTGTCTCAGACAAGGACAACTATGCATAAGATGTCTAAGGGGCGCGGAAAGAGACGATATGTCGTCAATGCTCGACGGAGACGATGATGATAGGAGCGCAATCAGTTCCCTCATCCTCCCCCCGTCTGGCCCAGACAGTCCACGTGAAGATCTCGTCACTAACAAACTTGTCAAATTCGACGTAAGTATTAAAACAATGTCCTTGCACGTTTCTAAAGACTCTGTTAAAGCTTTATTATCCTTTTGTAGAAATTCTTTTCTGTCATTAACAAAGTGTACATTAAATTTTCCTTTTTTTCTTGTCTTGTGTAACAACATTAACTCACAATTCTGCGTAATAAGCAAATCGACTAACATCATTAACACGCTAAAACTAATCATTTTATAGTACAATGTGGAATTCCATTGGAAGATCATTCAGTATTCCTCCCTACTGTTGAATATCTATTGTTCAGCAACCGATACACGTATTACTTTCCCACTTTTCCACGGAGATGATCGTGTTGGATAAATAAAACATTGGCATTGGATTTCGCTAACCATCTCATATGAATTTCGCTCGTTTCTAGGCGACAAAGCTTTTCCAACTGCCCCTGATGTTGTTGATCACGCTTTGCATATGCATTATGAAGCGCATTTGCAGTAGTTTTCTTTGGATATATCGTATGTAGTCGAAGGTACGTCCATTACCGACACGTTATTATACTAAACGCGAATAGTGCACGCTGAACGACTCAATGGTGACGGTATACCAAGTGTGACAGTCGGTAACAATCACTACGTAACTAACGATGTTTTGTATTTATGTAAATGTGTAATACTTAATTGGTAACTACACGGATGTGGGATATTAATACTAATATTATTCACTACGTAAATCATACTATTTATGTATATGTTTACGAAAGTAATTATTCTGTAATTGTGTATTTATTTTATTAGCTTATTTCTATCTAACATGCAAAGTGATATCAACTATCAATATTATAACTAATTATTTAATTATGGAGTAATGGGTGTATTTTTGACTAATCATATTTATTAGATTTTTCTTAAGTTTAATTTAGTTGTTTTTTTTGTCTTTTTATCCAAAGATCATTTTCATGCTCGACGTTCATCTTACTTCCTATGAACCTAACTAGGGCTTCTTTTTCAATAACAGTATTGATGACGTTCATTTATTTACAATAACTTCATTCAAATAAAACATACTACTCAGACACTGAAATAACAAGCATTACATGTTTTAAAACACATCACAAGCGCCAGTAGTTGTCACCATCTCACTGGGTTCAGAATAATAACCACTAATCACTGTTGATCTTTCAGAATGCCAAGGAAAAGTTGCTCCAGGGTATATGGGCGAATAAAGAAGATGGCCATGATAACCCATACAGAGAGCTGGTGCAGAAGTACGAGGCTCTTCTTGAAGTTCAACTGTCACAGGTTAAGAACATCAGAAAGACCAAACCAACCACTTTGCCCAGCAATCAGAACCCGTGCGGACCTCTGTCTCTCCAGGATGAACTGCAAACATCTGGAGACTACAGCCAGTTCAGTGTCAAAGATACTGATGAGGAAAGCGGACACGGCGAGGAACAACAGAAAGGAGTCCAGAATAAGAAGGTTGAAACCACCTCTAGAAAGAAGATCATCCAAACTCCAGACTTCTCGGAGGCAGAGACTTCCAGCTCTGGATTTTCAGATGAGACCAGCAACAAAGCCACTCAGACGGAACGTGAGCGACCTGGCTCATTCTTGTGCACAATCGCTGACGGAGAAGACTACCGTTTCAGCATTTACGACGATGTCAGCCCCATGGACAGTCGATTCCGCAACAGACCAGAGTACCGCGAACTGTTCAAGGAGATCTTCACCATCCTTAAGAAGGCGGCGGAGAACAAAGACGACGGAGAACAACTGCCGCTCCTCGACGACACCACCCACGGCAAAGTGCCGCCTGTCACACCCGCGAACGAGGAAGCGCCCGGCAACTTCACAGATGATACCCAGAGCGTGTTTTCATCTGTAATGTCTGAACAATCGATTCCAGTGTCTGATATTACTATGCCAGAAACACCAACTTTGAAAGAAAAAGAGAAACCCCAGCCCGAAGAGGCTAAGAAGGAGGAAAATGGTAACAAAGAGAACAAACCAGTGGCCGAGAGTACCACGGAGAAACCGAAGCCGAGCCCTGCACGCCAACCCAAGGAGCACACGAGTGTGAGGGAGAGAGATCAGAGCGTGCAGAGAGAGAAAGAGAGGGAAAAGGAGAAGGAAAGAGAGAGGAAGGAAGAGAAAGAACGTGTTCTGACTCCGCTGGTGCGTCAGCCACTGGAATATATAGCGGCCACTAGAAAGAAGTCCAGACATCGCAACCGCAAACACAGCCAGGAACGCCAGGGCGCTGACTCTCCGGTGTTCCCGTCGCCACCTAAGATCACCTACCAGAAGTCATCGAGCAAGAAGAGGAGGGACTATAGGCCCATCGAGGCGAGTCCCCTCGTCAGACCAGCGGAGAGCGAGTGGAACGGCTCCACGCTACAGTTCTACAACAGGAACCTCAACTCACCGACACCCAGCGCAAGCGGCCGGACGTCGGGCAAGATATACCAAGGATGGAACCCCGAGACAGACTCGTGGGACATGAAACAGAGCACTGCGTCACAGGAAATACACAAACTGAGGAAACTAGAGCTTTCCTACGCAGAAGTACTGAGGAACGCCGACAAAACTAAACCCAGGCGCAAAAAACATCAATAAGATATAAGTTTTATTCATCGACCCCTCTTACTCTTAGTAAGAGTCGAGTGATCAACAGCCATTTGTCATTGCCAACTGGACACAATTAATTTAGAATAGTATTTGTGATCTGGTAGTGTAACTTTTTAATTTTTACCTATATATTCACAATCACAAATTGCCATAATAACCGGTATAGTTATTGTATACCAGTATATTTATGTATTGTATACTTCAATAGTCCTATAATCAATTTTAATTTATTGAATATTCACAATACCCTTCCCTCCGATATCACATGCGCCTAATTATTTCGTACGAAATATACTTGCATTTAGAACCAGAGCACCTACCTATGTATGTCTCAAGATAGTTTTACTGCCTGAAATTGAGTTCAATTCGTTAATTTCCACTGAATAATTTAATTTCTTCCTATTTTAGTCATTATTTTAATTGTATATTATGTATTTGATCATTGATTTGTAAATATGCATTTTTTTTAAGTTAATTATATTTTTTTAATTGCCATCGATATTTTCGAATATTTCGAACAACGCGTTTATGTATGCTGAAGGTATTTAATGGAGACAAAGTGAGAGAGAGGTTGAAGGTATAAATAAAAATTTGCATTGATATTAACAAGTTTTTCATTTCGCCTCCAAAGAACCATGTATAAGTAAAAGTAAATAAGGAAGTATAAGTTAATAATGAAAAATTATAATTATATTACAACGATATAATTTAAGGTTACTTTTTACATGGATATAATATGTATACATGTGGGCAGGTGTGAAAATTGCAGTAAGCGAGAATTGTAACACACTGTCGTGTCGTATCGACGTGCCGTCTTGGGCAATGTCAACCATCAAAATTCAAAAGGGAGAAAGCGATAGCTTCACACCACAACAACAACACACGTTATATATTAATCAGCCTACAAAACAACGGAATACATTGTTTAGCGCGGCACATGGACACGACACGACACAGTGTTGCCATTCCAGCTGTATTGGTCTACTTGTTCTGTGCTTCGAGTTCTCTCTCCACGATCTTGCGGTACTCGTCGAAGCCTCCCTCTATACTGCTCACGGACCCGCCGCCGCACACCCACAGCTCTTTACAAACCATTCGTATTAACCTTTCGTCGTGAGATACGAGGATAACTCCGCCCTAGAAGCAATGGAAAACCAGTTAAAGATTAATAAAGCAGCTATTTATTCAAATTGAACAATTATAGTAAAATAAAGTATATTATTAAAACACGGTGCCTACCGAATAATAATTATTGTTTTCTATTTATATTTGAAATATAATTACAGCACATAGTGACCATAATCGCTTCATACAAACCTCTGCTTGTAATTTTAATATACCTACTTGGCAATCCAAGTTATATTGATGTTTAAATATCGATAAATGAGTATTATGAGCACAGAAGGCAGTAGTTGCATAATAAATTAGTTGAGTGTTTTCTCATATTAAAAAAACTTGCAAAATACAACACATCAACACTGTAGCTCATTCAAAAAGAATAGTTATGATGACTAATTTTATCAATAGTGCTAATGCTATGCAATTCTACATAATATAAATGGCTGGCAAAATGCTATACATCAAAATATGACCGAAACTCACCGTGTACTTTTGAATAGCTTTCCCTAACGCTTCAATAGTCTCGATGTCCAGGTGGTTAGTAGGTTCATCAAGTACTAAGAAGTTGGGGTTGCCCATACACATTCTTGCGAACGCTACTCGAGACTTCTGCCCTCCAGACAAACTGCCGATCGTCTGCAGAGCTAGGTCGCCGCTGACACCGAAACTTCCCAGTTGTCTTCTGTATTCTTCTATTGTTTTACCTGTGGATTATGATATAAGTATAGGTAAGTAACTTATGAGCTGATTAATAAATATTATCAGATACCTGCAGGGTAATTCCGGTAATGAAAAAAGTTCGAAATCTAGTCACAATCTCTTCTCAGCGACAATCACTGCCACAAACCTGTCATAAACTTAGGACATTATTACAAAATAAGGTTTTTATTCAGATCAGATTTTTAAACCGCCAAGCCAGCTTTCGAGTTAAGGACACGACTTGCATAGAAATGCAGTTATGCTGTTTTTTTCACAAAATTGACGACTTACTCCAGTGCTCAGTTGAAAATTTTGTATTAAGAACTTTACCAAATGGAAATAAAGTTGGAAATGCCAAAACTGGCACAGAGCTATTAGGCTAGAACTAAAGTTTAGGTTGCCTTTTGTAATAAAGACGGTGTGAATTATTTTTGAAAGATTGACACTGAGATTATATTGCAAATAGTCTTAAAAATACGGAAAAAATATAGCTAAGGAATAAATATGGCGCTTTGACAGCTTTTGTAAAGTTATTACGTAAAACTGTCAGATTTCTTCTTCAGACCAAAGATATCTTACTATTGAAAAACAAGGCATGTTAACTATCTATCATGTTTGAAGAGTTATCTGTCGGAAGCATGAGATGGGTAAGGTTAGGTTACATTCTTCACACTAGTCAGTCCTAGGAAAACAGTTGTGATGATTTGAACTTGATCAGGAGTCCAGACAAGCAAGAAAATCAGTGTTTTTGTTGGGTACCTAATTCATTTCCATGCCATTGAACTACGGACACGGACATAAATTAATTGCATTTATATATTCTTACATCCTCTTATACAAGGACAAAAAAGTTCATCTTTTTTAATTTGATTACAAACAAACAACTTCAGTAAAAAACACTGTAAATCAACCAAAATAAACGCATGCACGTGAGTTGATAAAATGTCTATAAAAAGATGAGTTGCTAATAAATGACTCAGCATGAATTGAGTCTAATAAATCAAACTTTTTACAAGCACCGAGTAGAATTACATCGCCAAAAACGAAAATGAGCTCTATTTGAGGCGACATAAGGTGCATACCTGGATAACTTCTTTGTAAAAGTTCTACGGAGTTGACGTTCATCTCCAGTTGGTCGACGTGATGTTGCGAGAAGTAACCGAATTTCAATCCTCTATGCACGTTGCGAATTCCACTAGTAGGTGATAGGATACCCATGATTATTTTTAGTAACGTCGTTTTACCGGCGCCGTTGTCTCCCACCTAGAAAGTGAAATATTAAACAGTTATCGACAGGATTTTTTTAAAATGCAAAGTTCTATCTGAAATGCGAACGGCCAACTGAATCCTGAGTATATAAATGATATCACACTGCATGAAGAGCTCGTGACTAAATAGCAACCGCACGGGTTGCCGTGGTAGGTTTGTCGATGGGTCCTCCGTGCTTCAGAAAGCACGTTCAGCCATTAGTCCAAGCTGTTATTTGTACATCTTTGACAGTCATTACGGGTAGTCAGAAACCTGAAAGTCTGACAACCAGTCTTACCAAAGACTGTGGAGGTCAGACAGGCAGTCGCTCCATGTAAAAAAACAAAATTCAGCTGCATCCGGTTAGACTGCAAGCCGACCCCAAAATAGTTGGGAACAGGCTTGCCAGATTAATCACGCTACACGCAACAAGTCGCAATGAACAAGCGTGGTGATAATAGACTTATTTAGCTTTGTCACTGTAAAAAACTACGTTCTTTAGACATTTACAAAGCTGTAAAAGTATCATCATTTAGCATTCAACACGTATCAACAAAAATATCCTACGTCGGAATGTCATCATTATCAGCCTATAATGTTCCCACTGCTGGGACACAGGCCTCCTCTCGGTGAGAGGGAGTGGGCCGTAATCTACCACGCGGGCCCAGTGCGGGTTGGTAGATGTCACATGCCGGTTTCGTCACGATATTTTCCTTCACCGTTTTGAGAGCAGTGGTGATGAAATTATTTACACAAATATAAGCGCCTGCCTACAATTCGTAAGTCGGGTCGATACTACAGAGTCACCACTGATCCACAGCCTGCACCACGTCGTAAAGTACACAAACTTAATATAGTCAATAAAGTAACTGTGCAGATAATAGCTAATAATAAACACCATAATTATTTGTCTTGCAAAAACGAAAAATACCCGCGATTCGTGTTGCCAAGTCATTATATTGTCAATCACGGTTGATCATTGTGGAGTTTTTCTCACAGGCCTGACAACTGTGTATCAAAATGATCACGAAACGCCGATTATATGGCGAATTATAAATGCTAAATACGTTCTAGGAAATGGAAAAACTATAATCGGAGAAACGTCGATGAATGGGACCGCAAAAAGGATCATTCAATTGTTTTAATGGGTAAAACACAATCAACGGTATTTTGTCGAGGATGAATTGGAAAGAAGACGATTAAATTTATATGAAGGCTTTCAAGCAGAACCCAATTCGCTTAAGAATTGGAAAACAGCCAATATTATGTATTACAAAGGCCCAAAGCACGATTTCTCACAGTGATGTATTTGGGTGACTACAAACCATTTTATAAAAATGTCATCAAATAGATTTTATTACTGTCGTAAAAATATGAGTCAGTTTATAAACCATGACCATAGCGAGTTTAAAGACATTCAATGCGGAACAACGCCACTGAAGCATAGATTTTGCTATCGAAACACAGCAAGGCCTAAGTTACTATTATACGTGCCAAGAAAGAGACAATAATCGGTCATTCATTTATTTGAACCGATTTGGAACGACGTCATATGGTCGTATGTCGGACATTTTTTTTTCGTGGTATGCCTCTGCACATTTCCGCTTGGTAAAACACAACGTAAGTTCAGCAACCTTTGTGATGCTTGAAGTAACATCGGACAGTACCCTTTAAGGCAGAAACATACTTACGTGTCGTGGCGTGTCGTGACGCGCCAGAAGCATATCGGTTTCATACATTTAATATGGTTAGGGACATATTTGCATGTCGTGTCGTGTCGCAACACGTTCTGTCGAATGTATGAAACTGAATGCTTCTGGCGCGTCACTACACGCCACGACACGTAAGTGTGTTTCCGCCTTTAGTCCCACCTTCCAAATATTTTAACATATTTTAAAGTTTTATTTATTTGTGCCTCAGTTTACAAAGACTGTTTAGTGTTTACATAGACTGTGTAAAGTAATGTTGCATGCATGTAATCCATAAAAGGACAGGCAGAGATGTGCCTTTAAAAAACTCATATTTCGCCAGTTATGATTAAGTACTATGTAATAGAGGGCGACCCTATTGCCATCAACTGGGAACAAATGTAGAATCCGGGCTGTTACTGGGAAATTCCTTTTGGAAAAACCCAATACACTTTGCCGACCTGGGCATTGAACCCATGACCTTATTCTCAGCACTAGCCCTTAAATATACTTACAATACATATTCGGGACTCCAACGTCGCTCCAAGGTTAACGTCGCAGAAAATGACCTTGTCCTTAGAGTAGTAGAAGCCGACCTCATTCAGCTGTAGAATGGGCGGCGACAGAGGCTCTGTCTCAGGGAACCGGAGGAGTACTTCAATTTCTTTCTCTACCGGTTTTAATTCTGGACTGTGGACAGAATAAATAAAATAAAAAACTAAATCAGCCAGATTAGCTTATAAATGGAGTTTAGAAAACTGGATTTTTTTATCAGACTTCAACAGATATTGGAGTTAGTAGTAGTCCACGGTATTTGTGTTGCTGCATTTTAAATGATGCTGCTATTAGCATGCTAAGAAGAAAAAAATAAGCTAAGGTATATAACTTTTCCAGGAACCTAGTTCAGCCATCGCCTTAGTTAAACAAGATTATAATCCCAGAAGAAAATTTTTGGTGATATGCCACAACTTAATATTTATCGACATTTATTCTACTAATCATGTGCAAGTTATTTTACCTCTGACAGCAGGCGAAAGAATCTAACGGAAATAAAAAACACTGATTTTGATAAACTTGAATGTGATTTTAAAACTTTTCAGTAGCAGCAACCCAAAAGCAACCTTAGTGCCAAGACAATAAAGATCACAGTGATTTTGACAGTGATGAAACCAGTAATAAAGTAACTCTAAAAGGACTTATCGTGACGAAACTGATATAACTTTGATAAATTCGAGACCATACTCACAGTTTATCCAACATCTTAATCTTGCTCTGGACTGACGAGGCCCGGTTGGCGTTGTATCTGAAGCGGTCGATGAACTCCTGCGTGTGCGCACGATGTTGTTGCTGCGCTTCCCACTCGCGTTGTTGGTTCTTGTGCTTTTCCGTCTTCGTTTTGTGGAACTGGTCGTAGTTGCCTCTAGAATAGTAAGCAAGGGATAAAGTTTGTATGGTCAGAAAGTATTGATCATAGTAAGTATTGATTGAATTTTAGTGGTAACTTCCACATCTCCTGGCTAAAATACGTCAAAACAATTTAGTAGATAATAAACAAAATTGAAAGAAAAATACAGTTTAGTTCTGTTTATCAATTTTTCATGTAAAAGTTGGTAATGTTTTGTGTTATTTATCGCTATTAAAACAGTTCCTTAGCAACAAGGTTAAGTAAGTATAATTATCCAGTAATTCTCACAATGCATTAATATAAATAGAAGTTTCCATGATTCAAAACGCTATATAATGTCATTCAGAATTCTAATGTTTCCATTTGTCAAGGCAAAGAATATGATTTGTTTTATGTAGTCTGGTAAAGTAAGATTGATTAGAAATATTGAATTTTATGCCAGTCACGGTAAATTATAGACAGTTTCATATAACATGGTATTGTTATAAGTTTCGTATTGAATAATCAAGTTCAGAATTCAAGACTATGTTTGCAACGACTAGTTTCGAAACATTTAAACAGCTTTGAAAAAATAACTTTAATCACCACACATAAAGTTCAGTTTGCAGTACAACTTCTCACATCGTTCTGAAGTCAACCTTATTTATACCAGAGTAATCTACATACTTCTTGAGTGAGAAACAAAGGTTTGAATAAGAAATACCTGTATGTGTCTATCCTCTGCGTATGTAGGTGCATGATATCGGTAGGCACTGTGTCGAGGAAGTTGCGGTCGTGGGATACTACCAGCAGCGTGGTGGGCCAGTTCTGTAAGTAATTCTCTAACCAGATGATGGCTTTTATGTCCAACATGTTCGTCGGCTCGTCGAGTAGTAGGAGGTCGGGTCTGTAGGAGAAAATCGAAATGTTTTGTTTTAGGAGATAGCGGATTTATGTCACATTAAGTCAAAATTCAAAATTTTTTAACCATCATTTGTGGGTGAGTGTTTTATGCAGTTTTCTCTGGAATAGGGCCTCAGGTCGATACGACTTGGTATACTATACGAAATAATAATAAATAATATCAAAATTGGAATATGTTTTTCATTTTTGTAACTTCTTTTCATCATCAGTCATCTTCAAACCAAATGTGAAACTAAATGCTGTTACAGTTACGTTATCTAAAATCCCTCTCAAGTGTAACTTAAACCGAACCATAATGAATTTAAATTGTCAAGTTGTTGTAAACTTACTTAGAGAACAGAGCTCTCGCCAGTGCCAATCTCATTCTCCAACCTCCAGAGAAGGTCTTGGTAGCCCGCGACTGCATATCGGGCGTGAATCCCAAACCGCTCAGAATGATCGACGCACGCGCCGGAGCCTTGTCGGCTTCAATGTTCTCCAGCTGCGCATAGATTTCGCTCAGCTCATTGGATAAACTGGGATCGGTTGACCTGAGGAATATAGGGCGAATAGAGAAATTGTGTTTTCTTATTTGAATATAGAACTTGAAGAGTATTATCTGTTAGGCTTAAGGCGCGGACTGACTACGATTTTAAATGCTACAACTACATGCTACAGCTCCAACAAATAAGGTTGAAAATTGAATAAATATGTGGATGACGATGTGACTAAGCTGCGAATTGGCATTTATTTTACGGGTTTTATTTAGATTATTCGGACTACACACATTAAATTAAATAATTGTCTGGTTAAAATTTTAAAGTAATGTTTATTCTATTGAACTCTTTAAAAAAAAAAAGTTGTTATCGCTGAAAATACAGAGATGTTCGACGTCAAAGTTTTTTTTGTGAAACAATTTTTATTGGGAATATCAAACAATTTTTCACTATTCTATTTGGTTAGAATTTTTCTTTAAACCCTTCTCTGTCCACTGTATTTTTTGTGTTGTATATTTTCATTGCGTTACGTCATACTCGATTGTCAAAGACACCAGTGTTTTGTGAATATTGAGGTAACACCGCGCCTTAAGAACAAAAATGCTCTTTGAACCAACTAACGTCCACAACACATTGTGGTCTTTTCATAATACAATACTATACTCAATACTCAATACTCAATACTCAATTCTTTATTGCATTCCATATGTTACATAGATGGTAAGAAATAATAATGGTACAAGATCAAAATATGGACCCTGTCGGTCACGCAAAAAATTAGGAGAGAGGAAGAGGGCTGAGTTACAATTTAACTAAATCAATATTCTCATTTACTGTCTTTCATTTGGTATATAATTATATTGTATTATACATATTATTATTATGTTTGTGCATATCAGTTGTTATTATATATATTTGCACGAGATTACATTATTACTATTAAATTCTTACAAGTTTTCGCTTTTATTATGAACTCAACTAGATTAATTATTATAAGTATATATACCAAATACATTTATTTTAAATTTTTTTTTTTTCAAATACATTTGTTTAGGTAGTTAACTACAGGTAAACAATCTTGATATGTCTTTTTATATAAAATAAATCGTATAAAAGACCAACTAATATTATTTAAATTAAGTTACTTACCTAACATCGGTTTAAGTAAATACCTAATTGTAAACATTTTTAGATTCAATTTTTAGACAGTTTTTTAGATAAAAGACATGTTAAGATTGTTTACATTTAGTTAACTACCTAAACAAATGGAGTATAGTGTTGTGACACTTGAAAAAACAAAACATTGGGAATTATTTGGGAATGCCACAAGCATTGTTTTCGTTCTTTGAGTCTTTCAAATAAAAGACATTTAGTATTTTTCCTATAGTTACTTTCCCTTACACAATCATAAAATATTTTAAATCATTATTGTAAGAATAAAAGTTTATCCTTAGATACTACTAAGTATTAATTTAAGGGTAAATATTTCTGTTTTAAATGCTCATTTTATTTAAATTATGTTAGTAACAAAACAGGTATAAATGAAGAAATAACTGTTTCAGATTGCATCATTTTCAAGTTTTACAATTTGTCTTGTTTTAATCCTGTTTATTTGTTTACTAAACAGGTAAATATGAGACCTATTGAGGATAAATGTACTAACAGATCTAAGTACCGATAATTGTTGCCCGTTCATGGTCAACAACCGCACGGCAATATAAAAGGACAAAGCTTTTAACCGTTAGTTAGAAAAGTGTTGCTAGTTGCAAACACAAAAGACATAGTCTCACGGAAATCCGGTTTTTTGATCCAACTTGTTGTTGCACTTTACTCAGTGCGTTCTGTGTGGTGCCAGACGTAAAGAATAGCACCATCGCATTTTGGAATTACTAGAACATGGGCAGCAGCATTCTTTATGCATTTTACCACCATACTGCGATGCACCTGCCAAGCCCATGCTTTTATGGCAAACCCCGAATTTGGAGGAAGTCAATATCCAGCAGTGGACCTGTTTCGGTTGAAGTAATGATCATTTCGATGATTATTCAGTGCACTACATGCATCTGCCTTACCTTCTTGAGGGGGAAGAGCCAAGGTTGCTGACGAAATTCAAATTTTCTTACTTCTGTTTCCTAATTAGTACCTTTATAAACTTTTTGTTAACCTCTTCTATTTTATGAAATTTAATTGCTCTTTTGCATAATACCTCAATTCTTTAGTCTAAAAAAAAGATATCCCCCTCAGACTGAAGATAAGTGACTAAGCATTTATTATAAGAAATTTGGATGCAATTTGCGTATGCTTAAAGTTATGCAAAACTAGGGACAAATATTTAACCCAAGCTTCCACTAATCAACCATAAGAAAGTGAAACTTACCCAGAATTCACAAGGGAAGTGATATCTTTTTCACGTTTCAATAAATACTCTCTAACAGTATCACATTCTAAGACACTCTGCAGTGCTATCGTGTCGTCGCCAACAACTTCTTGTTCCACATGAAGGATTGATATATGAGAAGGGATCTTCAACTGTTTAGAGGCAATCATTCTGAGGAGTGTGGTCTTGCCGAGACCATTGCGTCCCACAAGGCCATACCTTCTACCAAACGCTAGGACAAGGTCGGCACCTTGTAGTAATACTCTGTAAGAAAAGATTTAATTCACTTTAAAATTGTTAATTTTATAATAAAAATAATTGGTCAGAAATTGAGTCCTAAAAGTACTATTAAGTACTTAAGTAACCCAACCTTCTTCTAGAGGTTTAATAAAGATATATACTTGCTGGCTTTTTCCAAAAGATGAATTAAATATGAAAAAAAAAAACCATTCTACCCTTACCTATCACCATAAGCAATGTCGAAGTTTTCTATCCTTATATCCTGTGTCCTGTTGGTTCCCTTGGCCTCAAGCTTACTGTCCTTTTTAGAGGTGACCTGTGACGCAGTAGCGGTCTGAAGAACTGGGGCATTTACTGGTATCTTCAAGTCTTTCTGCTTCTGCTGTTTCTGTTGCAACTTTGCTTCGGCCTTCTCTAATTTCTTAGCATCTACTTTCTAAAACATTAATTAATACTGTTTAGAATTAAGAATGTCATTTTAAGTTGTAATAGAAAATTACTTTTTTTGTAGAAGTACCGATGAAGACTGATTCAGTAAAGTGAGTTTCATAAGCTTGCATTGTTTTTTTTTTGTGTTAAAGTTTTAGAGAAAAACGTTTAAAATGACTAAGTATTGGTTCAAGTAACGGAAAGTCAACTTTAATTGTAATATTTTTAGTCCTGATTAATATCAGTACTTGATTATTATCGTGGTTTCAATGCATTTATAATAATAGTAATTCTACTTATGTCACAGAAATATTTCATTGAAAACTATAACTAAAAATGTTGCACAGTTTTAAAATCAATTACTTGCCTTATATTTATTTATAAGCCGCATTGTTGAAAAAATGTTTCAAAATGATAATAAAGACTAACCTAAAGAATGCACTGTAAACAGTGAAAGACCAACCAGTAAATTTATTACAAAGAGGTAGGTACTTCTAAATACTTTTGACCATAGATATAGGTATCTAAATTATCTTTGCCTTTTAACAGTTTACTTATTATGAGTCAAAAGAATATCTTTCATCTTAATTCAGTACAAGCAAGTTCACCAAAATATACAAATGTTAGGTAAGGCCCTACTTTCTTTTGTGAAAGTAGTAACTTTAAGAATTATCTTACCAAATTATCATCTCTAGTATTAATCCATATACTTCGCAGCTCTTCAGTTTCAGGTGCAGCAGTAGTCATGGATGCCAAGTGTATTGGAGCATCCAGCACTTTCCTAGGTCCATTACTGCTGCCTGGCTTGTCTGGCTGTAGCATATGCAGTAGCTTTGCACATATGTCCCTGTAGTAAACATTTTGATATGAAACATAAATCCTTAGTATTTTTCCTTGTTGACTTAATTAGAGACGTCTTACAGCCCAGCTAGTGACAGCCGGATTGAAACAAACATTACTACTGACTAGTAGTCATGTTTTAATCGGAGATCAAGGTATCGTCTAGGCAGTGTCACTCAAATATACCTTTGCTGAAAGTAAATGAACGACAAAAAGTGAAAAAATTAACCTTATATCTTTTTCAGATTTCTTAGAAATGCCCTGGAGTACTTCTCCAACTGCCTCATAGATTTCTTCCGTGTCCTCAAACTCTCCGGCACTGCTATCCAATATATCTGCAAGGCATCAAAATCACGAAAGGACCATTTAGTAACTCATGTCAATTATAAAATAATATTTTACAATGGCCGTAAGAAAACCTCAGGGCTTAGTAGGCCTGAATATACCTAAATACGTGTAAATTCCAATGTACTTATATGAATGTCTAACACATTTGTGCAGTAAAAATAAAAATAACATCGTTCTTTATAACCTATAGAAAACGTACCTTCAACATATTTCATCAATTCTTCATCAATAAGTGGGAATTGACTTTTAATAAAGTCTCCACAATGAGCCATTTTGTATATGATCAGTGTGAATAACAATGGTTTGTTGTAAATATCATTTATTTATTTTATATTTTAATGCAATTTTGCAAATGCACTAAACGCCCGATGTCACGTCACGTCACCGAGCAAACGAATGTCAGAATTACACCAACTGTCAATCAATTATATCCAGTGACAGATTTCAATACAGATATACCAAAATAAATAACTGACTATACAAATAAATACAAAAACAAAGGGCATTTAGGCGTCGAAGTACTCGTCCGCATCACTGTCATCTGGAAACGTGCCCAGAAGACTGGCAGCATTGCCACGTTGGATGGCAATGCTAATTCTTTGGCCAAAGAATGACCCAGCCCTCTGGTCACGTGAAGTGTCGACCAGTCGATGAGCAATTTCCTTAAAAAGGAGACGCGCACTCGGGCCCCATGGCCCGAGCGTTTCAACCCCAAACGGCTCAAAACTGTAGTTACCTATAAGTTTACAGTATTTGCGCCGCTTGAGGGTCTCAGCAGCCGCAGCAGCGGCGCCAGCACAGCCCGCCGAGCTAGGAACATGAGATGGCGCAAGGGTGTCGACACAGGTTGCGTCCCACACCAGAGGCCTACCCACCTTCCAAGGCAACAACGTCATGCCGTCTGGTCTCTTCCCATCGTCACGTACCAAGCCGTTTGGTTCTAATGGACGAATAATATCGTTAATGCAGGCGTGCCGTGCTATGCGGCCTGCGCTCCTGCAGCAGGACAGGCCATGGTGCCCTAGACTGTCGACAGCTTCACCACAGTGACAGCGGTGCGGAGCAACACAAGGTGCGCCCAAGCGGAGACACGTAGCGAGCCGAAACGATGAGTCATCCATCATAGTACCTATGGTGGATGATGGCGGCGCCTGAAGCGTGTGAAGTGTGTGAGAAGTGACAGATTTGTGTAATTACCGCAATAAAAAAGTCATCTCACAAAAATTACAAAACTTATTAGGTACCCATCCCTGTACATATTTTCTAGAATATCTGAATTTAAAAGACACTTGTTTTTTTTTTTAATTATTATTAAATTTAATAAAATATACTAAAATAAATAACTACCTATACAAATAAACACAAAAACAAAGGACATTTAGGCGTCGAAGTACTCGTCCGCATCACTGTCATCTGGAAACGTGCCCAGAAGACTGGCAGCATTGCCACGTTGGATGGCAATGCTAATTCTTTGGCCAAAGAATGACCCAGCCCTCTGGTCACGTGAAGTGACGACCAGTCGATGAGAAATTTCCTTAAAAAGGAGACGCGCACTCGGGCCCCATGACCCGAGCGTTTCAACCCCAAACGGCTCAAAACTGTAGCTACCTATAAGGTTACAGTATTTGCGCCGCTCTCAGCAGCGGCAGCAGCGGCGCCAGCACAACCCGCCGAGCTAGGAACATGAGATGGCGCAAGGGTGTCGACACAGGTTTTATTAGGCAAGGAGGAATTCCGATTTTCATATTCATGTATGCTCCATATACGCATATTTTTGTATCTGGACCGATTTATTGTTTTTGACGTTGCTATTGTCACGCTAACTTGTAACGTTTGACATATTGCGTATTTACGGATGCACTGTGTAGAAAATAAGTTAAATTACCTATTTTTTACTGTACATTCTTTCGGCTATTCTTAATAAGATATTCGAATATACTTTTAGCACATTACGGCATTTCTTTAAGTTCACGTTATATAGTTACTGTAAGCCGTGAGTTCATAATGGAGCACTAAAAAAATTACTGTGCACTGTCTTCTTCCAGTTGGAAAACCCCTAAGTTGTCGACACAAAATGGATGAAAACATTGATAGCAATGTTGCCGTCTTGGCTATTTTGGACAACCAATGTGAGTAAACAAACAAGCATGTGTATCAAATACGGAAGTTCATGTCAAAAATTACTTTCAGAGTAATTTGTAGACTCGTTACCAATAACTTTGATATGTTTTATTTCAGCGACGCCATATAAGCCAAATATGACTATAACAAACTATCATCACAGCCACAACATAGTCCAGGAGGAAACAGATATAAATGAAACCAGTAAACAAAGTATGTACCTGCATTGGAAATATTGGCTACTATTATCTTTATCGTACTGACCACAATACTGACTGTTTATTGCAGTTGTAAAAATACAACTTTCCTATTACAGATGTGATTTGGACAAAAAATGCAACACTCTTACTTTTAAGTTTGTATGAAACAAAAATGCATATGCTGGATAATCCAAAAAAGAAATCCAAAATGTGGCTATCAATAGCAGAAGAATTGAAAACATTAAATGTGGAGGTACTTGTTTATTATTTACCTATATAATTTATACAGATTTAAGTTTTATACTTATTAGTCTAAAAAAGAAACAAATAAAATCAAATTGGAATTCAGTTGCTTATTTATTCAAAATATTTACATAATTTAAAAACCAATAGTCTTAAAAATAATATGTACAGATATTTGTATAGAAGTAAAAGGAAATTTAAGTTTAAATTATTTTTTATAAAATAATTTGATATTTTAGGTTACTCCAGACCAAGTTAGGTGGAAAGTTAATGCTCTTACAAAAAAATACAAAGACTGCATTGACAATGGACAAGGTGCAATGAGTTTCAAATATTTTAATGAGATGCATCAAATTTTGGGTCGATACAGTGATAATACTGGAACTTATAGACTAGCTTCAGGTGTAATGCAAGGCCCAGAAGATTTAGACAAAGACAAAAATAAAAGAAATATCACCCTCAAAGGTTCAACACCATTCAGAAGATTAAGGGCAGAAAGAAGAGCTAAAATAGAATTAGATAAACAATGGTTGGATTATTTAAGGAAACAAGAAGATCAAAAGCAGTTACGAGATGAAAGGTATGAAAGAAATTTAAGGCTGAGGCAAGAAGAATTACAGTTAAGGAAAAAGGAATTGGAAATTAAACAATCACTAGCATTAAAAAAATTACAGCTCAAAGAGCAAAAACAAGAAGAAATGCTAAAAATTGAAAGGGAAAAATGTGCACTCTTACGGAAATTAATAGCGGAACATGATTTAATGAGGCAATAAATATATACAAACATGGCTGAGCTATCTTTTAAAAAAAAAAAAAATTGAATGAAATACATTTTTCACCTCTTAGTTTTCTTTTAATAATATTATTCATGTTCTTCTAAATGATCATTTTCGTTCAGACAATAGTTATGCAAAATACATGCAGCTACAATAGTGTCAGTTATAAATGCGATGTTTCTGTAAACAGTAAATAGTTTTATTCGTCTAAATCTCCCTTTTAATAAACTGAAGGCTTTATCACTTAATTTCCTAGTAGAAGTATGTAATGAATTAAATTCCCTCTGTTGTGGTGTTAATCTTTTGTTTTCTCGAAATGGTGGCATAAGCCATGGTAAAGATGGATAGCTTGAGTGACCCACAAGGAAAGTATTATGTGGAAATAAGGCATTTCTGTTTTCTGATGCAGTATTGTATAAAGGTGACTTTTTGAGAACTCTAGCACAATTAGAAGAACCAGGTTCCCCACAAAACACATTAGTAAACCTTAAATTTGCATCAATTGTGGCTTGTAGAATTATTGAAAAGTATCCTTTAGGATTGCAATATTCTCTGGCATTCTTGGGTTTTTCTATTTTAATGTGGGTACAATCAATTATTCCTACCATATGGGTAATTCCAGTCTTTGTGTGAAATGAATCACATAATAAGCTTATTTCTTCAAAGTTTTGAGGCCATTTAATAGCATCATTTAGTTTAGTTAGAATCCAAGCAACAACTCTCCTTATAACTCTAAATGTTGACGAGATAGAAATATCAAATCTAGTCGCAATTGGAGTAAGTGGTTCTGTATTTGCAATAAATGACAAAAAGATGTAGAAGCAAAGTTTTGGTTCCAACGGTTTTAATCCAAATTTATGTGATGCTATAAATCCTGACTTCTCCAATTCATCTGAAACAAATTATTGTTAATAATAATAAAGTAATACCATTATTTTCGTTAGTTTCATCTTTTTGTAGTTTGAAATTACCAATAAGCCGGTACGCAGTCTTTCTTGATAGTCTCATTCGATTTTTAAATTCAGCATCTGTCCAGGAGTCTATTATGTGTAAGTAATCATCTACTCTCTTCCGTCTCAGTCTTATTAAATATTGCATTAGAGGAAAAAACAGTGTATCCTCTTCTTCATCACTATTGTCCTCATCTTCAGACACATCCTGTCTTATTGTGCAAACATCACTCCATTCACTTGAATCACTTTCATCACTGCTTACTGCTGTTTCGCTTAACCAAAGAACAAGTTGTTGTTTATCCATTTTGCACAACACTATTCTTATCCAGATACTATTTTAATTATCATTTATCAAATAAGCTTTTCATAACATTTTCAAAACACAAACAGAACAGTCTTATTTTCGTGATCTGTCACCAGAGAAAACCATTTACTTTTGACAGTGACAGCGTGAAACTGACATTGAAAGAATAATATTTAGAAAGAGCAAGAATTTGTGCTACAAATGGTATAGTAGGGTATAGCATATCCGATTAACTCAGATATAGAAATAGCTCAGGAATTTCAAAATTTTTTCGTTAATATTCCCGTTAAAACTACTGAAGCTTTAAATTCGTCACCCGCGCTTTCCGCTGCCTTACTCAAAAAGAATGTAGGGGCATGCCCTTTAGAGTTTAGGTTTCAGCATACTAACCCCCAGGCTATTATAAAAGCTTTTAAAGATCTTAAAATTAAATCAACAGAAGATCTTTGGGGAATGTCTGTCAAATTTTGTAGTTCTATTATTGAAACCATTGCACCCTATTTAGCTTTCATATTTAACACCAGTGTAGACCAAGGAGTCTTTCTGGATCTGATGAAACACAGCAAAGTAGTTCCTTTGTTTAAATCCGGTGATAGTAAAGAACCAAACAATTATAGGCCCGTGTCAGTTCTGCCAGTTCTCAGTAAGGTGTTTGAAAAGTTAATGCTCAATCAAATGTTACGTCACTTTAATAAAAACTCCATCTTTCATGAACACCAGTTCGGTTTCACCAAAGGGCGTTGTACCACCGACGCTGGTGTTACCCTAATAAAGAACATTTTTAACGCCTGGGAAGAAGCACAAGATGCCATTGGAATCTTTTGTGACCTTTCCAAGGCGTTCGATTGCGTAAACCATGAGACACTTTTGCTGAAACTAGAGCACTATGGAATTAGAAATACAGCTCTTGACTTAATAAGATCATACCTGAAGGATAGAATGGTCAAAGTCCAAGTAAACGGCGTAAACTCATTGGGGTCTGAAATGGCAATGGGCGTTCCTCAAGGCTCGATATTGGGTCCATTCCTTTTTTTAGTATACATTAATGATCTACCCCATCTACTTCCAAACCAACCGAAGATGGTGTTATTTGCAGATGACACATCATTGATATTTAAAATCGACAGACGGTCTCAAAATCTTGACGACGTCAATAACTCCATTCTTCAGGTCCAAGACTGGTTTACGGTAAATAATTTGGTACTTAATAAAAAAAAAACCAAGTGCATTAGATTCCAATTGCCTAATGTCAGAGGTAGCGAATGTGACATCTTATTGAATGGGGAAAAACTGGAATTTATTGATCAAACAGTTTTCCTAGGAATCACGCTAGACGAGAAATTACAATGGGGACCTCATATAACATCTCTTGCGGGGCGGCTGAGCTCGGCCGCTTATGCTGTTAGAAAGATAAGACAGTTAACAGATGTAGAAACCGCGCGTTTGGTCTATTTTAGCTACTTCCACAGCATTATGTCGTATGGCATTTTACTGTGGGGTAGGGCTGCTGACATTGAATCCATTTTTATTTTGCAAAAGCGAGCTGTCAGAGCCATTTATAATCTGTGTCGCGGCGAATCCCTCAGGGAACTATTTAAAAGGATTAATATTATGACGGTACCTTGCCAATTCATTTACGAAAATATAATGTATGTAAGAAAAAATTTACATCTTTTTAATAAAATAAGCGATAGACATAATTTTAATACTAGAAATAAAGACAAGATAGATCAACCATTTTTCAGATTAGCAAAAGTACATACATCTTTTATGGGGTACTGTGTTAAATGTTACAACAAAATACCTTCTGATATATTGCAATTAAATGAAAGGAGGTTTAAAAGTCATATTAAAAGTACACTTTGTAAACGAGCTTATTACAAATTAGAGGACTACATCCAAGATAAGAACGCTTGGAAACATGCTGGTCTCGCTCCATAGGACAGTCTTAGAGTTTATCAAACTAGTTGCTCACTTAATTGTGTAGATAATATTTATTTTTTCTTCTATGACACTGTTTTACATTCTGTAATTACTGTAACTCACACACTGACAGTTTATATGGGTAGTTCATATAATTGTTTTTTTATTTAACTGCTTTTGTTAATTTATTTTTATTTTCTTTTAATTTCATTTGTTGTGTATATGTATCATTTGCATCGTTGTATATGTAAGCGGGCACGCCCTTTATGCCTGGAGGCTTTAGTAAGGTTTTAAGTTCTGTTTACGATTTTGTTTCATTATTCATTTCAGCTTGAGTTTAGTTTTCAATGTTTTGTTGGTATAATGGCGTGTGCTAGCTGACATATGGCGAATAATGTATGTTTTGTTTTATTATATTAATAACTTATACAATATTGTATAGAATCAAGTTCTTCTAACTTAACAGACAGCAGTGCTGCTGGGGAGTTTGTTCCGCCACTTCTTCTTCCCAGCCAAAGCACTAGGAAGTGTCGAAGGGCGGGCGTTTTGGGGGACTGTCTTATGTGACTTTGACGTTCAAAAAGTGCTGACTCTCAGCCTAGTTTGAATAAATGACTTTTGATTTTGATTTTTGATTTAACTTAAAAGACTCATACCATAAATAACATGGCAAGTTTTCAATCACGATGTCAACAGTCTGTCAAACCATTTGCCAAAATAATATTGACTGAAAGAATTTATTTTATTTACATTTACTAAAAAGGTTTAATTTTAAGCTTTTTATGATCTCCATCTATTGGAATCAAATTGTTCGGTTACGGAAATTCCTTAATATGTACCCGACATAAGCGGACTCGTATTGTTTTCTGGCTCATTTTATGTGGAAGAGAAATTATTGTGTTAGCGCGTATCAGAAAATCAAATGATTGTACATATTATTATTTACCTGCGTTAGTAAGCTGGGCTTTTGCAAGGGTCTTTAAATCTAGAGTCTAGAATGGATGTGTGTGAAGCAACTGACACATATTGTATTTTGGAAGAAGGCAAGTAAATCTATAAATTGTATATAATTACATACAGAGACTTCTATTATTCACAATTTTGATTTACTTACAGCCTCTCAAGATAACCTGGAAATTTGCGAAGGTACTAGTGATATAAATACTCTAAATGCAGAAGGAATTGAAGGGAAACTAAATGATGGTTCGGAGAAACCTTGTATGTATAAATCAACCAATTAGTGATGTTGGTTAATTGTTTTCTTTTCATGTAAATTTTTTTTACTATTCTCAGGTGCAGTTTGGACATCAAACGCTACCACAACTCTGTTGAAATTATATGAAAACAAATTAGAAATGCTGGAAACACCTAAGAAGAAGACTAGGATTTGGATTGCAATATCACAAAGCCTTAGTCAATATGGCATAGAGGTATTTAACAATAAAGCAGGTATAATAGTATGATGAGATTAGTTTTTAAATAATGATTGGTAATGTATGTTTTAGATGTCACCGGATCAAGTCAGATGGAAAATAAATGCACTCACAAAGAAATACAAACAATGTGTTGATAATGGGCAACATGATAAATTCAAATATTTTAAAATATTAAATGATATTTATGCACAGTACCATGTAGATTGTGATTCATACACATTAACTGAATTGTTGCATAAAAAGAAAGATGTTAATAAAATGAGTGTAATAGATGGGCAAAAATTAAAACTCAACCATGAAAGTAAAGCTGTAATTGAAATGAGGAAAATAAGACTTGCCAATAGAATAGAAAGTGACAGATCTCAAGGGAAAATTCAATTGGAAAAACAATGGCTTGAATACTTGCAGAGACAAGAAGAACAAAAACAATGGAGAGACGAAATCTACGATAGAAACTTAAAATTACGTGAAGAAGAATTAGAACTGAAGAAAAAAGAGTTAGAGATAAAGGAAACACTTGAATTGAAAAAGATACAATTAAAAGAAAAAGAATATAGAGAAACAGTGCATATTGAAAGGGAAAAATGTGAATTACTCAAAGAAATATTTAGTAAAAGGTATTAGAAACAGTTATGTGTTTTATTGTTCATAAGTGTAGAATCCTGTTCATTCCGTATTTAAGTTGAATAATATCCCTTCACTGGCTCAATTGGGTCATCACCACATCAAGCGCGACCGTGCAGACCTGCTTTTCTGTCTCTGTTTCCCGCCATTGCTCCTGACTGACAGATGACTAGAGGTGAAGCGTATATAGTTATAATATACGCTTCACCCGCCTATAGTATATACTATATACTGGTATATATACCAAGTATGTGCTTCCCACTCCAGTACGCAGCACGGGTACAGACCGAAATACTGGGTAAATACCTTGAAGGTATGACAAGATACCTTTATACTAGTACGAAACCAACCGCTACCACAAGGTATCAGTCAGTTCGTGCAGCATCGGCCCACCGAAACCACCCGAAGCTACCCAACTGCTTATGGCAGGACCCGGCACCCGAAGCGTCTTTCGTGCTTTAGGAACGATGGGACTATGTCTACGTTGCGTAATAATGTTATTGCATAAAAAATATTACGAATTACATTTTTTATCATATCGAGTTCCATAAAAATATAATATAGTGTGTATAATAAAGTGATTTTTAACAACGCAGCCACGCTAGTTTAAATAAAATTTATATTATTTTGAATATAATTATACCTAAATATTTAGTACTCACTAATAACCATCTTCATATCTCTTAAACCAAAACAGAAAAAATAACGGTACTGTCTTAAAATTCAAGCCAGTGGTGTATGAAAACGAAAGTTATTCTCAGTTGCTAATTCTACGACGAAGATTCTTTAATTTACAGTTCCAGAAATGTTTGCACCAATTTTTTTTTGTACCAAGACAATTCAACAGATCGTTTTGTAATCTGAATACAGGCAAAACCTGATGCCAGATCCTTACGCTTGGCACGTATCGCAAACTATAAACGTCTTCAATTGCACAAAATTTGCGGATGTTTCTCAAGCACTTGGCGGAAGTTTCTTTATGCTCAAAACTACCACTCATTCTGGTCGGCAGCAGAAGCTTCCATGCAAGATAAGTACACAAGCCAAGCAAAGAATTTGTAATCGTTTGGCAAGTGTGTGGATCTGGCATAAGTCATTAGAACGTAGCGCTAGGCCACACTGCGGTGGAACGCGCGCGGTTTTTTGAAGATTTTATGAAATGAAGAAATCAATGCAAACCATCATAGATTTTTTTGTATTTACCGCAGTGCACGCATGCAGTTTTATGGTTCCTGTACGCAAATAAAATCGTAGTTCAGCCTAAGAAGCCCTTCATTTGAAATGTCACAACGGTACAGTTTACAAAACTTTTTTTTTTCTACTAGCTTCCGCGAGCGAAGCAGTATAAAGATGAAAGGAACACCGAAAATAGTGGGTTATAAAATTAATAAAGATGAAGAATAACGATGGAGAAAGAATACAACCTTGTGGAACACCAGCATTCAAGTCATGCCAACTCAAAGAGTTCTCATTAACGCGAACCGTCTGCAAACATTCCCGAAGACAAGAAAAAAACGATTCCAGAGCCTTGGACGAAACCATAAGATAACAGAGGAGAATATCGTGGATGACTGAGAGAAATCTCTAATATAAAAATAAGTCGGGTTTTCCTTCCTGACGCTATAACTCCAGAACGCACGAACCGATTTCCACGGTTTTGCATTCGTTGGAAAGGTCTCGGGCTCCGTGAGGTTTATAGCAAAGAAAATTCAGGAAAAATTTCAACAGAAAAGCGGGAAAATCTTTTTTCATTACCTATATAACCTGGATTAATACATTCTTACCGCAGTAGTACGTCCTTTTTTTTTTTTTTGGATGGGAAATCATCAAATGACTTCTCCCGCTCTGGGCGGAGCGGGAGGGCGTGTCAGACTTTTACTGACTAAAACCCACCCGTGTTCCTTCAGTTGCCCATGTGCCAGGGTCACGGTATCTCTTTCGAACAATCACGTGACCCCGGCAGGCATCGGTCCTAGCAGACCCCTTCAGTACTGCTGACATCTCTATGAGGCGCGCGTGGAACACTACGCGCCGTCGACCCGAGCTTGGTCCTTACCGGGCGGCGAGCTACCCATTGCTCGCCACCCGCAAGCTCGCGCCTACGGTGGCCGGGAGTCCGCAATCGACTCCCGGCGCCCGGGGCGTCACCTCCTGCGGCGGCTAGGGACGTGAGGGCGCAGAGACTGCCAAGTAGTACGTCCTCCTGCGTTAATTTCCGACATCCACGCGGGCGAAGCCGCGGGCAAAAGCTAGTCAATTAATAGTTAATACCAAAACGGTATCCGCGGTATCCTCCATCGTTGCTCGAGAGCGGAGACTGTACTGTGCCCAGGCCTGAATCCAGACTGAAAAGAGCTAGCAAGTTTGTCCCGGTGAACAAACCCCGTAAACTGCTTGTGTTCGCAGACCTCAAACAACTTTAGAAGGGAATGGGAGAATGGATCGAAGTGACTGGGTAGAAAGGGGTTTGAAATTTTAGGGAGTGGACGGACATAGGTCATTTGCTGGGATTTGTCCGGAATCATCGGAAAACTTGATAATAAGGGTGATGGGAGGGACAAGGCTATCAGTGATCCAAATGACCATAGTATGATTGATGCTGTAATAGCCCACAACCTTAAATTTCATAAAAAGGATGATCTTTTTGATTTCGTCCCAGGTGACCAGGGAGAAGTGGAATGGTTGTATGCTGGGCTAGGCCATTAATGAAATCAGCCATCTGTTACAACATTTTAGAATCCAAATAACAAGTGGTTGTGTATTGTCTGTTGTTATTATGTGACACGCTATCCTGCCATAAACAGTTATGAACCAAAACCAAAATGTACACCAAAACGTAAGATATGTTTACTCAGTTCGGATAATAAAAACGACGTATTGTCAGCAGCTGAAAGCAAGTTCCCAAACTACTGTAATTTACTGCATTATTTACAACCACACGCAAATACAAAACAGCTTCTAAGCGGTCTGGGATCAAAGGTGACACGCTATATAACACTTCCGTGTTTGAGTCACAGAAATTCATGTGTGCGATATTTAATTAGTCTTAATTTCAACCGATTTTGAGAACATTGGCTTTGACAGACGGACAGACAGATACACGAGTGTTCCTTTACGGGTTCCGTCTTAAATGAGGACCTTCGGAATCCTAAAACTCGACTAAAAGCTTTCAGATAATAACAAAACATTATGGTCAAAAAATCTGCTTATGTCGCAATGCTGCCAACATAATGTCCCGCCGCGACGCAAATTTCTACAGAAATCTTCGTTTATTCGGAAGGAATTTTATAAACTTACTGTAAATGTCGACTATGACAGACTTGAAATCTAAGAGACATGAAAAGTCTTTGGGTTTACTTACAACGAAATTTGTCTCATTGCTGCAAAAAGCAAAGGATGGTGTTTTGGATTTGAAAATCGTAAGTATAGCTTGATTTGCCTCCCATTGATCTGTCAAGTGAATTTGGGCACGAAAGAGAAATATTTTAAACATTATTTGCGAATTAATTGATCTTTTGAACATTTTTAGGCGACGAATTTACTAGCCGTAAGACAAAAAAGAAGAATATATGATATAACTAATGTGTTGGAAGGCATCGGTTTGATTGAGAAACGAAGTAAGAACAGTATACAATGGAAGTGAGTGCACATTTTATTGCTTGTTATTGTTTTATTTCTTTACTAAATGTAACTGATGTAACTGCCAACTGATGTAAGTTATTTAATGTAATAAACTATTTCAGAGGTGCAGGTCCAGATTGCAAAACGAGTGATATTGGTCACAAAGTGATAGTTTTGAGAAAACAGATAGGACGCCTTGACGAACACGAAAAATTACTTGATAAGTGAGTGTTGCATGATTTTACGACGCACCTATTACATTAAAGAACTCGGCATAACATCTATGCTATGACCAGAAATAGGTTCTGAATAGCTAAATGATTAAATTCATAGCTAAGTGAAAAATTACTACAGAATATTAAAATGAAATAAATCATGGCTAAAGTCCGAATCGTATGTATACCTGTAATCCTAGTTCATTAAATAAAAAATAAAATAAAACAATAACTAATTTATTTCAGCCAGCTACATTGGATTGAACAAAGCATAAAGAATGTGCTAGACGACACAGACAATAATGACTTATGTTTTGTATCTGACAAGGATATCAAAGAGTGTTTTGATGATAGCCAAGTTTTAGTATTAGAGGCACCTTTAGGTGCTAATTTATCAGTTGGGGCTATACCTAGTAATAAGGTAAGAATGTCTCGGCAAAAAGTCCGAAGACTATAATTTTGATTTTGTAGTAATTAGGTACTATGTTCCAAAGTAGTGATTATTCTTCAATTACCAATAAATAAAGCTTTCATAATATTAAATTATTGTACATTACATCCTCCTCTGACTGGCTCCCATAGTGTGACCTGTATCATGTGCACCAACAATGGAAACATTGTAGCCAGATCTTTATTTTTTTTTTAAGATATTAGCCTACACTGTCCCACTGCTGAGCAAAGGCCTCCCCTAAATCCCTCCAAGTATCCTTTTCCCGGGCCACCTCGATCCTACCCTTGGAGTACGCGTCGAGGTCGTTTCGCCACCTTTTCTTGGGCCGGCCTCGCCGGCGTCGTCCATCGTCAGGCACCCACTGTGTGGAAACTGTTGCCCAGCGGTCGCTGTGCATGCGGCTGATGTGACCCACCCAGTCCCATTTTAGTCAGATCTTGCCATACATTATATTCACACCTTCAAAGCTAACTGAAAACTACAGAATGTGCAGTAGATAGTTTCCCAATAATTATCTTAGAATTGTGTTGTTAAATTGTGACATATTTTCTTTTGTTTCTTTGCAGAGTAAGCAGAAATATGCACATCTGAGTGATAGACAAGCTGGTATGATGAAATATAGTAGAAATGTAAAAAACTTTTTTTTTAAATTACTAATGTTACCATTGTATTAACTCAAAAATGTAAGGATAGTCTCTTAGGGATGTTTAATGTAGATATAACAGATAAGGTACCTGACCTGACCCCGGAAGTTGGTGTCTTTGGATCTGTATTTTTGTTTTTTGTCATCAATTTCCAAGTGTTTTCTTTTCATTTTGTAGTTATGGTATAGGTCATAGCCATATAGGAATAATTAAAAAAACTTTTTAGCAAGTATTGGTATATACCTTCGAATTGGTGTGGGGTAGGTCCCCCACCAATTCGTAATTTCGTATACTTGCTATGTAAATAACAGTGTAATACTTATATTCGAAACTAGCACTAAAACTACCACAGCAAAGATAGTACAAAAAGACCAAACTATCAATTAATAAAGAACTTTCGAAATCAACCCATAATTGCCAGTGATATAGTGGAATAATAATATATGAGAACCTTTTGCTTTTTGAAGTCGGTTTAAAACGCTACTAGAAATGTAATAAAAAATAATTTTAAGTTTTGGAAGCTGTATTTGTAATAATGTTTTTATTTTTTTTGAAAAGGTTTTTTTGAAATGCAATAATGGCTCTATATACAATATTAATAAATATTGTCCATTGTATAATTGCATCTGGTATTTTGATGGATACAATATGGGGAAAGACTACTACATAACGTAACATCACGCCTTGTTTCCCCGAAGGGTTGGGCAGAGGTGTACCTATAGTACATCCACATTTCGCCTGTTATGTTTAAGTCCCATGTAATAGTGTGTAAATGTAAATGTAATATTACAAAACCAGACCCCAGGTTGCTACTGAGAAATTGTTGATGGAAAGACTACTATTTACTTCTTTTTTGGTCCTACTGTAAGCTAGGTATTTTATTTATGTAGTTAAACTTCACCACCTCAGATTACCTTACCAGGATGATTTGTATCATGTTTTGTTAAGATCTTATAACTAATATATAAGTTTTTGTTTCAGGACCAAGATCAGCATTATTTTTTACATTTAAAATCAACAGAATCAATTGGAGTTATACTTTTAAATGATAGTGATAAGGTATGATTTAGAAATATTTTATTTATACAAAAAACTTGACCAATCCAAATGAGAACCACTGTTACTCTTCTTCTTAGCGTATCAATAGCAATCTAAATAGAGTCAGCCCAGAATTTGGCTACTATCACTGGCAAGGCTGCTTTATATTGACTTTACTAGGCAGTAATGTATTGAGCGCAGATGCCTAATCTGGATTCCGAATAGGGCCCAGCGTATTGTCCTTTCCGTGTTCAATTCGTGACACAGGTTGCATGAAATCAGTGTGCTTTTATTGTATGGTATGAGTACAAAAATGAATCAGTTTGTGTAAGTTAATTACTGAAATAGAACATCATTTTGGTGGGCATGTACTGTTCTACAAAAGCGTTGAACACAGTAAGGGAAATAGTGTATTTATAGCATTATTATGTTCACCCGCCAACTTCTTCAACATCAGTCTCCATCAGCTTGTCATCTTTATTATGTTTACAAGCAACATTAGATGTCTATTCCATTGTACTCCTACTCAGTAATCAGTAGCTTAGCTACTATTCTATTAAGACCTAATAATGCTGGCTTATCTATGACATAGGCAATTAATAACAAATTGTTGTGTTACAGGAAACAGATGAAGATGAAAGTATGGATGACAATGAAGTACAAAAGTTCACTGAAAGCAGAAGTGAAGATAGTATACATGCCAACAGTGAGTACATCTTGTTATTTATTGATTTGAGAAGTTGCTTCTGAGTCGGCCGTTTGTGATAACTCAAGTTGACAAAAGTATTAAGAGAGCCCTTCCCGGTCCGTCTATCATGAGCATGATTGAACTGCTTGTTGTTTCATCTACTGCAATACAAGCGAATGAGAACGCGATAACAAAGATCGAAACGGGCGCTCGGAGATTTCACGTAACTAGTTCCTAGAAATACGTGATTTTGAAAAATCTAACACGAGTTTTTGGAAAGAGTTCGTCCTTTCTTTATTGCATGTGCGTGATTTAATTAGACGTTTCCTTTACGATTTCAACGTATGCCATTTACCAGCAAAAGTTCAGAAAAAAATTGTGTATAAACAGCAGTCTTTACTGAAATTAAACATACATTTATAAACGACAACATACCATATCTGGAAGAAAATTTTAATTGCACCAGAAAAACGTATTTGTGCGAGCTATCATAATTATTATGACAAGCTGAATAGAATTACATTATATAATCAGCCTGTATTGTCCCACTGTAGGGCAAAGGCCTCCCCCCTTTCCTTTTTCCACTCAACTCTATCCTGAGCCAATAAGGACCAATCCCTCATGTAGGCGTCGAGTTCGTCCCGCCATCTACGCCTGGGTCTTCCGCGATGCCGTATAGCGTTTTCGGGGACCCATGTTGTGGTGGTCTTTGCCCACATTGCATCCGACATGCGGCAAACGTGTCCGGTCCAGTCCCATTTGAGCTTGGCTGCTTTTTGGGTGACGTCGACGATTTGTGTTTTAGAGCGCAGTATCGTGTTCCTTATCCGATCGGTAAGTTTCTCCGAGGATACTACGCTCCATCGCACGCTGGCAAACCTCGAGCCCGGTCCTCTGCTGAACTATCAAAGACTAGGTTCGAGCGCCGTATGTAAGGATGGGCAGAATGCACATGCCCATTAATTTGCGTATATGGCAAATTGGAAGATCTCCTTACATAAGAGCTTCCATCGACCAATAGCTCTTCCATGCGTTTTCAGTGCTGCGGGCAACTACTTTTTCTTAAATTCAATATTTCTTTTCAGATTACCTGCTGAGATTGAGTCCTCCAGTAACTAAATACGACTTCTCCTTTTCTCTCCATGGATCAGAAGGATTGTGTGACTTATATGACATCCCATGTTAGCTCTAGTATAAAAGACCTTTTTATATCTTTGTTTTGAAAGACATTTTTATTAAGTACTCAATTTTTGATCATGTTTACCTTATACTAAATTGTAAATAAATTGTGTAAATATGGAAAATCGTTTTGAAATTATGAAAGGACAAAATAAATATAAGAATTAATGTTTACAAAGTATTTATTTTATTTCCTAGATTTAACAGTTGGCACAAATCTGTCTAGAACACCAAATGACTGCTTCTTTGTATTTTGGGGTTCCGGTAAATTGAGTAATTTCTGTGCTTCTTTTGCTTGCTCTACGTATTCCTGAAAAGTAAAAGGACACAATTATTTTTGCGGTAAACATGAAGCAAAGAAAGACCAGACACAAAAAAATAAAGAAAAAGTTGGGGAAAACATGCGTCACATCCACGCAAAACGACGATCGCTAAGCATAATGCTGCGACCCTATGCGAGACAGAGCCCCAGCGAATGGTTTTCAGCGTCAGCTGGTACTGACGTGATGACGTCGACCTTATATGATTTATGTACGCCGTCAGCTGGTGAATCTGACTGAGGTCTTGCGACACGCCACAACACCTTTCCTACACCGCGCTGCCTCAGGTACCATCTCAGTAAAGAGATAGGCCTGTAGTTTTCGAATCCCTATTTCTAATTGTTGATATTGTTTTCACTTAAAGGAATATCAACTTTCTGCTAGTGTACATTAACTTGATTTCAGAATGAGTAGTAACCTATTGAAATCGTTTGAACGAAAAGTTAAGTTTTTCTAAAAACTCGGTAGTTTTCATGGTTAGAAACTAAATTGCAAACGCAGTATCGTAAACTTACCTTTCTAGCAACTTGTTTTATAATTTTCTTCCTAGCTATCTGGGTCTTGCCTTTCTTCTTATGCCTTGGAGTGAAGTCCATTTTCTTAGGTTTGAGGTACTGTAAATAAAGAAAAATTATGAGAAAACTTCATAATTTAAAATTAAATGAGGGGAGCTGCACCACACTTTTTTATCGAAACCATACGAACAACGGCATTTTGCTCTTACGAACTCGACCTCATCTAGTTTTAAATGATGGACGGGACGAATGTGTACAAACCCACTTCATCATCATCATTTCAGCCGAAATACCACTGCTGGGCAGAGGCCTCCCCAATTTGTGGGGTTTGCCATAATCGCCACGCTTGGCAGGCGGATTGGCGATCGCAGTATGCTGGTAAAATGCATAGAGAATGCTGCTGCCCATTCTCTAGTAAGTCGCTTAGTCGCCTCTTACGACACCCACGGGAAGAAATGCGATGGTGCTATCCTTTATGTTCGGCACCACATGGAACTTACACAAGCCTACTTACAGAAATAAAATCTTTTATCATTATCATTTGAACATACCAAAAGTTTCTTCTTCGCCTCCATTTGTTCTTGCATGGAGGGTACGTCAACTTCAGTAATATCAAACGGATTGAGTGTGATAAGTTCGGCAGGTATCTTGTCCAGTAACGCTTTGACCTCAGCCTCTTTCCTCTGTTTCTTGTTCTGGAAGGGATTGCTTTCCAACGCGTCGAAGTTCGGCTCACCACTGCCTGTAAAAAAGGAAAAAAAGAATTATCAAAATCGGACTACTCTGTATAAAGTTATTCGTGGTTATACATTACAATCAGTGAGTGAACAATCAATCATCCCCTGTTTTCAGACCCTTAGGGTATGATTTTGTTTTCCAAATTTACATGGGACCACCCTCGAAGTATATATACCCTTTCCAATAAAAAAAGAATGATCTCGAAGTATATATACCCTTACCAATAAAAAAAGAATGATCACAATCGAACTACTATGTAAAAACACGCTTCCATAGAAAACCAAACTTAAAAGTAGAAAATAATGGAAAAAAAGCGTGGGGTGCTTTTTAAGGTATTTTTTTATTGATATCAGGCACCCCACGCTTTTTTTCCATTATTTTCTACTTTTAAGTTTGGTTTTCTATGGAAGCGTGTTTTTTAGTTTTTTTAAACTATTATTTATTTTCTATTTTTAGGGTGTTTCGAATTTTGTAATGTATGTCAGCGTAGTTTGTGACGTATGTCAGCGTAGTTTGTGGCGTATTTCAGCGTAGTTTTCGAAGACAGTTTTTTTGCTGTCCTGGTAACCCTGGCAAGGATAATGGCACAAATTTATGAAATTATAGTATTGTCATCGGTCCTCGATAAGTCTACAGAGTTTGAATGAAATCTGGTCGCTTAAAGTGGGTCAAAATCGCGCTATAAGGAGTCGGTTACAAACAAACATACAAGTGAAGCTAATATAAAGCGTGTAAAAAGTTAAGCGTGATCATACATAAAAAAAAAAACAAAAAAAAAAAGCGTTGAATTGATGACCTCCGTTTTTTTTCATCGGTTAAAAAAAGTTATCCTTGTGAGAAATAGGCTAAACAGGCGCAGTCTAACCACTTTTTCCGTGTCCTAATCTTGCAATATAGGTGGCCTATAGGACTCTACTGCTGGACGTTAGCCTCTCAAACTTCGCCACAACACTTTCAGTACCCACACTAAGCTTGTCGATACGCGGTCTCCACCCTAGGTCTCGTTCGTTACATCAGTCATCGGTCCTTCGCCAAACATGGCCTGGCCAGCCCACAGCTACTTCTTGCCTACTCTGCAAGCTATGTAGGTAACTCCGATTGTTTATCGGATAATTATTTTTATTTCTCATTTTACCCTTCAATGAAACTCCGAGCATAGGGCACTGAGGGATATTGAATATACAACGTGTTGCCATCGTATTTCATAACGTGCAGGATGCACTGGTTGAAGACCATATTTTTATTAAATGAATTTTTGTTCAGAGGATGTTTGAAGAAGTGTGAAACTTACCTGGCACAATAATGCTTGTAAATCCATTGCTAGTTCCAACTCCTAAAACATCTTCATAGGGACAGAATTTGAAGTTATTTATAGTTTTTGCCATTCTATGTCTCAGGTAAGGTTTCTCCGTTGTTTGTGAGCAGCAGTTACTGAAAAATAATGAGAATGTCAAAAAACTGCAAAGCCAAAACTGTAATCCTAAAGAGTTTTGTGCAGAACTGTACTCTATTGCACACCAGAAGAATAACCTTAATTTAAAATGTACATAAATGTATGCAAATAATTCTGTTCAAGCATTATTTTTTAAATAATCGACACCATTACAATTTCCGCGTGAATGTCTTCTGCCACCCATTATAATATACCACCACTCAATATACATATTAATGAGCTTGTTTTCACTAACAGTGACACCTAAGGCGATTATCACACGGCACCGCGCACCGCCGCGGAGGGCGGATTGACCGCGCGGTCGATCGGTGTACGTGTGTTAGGCATCAACGGATTTAATAGAGGGCAATGCGACATGAGATCCGCTTCACCGCCTACCGCGGCGGTGCGCGGTGCCGTGTGTTAATCGCCTAAATGAATGAGTAAATATAAGCGAACTGTTGGATTTTTGACTTAGTGCGGACACGAGCATTCAAAATCTAACAGCGCTGTTAGTGTAACAAGAAACATACTTGTATATTTCCACGACTTCATCTAGGCCGACAGCGAGCATATCTTTCTGAGAGAACTCCAAGTCCACAGGGGCACTCCTCAGTCTGTAGTCTTGTATAGGGCCATCCAGGTTCCTAATGTCCCAGATCTTCATACTTCTGTCTACTCCTGATGTGGCCATGTACCTGGTAAGTTATAAAAATAATGAAGAACAAAATCTTTACTTCTTTACATAGTATAAAACAACATTTCGTGTTTGTATGCTTAGATCTTATCGATACCGGAAATTTCAATTGTCGTAAAGGACATAACACGTTATGTCCTTTACGACAATTGAAATTTCCGGTATCGTTATAAACTGCGCAACGGATTTTAACCTTTCGTATGCTTGACCCACGCTCATAATAATTACCGTCGTGTGCCCTGCTGCCATGAACTGGCGCGAATAGGCGGCGAGCGTTCCTTTGTATGTGTGCGTATGTATTTTAAATATGGCGCCATAACATAGAGCGGAACATCTACCAACCCGCACTGGGCCCACGTGGTAGATTATGACCCACTCTCTCTCACCGAGAGGCGACATTGGTTTTTTATTTTATTTTTTATTATTAGCCGTTTCTGTCCCACTGCTGGGCGAAGGCCTCCCTACTCTCTTTCCACGTCTCTCTGTCCAGAGCTGCCAAGAACCAGTCTTCATTAAAAGAGTCCAGCTAATCCCGCCATCGACATTGGTTATTGTTGAAATGGGCGCTCGAAACAGATTCATTCGGTCCTTTTTCGATAAAAAGAAAAAAGACCCAAACAGCCAAAGTATAATGAACCAAATCTCATTTAAAAAGTTTGTTAGGTTTGTACGTGGATCCACATTTAGGCACACAAGGGTAAAGATTTTTCGAATGTGGATCCACGTCTTAAACACACGAAAGATTAAGTAAGCAGTTTCATCAATAAACAGTGATTCAAGAGAAAGGTTTATTTGTATAATACGGCGAAGCCGCTAGCAAAAGCTAGTAATAACTCATTTGGCTACACACAAATAGTAAAAAAAAAGATACATACATCCCCCTGTTATCCACTGCAATAGCCGTCAATGGTGTCTTGTGGCACAATATCTTCGCCAAAGGTTCCTTGATAGTAGGTGACCAGAGTGACACCACTCCTTTAGAGTTCCCTAAGCAGACTGTAGCATTGTATGGGTTCTGTGCCATAACAGCTGTCCTTCCTAAGTGGTTGTTGTAGTGCCCCACCACTTCTCCAATGGAAATATCTAGCCATGTCATGAAGCCAAATTCATTCTGAAAATTGCATAAATATGCTATTAATAATCTATACTTATATTATAAAGCTGAAGAGTTTGTTTGTTTGTTTTCGATTCAACACGACGGGAAGGGTCGGGAGACCAAGAAATTTAACGCGGACGAAGTCGCGGGCAGAAGCTAGTGAACAAATAAAAGCGAAATGTGGGTGTACTCTATATTATACCCACATTTTTACACATGCAGTACGCATTTCACTTTTTTTTTTCATTTGGTGGACATTTGTCACCTTAGCCCAGAGAAACAAGGTGTTATGTCATGAACAGGAATATTTCTGTATGTACAGGGAATAGAATTTTTTTTTCTAATTTATCAGGCCACAAATAAAGCTGCCTAAAGTTTAGTCCTGGCTGTGGAAATATTCAAGGCGAATTAATTTAATTTCATGTTTACTGTCTTATCTAAAACTGGGTGTGCAAAAATAGGTTCATCTCTCTTTCACACTAGAAAAATAATGATATTAAAAGTTCATAAATAATACAGTCCCTAGTCATAAAATATTTTTTGCTTATACTTACAACAGCAGCTAGCAAGAAGTGGTAAGGCAGGAATTCCATCCTCAGAATCTTATCCATTTTCTTGACACAATGCAACTCAGTCCCTGTGTTGTCATACATGTACAGCCACTCCTTTTGAGCAGCAGCCACCATTGTTTCTGTGTGCAACCAACTGGAAAATAAGGTAAACACTCACACCTCTTTACATGGGGGTAGGCAGAAACTATGAAATGCCACCTGCTAAAATCCTTATCTGTATATATATAATTCTACTGTATGTGTGTATGTCACTAAACTCCTCCTAAACAGCTGGACCGATTTGAATGAATTTTTTTGTATGTGTTTGTGTGGCACCCTGGATGGTTTAGATTCACAAATCACCCCGACAGATGGCGCTGCTATCGAGTTTTAAGAAACAGACGAACATCTGTATGGTCAGCTAGTATACTATATAACTAAATAAGACTAATAAATGCAAGTAGCAGAAGGGTCAATTGTGATAGAATATTGGACAAACTTTGGGCAAGGAACGAAGGATGCATGTTTATTCAATAATTTATTTTATTTTTAAATTAATTAGAAGTGGATAAAGAGTACAGAGTTTTTGGATAGGAAATCATCAAATGACTTCTCCCGCTCTGGGCGGAGCGGGAGGGCGTGTCAGACTTTTACTGACTAAAACCCACCCGTGTTCCTTCAGTTGCCCAGTGCCGGGGCCACGGTATCTCTTTTGAACAATCACGCGACCCCGGCAGGCACCGGTCCTAGCAGACCCCTTCACAGAGTACAGAGACCTTACCTAGCAGTGGGAAATAAATGGCTAATAATAATCATTTTAATTAGGAGATAAGGATTAATAAAGGTGATTTTAATTAATTCAACAAATGTTCATATAAAAATTACTACAAGTATTTACCTGATATCATGAATAGACTCCATAACATTAATTTCAAAATGCAACTTCTTAGTGACCCAGTCAAAAGCAGCCAAGTGTCCTTTTTTGCTGCCCAACAGCAGATGCCTTCCATTCCTGGAGTACTTAGTTCTGTATGGTCCAAATTCTAGGTTCAGCTCAAATATCTTGGAGGCGGCAGATATGTCTACATTCTCTGCTATGATCTTTTGTGATATAGCTGTTGTTTTACTGTCTTCATCTACTTCTAGGCCACTGAAATGTTTAGAATGAGATAAATAAAAGAATACATGTTTCGTGCAAACAGTCTATTTATACCACCGGTACATTAAAATATTGGCTTAACATGGATACACTAAGGTATTACTACTGACTTTTTCATGAAAGTCAAAGTTAAATGAACTTAGAGGATATTTCATTGATAATTTTAATGATTACAATTCTGTAACAACATATATGTTACGGTCACAAATCATATTTTAATCAACATTAAATCTGAGTCTGACCTGAAAACTGCAAAGAATTAAAATTTTTGAATTTTGAGGGCTGTCAGTGCATCCTTAAATAAATGCAACGCTTCTTGAAATGTACTCCTGATTTTAAATATGTGAAAAGTGATGCATGGAATTAAAGCAAATTTCTTACCCATGATCTTCAGTCAACAATATTTCAGCTCTGGCTGCTTGTTCTTGAGCATAAGTGAACTTTCTTTCTCTTTTCCTCAATTTCGCGGCATGGAGTGGATGCCTCACACCTTTGCCGACACCCTCACCGCGGGAATGTGCTTCTAACTTTTCAGGATCAATGGGTGCTTTTCCATCGAATTTTTTATTTGGTTTACCTTTCTGTACAGGTCTTCTGTCATGCCCTCTATGGCTCTGAAATCATAAGCGATATTTGTTTCCAACAAGCAAAGGATTGTGAAAAAAGTTAAGTTAACCTACATTGTTTACTTAAACGAAAAATTTTGTTTACCTTGAATTTGTGTGTTTTTAATAGGCCTGGAGTTATTTTAATGTTGTATACTTCCACATTTTGATTCTGCGTTTCAGCCTTTTGGTCTGATTTCTTGTCTTCGGTATCAAAATAACGTTGAGGCGCTTTCTGTAGATCAGAAGTTAAAATTTAGCTACTTTTACGTTGGATTACTGGGATTAGTACATGCGATACTCAAATGACTTTACCTTTTTTGGATTCTTCATTGTTGATGTTCTTCTACTTTGTAAATAATGCTCTTTTTAATACAGAACCTTTTCATTTAGTTTTTCACATGTGGTAAAATTCTGTTTTGACATGACATGCGCGATTGAGAAAAGAATTTGTTTGACATTTGACGATTTGACATACATATTTGACATTGACAAAACGATAATAATATGTACCACAGGCTATGTACAATTGAGTTCCAGTTCATTTGACAGATTTTAAGCATGTGCTTTAGTCGATTAATACAAGTTACTACTGTTCTTACTAAAAAGTTTTCTTAATCGTGAGCCAATGATGAACGCACATAGTAGGAATCCGATATTCAACAAGACATAATGTTGGAAACGCTATAGTTAGCAGTACAGTGGGTAGATAAAGGTTGATAGATAATCTCCATAGACCGCTCAAATATCGGGCTTCGAATTCCGTCACAGGCAGCCGAAACTGTAGCAGTTTTGTGGTTCTAAGAATCTGCTTGCTCAGTAAAAGAATAAAAGTTGGATTGATAGTCTAGCATTCTGTAGGAAATCGTCTTCGTTACCTAGTTGACATTCGTCTCTGTTCTTTCCATCATAGCAGATTGTTACAATGATTTTACCACCTAATTGAGTGGTAGCCTAATAGACATAGCTGGGCACCGTTAATCAAATAGTTAACTTCGTTAATCGTTAATCCGCTACAAAAAAAAGTTAGCTTCGTTAAACGTTAAAGCGTTACATTTCGGAAGAATTAACGCAAGTTAACGTTGAATGAATAAACTAGCTTCTGCCCGCGACTTCGTCCGCGTTAAAATTCTCCTGCCCGTGCGAGTTCTTTGTAATCGTTATTTTTGCTCGGTACCTAAGGGTCCTAGCGTGAAGTTATATAGTTTATAGCCTTCGTAGATAAATGGGCTATCCAAAACTTAACGTAGCTCCTAAGATAAGTACGTTCAACCAAACAAACTGTTCAGCTTTATAATATCTAGATTTCATTACAATCAAAAACGTTAGGAGCCAACCTTAAATGATAGACATTATGATATCGTGTACTTTTTTTAAAACGTTTCATGATGAAATATTCCGTCATACGTGATTGTTGCGTTACTTTAACGGTTTACGCAGCGCACGCAACGGAAACTCTGAAGAAGAATAATTTTTCCCCGTTTTTGCAACATTTTCCATTACTGCTCCGCTATTGGTCGTAGCGTGATGTTATGTAGCCAATAGCCTTCCTCGATAAATGAGCTACCTAAAACTGAAAGATTTTTTCAATTCCAACCTGTAGTTCCTGAGATTAACGCGTTCAAAAAAACTCTTCAACTTTAGCTTTATAATATTAGATTTTGTTTATTTTTCGGAGCTTGGGGGAGGCCTATGTCCAGCAGTGGACGTCTTTCGGCTGAAATGATGATGATGTTTATTTTTCGTACAAAAGTATTCGACGTCACGTTTATTTACGTATAACCTTTCGTGAAATATGATAACGTTCGATTTTCTTAGCTTTAAATTTGAATGATTGGTTTGAATGAAAATATTGACTCGTACTTATGAATGAAATTTACCCCCGTATAAAAAATCCCACGACTTTATTTTAAAAAAAATCATATGGCAGTATATTCTTTGACATGGTCTCATTAATACCGTAGAGTTATAGGATATCAATAGGAACACGTTGCAGATAACAGGCAAGGAAAGAGGGAAAATTAAATAATATCCCTGTATGTATTAAATGTTCAAACCGATATTTTAAGTACAATGTTTCATAACCATGAAAGTAGTTTTTATGACTGACTGGCGGTTTCTACTTCAGTACATATAAAGTAGCTACCAGAGTGAACCTACATACTTGCTATAAGTTATCGTTACGGAAATTAAAAACCATTGAAATAATCTTGGTATTTATTATTTTTATTCTCTTTAACAACACATACTCAATATATTACAGAAACGTATATGACAATCAGAGTAGTAACATAGTAATAGGTTTTAGTATTTAAATGCGACTATTAATAATTCCTGCGTACCAATGTGATACCATCAAACAAAAGATTTCGTTAAGAAGTCTTTATGTTAGTTTAATTAACAGAAACGAGATTTGTGTTTAAAACGATAAAATTGCACATGTTCTTGTGTAAAGCGCATTAACTAAACGATTTGCAAATTAACATTAACTTGAGTTAATTAAGCTATCACATAGTAAAGTTAACAATAAATAAGTAACACGTAACATAATCACAGCAAAGTGAACATTGGCTAACAAAGAAAGTAGGTATTCATTTATCCCTAAAATCGATTATCCATTAGTGACTGAATTATTAACTTACACGATCTAATGAGATCTCATTATTTCCTAATACAAATAAAAACGTCTCTATGACGTGACAACTATCGATATTCACAATTTTATTTACAAACTGACTAGAAAGTCCTCTAAGGAGTTATTTTTTGTTTACATCGTTTATATTTCTATCTCATTAATTTAGTCTTAATAGTTCAGCGTTCGGGAGCTGCTGTGACTCTGAAGCATTTGGCACATTCCCAGCATTATCAACTTCTTAAGACAGACTAACAGTGTTTACTTAGTACTATTTTATCTTCTGTTTGATAAAAATCTGAGTTGCACATGAAATTATAAATTCCCTAAAGAGAGCGCCGTTAGGTGGCCGGCGAATTAAATGATAGTATTATTTATATCCAAATGTAGTTACAATATTTACACATTGATTTTTATGCGTTTGTGAGGCTAAAATCGCTTACATACAATAGTATAAATTTCTCACCTAAGAATTACGTTAATTTTAAGCATATGAGTAACAGTGTTTAAAATTTATTTTATTTCTATATAGTCCAGCTTACAGATAAAAGTCGAACGAATTTTCGAGTGTTATCGTGATGTCATAAAGTGTGTGACTTACACATCGTATACAACGGTTTACAAAAGACATCGTTACCTAATACTTAGTAGAACACAAATACCTGTCCGGATGTCCCACACGGGACACGGACACGCTGTACAGGTATACATATCACGAAACTATTTAGTCCCTCACATAATATCATGCAGTCATAGTCTTTGTCTAATATCTTTGGTGAGTAGCTCCGACACTGCTTCCGCACTACCACGAACACTAAATTGTACTAAATTCAAGAAGTCCATATCACTGATAAGCTCCGCCGATGGCACTCAAGTTGGTTAACTACAAGTTCACTGTCGCTCCGACTCGGCGGCGCTCTGTGAACCTTAAATGGGCGTTGGGAGCACTGTGAAGTCCTGAAGCGCGTTTTTCACTGTTTCGTAGATGGGCCGGTTCTCGTCCGGGCAGTAGCCGTCCGGGGAGCAGAGCGTCTGTAGCTTGGTGAGGTACGAGTCGAAGTTGTCGTGCGCCGGCTTGTCGGGCGCGCCGGGCGGCGGCGGCGCGCCCGGCGTGCCCGCCGCGCTCACCGGCGCCGTGCCGCCGCCTGGGATCCGCACGTGCTCCAATAGTGTGATCACATTGTTCCTCAGACTCTCGTAATACTCATTCAGATTATTGTTACGTGATATTATAGTCTGGTTCTCCTGAAATACCAAGCAACAATTCAAACTCCAAAATCTTTCGTCCTAAAAGCTCAAGCAAAACGGGCAAATCATAAATTTTGGTCTTGAGTGGCTACTAATAACGATAGTGGTACCAAATTATAAAAAGGTGATGGTACTCACAAATGTGTGATGTGTTAGTAGCACTCAAAGTTGGATGTTTCGAGCCATGACAGTACCATCTAAGTTATCAGACAAAAATTTGGGTTAAAATCTTTCATGAGATGGATGAAGATTTTTTAGGTCATGGTTGGATCTATTTTGGGGCGCCAAAAAGCCAAGAACTTGGAAAAAAATAATAATGAAGTGTTAGTACAAATGTAATGAGGGGCGACCTCCGTATGGTCTTTTAAATAATGTTGTGTGTAACTCACCCTATCTCCATGTGAAAGATGTGTCTCCATAGCGTTGATATCTGATTTGAGACGCATCATCTGCGATTCTACGCGCGCGTTCTCTCGCTGAAGCTCCGTAATCTCCTGCTCGAGGGTCATCAGATCCTCGCCGTTCTGTCCCGTCTGCATATTCATCTCCATCCCTGAATTCCAGAACATTATCTGAAGTAAGTTTGTGGATCTTAATCATGTGTTTATTTTTGTAAGAGAAAATTTCAAGGCCCTAATCAAAGAGATAGTTTAGTTTACTTATAAATTCTTGGTTTGCCAAATAAATATTAGGGGGGAGCTTGAAATGATTTAGCAATATAATGAGATACACACCTGTATAAGGCTTTGGGTACAACGGCGTGATATCGTCCGGGTATTTGGGCTTTTTTGGTTGTGGTGTGGGCGTCGCAGATCCGGCCACCGGGCACCCAGACAATGAGCGGTGCGTTAGGAACGAGCCGTTGATGTGTCCCGATCCGTCGCAGCCAGGCGTCGGGCAGTTCACTCCGTCGAACTTTATAGCCGAGGCCGCTGCCGCTACTGCCGCTTTATGCTGTTCCACTGTGCCACCACTTTCAAGCACTCGCATTTTATTGCGGTTCGCGATCGGGCACCCCGAGGCACTGGGGATAGAAAATCAAGCAAATTAAAACAAGAACTTTTTTCTATATGTACACACTACTATAGGTACTTTCTACACGCTACACAAAACATCTACTTTCCACTGAGAATCAGTCTTACCTTCGATGTGATAAGAATTTTCCTGTAGCGTGTCCAGATCCGTCACAGCCCGGTATAGGGCATCTAAGCAGCGTGGAAATAACCAAGAAACTTATTGTATTACAGAAGAAATGCGGTTTTCTCTAAATACTTCTTACAATAGTTCGTACTGAGTTGGAAGGTCAGAGGTATGAAAGCTATGCACGTGTTAGTTGTAGAACTCCTAGAAATTCAATGCCGCACATAAATTACGACAATACATTGAATGTAATTAGTTGGAGCCAGCTCAGATGTCGAGTGTCGTATTACTATCAGTGATGACAATAGTTATAACTGCAGTAAATTACTTACTCGTGTAAGTAGTTTTCTGTTTAGCAAATAAGTTGTCTACTGTCATTATTGTTACGAACTTGGTATTTAAATATTAGTCAAAGGTTATGCTAAAAATAGAACTGGAAATGAGTGAGGAGAGAAAATTAGTAAACCATATTTAGTTGACTGTCTACTCCTAACTGGTTTTTATAGAAAACCCCAGATGTCTAAATGTTTAATAGCAGTTTTATTTACTCGACCAAGACTATAATTTTAATAAGTTAATGTTAAATTGCACCCAGCACCATTACACAACATCACATGAGCAAATGGTGAACTCACCTCAGTGGCTCGGAGTCCTGTCCGTCTCTAGGCTTGCTCTTGGGCTTGTTAGCTCTGGGGCAGCCAGAGAGGGAGCGGTGCGAGGAGTAGTTGCCGGTGACGTGTCCGGAGCCGTCGCAGCCGGGCGTGGGACACTTGAGCTCCTGCGAATGCGGCTGGAGCTGCGAGCGGTCGGCGCGCGGGCAACCGGACAGGCTGCACATAAACAGACTGCTTACAATGGCGTGTCGGCGCAGCGTACTGTAGCTTGCAGCGGCTCGCAAACTGCACATGACGTTCGCTGGATTCTTGTTGACAGACACAATTTGGAAGCCATCTAGCCCTAGATTTTGGGACTAAACCATTGCTGGGCTGGATGCATTTTTACAAATCTTCTATTTTAAGTCGGTAACTCAAACATCTGAAGTGACTGAAACGACGACGGAGTTTTACAAGTGTGATAGTCTTATATAATTTCTATAAGTTATGATAATAAATGGCTCAGATGTCTCTTAGAGACTTTGTTGTAATTCGGTGTGACACGTAGAACATATGTTGTGAACGAGGTCCTTACAATGAATAGTGTCTAAGTAGATTCTTTTGTATAGCGTTTATAGTCATCAATACCAAATTATATGGCCGCGATTCGCTTCAGTATCAAACTGTATCCGTATTAGGACAACTAGAACTGGTTCCGCGATAGTATTTTTAATATGTGCCTGTGTGGTACCTAAGTTCTTATTCCTATTTTAGTATGTTTAGATATTACTTCGTAGTTATAAATTATGTGAATACCTACTATTTAATTCGTCTATTTTGATGGTTAAACATGTACTTTAAAATAAATAATGGATCGATTTGAAAAAGTACTTTCAGCTAACGAGTGTGTGTCAGTATTAGAATAATTGGTTGTTCTAATTCCTAAAAGTAGATGTATAACAATTAAATGTAAGTGAACTGTTAAATTCAATTACACTGCAGCAATGTTGTATGGTGTTCAAAGTAAATTTTCATGTGTGCCCATTACTTCTAATTAAGAAATTAAATAAGCAACTACGCATTAAAATGTTGAGTTTCTAATACCGACTTATATTCCTATTATAGACATGAATAAATAATCACGTTAATATGAGACTATTGAATTAAATTCTGTAGAATTAAGCAGCACTTTAGGTTATAGAGAGGAATGTTGGTGTCTGGAGAGCAGCCAGATGTTGAGAACATCTTCAGGTGCGATACTCTTATGAAAGGTACGGAATTATGGCGCCGGTAGTAGCGATACACTGACTATGGCCGCTTGTCCACCGCACACCACCGCCGCGTGCGCCTTCGGCTCGAATAATCTAGTTTCTCGTTGATGTACCGTTGACGGTGGCGATGGACAAACGGCCTAAAGTGAATGTCACTTGCACATAATTTGAAAGACATAATCTTTTTTTGGTTTTGCTTTCAATGGCAATTAGATAGTTAAGAACGAACGAACGAAGAACATAAATGTGAAATTTCAACTGGGAGTTTTTGAACAAAGTGGGTAAACAATTACAAGGTTGACTATTCCTACCTAATAAAAAAAACAGTCCTATTTACAAGACCTCTGAAATACCTACCTGAAATAATTATGCATGACTGATAATATCATTAGAATAATTGATTCATTCAAAATAACTAATTGACCATGACGTTTATTTTTGTTTGTAAACAAACTCGTAACGAATCAATGTTTGCAGTTAGCATGAGCGAATCATAATTCAGATATTTTCAGAAGGTTAATAATTTATTGCTAGATATTGTACCATGTATGAAATGAACTCCGTTTTACAATTTATGGGTAATCGTAAAAACAGTTTGGTTGGTTTGGCTTGCATCTGTTAGTTTAGCTCTAACACATTTGAATTTAAATTTAGAACACACACGGAGATTTCCATACTTTGAATGTCCATAAATAAAGGTGTTTTTGTGATGTGTTCCGACCTCATATGTAAAAACTTTGTTTTTTTTTTCATTGGTAACAAAGTTAGAACGCATATCATTATGGTCAGAAGTGTTTAACTAAATAAAGACAAAGCACATCTATAGTCAGTTAAGTACCATCGTAAATTTCTTATCGAACTTTAATAGTTGTTTTGTAATTTAACACTTTTGATAACAATTCCCAGTAGATACAGTTAAACTTCATTAAGTTTAAAAAACCGTTGCATAAGTCTTGGAAGCAAAATAAACCAGCACCCTTATTACGTAATTCACTCTCAATCAGAATCTGACTCACTTCCATGGAAATTGCTAATCCATTGCTCTATGCTGCGCAAGAACGTAAATAACGCAATGGATGTTGTTGAACTGTCAAAATGACAGATATTCCTACGGTTAATTATATTACATAATTACCTACCCGTCTTTGTCGTTTTACGTAGTAAAATAGCAATTTTCACCAACGACACAGAACCCGATCAGCACATAAAACGCGTTCAAGAGCTGTCAGTGTTAGAATTGTTGTTGGTCATTGACATTTATTGGTGAAATTCACCGACATAATTATTAAACCATAGGGTGGTCAAGTGGTGGTCAAACAATTTTGAGATCAATTATTCCTACTTAAACAGTAAAGGTCTACCTCATGACTTTCAAAAGACCGTCTTATCTATATTTCCTAGATACAGAACGATGCCACAATTAAAACAACATTTAAAAGTCTTAACATAAAAAACACAGAAGACTTATGGGGTATTTCGGTTAAAGTTCTTGAAAATATCATCGACACCATTGCTCCTGTCTTGACAGGTATATTTAATCAATGTTTAGACCGCGGTACGTTTCCTGATTTAATGAAACATAGTAAAGTAGTACCAATTTTCAAATCGGGTAGTAAAACTGATCCCTCTAATTATAGACCTATATCTGTGTTACCAGCATTGAGTAAAATTTATGAAAAAATCATGCTGAACCAGATGTTGGCTCATTTCAACTCAAATGGAATTTTACATAGTCGACAGTTTGGTTTCACGAAAGGTAAGTCAACGAGTGACGCGGGAGTAAAACTTATCAGTCACATATTAGAATCCTGGGAGCAGTCCCAGGATGCAATTGGCATTTTCTGTGACCTCTCAAAAGCGTTCGACTGCGTTGACCACAATACACTGATCTGTAAATTACACCACTACGGAATTCGTGGACAAGCTGCTGATCTTGTTCTTTCCTATTTATCAAACAGACAGCAAAAAGTAAACGTTGGCGGGGCTACGTCCTTGGGGTCTCTTGTTAAGATGGGCGTGCCGCAAGGTTCAATTCTTGGCCCTTTCTTATTTTTAGTTTACATTAATGACCTTCCTTACATGATAGCTAAGTTCTCGGATATAATTTTGTTCGCTGATGACACTTCACTTATTTTTAAAATAGATAGAAAAGACAGGGATTTCTTACATGTTAACGATAGTCTAGCTATTCTTTCGAAATGGTTTGCAGCTAACAATCTCTTACTTAATGCGAACAAAACAAAATGTATTAGGTTCTCATTGCCAAATGTTCCCCAAGTAGATTTAAATTTAAAACTTGATGGCAAGAAACTAGATGCTATTTCGGAAACTGTATTTTTAGGAATTACTCTAGATTCGAAACTGCAGTGGGGTCCCCACATTAGAGCTATTTCAGGTAGATTAAGTTCAGCTGCATATGCAGTAAGAAAAAATAGGCAGTTGACCGATATAGGTACAGCTCGATTAGTATACTTCGCTTATTTCCACAGTATTATGTCTTATGGCGTTCTACTGTGTGGTTCTGCAACTGACGTAGATTCAGTTTTCATTTTGCAAAAGAGGGCAATCCGCGCAATCTATAAAATGGGGCCTCGCGAGTCTCTTAGGAACAAATTTACAGAAATTGATATACTGACTCTTCCCTCTCTTTATATCTTTGAATGTATTTTGTATGTTCGCAAAAATGTAGGCCTTTTCAAAATAAGAAGCGATTTCCATAACATAAATACGCGTAGTAAAAATGAAATTGTGATACCAAAATTTTGATTAACTAAAACTAGTAAATCATTTCTTATAAACAGTATCCGCTTCTATAACAAGTTGCCAAAGTCTGTTACTGAACTTAGCTATGGAAAGTTCAAATCACACATCAAACGTGTCCTTATCAAAAAAGCATATTATAAGATAAAAGACTACGTTGAAGACAAGGAAGTTTGGCAATAATTCCTTCTGCACATGTGGCTTCCCTGGTAGCTCATTACAGGATGGCCTGTGTCTATTAACTGCTCCCGAATGACGATGTACATTTTGTATTCAAGTTTTTCAGTTTTTACATTCTTTCACATTTACTCATTTTTGAAATTATACACCTACAATTGTACTCTTTAATATTAGTTGTCATGGCAATAATGACATTTGGTTTAAATAGTGTAATATGTCTTATTTAAGAAATAATATTATTTATGTAGATTATTTTATACTTTGTGAATGTGAGAACGTTGTAGGCCTTGTAGACTGTAGACAATTTTCTATCTTATTCAGTACCTGGTACTTGTTGACAGGCCTACACCGTCCTCCTAACCCATTAACACTGTAATTTGAAACAATTGTAAAAACGAATTATTTTTAAAAGAGTAACCGTGGAGTTTCTTGCCGGCTCTTCTCCATAGGAACCAACTATTTGGAACCGTGCACCTAGCTTCTGACGTTTCATAAGTGCCCATGTAGGTTTATATGAAATAAAAATATTTTGATTTGATTTGATGAAAATTTTGTTTTAGTTTAGAAATGATAGGTACCACGAATACTACGTGGAGTTCCGTCTATTAAGATTCTTAGCACGTGTTCTAGTGCGCTAATTGATATAAAGGCAACATTTGAGAACGGCTGTAGGTACCAACGTAGGTAGGTGACTGTAGTACGTACCTAGATTGTAGATATACAGATATGAGAGTACCTATAAACAGAATACACCAAGTAGCTACGTAGGTAGTTATTAGATAAGAGGTAGATTTTTTTAAAACCGGCTACGACTTACGATGTGGTTGTCGTAGGTTCGAACCCTAATAGGTGCTTTACTTTGTGTATATTATTTAGTCACCACCGCTCTCAAAACGGGAAGGAAAATATCGCGAGGAAACCGACATGTCCTAGACTAGAGCGAAAATTCAAAGACATTGGACCTATCTACATATGTGCTAGTTCACGGGGGCCTGCGTGGTGCTTTACGGGCCGTGCCCTCTCATAGGGAGGAGACCCAAGTCACAGCAGCGGGCACATTATAGCATAGGTATGCATTTCTTACCAAAGTAGGTACCTATCTGTATTAACTCTTGTTAGGTCGTTTACCTATAAAAAATTGAATCTTAAGTAGAAACCGATTTATATTCCGTTGCTTGGCCGACTATCAATGAGAAAAAATGCCTCAAAACATTAGTTCAGACATCAAAGTAGATTTAAAAATATATTCTTTGTCCCAAGAGATTTGAATGTGAAATCTCTTCGTGAAGCATTTACATAGCTATTAGCATATAGGCGCGACATTGTTCTGTCATTGTTTATGTAATAATCTTTTGAAAACAAAAGTGGAGTAACGAATTCATGAGGCACTATGTCATATGTACGTCGTGTATGTAAATAAAGATGCAGGCGTCCTACGTATGTTACCACGTCGAAGCCTGCTTCATAAAAACATACCTAATCATTTACGTCATAAGATTTCAAATTGATAAAAAGGTCTAGCAACGATTGTAACGGCTGTGTGTAATGTAATTTTTATCAGCTTGGCGATAATAGACTTTTGATTCTATGTATAATACGAGCACGCTCCTTACGTAGCCGCGGCAAAGAGTACGTATCATCTCCACGTTTTCATTATCACCGTCTTTTGTTTATTTAGTTTGTATTTATAATTATTATTTCAATTATTTGCACACACAACAAGAAACACGCAATTGTTAGAGTAACAAGTCGTAAAACAATGTTATAGCACGGTCTGTGATGAGGAATATTAATAAAGGCATGCGGTTAGTTTGCATCAAAATCCCGTGGGACGCCGCCAATTGGCGCGGAAATGCGCAAATTGTCGCTCAGGGGCGCAATTGTGGACGCTCTACTTAGCCGTACAAATGTAAAACATCGAACACTCTTTGTTTTACATAGTTTGCAAAACGAATCATAGCATATCTATAAAACAAAACTTTAAGAAAGAAAACAGCGCGTTTATTAAACTGCATCTAATCATCTGACTTAAAGCAACGTCTTACGACCGTCATTTAGATATTTTACGCCAATAGTTACGCGGTAATAAAAAAAAGATAGATACTATTTTAATATTCTACATAAACAGTTCCATAAAAATTATAGTAAAGAAAAAAAAAATGTAAAGGTTCGATGTTCAAAATTTGCACAGCCGCAGGTATTGCAACCGCGTAATCGTATTTTGCCAGTGATTGCCGCTTGCCTGCGGTGCGTCGCGAAGTTGCCAGAAATGTGTCCGGAGCCGTCGCAGCTCTCGACTGGACACTGGATGAGCTCCCTCGACTCTCGTATCCGGTAACTCAGTTTCCCATAAAAGTCGTCGCGATGATAGCTAGCGTGAATAAATAAATACGTAACAGTATTGAAAAAAAAAAAACAAAAATAACTTGTTAAAAATAAACGAAACTTACGAAAATATTATTCAAGGTCTTACAAGTTAGCTACTGTTTCCCGTAATTATTGAAATAATTAACCCGAAAATATATAATAAATAAAAACTACAGAAAAGTTTGTAAACTAAAAACTTTGCCTCCAAAAATGTTATCTAGTACGAGATGCGAAGTTTTTGAATGTTTACAAAGTTGGTATTATTAGCTACTCGCTGTTGTGTTTACGTATTGGATGATAGGAAAACTATAAAAAGTTTTTAGAACACGACAAAAGTGATATAACAATATTTGTTCTTACCTATTTCGCCGCATATCTGCGCCGTCGTTAATATTAACGGCAGGAAAGTGGCACAAATATAATATAAAGTGTGTATCTTATCGTTCGCGTGTAGTTTATCTGGTGTGCGCGCAGCTCGCACAGCGCGCCTGCGCGGCCGCCGCCGGTATATTTAGACTGATCCACCAAGTGTGACTTGTGTTGCGTTCGAAAACTTGCATTAGAATTATTCTAACCTAAAATAACTTCACGTCCTATTAATTATTCATAATGAAAAAATGCGCTACGTGGGATATTCCAGCAAGCTTAAGAGACATGTGCTATATAGATACGTTTTGTTCTTATATTATTATGTGCTCTAAAAAAAAGATATACCAATCGTTTTGTGCTCTTTCGTTTACATTATTGCTCTACATGATATTTGTATCATTGTTTTAGAATTTATTTTCCGGGTTACTTAAATGTCTGTTGCATATTTACTGTTGTTATGTTTCAAATTTTCCGTGACAACTATTATTGACGTTTGTAAATGTCAAATATTACGGTAGGTACGAGGTTCAAAAAAAAGTAAACACTTTTTCTGTGGCATTTACCTACTTATAAATAACTAACGTATTCTGCTGCGAATAAAAACGCTCAAGTTTGTAATTTATTGACGTTAGCACATCCTGCCATTACTGACCTGTGGTAAAATGAGGAACTAATCATAAATATACTGAACCACTGCCACTGTGACCTGTTAAATTACCTAAGGAAATAAATTTTTAAATCCCTATTATTTTTAATCACTTCACATATTGCAGTAGAAATAACTCTGTCATCAGTGCATCACAGAACATAATCATAAAAATCCTCTGCGTGTATCGGAACGCATCGTCCAGAATACGGCCGCTCACCGCTCAAGGCAGCCAAGTATTCAGTGTTGAATGTTTTCACTTACGTCACTCATTTTGTGTCGATCAACAAAAGAAAACACGTTAAGAGAATTCAATACGAGAGCGGAGCACACAAGTGTGCAGCAGCTGCGAAAGGGTCTTTTATATTATTTTATATAAAAGATGTTGGTACAATTAATAATAAAGTACGTACAGACAGTACTGGATGAAGAGACGTGTCTCCTCTGCTACGTACAATTACTGACTAACATTTTAATTTCGTAATCAGAACTTATTTACGTCTCATTAAAAAAAATGAGAAGGTAAAATTATTTTCAGTAAGTTATGGTACTTATATCTAATGTTTTGGAATTTATATTTTTCTTGATACCTATTGTTTTGTTGGTATTTATAACTCTCCTACTCTGCTCTAAACGTGTAACACTATTTCGGCACGTAGATGTCATGTATTGGAGAAGGTACTTTCTTAATATTTGAGTACGTAGTTTGGTAGGTATAAAATCTATACTTAATATTATAAAGCTGAAGAGTTTGTTTGTTTGAACGCGCTAATCTCAGGAACTACTGGTCCAAATTGAAAAATTATTTTTGTGTTGGGTAGCCTATTTATCGAGGAAGGCTATAGGCTATATAAAATCACGCTACAACTAAGAGGAGCGGAACAGTAATGAAAAATGTTGCAAAAACGGGGAAAATCGCATGGATAGGCGATTCGACGCGACGGGAAGGGTCGGGGGAAAAAGAAATTTAACGCGGACGACGCGACGTCGCGAACAGAAGCTAGTGTTGAATAGAAATCTCGGAACTCAATATAGGAACTTCGTTTAGAAACTATTTAAAAAAAACCGGCCAAGTGCGAGTCAGACTCGCGCACCGAGGGTTCCGTACAAATCTGTAGGTATATAAGTGAAAGTTCACCCATCACGACAATCGAGTCGTAGTTCTGTTGTTTCTTGGCTTGGTTTTATTTCTGTCTGTGTTTTTTTCTGTTTATTATATGATGTAACCAAAAAGTTACGGTTTTCGCAATTTTTCCTTTATCTGTGCTATAAGACGTTGCTTCGTACCAAATTTCAAAATTCTAGATTGACTAGAAGTACCCTTTAGGTTTTGATTCCCTTGCGAGTTTCGAAAATTTGCGGAAATTTGCGGTATAAACGGCTATATCTTTTGATTGCGTTAGTTTAGAAGTTTTATTTTTTCACAGCTCCAAGGGACAGTAGACTTGAGTATTTGATATAAATTTCAGCTTGATACGTCCACGCGTTCCTGAGAAAAAGGGTCTTGACAGACGGACGGACGGACGGACGGACAACAAAGTGATCCTATAAGGGTTCTGCTTTTTCCTTTTGAGGTGCGGAACCCTTAAAATGCTAACTAACGGCTCTTTGTAACCGAATAAAAACGTTACAGTTGCGTTCGTATTGTTAAGGGCTTGGTGTCAATATTGTTTGAACCTCGGGTCATGAAATATTAACCCGAGGGGGTTTGAGTTAGCTGCTTTATGTACTCACTCCAAAACTAAAATAAGAACAGTGGGATAATTTGCGTAACACACTAACATCAGGAATGGCTAATGGCTCAATAACATTAATTGCGTTATTTACATTGTTGAGCTGTTTTTTAGGGTTCCGCATCTCAAAAGGAAAAAACGGAACCCTTATAGGATCACTTTGTTGTCCGTCCGTCCGTCCGTCTGTCTGTCAAGACCCGTTTTCTCTGGAACGCGTGGAGGTATCAAGCTGAAATTTATATCAAATACTTAAGTTTACTGTCCCTTCGAGCTGTGAAAATATCAAACTTCTAAGCCAACGAAATTAAAAGATACAGCCGTTTGTGCCACAAATTTCCACTAATTTTCGGTATTCGCAAGGGATTCAAAACCTACAGAATACTTCCCATAAACTCAGAATCTTGAAATTTGGTACGAAGCAACGTCTTATAGCACAGATAAAGGAAAAATTGCGAAAACCGTAAATTTTTAGTTACATCATATAATAAAAATATTTTTAATAAAAGCTAACGGCTGCGGTACGGAACCCTCGGTGCGCGAGTCCGACTCGCACTTTGCCGGTTTTTTTTAGAACATATGGAGCAATGAATTATCAATATCGATCAAAATAATTTATATATGTTTAATAGTAATTAGAGTGCCGTAGTAACCCTCGTTCACACGTTTATCATATTATATTTTATTGTCATTATGCATTAGGTTAGGACGGTGAGAGAACCAGAATATTTGGTACAGGATATATATCGACGGTTGTAAGGCTATTTGATCTAAGCGACATTTTTGAAAGTTGCAGGAGAGTGATTCAAACTTATTTTTCGAAAAAAAAAATCCTTTTAAAAGAACTAGTGAGTGGATTTTGGTAAATATAATTCAGTTTTTCCAAAATCCACTAACTGGTTCTTTTATAATGATTTTGTTTTTCGAAAAATAAAACTTTGAATCACTCTCCTGCAACTTTAAAAAAATGTCGCTTAGATCAAATAGCCTTTCAACCGTCGATATTTTAATCATTCAGTTTTCAAAAGTTAAAGGTACAATCATACTGCTTTTACCAATCTTCGAACTGTTTCAAATCCTTAAAATACAAGTAATTATATATATCATCAGTTTACACACCAGAATCTAATGCGTCACCTGCCTAACCAAGACTTGCAGCTAAATATTTAAAAAGTATTTACACGGAGCGACTGCCGTCTGACCTCCGCAACTCATTAGGGAAGGAAACTATATTATATCTTATAACTAAACTCCTTTTTGTCCATTTCCTTTATTCCACCTTCAGGATCTTCATCGTTTGAGAGACCGTCCAAACAGACTCGAACTAGGACAATCACTGGGACTCCTGGATTATCCGACCGTGGTGTTCTGCCGAGCCTGGCGTATTTGGAATTTGCAGGGCTGGGCGTCCTCTGATGTGGAATTGAAGTCTTTGACCATTGTCAACCACCGTCGATGGCCATTGACAGGGTACGGCTGTCATTAGCAGGGTTAGTTGTAAGGATCTGCTTGGTGACTGATCCAACCCTATTAAAAACCTCGAAGACATTGGCCTTAGTCCTCTGGTCTTCTTGGCGTCAGAACATTATCGTATTTATATTCACCTGCTATCTTTGGGCTTGTCGTGCGGGGCGTGCGGGGGCGGCATGTAGCACGGCGGGGAGTAGGGGGGCGCGTGCGGGGGGTACGTGGGTGGCGGGGGGTACGCCCCGCACTGGTACTGGTAGCCACCGTAGCCCGCCGCTGCCGCTGCTGCGGCGTAGTCCGGTTGGGCCAAGCCGTAGCCTGCGACTGGGTGTGGACTGACGCCGCCGTAACCTGTGGGACGGTATGGTGATAGTAGAAACTGTTCAATGCTTCCTTAATCCACTGACTGTCCCTGCCCAGTATCCTGGACTTCTAACAGCAGCTATTAATGTAGTCGCAATATGAAATGTATCTCCAGTTCACTCTAAGTTTTGGCGTAACAGATATTGTGTGTCTATCGGTGTTGCTTTTTCGTTTTCTGAACATTGTAATGAATCAAGTATTCCGTAATTATTATTTCAACCCCCACGAGATCGTATGAATTATAATTATTCCGAAAACCTCGCGAGGCAAACTTTTGTGTACATTATAAAATTACTCCCACTCATGTTTTACCCACGGCGTGGTATACAGTACACGCTGAGCGCCGTGAGAATTCAGTAGCTATTATAAATTTTAATTAAAGCTTCGTACACAGTGATCCACAAAAACCGCGGTGTACACTGGTATGTAACCGCACCGTGCGGCGCCGGGCCGCACGCCGGCACTCGGCCGGATTACCGACGTTACCGCGCGTGTACAACGCATGGGAGTGATTACCGCGGTCGCGTTTTAATTTGTACGACGTGTTTAACGGCACCAATGTGTTCGAGCCCTTATGAGGGGTAAAATGTAGCCATGTAGCGAATATGGGACATACGATAGCTCGTATAAAGGATTACATTAAAACAAAATGAGGGAAGAAAATTGTATGCTCTCATAATAATTTGCGTAATGAGTTCTTACCGGCAGTGTCTCGATGGTAAGCTTCTAGATATGGATGGCTGCCGCCGCTGTCAGGAGTTGATTCTCGACTGTACGAGACTCCGCCGGGGAAACCTCGACTGTAGGAAAAATAAAGAATTTAATTCATATTCAAGTATTGAGTATATTTCGTAAAACCTATTGAATAAATTGCCTCACCTATGTGGTAAACGGGAAACGCTAAGGTCGAGGGTCTGGCCCTGCGGACTGGGCACCTGGGGGCTGGCGGTGAGCTGAGGCGAAGCTCCCGGCTGCGGGCTGCCTCGGGCGCCGCCCCCGCTGCCACCACCGGCACTTGTGTACACCGGCGATGCGTATGGACCCTGTTATGAAAATTTATTTAGTTTGGGCAATTAATTTAAAAAGGCCGATTATTTTTTGTCTAGTCCTTTTTATTGTGTCTATTCTCACCTGTGGACTACCACTAGAAGTGGAAAGATCTATGGCGGGTCGAGGGTCGCGGGGGTCCCGGGGCGTGGGACTGCGAGGCCGCTGTGCCTGCGCCGCGGCGATCTTCACCGACAGGTTGATGGCGCTGAACCCGGGCGGGACGCCGGGGCCCATCGCCGCCACACCACCCACGGCACCCACGCCGCTACCAGCCTCGTAGTGGTACATTGGTCTGGTGGACACGGCCAATTTCGATAATTTTGCATGAGGTAAAATTAAACCGAAAGTCTACTAACGTCTTTAGCAATTAGCTTTCTAAATCTCATTAGAAATAAGTTAGGATCTAGGCATCCCGTTTACCACATAAGCGTTCGACACTGGTTGTTGATGACCTACCTAGGGTATATGGGTCCGGAGCTGGTCTCCTGTTCGGACTGGTCGGTTTTCATGGGCGTGGGGAGGTGGGGGTCGTGGTAGCGCTCTTCCTCCCAGCCGTAGGGCCGCTGCGGGCACTGTGCGGGGTCGTAGCGCTCGAAGGCCGGTGCGCCCTCGTAGCACCGCGACTCGTAACCGTACCGCGCTTCGTTCATTTGGCTACGAACGGAATCATGACGTCAGTCATCGTGAAGGTACCAAAATTAAATCACTATACAAACTATATATTCTAGGCAACTGAGCTTCCGTGTTTCGTGTCTTGAAGACATAGCCAGAATATTTCAAATAATTTGGAATGTTTCCAATAGCATCAATTCATCGGTATAATGCCTGCAATATTATCTGTGAAATGTAGAAGTTACTACTGTAGTAGAAACTCTACCTAATACGACATGAAACTAATACAATTACAATTACGAACGCTCACTAAATTAGCCTTGAACCTAACTACATAAAAGCTTCATTATATAACGGTAGGTACCTTCTAATTTAAGCACATACTCATGAAATTAATCAATATTGTAGGTCTGAAAATGTTAGTTTACACATATAAAGTAAGTCTCATGTTTATAAGGTTGTGAAATTGCCCAAGAGTCTGTACCTTTTTTCAGAAGCTGACGATTAGCAGTTAACAAGAAAAAGCTTATTTAAATCCTAAGCGAATACCAATGTTCACTGAAATATTGCAAAAGTGTTTGAATATTTGTCACTGAGTTACACAGCAACACCAATACCAAAATAAATGAATTATCAATAGCGGAGATAAATGCATTGGAAAATTAATTGGGATTATTACAACAACTAATAACGAGGCATTTTAGGTGCTTAGTTTGGGACCCGCTATGAAATCTGTCTCAGAGCTCTTACACACGAGCGGCATGTTGCCAACGGCAGGTAACTGCAGCCGTCGACACGCGATGGTGGAGCTGATCTTTGAAGATAGCATGTCAACGGCTGCCGTTGACGCGTCGACAGCTGCCGCCGATATGTATTGACGGCAGCAGTTGGCAACATGCAGCTCGTGTGTACCTAAGATCTCTTAGTCTTTTGTTAGTTCGACTTATCATTTTACTTGTGTGTTTAAGATCCATGTGTACCTAAGTTAAATAATGAATTTGAAATATTATTTACCTGTACGACCTCACATGGTCATCCGGCGGCCTTTCATAAGGAGATCTCTGGTCGGGCGGCGCGCCGTAGCCGGCGTGGCGCGTCTCCATGGTTGGGGAGTCGCGCTCGGGCTCGCCGGCCTCGCGCTTCGGTACCAGCAGGTCGGCGGCCTCTCGCTTCACGGCGGGGCTGCGAGGCGATGCCTCGCGGTCTCGGGATATGCTACCCGAGGAACTGGCGATGCTTTCCTGACTGATCACGATCGGAGGCTGCGAGATTGAACTGTGGGACACTGGAGAGAGTGGGGTGTTGTTACAAGCCATTGGATATTGAAAGAGTGGGTACATCTATGATTGCATACATTACAATGGAGTATCGCAAAATGTCACGAAATTCATTAACAAGTTTGTTCTGTTTATTTGTCAGCCGGACAGAGAGTGGTGTGTACTTTGGTTGAGCCTACTACTAGGGCACACTGACACTTGGTCACCTGAGGGCTTTGCTCTATATAACCTAGTGGCGGTCTTGCGCGCCACAGCTGTCGGGCCGTCGGACAGGGAGCGACGTGTATTTTGATTAAGGTGACACTAACACTTGCTCATCTGAGGGTCTGGCTCTCTGTGACCTAGCGGTGGCCTTGCTTGCCTCGGGTGTGGGGCAGCCGGATAGGGAGTGGTCGGTGCTTCGGTTGAGCTGACTACTACGTAGTCTGGATCACAATGACGCCGTTTCACCTGAGGGTCTGGCTCTCTGTGATCTAGCGGTGAGTCTGCTTGCCTCGAGTGTGGGGGGAGCCGGAAAGGGAGCGGTCGATGCTTCAGTTGAACTGTCTACTTCGACATCTGGGTCACAATGACGCTGTCTCATTTGTGGGTTTGGCTTTTTGTGACCTAGCGGCAGCCTTGCGCGCCGCAACTGCGGGGCAGCCGGACAGGGCGCGGTAGGTGGTTCGGTTGAGCTGACTACTACTTCGTCTGGATCACAATGACGCTGTCTCACCTGAGGGTCTGGCTCTCTGTAACCTAGCGGCGGCCTTGCGTGCCGCAGCTGTGGGGCAGCCTGACAGGGGGCGGAGTGTACTTCGGTTGAGCCTAATACTACGTCACACTAACACTTGCTCATCTGAGGATCTCGCTATCTGAGACCTACCGGCGGCTTTCCTTGCCCTGGGGTGTGGGGCAGCCCGTTAGGGAGCAGTCGGTGCTTCGGTTGAGCTAACTACTACGTCGTCTGGATCACGCCTTCTCACCTGAGGGTCTAGCTCTCTGTGATCTAGCGGCGGCCTTGCGCGCCGCAGCTGTGGGGCAACCGGATAAGGAACGGTGTGTACTTCGATTGGAACTGACGTGGCCGCGCCCGTTGCACCCCGGAGTGGGGCACTTCAATATCGTCTCGTGCAACGCCAATACTGCACAATGGAGTTATATATCAGTAAATTTATTTAATCCATTTTTAGGAAAAAATTATTCATTATTTGAAACTAAGAAAACAACGGCAGACTTAAAATTGTTCTCATTGAATGATCCTTTCCTGTATGTCTCTTAAATAAAGAAGTATAAAATATCGTAGCATATTGAGTAAAATCCTCTTCAAATTGAAGCTGTTAAAAGTAGCCAGTCAGTATTAATCGAGTGAGATTATACAAGAAAAATCTACCGAAACTGTCATATTTTCTCTTATTACGGCAACAATGACGGTTAATCTTAAATGAGAACAACATAGTCTGCAAACTGTAAGTTTTACACTTACAAATACAACAAAAAATATCGCCAAAATCAAAAAGGGAACCAAAATACTGAAACTACAGAATACGCTGAACAAAATGTAAGACAACATCGCTATAACAAAATGTACGCAACTCAAACGGTGAAGCTGTATCATTGTTAGTTCTACTTACTCTCCGGAGTGACTTTATCCTTTCTTGGACATCCTGACAGACTGGAGGAACAAATCATCATCAGTTTTGCGTTACATCACATACAATTGTAAATGAAATGAAGGTTTAACAAACGTTTAGTAAAGTTGTAAGAATGTAGTCTCAGGTCTGAGGAACGTATTTGTTTCTAAGCCATATTCTGTACCCATAAACTGTAGAAAATAATGATACTGACACGGCAACGTGCAATTATGCACTCATTGTTCCAAACGCCCTCTTTATATACACCGGAACACAGTTCTCCCGTGTCGGGCTTACATCTGTTGATTCTGTCGAGCTACTCATATACTGAAAATCATTGAATCATCGACTCACCTCCTGTGGTGAGTGTATAGGCCGGTGACGTGGCCCTGCCCATTGCACCCGGGTGTGGGACACTTGTTGCCTTCTGTGAACAAATCGAGCAGTGCACAAATTAGTGTTTTCCTGATGAGCGGGTGGGGGCGTGCGCGCGCGATCGATACGGACGGGCGTGCCGCGGCCGGGGCGTACCTGCGCGGCCCCGCCCCGCGGCCCACCCACCCCACGCACAACTTAAAAGAAAAAATAAAGAACGCCAAGCGGCTGCGCGCGGACCACCAATTTTTCTTTCAGGAGTTGCGGGGCGGCGCGCCATGCCCCGCCCACCGCCGGTCCTGACCCGTTTTTATTGCTCGTCGCCCTGACATAAACCCAGCTATCGCCCAGCAACACGAGGAAAACGCTTAGGTATTTTATACATATACGTTATCGACTTAGGTGGGAGTATAACCTTATTGTGACCGTTTCGTACTAAATTAAGGACACGTCTTACAAATGAGAAATGATTTGTTGCCAGCTTTTGCAGCTAACTTGATTCCGTATGTAAGTAAACCTATAAGCAGGCGCGGAATGTTTTGAAGGATAATATCGAATGAACGCTAAACAATCCCGTTGTATGGTAATCGATATTGTTTTTATTAGAAGTGAACATGTACACAATAATGCAATGTTACATGACAGCTGTAGTGAACATCGACCCGGCTACGTTATGAGATATCGCGAGACGACCTTGAAACAAACTTGGAGTTAGTTCATAGCGCGGAGTTGTATGTTATGGCCAGGTCGTTAAGAAAGTTTGGGTATCGTTGTTTGAGGAGAGTGCGGCGGTACCTCGTGCCGGCGGGGACAGCGCGTGGGGCGGGCGCGAGTCTCGTGCCGGCTGCGCGGACGGCACGGCGCGCGCCTCCTGCAGCGCCGTGGCCGCGCGGGACCCTGCGCCCGCCGGCTGCAGCACCGTGTACTGCTTCGAGCCCTTGTTCTCTTTCCTGTCGTGGTCGTTCGAGTATCCTCCAAATGGTTCACTCGGCAATGAAGAATTGTGTAGCCTGTGTTTCACTTCTGCTGGTGGCTTGAAGGCCGACTGCGTGGAGTATGGTAACGCTGCCGTAGCCGCCTTGTAAGCATTGTATAACGACTGCTTGTTAACAGGCACCATTTCTCCTTTTCGTTTTGGCTTAATATCTCTGTCGTCGTCGTATCTATCATCACATCTATCTGACATATCTATTTCTAGTTCATTGGAAGACGAATCGACGAGCTCGTCGAAGTTAGGTGCTCCATACTGAGTGGATTGTCTACTGAGTCTGTCGTAATCTTCGCATTTTTCTATTTCTATTGTTATGAGGTTAGTTTTAGTTTCGAGATCATTGATAATGCCATTCATGTGTTGAACTTGATGATGCGTGGAGAAGCTTTTCTGAGACATGTCGGACGATTGTGAAGGGGATGACGGGATTTTCTCTGATCGTTTATCATCAAATAAGTTTTCAAATCCGTTGGCATCTTCATTTTCGTCACCACTATGTGGCTGTGGTGGTTCTCTAGTCCAGTTGCCGGACATAGTTCTTAACGCAGCCTGTGTCTCTCTAATAAGCGTTTCGTCATCTTCTTCGGGTTGTCGTAAGGTTTGCGGTCTGTGCATGGGGAGTGGTCGACGGCGGTACTCGGGTTCATCTCGTCTCTCGTCATCTAGCAGTTTTCGTCTTCTCTTGCCATGGATCTCCTCCTCCTCCATGGAGCCCTCGCTGCTGATGCGCTCAAGGCGCCGATCGTTTGTTCTAAATGTTTCTACATCCACGCCGAACTCCAGCCTCCTCTTGTTGATCTGAGACAAGGAGGCTTGCGTGGTTAGCGGCACCGTCCTGAAACAAACGGCATAGTCAGAAACATCCCCGGACCTAGACAGTGCTGAATAATATAAAACACCAAAAATATAATGGATCATTGTACTTGCGATTCGATTTTCCATCCACAATCAGAAATTTTTACGCGGAAATGATTCTCGGCGTTTCCAATCGACGTATCACATTAGAAGCACTTTGTTGTTATGTTTATTTGCACAAAAATCGTTCCCACGTAAAAACCATTTCACTCAAGAGCTTTCAGACCAAATAAATAATTTAGACATCGTCGAAGACGTAAAGACCAAATAGAAATTAGTGAAGAAAAGTGGTTAAAATAATTTAGTATTCAACAGGCGTTTATTTAAGTTTTCTTATAAAGTTTTATATAGCTAGGTTATTTAACATGTTTATACGAAGCGTTGCTTTTATCGATTGTAGGGTATGAAGTGATTACCGTGAGAGTCAGGGAACATGGCACCACGCATTTTAGATTATTATCTAACGTTTTGTTTGAGTATTTTCTCGTTTTCAAACTTTTTGTCAGTGAAATTAAACTTTGGGCAAAACTTTTCCAGAAAAGTTTTTGAAGTAAGTGTGTCAATGTGACTATTTTTGTTTACTTTTTATTGTGTCTTAATGGCCTCAGGTTTGTTTTTGTTTGAGGTTGTATAGCTAATTTTTGTAAAAAGAGTTTTCTTCTAAAGTGTATTTATTACTCATCATTATGTTTTCTTTTATTTTACGTTTTTGTTACAGTTTACATTGTATTTGTTAATTATGTAGTTATCTTAGCAAAATAAATATGTGTAGTAATATATATTCAGATAATTAACAAACCAGATCCACACACTTAACTCTCAATCGCTTTTAATAACAGTTTTATTTAATTAACACAATCACATCCTTGCAATCAATTCATGCTATTCTTAGTTGAACAAAAAAATAATCACAAGCACACACGCACACAAACACACAAACAAGTCATAAAACCTCCAACAATCATGCTGTCCTTGCGTAGAGAACTATCTTACTTTACTAGTGGATACTCGACTCAAGATTCAATTCGCGTTCATTACTGAGACTTGGAATAACATACTGGAGTTCAACAGACAATATCTTCTTCAATATAATCGTGTTTTCCGAGCCCTACAATAAAGTTAGAGCCATAACTCCATAAAGCAATCGGGCCTGATTTATTGATCGGCGATATTCTCTCTCGAAGTTGTGCAATATGCGCCCGACTCGAGTCGAGATAGTAATCGATGGTCCTTGACGGAGGTACCTTCGGGGGAGCCCACCGGAAGGCCGAAATACCGATAGTACGACGCCCGGCAAACATTTACGTACGTGACGCACCCTCAAGTCTGTACCGATGTAAAACCGAAATTACGTAAACGTGGAGCGTTTTCAGGCGTCGGGATTGGGACAGAACGTTGGTTTTCGCGTTCGGGTTGTGTTCGTGTGTTGGCGTAGGGTAATTAGATAAACCCTGAGGGCGGTGGATGCTTAACCGGTTTAAACTAGTGCTCGTGCGGACCTTTATCAGCGGGTGGCGAGTGGCGGGTTATCTCGGGGCCGCGTTAATTGTAATGCCTGGAGATTAGGGCGCGATATAAGGGCGGCCGCGGAGCGAATTTGCGGAGCCGAACGCGGCCGGATTAAGGAAGATGCCGAGATGAGACGTGACTGCTTTATATGGAGAAGTGATCCTGTTTTGGTTTTGAAACGCTTTTATTAAGGTTTTGGGTTTAATTAGGCAATATTTTCGTAGTTGAAGGTTTTTGTGTAATTAAGTGGTTATAGGTTTATTTTCGTTGTCTAATTTGTGCCAAAATAGAAAGATAAACGTGAGTTGATAATATGTAGGTTCCTTAAGAGATCTAACATAACTTTTGTGACTAAAATGATAATAAAGATAATATGGTGAATATGTGCATACCTACCTACATTGAAAATAAGAGATGATAAAGACAACGTTAGAGAAAGAAAATAGCGGACTTTAATTGGTTATTTGTTCAAAGGAAAAGAAACTGTGGTAAAATGATACTGTTTTCACTGTTAAATTGGCTATGAATAACAATTTCGTTAAGTTTTCTAAGTTGTTGCTGCTGCCGGAATACGAAACCCTTTTGTTTTAAATAAGGAAAGGTATTGAAAGCCTGAGCTAATTTCGGGTTTGTAGGTAACTAAAGGAATAACAATAAACAATAAAACCGTCTAATGCACCATTTAAATCGAACCCTATTTCATACGAAACCCCCACATACAACTAAACAAACAAACGCTAAAGAAAGCCTCTATTGTTGAAATCTCATTTTCATAATTTCTCATAATTCCTTGAAACTCTATTATAATTCCTTAGAAAACGTGAGGTAAGCGGAGCGCCCTAGAGGCTGAGACCCTTTCCGCCCTGGAGCAATAATATACACGCGTCGGCCTCCCGCGGCCCCTCAGACGTGGCGGCTCCAAATTCAAATTGCACCTTAGAATTCTTAATTATTGAAATCATAAATCAAAACGTGCCGTCTGCGCGGGCGACCATAAAATTGTAAAGGGGGGTACGAGCAAACTCGAGTGTGGTAGGATTAAGACATTATCACTTTTCTTTCAAGTACTCGCACCCTCCTTGGCCTCGCTCGGCTGTAAATCAGCGAGTAAATCCTCTGGATTAGATTCATAGAGTTGCCGCGGCCTGCGGATCGGGCGTCGCCGATAATGGCGTCGTGTGCTTGCGTGATTCTGCTTTTAAATCGACTCCCGGGAAAGATAAATGCGCTTCCAATTTGGCTCCAGCCTTGAGTTTTCGTTTAATGGAACTTGGCTGAAGTTTATAGCGAATAACAACTGGGGCTGACTGATAACTGGACAGCGGCTTCAGATGAAAGTTACGCCATTGTTGGAACTGGGATTATAATTTTATTTTTATCTAAAGTGTCAGATGCACCTTGTTCTGAATGCTGATTTTTGTTATGATTAATATTGTTCAGATTTTTCTTGGTTGTATTTTCATAAGCTACGATATCATTCAATTCATACGCTACCATTAAGAAAAGTTAAAAACACCGAACTTGTTAGATACACGAAAAAAGAAGATCTACTTTTTACTCTACCCGTTTACCATAACATTTGGATTGACAAGACAGAAGTAAGTATTTTAAGTTTATTTTTGTATGTAGGTACCAATGTTGTGTTATTAAACTGTTAAAATTTTCTTTTATTTTCAGCAGACTTGTTTTAGTTACGATATTATCTGAGATTGGTGATTCACACCACAGTGGACTAACAACTTAAACCTCGCCATCTAAAAGCAAATACTAAATCATCATCATAGTCTTGCCAGCCACAACTATGCTGGGGTCAGTTTGCAGTCTAACCGTTTGCAGTTGAATACCAGTATTTTACGCGGAGCGACTACCTATCTGACATTCACTACCCATTTATTGGGAAATACCCCTTGGAAGACTGGTTGTCAGACTTTCGGGCTTCTGACGACCGTAACTACTGCCAAATATCCACGAAAGACGGCCGGACCACACCGGCTAATTGCTTTCCGAGGAGGAGTCTTGATATGTAAAATTGACCACCAATCCATGGACCAACCGCGGCAAGCGTAGCTTAACCTGACCGGTTGACCCACGTAGCTGTTATTACTAGCCACAAAGGCAAATACTAAAAACTGTTCAAAATAATCTCGGTGTTTTCTGACATCTGATATAAGTCTAAATCAAGCTAATATGCTGATAAAAATACAAAAATAATTCGTACTGTACAAGAAGAATTATATCTTAGTGAAATTCAAACTTATTAGGTTTGCAAGAAGTCCATAAATTACTTACTCAAGATCATAATGAACATAGCGTATGCCAAGATCCCCACACAGTCATAATGCAAACGGACTTTATCTACAATCAGAGGTAGGTACATAAATGCACATAAGCTGTCCTCCCTTACCGGAAAAGTACCTCGGGTTTGGAGGGAGTGGCTTTTAGAAGCAAACAATTGACCCCAAACTAACAACAAAAGACCCGAAACATTCACAATCCCTCACCATCTTGACGACGCAAACATCTGCAGCTATTCGAAGACATATGAAAAGGAATCTGGACAGCTAGAGTAAATTTCCAAACTATAGCTGTCCTTTCTACAAGGACCGTTTCTCCAAGGAAGTTTCTAGTGAAGATAGGAATATGTACCTACTAGTGATGCTACCAATTTTGTAAAAAGTCTCAGGTATAGGATATATAGTCTTTTCAAACATATTCGGTACCTCGTCTGGAATAGTTTGTTTTGTTGCTGTCCATCTATCCATGCGGATGCTGCCGCGGAGTATCATTGGCAACTATAGTGTAGGCGCAATTTTGTCTTATTACCCGTCACGGCACCGTGGCGGTACCGTGTGGTGCCGGACGTAAAGAATAACACCACCCCATTTCTTCCCGTGGGTGTCGTAAAAGGCGACTAAGGGACTTACTAGAGAATGGGCAGCAGCGTTCTCTATCATTTTACCACCATACTGCGATCGCCAACCCGCCTGCCAAGCGTGGCGATTATGGCAAAGCCCCCCAAATTGGGGGAGGCCTAAGTCCAGCAGTGGACGTCTTATGGCTGAAATGATGATGATGACCCGTCACGGCAAGAGTCAGTAGAGAATGAATTCTTACCCGAACCCTACTAGTTCAATTATAACGCTAATAACTTATATATAAATGGCATGCCTATCTGTGTGTTCTATTACTCTTCTAAACTGAGAAAGTAAAAAGAAAAATAAAATGAAAATACATACGGATAGCAAATTCAGACGTAAAACAAAGCGGCTCGAATGGTATCGGACGCAGAGCAAATGGTTCATACAATTTGTGATACAATAGCTACTGCGTTCCGCATTGTATCGCGTTCGGAGAGCACGGAAATTTTCATACGATGCGTAAAAAAATCTATGAATTGTGTGGAGACCAGGAAAATAGTCAGGTAGTTCACGTTTTTCAACGAACAGTTAAGTTTTTAGGCTTCGAATTGTATTTTGTAAAGCGCATATACCGCTATAAAGCGGTAAGTCATTTATTCAAATTAGACTGAATATCAGCACTTTTATTACGTTAAAATTACATAAAACAGGCTCCTAAAACATCCGTCCTTCACCACGGTGCTTTAGGTGGGAACAACTGCCGCAACACACGCACCAGCAGCATATGTGCGCACGTGTGTGTGTGCTGTTAAGTTAGAAGAACTTGCTCCCATACAATAGAAAGCTTCTTTACAGGATTTGGCAAATTAATTGATTGTCAAGTGAATAAGATGTACTGAAATTGTATAATTCGATTCATTACTTAGATTGATGTTTCGATTTGAGTTTTCACTAGTAATATACAATTTAGTGATTTTGTCACTTTAGCAATTTCTTTTAAATGTAAACGTAATCCTGTCAAATGTGGCATCTCATGAAGAACTACTCGTAAAATGCACCAATCGAGAACCTCTTGTCAATACGAACTTATAGACTATAGAAGAGTCATCTGGATATCTTTGGATCATGATGGAACACGGCACTCTTATATAACAAACTTACAATCATTGTGATATTGAAGGAAATTCATAATCCATTACTGCATATGTCTAAAAAATAATCTACTCGACTACCTTATTAATACCGACTGGCCTGGACTGGCCTGTTAGTCTAGTAGTTAGTGACCCTGACTGCAAAGACTGAGGTCGTGGGTTCAATTCCCACCCAGGACAAATATTTGTGTGATGAGCACAATCATTTGTTCTGTGTCTGGGTGTAATTTATCTATAATATGTATGTATTTAGAAATATATAAGTATATTTATCAGTTGTCTGGTTACCATAGTACAGGCTCTGCCTAGTTTGGGATCAGATAACGTTGTGTTGGTTGTCCAAAGATATTTATATTTATTATTGATTATTATTATTATAATGCAATGATCTTAAAATAAAAAAGGTAATGCCATTGTGTTTATACAATTAACCTGCAGGTCACAATCTATTCCAAGTGTTCGATCCTTTTATAAGAGTCTTAACGGTGGAATATGATCATCATAACGTTTAGATTTTTTGTATAGCCATACTGGGTGTATTGTTTAATGAGCGGAAACTGCAAATGCAGTGAAAAACACAAGCTCCGATTCGTGAGATTCCAGTGGCAGCTACGAACACTATCCTAGTTCTGCTTTTTCATTGACTCTTCATCTATCTATGATGATGTAGCTTGACATTCCGATGTCTTCTCCTATAAGCGCAACTGTCAAATAATTGAAACAATTACTTTTCAATTGTTACGGCCTTTTTTAGGGTTCCGTTGCCAAATGGCAAAAAACGGAACCCTTATAGATTCGTCATGTCTGTCTGTCTGTCTGTCCGTGTATGTCACAGCCACTTTTTTCCGAAACTATAAGAGCTATGCTGTTGAAACTTGGTAAGTAGATGCATTCTGTTAGACGTATTAAGATTTTCACACAAACATAGAAAAAAAAAACCGGCCAAGTGCGAGTCGGACTCGCGCACCGAGGGTTCCGTACAAACCTGTAGGTATATAAGTAAAAGTTCACCCATCACGACAATCGAGTCGTAATTCTGTTCTGTTTCTTGGCTTGGTTTTATTTCTGTCTGTGTTTTGTTCTATTTATTATATGATGTAACTAAAAATTTACGGTTTTCGCAATTTTTCCTTTATCTGTGCGATAAGACGTTGCTTCGTACCAAATTTCAAAATTCTAGATCGACTGGAAGTACCCTTTAGGTTTTGATTCCCTTGCGAGTTTCGAAAATTTGAGGAAATTTGCGGTATAAACGGCTATATCTTTTGATTGCGTTAGCTTAGAAGTTTGATTTTTTCACAGCTCTAAGGGACAGTAGACTTGAGTATTTGTTATAAATTTCAGCTTGATACCTCCACGCGTTCCTGAGAAAAAGGGTCTTGACAGACGGACGGACGGACGGACGGACGGACGGACGGACAACAAAGTGATCTTATAAGGGTTCCGCTTTTTCCTTTTGAGGTGCGGAACCCTAAAAAACAATGAATTCTGGGGTTCCCCATACATGGAACAGAAACTAAAGAAATGTTTTTTCATCATACACTTACGTGTGGGGTAGTTATGGATAGGTCTTCGAAAATGATATTGAGGTTTCTAATATCATTTTTTTCTAAACTGAATGGTTTGCGTGAGACACTTCCAAAGTGGTAAAATGTGTGCCCCCCCCCCCCGTAACTTCTAAATTAAGAGAATGATAAAACTAAAAAAAATATATGATGTACATTACCATGTGAACTTCCACCGAAAATTGGTTTGAATGAGATCTAGTAAGTAGTTTTTTTTTAATACGTCATAAATCGTAAACCGCAATTTACCTTTCATTCAATCAACTCGAATATAAAAAAAAAAAACATTTAATTTCATAAACATAAACCTTATACATAAACCGTGAATACCTACAGGTTTGTACGGAACCCTCAGTGCGCCAGTCCGACTCGTACTTTTTTTTTGGATGGGAAATCATCAAATGACTTCTCCCGCTCTGGGCGGAGCAGGAGGGCGTGTCAGACTTTTACTGACTAAAACCCACCCGTGTTCCTTCAGTTGCCCATGTGCCAGGGTCACTGTATCTCTTTCGAACAATATCGCGACCCTGGCAAGCGTCGGTCCTAGCAGACCCCTTCAGTGCTGCTGACATCTCTTTAAGGCGCGCGTGGAACACTACGCGCCGTCGACCCGAGCTTGGTCCTTGCCGGGCGGCGAGCTACCCATTGTTCGCCGCCAGCAAGCTCGCGCCTACGGTGGCCGGGAGTCCGCTATTGACTCCCGACGTCCGGGGTGTCTCTTTCTGCGGCGGCTAGGGGGCGTGAGGGCGCAGAGACTGCTACTCCCTTACGCGCCCTGCCTCCTCCTTCACGAGCATTACTGCTTCGCAGAAGGAGGTGACGGCTTCCCATGCCCTCTCGCTCCGTACCATGGCTCGCACCAGGGCCGGACGCGAGAGGCCGCCGCCGATCGCCTCCACGAGGACACGGTGGTGCTCCGCCCAGGCAGGGCACACCTCCACCGTATGCTCCACCGTGTCCTCCAGACGATTCTCGCAATGGAAACACCCGGGCGTTTCCTCCCGCTTTATCCTGAACAGGAACCCACCAAAGCACCCATGCCCGGTGAGAAATTGTTACGGCCTTGAATCATATTACCATACAGACGAGAAGAAAAGACATGGACTTAAACAGTAATTCCTGGCACTAAGTCTTCTAAGCCCTTACGGACATAGACAGGTTTTCCTGTTTTCACCATGACTTACAAGCTTGTCCATACATTTTTAAGAAATATGTGAATAATGTTTCCACATTAAAATATCCTACAATTATTTAAGAGGAACATATGAAAAACTAGAACTGCTCGTAGGTACGACTTTCAATAAATAATTTTAAATTAAAATATTTTTTTCGGCCTATGTTCGAACACCAATCGGAAGTCCCGTAAAATGTTTTAAAAGAGGCATTTGTTTACAATTACATAGTCCGCTATAATGATTCCACTGCTGGAACACTGCCTGCTCTCATTTTGAGTGAATGTGGGCCGAATCCACCTCGCGAGCCCAGAGCGGTTTGGTAGATGTCCCGTCTTTCAATTGAATTAAAGTGAAACTTTTATTACATCGTCTCACACTTTTTCGTCTGTGTGTTGTATGTCGCGTGACTGTTGGCCGCGGAGTAGGTATAAAGTGAAAGGTGTTCGCTGGTTCAAAAGTGCTGATCCTCAGCCTAATTTGAATAAATGACTTTTGATTTTGATTTTGGTGCATGTTGTTGTTTATGGATTTATTTCAATTTTTAGAGCTTGAATTTATTATTTAGCTTATTTCGTATGAATATTAAATTAAGTCTTTTTATTAAGCTATTGCATATATTCCGATTTTTTTATTTTTTATTTTTTTAATTTTTTTAAATGTCTATAATGTGAAAAAAAGTTCCACTTTTACCGTGGTTTCATAAAAACCACACAATCCTTTTTTTAGTTCTAGGACAATTTCCGGGCGGTTTCCTCACGTCGTTTTGTTTCACCGTTTTGAGATCAGCGGTGATGAAATAAATTACTCAAAGTAAGTGCCGGATTGGGTTTGAGCCCACTACGTACAACTGGTAATTCGGGGCCGTTACTACGTGACTCCCACTGCTCTGTATTCTCTATGTCTGCTTCCTTTATTTCGTTACAAAAGCATATAAATTATATTATTAAATATATGAATAAAATAGTCATTACACATTTAAGAATTTAAAATCCGTTGCGTAGTTTAAAATAAATAAGCATATAGACGCGAGAAGCGACTTTTTTATACTATGAAAAGATTACTGCTACATATTGGTATACTATCACGTCCTTAAAAAATATTGCGTACGTATATTATAGTCAGTAGGTATACATCCTCTTGAGTAAGTATAATGAGCATATGAAGGTACTGTGTACAGGGCCTGATTCTAAGTAATATTAGTATTTAAATAGAATTAGATTCAACCCGTCACTCGCGTTTGAATAATAAGGTCCTTTGTAAAAATAATAGCTTGGAAAAGTTGGTTTAAAAAGAAAGAAGAAAAAGAAAGAAAGAAAATACGTTTATTTGCGGCAAACATGACGCACAGAAAGATCAAAGGTATACAAACATAAAAAATAAGGTAAAACTCGGCTTCCCCACCATGGAACTTAGAGAGTTTATAAAGCGACATTATCCAATATATGACAGAAAAATGACTTGCAGCCATCAGTAACATCACTCTTTTTCGTGAAAAATGTGGTGGGTTTTATTCTACCAAATTGTCATTACAGCTTAATCTTCGGTACCTGTTAGTCGCAAAACTCGAACTACATCTATGATATATTGCGAATAAGATGCTTTATTATATTGTTGTAAGAATTCCTTCATTGCTTCTGATCCCTTTTGAACAAACGTAAGCCGATCTCTTTAAAGTGTGTTTGGCTAAATTGGTCTGAGACTTTGATTAACATGCTGGAGACTTTCAGTAAACAAATCAACGAAGCATATTACAGTCTATTGTAAGACGAAGGCCCGCAAATAGCAAATTAATAAAGAAAATGTGATTTATTGAGAAATAACAAGTCGTCTAAAAATTTCTAAATCGCGTAGTTTTGCTAAGATATTTCTCATTAAAAAATACACTTCCTTTCTTTAAAATTGCTCATTTAGATATTGTTTTCTTATGATCCACTTTTGTAAAATGTTATTTATTCACACCTACATAACACTTCTTTCACAAAACACATAACTTATACAGTAGGTATCACAAATAATATACAGTCAGATTTCACTATTTTACGCTTTTTTACCAAGATATTTAACACGTCACCACTCTTTTTCACCCATTTACATACGCACCTCCGTTCATTTATCGATTGGCCAAAACCCCTAGAGCAGAAAGCAACATATGACTGCGAAAAATCAATATCGCAATAGTTAAAGTGAGTTAAAATAAGTGGGGTAATGGCACCGCGGTGCATTGTAACTGGCAGGCTCGCCCTAACCCCTGCCCGTGCGAGGCAGGGCTGACAGGATCACGGAAAACAAATAAATATTACAATTTTTTATTTAGTATAGGGATATTTTTATGATGTCTTACGTTTTATGTTAATTTTTATTAAGTGCTAGTAATTTTTATGTAGTATGAACTTGCTAATATGCAGCCGTCTGTGAAACTTGTAGATTTTGAACCGCTTTGCTTTATCCGAACAGGCTTACAAATTAACTTTACGCCGTGTGACAATATTGTTGTGGATTATTTGATAGGTTAGTTTATTGTTGATGGAAAAAATACAGTAACGGTAGAGTACCTATAGGAACTATTTCTTGAAACATCTGGATGCTCAAACTAAAAAAAAACATAGAGACATACGTACCTACTTAAAACCAATACCTGTTATCTAATAAGTATTCGTAATCTACGTTTTCTGAAGTAAAGAAATCTTGATGTTTTCTGATGGTTTTATTATTAAAAGTGTTTTTTCGGAGTATTGAAACTTAAGAACTGATTGTATTTCTGCTAATACCAAAATTCCTTAATTAAAAAAATAAAATATATAAGCTATAAATTACGACCCGTTGACCGTTGTATGCCTACACCTTTGCAAAGTGCACTCGATCAAGTGCATACCTGTTAATTTATTTTTATAACTAGCTTATGCCAGCGGTTTCGCCCGCGTGGAGGTCGGAAAATATCCCGCGGGAACGTACTACCGGGATAAAAAGTACCCTATATGTTAATCCAGGTTATGAACTCTTTTTCGTTATGAATCTGTGTGCCAAATTTCATCCAAATCCGTCTAGTAGTTTTTTCGTGAAAGGGTAACGAACATAACATACATCCATCCTCACAAACTTTCGCATTTATAATATTAGTAGGACTATAGTGTCCAGATAGAAAAATAGTAGATGCTTTACAGAAACTTCGTTGTTATAGACAACTCGAATATTATATTATTGGTTGCCAAAATTTTACACTACTCAAAGGTACTACGCTTTCTATCAGTCAAACAGAAAATGCCTATGGCATTAAATTCACCTAAGTATTAAATAAATAAAACTTTCTTTGACTAAGTACAAATATATTTCCTTACCCGCAATTGTCTCGGCTAACATTCAGTGTGATTTTTGTACAGTTTCATTTGAAAAATGTAATAAAATTTTTGAAAAATATTCTCATTTTTGTCCCAAATTCTTTGAGGTGATAGCCCTGCGTCAAGAGCTCACCCGTGTCGAGGGTTATCGCGTGGAGTATCAAACCCTCGCAAGTTGCATGCGAACACGTTTCCACTTCCCTAGTATTTATTATAAACACAAGTTCCTTCTAAATAAATACTTTGCTTTAAATAATTTAACTATTACTAATAATAAGGATTTTTTAAGGTAGGTTTCACTATAGCAAGCGTTCGGTAAAAGGCCTACTGTTGTTTTATGAATTCTCTTATTTTTACAACACGTTATTTTCATATAATGTTTGATGAACAAAAGCAGCTATTAATAAAGACCTCATTGAAAGAAAATTGTGGAAATACCCCAACACAATATGTCTGTCTGTTGTCCTCATTTCTAAATTAATGTACCTACCCCATAAGTTATTATTTGTTAACAATGTAATTTTTAAATTCCCACTTGTGTGATACTGACTGAAAGTTCCAACGTTAGATTGTTGTAATTTCCTAAACTAAAAATATTTAAAAGTTTGAAAGAAATAAAAGATTTTGTTTTGTGTCATGCCACTGAAACTGTAAAAAGAGTTTGGGCAACAAGCCCAAACTCTTTTTACAGTTTCCACTTGTTCTTTTATTTCTTCACTTGTGGCAGCCCTGCGTTAAGGGTTCACTCTCGGAGGGTTATCACGGGTTGGATCGCACCCTCCACACGATCCGATGTGTATTGCACCCGGTAGCGTTGTGTCGAAAATACGTTTCTTTCACATTACTTCGGGATCTTTGGTGCCTCAAACAGCTGACGGGTTTTTTAGGTTGCGTATTTTGTAAATAGTACAGAGTTTGTTTGATATATTTTTATTTTATTAAATATTTAAATGTGTTAAGGTCGTAGTATTATTTGTGTTTTGATTTAAATCCATAGGTAGGTTTGTAAGATGATGAAAGCAATACGTAATTATTCAAAGATAAAGGTTTGTTAGCCACCTTTTTCGTTGTCTATTTCAAAGTAGAGATTGCGGTAAATTTCTTTAGAAGTTCAGGTGTATTTCTATAATTTTCTTAAACCTAGCTATTGGTAACATAATAGCTAGGTATTCATATAAACCACCATACTGTTAAAATTCCTTTTTAATTTGTATTGCGACTTACTATAAACTTACCTACTTTTTTATTCGTCCTACGTACCTACTTGTAACATTATTACCAACTGACAATCAATCTTCTAAATATGTTTTAAACTGTACACCAAAAACGTGAAAGGTATAAAAATCTTCCTGCTCAAAATATTTTCCATAGAATAAATATTTACTCCACCATAAATCCCTCATCAAATTAATAAAATCATTCCCATACATCAGGGCAAAACGGCGTTAAAATAGAAGGTGAAATAAGCGACATTTTAGCGGCCCATCAGATACGGGTGAAACAATTTAGCGCTATCAGATGGGAAGAGGCGCTACACGTGAAATCGGCGCCACCTCACCTGAATTAAACGTTTACGTTAATTACACGGTACGGTTAACGTTTTTAATTCGAGCTATTATGGATTTGATGTTTAGTGACTTGCTGGTTTGCGTTTCAGGGGTTTTTAATGATGTTAACGAAGTGGAGTTGTTTTTATGTGGAGAATATGTTGTTTCGAAATTATAAATTGTATTCTTTTTTACTAGACACAATACAAGGATAGTCTACCATGAGTATTTAAGTTTTTGTTGAAATCAATGCAATTTAGTTTTTTCGAAATTTTTCTAAACATTTTAAGTTAATTACGGATCTACCTAACATTATTTTTTAATGGTACGTTAGATTATTTTTCTGATGTAGTTTTTTAACTCATTCAGCTATGAAAAGGATAAATAAAAACAGCTATATTTGACATGTAGGTAAGCATAGCTAATGTCTTTTGACCGCTATGTTTGTCCCTATTAAATTTTTTTAAATAGTTTAAGAACTTCAGAAAGAAGTTATGATAAAGGCCATTTTCAGGTGTCATTGGCATATTTAAAAACTTCCCGATTAAAAATACTATACTTAATTTTTTAGGACGAAGTAAAGAGGTAACATAACTTATTTGAAGGCACGGTCCTCCGCGCAAAAGTTATCGCTTTAAGATATACTCGCATGTGTCTCCACAGAATAATCTATGTCGGTAATTATATTAAATGTCGTAATTACCAGCACGGGGACAACTACTGCTTACACTCATGTAGTCAAGGGTAGCTGTAATGTATTTAGCTTCGCGCCATTACGTATTCTGTCGCCGAGCTAATGCCGCGGTTATTTGCCGACTCGCTCATCTTACCGACGTGATTACATTACCTCCGATACGACAAACGAGGCAGGAATAATCAACCTCATGGCAAACACACAAACATCCGATTTAAACCTCAAACATTACATACAAACTTAATACTAGTCAACCTCATCAATATTTAACACACATTATGAAAGCATTTCGTGAAATGGTTTTACGAGCGTGGGATTTGTGCGTAAACGACATTGTTTTTATCTTGAACACTTCTTCAATTTTTCGTTGAACACCGCTGAAATAATAATGCCGCAGATATTTTTCAAAACGTACAAACGCGACGAATTCTGGCGCGTCCAACTGTTCGACTTAGAAAATAAAATAGTTAACAGAATTCAAACGAAACTTTGCTAATTAAGCGGCCACTTACCACATGGGTCGGACGAGGGCCGACATCGCTATAAAACGGAGGGGCGAGTCCTCATTGCGCACTAAAGTTTTTTTTATTTATTTATTCACGAATTCACTTGCAATTAAATATTATAAAAAATCACTACACTAAAATAAATGCACTTTCTACTACTGAGTTTCAATTCGTAGCATATCGGAGTTCGTAGCACAGCGTAGCGCGTCTACGTCGGAAAAGTTTCTCCGTAGGCCGTGTCGGTCGGCGGCGGACGTGGGAGCTCGCTCCGCGGTGCGGGTGGCTCGCGGGGCGCTATTCGCGGACTATGCGGAGGTCGCCAGCAGGCCGGGCTCGCGGGGAGGAGGGGTGCGGGGGCTGGAGCGCGCGCGGCAGGGGAGGGGGAGGAACAGCGCGCGCACGCCGCCGCCCACGCCGCCCCGCCCCACACACCCGCAACCTATTTATTTCTAGTTACGTAAAATTTACGCGCAATACCCGATACTGCATTTAGCTTATGTTACAATCCCGTATGCCAGAATATAAGCAGTAATGAAAATGTGGTTACATTACGAGCCGACTTCCACGCCGCGCCCGAAAAAGACAGTGTTATTAACACTCTGCGTCATATACACAAGAAAATACGACACGTACGGCTATATAACGAACGGTACATAAAGAAACCTACGCCCTCCCGAATAAAAAGCTTTCAAGAGTTTCGACACCGGTCAAATAAAAGGCAGACGGTTCAACATTAAACGCCAATCAGTGTATTTCACGCGAGGCCACTTCTGGCTCCGGGCAGGTGAGGCGTGAACTGAAAAAAGAAGTCGCCGCCGGTCGCCGGTCGCCGAGGGGACGCCGTCAACATTTTTGGCAGACGAGTTTTTTCGACCGCAGCCGATGCTATCGATGTCACTTAAACGAATTGAATAAACGCGTCGGAGGGCGCCCGGTGTCTATCTGTGGGCCTTTTTGTACTGCCACGGCTGTCCATCCTGATTTCATCGTTGATCCGACATATTCCAAAACGCCAGTCTGTTATTCAGCGCTCCCCGAGTGGTGCTCTCCATTCATCTTGTATCAGTACGATCTCCCCAGCTAGTCATGTTGACTTTTATAGCCGGCAGTTTGTTGTTATGTTGCGAGTACGTTCGGCACGTGAATTAAAGCAAAAGTTCGATAAACTGTGTCGTCACAATCAGCTGTTGGCGCCGCGAGCGCAACAGACAATGCGATTAAGATCTACGCAGGACAACTTTCGCCGGCGCGCCGAGCGGCAGTTAGTTGTTATGAAAGAGAGAAATTTGTAAATTGTTCGCGCCCGAGTTCGCGAACTCCGTCGAACCGGAGTTTGTTTTAAGAGTCCAACCTTGAAACAAGAAGAAAAGTAGTCCTGTAAAACAAAGTTTTGCGGCCGCCGTCGCCGGCGCAAGCGGTTCAAGGATTGTGCCCGAACTGTCTGTCTGTACAACTTTACCGATTAAAAGCTCAAAAGCTTCCAAAGTCATTTTAAAAGTTTATCTGCACGCGGGCGCGGTGTGCGGGGAGGCGGGGGAGCGTAGGCGCCGGGTTCGTTATCAACCCACCGCAATACTTTAGTTAAAACCTAGTTTGACTTATTTATAAATCGGCGGTCGTCGGCCGAGGCGGGCCTCCTCCACGAGTTAAACTGTCAAAGTTGTGAAGATGCGTCGTCGTCGTGAAGGCGCGGCGGCGGCGGCGGGCCTACCGCGCGGCCTCGCCGACGACATGTGTTCGCACCGCCGAATAGTTGCCAACGTACACACTAAGTTCCTAGACCCTTCGCTACTTTGTTTTACAGCTGTTCCACTTAGCGAACTATGCCTCGAGTTGGGCGCGAGTTCTTGCATGTGTATTGGCGGCACACACCCGCATCCGAATAGTTTCATAAACATAACCCAACTTAGTTTTGGACGACTTTTCAAAGTCAATGCATACTAACTTTCGATGTCTGGGAGTGCGATATTACGATTGGATCAGTTTGCGGTGACTTTAATGCATTCGTTTGTTCGAAACTTTGTTTTATTGGATCAAAGTTCGCAACAAGGTTTATTACGTGTCATTGTTTATTTTTTGCGGAATCAAGAGTAAACGGAATTAACAAAACTTGAAGATTAAGTTTATTATGAGTTTTGATTATTTGAACTCGTCACATTTTTCGTCATAGTTTTTTGCGAAGGTTGTTTTTGATAAACAGGTACTTTACATATGTAGACATCACGTCATACACAATTAATGTACATTAATTGCATCATCGCATCATTGAGAGTGCTGTGATAATGCCCGCGACTTATGAGATGATGGTGGTCATGATTCAATCCTAAGCTCTCAAACGGTGAAACAAAACATCGTCATGAGGAAACCGACACGTACTAGACCCAAAAAGTTTGAAGACATATTTCAACTACCAAGTCGAACTTGGCCCACATGGTGGATTACGGCTCACTCCCTCTCACCGAAAAGGGTCCTGTGTCCGAACAGTGGGAAAATTATAGGCTGATTATATTATATATCAATGATTATAAATTACCTATAGGTACTTAGCTATCTATTGACACCAGACCAACGAGTCGATTTTGCCATGTTTACAAATTGTTGGAACCAAAAAAGAGGTCAATGATACATAATTTTAGATTTCTGAGCAAACGGTAAACAATACTTGATTTTACTTGAAATTAAGCAATACTTGACCTTGAAGTTAGACCTAGGCGTGATGATTTGGGCTAATAAACAACCGCACCTACACTAATGTTTCCTAGAAAATTAACACTAGAGGTCTCAAATTTGATGTTCGATTTCGATGTTCTTCCTGCTCTAATTAATATTTTATTATGCATATAATCGTTAATTTTTATGACTTTTCATGAAATATGATGATTATTATATTTATTATTTATAATAATAATAATAATGTTTATTCTTCCAAATACAGACATTTCGTTAAAAAATAAAAATCGTTTAAGTATTTCAGACTATTAATGTCCATATTTTGTTAGTATCACATTATCTTAAAAAAACTATGTTAGTCGTGAAGAGATTAATAATATATTAATTAATATCTAGGTTAACATGAATAATAAGACTAAGACGCATAAGGAGCATTTTGCTTATGAACTCCACACTAGGTCGAGCCTGTCTCGTGGAGTTCATGAGTGGGATTACCGTATGACTTTGCTTACATTACTACATGTTACAGTTGAGATTTTAAAGTAGTTAAAACATTTAAAAAAACAATTGTCTAGGTTTAAAGAAGTGAAACGTAATATGAACAAAATTAAAAACAATGAAATTAAAAACAATAAAATTAAAAACAATAAAATTAAAAACAATCAAATTAAAAACAATAAAATTAAAAACAATAAAAATAGTATAGAGGAATATTTGATAGCAGTAGCAGTATAGAGGAATATTTATACGAGACTTCAACCACGTAATTGCAATATAATATTTTTTTATCCAAATTCACCTCAGTCGGTATGTTTAGCGCTTCTAGTGTTAAGGGATTATGAAGAAATAGTATATTTATGTGCATGATTTCAAATGATAAAATACATTACGTCACGCCATGTTTTCCCCAAGGGTTGGGCAGAGGTACCTATAGTACACCCACATTGTGCCAGTTATAATAACAATAATATCTTAGGACAACCGACACACTGTTATCTGATTCCAAACTAGGCAGAGCCTGTACTATGGTAACCAGACAACTGATAAATATACTTATATATTTCTAAATACATCAATATTATAGATAAATTACACCCAGACACAGAACAAATGATTGTGCTCATCACACAAAGATTTGTCCTGGGTGGGAATCGAACCCACGGGCCACGACCTCAGTCTTAGCAGTCAGGGTCACTAACCACTAGACTAACAGGCTAGTTATGTTATGTTTTAGTTCCATATAATACGGGGCGAGCCTGCCATCAACCGGGCACAAATCACGGCCTGCTACTGAGAAATTCCAGATAGAAAAACTCAATAACAGTTTTCCTCACTTCGGAATCGAACCCAATAATACATCATGTTCAGCAGTAGCGCTTGCAACCACTAGACCAACGAGTTAGTCAAATAAATTCAAAAGCAAATTAGTGTTCATTATGTCACCGTTCACTAACCAATCGACTTGCTAAGTATGACAATGTTCCTATGCCACCGTATTGAATGTATTCATCTAGAGGTCTATGGTCACCTGCCTATCTTCGGTTGAGGGCTGGTTGACTATGAAACAAAGCCTTCCACCTGATGCTAGGGATCGACACTATTAACAGCTCAAGTAAAGTTCAATTTCACCAAAATATTCACAGGGAGATTTTTACAGAATATATTCAATTTCACCAAAATATTCACAGTGTGGTTTTCACAGAATAAATCGGCTGATGTGTGTGATGACCTTTTAGTCGTATTAAAGCAACATATGATGATGATAGTTGTGATCAATATTTCTTGAAGTGAAAATACAATATCAAGGAGGTATGACGTAAAGGATTCTAGAGAGTAATGTTTTAAAAGTTAGAGTCTGCGAGTTTGACTTTTGCATTAAGTTTTAGTTCAAAGAACTTTTGTTTGTTTGGTTAGGTTAGGTATGTTTAGTTTTTCGAGTTTTTTAGGATTTTTTTCGGCAGTGGACTGTTGTAAGTTTACTTAACTGTCATTTTTATTAAGTTTATGTATCAGAGACAGAGTTGATCGTAATGGATTTAAGACTTTGAAAACTTTTAGTAGACCAAATACAGCAGCACAATATAACCAACTCCTGATACTCACGGCGAAAACCTGATATTGACTCTGGTACTGACTACAGACAATGCGGAAATAGAAGTCAGTTCGTGAGTGATACTTTATAGAATCGTACTTCGTAGCAATCGTCGTAGCAAATTCGTAGCTGCGTAGCGTTTCGAAGACGGGCGTAGCGGATGATAATGTAAAAGTGTGAAAGACTACAAGTCAAGTATCATGCTGTTGTGTAAGTAGCTAGTCATAATATCCCTTTCAATGAATTCTCTTATAACTCCTCTCAACCTTATGCTATACATCGAAAAACAACACGGCACCTACATTCATAATCAGCGTAATTACCGAAATCTCTGTCGGAAAGTCACGATCAACAGTCAAGCGCGAGATAAAGCTGCCACGGCCCTCGGAGCGGTAGACTAACCACCAGCTCAACATGATCTACCGTTCCCCTTATCATCTTAGAAATGAGGACGAGGGAGGTGTGTAAGTATGGTTTAAGGAAGGTCTGTTTATTCTGGTCGCGAAGTACGTGTTATCTTCGTTCGCCAATAAGTCAAGCAATAATTACCGCCAGCAGATCACGCTCCCCGCAGTGCGCACATATTTATGGTTGCGTCCATAAGTACACGTAAATAAGTGCGGTGCGCGACAATTGTGCGGTTTATGGGCGTATCTGCCGCGGGCACGCGACGCAACTTTATTGTTACGTTTCGAATCCGTGACTGGTCTGCGATTGTGTTATTATGTATTTTATATTCAATGTAATTTTACTGAGGATTTTTATTTATTTGTTGATTTTACACACCTGACAGACCTGTTGGTCTAGTGGTTAGCGACCCTGACTGCTATGCCGGAGGTCGTGGGTTCGATTCCCACCCAGGACAAATGTTTGTGTGATGAGCACGATCATTTGTTCTGTGTCTGGGTGTAATTTATCTATAATATGTATGTATTTAGAAATATATAAGTATGTTTATCAGTTGTCTAGTACCCATAACACAAGCTCTGCTTAGCTTGGGACTAGATGGCGTTGTGTGATAGTTGTGGAATATTATTATTATTATTATTATTATTATACCTATTTACAAAAACTTAAGTTTTCTTCCTAAAGGGGTAGGCAGAAATTATAGAACGCTACCTGTTACAATTCTTACAAACTCCTTTGTCCTCGTTTACGATCATAAATCCTACTAATATTATAAACGCGAAAGTTTGTATGTATGGATGTATAGATGTATGGATGTGTGGATGTTTGTTACTCTTTCACGCAATTACTACTGAACGAATTTGGATGAAATTTGGCACACAGATAGTTTATAACCTGGATTAACACATAGGATACTTTGTATTCCGGTAGTACGTTCCCGCGGGACACTTCCGACCTCGATGCGGGCGAAGCCGCTGGCAAACGCTAGTCTGGTCATATACACACGCCGGATGCGAGTACTACGTACCTGACCTTTCTGAAGAAATTCACCAATAAGGTCACTTTAATTGATCACTCTGACACATTACTATTTTTGTAAAACCTACAGCAATGCTTTTCTTCTATTTCATATGTCTGGCCTAGTCATTGACATACATAGGTACCTAAAAATATTATTTGGTATGAAAGCTCTTGAGAATTTGTACCTACTAAAATTTACATAGAATCTTAGAGTTACTGATCATACCTACCTGTAAAAAATACTTACGTTTTTGATGTGGATGGCCTGAATAACTTGTGTGTTATCTGTACGTAATCGTCCTGTAACAAAAAGAAAATCAACCTTTAAACATACTGAAAGAATTCAAATCACCATCATCATATCATCATTTTAGCAGAGAGATGTCCACTGCTGGACATAGGCCTCCCCCAAACTCCGCCTGCGGCCTTCACAAGGTCATCGGTTCATCTTCCGACTCTCCGTTTTCCGGTACTCAGTCGTTACTCCAGAACCTTTCGGCCCCATCGGCAAGCCATTTGTTCTGCGAGCAATGTTTCCTGCCCACTGCTACTTAAGTTTAGCAATTCTTCGGGGTATGTCGGTTATCTTGGTACTCCTCCGATCTCTTCATTTCTGAGTCGATACCGTATGCAAATTTCAAGCAAAGCCCACTCCACTGCCTTTGGATGACTTTTTAGCATTCTATTTAGTCCCAAAAAGAAGTCATGTTTGTTATTATTTATTAGGCAAACTTTAAAATACTCGATATAAAAGATAGTGTTATTTGGGTTATGGAGTAACACACTTACAATGGCAATGCCTTTTATTTTGACACTTCGACGGTATTCATTGCATCATTTACCTTGTGGGGCAGACGAATTTTTTAAACATGAATGCAAAGGATTTTGAAAGAAATTGGTAATTTCCTTCAACATCCTTCGGATTTAGATTGAAAAAATATTACGGAATTAGGGCGCTGATTAATGGTAGGGGTAAATTTTCACATGATAAAAAGAATCATTGCGTATGTAACTAACATGCATCACTTCTTCATGTTTCTGATTGACTAATTAGATGCAACAGTTATTTTCAATAAAATATACCTAACTTGCCATTCAATGTCGATCTTTGTTTATAAATTGCCTATTACGTCATCCAAGAGACAAGTTCTGATAATCCGTCCAACCCACAAAACATTCACTAGCCTATCAAAAAGCAATTAATTTCGAATCTACCCATTAACAAAACACAAAATCATATGTTTACATCCCATAACTATTTCATACGACACGGAAGGGTAGAATTGGTAAATAATCCCTGGTTCAGTATCAGATTCGTATGAAAACGACGGCATTACGTGTGGTCGGCGCGTCAAAATGTGACTTTAATTGATGTTGCGTCGTTACACAAACACTTGGACTTGTACCGACAACATTAGTACGATTTGTATTGATATTAGTTATTCAATATTTGTTGAATAAGTTTTAAACAGTTTGTAGAGTTAAATACAAAGCTACCGTGTATTCTAGAAAAATGATTTTCAACAAATCTCAGTATTAAAATTGAATTCTGAGGCAAGGTTAGAATCAATAAACAATAAACTGCTCGTTTAGGATTAAGATTCATAACTGAGAATCGCTTCCTGCGACATTACAGTCGAAAAATGTACACCAAAAAATCTTCAAACGATTTTCATAACTGTACTGCAAAGTAAACTGCACTAGTATATGAGTGTTAAAATACAAGAATTAAACGCTCTCTGCATATGAGTACAGTTTTCCAAGACATATCTTTAGAGCTAGATGTCGCTGCTAATTGTCGCAATTTAATATCCATTCAATGTAGAAAATGGTACGATCTAAAAAGTTTTCGAAGTCATAACCTTCTTTTAATCTCAAAAACCTGTTACAGCCTTTTTTTTGTTGGTGGGAAATCATCAAATGACGTCTCCCGCTCTGGGCGAAGCGGGGCGTGTCAGACTTTTACTGACTAAAACCCATCCATGTTCCTTCAGTTGCTTATATGCCAGGGCCACGGTATCTTACCAGTTACAGCTTGGGTCATGGAACCTAAGTATCCCTTACACTTTCTATTTTTCTGTTCATTCCGACCCAGCCCGACCCTTGCTGTGCCCTCTACCAGCGATGCCCTAAGCCGAGGTCCGTACCCCACAGGGTGTGCCCTTAGCCAGTAATCGCTCTAGTCTTAAGTTTTTATACCCTGACCGGCGGGCTTAATTTATTAAGGTAGCCACAGGCAAGTCCGGTTAAGCAGGCGACAACCACATAGGTAGATCTGCGAGAAGCCATTCCCAAATGGCAAAAAAACCATAAATACAGATCCTAAGACACCGACTACCGAAATTAAAGTTATTTTTCACTTTGTAGTGTTTTAAGGAAGTCGGTTGTTTTTTTTTGTAAAAAAGTTTTTATTTTTAAATTTTTAGTTGTGATATTCACCCTGCACTAATTCTAAACAAACAATGCATATTTATGCGATAGCAGAAATCGCGGTTGATTTCCTGTCATTTTATAAAGAGTTCCGGTGTCTATCTTTGGAACTCATCATCAGATCTATATGAAAATTATATGGGACCATTTCGGAATAAACCCCTTTCGAACAAAAAAAGAATTTTGCAAATCCGTCTATATATGACGGAGTTATGGCCGAAAATACATAAAAAAAAAAACATATAAACATCCGAATTGAGAACCTCCTCCTTCTTGAAGTCGGTTAAAAATTAACTTATTTTCTGTTCTGCTGTACGTACCCCAAGGTCCACAGTCCGTGTGTCCCACAAACGTGCGGGTCGGGGCGAGCCGTAAATTTGATTTTAATATTGAACACGTAATACCCTGTTTGCTTAGGCCCGTAATTGATACGGCCCTCTTAGCACGCGTCTAATACCTGTCATTATTTTCAAATTCGTCGGCTTTGCCTTTTAAACGGTGGATTATTTAAATGCTCCGTCCGTTACAGAATTTAATTTAGGTTTACTTTGTTTTACATAAATTAGTTTAGACGTGGTATCAGTGTAGTTTAATATTGAGTTACAGCGTTGGTCGTAGAACGTGCTTGGATCTAGACAATCTTTAGAATCGTAATAAAAAATAAATATAAATATACAGGATGGCAAAAGACCTGCAAACTGTAACCATGAATTAAGCACATAATTCTTGTACCTTGAGTTTAAAATTTTTCGTGAGTTATTATAAAAAAATGATAAACCATACGTTTTGACCGCGTACTAATTGCAGTTTTCAATGAAAAAGCAATTTTTTTTATAGATAATCCAGGAATAATTTCTACACTAGAGATCTGGAATCAGTTGCTGAATTCATGGTTATAGTTTACGCGTCATTTTCCCTGCTAGCTATACAGGGTCACGAATCCTTGATCCCTTTGATATCGATCTTGAAACAGATCCCATTTTTCAAATATTCTGTACTTTTTCCTAAAACAAAACTCCTCTCGTCATAAGTTAACAGCAAATCATATCCGAGCCAACACTTCAGGTAGCTAGCGTCTCCCCTACCGCACAGATTATGGCGGTGCCATCAAATATGCATAAAAGCCGTAAAATGCCACACTTAACCGCTGGCTCCCCGCTCCGCGGCGTTGTCACCGGCAGTACTGCCGAGCTCCACAAACTGCGTCTCAGTCTCCAGACAGATGCTCAGACACAGTGGTAATTAAAAATTTCCCACCTCCTCATAAATTTGCATGGAAGACGTGAGCAAATATGAAAGTAGGGGTTTTGCTTTGAGTGATTTGTGTCTTGGATGTCGTCCGTAATGAAGTCTTGAGAAATGGTATTTTGAATAGCATTTTTTTTAAATAACGTAAACGTTAGTCTGTAGGTCGATTAGAATTGTAAATGCATCACGTGTACACTTAACAACTAATAAATAATTGGGTAGTATACTGAGTTCATTAGATTTTACTACCCTAACACAATCTAACTTCATTATTATGCATATTATTTAACTAGCTTCTACTTGCGCCTAGTCCGCGTGAAATTTCTTATTCCTCAGTCCGATCTCGTCGCATCGCATCGTCCGCCCGCGCAGCTTATGCTCTGCGTTGTTTCTGCCTTTTTAGGGTTCCGCACCTCAAAAGGAAAAAGCGGAACCCTTATAGGATCACTTTGTTGTCCGTCCGTCCGTCCGTCCGTCCGTCTGTCAAGACCCTTTTTCTCAGGAACGCGTGAAGGTATCAAGCTGAAATTCATATCAAATACTCAAATCTACTGTTTCTTGGAGCTGTGAAAAAATCAAACTTCTAAGCTAACGCAATCAAAAGATATAGCCGTTTATGCTGCAAATTTCCGCAAATTTTCGAAACTCGCAAGGGAATCAAAACCTAAAAGGTACTTCCAGTCGATCTAGAATTTTGAAATTTGGTAAGAAGCAACGCCTTATAGCACAGATATAGGAAAAATTGCGAAAACCGTAAATTTTTAGTTACATCATATAATAAAAATATTTTTAATAATTTTAAACTTACTACCCCTTTCCTCATGAACGCGTAGAGGTATTAAACACTACAGGTTTGTGCGGAACCCTCGGTGCGCGAGTCCGACTCGCACTTGGCCGGTTTTTTTCCTCTTTGCTCGGCTCGCAAGAGTTGTAGCATTTTACATAACCTAAACTTCCTCAGGAATTAGGCTATCAAATATAAACATATTCTTACAAATCCGACTAATACTTCCAGAGACAAACAAACAAGCAAACAACCTTTTCGGCTATATTATTAGTATAGATAGATATACATATTTGAAGACTAAACTTAATTGACTCTTCAAATAAATACATCAATACAACTACATAGTTACCACACAACTTTCAGTAAACTTCACTCGACATTCTCGACTCATAACTTAATTATTTCCTTTATATCAGAAACACCATACATAAGTCGTGTGTTAGTGAGTACAAATCTACAATCCCATTATAACAATCACCTTCCCGTTCATTACTTGGAGCGAAGATACTAAATTTAAATTAACAGCCCCTTGTTAGTTTAACTATGTACATCTGCACTGAAATGAATGTTCATTTGGTAAGCGAAAATCGGAGTGTCGCGTGAACTAGTGGGATTGTGACACAGTATCGCGTGAGCAGCATTCTAGCGTAGTTTTGTTGTTGTCTGGTAATTAAATGTAATGCAGATACTGAAGTATAAGATAGTACAGTATGGGTAGTTAAATTTTTATTATAATATTTTTCAATTCCTGTAGGTATAGAGACCCGTTTGTCTCTGCGAGTTGTCTTCGAATACCAATGCCAAACAAGGGTCCTGGAACTGTATGGTCCCAAGATATGCAACAAGCATTAAAACAATAATATAACTGAGTATTTGTAAAAAGGGGCACGTTTACAATAAGTTACTTATTAGATAAAATAGACAACAGTTGCTTATTTGCCTGAACTACTTCGGACATGTGCTTCAGGCTCAGAAGTGCATTTAAATTATGTGTTAAATGAAAAAAAAAAACTAATTGAAATTAGGGATATAGAAGTAAAATATAATTTTAGTCGTTCGAATTGCAGACAACAAGTGAATTTTTAGTCCGGGTGTAAGCTTAGGCTTCATGTTAAATGTTTGTTGTGACTATATTAATGGATCACTATTATTGTTTTCAACATAGCCTAACAGAAGCCCTAGCTTTCAATTTTTTTTGGATAAGGAACAGATTTTTTCAATATTATGACTAAAGAACAACGTTGTTTTGCTGTTTTTAACAAACACTAGATTTCCCCGCGGCTTTGCCTCTAAATAAAATAAATATCTCTTCTTCTCGTATCAGCCATTTTTACGCCAATCCGTAACATACATACAGACAAACGGATAAAAATTCTAAAAACGATTTCGTCATCTGACTTGTTTCTTCAGCAAACCTCGTAACAATTATTTTTATAAAGAGTTAAAGGTTAGAGTTAAAGAGTTAAAGGTGATCAGAAAATCGTGGTATCCCATTTTCGTAAATTAGTTATTTAATACCAGGAACACAAATAGAAATTCTATCTCCATTTCATTTGAAAGCATCTTTCGTGCTACAGCTTTCCTCTATTTACTTATAACTACATTTAGGAATTTCGCGTACAGTCAGAGCAGCCAATTTAGCCGGCGTCTCCGCCGTCTTTATCGTATCTTTAATGAACACTCATAAGCGCGGCGTACTTAACGTATTGTGTCGGTGAGGCGTTAGTGCTGCCGACTGTACCTAGCTTTGCGACGCACTCAATGAGCTGAGGGTGGTTTGTGGGATTTGCGTTTAGTTTAAAAGGGATTTTTGGTTATACGTTGTAAGTAAGCTAAAGATTAAAAATGAAGAAAAGTCTGGTAACTTTTGTGCCATACATTTTTGTAGGCTCTTCTAGAAATGATTCGGACTTCAACTTTATTTGTAGCATAGTTTTAGCATTAATTTCTGACCCCAGAACGAAAGTTTGCAAAGCTGCACTTTTGGTTTCAGCGTGTCCTCATTTATTGACACCCTTAACAATATTTTAACCCAGACACAAGTTACCAAACCTATGCCATGGACAACCTCCACAAGTGGGGGTTCCTGTATGGCATAGAGCTCCGGTGTATAGGTGGCGTGTCTTCAGAAACGATAACGATGCTTACCTCCCATCTTGAACCGTATGCCCTGTCACCTGAACACGCACGGGATTGCTTCGCTGAATATTGGCCTAAACAAATTTATATATTTTTCTTACGTATCTTTAATTTTTGCTATCGACATACTAAGAAGACCGAGAAAAATTTCATAACATATTTATTTATTTATTTTATAACATAGTTTAATCACAGGTGTTTTTCATTATCGATCCCCTTGAGAAAAACTTAAGTAATACAAAAGATGGTGTGGGTCGCAGCACCACGTCCCCCAGTGAAACAATGTAGGCTCGCACGGGAAATGCTAATACGGGCCGTTCCGTACAAATTGATACTCGATCGTCGCTCATATAAAACACTCCGCGAGCAAGATCGCCCCATGAATAATAAAGAATTGCCGAACGCCGACGAAGAGACGCGACGCTGAGGGCAGGTTGGGAACGACGAATTTTGGATTTATTTTTGAAGTTTGGTTAAGATGTATTGTATGAAGTTTAATTTACAATGGTGACGTTTAAAGGTGAGATTAAGTTTTATGTTATAAATTTCGGCGTCCCAAAATAAGTAATTGCCTTTGTTTTCGCCCGGAAAGTTTAGATAAATATAAGGTTGCCACAGTTATACAAATTAATTACAATAAAACAAAGAAAGATTTGTGAAGATGGTTTATTAGAATTGGTTCCCGTAAAATGAGTATGCAATTAATAGTGGAATTCAACCTTATATAAATTAAATGCATCATCAAACATTACACAAACATTCTATTTTTGTTTAAAATTCGTCATTGTGACGCGGCACCTGTATCCAAACCGCCCTTATTCTAGGCACGTCCACTATAAAACATAATTCAGATTTTCATACAGAGCCGTACAGAGAGCTCTTGTGTTTCCATTCTGTTAAACCTCCCCTTGTCGCATAAAAATACCCCGAACGGCTGTAAAACACTGTGTTGACTTAACTGCCTTTTACTTGTTCTATGGTGATTTTATAACACTATCGTATTATATTTGGTGGTGTTATCTGTAGATTACTCTCTGTTAGTTTTCTTTGAAGACGGATATTATTTTATAAAGAAGAAAAGAAAGAAAGAAAATACATTTATTTAGCACAGTTGAAAGGCACATAACAGTTAATACAGCAGGAAAGAGTAAAAAATAAAATAAAAAAAGTGTTAGGTGAAATGTCAGAAACTAGCATTATAGTGTGCCTCACGGCTGCGCCAAAAAGGTCCAGTTCAGCAAAAAGCCAGACAACTAGTGCCTGACGCTGGTTTTCAACAAGACCTGAAGAGCTAGGTGACGGATGTAAATCAGTTTTATATCAATGTTGCAACGTGATATGTGTATGCATTTATAATCTAAATAAATTTGAATCAGATAAAAAAATAAAATAAAAATAAAGTAGTAACGATACGATATGTTACTGATATAGTTAGTTAGTGACATAACAACATGCCTGGATTTCCTGGAGGTTTAGGCAGGAGTGTACCTTTAATACACCCACATTTTGTCAGTTGTACCCCCTATAACATGGGACTTAACATAACCCTCCAGGCACAAATCCAGACTAGTGTACTTACCAGGGTCATCACGGCTTTGTTCGAATGAGTCACCGTGGCCCAGGCACTGGGAACTGAAGGAACACGGGTGGGTTTTTCGTCAGTAAAAGTCTGACATGCCCTTCCGCGTGTCGACGAAAAAAAGGGCTATTAGTAAAAAAAATACAAATGGAAAAACCAATGAAACTTTAAAAAAAAAAAAAAAATATTTGACACAAAACATTAGTTACAATTAAACGAGGAATACAGGACCATTTATAATTTTCTTAATTTTATATTGAAGGCATCTGTGTCTGAACTAGATAAAATATATCTGTATCTCAGACATCAGCGCTCTTCCTTGTGAAGACCATTGTATTACTAGCTTATTTTGACATAATAATATTAGGAGGTATATCTATACACACTTAGACCAAACTGCAAATCGAACCCAGGACAGAATAGACGGTCAAAATCATTATTCTATAAAATAGTAAGTACCTAAAGTATGATTCACAAAACTTAAATAACCAATTCACCTAATAAAACCTTTTACTTTATTTTATAACATCGTCTAAGAAATATTCCCACATTTCTCGTAGACTCGTAATTCCCTCATCTGAATAATTGAACTCATTACCCTTTCAGCAATAATTACACGTCATAATGCGGTGTGTTATTAAGTGTGATTGTGTTCAAAGCGCCGACTGAATCAGTGGGTATTAAATCACTAGTGTAATCCGCGCTTACATGATCGACAGTTAACGTAGGCGCTTGTTGTGCGTAGCACGGAGCTACGAAGGTGCTACGCGCGTAGCTACGGAGGTGCTACGTGCGTAGTCGAATTTTTGTGAATTGATTTTATTTGCATGTTTTTATTTCTTTACTTTGATTTGATTTGAGTGCACAATGTAACTTTTTTTGATAGAGAATGCGCATTCAATAACAACAATATTTTACAATCGTTTTGTCTCATCATCGAGAGGTCTGAAGCTAATTAATAACAGCCGCAAGGGTTGCTTAAGTTATGCTACGCTTGCCGCAATTGGTCAGTGGATGGGTGACGACCTTTACAGACGACCCATCCGTGCCTCGGAAAGCACGTTAAACCGGTGGTTTCGGCTGTTAGAAGCCCGAAAGTCTAACAACTAGTCTCACTGGGTTATGAAGGTAATATCGGCAGTCGCTCCATGTAAAGTTCTGGTACCTAACTTAGTGGGGAATGGGCTAGGCAGATAAAGTTTAGTAAGTTTAAGCAGCTGGATGAGAGTTGTCGAGAATCGAGCTGAATGGCGTGCAATTGGCGAGGACTATGTCCAGCAGTGGACTGCTATAGGCTGATGATGATGACGAAGCAGGAAATTCTTAACTGTTTCGTTTTATTTTTCCAAATGTGTGAGAATTTCTTTTTTACGTCAACAGGATAATATTTAGCTTGCACGAAACCTGACCCTATGCAGACTGCTGCAATATAATGCATATAAAAAAAAAATAAAAAAAATACATACAGTCGAACATATAACCTCCTCCTTTTTTTGAAGTCGGTTAAAAATTGACACAGTTTTATTCTTCACAAATTCCTATATTATTGAACAAGACCGAGTAATCTCTCAAGGTAATTCCTGTTCATTACTACCGCCTCCAAACCCAAAACTAGCTTCTCACCTCCACCACTGCGTAGTGTGTAAATGGTTAGCGTGTAGTGTTTACCTGTGGAATCCGCACAGACAATTAGCTCTTTATGCGATTAAACGCTCCTCGTGAACGCACGTGTCGACTTCACAGTGACGTCACGCCTGTTACACGTCACTGCGGAGTGATTTACTGAATACGGATGCTTGAATTAACTGTTCGTATTTGAGTTTTCGTTTAATAGTTTATTAGGTATGTATGAGTGAGCAGAATGTCACGGGAATAAATTAATATGGAAGCCTGATATTCTGTGTGGTGCCGAACGTAAACAGTACCACCATCTCATTTCCTCTCGTGCGTGTCGTAAGAATCGACTAAGGGACTTACTAGAGACACGGTGGAGCATACGGTGGAGGTGTGCCCTGCCTGGGCGGAGCACCGCCGTGTCCTCCTGGAAGCGATCGGCGGCGGTGACCTCTCGCGTCCGGCCCTGGTGCTAGCCATGGTACGGAGCGAGAGGGCATGGGAAGCCATCACCTCCTTCTGCGAAGCAGTAATGCTCGCGAAGGAGGAGGCGGGGCGGGTGAGGGAGTGGCACTCTGCGCCCTGACGTTCCTAGCCGCCGCAGGAGGAGACGCCCCGGGCGTCGGGAGTCAATAGCAGACTTCCGGCCACTGTAGGCGTGAGCTATCGGGCGGTGAGCAATGGGTAGTTCGCAGCTCGGTAAGGACCAGGCTCGGGTCGACGGCGTGTAATGTTCCACGCGCGCCTCAAAGAGATGTCAGCAGCACTGAAGCGGTCTGCCAGGACCGATGCCTGCCGGGGTCACGGAATTGTTCGAAAGAGACGCCGTGACCCTGGCACATGGGCAACTGAAGGAACACGGGTGGGTGTTAGTTAGTAAAAGTCTAACTCGCCCTCCCGCTCCGCTCAAGAGCGGGAGACGTCATTTGATGATTTCCCATCGAAAAAAAGGACTTACTAGAGAATGGGCAGTAGCTTAAAGCGTAAAGGGCGCAGAGGGCCGTGCTGAAGGTCCTTTCTAAGAAACCAATCCGCTATCCGACACTCGATCTTTACTCTCTATGCAAAGTTCTCACGGTGAGGCAGCTCTTCGTACTACAGACTGTACTCAAAAAACACAAGCTCGTGCCGTTCGACCCAACCTATAGTACAGCGAAACGCCTCTCTGATAGAGTCTGCAAAATAACTCCTTGTAGAGCAGCAGTGGCGAGAAGACACTTTAGGTTCATTAGCCCTAAGATCTATAATAAAGTAAACAAAAGTATCGAAATTTACCGGTTATCTCGTAAAATCGTAAGAGTTAAATTGACCGAATGGTTGAAATCTCTATCATATGATAAAACTGAAGAAATTGTGAAAACTTGAAACTTACCCAGAACATGCACCCTTACACATAGTCTCACTCACACACACTTACACACCTACACTCACACACCTACTCACACATACCCTCATTCACTGTTCCACTCCACATTACACCACTACTCAAAATATACACATTTAGTTTTTCTTTTGTATATTTTTTAAATTTTTCTTTTTTTTTTACTTAAATTCGAATTCTGAGCCAAACTGTAGCCAATGTCATGTGTCTGGAACAATTGAGTTTCATATGTTTAGACGGGCGTTGATAGCTGAGACACAGTTTATAACTTTTGTAGCTATCATCGTTTCTATTGTAATTTATGTCAATGTGTTTTGTTCCTAAATAAAGCTTATACTTATAGCTTTCCTTATGCATTTTACCATTATACTGGAATGGCCAACCCGCCTGCCAAGCGTGGCGATTATGGCAAATCCCCCTAAATTGGAGAACGCCTAAGTCAGTGGACGAGTTTAGGTTGAAATGATGATGATGCTCTATTACAAGTTTATGAGTAAAAGTTAAATATCTTGAAACAAAACAGGATTACATAAGGACCTTCTAGCTGTTTCTGCGACCAGTCCAAATATTTACGTTTGTTTTGCTGTTACTCAAACTATGAAAAAATAAAAATGTTTCCATTGCTCAACCGCACAACCTACACCTCGAGGTGTTGCTTCGGTTGTATGGTTTCAGTTTCAAACTTCTATGCGTAATGTCTCAGTAGAATCCATACCAATATTATAAATGGGAAAGTTTGTGTGTCTGTTTGTCCGTCTTTCACGGTAAAACAGAGCGACGAATTGACGTGATTTTATAAGCGGAGATAGTTGAAGGGATGGAGAGTGACATAAGCTACTTTTTATTACGCGACTTCATCTGCGTCCGCGATAACCGACATTTACGCGAACGAAGTCGCAGGCAAAACCTAGTTGCTTATAAAATATTGCAAAATTTTGACTTTAGCAAGTTAATTACGACATAAGTCTGTACAAATGATTAATGATTTTATTTCTGTAAGTAGGTTTGTAAAAACACTTTTACACGTCAATTATATTTTTTAACTAGATGAGGTCGGCGTTTCCTATCTGACTACTCTGAAAAGAAAGGCCGAAACAAACTCAGAGGTCACAGTCTCTTTTAAAGTCCAGACATAATCTAGGTTACATCATGTGAAGACCATGTAGGTAGCAGTCTGAAATGGCCTTTAGAGAAAAGGACAGAAGATTGAGTGGACCTGTCCAGTCAGTGCACGCATTTGTCATTAATCGTCCAGCTCAACTCAGAACTTAAGAAGCTCAACGATTCGACGAACAGTACCAAAGAACATCGAAACTGCACTTTTTGAACACTTCAGTAAGTTAATAACGACATGAGTCTGTATCATCGTACCTTATAAACACCTTTCAAAAAGTATCTATATCATATTTATACTAATTAGTCAATAATCCAAGTTCTCCGTAAATACACAAAACATATTAAAACAAAGCACTATCTCGTCGAGTAATAATTAATAACATTCAGAACAAAAGCCCTCATTTTCCACTAGACACCTTAGTAGCCACAATGCGTCTATCAGACGTGTAGGGGCGTCGAATGTGCATTCAGCACTGAGGCAGGTGTCGTGAGCGAAGAAGGAAGCACCACAAAGGGCCCGTCACGAGATGCTGAGGTGTCTCGGTGACCATAGAGTATGTGGGCGGTAGTAAGACTTGATATTATATTTAAAAAATTGCAAAGGAAGCATTCAATATACAACTTAAACAAAAAATATTTACGTCGTTTTTTTCTTGCTTTATAAAAATAAAGTTTAAATTATTATGGTTTATTTTAGAGTCACATCACTTTTTATAAACTTTAAATACAAGTAAACGGAAAGTTTGTCAACATAAGGTCAATTTGTGATAACATTCAGCATTTATGAAAAAAAAGATGGGTGTCGTTTCTTAGTTTACTGTGACTAAAATTTTCTTCAATTTTGCTGACTTCATGTATTGTTAAAGATGGCCGTCCTATCTTAATAACTGACCTATCTGCACATTAATTGCTCTGTGTATGCCTCAGTCTGTTAATGTACACCAAGAAAGCTGATTCTACAGCGAGTGCATCAGCCTTTAGCAAGCAGGAGCATAAAGATATTGAGCGTGCATTGTTGAGCGCGCCATTGTGTGCGGCGCGAATCGTCCGCGATAACACACCGACCGCCACCGGCCGCTTTGTCTTCCTAATTGTTATATTCCGAACAAAGAGCCAGCAGAAACAAACGACGTCAGCGCTTGTTAGCTCCCAGGCTAAACGCTCCGAGTAATAACATGTCCTCAAACAATCGTTCGACATTTTCAATACGTTAGGAAATTGGCTATACGCGATTGCAATGCGAGCTTGAATGCTTTTGTTGTGCAGTTCTGCAATATCGACTGCACTACAGACTACGAGTAAGTTTAAACGGCAAAACCTAATCGTTCTGGCATGATTGACGTCAATAAAAAAGTGTAAAGAATAAATGCGAATTCCATGGAGTAAATGAATCGGCGGGAATTCGCTGCGCCAATAGCGCTAATGATGTTCATTTTCAAATTTCGAACGGTTCGACGTTTATTCGTTTTAAAACCGCGCGGTGGCATGCTTCCCCCGCTCCACGGCATCAATCATTTTTAGAGGGTTTCGCTTATCCAAGTTTTCTTCCTGCCTCCGTCCTCTGCTTCCAACTTTTACATCGAATGATCTCCACTGAACCAACAGAGCGTTCGCCGTAACCGCGTTTTGTATTATTTTTTTGTGAATAAATAATATTATTTCTCGAGGGAAAGGGGGATTGGATTTCGTTAAATATGGTTTAGTAATTGAATTGAAATCTCTCAATGTCGACGTTCAATTAAGCTTTAGATTTCGTTCTTGATGAATGCATTTTCTTTGTTTCCAGATACCTATTTCATAAATTCATTTAGTAATAAGCCTTTGGTTATGATTCTTAGACATCGATAAAATAACTGATAATTCACTTTAAATCTATTACAAAAATAAGAGTCAAGCCGTTTTAACTTTTCATTATTATGACTTCTTAACCAGCATTTTATATGACTGCAATTTTATTCATATTGTTATTTTTTGTCACATTTGCAATACAAAAGCCATCACCCGGATTACCTTCATAAACCAATTATAAACTTTAAACACATTAATTACACTATCCATTACGGTGTCTGTCAAAAGTGATTAATGCTAATGTCGGACGCAAGATTTTTAACTAAGTTAAGATTAAAATAGCTTAGGGTATTATTTGTGAGCGCTCCGAGCGACGGATCACTCATCTCTCCCTTGCAAATTATAATGACACATCCGCCGGGAGGTTTTAAGCCAATTCAACTTTGAGGATTCCTGATACCGTGGGCAATGGTTTTTCCTTAAGAAATGCCAGCAGAATTTAAGGTAAAATATAAATTACGAGGCATTAGCTCGATTTCGGATGTTGTAGGCAATGAAATTTGAACTTGGACTTAAATAAATGGGTACGGTTCTAATATTTGTTGTAAGAGTTCTGAAGTTCGTAATTGCAGACAAATATTTTGATGAGATACATATGCGAACTTTTTGTTCTGAAGTGTACAAAATAAATAAATGCATAAATCAAAAGAAACAACATTTGCGTGGAACAAATGTCAACTAGTTGTTACAATAAATTGACACGAGTGGATTGCGAGAGTGCGCGGAATGATCCGTAATTTTATTTGTTATCCTAAAGCGCTACCAATAATAAGTTCCGAAGCTGCAGTTCCAATACAAACATCGATTCAAGAAGGCTCCCTACAGGAAACAATTTGCGGTAAAAATCCGCACTGATAGACGCGATATGAGCAACGGGAGATTTTTTTACTTATTTTTGCCGCACGGGGGAGATCGCGGGCGGCTGATCTTTGTTTTATGAGAACGATTAAGAAAAGCATATTTGAAGTGTGTACTTGGCATTATTTGCGCTCCCAGAGGGAAGGTACGCTTCATTGATCTGTAATCGTTTTTCGCATTTTATTGCTGTAGTACCTCGAGAGTCGAGGGTTGTGAGTATACGTTGTACGTTTTATTATGTCGAAATTAGTCTTTGTTCGAGTAAAATTAAAATTAGAATCTTGTTCGCGACATAATTCAGTTGGGTTCGCGTCGGGATCCTGTTATTTTCGCACTTAATTTCGCGGCGTTAAGCGTTGTATTGTGGCGCAAGGCGTCTGCTCGCGGTGATTAGAATGCTAAGTACGCACCCTGAAAGGGTTCCCTTAATTGTGCGGTGTTCCTTGTGGACCGCACCGCCAAACAGCGGCCGCGTATACAAAACGATGAGGTTTGACTGTGCTTAACAATAAATGAGGTTGAATGTAGTGTATGGGATCGTATAGTATGTCGGAAAAGGAAGTATGTGAGATGTACTTGAAATGCTGCACGTTTTCAGAAAACAGTGCAAGATTTAAGCGGTGATTTGAGTTAGTAGCAATCTTGTGAAACAACATTTGTAACAGTAGTTTATTGTTTGTCAATTGTTGTATTACTAGGGTTTATGGATGAATTTACTTACGCTTATGTTTATAAAAGTCGACGGAAAAGTCAAAGTGATGTTAGTTAAAACTAAATTTCTCAATTACGTTTTATATTCTTCAGCTCACGTTCCCTGCAAGGCAATCACGACGGAGACGTTTTAATAGTCAAAAAATTAATTGCAAGTGGCGTCGTCGTGATTTACATGACTCAAATGTGGTCGTTAGTGCGAATTGAACGAAAGGGTGGGCTTTGAGCTACCCCAATATAATTAAACTTTACTCTCGGCTATATTTTAAAAAGCGAAGAGAAATCGCTATTCGAAAATAGAAACACTTTACTAAATTGTGAAAAGATGTATTTGATGTTTTGCGTTTAATGGCTGCTGTCAAAAATTAAGCATTTCAAATATGTATGAACAATTTTGTGAATTAATGCGCGGCGGTTCTTTTGTTTTGGTTCGGAGCATAACGCAAAATAAAGGCGTATTAATTATTCAGCGCCACACTCGACGCAATCAGAATAAGTGCTGATGTTTCTGTCACCCGCTGCGGCTGCGGCGCGGCGCGGTGCGGCGGCGGTGGTCGCGCTGTGCATGATTAGAATTCTTAAGCTGTGCCGAAGGCTCTTGATTAGAGGAAATTAAAATCATTATACTCGGGCGCGCACCGCACCGCGCCACAATGCCGCCGCTCTACCCGACTGACGTAAAAATAAGCGGGAAACGCACATAAAGAAGGAGGCTCGCCGGAAACGGAAGCGGCACCATCTTGGAGCCGCCGGGCGGGAAAACAATGGATTCGTTAATTAACATTTTCTTACGCCTCGCGGCTGTCGAACGAACGGTTTATCGGACAAAATATTTATGACGTAGACGCAATGAAAATTCCACCATGAAATCGCACAATTGAAATTTCGTCCATAGGAGGTAGGGATTAACAAATTACTGGAGACTTTTCCTTAATTTTGTTTGAGGTGATTGAAATTATTACTTTTTCGATATTCTAAGAGTTTTTTTAATTAGTCGCAATAAGAAAATATAGTTACAGTAAGTAACAGTAAGACCCTGGACTCCTATCAGTAAGAGTGAGACGGGTCCAGTGCGGGTTGGTAGATGTGACATGCCTTTGAATTGTTGGCTCTAGGACATACCGATTCTACACGATGTTTTTTTTCACCGTTTTGAGAGCAGTGGTGATGGAATAATTTACATTTAAAGCGCTGGTCTGGGTTCGAAGCTACGACGTACGACACGTAAGTCACGGGTATTACCACTGGGCTGCCATGCTCCAGTTACCTGCTAGCTCAGTATATTATAAAAACCTTTGTTAAGTTTATATTTAATTAAAAGAAAAGTTCTTTCACAAACCCCTATTGTATAAACAACGTAAAATATACCTAAAATAAATCACCACTCCAAAACCAGAGCCCCACTTATCACCACTACAAACAATGACATAGGTAAACGAATGAGTTGAACGCAATACTCATGTCGAACAAATAACTCAATGTGCGTACAAAACGTATCAGTGGTAGCTGTAATAGAGACGGAGTGCCGCCTGAGGCGAACCGCGTGAAAAATGGCCGCCATCAATAACGCGCTATCGGTCAGAACAGACGTATGCCTTTGCCTATCGATCTCTGATTGATTGTTTAGTCTGTGGTCAGTTTAGCGTTATGTTGGTACGCTCGTTCATTATTTGAATTACATATTATAAGTTTAGAATTTTAAATATGTTTTGGATTGGCAATAAAATTAAACACACACGACCTGATTTTAAAGGCAAAGCGCCAGGTTAGCCCATGGAATTCAAATTTTCTTACGAGTTTTGTAAGTCAGCGTCACTCTGTACAAAAATTTTGCAAGCTGCCTTAACGCATTCTTCTTATTACTTATTTTCTTTTAGGTTAGGTTAACCATCTGAATGTGTGTTTTTTTTTGTAATAAATAGAGTCTTTATTAGCGAAAGTTGTTTTACTTATCTCTTTTTAGAATATAGTTTAGTTCTAGGCAAACATGTATAAAAGAAGAACTTGTCAACATACAACTCCCAAACCAAAATCCCGAATCACCAATCACCGCTAATAACCCATCGGACATTCATTTGATAAACATTGACCTCCTGACAGAGTGGCATCATTTATCAAAGTGAGCGGTGCCCAGAATGCAATGCACTGCTCGACAAATTGTGACGTGAAATATGAATATTGACTGCGCTTTGTGGATATATCCGATATCTATAATGAGATAGGGAGGTAAATTGAGTCACTATTTTACAGTCAATGTGTATTTTTTTGTATCGTGATTATTTAATGTTTATTGATCCAACACAAAAAAAAAAAAACGCACAATATTTTGATTTTCAAATTGTTGTCTATGGAAAAATTGATAATTGCGAAAGACTAAAATAGCACAGTAAACCGTAGCGTAGCGATTAAGAGATTATCGTTTTCTCTGATTGTTTAACTTACTTCAACTGACTTTATTTGGAGAATTTTGAATACTTATACTGTTATGAGATGACGATGCCATGCTCACCCTTGCCATTAGCTCTCAAATTGGTAATTTATTTAATTCAAATCGACTGACATGCACATTACAGTTTTAAGTCTTTAATTGTTTCTAGCAGTATTATAGCTACGAGTGGGTTTAGTCGGCAATAACAATGTAGTAAACCGCTCTTAGTGGTGGATTACCGCCATTAAGCGCTGTGGCTGTAAAACGAGTGATCGATGCGCGCCCCGATGTTTATTGTCTATTACATGGACGGCGGGGGACACTAGTGCTAGTGATGTGGCTTAAAGGATACTGATTTATGTCCGTTTAATTTTGAGTTACGGTTTTTGAGAGGCTTTTTAAGTTGTCGTTAAGTATATGTGGATTTTTTACTTTAAACTCACCATAACTTTTGAAACTTGAAAAATTCATGGTTGTTCATTAATTAGTTTAATTTATCTTTAAATGTGTTTAAAAATTAATTAATTAAAATTTAAAATTAGGGTTGTCAAAACGCAAATGCAGTTTATTACGCCACAAGTGGGCCACAACAGCAGCCGCAATCGCAATTGTCTCAATTATTAATTGTAATTTTTGACAGGCACCTGTCAATTTCGCAGCGTTCAACCCTTCCTTAATCCCCCACAAGACGCGAGGTGCTGGGACGTCTCCTTAGCCGCTCCCCCGGAATAAATTAGCTTTCTCCCGGCCACATCGGGATATAAAATTTTGAATATGAATGGAAAATTTTGCATTTGTAATAAACCGCTTTTCCCTGTAACGCTGCAGATGCGTACTCGAGCACTGGATAAAAATGGAATCTCGCCCAGTGTCGCTCCTCAGGTGGCCCGCCATAAATATTTATTAATTATTTTTTCAATAATCTCTCCTCTCTTGTATCCTCTGAGGATGGAGGGATATCTCCACCGTTAATTGCTTTTTGTTTCATTTGAATAAGTATTGTTTTTGACTGCTCGAGCGTGACGTCGAGTTTTATAAAATCTCGACGATGAATAATTTTGTTGAAACAAAGTTAATTGAATCCATTATTGATTGTTCTAAATTTCGTTGGAAATATTTAGTAGATATAATTATTTATTATTACAAGAAGATATTTTCAGAATAAAATTAGGCATTTCTGTAAATCATATAGGCAGTTTAGGTATCACGCTATTACGAACCTAATAAGCTGAAATCTTGGTCACATATGTAACCATATTTTGTGCCCCATCTTTCATGTTATTATTAAGAAAGTTAAATACCAAATTATGTCGTTAAGGCGGCAGACTGTTTTAATAATGTCATGAAACCGATTGAAAAAATCCTTACAACCGATGTCGACATCGCTTCGCCTAATTGATTTTATAATTCGAAGGAAATTCAAAAAGAGAACATTTATATTCGTAGCACGGTGGCGACACGTAGCAGCAACCGATGCGCCGATTGCGGTTACCAAGTTATTCCGATTGCTGGAGATACACAAATCCTTAAGCGTCGGCTTAAAAGTACCAAGTCTTAAGGCATAAAATACAATTACACCAGCCATACTAAAAAGAAAATAATATTTTGGTATGCAAGTACGTTCAGCCGCTTCACTTTTATTTTCATACGCTTGTATAATTTTATTGAAACGACTCAATCTGAGTAAAGATTTTTATTTTAGGAATAAACTTTGGGGTTTTTGTGGACTAATAGAAATGTAAGTGCGACGTTAATCTCGATGAGTGTTGTAAGTGAATGAATTCAGGTATCGAGTATGAATTCGATTGTGGGAACGTGACTAGTGATGTGTAACGTATGATTTTCGAACCGCGCGGTACCGGTGAGCGATTGTATCAATTTGTCCTCGTAACACGCGGTTGCCCCCGCCATGTTAATTTTTTATTTGATCAAGATTGTTATCGTGGGCGAATAGTTTGATAATGAAGCCAATTTTTTGATAATACCTTACGTTAGGGTGGATTTCGAGTGGTTTATTCCGTAAGTAAAGAGAAAATTACACGCGTAGACGTGTCATTTCGTTGACAATTTGAAAGTCGTTTGATTCCATTTATCTCATTTTCTTGTTACAGTGAATTATTAATTTGAGTCATAACGTACCGCAAGTTCTATTTTGAAGTATTTATTAAGTTTTTTTTTTTAGTTGCAAGTATAGAGGTATCGAATAAAATGGTTAAGTGCAGGTATTTCGTTTATGAGTTAGTTAACTGATGAATTGGTAATATGCCAACTAGGTACTTTCCCTTCCAATTACCTATCAGCTAGAAAATAATCCTACATTTATGACACAACCTTCATTAATATGCTAACGGACTCAGCTTCTATATACTAAAAGTAATAAATTATAATTAATGTAATGCAAACTTTAAGCTATAATTTATGAAGGAGTAGTTGTCCAGTCATCGTCCATTTCGGCTGGTGGGTACGTACCCGCAATTTGTCTCCCGGGCATTGTAATCCTTAAATTGATAATCGATGGGCGTCTACAATGGAACGTTAACGAGGAGCCAAGTTATCAATCTTGCCTAGCCAAGGTCACGTATACAAGGGACATGTCCCATTAATGTCATTCCTATTATTGATTGTGAAGATGACTGACGTGTTTCTTGCCGATGTGCTTTTGTTTTAAGTTTTGTTACGATGCTGAATTAATTTTAATGATTTATTGAACTCCCTTGAGCTCAACGTCTTGCTTGTATAAAATAAGGTGACGAATTAAATTCATTTGAAACTTAAGAGAATGGGTTAAAATAAAACAAATAAAAAAATGTGCGCCACATATTTTATCGGATGCCTACACTGTACCAATCAAAACTATCAATGTCAGAAATTCGTTATTCCAAATTCGAATCATACGTCACATGTACCGACAAATTGACAGACGTCAAAATTAAACGCTTCGTTCACTGTTTGTGTGAAACAAATGCGTTCGGTTGTTTTCGATAAACATCGTTACAAATTAACCCTGCGAGTGCGATACAGTTCGAACCTACCGCCCGTATCGCGACATCTACGCACCATAACGACATTGATTAAACTGATTCCAGTGAGCCGTGGGAAGGGTTACCTATACGGTTGTTTAAGCAATATTGTCGGGTTTGTAAAAAAATAATATTTAAAACATGGTAGATTATTAAGGCATAGCATTATATGGGTAACACTGTTCTCCCATACCTATTAACATATTAATATGAAAACTTTGTAAAAGCGAATGATTTTTATAGAGTAACTATAATAATAATTGTTTGTTTGTATACATAGAAAAACATAAGTGCAAAAGTACACAAAGATTAGGAAAATATCGTACAATACAGTCAAATTAAAGGGCAAACTGATGCTTTCTAAACTAGGGCAAAAGCAGGTGTTTTAGGAGTCTGAGCTCCTCCAGGTATATTGGCATACAATTGATATTAAGGTCTGAGCAACAACACTAATTAAATAAATAATGCCTTAATTTCGTCTTAGTAATAATAAGAGACAATTGTAATAAGAATCTCGGTTTCGTCATACGTTAAGGAAAAGTGTCTGCTATTCTGCATAGAAAATGTCCAATTGGATCCATGCACCTAAAATGTAATATTAGGTGCCCATGTAGGTTTATGAGAAATAAACTAATTTGAATCGAAGTGAAAAGTTTCTAAGTCAATTTACATATATTTCTACTTCACTTCATTTCATTTTATCGTGCTATTTTTAATTCTGAAGCCCTGTACAATTGAAGCCTACTTTACAAACGTTAGATTACTATCTAGGCACGCAGGTTAAATGAAAGTTGAAAACAATTTAAGCCACAGCTGATACAAAAGGGTTACAATTAATTCAGTCATGCGTACCTTTATTTATTGGAAACCTAATTCATTTTCTTTAGTTGCTAAGAAGAAATCGCGTATTTGAGTAATTGCTTTCAGAAAATTACAGAAAATGAAAGAACTCACTGAAGGGACATAGATTCATAAAATTGACTGTGTGAATGTAACGAAATGATTATTTTTCTTATTTGAAACCTACTTCACAAAATCTTGAATTAATTAATTTACTGACTGACAACATGCAGCCTTAAACGCTGAGTCCTAGAAGCTTGAAATGTTGTACAAGAGTTGCTTATGAAATTAAAGTGAGCACTATGGGAAAAAAATGAAAATTCATCCCCTGAAGGGGAATTGGGTTAAACCGCCAATGAAGGTTCCTAATTACACGCTTTATATTAGCTTAACTTGTATGTTTGTATGTTTGTATATTTGTATGTTTGTTTGTAACCGACTCCTTATAGCGCGATTTTGACCCACTTTAAACGACCAGATTTCATTCAAACTTTGCACACCAGTCAAGGACCGATGACAAGGCAATAATTTCATAAATTTGTGCCATTATCCTTGCTAGGGTTACCAGGACAGCAAAAAAACTGTCACAAACTACGCTGACATACGTCTCAAAATTCGAAATACCCTAAAAAATAGAAAATAAATAATAGTTTAAATAAATAATAGTTTAAAAAAACTAAAAAACACGCTTCCATGGAAAACCAAACTAAAAAGTACAAAATAATGGAAAAAAAGCGTGGGGTGCTTTTAAGGTATTTTTTATTGATATCAGGCACCCCACGCTTTTTTTACATTATTTTGTACTTTTTAGTTTGGTTTTCCATGGAAGCGTGTTTTTTAGTTTTTTTAAACTATTATTTATTTTCTATTTTTTAGGGTATTTCGAATTTTGAGACGTATGTCAGCGTAGTTTGTGATAGTTTTTTTGCTGTCCTGGTAACCATGGCAAGGATAATGGCACAAATTTATGAAATTATTGCATTGTCATCAGTCCTTGACAGGTGTGCAAAATTTGAATGAAATCTGGTCGTTTAAAGTGGGTCAAAATCGCACTATAAGGAGTCGGTTACAAACAAACATACAAATATACAAACATACAAATATACAAACATACAAACATACAAGTGAAGCTAATATAAAGCGTGTAAAAAACTAAAAAACACGCTTCCTAAAAAACTAAAAAGTACAAAATAATGGAAAAAAAGCGTGGGGTGCTTTTTAAGGTATTTTTAAATGATATCAGGCACCCCACGCTTTTTTTTCAATATTTTGTACTTTTTAGTTTGGTTTTCAATGGAAGCGTGTTTTTTTAGTTTTTTTAAACTATTATTTATTTAACTTGTATTTTATAAGCAAAAGTTACTTGGATCTATCATTATTTTTTTCTTCTCACGAGACTAAGGGGACTTTTATCCCATTAGTCTCATGAAGTTGTCAATATTAAAATTACAAATGTCACTACGTATACTAACTGCGTAAATATTTCAGCATCGTATACCTTTCTGAAATAAGCAATTTATATTTTCATATTTTCCATCAATAACTCAAGCTATGAAAGGATTATTAGGCGTATTACAAAGTAACATCGACTTAATAAAGATGTGGAGTGGCTCGATATTACAGAGCTCGTAAATCACAAGCCAGGCTCAATGTCAACGTGGGGCAGAGTCGTTCACTTCATGTGTTTATGTTTGACGTTGGATTATTCCTAATAATAGTAGGTATACCATTGGTTTATCAGATTAATTTTCATTAACAGATAAGCCTTGATTGACACGTCCCTGCATGGATTTTTCGTAATATTATAATTGTTTTTAGAACCAAAACTTTATAAATGAAATACAAGTAAAAATAAAATATTTTTATTTAAAGGGCATTTATTACCATTTTTAATTATGACTTGTTTCCTGTCCAATATGAAGACTAACTGATTCATTTATAATAGCATAAATTAAACTGATGTTGACAAATAAAACAGTGAATTTAAGGGCTCGCGTTACAAAACGAACGGGGATCGTCACCGAGGATACAGCGGTAATGTCCGGATCGCGTGAAATCGTACAATATCACCGACGATTGACTCGGCTCAAAGGAAATGAATAGATTTCATTTTAGTGTCATTTGTAGAGGTAATGGCGCCACCGGCTAATGCCGGGTTGAAAATGTGTAAACACGGGGGAAGCTCAGCTGTCGGCTTCCTGACACGATAATGATACGATACAGGAATATTATACTTATTGATTCAACGATTAGTAGTAATAAAGTTGTGTTTTAAATTAATCAGTCATCTTTGTTATGCGTGTATTTTTGTTATCTTATAAAACAGATGTCCCAACCCTAGCTAACGGAAAATTTTCTTTTTCAGTTTTTAAAAAGTTTGCTCAAGTTAACATACATTATCCGACACAAAAAAACTTGAGTGTCGTGAAAAAAGTAAATAGTTTTAGCTTCTCTCCGTTCGTAATAAAAACGTTGAAAAGACAATATTTTTTCTTTTGTCGTAGAAAATTGCTGTTGAATTGTAGCGTGCCCCAATAATACGCAGCTCAATTACGTCACAATGTCTTCTTTGTATTTTCCCCGAAAAAAACTGTTCGTAATAAATAATACCGTATGTCATTTCTCAGCACGTATGAAATTTATAACACGCGCAGCTTTTTCGAAGGGCAATTTATTTATAATAGAGCAGTTCGATGGGGACCGAGCCACCGGTAATAGTGGCTGGAATGGAAACCTGAGTCTTAGGTAAAAAACAACTATTGACATAATTTGTTGCCTTTTCTAAAGTCAAGTGTTTTGATCTCGCAGAATCAATATACCCAACGGTTGCTGATTAGGAAAAATGTCGTCTAGAATTTTTTCAATAAGTAATTTCAACTTCAGTTTCTTACTCACCGGTTCAATTTACTTACTCCGCGGAAAATGTGTCTGTTTGTGGAACTGAGTCTGTTGTTCTTCCGGTATCTCAGTTTTGTATTTCATAAAGGGATTGAGGAATCAATTTGATCTTGCGACTGTAAACATGTATCTTTGAGTTATTATCACAGATTTTTTTTTCTGTAAGATACATTACCAATTTCACAAACAATCGATTCCACTCGACACGAACACAGCAAATAACGAACATAAATATATAAATTAAAAAGCAATTCCGCAAGCTCGGTGTCGGTATATCAGAGGGCCGGTAAAGAGGCGCCTCGCCACGATTTGTGACTTAATCACTTTATTGGCAGCGAGGGAGCCGGCCTTATCGGAAAGAAACGTCGACTCGACCCGCTGATATATGAGTAAACAAGCTTGCACTTTTCCTCGGCGACTTTTGGCGGTCACAGCGGCCATAAAGTCGTCGCTAAAGTTTGGATTGCGCTACTGGGGAGGACTCCCGCTTTAATGTTGTTTTTTTTTTAGTTTTAAATGCTGTAACTGCAGTGATGTTCTTATTTACCTTGTTCGCGTCCTCGTCGTCGAAGTCGTTTGCATCTGAAACAAATGAAAATCTTTATATAAAACGTCAAGGGGTTGTTGTGTACACTTTGTCCATACACCGGCCAGTGATTAGCCGGCGCACACTGCGCTACATAACGGACCTAAATATGTTTGTATTTTGGCTTTGCCGGTACACACCCAATATCGGATCCCTCCTGAGGATCAGCCATTACGCAGCCTCTTAACGGCGGACGGTTTTAATTAAAAACTTCTTGCATTAGCATGTGTCCGCCCAATCATGATACTAATCCTTTCAAAATATTATTTAATTTCGGTCGAGAATCCTATCTGCTGCAAAGGAAAATAGAGGATTGAAACGTATTAAATATTATTTTAGGAGATTCGATTCGATATGAATTTATGCTGATTATTGAATATTGTTAATGTATTATAAGTGGGTCACGGTGGGTTGTTGATTGGCCTAAACAAACAATACATCTCTTGCGGGGGTGGCGGTGGTCTTAGCGGCGATAAACAAGCACAGGTGTAGCAGTACCCGCCTCAACCGCTGTCCGGAGCAACTTGGAAAGTATTTGTAAGCGTTCAAACATACCGGGCTCGTTATGCATGCCTCGCTGGGTTTAATCACGGACCAGCCACGCCCCGGGCGGAGCTAATGTTTTCACTATGTATTTTTTAAGTACCAGCAACTTGTGCCGGCATTCAGAACTCGCAGTTTGCTCTCAATATTTCAGAGTTAGTATTAATTTTGTATAGATTGAATATTCCGAGCAGTTGTTGTTCAAGTTGAATACCTATGCTTTCATTGACCGTTCACTATTAGTGCTTCATTTTAACATAACATAAACCCTTGTTATCCCTAACACTATTTGTCAGTTAGATTTCGCAAATGAACGGGTTGGTGTTGAAAACAATTGATACACAATCCTGCATTGTTTTGTTTGTCTCGCAGTCCATTGAACTTCAGACAAGTACGTGAAGCTGCAGTATCAAGTCGAAGGTCCTCCGTCTATTAGCGGTTGTAGGCGACACTTCGCCCACATCCGAATCTTGGTGCCTATTATGTGACGTGTCCAATATTGACACAGTGTCCCGCCGATTGTACGCATCTCACAGCGATCCCTCGTCACCACGCTTGAATATGGGTTTCGGATACGTCGCTTTGATGCGATCGGCTACTACGATAATATTCCTTGAGTCAGTACATCTATACAGATTTATTTTTATAGTCTCGATATAACTAGCACGATAAATGAGCGATTATAATTAATCATTCGGCACCCAGCGTCGTAAGCTAACGCCCAATTTTGTTTGACTTGGTGAAAAGTTGCGCGCACAGTCTTATTTATTTTTTATCAATTTCACTCGGGCGAGCCTTAAAAGCGTCGTCCCGTTTTATTATAGGGACGTGAATTAGCAAAAAGAGAATGGATTTTGGCCGTGATTATGTCAAAAATAATTAATTATTATCGATTCGATGGCGGGCAGGGGAGCGGATTGATGGGAGGCACGGAGCGTGGAGTCGCTCTTTAAAATTGGAAAGCTAATTACTCAGTAAAGGAGCCCGTGGCAGGGATACTACAGAAATCACTGAGCTACATTGATATACTTTCCAATTACATACTTCAATTCAACCTCGAAAGCCTGTATCTAGAAATGTTAATGAAAATCTCGGTCGGAAACAGTTGACAGTTCGGTTAAGTCACTGTTTCTTTTCTGGAAGTTTACAATATATGCGAGGGAGGTAAGAACCGAGGGGCACGTGTGAGGGGCTCTCTGGAATTTCTTCATTCATTAAGCCGCCGCAGCTCGTGATCGGCCTGCCCAAGTAGTCGCTACATTGTACACATCGCCGATGAGCTAAACTTTAATTTAGGCCGCGGTACCTGAGACCACTCATTCATAATGAATCGCCTCACCCTCTGTTTAGTTTAGGAACGAGACCTCTAGTGTGTGGGACTGACATTTTATTTACGACCTTATTTAAACGTCAAAGAATAGGACAGGATGGTCGGATGGTCGAGATGAAAGCCGGTTTTGCAGCGTCAATAAATCACGAGTCGAAAAGTTTGAGCGTCGAAAGAAAAATCACAGTCATCGGCCTCTTTTTAAATTAACGCCATTAGCTTCGAGATTTCCTCTTCGGAATAGAGTGCAAAAATTACCTTTCTTCGTTTGAGCAGCCCGAGTAATTAGTGACGCTCGGGTTTTATTTGTTGACGTTCATTATTCCTTGATTTTGGGAACGCGTGGGAGTGGGACGGGGATAGTTTTTGTATGAATTAGAGAAGGAGGGCGATGTTCAATCGAGGAGCTGCACCTGCCACCGCACAAATTTGCAATTTAAATTCCTAACGAATATTCCGGAGGACCTCCTTAACACGACATCTGTTTAAATCGTCGACGATAGAGTGACTGTCGTGGTTCCAACTCTTTGTGATTGCGACTTAATTGAAATAAAACAAAACCCTTCTCATGATTTTGGGGGACTTAGAAATATAATCGTTCTAACTGTGATTTTCACTGGATTAATTATATTGAAATTAATTTTTGATAGAAATGCAAGGGTGAGTTTAGATTTTAAATAACAATAAGTTAATTAAGGTATTTATTTTAATTTAGCAATTTGATCGCAGTTTATAGGAATTTGTCATCAAATGTGCTTAAAACAAAAAATAATAACCCTTTTATTAGTTGTACAAAAACAAAAGGGTAACATCACGTTATAATTTCCCAAATTGATTGATACGTTTCTGTCGGGATGATATATTGTGCCGCCAGTGTATCGGACGCGGTCGGCTAATAGGTGTTAGTGGGTAAATAAAGAAGTGTTTTGGCCGGGCGGAGCCGCGCGTCATTAATAACTATCGCCCCACGCCTCTTCATTAACAATCAATCACATGTGGCCGCCCTTGTGCGGGACAGGTTGTTGCGTTACATGACGATTTTTTTTTGTTTTTGATTAATATAAGGAGGGTTAATCTTAATACAATTTCTTAAACAATAAATGGCGCTTCTTGCATGGTACCTATTTAATGGACTTGGAAAATTTGGTGGTTCTATAAACCTCTGTTTACCCCTTGTCGGAATAGATGCGATTTTATATTTGTCGTTTAATTATTTATTTATAGAAAGAAATAATACGGTTCACATTTGTTTACTAATAAAAAGAGGCGTCGTAGCAAATGCGTAGCACCTGTGTAGCACTTGCTACGCAGCTACGAAAGTTCGTTTCGAGAAAAAATTCTAACATAATCATACATTAAACATTATCGTTTGGGTTTACCTAAATATAGAAAACCACACTAATTAATAGTTGCAAAGTTCTTAAGAAAATTATGAGTATATTCGCCAAAACTCAGTACACACGCTCGAGAAAGAATGACTTGTCGGAAGGAGTTAATAATCTTATTAATTTGTTCGTTCCCCGCGGCGGACTGCCACCGACGTTCTTTGTAATTAATGGGAACACCTCATCTATTAAATTAGTACAAGGGCATGAGAATACACGTGTGTGCCATATCGACCAATTTACCGAGACCCATCACACTTCTACTTTCTCCATAAAGTTACAAGAAATATAGAGGTCTTAATAAAATGGAAGGTTGTCATATAGTCTTAACAGAATAAATAAATTGCCCGTGAAGAAAATGAAGCAAGAAATTTCATTTATCAAATGGTAACGAGTTTTCACGTTTTGAGTGATGGATTTTAGATTGTATTAATTTAATTATTAGATTTATATTGTGGATTTTCTATTTGTGAGGAGGATCGTTTTTTTATGTTTTTCGCATAAGTCCTAATATCCCATTTTTGTCAAACTTATAAATTCAAATAATTCATTTTGTTTTCACAAACAATGGCATAAAAACTTAAAAACGATGTACATATGCGACACTAATTTTTGAGAGTTTTTGAGGAACGAGAAGAATACTTGTATAGGAGATCACCACAAAGTAAATGAATTCAATTGAATTATTTATTTAACTTGATAATTATAGAAATAAGCAACCCCTCAAGTTAAAGAAATTATCCTTTAAGTTCCCTTCTTCATAATAAATACTTTGCTCCTAATATTATTTTTGTTGTGTGCGACTTCAAAATATCAAATCATATACGGATCACAACTTTCGAGACAACAATCGGTCATAAGGACCAAACACAAAGGCACCTCAAGTGGTCCCATAAATTATATCCAACAAACTATACGCTTTGATCAATTAAATTTTATTACATGCGTTAATTAAACGGCCCTCTAAGTGAAAGATTTATTGGAGGTTTATCCTCATAACTGGAGCTTAAAGGGCGATCTCAATACGGCTAGGCCTTTCTTGGGGCAAGCCTGCTTAACCGTATACTGCGATTAAGGGCCTATTCAGCCGAGGCCTTTACTATGTAATTTGGTATGCAGAACTATTATGTTGCTGAGGGTAGGTATGGCGTCTCCTGTCAAATGTCAAGATGATGATTTCCTACTTAGAGATAAGTGTTTGAAAATAACTACTCAAATGATACAGGAACTTCTAATAGGCAAGGGCTACGCTGATGTTTGTAAAATAAATAACTAACAATTTTTTTTATAATAATCATGGCTTGCTCTTTATCAATATTTTATTAATGAGACATTGTCTACAGATAGATTTTCTTTTAATACAGTTAGGAATTAACTTGAAGGTCAGGTGTCAGCTGCGAAGATAATGTCACGGGATCCAGAAATGAAAGAAACAAACAGAAACGGGAGGTGTTTATCCTAGTTTTAAGTAATTTTCCTTTCCTTTACTGTTTGCTAACGTCATATAACACACAAATATTTCATGGATACAATCTCAAATACTCGAAGACCTTCGTATAGACGCGGTATTGCGATGTAAGCAGTAATATTAATCACGATGTAAGCGCTTAGTGCGCGATATTGCGGGTCCACTACATTCAGACTAATCTCACGCGCTATAAACATGGGTTCCGCATATGAATAGACGAACTTAATAGTTATATTATACGTCGTATATCTTTGGGTTTTAGAGATGCTAGGCAGTTTCAAGGTAACACTATCATTGTTTTGATCTGGTCCTTAGGTACAGTTGGAACGAATTTGTGTGGTTTCGGAATAATCCTAAAAAGTCAGACACAATAGTCGCAAACTAGAAGCAAAAGTTAATTACAGTGTAGCTGTTTACTTGGCAGACAATGGTGTAACAACACTTTGATATATGCGCCGTAAATTCTAATGCGATGTCGCCCCGCGAGGTGCCGCCGTAAAGCCGCCGAATACGAAATGATCATAATAAAGTATGATTTCTTGGTCGGGGACGCGGCCTAACTCGGATAATCACTCCTCAGGCGTACCCATATAATTCCTTAGTGCATAATGAAAGTTGATTAACATTATACCCTGTACGGCGTCGCGTGTGTGTGTGTCCGCCGCAGATTCCGAGTCCTAATTAAGAGCGAGGGAGGGTGGGTCGCGGCCGGCGGCGGGGGCGGGGTATCGATCATCACCCGCCAAGGAATCGACGCAGGGACCCGCAAAAAGGGGAAGCCCTCATCTGAAAATCAGCGTCCGCTAAGCCGGTCCGCTGCGAACACATGTGTTTTGATTTAAATGCGCTCTAAGGGTCAGTTTAATGCGCGAGTGCGGAAACGGAACGCTCTGGGCGAGATTTGCAAATCCGATGTGAATAATTACACGGCTTACGGGCGCTTACCTACTGCCTTACAGTCATTTGCATATTTTCTTGTGGCTTTATGCTCGCTGCCCGCTGGTGTGGAAAGTAAATATGTCCGTGAATGCTTTGAACATTGACTGTATAAGCGGAAATTAACTATCATAGAAAATCGTCATTAAAGATGGGGGAAATCTTAAAGTTAATCTAAAAGTTCATTCTAATTGTATTCTGATATACATTCATAGAATGTTTATTTTTATTTATGCTTCGTATTGTCGTATTCTGTTGATGAATGTATGTCTCACTTGTACAATTCAGTATGATTTTTAATCATGAGTTTATGATGCTGACTATTTCCTTTGAGAACCCTACGCTTGTTGGTGAAGCGTCAGTAATATTTTTGTAGGGTCTGTTAAAAATAAACCTGTGAACCTTTATGTTTTTTGCACGATTATGACGTTGTCAATTGGTGACTCTTGTATTAAATACAAAAAATAAAAAAAAAAACGTCAGGAAAACAAGCAACGCTAACAAAGCCGTTTATGAAATAAAAAATGTTGGAAAAACACTTATCGCGCTCGAGTGCAAATCGTCGACTGTCACTTCAAATCCCGCCGGCGCCCGGACAAAATGGGAAAAAGTAACAAAAATAACAATCAAATAGAGCATCCACGGAAATGAGATCTGAAGGAATGATCACGCCCGACCCCGGGGACCGGTTGCCTCTTCAAAAAAGACTTAATCTCTCAATTCACTAAGGAGTTAAGCTTTAAAAATATTTCGATAGGCAACAAAGAGCCCCTCGCTCGTCGCGTCGCGGTGTCTTTGACACGTCGCCGCCGGATTTTTTCGCGAGATCTCTTTAGAGACGGGATGTCACTCACTTTGTATCGGCTTTGTCGCGAGAGGTTAAGCGCCGGTTTATTAGGCTTTACTTCCGATTCGCAAACAGGGGGGCGTTCGCAGATTCGTTTTCGATGTCGTATTCCGATTAAAAAAATTAAAACCTCTAGTCGATCGAGATTTATCGGCGCAATACCGTTGTGCGGTGTTCAAAACGAGACCCTCTCGGAATCGATATGAAAATGTGACGAGTGGGGTTGTTCGCCAGCTGGCGGGCATTAATTAAGAATACGTGACAAAAGACGAGACATGCACACAAACACAAGTCGCGTTGAAAAAGGTCCGGATTACGTAACCCTTTTGCGCTTTTGATTTTAAACGTCGCGTGAAGTGCGAACCGGACCGTGGCTTCTAATTTGAAAGGAGACTTGACAAATCTGGCTTCGGGCCGCCCCTCGTTTAATCGAGCCGTCCTTACACGTGATGTCGATATGAATGTTGATACAATGAAATAATAGCGTGGAGTAGGCGGTCACTATGGTTACAGGGTGGGTCGGAAGCCTTGTTAGAATGGAGCCGTGAAAGGCTCTTAGCCTCGTTTGACCATTTGGAGCGGGTCAGCATTTTGGGTGCTGACTGCGCTCCGAAACCGGGATAATTAGCAGGCAAACAAGGAGCAGGGTGCGGCACAACTTTTGCCGACCGTTCAGGTGCTCTGCAAACATCGCTGCAAGAAGTTTAACAGCAGTTTAATTGCGGGGCGAAAACAGAAGCGCACTGAAAACAGTTTAGTTCCAGTGAAAAGAACCTAGTCGGTTATTGAGGTGAACAAGCATAATCAAAGCTACGTTAGAGTTTGAAGTTTATTGAAAATGAGAAATGTCCTAGTAGCTGGCGCAGAGGGGAAATAATTTTAAGTTTGTTTAATGAAGTGAAGTTATTAACTTGACATCATTTACACCTATTTAATTAATAGTTATACTAAAATGATGGCAAAACATGGCTTAAGTTTCGATCCTTGATTCTTACGTTGAAGGCCCGAAAAAGTTGTAATAAAACATTGATGCAATTGAAATACATATTTTTGCACTTGAATACAATCACTAACAGAAATCAACAATCAATTTTTTTTATCAATTTTACATCAGCAAAATCTCAAGTATTAACTCCACATTAAATTAATATCCCAGCCACCTAAACAGTAGATATTTAGGTGCAGTTCACACGGGTTCATAAATCGAGCGTGTCAACACCAGAGCGGGGTAAAGGTGTGGACACACTGGCTATAAATTACCGCTACTGGCGAGTGCGTGCACCGCGACGCTAATCCCGTAGTACGTGACGCGTGTACCCCGGCCCTAATTGTGAGATTGTGGTCGTAGTTTCAATAGTCCGTAACTAGTAGCTGTAGGTATGTGTTGGACTTGTGAAATTATATTAGTGTGGCTAGGTAAGGTGCGAGTTGATGAGAGAAGGACATAATAATAAGAAGGAAGGAATTTATGTTAATTGTGTTATTAATTCAACATTTAATTTCAACACACACACGGTATTTATATACGACGATGAGATTGTTGACTGGCCTGTTAGTCCAGTGGTTATTGACCCTGACTGCAAAGATTGAGGTCGTGGGTTCGATTCCCACCCGGTACATATCTTTGTGTGATGAGCACAATCATTTGTTCTGAGTCTAAGTGTAATTTATCTATAATATGTATATCTTAATAATATCTTAGGACAACCAACACAACGTTATCTGATCCCAACCTAGGCAGAGCCTGTACTATGGCAACCAGACAACTGATAGACATATATTTCTAAATACATACATACCTGGTTACCATAGTACAGGCTCTGCCTAGTTTGGGATCAGATAACAGTGTGTCGGTTGTCCTAAGATATTTATTTTATTATTTATTTATTGTCTTATATAAAGCAACAAAAAATAAACTATTCAAAGGTAAATAGTAGATGACGAAAGTGGCACAATCGTCGTGTACATACACCAAAATATTAGGTATGTATACCTAAATAACAATAAAATCCTTGTAAATACTACTTTTACAAACCGAGAAAAAAATCATCAGCATTTTAGGCGAAGTACGTATAGTGGTGGACCTTGGTCTCCCTCAAGGACCACAACTACGACCGATTCTGTGCTTCTCGCATCCAGCGGTTCTATCATAATTTCAAAATATTTTTAACCGACGAAAAAAAACGGAGGAGGTTATCAATTCGACGCGTATATTATTTTTGTTTTTTTTTTATGTTGACCACGCATAACTTTGTACGGAGTACCTAGTCCGATTTTGATAATTCTTTTTTCATTGGATAGGGTATACCTTGCCAAGTATTATTAGTACATTAAAGCCACAAAACATTATAAAATAAAAACTTTTTAACAAAAAATTAAACCGCCGAAAAAACTGAAAAGCAAAAAATAATAAACCTCAAAATTATGAGTCGGCGCTGAAAAATTAATGAACAAAGATCACTCAAAGCGCCGACTCATAATTTTAAGGTTTATTATTTTTTTGCTTTTCAGTTTTTTCGGCGGTTTAATTTTTTGATAAAAAGTTTTTTTATATACATTTTCCCTTTGAATTCACTACGTACATAACTGCCTGAAAATCCCTAGCGGGATCGCATGCGTCACTATACCAAGTTTTGCTAATACATAATTGGGACCAAATCCCTATTGGAGGTTGCCTATACAAGGACAGGTTTCTTAGTGCGTGTTCTGTGCGAAATTAATGAAATTAACCGTTCCGAGGCAAATGTAGGGAAGAAATGAGGGTGGCGTATTTATTTATTAAGCAACTCTAGTTTATTAAACGTCACTTCTAATAAGTATGAGATGTTACCTACGTGAGCGCGATTGTAACTTGCCTTTTTCAAGGCTTTATGTTGGGTTCAGGCTGTCGTACAAATGCTTGAGAGAGGGCGCCACTTCAGACACTGGTTCAAGCTATTTTAAGTTCAATAAAAGCTTACAATAATAATTTTAACGATATCGATGTATTTGCCCTATCTAAAGATAAATTTAAAAAAAAAATTGTTTAGCACGTTGTTCAATTTTTAAAACTTAATATTTATTAACTATTCGATTTTAAGATAGCGAATAAATTGTATTGTTGTTATTATATCTATTTAATTTTACGAAAACTGTTGCAAATATAAGCTAGTGTATGTGGAAACCTAGTGGATCGTGTTAATTTGTTTTTGCCAAATAAAATGTTTAAAAACGCTAACACAGTGACACGTTGAATTACTAGGTATACTATTTAAAATAATCTGTATTTGGTTTGCTATAATTCAGAGTATTTTGAGATTCCTTTTTTTGTTTTAAAGTAAACTCCATGGAATAACTCATAAATACGCCATGATACTCAAAACACAATAACAAAAGCGTGTTAAATGATAGAACGTTGCATTTTTTTAGTATCTACAAAATTTCATCGTATCGTATATTCCTAGTTCTGGATGCTAGACATATAATCGAAAAACTTACACCAATTTGTAAAAAAACTTTTCCATAACTTTATATTTAAAATTTGTATACTTTAAAAGGTACATAAGGTACTTACAGTCATGAAGAACAAGCACATTCTTTCCTGACCTTAAAGGACTAATCTCCGTGCGATATGAGAAGGACGAAGCAGCCTTAAACAAAACCTTTGTTTTGATCTTGTCACCCGTGTCTTTGCTCATATTCATATTTCAAATTCAAAGAAACTCATACGAACTGACAAAGCAAAATACAAATTCAATTTCAAAAGAACTATTGAATTTAAAGAAAGAACAATTCAAAAAGAAACTTCGAACCAATCAAATATTCCCGCCAATCAAACGTCTTTTCACGTCTAAAGACTAACAACTAGTGTTGCACCAAATGACATAATAACCCAAATTAAACAAGTGAACTAGCTGTTGTTACCTTCATTACCCTGTGTAATTCCCGGAGCGAGCGCTATCGATCGCGGGGAGCGACAGAAAACTTTCTAGACAGCTTTTATATGCACCGACTCTTTACCCTGTAAGTATGGAGTACGTTCGATGAAATGTTCCACACTAGAGGAATGAACGTTTTCTATGTACCTTGATTGACGGGTTAAAATGCTAGTGTTCTTACCTGGTATTTATTAGAGATATTTAGTGTTAGCTGTTGATCGTTTGACGTGGGGGTTTTTGAAGTTTGATGAAAGTTTTATAATGGTTGATTGATGCACTTACTTTAGAATTAAGTAGTGGTGTCTAAGTGTATTTTAGTTTAGATATTAACGTGCTTTAGTGCGTTGTAAACGTGTTAAGTTTATGAAATCATAGCTAAGACAACAGATATATTGACCTTTAATTGTTGTTCTAAATAATGCATATTAACTGTTGTTTTTTTAAAACCTTTTGGTGTTCTTGAGCTAATATATTTTTCTATTGTCTATTTAAGAATTTCTCGAATTTATTCCTTTAACCACAAAACAATTTCTAACCAGTTAATACGAATAATCCTAAACATTTTGACAGGGTAATTATCTAAAATGTGCGGGAAACGATTTGGGTGTTTGTTTTTCATCGGCAAGACGTCAGAGATGACGTCAGCGGTGACGTGACGTGCAGCAGACAGTTGATAGGGGTAGCATCACTGTGAGATTCTACATTGTGTTGCGGAAATATTATGAAAGTATCTAGGAGTGTACACTTTATATGAAGACGAATGGATTGGTTAGTTCCCTGTATATGCAATAATGTGTATGTGTACTAAAATTTCTAATAATTATTATGGAAGTCTTTATGCAAATATTGATACAATAATGTTACTAAAATGATATGGTTTAAGTAACATGTTTTTAAATTAAAGAAAGTCTCTTCTAAATATGAACAATCAAAACGCTTACAACTTCTCAATGTTCTTACATTACATAAAACAAAAATGCCAAAAGGACCTGTTCTTGTCCTTGATCACGCCTGATGACAAGCTATAATGGAAAAGATGAGGTCTGTGATGGAAAGAGCGTGTCCCGAAGAAGATATGAATTTTCTGTCAGACACAACAAAGTAGAATACACCTTTTGTTTAATATGTACGGTAGTACTTCAGTACACCCACATAGCTTTTTAATTACATCCAAAAAGCCCTTCCACATGTCACTCACATCAACGTAAACGATACAGCGAAACGTTAATTCGCTTACCGTTTCGGTCTGAATAAGAACAGGACGTAATCCTGCGATGCCGTGCGATCCCGTGCGACCTCGTGTGGGGCAACTCTAATCAGCTATGAAAATTAGGTTCCGCTCGGTATCTGCTTTGTACCGTTAATGTGGAATTTAATTACTATTTCCAAATATCATATTAGAGTGATGGATGGGAGGAGACAGTCTTGATGTTTAATTTACTGTTTCAAGTTATATGGGATGGTTTATTTGATTATTTGTGTACGTAGTGGGGGATAAAAGGTGGAGCTGTTTTGGTGATTAGGTGTGTAATAGAAATGTTAAAGGTGTGGATTTGTTTTAGTTATTTTACTTACTATTTCTGTTCTAACATTTTAATCTTTTTGTTTGATGGCCTAGTGACTAGGTCTTGCCTCTTATGCACGAGGTTGTGGTTTCAAAGCCGCAAGTACCCATGTGAGTTTACAACTCGTATGTACTTTGTGAGTTTATTTTGGGGCATTAGAGGCTCTTTTTGACGGGCCTGTAGTCTAGTGGTTAGTGACCCTGACTGCTAAGACTGAGGTCGTGGGTTCGATTCCCACCAAGGACAAATCTTTGTGTGATGAGCACAATCATGTGTACTGTGTTTGGGTGTAATTTATCTATAATATGTATGTATTTAGAAATATATACGTATGTTTATCAGTTGTCTGGTTACCATAGTACAGGCTCTGCCTAGTTTGGGATCAGATAACGGTGTGTTGGTTGTCCTAAGATATTTATTTATTTATTAGTGACATCGTTGAACGAAAAAATTGTGAGGAAACCTGGAGATAATATAAGTCTGAAATCGGCAACCTGTTTCGAGCAAGCGTGGTGATTGATATTTGTGCCTTCTTCGTATGAGAAGAGGCCTTATATGGTGTTTAATGCGTTCCTATTTGAGTCGTCACCAATTAAGTTTCACGTATTTGTTTAAACGAATATCGATCTTATTATCCCAAATTTATAATGCAGAAATTGTGAAATCCAAAAGACTTACTTATGACACTAAAACCTCTATTCTGACCCTGAAGAAATCAGAATATCATCCAACTGGTGCTATCTCGCGCTATAGAGCCCCACACACTGAAGCCATGCCCTCCCATCCATCATCCAATTAGCCACGTGATCAATCATCGTGCCGATCACTCCCTGGGACCCGATGATTTTTCCCACTCTTTTGTACAACCTCCCGGGACTTGTTAATCACTCCAGTGAAGGATGTGTGCTGTAAAACCTTGATAGATTATTATTTTTATGTGTTTGGGGTGTTGGTTTCAAATGTTGGAGTGATTTGTGTGGTGCCTGTGTTAAACAAGGCCATAATTTTGCTCTGGCAATTAAAATTGTGGGTGACTTCAGTTTTCCTCAGATATTATGAATAGTTTATTATCCAGTAACAGGAGGTTAGATAGGCAATCGCTCCATGTGTGTCTAGCTGCATCCAGTTAGACTGGGAACTGACCTCAATAGTTGAGAAATGGCTAGGTAGATTATGATTATGGACAATTTATTTTGAATATTCCAATAACCATTTTAAACGAAGAAATTAGCTTCCCTAACACAGTGAAACAGACTCAGTTAAACTGGCACTTCTTCAATCACGATAATATAAAACTCAACAAAACGGCACGTTATAAAAAGATGAACAATAATTCTTTTTTATTACGCACCAAAGTGGGAATCTCATTGTCGGCGAGGAAATAAATAATATCAGGAAGGAAAAAGAAAAGGGAAATAACACAACATAAAATATTAAGATTCACCCTGGATTGGCATCATTCTGTGGTCGGCGCGGATTCCTTGTAGGGGTGGCGATTCCTACGTCTTTGAATGTTAATGCTATTTGCATATCCGAAGTCATGAAATAAATCAGCCGAGACGGACAGTGGGGGCTATTCATTATGCTCCTCTTTGTCTACGCGACTGTCAATTAATGAAAAAATCTTTATTATTGTTTCTTAGCTTCACCCTCACCTAAATTCAATTCATTCAAATTCACATAGTGCACTACCCACCTACTCAGGAGCTCTTTGAAATCTCCGAAATAAACTTTAAATCACAATATCCATTTGTGAAACCGTATGTGATGTGTGAAAGGTGAGCCGTTGTGCGGATAATGTCGGGAACCTCCGTCAAATTGCGCTGTATTGTGAGTCAAACGCGAGAAAAACGGAGAAAGTGTTAGGGCAGCATTTACATAAGTTGAGACAGAGGGTCTCGTGCAATACATATGAAAATATTCAGGGCCGAGGTGATGAGAGCCCTCCGGCGACTCTATGCATAGCCTTTATGATGGGGAAAATATTTACAGCCGGCGCGAAAACGCAATATTTATGGAGCAAGTGAAAATAACGCGCGCGAGGGAAATCTGCCGGCATTCAGCGATGATGCGGTTTATTGTTTTACATTTGATGGCTAATAAATTGTGAGTTATAGCATCAAATTTTCTACTACAAAGCTTTTAGTCAGATTTAATATTGTTGTTTTTATATAAAAGTATGGCAGACACATTTCAAGTCACAGGTTCAGTTGAACACGAGGCAGTAGTTCGTCGCGAGATAGCGTGGTTTTGTTTACAAGCCGGCTGTAAGGTTATCGATTGCGGGCGGGAAAGTTTTTATGAATTAACCGTCAAACAAGTAAAGAAGAACAATGAAAAAACAAACTCTTCAAACAAAAATCGATGACAATCTGGGCCAAAAACTTCGGTGGAACTTCGCCGGCAAAAAGATTTATATACTTATAAAAAAGTGAACGGGAAAAGAAGTTTTGGAAAAACTTTAAATTGCGACCTTGAACCGGTTGAACTTTGTTTCAGATTACTATTAGTGAGTTGAAGGCTGAACTTTTTAATGGCAAGGGGTTGATGCGCGGCGGACAGTTCGCGTCATTAAGTTGGGGCTGAACTTACTGTACTTGATGGGGATATTTCGCTTTTGATTAGGGGGCTATCCCCTGATTTTGTTTAATATCTGGTACACGTTTTGTATTAGTGAGTAGAGTGCGATGAACCAGGGATCGATCGCGGATGGGTAGCGCGCCCAGCCGCGGTCGGCGTCAAACTTTTGGGTCGGTTTTAATGAAACAATTCCCCAACTTGAGTGAATTTGGGTCATTGTGTACAACACTTACGCGTAACACTCGTGAGGCACGGATTTCATTTGATTGCTTTCAGATATTAGCGGAGATACAAGTAAACACTGTGAATACTAAGTGGAGGTCCCTATCTGTTGGCATTGGCTTTGTTTCACTTGGAGATTACAATGTTAATTTTAAAATATGGAATGATAGGTATTCTGGGTTGCAGATAAGAACTTCGCTGTTATGCATACGTATTTACCTACCCTCTTTAGTAAAATACAAATCTAAATTATGCAGTGCAAAGAACTGCGCTATTGTCTAGCTTAATAAATTCAGAAATTTACCCTCTTCATTGCTCCAAGAAAAAAGTCTTGTAAAATAAAAATATACAATAAACATTTCCATCTAAAAGGCGTCTAAACGGCTCAGCCTCGTCAATTGCAACATCGCTTTCTTTATTAACTGTTAAATAGAACCGGGTGTTTATGTAAATTGTTATTGCTTTTTTAAGAAAATCCTCGTTTGACACGTAGGCCCGCTCGTTATTAAGACTGCTTGGGACACAATGGGATTTTGAAGGTAAATAAGTCTTTAAAAGAGGAATAAGTAAATTAGAAGCGACAAGATAGGAATCTCCCCTATTTTTTTTTCCCAAACGTTGGGGCGAGAAAAAAGGCGATCGCCTTAGAGTAAGTACCTTCAGGTTGGGTTAGTATGGAGACATGTTCTGTAGATTTTTTTTTTAATATTTGAAGAAGAACTCACTCCTCCTCGGTCTATTATTTTTACCTTTTCGAGTGAATCTATTCTTCATCACCTTTTTGAAGGCATCAAATTCTAGCGAGCATACTCTAGGTCTTAGATATATTAATTTGTCGATTTAATAAACCTATTCTGAGCACCAGAACGTATTACACTTAAACACGTAGACACAATATTTCATTTCACAGCTTGTTTCGAGTATAAAATCTGAGATTTATTAGTTTCTAAACTTGAAGTCATAAACTCTACGTAAAATAAGATGTTCGTTTGAAGTTTTAATACTACCCCTAATTCAAGGTCAATGACAGCTGAAACAATTTTGAATAATTAAATTTTAATAAAGCTATTTAGCTAGCGATATTGCCTTGATATTTTAAGAAATAACGTAGAGAGAACTTAAAAGTATTGACGTGTGGAATTAAAGACAAATTAATTGTTTCTAGTAGTCCCAATCTACTATCTGAATAAAAAATACTAATGTGCGCTTGCGCATGCTTTGAAATTCAATGCCAAATAAAAAGTTTCTTTCAGTTAAATAATAGTTCTTTTTGTTTTATATCTGTTTTTATTATTCGACTCCGAGTGACTCGAGAAGTTTGCTGGGCAAAAGTCTCCTACATGATTTTCCAAGTTTCCTTCTGTTGTCCTTTCTCCGGCTCATCGGTCAAGAACTTATCCAAATCATCACGCCGTTCCTTAGGCCTGCCTCGGTGTCACCCGTCTTCAGGCAACCACATGTTGACGAGCTTGTGGTTTAGTGAGATAGGAAGGTTGCCCTTCATTAACACCTTCATGGACCAGTAGCTCCTCCAGGCATTTTCGATTAAATGATCGATCTCTAAGTCTTACCTGTGGCGAAAGGAGAAGTACCCGAGAAAAATCTCCAAAGTCTGCCTCCTCCCTATCTATCTGTCTACAAAAAATCTCTTTAAGGGTGAGTGCGGCGACACTCGGCCGGTATCATAACAGCTGCTTCTAGCGATACCTACTTATTAAGCCATCGACCGGCCGGCTACAGGCACCTCTACCTTGTCCTCTGCCATTACCCCCGCTCATGTTTTTAAATTATAATCTCAAGATGGATCACGGAGCCATTTTGGAAGCCAATTATGTGATGTTTACACAGTGACAGGCTGTACCTAAATACGGTTTTAAAGAGTATCATTATTTAAAAAGATAACATTGGCATTTAGTTGGTAATTTTATTTTAGGTATTTTATTTGGGTTGTTTTAATAATCGGTTACACATTACAATGTTATGTATGGAACTTAAAACTAAAAGGTACAACCAACAACATTTCCCACATAATATATATTAATAATAGTTAAAAAAAAACTAAAAAACACGCTTCCATAGAAAACCGAACTAAAAAGTAGAAAATAATGGAAAAATAAGGTATTTTCCATTTTAAGGTATTTTCTTAATGATATCAGACACCCTACGCTTTTTTCCATTATTTTCTATTTTTTAGTTTGGTTTTCTATAGAAGCGTGTTTTTTAGTATTTTTAAACTATTATTTATTTGCTATTTTGTAGGGTGTTTCGAATTTTGAGACGTATGTCAGCGTAGTTTTCGAAGACAGTTTTATGCTGTCCTGGTAACCCTGGCAAGGAATAATGGCACAAATTTATGAAATTATAGTATTGTCATCGGTCCTCGATAAGTCTACAGAGTTTAAATGAAATCTGGTCGTTTAAAGTCGGTCAAAATCACGCTATAAGGAGTAAACAAACAAACAAACATACAAGTGAAGCTAATATAAAGCATGTAAAACAAAACTAACACGAATGGCGTGTGATATAAATTACTTTGAATGGTGAGTGTGATTAAAGATAAAAGTGAAATGTAAACTAATAAAAATAAAAAAAAAGAGAAAGAAAAATAAAATGCATACATGATGGTAGTACTTTAGATAAATTTACTGAGGGTCATGTGGTAAAGTAAAAACAGACGCATGGGTTCATCGATCTGGTACAACGACGATTGTCACAGTTGGTCCGTAGATGAGTGACTATCATATTACATACCAAGGCTCTACACGGGGGTCGTGCGGTCCATGGCTACGGGGCACCGGTGTGGGCGCCCTCGTTGAGGCTGCGCCCAGCGCGCCGGTTGAGTGCGGCCCAGAGGGTCATGGCCATCCGGCTAATCCGGGGATACCGCACGGTCTCGTGCGAGGCGGCGGGCCTCCTTGCCGGAGTGCCGCCATGGGATCTGGAGGCAAAGGTCCTCGCCCACATGTGGGAGTGGCGCGAGGAGGCGAAACGCCGGGGCGAAACTCCGCTGCCGCGACAAATCGCGGCACGGCGGATAGAGCTCCGGCAGGATCTCATGGCGACATGGCGAGTACGATTGTCGCAACCCAGCGCCGGGCAATTGCAGTGGTAAGTCCCCTCTTTGAGGAGTGGATAGAGAGGCGCCACGGCGTCCTCACCTTCCGCCTGACGCAGGTTCTCACCGGGCATGGGTGCTTCGGTGGGTTCCTGTTCAGGATAAACCGGGAGGAAACGCCCGGGTGTTTCCATTGCGAAGATCGTCTGGAGGACACGGTAGAGCATACGGTGGAGGTGTGCCTGCCTGGGTGGAGCACCGCCGTGTCCTCGTGGAGGCGATCGGCGGCGGCGACCTCTCGCGTCCGACCCTGGTGCAAGCCATGGTACGGAGCGAGAGGGCATGGGAAGCCGTCACCTCCTTCTGCGAAGCAGTAATGCTCGCGAAGGAGGAGGTGGAGTGCGTGAGGGAGTGGCAGTCTGCGCCCTCACGTCCCTAGCCGCCGCAGAAGGAGACGCCCCGGGCGTCGGGAGTCTATAGCGGACTCCCGGCCACCGTAGGCGTGAGCTTGCGGGCGGTGAGCAATGGGTAGCTCGCCACCCGGTAAGGACCAGGCTCAGGTCGACAGCGCGTAGTGTTCCACGCGCGCCTCAAAGAGATGTCAGCAATACTGAAGGGGTCAGCCAGGACCGATGCCTGCCAGGGTCGCGAGATTGTTCGAAAGAGATACCGTGACCCTGGCACATGGGCAACTGAAGGAACACGGGTGGGTTTTAGTCAGTAAAAATCTGACACGCCCTCCCGCTCCGCCCAGAGCGGGAGAAGTCATTTGATGATTACCCATCCAGGAAAAAAAAAAAGACCCGCACATGCCTCGGAAAGCACGTTAAGTCGTCAGAAACCCGAGAGTCTAACCAGTAGGCTAACCAGTTACATAATACCAAGGGGTATTATGTTATCCAGTAACTGGGTTGTGGAGGTCAGATAAGGACTCGCTCCATGGAAAATACTAGTTAGTTGATGATGACTTTATTTTATAGTATTAAAAAAAAATAAAGCCTTGCGGTTTTTTGGCAATTACAACCAATGAATAAAATCTATTATGCGGCAGCTTTTTTTAACACCATTTAAAAGAAAATGTTGATAGTTGTTTGATTTAAGTAGAGTTACAAATGTGACAGTGACAAATTTAGCACACGAGACTTTGACAATTAAAACGCTAAAATGGTAGTGGGCATGTTATGTCAGCAGGCGTAAAAAGATGGGTCAAAAACGTAACAGAATGGTATTCCTGAGAAGGTAAAGAGGAACAAGTCCAAAGATGGGAAGATGACTTAAAAACTACTTTAGGAGGGGCATGGTCTAGAAAAACTCACAAAGGTGAGCTATAGAAAGGCCTAAGAGGCGTATGTTAAAGATCAAAGCAATCTGAATAATAAAATTAAAATGCAAACGTGAGTTTGTTTGTTACGCTTTCGCACTTAAATTGTAGAACAGATTTGGATGAAATTTTGCACACAGATAGACCATGACCTAGGCTAGTTTTCATCCTGGATTGCAGACGAAGTCCCGGGCAAACGCTAGTTTTAAATAAACTGTAGCATACATTTGCAGTCTAAAAATAAATTTATGTAGTTTAAAAATTACTAATAAATGCTACCCTGATTGAAATTGAAATTAAGGTTATTGTACGGAATACTTTTTCATTTAAAGTAATGTAGGAAAGCAAATAATGCTCAGCAAAGAACAGATTAATTATCTGAAGGCACACATGAAGGACAAATTCCCCAACAACAGTTCATCAAAAGGTCAGAACGGTTTCCTAAACGATGCCCTGATTACGTATGAGTCGTAGTGGGGTTCCGATTAGCTTCGTTTGCCTAAGGGCTGTCTGGATATGGCAGCTGTCAAAATATTCTCATTTTAAATTAATTCTTCCAGATTTAAATATTAAGGTTGTCTGTGTAGAGAATCGACGTGATTGTTATAAGGTAAGTTCAGAATTGTACAAAGTCAAGTGAAAGCCAATTCTGGTAATTTCATCTGATTAAATTGCACGTAAATTAAGAGGTAACTCGGATTCTAAATAAGGGCTTCCGTTAAACACACGATAAAGTACGGTACTAATTACTGTATCAACAACTTGTCTAAGTTTATAATATTCAATATACATAAAATACCATTGAAAGACAATGTTTTGAACCTTATATAATGTTTCACCAAGTAATATTTTAATTCCCAAGTGAACACCAAAACCTAAACACTGCAAACCCAATAAAATTATTCTTATGTGAAAGATAAGCTTTCTTTGCCATTAAAGGTAATTTACAAATGACTTCCCTCCTTTTATGGTGCCCAGAAGACTGTAACAGAGTTCAGTAAAGTCTGAAAATGATCTTACAAAGTGTAGGCCGCCATCGCTCCCTGAAGTCGCCCGGAGGCTTCGAGGCGTGCTGTGCCGATAGAGAGTTTAAGAGTTATGCAAATGTTATGGACAACAAAAAAGTTAATGTCAATGATAAGTGCGGGCCCAGGGGGACGATCACGCGCACTCCGACCTTTTTCTTGACGCTACTCATTGGACGGGGACTCTTCTTATTCGCGCGGCTATTGTATAACCCTCTTTAATCTATTTTGTTATTTTGCAAGTCGTTTGCAGTGTGTATCAAATTTTATTTCCAGTAAAAATAAAGTAAACAAGGAACAAAAGGATATTCAAATAAGACATGTTTTTCTTTGAGAATGGGTCTTCACTGAAGTCATTAAGAAGTTCGTTAAGTTCAGTTCATTTTGCAAGGAAAAAACAGGACAGAACGTAAATAAGGAAAATACTCGAAACTAGTTATGTATCAGAACTAACATGCTACTAAAATGCTGCGAATAATTTGTATACAGAGCCTTGAAAAGTTTTTTGGTTATGTTATGGTTTGTATGTTTATTTGTTTTTTTTCCTTATTCACTTTCAACGGCCCTTAAAAGACATAAAACAAATTCCCACACAAATTGTAAAAATCTAACCCCAGTGCTTTCAATCACCGGATCTCATTTAGCCAAATTCCCGTCACACTTTGCATCCGATTGTCCTCAAGAGATTCACGAGTGTCTGTAAAAAGTCCTTAACTGGAGTACGTGGAATTAGGAGCAGGTTCCCGGAGGGGCCCGGGATCCCATTAAGAGGAGCCGAGTAATGCAGGTGTCTAGCTGAGGTTTTAGTGGTAAAAGTCAACGAACTAAGCGGACTTAGTTGCAACTATCCTGAAAGTATGTGGGAAAGACTTCTGTTTAGTTTCGTTCAAAATTTTGAGTGGATGGTGGTGTTCTAAAATGAATGGTAAAAGCAAATTGTATTTGAAATTCGATTAGGAATAAATAATTATTTGATTAAAAAAAAAATATCTTAATAAGTTTTCTAAATAAATTTTAAAAAGCTTTGTCATCACAAAAATACCTTTTCAACATGGAATTTGGTCCTGTGTGTTGGTTATGTGTCTTTTGAGTAAAAAATCGAAATAATCTGAAAAGTGAACCAAGTTCTAAGACAACAAAACTTCATATCCATCACATATCTAACACAAGCAAAACCTATATCGAGCCAGCATCTCATACCTAATCTTAAGTAGCGTGCTGTAGGTGAAGTTTTACATGCAAATGAATTAATTCTTCGCGTCAGAGTGATCCCGGTGCATCGTAGGCGATGCCTCGTTGCATTTATAATGTGAGTTCATTACCTCGCCAAGCCTCGACTAGTCTGCGAGCTCCCAGTAATGGGTTCGGAAGAACGTTCGCTTCAATTATGACTGGGATATTAAATCGGTAGCTATCTATTGGTACATGTGTCGGTGCATTTGTTCGGGAAGATGAAACATGTGTGGTTTTATTTTAGCGAAATTAAGTTTCATACTCCTCATGTGGAAATTCTGTAATATGGTGCGCGGGAATTAGTACTGAAACAGCTGCTGGTGTTGTCTAACAGAAGTTAAACTTTACCCAATTGTTAATTTTCAGTGTATAAGCGTCAACAAAGCTTCGCAAAGTGAAACAAATTGAAATATTTACACCTCAAACTCAAAACATTGTAAATTAAAATTTAAAAGAAAAAATCTTAAACGGAGCTTGTTAAAAGAAAAAAAAAGGACAGTGCTCTTAAAATTTCACGAAGCTTTCGCCCGGTTTAACATATTTTCCTTGAGGCATTGCGGGCTTGTGTGCATTTTTAATTTTTATATCCACTCAGCCGCGGATGACGCGCTGAATTTTTACTGAAGCAGGTCTTTCGGTCTTATTAGCAGGGACGGGTTAATTGTACTACAAGCTTAACTAACAATGTCGCTTGCGGTGTTTTTGTGTAAGAATGTATGAATTTTAAGAGCTGGTTAATATTTTTTGGCTTTTAGGGTTGTCTGGTGCCGAGAAATCATTTGGTCTTTTCATACGTCGCATGCACTTGCAAAAACGTCGTTTAAAAACAAGAATAAATCCCAGTATTGATTCATAGAGACATACAAAAGCAATGCGATACCAATTTTGATCTACATTCGGAAACGACTCACGACACTTAAAACCGCCACTAAAGTCCCAAATCTACAAAAAGTTGCCTTCAAATAAAATCCTCTGTCATATGTAATAAAACAGACAGGCGATGTTTATCGCGGGTAGGTGCAATGATTTAGCGGGACAGCCCTATTTCACGGGTACCTCGGGCTCAAATTGAATTGATATGTTTCTGCTAACGGTGGCGCGCGTTTTTCTCCACATATCGCTTATGATGCGCGCCAAAGTGGCTGGAAAAATGGTGTAGGGTTAGAAAAAAGACAAAAATATGCTCTGTTTTTTGGGGTCCGTTGTTGGTGGTAGCTGCATATTTAATAAGTAACTAAAAGTGTCTAGGTATAAGTGGTTCTTTAGAAGTCATTTAAAAAGAAAAATTGAAGAAGAAGTTCGTTATGTTGAGGAGTCTACTCCTCCATTTATTCTAAGAAATGGAGGAATGACTTTTCTCAGAACTGAAACAGAACAGGCTAGCAAAAATGTTTGAATAAGGATCAAAATTAAACTAACAGTTATTTTTGATGACAGATTTGGCCTTTTTTTCCATGGGAAATCCTCATGATCTGGAGAGAATGGCAATAAAATATTAAAATGTGTTTGATAAAGTGCCAGTTGGATATATATATAAACCGACCGTGTGGTGCCGGACGTAAAGAATAACACCACCCCATTTCTTCCTGTGGGTGTCGTAAAAGGCGACTAAGGGACTTACTAGAGAATGGGCAGCAGCGTTCTCTATGCATTTTACCACCATACTGCGATCGCCAACCCGCCTACCAAGCGTGGCGATTATGGCAAAGCCCCCCGAATTGGGGGAGGCCTAAGTCCAGCAGTGGACGTCTTACGGCTGAAATGATGATGATGATGATGATAAACCGACACATATCTAAATAAGTTATTGTTCAATAACATACATATAAAATCTTTCACAATTTCCCAAAATACCCCTTTCTTCATAAACTAAACACTTTATTCTGCACACCGTACGTGATATGAAGTGTGAGATAGGGGTGTAGTAAAGAGTGCAAACGATCGGGCCGCGGTGTCAGTCGCTCCAATGCACGCTAAGAACATTGCCAATTTTACATATTTCACACCCGACAAGCATTGGATCGCGAACTCATACATCATTTTGATTTATCGACATTGATTTCAATACGAGTTATGATTGTGAGTTTGTGACTAGTTTTATCTGATTGGCTAGGATTTTCTCTTTGGAAACCGTAATTTTTATAGCCGTTCTCGGAACAATAGTTAAGGCAAACTAGAGCTTTTTAAAACCACTTTTAACTATTGTTTTTTATCAGTGGCATAAAAAATCTGTGAATTTTCCCACTGTTGGGATACAGACCTCCTCTCTTTGAGAGGGAGTGGGCTATAATCTACCACGCAGTCCCAGTGCCTGTTGTCACATGTTTTCAAATTGTTGGTTCTAGGGCATGAAGGTTTCCTCACGATGTATTCCTTCACCGTTTTGAGAGCAGTGGTGATGAAATTATTTACACAAAGAAATGCACTTCCTTGGGTTTGAAGCCATGGCCAACGACTCGTAAGTTGGGGGCGATACCACTAGGCCATCACTGCTCATTCAACTTCCATCAGTGGACCATCTCTTAATCTCAACCAATTTAAAATCAATTGCATCCGGAGGCAGGCGATGGATGAGGTCTGCAATGATCTTACCTGGCTCCCTCTCGAAACTAACTCTATAACTTGTGCAGTTAATTTTCCAGAAGAGGGCCCGAAGCAGTAATTGTCAGTTCCGTTACTAAATATGCCATCAACAATCCACCACGATCGTTACAGCATTCAATCTCAAAGCACATTAAATATCCAGCGATAAACCAAAGCATACAAAACTTGCACACTTTAAAAATGTATCAGTGAACCTCAGTAAACTATGTCCCCTGCAGCGAGCGTATCCAGTGAACTACCGCACCTTGGGCCAACTGTATCAAAATGATAAAAATGTTGAGTTCCAATAACCATTCATCCATCAAGTGTCAAGATATAATCTCTGGGCGGTGGTGCGAGCGACCTGCTTAGCCCTCTCCGACAGAATTCGCCGAATATAAAAATGCCCGAAAGATTTACAGGTTTCGCTGAGATATCGCTTACAGATTTCGCTTGCATTGTGGCGGGGAAGCGGTATATTAACTCAAGGTAAGGAAATCTTTTCGGAAAATGTGTAGTCGTTTTGCTGGAAATGAAGCAAATAAAGAGTTTCTTGGAATAATTGAGAATTTTACAAAAATTCTGTGATTTATAATAATAAATAAAAAAAAATGAAATCTTCATGACTTTGAGGTGAATGAATCACATTTTTTTCAAGCGTGAAATAATGTGTTTACTATTACAAAATAAAAATTAAATCCTTTTTACAAGATATCACAGTCTAAAGGAGCAATAAAACATACAGATACGCGTTTATCTACCCCAAACTTTTGAGTACACTCGTTCCAAGATATCATTTCTACAAACTCGGGACAGTAAGAAATCTGTTTGTATCTGGCATTCCGGGCCAGCGAGCGATTTAAATCTCTTAAGCTCAGTGCGACCGGCCGCGGGCACCACTCCACCACTCACAAATCTTTCATAATCTCGCAAGATCCTGGGAGGGGCGTTTTTCATAGTATACTTAAAGCTTTAAAGGTCGAGGGCGCGCGAAAAACTATCCCGAAAAAGGTCAGTTACATTTTGTCCTCCATTATACATTCTACACGATCGGCTCTCATGATCCCGTTGTTGTTTTAATTTTATTTTCCCGTATCGTGTCGTATATTTATATTTCACGATGTGGGGTCGTGCAGGTACCGGTATTCATAAGCAAATACAAGGCGAGGGACCCCATAATTTTCGGTTTGCATTTTTCCATCGCGACCGCGAACTCGATTTTCACTCCCAAGGGCGAACGGACGGTCGGCCTCAAAAATATTAATGAAAATTTTTACATAAATTTATTCGACTGAGGGGCCCACGCGTCGTTCCGAGAGCCGATGGGGTCCGCCTGTTTTTTATTTATTAATTTAATGGTATTTTCGGTCTAATTACCTGACTGAGGTATAATTCATTGGCTTTGTATACGTGTATTTGTGGATACCCGTGTGTGGATAATGTATATATTGAAATAAAAATTGGGCAATATTTTCCAGGCTAACACTCCGTATGATATGTTTATTTTAGTGGTCTTTTTCGAACTCATTGCTATAATAAATTAAAACAACGTGATTAAGTAGTTTAAAATACAAAAAATCGGCCGGATTCTCCTGTCCTTCGAGCCGAATTCTATTTTTCTGTGTAGTACCAAGCCATATGAGTGAATATTGGTACTTACGTCATGGCTATACTCATATAACCGTATTACAATTTCAGCCCCCGGTTTATTGAGTTTACTATAAAAAGCAAAGCATTCTTGGCTTTAACCCTTCACCGGCGGCATCAAAAGAACAAACGCAATATATCGGGGGTTCGGCTTAATTTGCCCGCTACCTAACTTTAATGCGAGTAGCCCACCCAAATGCTCCAAATTACTCCGCGATATTTTTAACGTGCGGAATGCACCCGTTTTAGGTTACGCTTACAATATTAACTGGATTGTTCGCCGGAGCAAGGGTTAAGGAGCTCGATTTTCATCGAATAGTGAAATAATTTTGATTGGGTACATTTTCGGGATTTTTCACGAAACTTTCACCATTTTTTCGACTCGTTTAATTAAACCTGATTGGATGTTTCTAAGACTGAAATCAGTGCACTGATTTTAATTAAATTTCACCACTTTTTATGGTGCAAACAAGCAGGGGTCCGTGGATTCCTAATTCGCTGCGTTGTGCTAAGACAAGACATTTTTTCTCCAAATGAATTTCCCATCTTAGGGGACATTGGCTTCTTGCCGTGTTTACAAAACTCCCGACAAGTCCCACTTTGTTGTTTAATGAAATTATCGGTTTACCGAGTAAATGAACAAAGCCAGATTTCGCTTTCGGTCGGTCAAAAAAGGGAGGGAGACTTGTTTTTGTTTTGCTCAGTAGTACGAATGGACTCCTTTGTGGTATTCCTTAGCGCGCCGCTGTACTTAATCAATTATGATCGATTCGTTAATTTGAGATGCAAAGGGGATTAATGTAGATTTAAAATGGCGGCCTCAGAATATTTTTGATGAGAACATTTTGAATATGTAGTTTAATTCTATAAGCTTGAATCGTTTTGTTCATTCACGTGTTTTACAACTCAGCTTTGTATGAATGAAATTAGTATCAGCGAACATTTTGTTTGATTTAGAATTCCTCCAAAACTCCTGAGAGAATTAAGTCAATATATAGTTTACTAACTAGAACACAACAATAGCAACATACGTGATCGTCCAATGCCCTCGCATCTGGCATCTGTATTCATAATTTACCGTTTCCTACCATGAAGGTTTATAAAAGGAGTCTCTCTTATTGGCATTCCAACTTTTATAAAACAAGAACAATGTTAACGAATGCCAGTTAACAGCATTACTACGTGAAAATACAACGCCAAAGTATTTATTTCAAATACTGAATCCAGTTGTGACCAGTTTCCACTGGCTGGAATACCGCCACCAGAAATTCGCAGAGCAGTGGCAAGCTCAATTGAAAGAGCCAAGATGGTTTCTGACACAAGACACCCTTTGCACGACCACAACCTCGTGTCACAAAGGCTGAATACCCGCAACAGATTTTTAAAGTGGGTACTCTCACTTACCGACGGTCTAAGCAAAGACTAGGCCTGTCGCGACATGGCGCTTCCCTACCAAACCCATTCATTCCACCTGCTGAAAATCTCGCACCTGGACACGAGTTGCCTTGGCTTTCCTGGAAGTCTTTAAATAGACTCCAGACTCAGGTAGGCCGGAGTAAAAAAAAACCTTTTCCGGTGGGGATTCATAGATGACTCCACCTTGGAGTGTAAATGTGGTGCTGTCCCACAAATAATGTGGCACTTGATATCTTGGTGTCCTGTTGTTTGCACGCTATAGGAGTTGATGGACCCTACTGAAAATGCTCGTAGCAAAATTCAGGGCTGACTCTATTTAGATTGTTATCGACAAGCTAAGATGAAAATTTAAATTTAAAAAATACTTAATAAAAATGTAATTTATCCGTATAAGTACATTAAAATTGAATGGATTTTAGTCGCCTCTCCCAAAAGATAGCTTCGTATGGAGAAAAATGAGCAAGAAACTACACCATCACTCTTTTAAAATTCCTCCAGTTTTCAAAGGTGAATTTGTACGTGCCTTTTCCCTAACCTTCGTCTAAATAAACCGATGTTCACACATGTCCACTAACTAACGCCCGCCCAACTAATAGGTGCAATTAGAGACGGCAATGAAAAGAATATGGCGACCCTCGTGACAGTAATGGCCGCTCCACTTAATTATATAAAGTGCTTAAGTAAATGATAGCTAATTCAGAAGCGTGCTCGACGTCCCGTAAACAAGAGGTGTGACTTTCCACCATTGTCGGCCATGACGGCGATCTGTCACTTCCACTTCCGCCGAGGTCTTTCCCTGAATTCTTTCTTTCATTGTTGCCTTTTCTTGAAAAGAATACTTTCTCTTTTTTCCATCCGGTGCGTGCAATTGTCACCCTCCCGTAGTGTTTGTTGTGAGCGTTGATTAAATACCGCTGTCAAATTTAGTTAATTTTTCCTTCCTGCAAAGTTCGGAGTTTTCTCCAAAATATATCTTTATTTAAAAATAAAATGAGATGCTCCACTTTACAAGGGACGCTTATTATAAGCTCTACTTATTAATATTACAAATGATTGTGATGTGCTGTCAAATATTTTGATTCTAAATTATTTTTTTCATCCGTGTCGTCGGCGTGTCGGTGGAAAATTTACATTTAAATAGAACATCTGCAGGCAGGTCGACCCTCTTAAGACTTCCTCGACGATTTTCTTACCCGCTAATTTGTAAATCGCTTCGTAATATAGAAAAATTAAAATGCTGATGTCATATTTTACTCGCTATTTATATGCTAATATTGACGTTTTGGAATCGACGAAGGGACCGACTTTTCATTAAAATATCAATGGGTAATCTGTGAAGGGACTATTTAAGACGGATAAATCAAATTCAGAATATGTGTGTGGAATATTAAATCAGTGATGCATCCGGAAAATTCGGAAAAGTTCCTCGGAATGTGTAATGCCAGTCATTAGAATTCTAAATCTTATTCAGAGTAATTGTGATGAGGTTTAATCTTGACGCTTATCCCATCTCTCATCGCTGCAATTATTTGTAGGACGGAAGGGTTGAGACGGGAGTAATGCCGCAATATTCGTAAATTAAGCACTTTCGCCGGCGCCGGGGCTCAGTAAATATTATTTTTTTATGTTAATAACCACGCGATTGCGTTAATAAAGCCGTACATCTCGTAATTAGCCGCCATTGTCTGCGGAGGCGGTGGAGCGAGAAACGAGGCATGAATTGAAATAATTCGAGTGAAAGGCTTGGCCATGGCCGTGCCTGTCACAATGTGTACGTGATTTGTATTACCTGTAAGTTTTAAGGTCACTATTTGTAATTAAATGCGTATAAAATTTATAAAGCTTCACGACGTATAGCAATCAAATCAAAATGTTTTTATTTCACATAAACCTACATGGGCATTTATGAAACGTCAGAAGCTAGGTTCTATAAAAATATTTTTTTGAAATGTTCAGTATTTTCTCTTCTTCGTTCGTTCAGGGTGCTTACTCTCGAATATAATTCCAATAGATCGACATTGGTCAAACGTCAGTTGGTTGAGTTAAACGTCAGGGATTGGCTAGACTCAGTGAATCCAGCCAATCACTGACGTTTGACTGACAATTCCAATGTCGAACTATTGGAATTATATTCGAGAGTAAGCACCCAGTTATCTCAACGTAAATTAAACTGAGAGCAGTGTTGGCCCAGTGGTAAACGCTGCGACTTAGGTGGTAGGTTAAAACCCACCCATGCGCTTTACTTTGTGTATATTATTTCATCACTGCACTACTCTCAAAACGGTGAAGGAAGTCATCGTGAGGAAACCGGCATGTCCTAGAACCAAAAATTCGAAGACTTGTGATATCTTCACCTTGCAGTGGGCCCACGTGGGGGCTTACAGTCCGTTCCATTGAGAGGTTTATATCTCACCAGCAGTGGGGACAATATAGGCTGATTATAAAGAAAAACTGCACATTAAATATATCACGAGACTCGATTTTTCCGCTTTTCACCCAAAATATTTATTTCAACATTAGATTACCCATCTATAGACTAATCAGTTCTGCTCAGCAGTGTTGCCATCATCGTCTCCGCAACACTGGCTCCATTAATTAATAAATTAAACAAGGCTGTTCTTAATTCCTGAGCCGAAGCCGCTACCAAAATATTTGCCATGTATAAATTCACGCGGGCGATCATGAAGACGGGTTGTCTTCTACCCTTCATCGCCCGGCCTCCTTTATAGCTCTATTTGTGTATTTTAATTACTGTCATTATATGCTAATGACTACCATCCCTTTTTCTTATCCTCCCAAATGGGTTATTGCAGTCTTATATCTATATAGCGCAGTTTTGTCGAGTAATTTTGAAGATTTAAATAATAATAATGACTTAACTCCGTCTCGGAAGGATTATTCATTTTTTTTTCAACGGCCCAATGTTTTGATTAATTGTTCTCTTGCTGCGAGGAGATTCTGTTGGTAATTTGTTTTGTGTTATTAACTTGACGAGGCAGTCGTTTGGTAGATGGTGTATTTGACTCTTTCTATTCCGGTTATGACGGAGGATTATTAGTGTCTCTGTTTATTGAAACGTTGGCAGTTAACAGTGTCACCGTATAATTTAATCAGATTTTAGCAGCATTCGTAAAAAATAAGTAATAACAGAAAATTTTACATTCCACTGACAGAGCTTAATTCAAAACAAAAGCAGTGCGCTAACGAAACAGCTGTCATATTTGACGTACTCGGTACAGAATTAGTACGTTAACCTTCATATAGTAATTGTTTCGAGCGTCAACTAAAACAAAAGGTCTTGTATACACTGTCAGTTGGAAAAAGCCTTGTATTGTACCATTTGTAGCGGTCTGAAATAGTGTAGTTCATCAATTATTCGTTAACTTGCTGCTCCGTTCGGCGAAACGTCGTTTGAAACTTGGTTTGGATTTTTATTTAGAATGGCTCTAATTGGGGGAATGGACAGCTGTTTTGTTAGTGAACGTGCCTGTTAATATTAGCGAGGATTTATTTTTATGCTGCTGTAAATAAATATGCAGTAAACATGCAAATGCTCATAGCTACATTGTTTTTTTATCTATCACATACTTATCATACATTTATATGGACGACATCTTCAAGACTTACAAACACTCAGTAAAATCCACACATATGCGTTGCTTCGGCGTAACATTTAGCATTTATCGTGAGAAAACACACCCCACAAAAGAGTGGTAAAGATGCAAATCTCGAGACCTCACGTCTTAACGACGCTTCCGCCCCGTACGTTGAAATCTCGAATCTCGGAATTCTTTTACATAATCATGTGTTGAAAATATAACAGCTTTTTAGGGGCGTTTGATAAACTCTAGTTAGGTATGCGAACGTCGCATACGCAATAATACCAAGTATTTAGCATAATCCGCTGCTTTAACCCCGTGTAAGAAATAAAGATTACGTATATTAGGTTTTATGGCTGCGGTACGTTTCGGCCTTAATTTATAGACTTAAGGAACATCTTCAAAGGGCGATAAACTTTGGCGATATATCAAAATAATTGTGATACATTTTTATGGTCTGATTTTCATTCATACCGCTGGATATTAGCATTTTTGTTATATAAACGGATAAGATTTGAGCAAACTAGTTTTTTCCACGAGAATCAACGTACCACTGACGTGCTAGTAAAATACTTTGCTTTTAATTATTTAATTTTAATATGTAGTGTTTATAATTACGATAGCTGTTTATTTGACGATGATGCTGGAAATGGTAACTTTAAGACTTAAATATAATAATGTTTATGTTGTCTCTAGTCAAGTGTTACAAAATATAACCATAAAAAAATTAGCTTTGCACCCTCCGAGCAGTGATGGGAGCAGCTTCACGGTTTTTACCGACATTTTACCGTCGCGAAGACGTCGCCTGTCCATATTTACCGCATCGTTCCTTTTTACGAAGTCTCATCGCACCGTGTAAACCGTGACGTGCTCGTAAGAGCACGTCACGGTTTATTGTTATGTCACGGGAAAAGGGGTTAATGTCACATTTTTGTATCGCTACAGGTGCACAAACCCCCCACTTATACCTTAGAGCCCACTAACGTCAAAAAATAAACTATCCACGATCACAAAACATCCCAAATACGAAATCGATGCAACAAACGACAAATGAATTATGGAAGAGCATAATCTTCATATTTTCTCAAAAAGCAGGAGCTTGGCTCACTCACATATTTATTGCCATTGAAAATCCAGTTTCTGGGAATGTATTCGTGCGTGCGGGCGGGAAGCATGTTTCCTTGTCGCATTAGGCATAAGTAGTGCTCTCTCCGCACCCTATTAACTGTGATATATGCGACAATTCTTTTCGCAAATCCACGAAACAGAAGGGAAGGCGCGTCATATCGCGCGCTCCACTTACCATCGACGATCGTGTGTGACGCGCTAATTCCGCGCTGATAAATGATTTCACCGGGAATTCGGAATTGGAAATTTTCTGGTGATTCGTCACCGCATTTGGGAGGATAAGAACAGCACGTGAAACCGTACCGATCATTACGGTTTGAATAATTGCCGTCAGTTTGTTTGTCAGAATGTCAGCTGCCATTTCCTGTTGTTTTTCTTCATGATAATTTTGGTCCTTCGAGTCTAATTTGCAAATAAAATCTGAATTAAATAAATAATTTGTAATATACCTTATTGTAGCCTTAAAAAGTTTACTTAGTTCAACTAAATCGTAGACCATTAAGGACTTTTCAAAACCTAAAAGACCAACTGCTAATAGAAGAATACACCGTAAATTCATTCCCCTAGCGATTTAAGAAAAACCTTCATCCAATCCAGACTAATAAGAAGCGAACACGCGTCCCAAACGCGATTCACGTGTACAGACAAAACCCGCGATGTTCCCCTCCGAGGCGCCGTGTGTGATGTATGCAAAAAGGGAATTGAATAAGGTGATTTCGTTCCGCGGGGTCGCTAAGGGAAAAGAATCCACGGTAATGGCGAATACAATAAATTTTCATAAACAAATTACGTTTTGATGGCGGCATATCGGCGCGTGTGCCAACTCCCAATAAGGATTGATAGGGAAACAATGTGGGTGTACACTGATTGAATGTCAATTTGCGGAGGCTGCGGACGACGGAATAATTCCATGTAATGGTGTACACGTCGCCTTAACGATGTGTCGAGTAACATGTGCGGAATGGATTTTGTCTTGTGTCAACTTCAATGGGAGTTGCATCGATTTATTTTGTTAGGGGGGATATTGGATACGCTAAGAAAACTAACTATAGAAGTTGTATGTATGTTTGAATTGTTTTAGATGGACCTGCTTGTCTAACTGACACTTAATGTCTTGCTGACACATAATAGAGTAAATACAGCAGAAGTGAGTAAGAATTAATTCGTTCTATTAAAAAGTGGATTTCTTTCATGAATTTTTTGTGGAAAATATTTAAATGGAAAGCTAATATATTTTCCTAAAAAAACAAAAACATATTAAAAGTGGAGAATTTCCAAGCAATTTAAAAGTGTACGGTTTGCTAATTTCTAAGTTGAACAAGCACACCTGCTCTGGATGTGCCGACATTTGCGAACGTAAATCAGGCGTAGCCCTGCGCGATGTGTCACATCCAGAGATCATTACTGAGCCCAAAGAGCGGAAAATATTTATGTATAAATTAATTTTTATTTACGTTAAAGGGTCCTATTTGGGAGGTGTTTATGAATTTCTTTTTTTGTGAGATAATTAATAGGAAATAATTATTTAATTGTGTCTTGTATTTAGAGGCTGTGATGAAATATATTAGAATTTGGAGTCCACTTTACAGTTTTTTGTGTTTTTGTTTTGCCAAGCAGTGTAGAGAAATTGAGAGGGATCACAAAGATATCGTTAAGATACGAATTCACGATAAACAAAATGCTGCGATAAACAAAATACCTTAGTAAAAATCACCTGATGAAGAGTTAGGGGTATGATTAATTAGTGAAGTAAACATTCGAGTTTTAAACTGTTAAGTTCCAGTTCACTAACAAAACAATGTTTTTCATCAAGCTCTGTTTAAGGAGGTCATATAGTGTGAAGGCTTTTTCTTATGCTTTTTTTGAAGTTTAATTTTTTGGGCCAACCATTAAAATGAAAAATAAAATATTTCATTTTTATTTACATTTGAACAAAGTTTGTGTTTTTTTTTAAGTTAATATATTTATCACAATTGGAGATATACCGTGCAACAGGAACACATATGAAAAAAGGTGCTTGCCATTGCTGCCAAGATTCCAGCCGTTCTGCTTATCTGAAATCACAAATCAATTCACAATCAATTTTAATTGTGAGACTTGGGAATATATCTATATGGAACTAAAACGAAGAATTTCAAAACATTTTTTTTTTAACCCTTTGAATAAAATATTAAGATTTCGCATTTTTTTTTGGGACTATTTAGCTGGAGCTGGAAAGAAAACGAATGAAGCAATCTTAATTTTATCATTTTAGATCAACTTGTTGTAATATATATAATGTACTAAAGATGCTGTATACATTTGAGCAGAATCAATTACCTAGTTTTTTAGATATTATGACAGCAGTTTGAAAAAATCATGTATTGACAAAAATACGATTTTATGAAAAAAAGAAATGGTCTCACCATCAATCTGCCATGCCTGGACCATACAGTATACCTTCTTTTTCTTCAAAGAATTTGATTTATATTAAAAAAAAAATACCTGATACACTAACCGACCCCCTTAAGTAGTAACTAGTTAATTTTCAACACGTGCCGAAACGTTAATAAGATTATGTTAAATGTTTTAATATTTTATTCCCAGTTGAATGTTCGCCTACGTTAGAACTTCGCATCCACGTGTAACCTTTAAAGGAAAATGATGGCAATATAATTCCAATAAAGTTTTCTAAATTAAACGTTTATCTTAATGCGTAAATTTATTGGAATGTCTAAATGAAAATTAGTTTCAATCTTCACATATGTATTAAGTACCAAATGTATGATAAACAATAGCTAGCACTTACTCTATACATACAAACATACTCACCTACCCTTGTTTGAATCTTAAACATCGAGCCATTTAACACGTCACCTGTATCTTGGAGCTCAATATGAAAAATGTTCACACGCGCTCGGTGGTGGGTCCCACCGGGGTGCGGGAGGAGCCAAGTGTACCCCAAGGAGTTTTGACTTGCAAAGCAGCCTCGCCGAGATTTTTCACGAGGGCCGTAATGACTGCTTGATGTGTTCGAGCCACGAGTATGGAGGCAGACAGGATGGAAATACTAAGAGAAAGTTTGGTCCTTTCAGCATGTTGGTCTTTTGAAATACTGATAGGACCAGTTTTTCAACGTTGAATCATATGACAAAAGAACTGACGGAAATGAAAATTGCACTTCTTTGTAGGCAGCATTTTTCAGTCACATCAGAATAAAAATACGACACCAAAATTTCCGCCCTCGGAAAGCAGTAAACCGATTCGCAAACAGAGTAACAAAATGCAAAAGCAGACGTTCTAGGAATCCGCATTTGCGACACATGAAGCGAGGCTTCTCATTAAACATTCGAATACCATTTCCTGTCGTGCGAAGGAAACAGGATTGTCACAATCTGTATTGTTTGAGATCTCATAACGCGTGTAGCCCTTTGACTCGTCATTTCCATACAGAATGCTAATACAAAACGTCGTTATATAAAGGCGTCTCCACACTTGGCTAGCTCGTAGGCGCGTCACCTTTGATGCGCGTATGATTGCCCGCGCCCGCGACACATTGGATCTATATTGTTGTCTTTTTCAAGTTTCGTAATAAGGGATGAGGGTGTATTAAAGCCTTTTATCCGGCTCGTCACGCCGGCACGTGGGGTCGGGAAGGGGTTTAAGGTGAGCAAACATTAGCTCTTTTACATTTTTGCAATTTCATCTACGACGCCTCACGGCTGTTTGCAGTAGCTCAGTTTCAGGAGACTCGAAGGTTTCGGGGCGTTACAACTTTAACACTTTTCAAAAGGGTTCGAAAGTAAACGAGTTTTTAATGTTTGTTTACAGGCGCGCTTAGCTGTGTCGCTAAAGCGGGTTTGTAGTGAGACACATTGAGCAATCCCAAGTGAAGTTAAGCCGAGTATTAAGTGCGCTAGGCCCGGGGCCAAGACCTCGCCGCAGACTGCCTGCAAATCTTGGCTGCATTCTCGAACATTCCAGAAGATGTAGCCCGGATTAAACGACGTGGTATATTCAACAATTACACTATATCCAGGCAATTCCCGCAGGTAAGACTGCATATTTTAGGGGCGAGACAATATTAGCTGCAGCGCTCGTGTGGAAAACGAAACTGTTTTTGGTCCTAATTTACAATGCCTGTAATTTGAGCGAACACGTTCCTTGTTCGGAGGTGTACACCGTTTTGTGTACGCTGCGAGCATTTTGAAACGTATTAGCTGAGTTCGCAAATATGCATACGGAACAATGCAGAGCGGTGAGCAAATGTTAGCATTACCGCTGTTATGTCTAATGTGGTGCACTATCATATATTAATCATTGCTATTGTATTCATATTACTGCTAATCTGAGAATGAAAATATGAATTGTACCAGCTGTATAAAATACTTTTTGACCAGTGGTTTTTTTATATGTATAGTATGACCGTTGACTGACCGTCTGTAAATAAGGAAACTCTAATATGACATGATACTAATCGTACCAGAACAATGCAAACCTTAACATAGGCGACATTCATTTATCTAAAAGGTTGACTTTGAAATCGAAAGAAAATGGGACTGTTTTTATTCATAGGGAAAACAATTTCTTACTGCGCCGCTAAAGTTACTCAAGATAACGTATCGCTGCAGGCGACAATAATTGCGGTGTGTTTAAAATAAAGGGCTAATTACTTAGAACGAAAGAAGCTACGAAATGGCGCGCACCGCACGACGCGCCGCGGGCAACCACAATTCAGAAATAGCTCATAACTCACGTGTAATCGCGACTGGCGCGCGACATTCTGCATCCTGCGGCTGATAGCGCGATCGCGCCAGAAACGCTTTTGTGCGCCCGCTCTTAGATGCATTTTAGCTCAATAATTAACTGCTGTTGCTATTTATCTACCCGGCTCCCCAAACGAAGGTACGATACAGTAACTATATCAACAAATAAGTTCTGACATTATATTAATACCAGTTACAAGGTTAGTAAGTTCGTACTTATTTACTTCAGAAGCAAAGTTCGTAACAAGCATTACAAGATAAACGGCACCATTAAACGTACCAATTCATACAAGTGTAGTGTTGTCATGCTAAAATTAAAATTATTCAAACGTGCAAGGACGCCATTGGAGCACACATAAACTTGAATCTATTGTCTAAGTTTATATGAAAACAAACGCGAGCGTCATTACCGCCCGCTACGTATTTAGCACATTATTCAAAAAGCACGTGAGCCAGGAAACCCTTAAAATTACACACGAAACAGTGCTCTTTACCAACTTTCCCATAAGAGCCCATTATTTACGGAGCCACCGTACCATTAAGATTCTCCACATATCTTCGAAAGGCGCGTTATGGTAATTACGGGTCGCCATTTTATCTCGCGACTCTTCGCGATTAGAAGTCGCGCGCTCGGCTGCACGTCGAAATAACAAGTGCGCGAACTTAGTTCGTTTCTGAGAAGGAGCGTTCTGAAATTAATTCGGATGGAAGATATCGGGCGGCGCGATAGCGGCTCCTTCCGCGCCATTTATTGCTCGTGTGGTGCGGGTATCGGTGAAGGGGTAAAGAATATCAAGATGTAACGAGCGCCAGCCGGAAGGCTCGCAAATGAGCTCGCACACTTATCTGTGTTAATGTGGGCGAGGGTTAATTTTGTCTTACATGAGCAATTTGGAGATACCACCCTCGTTTCCAACTTACATTTGTTGTTACTATATGAGATTTGGTGTGTTATGTGGCTGTTCTGTTCCTATCACTGCTATTTAGGCTCCCGAATTGGGTATTGTTATTTTTATATCCTCACGATTACCCTTCACGCTTCAAACTGTTTGATGTCAAAGAAAGAAAAACTCACAACCAGGAAACTTTCTTCAAAATTCATGTCTCCCATAAGAACGTGCTCACACACATCTCACGTTTAATTTATACTACTTAAATATTCGTTAAGATTTCGTCTAGACAAAAGGAAAATATAGCCACGTCTGTAGGGTAGAATGAATGGCGCGCAAACATGGATGGATAGCAAATACGAGAGTGTATTAGGCAATGAAATTAAGTCGCAATGCAATCTCCTTGGATGTGGGAACTATTGTCCTAGCACAATGCTACTATTAACTAGTCGATAGCGGTATTGAATATTAGGTTTCGTCGTATCTGCTCTGAGGTTGGGACGCTTTGTGGAAATGTAGCGAATATTATTTGATCTTCGCTTTGTGTATTTTAATTTTATTTGTGTTTTCTTTTGCTTTCTACTTTCGTACTACGCTTTGGTGGACAGGATAAAGTTTATTTTGATTTACGACCGACTAAGGCAAACAAAAAGGAGTGTTATGATTTTAACCAATATGTACGAATGTATGTATGTTTTATGTATGTTAACCTCATAACTTCTAAACTACTTATAATAATTTGAAAAATGATGTATGAAAGCGTGTTGATCATCCGCTGGTATGGCTAATTGAATATGGCGCCCTCAGTGAACATAAAGAAAATATCCTCATCTGAAAGCCGTGTAGTCGTATGCTACCAAAAATGACTACATTCTAATCTGTAAGCAATCATTAGCTACGGAAAAGGCTTTAGTTTTGATCTTTTTATTTATTATTATTTTTATGCAGCTCTCAGGGGAACCAGTTTCATCATTCTGTGTCAAGAACAACAAACAGGTATCAGATTGAAGTTTCTTAATCCCAGTCGCGATCATATCCACCACAAAAGATAAAACTGATTTAACTTATTCAATTTCATATACAGCAAAGCAAAGGATTTTTCAGTGAAATATTGAAGGAATCGACAAAACTTGGTCTCATGTAATATGCAGGGAAGTGGGACCAGCGCACTGCATATTTTGCGCCTAAGATCCGCGGTCTACGAGCGAACTTCCAAAGCCGCTTGCTTAGGTACTTAGGCTTTATGTTATACTTTATGCTTTAGACTGCTGAAAGACGATAATTTGATGGCTTTGCGGACAGAAGCTGTTGAGAAATGAAGTTGTGACTTAGAAATCTTAATACTGGTAATGGAGAACTCGTGAGTTCTCGAGGAAGTGATTTGATTCTAAGTAGGTTTATAAAATAAGGTTGGTTGAAGATTTTGAAAAGATGCAGGTGGCTCATTTTACTCAATAATGTATGGAAATTGGAAAATATTGACCCTTACTGTATTTTTTTGTGATCACGTGGTCGAAGAATAAAACGCGCTTGCATAGCAGTTTTTAGCGAATTGATGACTGTAAAACAATAATGTATTCGTGTTTGAAATTCCTCCCTAAGATGTACATCAAATACACGGGGAAGCGAAATCAATAATAAACTTAGGATCTACTTGGACATAAAATAGAGCTAACACACCTATAGAGTTCACCCAATCTTACCAAATTAATTCTCTATAAAGCTGAATACACAAAACGTTTGCGGTCGAAGGTGAGAGCTCAAAGGGTCAGTTCACACGACAGGTTAGCGTCAAAAGGATTGACCGAGACGTGTCGAGGTGGGGCGGGGTGACCACAACCTAGTCGCTTCGCAACCACACTCGCTTTTTGGGTGAACTGTGGTTCTATTCACCTTTGTGGTTAATTTTCGTATAGAACTTTGCAAGTAGTTGTTCCGAACTTTTGTTAAAGGAACTACTTTCAACCACTGTTGTTTATTGGTTAGCTTTTAGTATTGTCTTTTGTGGGTTTGGTTTATTTTTGGACCTTTGAAAGTAGATGGGCATACTACCTTCATAATAATATGCCTTGAGTAAAACGGAGAACAAAATAAGTGTTTTGATTCCCAAAAATCCTCAACCTAAAAGATGTCTCACGGCGTTTTAAGCTGACCAATTTAGCCACAAAACATTATATTTCGCCTTTTAAACGTAATTTCCAACAGAATAATCCAATGGTTAGAGAATCAAACAGCATAGCACACAGAGACCCGTACCCAATAAGACGTACAAACAATAGTAACTCGTCTCAAAGTATCAGTCTGGCAGCAGAGCGCCGCAAAAGGAACTCAACGCCGAGCTGTTTACGTGAGGGCTGTTAGCAAACACCTGTAAACGCCTTTACCTTGCCTCTGTTTGTACTGGACGCTCACGATTGCCGTGTACAATTAGCCTTAGATGTCTCACCTGCAAACCAATTTATTACCTACAGTTGCCAAAGCTATTCCTATTTCATTCTAAACTCTATCCTTTGCACTTTAAGGTTGAGTTTCGGGTAGGTAGTAGTTTTCGAAATGACACGGTTATGTGGCAACTTTGTGTGTCTGGCTGTAGTAAAGTCTTTTGAGTACCGTTGAGGTGTTAGGTAGCTCATGTGGAAACGTTAAGTACGTGGCCGTTTGCCCTGTGTTTATTTAGTCAGTCACAAAAACAGATTTGAAGCTAATGCAAATGCGCCGAAATGTTTTAACATTTGAAAGAGATGCAACAAACTTGACTTAATTTATTGTTACAGGAAACAGAAACAAAATATCGAAAATCCAAACCGTGCATTTCATAAAAATTGTTACGAGAGTTCCAAGCAAAAACATTCCATTTCACTACCTATTACAAAACATCCACTTTAAATAAAGCATTGCGATTCGGAAAAACAGCATCGTATTTCCATTCCCGAGCTGCCCCTTTCGAAAGTCCTCAATCATGTTCGCCGTGTTGACTCCTGGATATGATACGACCTCTCGACTCGACATGATCATAATACCCTCGGCTGCATGCAATAACCCCTTCTACATCCATAAACCGGCTACAAATCTTAGCCGAGCGTTCGGCATCTTTATAACTGGAGGACGCGATCCCTTAACCCAACATAATGGGCAGGTTTACTGAGAGGACCGTCGTAAAGTGTCCCGTCCAGCGCGCGTACCCCAACTACGGGACCCTTCGAAATTTCACGAACTATTTGGCCCGCACTAGCCCTCACTCAGCTTTTTTGTCGACGCTTTATTGTCCGGATTTTCTGCTCACCTTTATCGTTATTGTGTCCGCTCGGCTTCATAAAGGACCCTGGTTCACTATTAGAACCTCATAACCGTGGGAAAATTGTTTGAGAGTTCCGTAAAAATGGTTAAATGATAAAAATATTGGGTGAAAAAGCGAGGTCAGTCAATAAATCGTTTGGTCAATTGAGCAGGATGCAATGGGCGTGTTAATTGGTCGGGTGCGGGACTGTATCGAGGGCTCGCTCGGAGCGATGAGTGGACACGGAGCAGTCATTGCGTGAATGATAATTGCCCGAACGTTGGGCGTCGCATAAATTCGGGCTATTGGTGTGGAATTGAATGGATGCATGGCTTAGTACGTGATACGCGGATGTAAAGTGTGCTGGATCTTTCTGTGTGGATTTTTGTGATCTAATGGGATTTTGTTTTCAGTATATTCGTTGAATAAACATAAGTCCTATTTATACAACATTGTGTAACTATCTCTATACCATAAGGCTGTTTTTAAACAACTTTTAATTTTACTTTCACGAACTTGTATGTTTTGGTCTTTTGAGTATTTTCTTTTAATTTTAAAGTGTATTTTTATTTATTTTACCCCAAATAAATTGAAGTAAGGACAGGAAAATGATGATAATTTTTATTTATTATACCTAGTTATTTCTTAATTGTAGGGAATAAGTTTGTGTTTGATAGTACCTACCCAGACTTTCCACATTACATATTTGTATTTCAAAAATATTTCCTTTAACTCATCGATATCAAATACGCCGTCAAAAAATCAACCAAAATTTTACAGCAAACTTTTCAAACCCCATCTTACGTCTTTGTGGGCACATCCGGACCCTAGGACCAGTGCATACGTTCCCGCAGAGATAAACGCATACGATTACACGTGCGAGCCACAGGTGGCGCATAACATTTTTCAGTCGGGACGGGCCATTGCCTGCGTCCGGCCCGTGAGCCCGCGGCTTAATTCGAGACCTTTCCAGCCATTTGCAATGGTTTGTTTTTATTGAAAACCGTGGGAATTTGCCGATTGCCTGTATTTCGTGATTTGGAAAGGGATTTTGGATTTCGTATACGTGGGTTTTTGGATTTAATTTTGTGATTTTACGGCGTGTTAAACGGCTTTATCTGATTAGCGGCAACCCGCAATATAAAATTTATAGGAAGGCCCCGAATTTCTAAAAATTATCTGCTTGGACACATGATTATCCTTCACTAAGGACTCCCAAATAAGGCAATAAGTTTGATCTTCGACAAATATAACAGAAAAGCTAAAATTAACACATTTCCCGAGCTCTCCAGCAATAAATAAACCAGAAATGACACGTCATAATGTTTAGCACAAATGACACGCTTTACGCCAGCCCATATTGTCAGCCATTCAGGCCGGGGGCTCCAAATAATTATTGCTCGCTTGACAAATTGCCGGCAAAGCCTACGTGTCGGTGGAACAATTTGATACAATTTTCACCGCCTTTCTCGTACGGGCCACGGATTTGCATACGTGCACCCCTAGATTATGCAAATATACTTTTTTAACGTACTGTTTACTTACCCCAGGAAAAGGAAACACTTCTGGCACGCATTTTAAAAAGATTTACGCGCTTTGTCGGATCATTAAGTGCGGAACTAATTTGCTTACCTTTGAAATGTTTTAAGCTTTGTCCCGTATAATTACCGTAGGGTTACGTTCCCGTAACGTGATATGCAGATTTCCGCACGCTCAACTGTTGGTTTTTCCTGCGCTCAGTTTCATATTGCGGTCGTGCAAATAAACGATTGCTACTCGCAATTTAGTTACTTTACACTTAAAATCATATTAATGTGCCACTCCAGTGCATTCCTAAAATATAAAAATATCAGGGGTATGTTTTTAATTTGCACGTTTCACGTTCAAGTGCGCAACTTTTCAACGATATTGAGCATGTGGGAATCGTCGAAATTAAATTTTCTTTGTTTTCTCTCGTGGGCTGTGGGCTCTTGGCGTTATTAAATTTCCTTGTGTTTTTTAACACAGCCATATCATTAGATTGAGGGCTTCCGTCAAGAGGAAATTGTGGCGGCGAGGGGAGCGAGCTGAGCACCTAAACATATTGAAAAAATAAAAATCCCGGCTACTTACGGCAGTAATGGAGAAAGTTACTCTACTTCAATTTCTAAAAAAATCTTATAATTTTTTGTGATTTGAAAAAAGTAATGAAAATATAAAAAATAGGAAATATAAAATTGAGATATGGTCACAGTTACAACTACAAATATGTGTTGGATTTTTTTTTTCAATACCTCAAAAATGCGTAATGGAGTCATTATGGATTAACAAACAACTTTGACATTTTTTATCTAGATAATTATCAAAATAACAAACTTAAAGTACTAATCACTTACAGCTAGTACCATTGGTACTTATTGTTTTTATAAAAATGTCTGTATCTATCTATGACACATTGGGACATTATATTTATTTATTTTATTATTTATGTACACACAGTAAAAAAACAGAATGATAAGGCATATTAAAACAATTGAGTACAAAGGTACTGCTTATTTTTTAAGAAATTTCTTCCAGCAGACCTGCGAAAGGAGAAATGAAAAAGAAATGTAGACAATAGTGTGTGAAAACAAGAAGAGAGATATGAATATGTGAAGTCTTAAACTAAAATATACTTATACATATATAATGCAAGAAATTAACATATACTTAAATAAATACATAAAGCTAAATATATCTTCTTAAACACCCAAATTAATATTTAAAATGTTGAGGCCTAAATAGAGCTACTTCCCCACCGTTATCACAGCCGAAGCCGACGCAGAAAGACGTTTGAAGTGGTTTCATGTAATAAGTACGGCCGCGACAAAATTCCTGGCCGCGGCCGCGCTGCGTTTGGGAACTTCACCTTAAATATACATATTACATTACGTGAAATTGCCCATTTTTTCCACTCTCCACCCTAGCAATTAGGGTGGCTTGTGTATAAATATTGCACGGCCCTCATTAAAGTGCGTGTTCGTTTTAGTATATATTTTTATGGTACGCTTTTTGGTTGGCGTCTGCTAGGAGTCGTGGGATGTAATGAATAATTAAGACATGTTGTACAAGGGAAGTGGCAGGTTTTTTATTCAAGGCTCAAATAAGGTAAATGATGGTGGTTTTAAGTTATGTGTTGTTTTTTTTTTAAAGAAAATTCTAGCCGTTTTTTTTATAAAACATCATAACATCTAAGGCGCTATGGCAATTAAATTATTTAAGTGCATCATACTGGATACATATTCATTATAGAAACGTACTTAAATGGTCCAATGGGACCCTATGACTAACTAGCCTTCCTCAATAAATAGGCTACTCAACACAAAAAGTATTTTTCAATTCGGACCAGCAGTTCCTGAGACTAGCGCGTTCAACCAAACAAACATACAAACAAACAAACTCTTCAGCTTTATAATATTAGTATAAATTTAACACTATTAAAGGTCTTGTCGAATTAATAACTTTCAATTAATAAAACATAAACTTTACCTTGATCGGACGGAGAGGGCATCCGGTGTCGCAAGGACGCCTGAAACAAAAAATAATAATAACATCAAAAACAAAAAAGGGCTACACAATATCAATCAAAGTCTCCTCAAATTAAAATCCATCAATTAACAACGTCACGAAAATCAAAACATCAAAACTTCTAAATTAAAAATATGACGTACGAATGATTAAAAACTCCCTTCCGAGATTGCATTTCAACAATTAACGCATTAAGGCTACTCTCGCCAATAAAGAGTAGCTCTCTTAATTAACAGTCCCTGTTAAAAATTGAGTACAAATTCAAGTAGCAAATCTCCCCAGCTGGGGTGGGATCTAGTGAATGGCCTGTAATATTTTAGTTTGGTTGAGACAAAAAGTCTTGGCGTCGGTGAGGGTTCCGTCGCTGTCACGTAGACACAATAAGCCTTTTAATTCGATTCGTCAAGACGGCCCGGAGACAAAGAGCCCAGAGTTATCATTCAATGGGGCACTTCTACCTTTTCTTATTACTTCGCTAAGGTTTTCTTGTGAGGTGGACCGGGCGCACGAGGGACGAAGTCTTGAGATATATCCCGTGTCTCCGGTTAGAATTGGTGATTTAATGGGTGGTTTGTAATTTGTTTCATTTTGTTGGTTTTTTGAGACGTATGCTGCTTGCTCATAAAATAGTTCCTAAGACAATGGTCACATTTATGATCATGATTATGATATTTATGGATAGTTATAAAATGCCGGTGAGATGTAGATTTAAAAGACTAATGAAAAAAAAAATAAAGACGTGTAAAAGTGTCTTAAAAGATCTACCTACGTAAAATAAATATTTTTTTAAATTTCTTTTCAAATGAAAACTACCCTAAATTATTTATTTTATAAAAGAAACATTCATACAGAGCTAAAGCTAAAGCTACAGGGCTAAAGAGATATTCATATTTTTCACTTTGTAACATTAACTTCACAATATAGTTCGAACGACGACATCTTACAACATTAACTTCACAATACAGTCCGAAACTTTAATGATACCCACAGATGGCATTGGTCCTCAGTTTTTCCAATTTCCTCGGACCAACCTCCTACCTTCAGACAATTTCTCCGTGTGTAGCGCGCTGTATAAGTGCACTTGATCCCATGTGTCGCCGTGACCGGACTGCCGATACACAGCTAACAGGTTTATTTGTTGCCATCGTATTAACTAACTCAATAACCCACGACATAACAACAAAATAACGTTTGAGAAGAAAGATTCTGTTTTTAAGTTAGTTTACTTCTTCAGATTTTACTGCGATTTTTGCTGATCACATACATATTTATGTATAGATAAAACTTTATTTCAAAGAATCCATTCATCCAATTATGTTTGTAACTTTACCTGATCACCTTCTATAAAATCATCTTCATGTCATGTAATATTCATCCATTTAATACGTTTATTTATTGATACCGTTATGCCAGCAAATTATTTCAAAGTCGATAGTACGGTGCATTAAAAAAAAAAAAACTATTTATCTAAACCCCACTTGACATGGTTCGTATTTTTTGTCCTTTTAATATGGCGTCTGGTAGTCGCCATATTGAATTTTGATTACTATGAAGTCTATTGTGACAGTCGCAAGGATAAAACAAAGTGATTGACGTAAGAATCGTCAAATTCGGCCTACGCGCTTGGTTCTAAAGTGCTACAAAGAGGAACATGTACATACATACGTACGCACTTATACAAGGTGTTCCTTTTGATATTTCATAACTCTAGGGTATTAATGAGGCCATGACAAAGCATCAACTGGCATATAGTTCTCTTTTTCGTTTATATTTTTAATACATGATTATTCGGCGTCACGGTTATTCATGTAAAACACCCTTCCGTGAATTATGATGACGTCACATTTTCTTAGCTTTGAATTTGAATGATTGACTCCTACTTAGCAATGAAACTTAGACCCGTATTCAATAATAAAAAAATATTAAATATATATATATAAGCCAGTTAATTCTTTGAAATGGTCGCATTAATACACTAGAGATATAAGATATCAATAGGAACACGTTGTATACATACAAGACTGATTGATACATTATCCTTCTATGCGTCGCTCAGTCGCCTAAAAAGGAACTGTCGCGTTATTTACTGACCAATACCGTAATATCCCTTCCTCAATATCCCTGACCTCGTGTGTACTTTGCAATGGAAGTGCATTTGATTCCGTGAGTCGTGACCCGACTACGGATTCGAAGCTAATAGCCTTATTTGTCGCCACCTCTTTAAACTCGCCCTAAATCAAAGGAATTTTATTTATTTAAGCTGGCTTTGAGATGTTTATTGATAAAGGCAGCCAATGTGAGTTATAGTTTCAGAAGGTTGGGTTGGGATTTAGAAAAGAACTTTTGAGTATTTTGTGATTCAAATAAATATCTACTTTAAATAGAAAAAAAAATGATTGGATTTAGTTACTATTTTTATTAATTTGATTTTACACGTAACGTAATTTCAAGCCTGTGTTCCTTGAAGGATTAGACAGAGGTGTTCTATTGTACATCCACATTTCGCCAATTATGTTTAAGTCCTCTGTAATAGAGAGCGTGTGACCGCAAGGTGCCGGACGTAAAGAATAACACCACCCCATTTCTTCCGATGGGTGTCGTAAAAGGCGACTAAGGGACTTACTAGAGAATGGGCAGCAGCGTTCTCTATTCCTTTTACCACCATACTGCGATCGCCAACCCGCCTGCCAAGCGTGGCGATTATGGCAAAGCCCCTCAAATTGGGGGAGGCCTAAGTCCAGCAGTGGACGTCTTACGGCTGAAATGATGAATAGAGAGCGAGCACAAATATAGACTCTAGGCAGTTACTGAACTGGGAATTGAAGCCAAAACATCCGGCTCAGCAGTAGTGCTTGCGACCACTAAACAAACGATGTAGCAATTTTATAATAGTTCTTCCAAATCACAGTATGCCGAAATAATGTTCTGTAAACCAACTTTACAAAACAGTTAGAGATTCCAAACACGAAACAAGGTGTATCTTCATTTCACATTAAACCCAGGCAGGGTAAATTAAACAATTTAATAATATCTCGTAGGTTGGTAGGTAAAGCACTAGCCGATATCAAGTAAAAAGGGGTTGGAATCCCACTGTCTGGCGGCATAATTACCAACCAGGCATTAAAGATAGGACGAGCCAGGTAAATTGAAATGTGAGGTTTAAATTGAAAGGTGGCCATCGTGTTCATGTTAACAGACAAGCTTCTTGTTAGTACACTGGTATTTTATTTTAAATTGCTGTTTAAGTTTTTCATGTGTTTGTTTTTTTATTTGCCTCTGTGGTTCCTGGAACTGTAGTGGGCGGGAGTTGTAAAATGACTTTGTAGTTAGGGGTTAAACTATTATCATTATCATAATTTCAGCCGTAAGACATCCATTGCTGAACAGGCTTCCCCCAATTTGAGGGGCTTTGCCAAAATCGCCATGCTTGCCAGGCGGGTTGGTGATGGCAGTATGATTGTAAAATAAATAAAGAACGCTGCTGCCCATTCTCTAGTAAGTCCCTTAGTCGCCTTTTACGATGCCCACGGGAAGAATAGGGTGATGCTATTCTTTACGTCCAGCGCCACATGGAACGGGGTTACACTATACAAAATAAAAAAGCAGGGACAATATGACAATACGACTGGTGGGTGTATTAATTACTTTTGCCCGCGACTTCGTTCGCGTAAATGACCGTTATCCCGGATGCAGAGAAAGTCACGGAATAAAAAGTAGCCTATGTCCTTTCTTGGGGTTCAAACTTACCTCATACCAAATTTCACCAAAATCGATCCAGCATTTTAGTCGTGAAAGCGTTACGGACAGACAGGTTACTTTCGTGTTTAAAATATTAGTATAGATTGTTGACGTGATAATGCGATCATAGAAAATTAAGTTGATTTTTTGGTCTAGTTCTAATAATTATTTATTTACAGATAAATATAATTTTAAATGTTTACAAAAAAGCAGTACATGAACTTTATTGTCCCTAAGTCTTCGTAGATGGTGCAGGAATTAACAGAACTTAAGGAAATCGTGGAGGGGGCGAGCTAATAGCAGCCATTTAATTAAATGAGCTTCGACCGAGATTGGGGCAGATGCTGATGCAAAAATTTGGAGGTCACAAATTGAAGGCAGTAGAACATTTCTCTAAATTAAAATGTATGATTTCAAGTTCTAGAATTTGGCAGGCAGTCATTATAATAAAATAGAATCGTAAGTGCTACTGTAGAAAACATTTTGAAGAAATATATTAAGTAGGTAGGTACCTACTACTAGCTTTTGCCGATGGAAACGCTCGCGTGGAGGTCGCTAATCATCCATTGGGAACGATAAAAGTATGCTACTACTTTTTCCCGTGAGTTATATTTTATCCAAACCCGTTCAGCCGTTAAGGAGTGAAAAGAACAGACAGACAGGCAGAGGACCTTACGCATATTTTATAAATATATACAGGGTCAAATTAAATTAGCTGGAAACAGATATTTTACCCACGTGTTGGGTTTCGATATCGAAAACTAACTATAAAATAATAAAAAAAAAAACATTATTCCAACTTTGCTGAAATCTTTCAATGACACTGACATTTACATTAAAGCAACCAAACGATTGTTATGCTTTGGTTTTTGAAAATTGGTAAAAAATATCTTTGGTTCCTCATAAAATTATAAAAACAGCTGATTGATTCCATCGAATGAAAAAAATAAGGTTTTTTGTTGGTTATTTAACATTGACCCTGTATATTATTATTGTGTGGAAGTATGAATCAATAAATTTATTTTCAGAGGTACAGGTAGGTAGCATATTTCGTATTGTTAACAAATTCGATCGTCTGGCTGTAGGAACTAATCTTGAATATTACTGAATGGACTTAGACCGTTTCCTGGGGAATATAGTAGTCTATTAATTTTAGGCGGCAAATCTTGTAGCAGCTTATCTATACATTGGCAACAAGCCAATGAAAAGATATAGATGTCCCTATAACATTATAAATTGTCAATGCATCTAATTGTTAATGAATTGTGATTATTCATTGAAAAAGCTCTGCTAACATTATAATATTATTATGTCATCGTTTAGAATTCAATTCAGCACGATTCTAGTACTTTAAAATTAATATACTCATATTCCATTCCCGTAGGGTTTCAATTTAAAAAATATATTGGTATTATTGTAGGTGGCTTTTTGTTGATCTATTTTAAATCTCGACCGTAGAATTTTATTGAAAACTAACTGTGCCCGAGGCTTCGGCCCACGTGGAGAAGTGTATCGGGACAAAAAGTAGCCTATGTTACTTCTCATAACATTCGCTATCTGCCGGCAAAATCGGTCTAGCCGTTTCAGAGATTAGCCGGAACAAAAACACAGACAGACAAAACATTAAATTTTTTTTATGTAAGTATCGTATTTAAGTTCATGTGCATTTAGTGGAAAGCTGCTAATTTTAAATTAGAAACAGACACTTAAATTTTATTTTTTAGTATAGATTGTAAAAAATATTGAGCGTAAAATTACCAACGTGACAATGACAGATGCCAGATACAGTAATAATTAATCTATTCATCATTTCAGCCGTAAGACGTCCACTGCTGGACTTAGGCCTCCCCCAATTTTGGGGGCTTTGCCATAATCGCCGCGCTTGGCAGGCTTGTTGGCGATCGCAGTATGGTGGTAAAATGCATAGAGAACGCTGCTGCCCATTCTCTAGTAAGTCCCTTAGTCGCCTTTTACGACACCCACGGGAAGAAATGGGGTGGTGTTATTCTTTACGTCCGGCACCACACGGTACCCGGCACCACACGGTACCAATCTATTAGTTACTTTCAAATCAGTCAGTACCAAATGTCAAAAATTTTATCCATCCATTTTATAATTAATAACTGATTAAGGCAAAAACAGAAAGTTTGACAACCAGTCTGCTATGGAGGTTAGACAGACAGGGCTACATGTAAAATACTGGTATTCAGCTGCATCCGGTTAGACTGGAAGCTGACCCCAACATAGTTGAGAAAAGGCTAGAAAGATGATGATTATGACCTGACCCATACTATTTAAAAACATTACAAAAACTTCTAAAACTAAAAATATATTTAATATAACTTTTGATCAAAAAATCTAAACTGATATTCTTAAATAGAAAGAAAGAATACCGTTTATTTGGACACAGTTCGTAAAATACAAAATAAAATAAAAATAGCTAACAATGACAATTGGTCTCCTGGTGAATGGAAACGCTTTCTAATTTCTATTTGGTTTTATAATTATCAATTTGCACAGACATTTTAACAAATACAACGAAAATAATATACATCTTCATACACAGTGAGACCAATCGTAAGTAACGTAAATCTTAATATGGAGAGTTTTGCTAAAAGAGATCGCTTTAATTAAGTAATGGCTCGAATGTTAATTACAAAGGCAGGGGTGACAATTGCACGGTAATCACTACTGATCTATGAGCTTTGTTTTTGATTCATTACGTTTTTGTTATATTGTTATTTATTTCTGGCAACCCTAGGCATTACTGTGATTAGTAAATATTATGTTTATACAAAAAACTTTTTACAAAAAAAAAATACCAAACGGCTTCCTTAAAAAAAAAACACGATAAAGTTAAAAATAACTTTAATTTCGGAAGTCGATGTCTTAGGATCTGTATTTAAGGTTTTTTTTTCACGTACTTCCGAAATTAAACTTATTTTTAACTTTGTAGTGTTTTTTTTAAGGAAGTTGGTTGTTATTTTTTGTAAAAAGTTTTTATTTTTAACTTTTTAATTACCCCGCACTAATCTAATCGCGTTATTCATTCATTTGTCGCGCAAATACTTAATGCAAACGACACCACGACAACCTGTCTTCCGCCTTCTGCATCCAGTCTGTCCCAGCCACCTTTTTGAGGTCGTCGTCGGACGCCCGCCGGCTAGATGTCTAGCTGGCGGGCGTCCCACACTACGCTTGCCGATACGCGGTCTTCAATCCAGGACTCGTCTGCTCCATCGGCCATCGGTCCTTCGACAAACATGGCCAACCCACTGCCACTTCAACGTGCTTACTCTGCCAGCTATGTCGGTAACTTCAGTTCTCTTCCGGATAACTTCATTTCTGATTCTATCCTTCAAAGAAACTCCGAGCATAGCCCGCTTGTTTGATTTGCTAAATACTTATTGGTAAAGTATAGTTGTTAAGTATTTCTAAATACATTTTTAATAATTATTTTTAAGTCTGGCGGAAAAACCATCTTCTACTTAACCAGCCGAACTATTCCGTAAAACGTTCGCCGTAAATGCTTAGGTAAAATATATTGTCAATATTGACAACCCACTTCACTAAAGCTTTAGGGAATATATATATATATATATATATATATTTGTCGCAGATCCCATAATGGAATGTCAAGCATTTTTTAATTTAGTTTAATTTGATTTAATTTTTGGTATGGCAATGCTTGAGTGTGTTTAGTCGATTAAAGTTGTCGTTGGTCATTTTTGATGTAAATAAAAAGGCGGTAGACTTGTGCAGATGACACATTCAAATTGTATTCGTGGCGACGAACGGTTGACTTGGCTAACCTCACTACATTCCATTTTATTTTATTTCAGTCCGAGAATAGTTCTTTAATCTTTTGTTATTTTTTGTAAAGTGTTCTAAACAGTAAAGTTTAGTGTACCGAACAGTGCCTGTGTATTATTTCACGTCGGACACCACGTTCCATCATGACCGACCAACAAGGTAGCGAAGACATCGCTGCCCTAGTTCAACAGTAAGATCAAAAATATGGTATACGGTTCAAAAATCGGATATTTGTAAAACGCAACCAAATTGCCTAAATTTCAATGTGTCACTGAGACATTTAAGCATATTTTTACCGACCAGTTCAAGATTCTGACATCTTAAGATATTTATTAAGTCAGGAAGATTTCCGTAACACATTAAACTAAGCTATAGTTTAAAAAAATCAACCACATTTCAATTAACAACGAATGAATTAATGACACTAAAATCATAAAAGTATGAATAACTCAAAACATACTTTGTTCAACATATCTTACTGTTGAACTAGGGCAGCGACATGCCCTATCTGTCGTTATATTTTTTTTTTTTCTTCTAATAAAAAGGAAAGAATATGCGGTATAGGTACATGACGCAAGAAAGAACACAAACACAAAAAGAACAAGTTACACACAGATAATCTATAACTTGGATTAACACATCCATTAATTTCGGTAGTGCGTTCCTGTGGGATTTTTTCCGACATATACGCGGACGAATCCATGGGCAATAGCTAGTTCACAAATAAAATGCCAGCTAAATTGAAACAACACAAAAAACGTTCCTTAAAAAAGAAAGCAACAACTTTTAAAATAAAAATAATCACATTAATTATAATCTAATGAAATGGCCGTTAAATCACGCTAATTGTTCGCCGGTTTTTATTTTGTTCCCCATTTTTTGTTAGCAAAAGCTGCTTGAATGGAATTCCTTTATTCCACAAATGGCTTGTTTACTAACAACCACAGACAAAGGACCAGAAGTTATATACCAGCGATAAATTAAGGACGTAATGAAAACATTTTTATAGATTTAAAATTGTGGATGAGTTATTTCAGTCTATTATGATTTACGTGGTTTATTGTCAAAGCTACTGATATCTAATTTATTCTTATTTCGACCGCTCTCAGGAGAGATCTCTCTTTCTCAAGAGAGTTGAAGGGCACATTTCGATAAAAGAAAGTTGGGTTTTCCGTTTACAATGAGATTTTTTCTCTTTAATGGAACATGTTGCTTTATTAATTAAACATGTCGTCATCGAGAGATTCTTCACTGAAAAACCGCCTGTTTGATCATCCCGCCGGAAGTAGCCGTGTCCGGCGGCATTGTCGCGTTCTGGCTCATCTTCTTAATTGTTTTCTTTGGCGAAGCACTCACATCACAATGGCTAATGATGCCGCTTTGATCATCGCGTGATCGTGTGTGCCAATTCTGGTCACATTACCTTAATAGGCCGCCCGGCCTATGAAGTTTCGTTACTTTCGTTTAGTTCAACAAAGTTTGGGGCTAAGTAGTGCCGAGTTTCAATTCGAATATAATTTGATTTAGGTCTATTGTTTGGCAGTCTTGCGTGACCAGTGATCGGATTACCTTACAGATTCAACACCCACGTTTGTTTGGTCAACCTTCCTGCGTATGCGACCGCGACCGGTAGTGGCTATATCTCAGCCCTGATAACATTTCATGGTTGCCAAATTATTCCCATAATTTCTGTTTATCTAATTTGCGCGTGTGAACCCTTTACAGAGATCCGTCCAGTCACGTAGGTCGAAGACACGTGACATTTCGAAAACAACGGGTACAAAACAGAATTACGACGCAAACGCGTTTGTGTGCGGTATCGAGCTGCTTGTGGGTGTGTGTGCGTGCGCCTGAATTAGACGCGAAACTTTCAAAGTTTTCCCAAATTTGTGCCGCCCGCGCCCCTCCGCCCCCCCCTCGCTCGTGGATCGATAGCGGGCGCCGAGCGAGCGACTCCCAGCCTCATGAAAATACCGGACAACACTTTGCCTCAGTATTTACCATGACGTGTTTTGTGGCGAGAACGCAGTTATCTCTACGAATTTTAGTGAGTGCTCGTGATTTGATAGCTCTCCGGTATTTTGTGTAGCTGGTATTCGAATGCTACTGACCTACATTGTAGACGTTTTGTAAGAACAGGAAATTGGGGGCTTGTTTTTGTAATTTAATAAGGCTTTACAATGTGCGAATGAGGAAAAGCAACGTAAATTTTTCGCAATCGCTTATGTAATACAATTTTTACCGAGTTGTGGTTACCAAGTTTATGTTACTTTGGTAATCACGCGTATTTCTTGAGCTTCTTACCTTCGCAACTTCCCTAATTCCAGGGTCGCAGCACTGGGAATAAGACGGCGTCGCGTGAGTGGGCGACCCATGCCAACTGTCACCGAGCAAAACAAGAGCGACAACTGAAAATTGGGCGCGCGAGGCCTTCGCCATTGTTTGCCATTAATTGAGAGCTTTGCGATGATCTTCGTGCTGAAGGCCCTCCGCGCGGCCGAGGGCGCACTCTTGGGACATATCGGCCGCCAATCGCGATGACAGCGACCCTCCGACCTCGAGTGGACACTCACTAACTCGAGGTGGGAAAAACTACCGGCTGACACTACTTAACGAACGGGGCACGCCCGGGAATTTTCTTGAGTGCTTGTTAATGTTTTATGGGCGGAACTTTTTCAAAGTAGTGCGTAGATTGACGCGCTAAGTACACCTACATAATTTAACACGTTTCCCCTCGGACGTGTGACTCGTTCATCGATTCCGTTATCGTTCATAAACAATGCGCTCATAAGTGGCTCGCTCGTCCAGCCCTTATAACTATGGTTAATTTTGTCGTAATAAAAATCCAATCTCGGAAATGGCTATAAAAAGCGGAACAGAAAACTTTTCTGATTTATAACAATTAATATTTGAAATATTGACAATATTAAGGGAAATGGCCGACAGCCGACAAATCATATGAAACCGCCCCGGAAGGAGGAAGCACTGGCTCGCTGCTCAGGGACTTTATTTGGAAATGGAAAGTCTAAAAAATAAACGACAGCGAGTGCGGGGGGATGATTTATACCGAGCGGCTAGTGCGTTCGATTATCGAGATGATATTTCTCGATATTAAAGTGTTGCCAAGAGGACTGCGGACAATATGACCCGAGGAAGATTTATTGGGCAATTCAGAGTGACGTCGACGCCCGTTACGATTATTTCATTATATTGTCGGCGCCGTAAAAACGGTTAGCGTTTTATTTTATTGCTGGTTCGCGAGCGAATTTTTATTTCAATATTTTATTGCGTTGTAAAATTGGGACTGCAGTCGATTTTGCTTTGACAATTTTGAGCTTACCGCCTCTGGAGACAAAAGTTGGTTGTGAGTTGAGCTTTATATGGGACACGAATTGTAAACATGTTTGAGCAGATATTTTGTGAAATATATTTCGTATATGTGCTGTATGTTCTGTAGAGAGCAAAGGTTCGACATGTCGCATGATTTGTGTGTCTCGCGGGTACCGAGGGTCGCACCCGTGTCGGAAACACGTGCTGTGCCTTACGCAACGAAAAACTTACTCCAACAAATGTAGAAGAAATCATAGAACATTATACCAAAGGAATTCTAGATGGTAAGTAACTGCATCTTTACAGGTTTCATAATAAACCGTTAAGAACTTGTTACGAAACTTGTAAAGTTTCTCTGAGTGACTGTTCGCGTCGGTCCTTACGAAACCTTTCGTCGGTTACCAACCAAAAATAACTTGTTTTATAACACAAACTTGAAGGTTTTTCAGCACCTGGGCAAAACAATAAAGTATTGTGTTGATATTTTTTACACAGGGCGGCAAATTGCGTAAACCTTACAGATTGTGAAACGATAATTTTTAAACGTCTTTCCTTATACATATAAGCTTTCCTCCTTGAGATGGAATTTGCACATTAATGTAAACAAAAAAAAAGTGTTAGATTGTGTGGACCCCAGTCAGGAACGAAGTTCTTAACGCTTTTGCTTAACATTTCTCTAACTTCGAATGTAACGTCGTTTAATCTTTCTCTAAAATTATAAACTTTTTTTTGACCTCACTATCAACTTCAGCACCCTCGACAACCATGAAAACTATCTCACTCTTTCTTTTTCTTTCTATTATATATAATAGAAAGTCGCATAGAGGGCATAACGCTTTGTCGTTACGTAGTGTTATCAACAATACTAATCTTACCGCAAGCTGCTTTATAGAAGTCCGATCCAAAAACGAGAAGTGTTATGGGACACCCAAGGAACGAGTATGGCCGAAAAACGTGTTACATTTTGACTGTCACGACACTTTTGTTACGTAAACATAACACTTTTCTAGTTAGTATAACGTAAAACAAAAACATAACATATTAATCCCTTCAATTTAACCAATCCTATACAAAAATCGGACTAATTGTTACATCAATATAGTATGTCTTACCCCAGCCTATTGAATAACTGCATGAATCACGTGTCACGCTCCAGCGGTCCCCCCATACGTTTTGTTCGGCTGTTTCCCGACTTCGGCTTTCCGCTACACGGTCGCGGGTTCGACGCTTTTTACTGTAACGTCGGTGACATGTCCGAAGTATCGATACGGTAGGTAGGTACTTTTGTCATGATAAGTTCTTTTAGCTACTGGTTGTTACGGTCTACTGATCAGTTTGGGATGGCATTTCGTAATAAATGATAATAAATGGTGAGTATGTTTATTAAGTTTTTTCGTGATAAACTACTACTCAATTTTCTTTTTTATCAAACTTATTTTATTTGGCTTCATTGGTCTAGTAAGTATGAAGTCCTGGGTTCGATTCCCACGTCTCATCATTTTAGCCGTAAGACGTCCACTGCTGGACTTAGGCCTCCCCCAATTTGGGGGGCTTTGCCATAATCGCCACGCTTGGCAGGCGGGTTGGCGATCGCAGTATGGTGGTAAAATGCATAGAGAACGCTGCTGCCCATTCTCTAGTAACCCACGTCCCCACATCTAGCAAAGAGCTACTTATTGGATTTTTCTATCTGGAATTTCTCAGTCGCAGCCCGGAGTCTGAATTTGTAAACGGTTGGTGGCAATAGGCTCGCCACCTATAACATGGGACTTAAACATAACTGGCGAAATGAGGGTAGACTACAGGTACAGCTCTGCCTAATCTCTCAGGGAAATACGGCGTGATGTTTTGTTATTTTGTGTTCATAATCCTCTTTTCCATTTCTAAAAGTATACATTTCAGCTTACATCAAGTATGTACACAAAATATAAAAAAATTACAACTGTTGTACGTTTTAATGTTTGTTACTCAAGCACACACACAGCGAACGGATTTGGGTGAAATTTAGCACACGGATAGTAAAACCTGAATTAACGCATAGAATACTTTTTATTCCGGTAGTTCGTTGTCGTAGGATAATTTCCGACTTACACGCGGACGAAGCCGCTGGCAAAAGCTAGTTTAAAATATTTTAGTATTTAAATAAAGCCTCTCTCCAACCCCATGCCAAATTGAGAATACGTGGGCACCCAACTATCACCATAGTTGGGTGCCCCCAACTATGGTGTAGCAGAGTTGCAATATTGCACAAAATGTTCTTAATTCCAATTTATAATTACCTAACACGCTTACAACTCATTAAAACACCTATTCTTAAACCGCTCTGAAATTCTAAACCATACAAAATCAACTCACGATTGTCATTGTAGCGTTATCACTGCATTCAGGCGGGCGCACACTGTACCAAAGTTATCCGTTGAATGGATCGTGTCAGAGCTGAATTTGTAAAGAGTAGACGTGTGTCGCATGCATCGCCTCGCCTTATCTTCTCTCTTACTCAAGTTCTCAACGGCCACTGAATGGCGTGCGCTGCATAACGGAACTCAGATTAGACATAGAAACTGGGAAACGTCAAAAGTGAACGGTTTTTGTTTTTAGGTGAATGTGCGGAGCGTGTGCGCTGCGGTTTAGAATAGGACCTTTGTGTGCTCATATGGGTGGCGTGGGAAACGTATGCGATATAGTAGGCAGATGTTCAGCAGCAACTAACATCTATATACAGGGTCAAACTAAAGAACCGAACAAAAAAAAAAAATTTAGCCAAAATGTAATTTTGGCACGTCTCTGTGGGTTAGTTTCTTACATTCACACGGGCGAAGCCGCGGGCACGGCGTGTATCATATATAATAATTACAAACAAATCGGCCTATCAGTTGTCGTTTTGAGCTTCTTGCTGACGAGATCAAAATTGTTCGAATGAACGATAAACGATTTCTGACGACTGAGCAGAGTCAATAGCCAACGACACCAAACTGACTTAAGACAGACATTATTCATTCCTTTATCTGTACTAACATACGTTAGGATAGTACCTCCTGCTTATAAACCGTAAGAAAACCACATTCACGTGAATCATGTACGTATAGCTTCCACGACGCGTTGTGTAGCCATTATTGTTAGTTATATGTTGCTTTCCATCTAAGAACATTAAACATTCATATTTAATGTGTCAAAGTCGAACTGTTGCAAGAAAAAAAAAATGCTGAGTATCAAAAGAAAAAGATCTCTGCTAAAATATCGTACCCAAATTCAGCCTAATTGACTGCAAATACTTATTTACAGATCCTAAGGCTTACTGAAATATGCTGTTCCGACTTTCCAGAGGCCTCAGTTACTAATGTCCGTTAATTTGCAAAGCATTCAAACTGTGCACACGTCTACAAACTTTGGTGACACGACAAAAGGACGGATTTAAACCTCATTATTTAATTACCCGGCGGGAATCACACGGGGGCCCTAAGTCACTGCTGACTCCTGAGCTAGGGCGGCCTGTCTGAAGGCTCGTCAAGGGGCAGCCTCCCGCCTTAGCCTCCGCCACGCACTCTATTAATTAGCCATCCACTCGCTCCGAAACGTAAACTTCATACATAAGCTTTAAGCTTCTGGACATCTAAAGCACTAATTACTAAAATCAATACCAATCTTGCACAAAAGAAGCATCGTACCTACTTATAAGCTCACAACTCGCAACACAAATGAACGCAAAAACAAGATGGCGAAATAATTTGAATACGTAACGAATCGGAGGGTAACGCACGCTCGAGCCATTCTTTAACTTACTCTCCAACGGATAAAGAGCTAAACTTGTTTTTAAAGGATGACCGATCGTGAAAATTTATGTATCGCGGACAGCGCCGCCGGCCGGACCCCTGCAAAAAGACCTCGCTGGGGTAGATACAGGAAGATGGCAGATGGAACGAAGAATTATGTTCCCCGCAGGCTGATGAGGTAAATGTGATTGTGAACTTTTCGACGCTATGCAAATCGAACAAGCGAGACGATATACGTACCCACCGGATCCTATCCACAGATATGTCGCTTTTATTTACAAAAAGTGAATTGGCGTGTCCACAAATGCGCGGACGGAACAGGGGAGCAAGTTATTGTAAGCCAGCCAGGGCGCCTTTTTTTGTTTGCTCCAGCAAGGTATATTCATAGCCGCCAACTTTATGTAAACTTCGATGAATGTTCAATGTATTCAAATTGATTCATTGATGGATGACCGGCTTGCGAAAATACTCGGCCCGAAAACATAGAAATAACAATCTAATATACTTTTCGTTGTTCTGAGTGTGGGCGCGATCGATATCTGAATCATAGCCTTGTTTAGATAGGGCTAGTGGTATTTTATTGAAATACAAATGAGTGTCGGAGGAGCTCGGCGACCCGTACGGTGTGTGCCTCGAATAAAAGGGCCGCATTAGAATAATTTGCCTACCGAACGAGTACAATTCTTCACATGGAGAGACCTTAAATTTCACTATTTTACATAGTGGGATTATCATATCTGTTCGGATGTGTGTCCGTAGGCCGGCCCCTACTTTTTGTTACCCGCGCCCGACCTCTATCGGGCCGTCTCCGATATATTTAGTTGTTACTTTTTGTTGCGCCGCACGTGAGAGAATTCTTAATCATCGTGAGCCTTCTATTTCGCTTTGTTGAGTGAGTTTTTCATGCAAATATCTGCTTTACAACTTGCGTTACATAAAAATGACAATATTGAATTTTAAGATTCTGGACCTTTTTTTTTTGGATGGGAAATCATCAAATGACTTCTCCCGCTCTGGGCGGAGCGGGAGGGCGTGTCAGACTTTTACTGACTAAAACCCACCCATGTTCCTTCAGTTGCCCATGTGCCAGGGTCACGGTATCTCTTTCGAACAATCTTGCGACCCTGGCAGGCATCGGTCCTAGCAGACCCCTTCAGTTTCGCTGACATCTCTTTGAGGCGCGCGTGGAACACTACGCGCCGTTGACCCGAGCTCGTTCCTTACCGGGCGGCGAGCTACCCATTGCTCACCGCCCGCAAGCTCGCGCCTACGGTGGCCGGGAGTCAGCTATCGACTCCCGACGCCCGGGGCGTCTCCTCCTGCGGCGGCTAGGGACGCGAGGGCGCAGAGACTGCCACTCCCTCACGCGCCCCGCCTCCTCCTTCGCTAGCAGACCCCTTACAGAAGCATTTTTTTAAAATCTGTTATATTAAACGGACGCCTTCTACCTTACAAATTCCAGACAGTACCTCAAACTTCTAAGCAAGGTATTTCACTACTACCTATCTAATAATAACAAAGCAACATAACACCAATTGATAGAGGCTCACTTGACCTCCGCGTTATTATTCTTGCTAACTGAGCTGCCAGACGAAGCCCCTCAACGGGCCTCCGTTTTGTTTATTTTATTTTATTCACTTTCCCGCCAATGATTTATTGTCTTCCGAAACAATTTTAATTGCTACAAATGACACAATGTAAACAACTATTCGATTAACTTAATTCAATTATTTGGAACGCTGGCAATTAATTTAAAAGCCAGCTAAGTACGGTATAAACTTCGTTCTATTGGAGATTTTGAGCGTATTTATCTATGTACCTTTTGTTGCTTAAGATTCAACCGGTTGGTAGGTATGGTATTGAAACAAACACACTTTTCCCAGGATAAATAATTCTGTATTTTAATTCCTGCACACATACCTACAAATAATATTTATCAAACTATTTGATTAACTGCTCAAATAATATCAATATAGACTTCTGAAATCATAACTGAGCTGCCAGACGAAGCCCCTCAACGGCCCTCCGGTGAGGGGCTTCGTCTGGCAGCTCAGTTAGCAAGAATAATAACGCGGAGGTTAAGTGAGCCTCTATCCCTAACCCTACCAGGGACGCAGAACTGATCGAAGGTGGGCGAATTAGCTCAACTCTAAAACCTCAATTAAGTCTCGTCTAGCACGTATTCAGTACGGCCATATCCAATTATCGCGGTAGAAGCTTTGTTACGATTTTCAACTGAGTTTACGATCGAATGTTGTCGGTTCTGCTCCCGATACATTGTTACTCCGAATGCTACGGTGAAGTTGGCAACTTCAGATTTACACCTTGAATTATATAATTGGAGGTTGCTAGTTTGTAGGATTGACTCACTGTTGACACAGTATTTGTATAGGTATTATGAAAGTGGTGATATTGTTTCATGTTTTAGAGAAATTTATATAAAAATCCCTTTAAAACAGAACAGCAAGGACTCACCACTCTCGTAACTCTAAAACGTAACACTGCAAAATCAATGACACTTAACTTCCATACAAAACAGCTACTCATGCTCTCACAATAAGTCACCCCTTCACTTCACAGGATGATCTTCAAATTAGACGTCATAAAGACGTGTCTGCCGGCGATGACGGATGGCGGCGCGACAGTCATCGTCAAATTAACACCAGGCTAAGTGCCGAAATGTGTACACAATGCGACAAGCCAGATAGACGGGATCGGCGGAAATAATACACCCTGTAGCAGTGGCGGATGGCGTAATTAATTGCATGTATTATTATTGATGTCGTTTTAAATATGAAAGATGTTTCAAAGACAATTTTAATATACGAGTGGCTTACCATATTTTGAAAAACAATGTAAAAAGAAAATGTCAGTCATTTCATTACAAAAATGACGTAGTCAACTGCCTTCCACTGTTCCTAATTATGTTCAAATAAATGTTTGCACATTTACCTGGAACATTAATCCAATATTAGGGTACAGCTCATAAAATCTCATAATCTATAAGAAATGACATAATTGTGACATAAATCAGACAGAACAATAAGGCATAACGAGAAATAAGGTAGCAAACAGTGGCGGGCTAAGGCAAGTGGGCCGCGCGAGGCGAGCGAGCGGAGCGGGCCGAATTCGGCTAAAATACTCGCAGTTGTGTCTTAATTTGCTCCTTTCAAGCGCCGACCGTCTAGCGAACCAATTATCTGGCCTATAATAATATTGTGTATTAAATATCGCTAAATTGCCTCTGTAGCAATCAAGAGAAATCAGGTTTGTGTTGGAATTTGGAGTATGCTTTGACACCTTGTCATTTTATTAGCTGGTTATTTCAGTCAAGTAGTGTACCTTGTAAGGTGGAAAAACTGTGTGACTAAACTGATTACTTAGCTGATATGGGCAAGATAATCAGTAGGTAGGCTTTTTTTTCTGGATGGGAAATCACCAAATTACTTCTCCCGGTCTGGGCGGAGCGGGAGGGCATGTCAGACTTTTACTGACTAAAACCCACCCGTGTTCCTTCAGTTGCCCATGTGCCAGGGTCACGGTATCTCTTTCGAACAATCTCGCGACCCTGGCAGGATCAGTAGGTAGGCTTATAAATTAAACGACTGTACAAGCCTGCTTTAGTAAATAATATGGCAGAAAACAACTTAAGTAAGTACATAAATCTATTATCCGCAGGTGTGAAAGGATTATTAAATCATTAAAAATAAAAGCAAAACTTTCTGAAAGTCTTTGTGTTTGAAAATACTTGCCCTTTTAGTTTTGGAACTTTGAGTAAATTTAAGAAAAAAAGTACTAATTTAACGCAGTGTTTTCACGTGTGCATTAGGACCTTGTCTACAAAAGCTAAAAAAAATAGTTTCAAATGTATGCAATTTAGATAGAATAACCAATTGAATTGAAAATTTCTCTTCTTCAACATTTAAAATATTTAATCACCTAATGTTAAGCTTGGAAGCACTTACCTACTGCCTGCCCGTCTATGTAGCATGTAATTAATTTTATTTTATTTCCCGCGTTCCCTCGGTGTTGCCATCGCGAAATTCTCCCAGTAATTGGAAAATTTATTGCAAGGTGTGCACCACGCGCCGCCATGATGTTTCACTTTCCCGCCAATGATTTATTGTCTTCCGAAACAATTTTAATTGCTACAAGTGACACAATGTAAACAACTATTCGATTAACTTAATTCAATTATTTGGAACGCTGGCAATTAATTTAAAAGCCAGCTAAGTACGGTTTAAACTTCGTTCTATTGGAGATTTTGAGCGTATTTATCTATGTACCTTTTGTTGCTTAAGATTCAACCGGTTGGTAGGTATGGTGTTGAAACGAACACACTTTTCCCAGTATAAATAATTCAGTATTTTAATTCTTGCACACATACCTACAAATAATATTTATCAAACTATTTGATTAACTGCTCAAATAATATCAATATAGACTTCTGAAATCATATTTTTTATTTCTTAGCTCGAAGAGAACTAACTTAGAAACAGGCGATACTCCAAACATCATAAAACGTTGACTGTTCATTGAGATACTTTTTAATAAATTTTATGACTATACTGATATAGAAATCACTTGAGTCAAATCACATATGTACTTTCAATTTTATATTTATAATTTAAACATAAATATACAAGCTCACGCTTTTTTCCATGGGGGTAGGCTGAAAGTACAGTACGCTACGCTACTTTTAGTATTTAAAATCATCAAAAGTCTTATTAATATTTAGAAATCATGAGAGTATCGTAAAAAACTTTAGATTAGGTATGTTTTAGTGTTAAAACGAATGAGAATTATTTCTTTCTTTTTTATTTACAAATCATGGATTGTTTTTGTATTTTATTTCCCTCTCGTATTTCGAGTTACGTCGTTGTTTTTCATGTCAACATCAAACGTTCATCACATTTTTCCTCTCATTACCACTAAAGCAACCCCGCTTACAGCCAACTACCTTCATTACGAACACTGACCTACCGTCAAAGCATCATCTAATAAGCTGAAACGACTCAAAAACGACTTTGAGCATACGAGCATTAGTAATTATAATTAGACCGCCCACCGACCGCAGGCGATAAGATGTGCCTCGAAGCATGAAATAAGGCTCTCTACACACGTCCTGTGAACGTGTGCTTAAGGGGGGTGCTCTTAGGTGACCCGCCATTAAATACAAATCTTAGTATTTTTTTCAATTTTCAGCACATACAACCCAATACGGTTGTACATATATGTGGGTCAAACTGTGATAACTGGAATTAAGTATCTGTATGAATTTAAATAAATCCATTTAAATTATCTATGCAACTCACGCAGGTTCCAATTGGTCGAAAATATGACTTGGCATGCAAATATTTGACATAGTATTTTACGAAAACATCACATTTCCTAGCAATTATAACTGAGAGAGTTGTATGTTGTGGTATTTAATGATTACTATAAATACTAATTCGATTTTGATCAACACATAGGTAACCTGATACTGGTGATGATTCTGTTATACACCAACTAAACATAATGCAGGTTATTTCTGTCGTTTCCTTCTAATGAAACAAGAAAGAAACTGAAATAAATAATAGCTGTAAAATTTAATTGAACTAACATTGTCTTCTACGCAAATGAGGTGAACTAAATTCATCATCCTTAAAATTACGCAAAATTCAAGACAATGGAGACGAAATTTAGTTTGACAGTTCCAAAGCCTTACTTGTCTTTTGCTTTCGCGGCATGTCAGTAAGAGATAGCAATACTTTGATTTCAGGTGAGGCCCCTCACATAGAGAAGGCCTGTGTTCCAGCAGTGGGAACATTATAGGCTGAAAATTATGAGTTTAGGTGGTGAATAAAATAATCAGCACCTCTGAACTGTACCTAAATTGCAAAAAAATATAGAAAGTTTAAATTTCGTGGGTTATCACAGCGCATTCGCCTTAACAGGGTGGTCTATGTAAGTCAGTGATGCGTCTCGTGTAGCTTGCCTTTGCCTTGCAGAGATATTCGAGTGGATACTTGGAGGGTTTTTATGAACGAGGGTAGTCTAATGTTTGTGATATGAAATGGTATCTCTGAATTAGAGGGATGAGTATGGGTCAGTGGGTTTGTGGCTGGTTTTTTAGTGGTTAATTAGTAAGGGTTGAAGTTCTTTAAATGATGTTTGTTAATTGGAATGTTTCTGTATTTGCATGGTAGTGAGCAGGATTTTAATTGATAGGATTTTTTTGCTTCTGACATTTTATTTAATACTGTTAATTGAGCTTTAATTTTATATCGCTTCTGGTCTATTTCCTAAGTAAGAAATTGGAATTTTATACTGTGTATCACTTACGGACATGTAATAACCGTAATAAAAATGAATGACAACACGATTTGACAGTTGGTTTTACCACCGATAAGTATTAGCCCGTTCGAAAATAATTGAATGTGTTTTTGACGGATCAAGTTTTTTCGAACGGGAATGAAGGGTAGAGGTAAAGATAACTGTCTACTATGAATATAAGCACAGTAGATAAATATACAGTAGGTTATCTAAGGCCGCCCGCCGAGTTATTAGCCTACTCTTGCGTTGATACCCAGGGTTGTCACTTTTACTTTTAGTTAATATTTTCGAACACTGCTTGTTCGAAAATATTGATTAAATACACTTGATCTAAATTTATAAAATAAAAAGCATATTATGATTGAATATTTTACCAATTTATAAATTTAGTAAAAATAAAAAGCTTTTATTCACATAACATTTATTATACTAAGTTACAAATTTGATACCGAGAAAAGTCATGATACTCGTAATTTACGACAAGTGTCCGCCACCCGCGCCGGCGAGAGTTGACAAACGCAAGCGGTCATGTAGCGTACGCGCGTGCTCACAGTCGCGCTGCACAGCCCGCACTGCCGCCACCTTATTCCCCCATATATTATGCTAGCGTGTGCGTGAAATCGCGTGCCGACATGGCGCGCGGCGCGCACGCACACATTCAAACCGAAAACGGCACGTTTGTATGAAGATGTTTTACTGTATATTTATCTACTGTGATATAAGTGTCCAGCTATTAGCAATAAATAACAGTTCTAAAACCCGCCAAAACAGGATGATTGTAGCAGTTGTTGAAGGATTGAAATGAGGCGAGTAAAAAAAATTTTTTTTAACTAAAGTAGTTAGTGTCAGTCCAGTATACCAAATCTCAACTATTTACGGACTTTAACATATTTTTATAAATATAACCTATAGTTATTACTGCTGTCAGAAATGTATCAGGTGGCTACTGCAGCACCACCCTTATTTAATACATTTTAATGGACACTTTTCCATACACAGAGACAGTTCTCCTTACCTCTACCCTCTATACGGACGAGTTGTCTTTTTTCCGGACATAGACAGTAGACAACCTGAGTTTAAAAAGCCTTCTTACTATCAAACCAAAAAAAAAAAAATGTCTAACCGGCTGTAGCAGTTTTTATTAAATTCATCGACATCATTAGAATAAAACGCGCTAAGCGTCTTCTTTTTTACTTTCATGTATTTATTCAAAATTACTCTTGTAATTGTTCTTTCACCGTACTTCCCACAACACTGAACGTACCTACACACACATAAGCACAGTGAGGTACAAAGTCGGGCAATGACAAACTATCCGGGGAGATGCATTAGTGCATCGCTCTCGGCTTCACCTAAATTGCTCCACGCCGTACTTACACTGTGCGCTAATTATAGTTTTTAGCGGGTTTTATGTTTTACTGTCATGAATTGCGACTTTGGGAGATAATAAATGTTGTTTTGTGAGCTGCGGTGGCCCAGTAGTTACGACCTCAACTTACAAGTTGTAAATCGTCGGATCGCACCCACACAGGCGCTTTCATCATCATTATCATCATCATTTCATCCAAAAACGTAACGTAAACGCTGGACATATGCCTCCCCCAATTTTGGGGGGCTTGCCACAATCACTACGCTTGGCAGGCGGGTTGGCGATCCCAGTATGGTGGTAAATGCGTAGAGAACGCTGCTGCCCATTCTCTAGTAAGTCACTTAGTCACCTCTTACGATACCGACGGGCAGAAATGGAGTGGTGCTATTCTTTACAATGTGCAAATTATTTCATCACCACAGCTCTCAAAACGGTGAAGGAAAACATCGTGAGGCAACCAGGATGTACTATACCCAAAAAATTTAAGACATGGACATCTACTAAGCCGCAATGGGCCCGCGTGGTAGATTATGGCCTACTCCCTCTCATCTAGAGGAGGCCTGTGTCCCAGCAGTGGGAACATTATAGGCTGAGTATGAAATGTTGTTTTGTATTGTGTACCTACTTAGCTTACTTGCTTGTTTAGTTTGGTATCGCACGTTTCTGCACTTGATTCAATCTTTTTTCGTCTTGAAGGTTTTAGGTTCATTTTAAGTCTTTAGTTTTTGTATCCATATTCCAATGACATTTTACTTGCAATATATTTTAAAATTGTATTGGTTTCACAATAAAAGGCCGTTCTCCAATATTATTTCCGCTTTACACTTGTTTAAAATCGTCAACAGAAACAATAAAATCCTTATTAAAATTAAACTGAACCTATTCTCATCAGTACAGATTTGAGAACCTTCACATAAATATTATACTTAACACGATATAGTATCTATAGCAGTACTCATTACACGCTGTGGAGAATGGAATTAATTCCCGAGCCGGCCGCAGACTACAGCTTTTCATATTGCACGGAACATCTTACGTTGTTACCCGTTCAGACTATTGTTAAAGTATCGATTATTATTTGGTTTCATTTCGTTGGAGCTATTTCCGATAGTTTGAAGATGCAGATTATCCTGCGGTCGGATTTCAGAGGGGCAATTTGTGAATTTTCGTTGTATGGTTAATTTGGACGTGTGCTTAGTTGCGCTTCTTAGATGAGTATGTTTAGTAAATTAGTTTTAGTGTTGTTATAATGTTTAAGTAAACATATTTGGGCAACCCCCCCCCCCCCCCCAAATTGGGAGAGGCTTATGTCCAGCAGAGAACGTCTTCAGCTGTTTGTAGTATGTTTTAGTATTTGTCAAAAAGTTTTCAAAGCAATGTCGAAGTATCGTGGTGACAATTTTTATCTGCTGATCAAATTCTATACAAATAAAAAAAAAAACTTAGTTTATGTATTTTAGCGTCTAGCCAAAGATGATTCAGGCAACTATTGTTGGCCGGTATCCGGAAAAAAAAATGTTTTTCCGGTGATCGCAAAAAGGTTCAATAAGTCGGAAAATTCCTTGCAATCTTGTCGCATCGTATTAGATTCTGATTTATTCGCGTTCGAGCATCGTAGGGTGGACGAGGCCTTTCCGTTTTGGCTATTCTACCACCAGCTTTTCTTGACCTGCCCTGCGTCTTGATAGGTAAACATAGAAGAGATAAAAACGGGGGCTTTTAATAGAGCTATAGGGGTCATGCTAGATTGGTAGTGTTACATGGCCTTAGGAAACAAAGATTGTTCCATTCGGCCGATTGAGCGCACCTCCCTGTACTAACTTCCCGTTCATTTAACGCGTATCCATGCAACAAAAGGATCTCCCGCGCGAAGTAACAAAACTAGCGATCTTATGTGTATGTGTTGAATTTAGATTTGATTGTAGTGCTTTGGCTTTATAGGTACACGAAGCTAGTCTATTTTATCTTTCAAATAAAACGCACTATTCAGTATTTTTAACCGACTTCAAAAAGGAGGAGGTTCTCGATTCGGATGTTTATGTTTTTTTTTTTTTTTTTTTATGTATGCTCGGCCATAACTCCGTCATATATAGACGGATTTGCAAAATTCTTTTTTTGTTCGAAAGGGGTTTATTTCGAAATGGTCCCATATAATTTTCATATAGATCTGATGATGAGTTCGGGAGACAGACACCGGAACTCTTAAAAAAATGACAGCAAATCAACCGCCATTTCTGCTATCGCATAAATATGCATTGTTTGTTTGGTATTAGTGCAGGGTGAACACCACAACTAAAAATTTAAAAATAAAAACTTTTTTACAAAAAAAAACAACCGACTTCCTTAAAAACACTACAAAGTGAAAAATAACTTTAATTTCGGAAGTCGGTGGCAAAAAAACCATATATACAGATCCTAAGACACCGACTTCCGAAATTAAAGTTATTTTTCACTTTGTAGTGTTTTTAAGGAAGTCGGTTGTTTTTTTTTGTAAAAAAGTTTTTATTGAAGATTTCTTTGAATATTGACTATGAAGACTTTTTTAATAGTAATCCACTACGTTCATAAATTTCTTCAGTTTTTACGATCTCCACGTGGCATAGTTAGTAAAACTCCTGGCAGTTATTGTATCTACATTTATGTCTACAATTCCTTATAAAATTTAAAGCAGCCATATCTATACCATTGCCCAATGTATAAGTATATACTAAATCATAAATCATTGTCCATTCCTCCTTCTCCAATACTATTTACATAAACACTCGAAAAGTCTAATAAAATTGCTCAATGCCCTCTATTTGCAGTATTCTTAATAATTACTTCTTCCGTTTTGTTTGAGGGGCCGAGGGGCGCAGTGAAAACTGAGCCCCGGTTTATTTCCCGGTCAGAGAGTCAATAAATAATAATACTAAATGCCCGATGGGTGACCAGAGGTCGATACGGTGGGATACTGTCTCCGGTAATGATAGTTTGAATGTATTTTTGGATGGGTTGATAAATCGCAGAAAAAATCTACACAAAAGTGTAGAATTTTTCTGCGATTTATCTAATCTTTAATTTAAGTTGACAAATGCATGATGGTGTATACGTATACTTACAATCAAACTGCCCCGTTGGTCTCGGGGTCGTTAGCGCGACTGCTGCGCGTAGGGTCTTGGGTTCGAGTCTCAGGTCGAGTAAAGCGTTTTTGGCTTTTTCCATTACGAATTTTTTTGTTATAGCCCGGAGTTTGGAAGTTGGCGGTGTGATGCTCAGAAAGCACGTAAAGCCGTCGGGGCTCCACTTGATCTCTCTCCGGTCGTGTAGGATTGATCGGACTATGAGAGTGAGGGAAGAGTGAGTGCCACTGTGTCTGCGCACTCACTTGTGCACTATAGAATCTCCCGCGCCGATAGCTAGTGTCCGTCTGGATTGGCCGTTATGGCCGAAATACGGTCTGGAGGACTACATATATACATACAGTCTATGTTCTATGTTAGAGGGTTTGGTTTCCGAACTTAGTCCTTCAAGTGGACCATTGTGCGTAGACCATGGCGACCGTCGGTGGGTATTTCCACCAGCCCACCTCCCCCCCTGAAGTCGATTATATCTCCTGGTCTGTTAAGAACGACCGTGTAAGATCTGGGTACCCCGAGGATTTCGGTCACTAATCTGGGCGACGCCTGTGCAGTCAACGAGTACATGCGCAACGGTTTCCTCTGCCTCTATGCAAGCCTTGCATGGAGGACTGGCCGTTATGTCTATTGTGTAAAAGTGTTTGTTTAGCAAACAGTGAGTCGTGATGGTCCTCGTCACCAGACGCAGGCTGCATCGGTGCCTACTGATCCGCTGTGTCCTTTTATCTATTGCAGTGTCACCATGTTGCGTTTAGAAACTGTTACTCGTTCTGGTGCAGTGTGACATTTTAATGTGAGACTCGAGAAATACATCAATATGCAGGTGTCGATAATTCAGCTGAAGTTAGTATTATAGCAGACATAAAGACATTACTTCACGCCTGTATTGCCTAGGTTGGGAAGAGGTGCACCTTTAATAGACCCACATTTCACAGTTATTTTCACGTCACATGTAATAGGGGCGAACCTATTGCTTCCCATTGGGCACAAATTCAGACTCCGGGCTAAACCCAATACACAACAGTCATCATCATCATCATTTCAGCCGTAAGACGTCCACTGCTGGACTTAGGCCTCCCCCAATATGGGGGGCTTTGCCATAATCGCCACGCTTGGCAGGCGGGTTGGCGATCGCAGTATGATGGTAAAATGCATAGAGAACGCTGCTGCCCATTCTCTAGTAAGTCCCTTAGTCGCCTTTTACGACACCCACGGGAAGAAATGGGGTGGTGTTATTCTTTACGTCCGGCACCACACGGTCACACAACAGTCCATCCCGGGAATTGAATCCAGGACTCCATACTCGGCAGTAGCGCATGCGCGGCAGTTGGTATTATATTACAAGAATATATTCGAGTAGGCAGATTACGAACCAACATCAGAGGTTTATATTTCATTCTGTTATTGGCACAACCAACTGTCATATTTTACAATTTTCAAATTATCTGTTGCCATATGACTTGTTCTAGATTAGGTTTATCTAATTTTCATAAAAGATTTTTAATTAAACACGAGTATCATCAATGGCCAACGGATAATGGTTCAATAGGAATTTGCGTGGCTAATTATTTGGGGTTTATTTTGTTAGGACAAAGCACCCTCCGGTCGTATGTTTGGGTCAACTCGACTCTGCTTCATTGGCTCCCATCACAATGTTGTACCTACCTAATGACCGGTAATCATGTTGTCATTGTCAATGGACATTGTCCTTTATTTTACAGGCAATTAAAATTCTTTTTACTCAAACTTATGTATTTTAATTTGTAATTTTTGACCTATTATAATTATTTAGGGTAATTTTTGCGGTAGGAGTTCACTGGTATATAACGTAACGAGAAAAAGCGTTCATACATGTCATGCCCCTTCAAAGCGACTGTTGTCTTTGGTCATAACGTAAAATCAAGATGGTGGCTGCGAAAATGTTCTTTTTGTTTTAAATCATACGTGAGAGGGAGATCGCTGGGTTCCTTGATGCATGAGATAAATGTATAACGCGCCCAATCGTCTCGACACGGCATTCGCTACTGAGAGCACTGCGACCTTCACTGAGGGATCTCATCGATGCGGGAGTCTGTGTGAATGTGCCGTTTCGATCGTTTGTTCGTAGTTTCGCTACTGTCCATATTTATACTGTGGTACTGCTTAGCACCGAAATTTGAAAATCGAACAGTGTTTTTTAGATGCACTGGGATGCACTCTGTAGGATTCCCAATTCTCGGTTCAACAGCAAAAGCTAATAATCCAGTGCACGATCACATCTCGCCGCGATATTTTTCCATTCATGTGAACCTGGTATAACATGAAATTTTCACATTGGAACAAATTCGCATAGTTGTAGTAAAATTTTATGTTGCATTGCATAACTTTGGACGGCTCTCTTGTATGTATTACATTCCATGTTACATTCCACCAATCTATAACGGGCATTCACAAATTCACAACATTTATATCTGAATTCAGAAAAGCCCCGTGTATCTTATCATATTTAGCGCCATGGCATAATTTCTCAGAAATTAGAAGCCTGTTTAGACCAGTTTATTGTGTGAATTATATTTAGCTTGAAGCCTTAATGGAAACGGCTGGATAAAGCATTGAATCGGGGAGCAACGAACTTAAAAGCTTTGGCTTTAAGAATAGAATGGCCTCAAGAGTAAAACACTCAATCTTAACTAATATTATAAAGAGAAAATATTAGATTTATGAAATATTTGTTTTTTTACGCTTTCACAGTATAACGGCTTAATGGATTTTGATAAAAACGGACACATGGTTAGAATAGGACAATTTATCCCAATATTACCACAACATCGAGACTTGTGGGGGCAAAACCGCGGGGCGCCGTTAGTACTCAATGTCTATATGTAGTGCATACCACTTTGTGAACTTAGGCGGTAGGTTTTACAAATACATGATCATTGTGGACGAGTTGTCGAGATATTAACACAATGAAACATCTGATTACCAGTGTCGAATTTATTCTAAACAAACATTAACTCATGCCGTTTTCCCATAGTAGGTAGGCAGAACCTACAGAACGCCACCTGCTACGATCCTTACGTACTCTTTTTGCTTCATTTATGTTCATACATCTGCCGGCGTAGCATGACCAATTCTATCTCTATTCTACCAAGAACAAGAAAAGTTCCTTATGTATTTCAATTCTGCTAAAATGTTTCTATCTCATCAAAAGTAGAGAGAAATTGTCATCATACTTGACATCGTCAAATCAAATCAAATCAAAAGTCATTTATTCAAACTAGGCTGAGAGTCAGCACTTTTTGAACGTCAAAGTCACATAAGACAGTCCCCCCAAAACGCCCGCCCTTCGACACTTCCTAGTGCTTTGGCTGGGAAGAAGAAGTGGCGGAACAAACTCCCCAGCAGCACTGCTGTCTGTTAAGTTAGAAGAACTTGATTCTATACAATATTGTATAAGTTATTAATATAATAAAACAAAACATACATTATTCGCCATATGTCAGCTAGCACACGCCATTATACCAACAAAACATTGAAAACTAAACTCAAGCTGAAATGAATTATGAAACAAATCGTAAACAGAACTTAAAACCTTACTAAAGCCTCCAGGCATAAAGGGCGTGCCCGCTTACATATACAACGATGCAAATGATACATATACACAACAAATGAAATTAAAAGAAAATAAAAATAAATTAACAAAAGCAGTTAAATAAAAAAAAATAAAAAAACAATTATATGTACTACCCATATAAACTGTCAGTGTGTGAGTTACAGTAATTACAGAATGTAAAACAGTGTCATAGAAGAAAAAATAAATATTATCTACACAATTAAGTTAGCAACTAGTAAGACTGTCCTATGGAGCGAGACCAGCATGTTTCCAAGCGTTCTTATCTTGGATCTTCGTCCTCTTGTCGACTGAAGAATAGAAACATCTCTTCTCTTCAGTTTTACACAATTTTTCTACGATACAGTCTATCATTTTGTCTTCTCTTCCATCGACAAATTCCATTTCTATGGCGGTCATGCTACGCGTGCAGGTCAAAATATTTATTCCAGTTTGGTCAAAATTTCGAAAAAATTCCCGTCCCATTTTCTAAAAACGAAATAAATAATAATCTAGATATTTGATTTATTTGCACTAAACCAACATTGCACAATCTAATATGCATCTGTTCAATTTGCTAAAAAAAAAACAAACATACCCAGCTGAATTGCATTCCATTATCCTCTGTGCGACATCGCGATGAGTCGTAAAGAATAGGCGGCGCTGCCGAACTTTTCCCATGGAGGGCATAAATTGGATTCGGAAGCAGATCACGTAACGGTTAAGAGTTCACAAAACTGTGCCATAAATCGGACGCGCCGAGGTGCGCCGGAGACAAACGGCGCCGGGACCGACCGGGCGCGGGGGAGGAGAGTGGGTGCAACACTGTTATCTGCATTATTAGTATAATGTATGAGGTATTGGGTAATTGGTTTTGTTAGTAATGGGGGTGTAAACTTCCTGGAATAAAACTATTTTTGAGTGTATATTGTTGATGTTCTGCTCAAGCCAAGGACTGAACTTCGCTGCACTATTCATTTTTATTTTATTTATTTACCCATTTACGTACACACATATAGAAACAAAAAAGGAGAAAAGAACAGTAGAGTTGGCATAGAGGTGATGATTATTTCTAAAGAAATTATAAACGATACACTTGATACAAATTAAACAATTCAGTGGTTTCTGAAAACGTTATCTACTAGAGTGGTCACAAAATCTGCTGTAAAAGTCAAAACATTCTTTGAAATATCTTATTTCAAAGAATGTTTTGAATGTTTTTGTTTTGTTGAATAATCTTTATTCAACAGGTTTTTGGACGATGCAGGATGGAAAGAAAGATGAATGAAAATCCAACAGAAATGCAAATCTTTTTCTTCACATGTAGGCAGGAACAGGAGTTATTATCTAAATTCTCCCGAAAAATAGGTAGCTCAACAAAGTATATATTCGTTATTCAGTAGGTAACCTGGTGGAAAGTTAGTGGCGGAGTTAAAATTTTGGATTTGCATACAGATTCTCACAACTCTCCCTCGGTAAAATAGCTTTATAGAAGACAGCAGGAAAACTACGATTTTGTAATATTAGTCATACGTGAATTAAAATTATGGGTTACTAGCTTTTGTCAGCGGCGTCACCTGCGTGGAGGTCGAGAATTATCTCAGGAGTACATATTACTGAGACAAAAGTATCCTATGTAAACTATATGTGTGCAAATTACATCCCACTCCGTTTAGCCTTGTTGGGTGATTGAGTAACCAATATTCAACATTTAGCAGGAAGTAGGATCACAGGTAAGTATGACATTCAAATATATTGTTAAATTCAAAAACTTTTTAACAAAGAATTAAACCGCCGAAAAAACTGTTTATTTTATAATTTTTTGTAGTTTTAATGTACTAATAATACTTGGCAAAGTATACCCTATCCAATGAAAAAAGAATGATCAAAATCGAACTACTTTGTATAAAGTTATGCGTGGTTATACATTACAATCAGTGAATGAACAATCAATCATCCCCTGTTTTCCGAACCTTAAGGTTCGATTTTGTTTTCCAAATTTATATGGGACCACCTTCGGAGTATACCCTTTCCAATAAAAACAGAAGAATCACAATCGGACGACTAAGTAAAAAGTTATGCGTGATCATACATAAAAAAAATATACGCGTCGAATTGATAACCTCCTCCATTTTTAACCGACTTCAAAAAGGAGGAGGTTCTCAATTCGGATGATTATATTTTTTTAATTTATTTTTTTATGTATGTTCGGCCATAACTCCGTCATATATAGACGGATTTGCAAAATTCTTTTTTTGTTCGAAAGGGGTTTATTCCGAAATGGTACCATGTAAATTTCATATAGATCTGATGATGAGTTCGGGAGACAGACACCGGAACTCTTTAAACAATGACAGCAAATCAACCGCGATTTCTGCTATCGCGTAAATATGCATTGTTTGTTTGGAATTAGTGCGGGGTAAATACCACAACTAAAAATTTAAAAATAAAAACTTTTTTACAAAAAAAAAAAACAACCGACTTCCTTAAAAACACTACAAAGTGAAAAATAACTTTAATTTCGGAAGTCGGTGGCAAAAAAAACCATAAATACAGATCCTAAGACACCGACTTCCGAAATTAAAGTTATTTTTCACTTTGTAGTGTTTTTAAGGAAGTCGGTTGTTTTTTTTTTGTAAAAAAGTTTTTATTTTTCGTCGGTTAAAAATTACATTAATACCGTTACCAAATACCGTACAGCATAGCAGCGAATGTAGCAAATCGTAGCACGCACAGTCGTTAGCGCAGAACTGCTACGAGATTGCTACGAGATTGCTACGCTTCGTGGACGTTGCTACGTGGAAATCTTCAGAATGTTTAATTCCTTGTTAATGACACGTTGCTATATTTTTAAACACTTTATTTGTAATAAACCCTGACCTTTTTACTGTTCAATTTAATAGCCCTACAGTACCACCTACTTATTAACTATGAGACCCCACCTATTGAACAGACTTATCTCTCAATTACTTTTAATGTGACAATCTGTAACCTTATGCCATGTTCATGTTCAATGTTCAATAAATACGCCTGCAAGGGCTGGAGGCGCCGGAGCGAGTAACGACCGTATAATTCTCTCCACCAGGTGGCGTGGCTTGTCTCACGGGGACATTAATGGCGACTAATTCATGTAAATAGCTCTTCTATCGGCCTTCGAGTTTTTTGAGACGTGTCCGCGGTTGATAAGTCATTGGCGGGATGATTGAATTTGAGAGTTGATTTTTATGAGATTTTGCAGGATGGAATTAATGCTAAATGTTTTCGTTTTTGTTAGCGTTTTTGTAAAGAATTGTAGGTAAGTGAAAGGTTTGTACGATAGGAAACTAAGTATTTAAATATTTTTTCGTTTTAATTTATCATATACCTACATGTATTTAATATTTCATGTCTGTTACCTTAAATAAGTAAATATTAGAACATATTCACTAAATTGATGAATACTTATAAAATTTAAGGCGCGGTGTTACCTCAATATTCACAAAACACTGGTGTCTTTGACAATCGAGTATGACGTAACGCAATGAAAATATACGACACAAAAAATACAGTGGACAGAGAAGGGTTTAAAGAAAAATTCTAACCGAATAGAATAGTGAAAAATTGTTTGATATTCCCAACAAAAATTGTTTCACAAAAAAAACTTCGACGTCGAACATCTCTGTATTTTCAGCGATAACAACATTTTTTTTTTAAAGAGTTCAATAGAATAAACATTACTTTAAAACTTTAACCAGACAATTATTTAATTTAATGTGTGTAGTCCGAATAATCTAAATAAAACCGTAAAATAAATGCCAATTCGCAGCTTAGTCACATCGTCATCCAAATATTTATTCAATTTTCAACCTTATTTGTTGGAGCTGTAGCATGTAGTTGTAGCATTTAAAATCGTAGTCAGTCCGCGCCTTAAAAAAAAACTTTAGAGGTGGAACGAAGTTCCTTTCCAGGATTCATAATTTTTATATTTTTTTTTATTATATATTATGTACAAAAAACCTGTACACACTCAACAAAAATATTCTCTCTCTCTCTCTCTCTCTCCCTCTCTCTCGCCTCTCTCTCTGCCGCTCTCCCTCTCTCCTCTCTCTCCCTATCGCCCTCTCTCTCTCTATTTCCCCTCTCTCTCCCTATCTCCCTGTCTCTCTCTCTCTCTCTATCTGTCTCTCTCCCTCTCTCCCTCTCTCTCTCCCTCTCTCCCTCTCTCTGTCTCTCTCTCTCTCTCCCTGTCTCTCTCTCTCTCTACTCACAACAAAAAAAACAACAATATACAAACAAATCCAAACAACAAAATATATACAGTCGAATTGAGAAACGTCGTCCTTTTTTTGAAGTCGGTTAAAAAGTGTCGTGACAACTTTTCGCGCGATAAGGAACTTCGTTCCAAAAATCAAATGTTTTATAAATTATTATTTTAATTCTATCCATTTCGTTATTTGGTGTCAGCTGTCGACATCTTTCGGTTGACATACATTCATACATACATAAACTCACGCCTTTTTCCCATGGGGGTAGGCAGAAACTACGGAACGCCACCTACTACGATCTCTACAAACTCCTTTTGCCTCGTTTAGGTTCATACAATTGGTCATACGCACACGCCGGTTGCGAGTACTACGCACCTGACCTTTCTGAAGAACATCACTGTGAATAAGGTCACTATATGTCCTCCTGGGGCGTCTGGGTCCCGGAGTTTCTTTCGGTTGAATGGTGTCTTTTTAGAACAGTTACAGATGAAAAGCTTTTGTATTTTTTGGTCTAATAGAAAACAATAACTAATTAACAAGCCCTACCACACACACGTCTCGAAATTAGTTCCGTATTGTCTCCTAACCAAAATAGTCAATGCTTCAGAAATTCCATTAGTTCCCCCAGGCCACATCTTACGATGCAGGGCTTGGGGAGTCCCTTCTCAGCAAACAGACTTGTTTGGTCTATATTTAGAAGGCAATCTAAGAGGCATTCAGCCTTCGTGGTGGGCAGTGTAAAGGCGACAAGACCCCATGGTCCCCACGTAGGTTTTAGGTCCCTAAGGGTTTGGGATGTCTGCAAGTGGGATGTTGTGTGTGGATACGGCATTTTGAGTGAAGAGGCTGGTCAAGATAACTTTAACCCGAAACCCAAATTCTAATAGAAATATTAAACTAGTACATCTGATGTCATAAATGGTACGTAAAATAGTTAGGTATTTTATCATTTACAACAAGTAAGGTAAATTTGTGGCGAATAAAAATCTTGATATCAAAACCTATATTTACTTTCTGCTGCCACAAACTTTTCTACCATGACGAAAACGTCATCATAAAGTAATCCAAAAGGCACTTGACCAGCACCTACCTTCTCTCCCACACAACATACTCGTTGTACATCTTGGTGCGCAAGGGCCGCCCTCTCATTATTTAGGAAGGGCCGATGGGTGAAGTGTGTGACAACCGGCACGTTCGGACGCTAACGAGACGCTTTGTGACCATCTCCACACTCTATGGTCAACAGTTGTTGATTTTTTTAATGGACAAATTATATTTGCTCGCAAATCCCAAGAGTCGCGTGGCCGCCTCTATTGTGAAAAGTGGTTCGCCTTTTAAAGCCGTAGGGGACACGCGACGCGAACATGCGATGTGAGGTGTTTCACCGATCGGATCGACGACGTGTTTAGAAAAGTTCCACGAGTAGTTTAAAGTCATTGAATGGTATTCAATTGAGAAAATTTATCGTCGCAAGTAGACTCGCAGACGAACTTTCTAACTAATACGTCATGATTCATATCGCTCCGTAAACATATAACGCCACAGTCCTAGCTCATATGTTATCGTATCGACTATAAAATCGGGCAGACACTGCGAAACCGTTTTCCTCCGATTTGCTCTCACAATAGCTCATTTGTTATAACCTGATAGCGTAGCGTTATTACGGCCAAACAAATTGAGTCGAGCCTTCGCCACCTCAGACTAATGTAATTCCAGAGTGCGCGCACCCAAGAACAGATATTTAGAGTGGATTGTTTTCGACAGACCTTAATGAAACTCTGATGCTGGGGCCCAAATCAGTTTTGGAGGTGAGCCCCCGCAGGGGAGGCGGACTACATTGTAATAAGACGTGGAATAACCTAAAATAAACCGGCGAGCGTAGCAATACAAAGATGGACACGGGTGGCGGTGCGCGTACTACTCGGGCCCCTTACTGCTTAATTTGCCTACCGTAATTACTGTCCTCTCGGGTTGGGGAAGGACCCCGGGGCTCGACCCGGCCGTCTTCCAGGTTATATTGCGCTCGTGCGGGCGCCGCGTGTGTGCTTAGCAAATACTACTCCCTATAGTCGTTAAGTATGAATACGGGTGTGGACAAAATGTATTAGCTTAGGCTGAGATTCGGACCGTGTTTGCTCAGCGATGATAGATTTATAGTAATTGTGTTATTAACGTTATGGGATAAGGGTTTTACGGGACTTAAGTAATGAACGCTTTTACCTAATGCTTGGATTTATAGTGAATTTGCACACGTGGTGCACGGTAATCAACTGAGTAGTTGAGGCGGACTTTGTGTTTAAGTAGCTTTATTTAAGTACTACGAAGGTTCAAAATAGCTTTCACATAGCTAAAGGTACGAGTTTTAATGTACCTTATTACGTGGAGTGCTACGTACTTATTTATTTTAAGTTATTTCTCCTCACAGGACCGGTAACGAGTAAAAATGCAAAAACTTTTCCCAACTCATAATGATGAGGACATACTTTCTTTTGTTTTGGCGCAGGCTCCAATTGAATAAAACATTTATGTCAATGGAGTCCATTAGGATTCGACGAAGTTCAGAGTTTTTGTCCTCCGTATGTACTGCGGAGGACAAAAAAAAAACGTCTCAATTAGGGATTTTATTTTTGACTATTAAAGAAAGTTCAGAATCCACCAACAATCGTCTTCTACGATGTCCTTCTCACCGCTCTGGTTTCATTTACTCTTCTTTCTTTGTCCAAGCGGTCTTTCTTTGGAATGCGCTCCCTCTGAACATCAGGATGGCAACCAGTCGGTTATCATTTAAAGTGAAAGCACGTGAGCATATTCGCAAGAAGTTGGCAGAATCATCCCCGCGCTGATTTGCTGGATTCGGTTTCTTCTCTACCTATCGTTATATCTCCAGACAAAGTTTTTTCGTTATATGTATATATATATATGTATGTATTTGTATTTATGTATTTAGTATTCTTCCTTTTTCGAGTTATCTATCCCGTATGTTGCACCTGCCATGTTATTCTCTGCATCACCCTAAGGTTGACTGGTAGAAAATGCCTCAGGCATTAAGTCCGCCTTTGTACAGTAGTTTTACTTGTGCAAAAAGTTTTAATAAATAAATAAATGATCATAAAATTATATCAACCTTTATCAACCGTCTAGTAAAATAGTGAAAACATATTGCATACAATTAGCAGAGGTATAGGGAAATAGTTTGTACTGTTTTTGTTGGCAGACAAGAGGACGCTACTTCTCAACTTTTTGACATAATTGCTTAGGTAGTTAACTGCTTTTTATGAAACTCGTTTAGAAAGGGAGCGACGTGAATATAATTATGACAAATAAATTGATAAATTCGATTCTGCATAATTTAAGTGTCACAATACAAGTGTCAAGAGACAATAACACCATTCTCCGAAACATAATTAACACTTTTACGGCGGCGGTTACTGGGATCATCCCGTAATAACCTTGTTAACCCTGGCGCACCGAGTGAGTTGGCTAGCCTTTTAACAACCGTGTACATGGGCATTAATCCGAAAGCTATCGGCCATTGTCCTTTTCACACTTGGAGATATTACTATCTTTTGTTTCGCGCGTCTCTAAGGGTCCAGTCCGGGGACCCGTGCCTTTTAGTGTGAGGTTTTCGCTCGCCTTAACGAAGGGAAGAGCAAAGGTCGTCATTAGGGCAAGCGCGGTGTAAACAAGGTCCGAAACGCCCGCTAATGGGCAATTCGTGCGTCCTTCTCGAGGTGACCCCAGGTCTGTCTCAGGGCAGCACCGTAAATGGGCTTTTAATTGCAATTTTGATAGAGCGCGCCCGGATTAGTTGTGTTGTGTACGTATTAGTGTGCACTGGGTTATGGAATATTGATTGGAAGGTTTGTCCATTTAATATGCAGAGGTGGTCAATATTTAAGCTCTGTAGATTCGATTTCAACTAAGATTAATTCCGAAATATTCCTGTAACTAAACGATGAAGAATTAAATTAGGTGTCATGAGAATAACTTTAAATAAAACATACCATCACGCCTTGTTTCTTCGAAGGGTTGGGCAGAGGTGTTCCTATAGTACACTCATATTTCGTCAGTTATATTTAAGTCCTATGTAATAAAGGGTGAGACTTCGGGCTATTTCTGAAAAATCCCAGATAGAAAAATCCTATCCAATCCATATTACTGCTATGGGAATCGAACCTAGAACCATGCTCAGCCATAGCCCTTGCGACTACTGTGCAACGAGGCAGAAAAAATATGAGAAGATTAATTCAATTTGTCTATTTTTATCAATCCGCGTATCAACAGCCATTTGAAACTACTCACGAACACTTCCTACCCCCAAAAAGTAAGTACCCCCCGCCTTATCCACCGCACTATTTGTAATCAATCTTTATTCTAGCCGCAGCATCGCGTCACCGCAACATGTCGCGACTTGCGACAAACGCGTGTCGCGGCGGGCACCCGTTCTTGTTCGGATGTGAAATTTAATTTCCGTTGTGCGGGAATCTGTCAGCGGGGCGGGGGGAGGGGTGGCCGCGAAGAAATATGCCCCGCTCTAAACTTTGTCAATTTGTTTGTGAAGCGAAATTAACTCGATCCAATCTGCGGTTCTCGCGACCCGCGGCATGATACGACATCGGAACGCGTCATATTTCCTTTGGTCGGAAAAGGTGAGGTCTGACGTGCGCCGCTGTTGTAAAAACTAATTTTCGAAAGGCTGATGTTTACAAGTTATAAACAAGACGTTTTCTTAAAATTGTTTGGCCTAGTTTTGTACAGTACCTAAGTTAAAAATGTGTAGATATTTTACGCAAAGGGTTCATTAAAGAAAACATCGAAGCTCATCAAGACTTGTGTTCGACGGCATTCCTCAAAAGTAGACATATCATCAATCTACACTTATATTATAATGAGGAAAGATTTGATTGTTTGTCATGGATAAACTCTAGAACTACTAAACAAGTTTTAAGAATTCTTTCACCTATAGAAAGCTATGTTATTCCGGAATAACATGTGTTTTGACTTTCATGCGGACGAAGTCGCGGGCGAAGTGCTAGTCAGGCATAAATACAGGGTGGATTTTTGAGATGAGGCATTAAGGACTGGTATATTAATCGTTATCGTTACAAGAAAACAGTCTGAGGAAAGTGTACTTAACTTTTTGTAAGATCTTGATCTGCAGTAACAGATTTTGAAAAAATGTAAAGCATCAAGAAAATTGGCTAGTTTTACAAATAAAAATAGATGCCAATCTATCTTTTTTCTTATAAGGATCGAAAAACTATATCGAGTCAACTAAGGGTTGATCACAAGAAAAGTCAAAAATCAAAAACTTGCCATAAAATCTGGAGGAAATCAGACCGAGATGAGAGAGAACAATGTACCAGTGCATGACAAAGGTCGAATTACTCCATTACTACACTGGACTACATAGGTAACGAATATAGCAGAAAGTTACGGATACAAACTTTTTTTGTTCCTTTAAAGAGCTATTCGGGCAATTATGACACAATATAAGAACGGCTATTTTGATAAATTTTTAAACTTAGTATAATTTTAGTATATTATTTAACTTAAATAAAAACATGAATAACTTCTTTCATAAACAACAGGATGGTATCACCAAAGGGCGGTGTACCACTTACACTGATGCCATCTTAGTAAAAAAACATTCAGAACACCTGGGAAAAAGCACAAGAAGCCATTGAAGTCGTTTGCGACCTCTCTAATACGTTCTATTGCGTAAACCATGAGACACTTTTGCTGAAACTGGAGCAATATAGGATTAGAAATAAAGCTCAAGATTAACTGAGACCATACCTGAAAGATAGAAAGGTTAAAGTTCAAGTAAACGGCATAAACTCATTAGGGTCTGAAATGGCAATAGGCGTTCCTCAAGGTTCAACATTGGGTCCAATCCTCTTTTTAATTAACATTATTGATTTACCTCATTTCGTCATCATCATCTGTCTAGCCTTTTCCCAACTATGTTGGGGTCGGCTTCCAGTTTAACCAGATGTAGCTGAGTACCAGCATTTTACATGGAGCGACTGTCTATCTGACCACCACAACCCAGTTACTGGGTAATACGATACCCCTTGGTAAGACTGGTTTATCGCATTTACTTCTAAATAAATAGAAGATGGAATTATTTGTAGATGACAAATCAAAAAATCTTGATAACGTAAATAATTCTATTCCTCAGATCGAAGATTGGTTTACAGTAAATAATTTGGCAGCAAATAAAAAAAAATAAAAAATAAAATGTATTATGTTTAAATTGCCTAAAGCGAGAAGTAGCGAATAGGACAGCATATTGAATGAAGAAAAACTGGAATTTATTCATCAACTGGTTTTCCTAGGAATCATGCTAGACGTGAAACTCCAATGGGGCCCTCATATAATATCTCCTGCGGGGCGGGTAAGGTCGACCGACCGCTTATGCTGTTAGAAAGATAAGACAGCTTATAGTTGTAGAATTTGTGCGTTTTGTTTATTTTAGCTTAAACCGCAGCATTATATCGAATGACATTTTACTGTTGGGTCGGGTCGCAAATTTCTCAGAGAACTGTTTAAAAGGATTCATATGATGAACCTTACCGATTCGTTTATGTAAATATCATGTTTGTAAGAAAAAGTCTACATCCTTTTAATAAAATAAGTGATGACATAATTTTCATACAACAAATACTACAATTAAAGACAAAATAGATCAACTATTTTTGAATTTAAGAAAGGTACATATATCTTTAATAGGGTACTGAGTTTAAATGTTATAACAAATACGTGATGATATAATTGCACATCAATTAAAGAAAATTTAAAAATCATATTAAAAGTACACTTTGCTCACAAACATATTAAAAATTAGAGGATAATGTCCAAGATAAGGATACTTGGAAACATGCTGGGCCTGCTCCATAGGACAATCTAGATTCTGGACAAAATCAAACTGGTGACCAATGGAATTGCTTAAAAAGAATTATATTTTTATTAAATTGATTTACACTTTGTGATTACTTAAAATCACACACTGACTTATTACTTGTTAATATTCTTGGAACATCGTACACTTTGACAATGTTTGTAAATATGTGAGCACGATCTATGGTTTATAATTTATTTATCATCATTTTTTTTTGGTGCATCGGTCTCACATAAAATTAATCATTTAATGTAGTTATATATTAATGTTTTAAAATATGTTAGATACATTATCTAAAATATTGTAAAATATTCTAAATGAGAAAAATAACCTGTCCACCTCAAGGTGGAGTTTCTTGCTCATTTTTCTCCGTACGGAACTACCTTTTGGAATACGACTAGAATCAAATCTATTTCTATGTATATGTTGACGTTCAAAAGTGTCTTGTATGTGCCTATTTGAAACGAATGTTTCGCTTTGACTTTATGTTTTTTGCCACGGAGTTCCGAAATTAAAGTTATTTTTCACTTAGTAGTTTTTTTTTAGAATTCACTAGTTTTTTCTTTGTGTTATTTATTTTTATCTGTGCCTTATCTACAAAAAATCATAAACCTTCATTACCGTATGAAATAACAGTAACAGGAAGATTAGAACATCTTCAATATACACTCAGTCTGTTAACTCAGAAATTTACCAAAATTATATGCGACCACTCGACAAGTATACCCTTTCAAATAAAAGAAGATTTATAAATGACGGAGTACTGAGGTAACAAACATAAAATATAAAAAAAATATTATATATAATTCAGAACTTCCTCCTTTTTTTAAAAGTCGTTTAAAAACTCATATCTACAGCCGATGATATCATGGGCCGTTGGCACGACTTTTGTTTATTATTGTGTCCATTCTGCATGCTAAAGCAATAACCCTTCATCACAGTCTTAAATAAATGAATAAAGTTTAAAAATGTATAACATAAAGGTGGGGATCCACGTAACGAACAGTCCGCGGTTAAGTAAAAATTCGCATTCACAGGTTCGTTATCCGTATCACAGGGCGCGTCCCCTGAGAATGCTTTATTAAAATATATTGTGCACATGCCTTCAATTTCACATCCCTAGCTAAGAGTGCCAGGATAAGGTTATATTACGCGAGCGGAGCGGTTTTTCGTAGTTTTAAAAAGTCTTGCCTTTTACATCTAATTCGTCTTTGTAAATCAAATTATTCAAGTTAATTATTTTTATTACAGAGGGCGATAAAATATTGATTAGTAAATTTTCTATGAAAATAATGTATGCCATTTCCCATTTTCGATTTTAGGTTTCCGTACCCAAAATGCCAGCGGAACCCTATTACTAAACCTCCGCTGTCCGTCCGTCCGCCTATCTATCAGCGGATATATGTATGAACAATAATAGGTAGGTGGTTGAAAATTTTACATAAATGTATATCTATGTCCGCTATAACATAAACGGTGTACCGCGATTAATGCCCGCTATAGCAAACCGACCGAAACTGGGTTCCGTAACACCGTGTACGGAGCCCAGTGGCGGCCGGTTTTTCTTGACCATTCTGATGACTAACTCTCCGTTTGAATGAAAATATTCTAGTAACCTTAATTGGCATGAAACTTATATCGCTACCTCCCAGCAACATAGCCCCACCTTAACCTACAAATAAATTAGTTATGCCCAATATTTTCACCCTGAATGTTATTCGAACCCAGTACCTACATATACGCGGAAATTGCGAGGGCATATTTATCAGATATTTACCTATCTGAGAGGTTCTTTCTCATTCTTATAATAAGGTGCAGAAAATTTCCGATCCTCAGTACATTTGCATAGACGCCTCGTGAGCAGGTGACGCTCCGAGTAATTACATTCGCGAAGTTTCAGACGAAAGTTTATGGAAATTTGTAGTAGGTTCCTTAAGATATGATATTTAATAACAGCAATAGCTATAGGTACCAATAGCGTGGTAGCTGCATGGCTTGATGTAGTATTAAGAGCAAAATAATTAACATTTTTATTTATGGATTAGAGAGTGTTGTGCAGGTTGTCGCACCATGTAAACACTGATATGATCCAGCAGGATCCCGTAAACTGGAAGCTGATCCCAACAAAGTGTGGAAAAGGCAGATGATGATGACCTACAGGAGTTCCCACACAGACATTAAAAAAAAAAAAACTCTAATTGCGCTCACATGTTCAGACGAAAAAAAATTACCTCACTTTAAAATGACCTCATCGTGTAAAACATCTATTTGACTCCACGTAACGTAAACGTATCTGATTACTACCAAGTCAATAAAAATAATAATGTGTATTATATATATCGCCTTGTACCGTGTGGTGCCGGACGTAAAGAATAAAACCACCCCATTTCTTCCCGTGGGTGTCGTAAAAGGCGACTAAAGGACTTACTAGAGAATGGGCAGCAGCGTTCTCTATGCATTTTATCACCATACTGCGATCGCCAACCCGCCTGCCAAGCGTGACGATTATGGCAAAGCCTCCCAAATTGGGGGAGGCCTAAGTCCAGCAGTGGACGTCTTGCGGCTGAAATGATGAATGATGATATATCGCCTTGTGGCTAAGTTACAACAGCCGCACGGATCGATCGTTCAGGTTAAGCTACGCTTGCCGCGGTTGGTCCGTGAATGGGTGACCATCTTTACATACCAAGACCCTTCCGTGCCTTGGAAAACACTTTAAGCCGTTGTTCCCAGCTGTCTTACGTAGATCTTAGACAGTCGTTACGTGTCGTCAGAAGCCCGAAAGTCTAACAACCAGTCTTACCAAGGGGTATCGTATTACCCAGTAACTGGGTTGTGGAGGTCAGATAGGCAGTCGCACCATGTAAAATACTGGTACTCAGCTGCATCCGCTTAGACTGGATGCCGACCCTGACATAGTTGGGAAAAGGCTAGACAGATGATGATGACATATCGTTAATATATAATACACATTATTATTGTTATTGGCTTGTTAATTGGTTCACTAAACGGCCGGTGCTTGAAAGGAGCAAATTAAGACACAATTGCGAGTATGTTTTTAATAGGCTAGGTATATTGATTGAGCTTTTTTTTTATTGTTACATACTATTTAGTGGTAACGGTACGGCTAAATAATATCTAATTGTACACAAATGAAGTTTAATCTTTTCATCTAGTGTAGGTCTTCTAACTATCCGAAACAACAAACAAAACACTCAATAAATCTGCCTCCTGAAGGCAACTAATTTTGGCACGCCACAATTGCGGCGGTAAGCCCCCTCTTTGAGGAGTGGATAGAGAGGCACCGCGGCGTCCTCACCTTCCGCCTGACGCAGGTCCTCACCGGGCATGGGTGCTTTGGTGGGTTCCTGTTCAGGATAAAGCGGGAGGAAACGTCCGGGTGTTTCCATTGCGAGGATCGTCTGGAGGACACGGTGGAGTATACGGTGAAGGTGTGCCCTGCCTGGGCGGAGCACCGCTGTGTCTTCGTGGAGGCATGGGAAGCCGTCACCTCCTTCTGCGAAGCAGTAATGCTCGCGAAGGAGTAGGCGGGGCACGTCAGGGAGTGGTAGTCTCTGCACCCTCACCTTCTCGTCCCTAGCCACCGCAGAAGGAGACGCCCTGGGCGTCGGGAGTCGATAGCGGACCGGCCACCCTAGGTGCAGGCTTGCGGGCGGCGAGCAATGTCTAGCTCGCCGCCCGATAAGGACCAGGCTCGGGTCAACGGTGCGTAGTGTTCCACGCGCGCCTTAAAGAGATGTCAGCAATACTGAAGGGGTCTGCTAGGATCGATGCCTGCCAGGGTCGCGAGATTCGTTCGAAAGAGTTACCGTGGCCCTGGCATATGGGCAACTGAAGGAACACGAGTGGGTTTTAGTCAGTAAAACTCTGACACGCCCTTCCGCTCCGCCCAGAGCGGGAGAAGTCATTTGATGATTTCCCATCCAAAAAAAGGCAACAAAATTTTTATGAAGGTAGTGCAACAGGCCATTTAGTTCTCGTGGTTTCTCTTAGTCATTTTGTCGTCAAGAAAATAAGCTTATGTGAAGTCAGATAATGGTGCCGATTCTGTTGTACACCGAACTAAACTAACTAAACTATCTCTAAAATTCCTTACTTTTGGCTATGAGAATTTTAACGCTATTCTGCAAGAAAAAATCTCTAAATTTAAAAATTATTTTGACACGACTAAAAACGAATTTGGTAATCAACTCATGGTTTTTTTTTCTTTTGGTTTCCCAACGTGGTACTTGTGTGCGCTACGCAATGAATTTTTTAGAGACGAAGGCGCGCGCAAGGGGGCAGCCTGGACATGTTTTATATGGAATTTTTCACTTTTTGTTTGAAAAATAAAATAAAAATATTACCCACGTGTTGATATTTATATGTTCCGGTGTTTCATATAGGGGGTCGAAAATTTCATTATTTTTGCGATAGGACACGCCTTTTTCAAGATATAAGCAAAAGAAAAAATAAAAAATACAGCACTGTTTTTGCACGTGAAGGCGAGGCGTTCGTTGGTGTGAATTTTTGTTCATGACCACTAGTTTTATTCCACACCTTTTTAATCGCGATTAAAAATAGTCAGATTTAGTCAAAATAAATTATTATAGTCTAAATTTTTGGTGAAAACCGGCAAACCCAGAATAGCAAAATTGTCATTTTCACTAAACTAATAACTAAGTGCAAACTTAGTGCTGTCAAACTAAAATATAGTTAAGTTGTGTCACTTTAGTCTATTTCAGAATAGGAAATCGTCGTTTGACAGGAATAAACCAAATTTTAGTGATTTTTAGTTTAGTTTAGAGAATTTTATAGAACAGAATCGGCACCAATATCATATTATGTGACTTGACATAACCATATTTGTTCGGATATGACTATCTATTTCCAGCTTCATCAATGGACGTAATAAACACGAGACAAAACAAACAGACAAACATTTCCGTCTGTATTTTAGTTCCTTACATTCAAAGACCAAATCAAGCTGATTATTAAAAGCAAATATTGACGAACAAATGAATAAATACCGAGTTTCTTTTGAGGAACGTCGCGGCATCTTTAATTACGGTGGAAGCAAACAGTCTTGTTTGAGGAGGGAACGTATCTTTGCATGCGTTTAAATGAAAGCTGAAGAAGTGTTAAAGAACTATGGGTTTGTTGTTTGTTTTACGAGATAAATAACGACGGATGTTGGTTGCGTGGATGTGGTAAGTACTGGATTTGTGGTTTTTAGGTGAAATTATGTTGTTTTTTGTGTGAAACAAAAAATACCATATAGGCAAAAAAAAACAACCTTCTTAAAAAAATAAACACAACAATGTGAAGAAAAACTTTAATTTTGGAAGTTCTGCCAAAAACCTACAGAAACTGACTATACATATACTAATACAAAACTATACAAAATTGACTTTTTGTCAGTGTCTCTTTTTTGTTACTTTTATTTTACACATTTATTTGTCCACACAACTTTGGTATGCCTTCAATTGCTAAGTAAATAACAGTGACAGGAAATGACAAATTATTATAACAACGTCAACATAAATTAAATGGAAAAAATACGGATTAATTGAAGCTATCTCAAGAACCGCCAGTCAGACCATGACCAAAATATAAGACGCTTGGTTAGTATACCCTTTAAAACCAAAGAAGAATTTTTCAAAGAAGAAAGGTCGTCTAAAGGACGCTATTCTGTATGCCTCTCAATTGCCAATGTATTGCGTCAATTCTTCCTTGGTTTCCAGATGAAGGATGGTGTAAAAATAAAATGTATTTTTGTACTAGTCGGTAGTACAATTTACGAACGGTAAGAAAATGTCTGAAGATCGAGTTAAAATAACATTTTCAAGTTTAATGTACGACAACTCAATGAAGTCAATGAACTAATTCGTTATACACTCTAATAGTTCAAGAAACCCGTAAAGATTACGTAACAGCACATACATTACTATCCAACACTAAATCACATTCCACACTCCATAAATCCATTAAATTTCTTCCAGTGCTCGCGTGCTCGCTTCCTTATCACTTCCAGTTATTCTTAGCGCAAGAGTTGCAAAGTTGGCTCGACAAAGGCCTTGAGAGGAAACCATTATGGTTCTCGACGTCTCCGCGGCCGCTTCATTAGAGTCGAGAAAGAGTGAAGAGGTACGGGCGCGGGCGGGGGTAACTCTTTCCCCCCTAGGGGATGTGGAGTCATTGGTGTTAGTTGGTGCCTTTGGGTGTTGCTTGAGGTTGAAATATTTTTTTTTGGTCTAGGAATGTTAGACAGGAGTTCTGTGTATTGTCAACTATATTAGGTATGTGTGCCTGCAAGGTATTGTTATTATTTTAGTATGTATACACCGAGACATTTTAGTCGTCTTACAAAGGTTTCAATCAATGTATCCGACATAATATATCTCTAGGCGTGATTAAAAAATTGTTACAAATTAAGAAAATACGTACGAATAATAAATAATACAATAAGAATAATGAAACATCCTGTTAATAATGTTTACGTATCATATGGTAGAGAACATACATACCTACCCAGCGCACGAGTCGACTAGATCATTCCATCTTCATTTTCCATGAGACAAATTATCAAACAAACTACGTCATGCGTCATCATAATGAATGATATTTTTATTTTTTAGTTATTCAAATGTTCATTTTTTTCTTATGGATGAGCCCACTACATGTTTCCAATGACTACTACACAGTCGTCATTGGAAATATGAAGTGGGCTGCCGTTGTAAGACGATTAAAATGTCACGGTGTATACATTTAAAAAAAATATATATTTGATTTCACTTAAACCTACAAAGACATTAATGAAACGTCAGAAGCTAAATTCACGGTCCCAATTGGTGATTTTGTATGGAGAAATGCAGGCAGGAAACAATTTCTATTTTTAAACATCGTGAATATACAGCGATGCAAGCTAGATGGTTCGGTTTTAGCGAGTAGTCGTTAAATATTCGGATAAACTATAAAGCTCTTTTGTCTAAAAGCCTCTAGGCCTGTGTATCTTAATAGGCCTTAATGACAGGCAAGATTTTTGAGTTCATTAGGCCTTCTTGTTTGCCTTTATAGCTCCATATTTTTCCAGTCAGAAGACAGTGCTGTCTGAGAACACCACGGGTGGATGACAGCCCGCATAGCTACTACGTAAATGTTGTCGAGAAAGTAAGGACTTTTTCTTTTCGTTGTAGAAACATTCACGATACGTTAAAAGGAGAAAATAAACCAATGCTAAATATAATTAATTTTGTAAGGAATATAAAATATTGTCTTAAGCAACAAACATTATCATAACGTGAAGAATCTCGCCATAATCCAAAGTACACGTATAACAATTATAAGGCCCCTCCACACGGTCGTGCGACTCACAGCGTTAATTTGCGTCAGTTGATGCGTCGCTATGAGCGGCCACAGAGCGTCTTATTAGACACGTAGCGGGGCGTGCCTCCGGTTCGCGTCGTCACATGTGATGTGATGCACAGACATGGAATGTACGTGTAATTTTATTACTGTTCGCTATCAGTAGCTTTATTAATTGTGCTGTAGTTTAGCTTGGGCCCCTAGTCTTTATTTTTTGTAATAACACGCATATGAACTGGGTGATTTTATTTAACGGTAAAAAAAAACACATGTGCTTTTTTAGTAAATATTTGATTTTATTTCGGTCCGGCGCTTATTTACAGCAGTAATATTTGAACGTACCTGCTAACTTTTTAAGTGGTTGATCAAAGTTAGCAAACCTATTTGACGACTACATAAAGTACAGTTATTGCTTCGGAATTCGAATATTCTCGATAAGAACCGTGGTATATTTACTTCAAACATTCATTTCAGTACTACACAATCAGCAAAACACACTCTGCCAATACCTACAACTACATAACCACTTACGCATTTGCTGGAGAGCTCTTCAAAAGTACCCTCAAGATGCATCCAAGTCGTGGCGTCACGTACCGGTGACAGATGGGAAATCGATGTCATTATGATAGATTATCCGTTATGGCTACGTGTGCCTGATTGGCTTTGTTACCCGTCTTTGGCACCTGAGAATGTCCTCGATCTCGGCCAACTAATTTGACAGATCGATGGTCGCCAGCGCGTCTTCGGCCGTGTGAGATGACCTTAATGACCCGTTGTGCGACGTAGTTGGTTTTGAGATGTGGGTATTGTAGAAATATGAAGTCTGTGTCCGTTACAATTATAGAGTGATGAATCATTTTGTATTTCTTTTACAAAACAAATTTCTTTACGAAGCAAATTCAACGTGAAATGTATACTTTTACTAAACTAAAAATATATACTACGAGACCTACATATCCCACAGTAGCGTCGTAGCCGCGTAGCAGGCGTAGGCAACGTCTACGCTTTTATTACGACTTCGAGACAACATAAAGCCTTGACGACCTACTATTACTTTTCTTTCGTCTTTGATCATATAAACTATAGGCTTATATGGTAATACAATTCCACGTTCGACTATAAAAATAACATTAGAATATCGTAACGCTTGATTGCATGCAAATTATGACATACGGAAATGTAAATTTTGAGTGTGTGAGTGTAAGAAACATCAAATGCTCACCCCAGTGGGTTCACCCTTTATTTTGCACACAAAAGGCTGGTAGCCAACCTAATGAACGGAGTTCAGGTCGTGGTGGTGAATACATTATTGCCCTTAAGTTTTATAGCTATGCCTAGTTTTGGCTTCTGTGTTTATATGGCGCTGGAGACACCTTGAGATATGAAACGTCAAATGAAGGAGTTATTAATTTAAATATTTGTTGGAAGAACTTGATCTACAACGTTTGGGTAGTTATGTAACTAAAGAGTCTGTATTCTAAATCATATCCGTTTTAGTTTGATTATGCCGTTGTTATTTTTTTTTTGTGAACTGGCAAATGAGGTATTCCATTAAGCGTCAGTGTCATGTGGCTACATATTCGTAACTCCTCACGTTGTACGAGTATGCAAATTAAGCGTGTTTCATCTTGGCATTTTCACGGGGCCTTGTCACTGTCAAGCCCGTACGTCTGTTTATTAACTTTTTGCTAATTAGACAGGCCTCGGGCACGTCTGCGAGTATGTTGGCATTTTTAATTACACGTGATAATGTTGTCTGGCGGAGCGGCGTGTTGTGCCACTGGGCCGCTTAACGAGCATTTACACAAAGCACACAATTAACAACATTGTTGTCTAATTCTCGTTTGCTTGAGTGTTTTTATTGAGAATGATAAGTGAACTCGGTGCAGCAAAGAAAACAAAACACTACCCTCACCCTAATTGCCATTTAACGTGTGCGAATAATTAACAGCTCGCCAGCGTGGGATAGAGCGAAAAATGTCACGAATCAAATTAAGCCAAATCAAAACAAACAAAAGGAAGGGTATGCCATGTAATCACTACGGACTGTCAAACACACTCGCAGGTACGCCAGCTTACGGACGCATTTAAGTTAAAATTTTCACTCCCCAGTAGCTTTTTACTAATTCGCCAAGTGAAAAGGGTTCGCCGAAGTAATACAGTTTACTGCTTATTCAGTATTTATACGTTTAGGGGGCTGCCACTCGTCTCTAGACGTCGACCGACGTAAGGAAAATTTGTAAAATTTGCTGTAATTAGCATCCATCAATATTCCGAATCAACCCTTTCTAGGAGCCTCTTTCACGACATGTTTTAATAATGGGTACCTTGGCATCAGTATTTCAATTACTTTACTTTATTGAATATTTTCAAATTCTTATTATTATATAATTTATCGAAGTTTTGTAGTTACAGCATTCTCGTATTATCATACGAATAGCCTAAAATTAATAATCGAGAACAAAATACTCACTAAACATATTCTTACAAATTGGTTTCCAATAACAAAGAATACTGTAATCGAGTTTGGAGCATACTAAAGATGGTGGTATTATTACAACCCTGCAAAGTTAGATAGGCAATAAAGAGTTGGAGACGACGAAGGATAGAGGTGCGTTGTTTACGGCAGGATAACATCGCCGATCGCGCGTAATGTATTTATGATTATTGCCTCAACTTACGTGTAAAGAAATAGACGGGAAAGCTTTAAGGTAATACGGCTGTTTAAGGAGAAAGCCTCTAGTTTATTTCGCAGAGATAATAGAAAGGTAAACTGTTGAAGTCGCTCTGAAGCCATTGTTTTAAACGAGACAACGTTTCGGGGAATAAAGGATTTAGTGATGAATTTATGTTCTACAATATTCTCTTAAAAGGATTTACGAAGGAATCCGTTAAGACTGAATAATATACGTATTAGTCATTAGTAAGGTCACATCAGGACAGTAATAATGCACTGAAATGTCATTGCAACAAAAATGAAAGATGTAGCCGTATTGACTATTGGGCAAGATCCTCAAACAAACAAGACCCATCAAGAATTCAACATCAAGAGGGATATTCATAACAACAAAATCCTCTTACCGCTACACATGTTACAAGTTATGAAGATAAATAAAGGCCCCTCAGATTCCTTCACCATCACATTTCCGTTAAGTCTATCGACAAGCAAACATTGTATATTAGCAGGCGATGCCCTAAATATTGGAGCTCCGTCTTAATCCGTCGGTGGCGAGAGCAAGCCGCTTCTTAATCCATCACGTAACCGAGACTCGACGAGAAATCGTGTTACATCAACGAAAAATGTATTATAAGGGGGGGATGGGGGGTCTCGATCGGACAAACTTTGCTAATACCACCCTCCAACATAATCGCACAGCCTTTTACGAGAGGAATTTATGGGATGGTCCCGATTTCTTGGTGTATTTATGGTGAACGTGGCTCTTACGTGTCGGCGCTGTGTTAATTAGGAAGAATAAAGTACTGGAGTGATGTCGAAGTGCCAAAGAGTGCTGTTTATTAGTGGGAAGGAAGAATTTGTAGTTTGTGCCAGTGGAGATTAAAGAACGGTGTAGCTGGGGTTGATCGATCAAAAAATTTATGAAGTCTTTTGTGTAGCTTGTGTGTTACATTGTTCGAATATAATTTAGCAGTTGCACGAGGTAGTACCTATACCATCGTCTTTTATTATGTTTTGAAAACAACAAAAGAAACAGAGGCGAAACGTGATCAAGGCTTCGGATTTGTGGTATAGTCGATCTTGTAATTGCTTCACTTTTGACACTACTGTCTCTGTTCTTACTTTTGACAACAACTCTTACTAAATTAAAACTTCACTAAGGTTCAAAACAAAATTTGACTACCTACTTGTCACATGGACAAATCAACCTACTCTGTAGTACATACTAATTCCAAGCATAAACCTTGTCTTTTATGAAGTGCAAGTGGTATTCGACCATAGTGTGATAAAGCAATATGAATACACTTGCTTCTGCCCGCGACTTCGTTCACGTTAAATTTCTTGTTTCCCCGACCCTTTCCCGTCGCGTCGAATCGCCTACCCGTTCGATTCTCCCCGTTTTTGCAACATTTTTCATTACTGCTCCGCTCGTCTTGGTTGTAGCGTGATGTTATAAAGCCTTTCTCGATAAATAGGCTACCCAACACAAAAATATTTTTTCAATTCGGACCAGCAGTTCCTGAGATTACCGCGTTCAAACAAACAAACAAACAAACTTCAGCTTTATGATATTAGTATAGATATGTATAAACAAAGTCGACTATACTATACATAACAACCTTAGAACTCCATAAATTCCACATCAACAATTTCTACATCGCAATTTTCTGACATAACACCTCCTCTCAGCACTCAAGGTAGCTTATTGACATACCCAACATCAAAAGGCTTCGATTGTGTGACGTAACTAATTCAGGACTAGCCGTCAGAGTTGCGAAGTCTTAGCGAGTCAGCCCCAGGTGAGAATGTGCTAGACTCAAGCGGCTAGACGCTGCCCGCGAGCCAATAATGTTGCATGTTAAGTTGAGATATGTATGGCTGGCAGACACGGCCAGCAAGTTGGCAGGTTGGGTTTGAGAAATATCTTGATTGGCCGGATATCTTTTTGACCGGTGAACAAGTCAGAATTTTCTTTTTGCCATACAGTATATTCTGTTGACATGTGATTCATCATCTGCCTAGCCTTTTCCCAACTTTATTGGGGTCGGCTTCCAGTCTAACCGGATGCAGCTAAATACCAGTATTGTACATGGAGTGACTGCCTATCTGACCTCCACAACCCAGTTTTTGGGTAATACGAAACACCTTGGTAAGACTGGTTGTTAGACTTTCGGGCGCCTGAAGAGCTGTAACGACTGTTTGTTGCCATGTGATTGTGAAGAGAAAAGTAATTTGCATACCGGCCCGTTGTATAATCACAACAACTACATAAACAAAAAGTGTTACCATTGATACCGAGCTTTGAAGCTTTGAAGGCACTTCAGTTCGTGATGTTCTACCAGGGGGACACGTGTTAAACTGTTGCTGTCTTCAATTCATTGATTGTCATCAATGATGACGATACTTTTACTACTGCTTGCCGCACGAAACATCCGTGTGTAACTGACGTATAAGTGAATTCGACAATGCAGGAATAGGTACTTGTACAATATAAGTGGAGGACGCAAGTTGTGGCTTTGTTCTGGAAACTTCTCCGTATAGTGATGTATCTTATTGCATGTGGCGTCGTAAAGGTAACACTCACTCCGGTATGTATTTATGTGTGAGCTCTATTTACGGGAATAGCCAGCTTTGAAACTAGCATTATTTCTGATGAAACTGATGTTAAGAAGAATTGTAATTAACGCAAAGTGCCCTAGTTTATACATGTTATTACAGATAGCATGTGTTCGCAGTATTGAAGCCACACTAATGAAGTTTTAGTTAATGATATTTTCGCTCAAAATTAAACTTATTAACATTAAATATGCCCGTCTAAACACCATCGACCAAAAACTCTAAAACGTTCAGTTTATTCAACGAAACTTTGTTAAAAATACAAGAGCGAGAGAGAGTCGACCGAAAATTAATTATCATTCACAAAACTCTGTCGAGTCAGCCTACACGAAATCTTTACGCTTCAATTGAGCCAGTTTATGGCGAAATTAATTACTGGCTAGAGAGGATCGACTATAATAGTTTCCCGTCCGAATTATTATTGTGAAGGGGTCCACGGCCGACGAAATTGTGTCCGGACAAGAAAATTAGTGAGCGTAAAACGGGGTGTGAATTTGAAAATCAAAGAGCCTATGGAACTTGTTCCGAGTCCATTGTGATGGCCCATCATTTACATGGGACGCCACCTATACACAATTTGGTGATAACTCATTCGCAAGTTGGAGCTTTTGAAGAGTGAAGGACGGCGGGCTTTAATTACATGTCGAGTATAGAATTGTTGCATAATACATGTGGCTCAAGTCTCAGGCGCTGCGTGATTAGCGTGGTCACACGGAACGGATTAGCGGAGGAAGTGTCGGTGTGCCCTTAACTTTGAGCAAGTAGCTTTATTGCTCGAATGGAGAAACTGTTTGATGCCGAATTCAAGGATCAGTATCATCAATATTTAAGAATATATCAATTCATATTCCAGCTTTTAGATACAAATTTTACGTGTCCAATATCTGCGGTAGACATTTGTAACAAACCAAAAGCCCTAGTCTCCCTAATCCGTATTGTTCCCCGTCTAGTCTGAATCCGTGCTAGTGTAAAAGTGCGTCTCTCAGCGGACGGCGTGTTGTACCGCGATATATGGCCGCCGAGGGAGACCGCGCAGCTGAGATTCTCACCAACTGATTTATAGCTATGCGAATACTAATACAAATATCTTGGCAGATGAATGTTGAGACTGTGTGAAAAGTCTGGGAGTTGTAAATCAGAAGTGAGGATTTAGATATGTTGTGATTATTTCTTTGGCTATAAGTTAAGGGTAGTGTAATACCGTTGGCTTCATATGCTTCAGCTGTGTTTGTAGTAATGTATAACGAGTCCATGTATTCTGGCAACAATGGCATAGGTTTTATTTACTAAATGGAATTTCATGTAAGGATGATCTTGTTCATGGTTATGTAAGGATCGTAGTAGGTAGCGTTCCGTAGTTTCTGCCTACCCCCATGGGAAAAAGGCGTCAATTTATGTATGTAATGGAAGTTCGTAGCTATTAAAATAGACCATGTTTTTACCATAAATAAATACACCAAAAAACAGCAGTACAGGTGCATAGAATACCGGTAAAGACTGACGGCTCGTAAACCAAGGAAGAACAGTGTTGGAAAGAATTAACTATGAAATATGCGCACCTTGGGCCTACCGTGATTTATGGGAGGCAGATCTGCATTAAATATTGTGCGGTGTCGAATGCAGGGGAGAAAATGAACTTTCTGTTGTTTCGATATGATGTCGTGATAGTTTAGTGTGATTTATTTTTCGGTTTTTGAGGACAATCATAAAGACAAACACGTAAAATATAAAGGCATTAAACTCGTAGAAGTATAGATTATTGTGACAAGAAAAATATTATTTACTCTGATCTACAAACACTGAAATAAGAGAGGTTTCACATAAATACAGAAAATAAGTCATGGAAAACCTCACATTAAAAAAAAAAAATATTTACGCATCCTAATGAAGTCCAAAATATAATGAAGAGCAGTGGTTTAAACCCAGACGTTTCAAAAGAAGGCACGGTTCGCTATGACGAAGGTAACCCACAAAACGCCACATACGACCCGCATGTAATTTTATTATGACCTCGTTATTGTATTTAATGAAGTCATTAGCCTTGAGGACAACATGGTTTTGTGGTGGGTTAACAGGCCTGTAGACAAGGTAAACACATTAGGTGGGGATTACCTTGTTTAGTCCAGGTGTAATGTATCGGAAGATTGAGGGATTTGGATTTCGGATTTTGTGCTGGTGATAATGATGTTACTTTGGTCGTAGATATACTAAATTGACATATTTCACCATATTTAGGAATTATACAAAAATGGTTGTCTGTAACTTAAAAGTTTTCAGATGCCAATATTCAAAACGATACGATGATTGATAAATCATTTTCCTATTTATAATGCCATACCATGACAAAAATATTTTAGTCAGGTGATACTTTTTAATTTTTTTAGGGAACTTAAAGAAGGTAACATATTATAGCTGAATTATTATGTCGACTAAAATTCTATACTTGTACTGGTGCTGCGTATATTAACGAACGGAAAGACATGCGATTGCGCAATTTGTGGTGGCTCAGTAGCACACTATCTATACATTATCAGCACTAACTACTTAACAAAACTATACTTGTCTCATTTGCACTCGTAGTTATGTAACATAGTTGTACCCATTATTCACCCTACTACTACTACTACCCTTATGACCATCATGAGTTGTAGAACAAAAACTTAGCTTGGATTAGATCTATAGCCACCTCTGTGTTGCAAATGCAGCCGCCAGTTTGGGAATTAATACCTACACTTGGTTGTGGCATGTTAAGTTTTAGCTATTTTTCACCAGTGACATAGTGACTTTGTGGGTTTTGCATGAATTCTATATTCACAATTGACAATGGTTTTACAAGAATTAACTTCGCAATTGACAGTTATGAAATGAAATCAGCAGTGAAGAGCATTTTTAAATGATATTATCAACTTTTTACCCAACAATTTTGTTATATATATCAGAAATGGTTGAAAAACAGGTGGTTACAACAAGATTACATTAATATTTAATTAGTCGCGACTGAAAAGCAGGAGTTTACAGAATAGACTGTCTGCCGGAGCAGTTTCTATGTTTCTTGAAAGACTTCAGTCAATGTTAAAACTAGAAACTGATTTAAGTGAGTACTCGCGGCGTAAGTTAATTTCAGCGTGCGCTGTCTTGCCGGCTCGGGAATAATGGCCGCCCGTAAATCCCGGCAGACAAAACTGACTCACCTGCACTCATTATATTTACGCCGCAATAATAAAACTTTCCAACTCGCTGTGAATATTGAATTCGTTGCGGCGAGGAGAGGCGGTCGCCTTACTTATTGCCGTCAGTTATGCAATATGCTCGGTAGGTTTTAATAAAGGCTCGACCGACGGGGCATTTCGAAAAGTTTTCGTTTCGCGAAGGCGGACGCTATTGCACCGACAATGAGCCCCGCTAAGCCCCCGTCGAGTTGAGTTGAAGCGTTTTCGTTTGACTAATAGCTGCATGTAAAATTTTTGTGCTTTTATTCGCACATGGTAGAGGGATCTAAGCGCACGCTAAAATTTGCCGGCTTTGCTGATGTGGTTTAAGTTGTCATTTTCTCGTCGGTCGAATAAAAGTAAACTGGTTTTGTAAGACTACTATTTGTTTTATTTACATAGTTAACAGTTTTACTGACTACATCACAGACTTAGTATTTCATAAGATACCTTTAAAATCGTTACCGAAAACAACAACAATGTAAACGAGTCTTACTACACAAAACAACGTATCAACTTCACCTCCTGTATTTTCAACAAACTGAATACTGCTATAGTTTTGGTATCAAATATTCCTAATTAACGTAGACACACAAATGAAGCAGAAATAATCCCGTTCGCGAAAGTTATAAAGCGTGGCTTCGCGTCCTCGCCATACAAATAGGATATCACGGTGCGTCGTGAGCGAATGCAGGTAACGTGATCCCACTGCCTGGGTTGCGAGCTTAAGACGGGATTCCTAAATAAAAATAAGCTGCAGAGTGAGGTGGAATAAGTTTAAAAAACGTATAGAACAAAATTTTATATTGGAAGATAATTAAATATCATGTCTAATGAAGAAAACGTTTTGGGCAAAGAATAGAACCTTTGGAGACACCTACACTTATATGTATGTTCAAGGTGAGCTACACACAGGACAAAAAAACGAAACATTTTGTCTAAAACTAAACTCTACTCCGATCTACAAAAGCGTATTTAAACTTATCTAACATTAATTATTTATTCACCTCAAAAACTAAAGCATAACTAGACAATGTGTATCGAAAGCCTGACACGGTAAACAACATACGCCATTAGAGCCACACCTTTTCCTTTTATAACAAAATGATAAAGCGTTAACTTTAGTAACAGCAGGATGCAATGATGCGGATGCATTATCGTGTACACCTGCAGGCGGATATTGCATTAGATGCAGCCACCGACACTGCTCGCGGTACACTCAAAGCTCTTCTTGTTATTCACACACGGATGGGTTGTGCAGACGGGCGGTTGAATAATTGAATTTTCCTTTTAAGATCTTAATGTTTTTAAGATTTTTATATACTAAGTGAACAATTTACTGATGTGGATTAACGAATTAAAAAGTTTAGTGAGGGTATTATTTATATAAATATGTAATCTGACATAAAGTACGTCCTTTAGTGAGATAGTAATGGAATGAAATCTTCCTGCAAGTTTTGTCCACAGTTACATCGATCAATCACTACAAAAATGATGGGTGGTTGGTAAGAAAATACAAAGTGGATTGTAAGGTAAAGTACTTTAACTGTTGTAGCTCCAAGAACATCATTCTTATGAGACAGTCATTAACTTTTTGACTATTTGCTAATAACATAAACAGGTTTTGACAAAGTGGTATAGTTTGCGAAAATAACAAATTCTCACGTTTTATTTTATGATGTCAATCGGTTGGTTTCATATGAGAATAAAAAATCTCTTCTAGACCAATATGGGTTGTGTGGTACTAGAAAACCGGCTGTATATTCTCCTCACAATACTATCACAGTTCTATCAAAGACCCACCAATAGACAAAACTGTTTATAAACGCCCGTCTAGCCCCACACAAAGCGATAGCCTATTTGCTTACGGGCGTGTAAGCACACAGGCGCGTAGGTGCATCGGATTCCATGACGATGCCTTCAAAAGTTCCGCGTTCGACGCCGGGCCGCGGAAGCGCCGTCGTAGCCAGGAAATTGAAGTCACCTCTCGCATTCAGTATACGAACAATGCTTTGTGAAAGAACATCTAATTTATCTGCGAGTTGTTTTGAGGAATCGCTCCGTTTAAATTGAATATCGATTTGTTGAACAATATTGTATTGTCTTAGTGGAACCGTTGGTCTTTATCTGCGATCTTATGCTTATAATTACACGTCAATATCATGTGTTTGTAGATTTTGATCGAAACATGTTAGTTTAGAACAAAATTCATTAATTTGTCTACTTATTTGGGACAGTAATTGATCATGAACTTTTAGAAATTGGGAGTTTCAGTCTTACTTAGAATTACCTTACCTATTTTAGCGACTTATATGTCTAAATTTTAAAATTTGTCTAGACTGATACCACTTACGTTATACATCCGATATACTTAAGAGGAAATAATATGAGAGACCGCAAGCTCAGGTGGAGCGCTACCACGCACGCCACCCATTGTAAATATTAGTTCGCGAAACTCATCAATTCTGCGCTCAAACTTAATAAAATACTTGGCGCTTAATTGAAAATGAATACTGCTGGCGTCGATGCGATCGATAAAATATTCCGCAGCCTTAATCCGCGATAATGAAGCGGGCCGCGAAGGGTTGCTTCAAGGGGCCCACTAATAAATGTTGCGTCCCAAATTTAAAATCAAAGTGCGGAATAAATTTTGATTAAGCGATTAGCCAGAGCAGAGGAGGTGTTTGCTTTTCTTCGGCGCTCTATTAGTGATGGTACGGTGGTGGTGACGTTTATATGGGATCGAGGTTGACAGCTGCGGAATTAAGAAATGTTGTTGGAGGCTCAGATTTTATAAGTAGGGACCAATTGGTACAAATTTGAACCCGCATGTAAAAAATAAATAAATGTCTTGGGACAACCAACACACCGTTATCTGATCCCAAACTAGGCAGAGCCTGTACTATGACAACCAGACAACTTATAAATATACTTATATATTTCTAAATACATGCATATTATAGATAAATTACACCCAGACACCAGTACCCCACACAGTACCGTGTGGTGCCGGACGTAAAGAATAACACCATCCCATTTCTTCCCGTGGGTGTCGTAAAAAGCAACTAAGGGACTTACTAGTGAATGGGTAGCAGCGTTCTCTATGCATTTTACCACCATACTGCGATCGCCAACCCACCTGCCAAGCGTGGCGATTATGGCAAAACCCCCAAATTGGGGGAGGCCTAAGTCCAACAGTGGACGTCTTACGGCTGAAATGATGACACTGAGACACAGAACAAATAATTATGGTCATCACACAAACATTTGTCCTGGGTGGGAATCGAACCCACGACCTCAGGCTTAGCAGTCAACCTAACCACTAGACTAACAGGCCAGTCAAGGCATGGCAAGGCGTGTGAAGGATGATCATAGGTAATAGGTTTCCAACTGCCTACTGCCAGTTGAAGATCCAGTGTGCGAAAAACTCACACCACGATATTTTTACGTGGACTAAGAAATAGAATAAATTTTCCTTGATATTGTTATTTGTTTTTGTTTGCAACAACACAATCGAACACAATATTATACATATTGCACCATCAATACACCACTTCCAATTTCGTACATAATATTCTATGGCTATCGAAAGTTTTAACCCATTGTCGGAGTGGGCTTGCCAACTAAGTTCTCTCCAATTAGCCAGGTATGCATTCTCCACGGTCTTATTGTTTCATATCGGCTTTACAGTATCGAACCAATTCTGGAGTTCCTGTGTTACTACAATCAAGGTTTTACGATCTCAGCTTGGTATTAGTAATTTCTAATTTATTTGTAGACTGATAAATATTAGTAGATGTATTGTGGTTTTCATCACAGAAAGAAACCTACAATCGTAAGGGAAAGGCTGATGCATAGATCTTAAACACGATTCGATTCTCAGGATAGACAAAGTGATAATGGATATTCCAAGGATTTTTTTGGTAACAGCCCGAAGTTTGGAAGTTGACGGAGTGAGAATAACCCAAAGTCTTGGAAACTACGTTAAACCGTTGATCCTACGCCTGATCTCTCTCCGGTTATATATAATTACGTGCTGCCCTATCGGAGTATGACAGTGAGGGAAGAGATTGTGCACCTATGTTTCACAAATATGTGCGCAGACATTTAAACTATAATATCTTCTGCGCCGAAGGCTAGTCTCCTTTGAGATTGGCCGTTATGGTCGAAATATGGTCTGGAGGACTATTATTAGACACAAAGTTTAACAGTCCCATGCGCTTGTACTTTCAAAGGCACTTGAAAACCACACCCATACCCATTAACACTGTAATTTGAAACAATTGTAAAAGCCAATTATTTTTAAAAGAGTAACCGTGGAGTTTCTTGCCGGCTCTTCTCCATAGGAACCAACTATTTGGAACCGTGCACCTAGCTTCTGACGTTTCATAAGTGGCCATGTAGGTTTATATGAAATAAAAATATTTTGATTTGATTTGATTTGATACAAAGTACAAACCCAAATAAAACAAAGGTTAGACGGCAGAAATAACTGCCGTCTGCTCGCGGTAGTACAACCAACTCAGGCAACCTACTTTACAAAGAGTTCTACTGCTTCTAAACTAATATCTCTACAACACACAGTCATCATCTAAATGCATTTCCATACATTTATACAGTTAATAAAATACACTCGCAGCGGCTAGACAACCACACAAACTCCGTGTTCCGGTGCATCAGAATCAGAACCAAATGCATACGACGCCACATTTGATAAACTGTGCGATAATGTACCGTTGAAATTCATTATAATTTTATTCATGGCTTGGTTTATTAGTCCGTCTGAAGGTAGATGTTACTGCCGTGATCTACAATGTAATATGAATGTCTGGAGGTAATTAATGCGGTTGCGAATTTTTAATCAGGTGCTTTATGGAGATTTAGACAATGTTGTTGGTAAAAAGAGAGGAAGGGCCGTGAACTGCCTTATACCCTGCACAGTAATCAAAACAAGATCTAACTTACTACTACTACTGTTGTATAGGTATTGTATCTGTGTTACTAGCTAGTTTTAAATACTTTGCATTGTAATCTGTGGAGAACGTTGTGGGTAGCACAATTGTTTAAAATTTAATATGTAAGATAATATGTCTATCTCTTATTGTGTTACTGTTTGTTTTTCCTTAAATAAATAAAAAAAATAACTTGTTTCATGAACACAAGGTAAAAATCAGTAAGGACTATATAAAGTCGACGTTCGATGCAGGTAGTGGAGGAGGAAGGTATAGTAGGAGGAGGTAGGTAGGTGTTTGTGATGAGCACAATCATTTGTTCTGTGTCTGGGTGTAATTTATCTATAATATGTATGTATTTAGAAATATATAAGTATATTTATCAGTTGTCTGGTTATCATAGTACAGGCTCTGCCTAGTTTGGGATCAGGTAACGTTTTGTTTGGTTGTCCTAAGATATATATATATATATTATATTATAAATAAAAAGCACTTTGCTACCTGTTAGTCATAGAGGCAGAAGCAAAAGTCTTTTTTGTCCAGTTCTTTGAATCATATCCTACTTCCTACTGATATTATAATCGCGAAAGTTTGTGAGGATAAATGGGTGTTTGTTACTGTTTCACATAAAAATTACAGTGCGGGTTTTGATAAAACTTTATAATAGTATACTAATTAATTCTACTTCGAACCACGATAACACATAGGCTACAATGTATCAAGATTTTGTGTGATCTGGAATCATAATAATTATATCGATAAGTATCAATTAAGTCGACAAAACTGCTGCCCTCTGAGAGCTCTCTTAGCGTGCGCTGCCAAAACCATTCTAATAGTCACACGAGGATAATGTATCGTGGGATTGTTTGTCTTAAGCAATTCTAAATAAAAGCACTACACCATAAGGTGTACCACACTTAAGTGTGGAGGGCATTATATCCAATATAGTTATCCATCAATACATTTGATTTGAACACTTCTTTACAATGCTCATTTTAGAATTTTTTGCTTTGTCGCTTTCGGTATTTAATGTACATAAACTTTTCATAAACATATATATAGATTATAGAAATATAAAAAAAGGTTACCACGATAAGAATGATCTGAGAGAAGCGCTAGCGCAGAACGGGGGTGCTAAGCCATAGGGATGAAATTTTATAAGGATATTATAGGCCTAAGGTAGGAGGACATAGGTTACTTTTTATAAACACACCATGCGGGTGAAGTCGCGGACGGAAACTAGTGCTTAACTAAAAACTTAAACATGCATTACCTCAAAAGTCTTTAGCTATTATAACAATAATCAGCGAGAACACGAGAGTCGCGCCCGAGTGACGTGCCCTCAGCTGAGCACTAAAACCCCGAGTCATACGGTTAATTACCGGATGAGCGGCCCCCGGTGATTTATGAGCTCGCTAAGAAACCGAATGTGTACTGTGATATGTTGTATTAAATTATTGCTGGCTGGAATGCAGTTAGTGGTGAGGTACGGTTACGAATTTGAATTTAAAAAACGAAGCGCTGATTACTTACTACCGGAAAATGGAAGCTGGATTTCGTTGACGTCACGGAGATAAGTTTTTAGTTTGGAAATTATACAGGATTAAGTTTTAACTATGATTCTAACGATGACATTTTTTCGTCGGCTAAAATAATTGCTTTTCAATACATTTTGACCGCGTACGTTAGTATATTTCTAAACTTTTCTATGAGACTGCTGTTTTTTTAAATAAGTGACATTATGCAAGGGGGCTAGATTCATATGCTGAAAATATGGTTATAGTTTTCGTACTGGTCATTTTGTTTAAGTGGTATATAGGTCTTTCTGAAGAAAAGGAGTGACTAATACTGCCTGCGACTGAAATGCAAAGGTATTTTTTCAAGTGCAAGTAATTTTTAAAGTTGGTAGGTTTTCTTTTACCAACTTTAGAAAAAAGCAAGAATAGTGGAAGTCTCTTAAACTTTGGTCATAGACAAGCAATATTTTTTACTGGCTTAATGAACTTACATTTTTACATCTGATTACTTCACAAAGAAAATATGACAGACTAGACAATAACATTACCGACTTGTCTATCCACATTAGTTCTATCAAACAAACCCATCAAACTAAGCACGTAACTTTGTATACTTAACACAAACAGGAGAAGGTAACATTTTCTTGGCTAGTTAGCAACGTACGGAGGCAGTGTTGATTTTAAAATGCAGTCTCATTACTCGCATGTAAGTTAGTGTTACCAGACTATATTAGCTGGCGGCAACTTGCGAGAAACGAATTCTTAAACCGTGTACGGTTTCATGGTAGGACATAGTGGCATGAAGTTTGGGGAACAATTTAAGGTGAGAAGTTTTATTGTATCAATTTATACTAGGTTTTGCAAGTCACCCGCGAGAATATTATTCCAAGGGGAACATACTTCCGGGATAAAAAGTACCCTTTGTATTATTCCAAGTTATAAACTATATGTGTGTCAAATTTCATCTAAATTTGATCAGTCGTTTTTGCATGAAAGAGTAACAAATAAACTCAAACTCACAAACTTTCACATTAATAATACCTATTAGTAGGATTATTAGGAAGTACGATAGGGTAGTAGTATTTTAATTCAAATTTAAGATATTTTCTCCTTGTTTAGGTAAGTAAGGTCCAAACCTTAGATTAGCTATAAGTTGATTATAGGTTTAGTACGATTTAAATTTCAGAGCGTGTGCGCAAAAGACTTTATAACCACCAACAGAAGGAGAGCGGTTGATAAATGACATTGAAGTGCCAAAAAATACACCGAAAATTGAAACCGTAAATGACTGTACCAAAAAGCTCTGACTCCTTTAGCTCTGTGTGTATCTCACTTCACTCAGGGGTACTACACCTTGTCTAATAAGTGCCCGCACTCACGGTAATGAGTTTACTGCATCCTTAGTTTGAAGTTTTTAAAAGTGCACGGAGCACAGTGGCGCCCAACCTTGTGCCTTGGTGTCGGCAATTAATGGCTTGCTCCCGTGCTTCTTGGCTGATTTTCAAGTTAAACAGAAAATATTTTAATTGGTTTTTCATACTTCAATGAGTTTGTTGTGTTAACTTTGGTTAGAGCGTTTGAGAGCTGTAAGATTGGTTGGAAGGAATAAATATTTGTGTTTCTTGGATCCGCTTTGACAAAGTTTGTTATACACCCTATTTGGTTTTAATCCTGTGGATTATGTTATGCGATCTTACTGATTAGGTATGAAATCAAAGTGGTCCTTGTGATTGAATTTATTGAAGTTTCTACAACATCAAAAATATTTTGAAACAAAAAAAAAATCGCTATTTAGAGAGAATATTATTTTGGACATTTTTAAGAAAAAATGCTAATACGGACTACGTCCTACTTCCAACGACCAGCACTCCCAATAACACTTTACAACAAAAACAAAACATTCTTCATTCAACCCGCCACTGCTACCGGGGTGAAGTAACAACGTTAGCCGGTCCATTTCTCAATTTTACCCCGAACAACCCCTTTCTTCTTACGTGGACGCTACGGGTACCACGGGGTACAACGGGGTACGGGTGCAACCCTCCGAAGCCCGCAGCGTTTCGCACAGGCCGCGGCATTCGCGTTATTTTATTGCTTTCCGAAGTATGTCTTGGTTTTAAAATGTTGAGAATTTTATGTGTGTTGATTTATATGTGTTTAGGGCTTCTTGTCGAGTTAAGTTGTATTTATTAAATATTTAATACTCCATTTCTGAGGTAGTTTACCGACTACTGTATAAAAGAATAAGGTTATCCGGACTTTCCAAAGTGTTTTACTTTAATTCATTTATGTTAACTAAACGCCATTCCACAGTGATATTTTAGAAAAAAACTTAACTTAGCAAATTATGTAGAGTATATAAAATATAAATGGAAAATACTGCGAACAAATAAAATGCATTAAATTGAAAATTCAACCTCTTAAAATCGCCAGTTCCCACATCCGTCCGCTGGAACTCGGCTTGCCTTCATTGTGGTCGCATCCGCCTCCTCGCGGCATTATATTAAATTTTATTATCGCCCTGGACTAAGTAATGGGAATATCGTGTAAGGAGCGGCCGTCCACAGCCCCAGGGCGATGGCGGGGGTGAAGCGCGGCTGTCGGGGGGTTGGTGATTAAAATTTCGACTACCGTTGATGACACGCCAGGACTGCGAGAGGAAGGATTAATGCCAGCTTTATGAGTAGATTACATTACTTGGCAGTGCGACGGCATTGTAAGTGTTCAGATTTCATTTGTTTCGTCACCATGACATCGTGTTTGTGTAGTTGGGATTTTAGGGTTAGATTGTTTACGGGCGAAGTTGAAATGATAACAATTTTATTTTTGGATTGCTTCTGTAATCGTTACTTTATAATAATCCCTTGCCACTCAAAATTCTTAAGCTACAATTCTTTTTGCTCAAAATTAGGTATGTATGACAGAAATATAAAATCTTTGTCAAAGGTAGAATGACCCCAAAACGTCATAACTTTTACTGTTCCCAAATATCTCCCGCTGACCCCAGGCTCATTAAATTAATAACCCCACAAAAATAACCAATAAAATAAACATTGTCAACAAAAACACTCCAATATATCGCCACTTCAGGGCATTATCGGGAAAAAAACTATTCCATATTTCGAATTACGACTAAAAAGGCGAAGTTTCGACTATAAAAACGTTTAAGAGGTTCTCAAGGAGAGATAGAACTACAAACAAAGGTATTAGATGTCCAGACAAACTTGTCTCATAAGCTATAAGCGTGGTTCAATTGGTTATCAATTGCCTACTGAGACAGAGATCTAATGTTTATTGGAAGTGATACTTTGTGGTTATATAGTCTTTGCTTTGTGGCGTGCATAGTTTTAATATCGATGTTAGCAGAATGAGGTTAGGGTAATTTTCACTTGTGATAAAGTCATTTAAATATTTATTTAGGTAGGAACCAACTATCATTGAATTTAATTGAAAATATTTATTTCAGACTACGATCACCGTGAAAGATACAAGTCCATATGATGTTAGTAGGTAGATACTTAAAGCTATGTTAGTAAAATTTAAAATGATTATCATTGTGGACATGCATGAGCGACCAAAACCTCAGGATTTGGCTGTCCACTCTGTCTGACACCACGCTCAGAAGTGTGTTAGTGCTACCCTTTATCCGAGACCACGATAAGGCTGTTCTTGGCTTCTGGTTGTTCTTTGGCTTTGTTATCATTACTGATGATATCTAGACCGTATATGAAAAAGGAAACATCGGTGCACTGATAGGAAAATAAGCCAACATCTGCCAAGCCTTATCCCAACTTACTCAGGGTTGGCTTGCAGTCTAAGCGGATGAAACGAAATATCAGTATTTTACATGGAGCGACTGCTTTTTTTTTTTTTTTTTTTTTTTGATCACGAGGTGGAAATCCTCATGGATGTCCTCCGCCCTGGGGTGGGCGGAGGGGTCTGTCAGACTCTTACTGACTAAAACCACCCCGGTGTTCCGTCCCACACCTACGTCGGGGACCACGGGAACCAATATGTCTTCCGCGATCCCCGACTGGTGCCGGCCCGCCTTCGCGGGCCTCCTCACGTTGGGGGGGAGTGAGGTGTTAAACTCCCCCCCATACATCACAGAGAGGCGCGCGTGGAACACTACGCGCCACCATCTCGGGTCCGTAGCAATAGGGGGCGACGGATGTCCCCAGATCCGTCGCCCCTGGACCCATTTAGGGGGGCTGGAAGAGGGCGTTGTCCGCCCTCCGCCGACGCCCAGTGCGCCTGCTGCGGGCTGGGTGAGCGGAAGATATCTCCCGCTCCCTTTCCGCAGCCTCCTTCTGCGACATGACAGTTTCGCAGAAGGATACCACCGCGTCCCAGGACTCCTCGCTGCCAACCATGGACTCGACCACGGCCGGCAGCGATAGGTCACTGCCTACTTCTGAGACGAAGACACGACGCGGCTCCTCCCAAGCGGCACATTCTGCCAGCGTATGCCGCGCCGTATCCTCCCGGCAGTCGACGCAGTGGTGACACCGGGCGTCCGGCTCCCTGTTTATGCGACACAGGTACTTCCCGAAGCAACCATGCCCCGAGAGCACCTGCGTCGCCCGAAACGACAGGGAGCCGTGCCTCCTCCCGAGCCAGGGCCCGAGTACTGGCCGGACCGCCTCGACGGTGGCGAGGCCGGCGGTAGGGCGTGAAAGCCTGTCCTACCAGCTCGCCACCAGGGCTGCGCGGAGCTGCGACCGACGAAGCTCCATGTGTCGCTCCGTCAGTCGCTCGCCTCGCTCCCGCGCTTCCTCGCGCCACCGATACAGTGACGCGAGTACTTTCGCCTCGAGGTCCCACGGTGGGGATCCAGCCAGTACACAGGCCGCCTCGTAGGAGACCGTGCGATATCCCCTGATGACTCTGACGGCCATCGCTCGCTGCGGTCTTCGCAGAACAGCGATGCTGCCGGCCGTCAGGTCAGCCGCCCAGATTGGGGCCCCATACAGGGCCATGGATCGCACGATCCCCACGTAAAGCCGCCTACAGGCGGCGCTCGGGCCCCCCAGATTGGGAAGCAGCGTTGACAGCGCCCCAGCCGCGCCCATCAACTTGGGCGCCAGCGTGGAGCGACTGCTGATCTGACCTCTGCAATCTAGTTACAGGGTAATACGATACCCCTTGGTAAGACTAGTTGTCAGAATTCCGGCTTCTGACAACCCGTAACGACTGTCATAGATCCAAGAATGATTCGGTATGTAAAGATGTACGGACAGACCACGGCAAACGTAGCTTAACCTGATTGATCGACCCGTGCGGCTGTTATTACTTAGCCACGAGCCCATCGATTGGAAAATAAGTATCGCACCAAATACATAGTGGTGAGTATTACACGCCAATAGGTCCCTAGCTATCATTAAAGAAGACCTATTATTGAAATTCCGTCATCGAACTCAATCACTTCGTAGATACCTACACTGAAATGGGCAAGTGGCATTTAATGCCGGAAAAAAAAATGGTTTTACCAAATTATTACTGAAGCTACAATGTTATAACCCACCTCGATTCATCTAAATTTCTTTCCTTTACCAATTCGTAGTCACTTCTTAATTATTTCCCAATAAATCGTGAACGCACCGACTGCGCTGATCTCTGGAGTGTGAACGTTTATTTAAGGGCTGCTATATTTTTTCCACCCTCCCCGGTTCACTTCGTTATATTTATTAAAACATCGCCCGAGATTACAAAGAACACGATATTTTTTACACTGTAAGATGTGAAAACCAATTAAAGAGATAAAAAGGGAATCCAGAGAGGTGTCTGCATTAATTTCTTTTTTGCGGGGATTATTTTAAAATTGCATTATATTCTTGTTAAGACGCCGGCCGCCTCCCGGTTAATGATAGTAGTACCCCTTCCTTTTTAATTGCCCCGGGCTATTGCGAAATGAGTAATCTAAAGGTGCTCGGCCGGTACTCGCGATAAAACTTTGGAGACTTCGAGAATGGTAGGCTGCTGGATAAGTAGAGCTAGGACTGAGCCAGGACTCAGTGAATACACTGCTTGTAGGATTACATCTAAGAAGCTCATTGTTATGTAGGGCTATCTACGTAAGATACAGCATAAATATTCTTCTTTTATTTCCATAAGTAGACTAAAATAGAAACCGAAGTTTACGCAACGTCGAACCATTACTATTAAGTATGAAAAATGAGTGTCGGTAATAAAAATATATTTAGTAAACGCGTGTCTATTTTCCGTGGGTAGGTACTTTTACAGGAGAACGTCACGAAACGACTTGGAACTCATAATAAAGATATAATAATTTCCCACGCAGATATAAATTGTGCGTCGATACCAATGTCTATGGTACATAATTCTGACACGGACCGCTCAATTCGGGGGCGAACTTCTAAAGTGTTCGCTAGAAGTGGTCACGATTATAACTGGGACCAAGATAAGCTCACATTATGGTGTTGCAAAACAGTCCTTAAGTCTATTGCGTTAAGATAAAAATCAGAAGCAAAGTTAGGTTTGTCAAAGCTGGTTGCGATTACGACACTGCCAACTTTTCTATGCATTTAGGGCTATCAAAAATGAGCTTTATTTTTTAGGTCATAGGATTGATTGAGCATGTTTTTGTAAGTTGGTTGGTGTTTATTAGTCATCGATGGTGGCGCGATAGGCCGGTGCCAGGCGCGGGCGGCGCGCACGCATGCTCTGTCAACACTACCTAATGAACGGCAGTTACACAACGCACGTGATGCTAAATGTCGCTATACTTCCTGCAGTAATTTTATTGTAATTTGTGCGTATTTATCATGTGAAGAGAATTATGGCTCTATTATTGTTTAGAAAACTATAATTTTTGTTATCGTAAATATTATGGAATTATTGTTTATTTGGGGCCTTCGAAAAGATAACCATCATAAAACCGTCTTTCTCTTGAATTTTACTAAACACAGGAAATTATAAGAAACACGGTAACTTGGATCTTCAGAGAAACTTTACTTATAGTTAAAAAAAAAAACTAAATTGCTCTAAATCAGTGTCTTATGGACCAGGAATTGACTTCAGGAAAACTTAATTCAAAGCCCAATTATCAGACAAGTGAAACTTTTGATAAGATAAGATATGATTTATTTGCTAAAGACATGTGTAAACATACAATAATAAAAATATGCATGCAGGATATTATAAAGAGAAAAAAATATAGCTTCCGGCATGTAATGAAATGTAGATAATTATAATTTAGTCTTATTACGTGAAAACTTTGTTGCCTTCATAACATTAGCAAAACTGTCCTCCACCACCAAACAAGACTCACAAATGCATTTCCTTATAAGAAAAACTAATTACAAAAAAAAAAACAACTAAATTTCCTGTTCACCTGACAGATGTCACGTGATACAAAAATTAAGGCTGAGTCACAAAGAAAGCGGAGCGAGGAATGCTAATTACCGCTGATATTTATACGACTGCAACCTCAGCGGTTCCGTGACACCGCGGGGACGGCGACGAAATAAATAGCGGCGAGATTGTACTGCAGTTTATGTTGGGGGATTTGTTACTTTACTAGCTTTATTTTTGGAATTGTACAGCAAAAATTTTAAGTAAATTTAAGGTGTGGAAATGTACAGCAAAAACTTTAGCGGAAATAGAAGTAGTACCTCTTACAAAAATGAACTGAAATCTAAACCAATCAATTATACGTAGTTTGGTTTATTCGGATGTCAGTAAAAAGGAGTTAAAATTATCGATAAGATCATGCTTGACCTTATACCTATTTCATACGGAAAAACAAAAGATCGCTGGTGTATTCAAAATTAAGTAGTACCTATGTATTATGGAAGACCCATCATAATATTCTATACTATTATTTAACCTAAAGCGCAAGATTGCTGTCCGTAATCTGCTAAAAAACATTGAAGATGCCATTAAGTTTTTATTTTTTTATTTATTCTCTTAATAATATTTAACGGTTTTAAAGAGATTTTCCCTCGCTGTGGCCAGTAACGGCTGGAGTATTTTGTAAGACCTAACATGACTTTACCGACACATTTGACATTATTTGGGACCTAAAACAAATTAGTTTTATTTTCGTCGTTTCTACTTCTTTACTACTTGAGTGTGTTACAGAAGTTAGCCATAGGATCATGCTAAAAAAAATCCTAAATTATTTTAATGCTAGCTATGAAGCGTCCACGAAAGTAATTTTAGGTGGCTCGTTATCTTCTTCATTCTTAAGATAGCATTTTTGAGTATCTTGTGCTATTCATTAAAGACCTTTGCATAAACTGTGCTAGCTTTCGACATACATAGGTACAAAATAATTTCGCATGTCCGATATGTACCTCTGAACTTCCCTGTTTATAGAAGTGTCTACGAAAAAATATAACCTTGTACACAAGAAAATAGACTTGTTTTCTTGCTAAACAGAGGATCTAAATCAACGACCTTAACTGCAATTTAGCGCAATATGCACCACTGCTGCATGTTACGTTACCATGGCGCAATGGCGCGTATTTCTGATAAATACGCCGTCATTACTAAGTCTACGCTTGCACGGACGTAAAAATATCGTCTTTAAAGATCTAAGTACTGCCTAGCGCCGAGATTTGAAAATCGAACACTTTATTTTTTCGAAGCGCTCTGGGATGCACTTTATTGGATTCTGAATGCTAGGTTTAACACCAAGAGCTAAATATCCAGTGCACGATAACATACCGTCACTATATTTTAACGTTCGTGCCTATACGAACTTATGGAGAGCCTTTACATTTTATTTATCATCATCATCATTTCAGCCGAAAGACGTCCACTACTAGTCATTAGCCTCCCTCAAAGGGGGAATTTGCCATAATCGCCACGGTTAGCAGGCGGGTTGGTGATCGCAGTATGGTGGTAGGATTCCTATGAACGCTGCTCTATAAAATGTTGCTGCCCATTGTCTAGTAAGCCCCTTAGTCGCCTTCTATGACACCTACGGGAAGAAATGAGATGAGCTCTGCTTTAAGTCCGGTAAAACACGGAACCACATTTTATTGTAAAAAATAAACTTCACATTTGTGGACAAAATATTGGCTAGTTTGCTCTTTACACACACCAGAAGACCGATGGTACCATCGCATCGGTAGATTTAGAGACGACAAATGTTCAGTTTTTTTTTTTTTTACTATAACTTTGTTTATCGACTTTTGAAAAGTGATGGTCACCTACTTATGCCCTTTTATAATAATCATTCATTTCTGGCGCTTGTCATGTTGAGCGATTTAGGTATAATACGGTGTACATCGATTTTGAAAATCTAAATGTGGTCATCAACTTTTGACGCTGACTGTACGTTCAAAGTTCTATGTTCGTACGCCCGCACAATGGTCCACTCAACGGACTAAGTGCGGAAACCAAACCCCTAAAACATAGATAACATAGACCGGTGGTAAAAATAAGGTTACTTTTGTTTTTGTTCGAAATTCTAGAACTTTCTACACTGAGAAAATGTAAAGAGTCATCATGATTATTTGTAAATGATTCCTAACAATAAGGCCATTGGGTTTTTCTATGACTATGCATTTACTACTATGCATTTAATATAGGTACTAAACTGCTTGAAAAATATTTTAACTATTGATATTCTTCAAATTATCCTTCATCAGATCTTTTGTCAAAGTGCGTACCTGAAACAAAGGAAAACATATTGTTAATTTAAGGTAGTATTGTCTTCATAATTTTGTAAAATTAACTTATGTTAGTAGATATGGCTGTGCATGGTGTTATCTAGTGACCTAAATCAATAACATAGCCTCACTAGGGTAACCTAGTTAATTAAAAAAATCACATATTTTTTTATCAAATCAAATCAATTTATTTACAAAGAATAGGTCTCAATTAGGTCTTACAAAATACTCCAGTTGTAACTGGCCACAGCTAGTGAGAAACTCAATGGAACCATTAAATATTTAAAAAAAATAAGTAAAGAAAAAACTTTTATGGCATCCTACAAGTTTTTTTACAAATAACGGCCAGCAATCTTACATTTTAGGTCCTAAATAATTCCACTTCTTGGAATACTTTTGTTGAGTCTACCATAATACCTATTATTATTATTTTTTTGCTGAAAGATCATTGGTTACTTCACGAATATTTTATGGTAGTGATGCTATACATATTACATACCATCTTTAGTAAAATTCTCGAGCTGGAGAAACAAGCATACGTTGCTTTAAAAATTAACCATCATATTTAAAAAAAGAACAAAGCCTCGTTGTCGAACAACGCTTCACGGCATGAATTCCATTACAAAGTTAGTACAACATTGAGTAATTTTATAATCAAAGCGTGCAAAACCGACATCGTAAAGCTTTCAGGATGCTGGGAATCCCTAAAATAACAAAATAGAATTTCCGAGAGATGTGAGCTGGGAGGCGTGGCGGCCGGAAGTGGCTGCGTTTGGACGGCCGGAACCTGGCGATACCCACATCCGCGCCAGCGAGCGAATAAGTAATGCACTTATTATCTATATTATTATGATGGTATTGATGGAGTTAATTTGTTCAAAATGTAGCTTTGGAATGGATTTTTTAATAATTAAAGTGACAGATTTAGAAAAGTGAACTATAAAAAATCCTATTTATTTATCCCAGGAACATGTCTCCACTGTCTCTAAAATTGCATTCATTATGATTCTCAATATAATTTGATATTGTCAGCGCTTTTTTTTTATTTCAACTAAAAATGTAATATTTCAGTTGAGAACTCATAAGAAAACCTGTTGAACAAAACACTGACTTTAGCAATCAATCACAGTTAATACACAATATTGTTCCTAAATAATCACCACGACACACCAGCACAGGCAAGCCCGGGCCATCCGGCGCCAGGTACCACCACCCAGGGCCCATGGGCCACCCCACGTTAATTGATTCACCAGATAACGCCGGAATGTCACTCGATGAACGCGATCCACGTTTACAACGCGACCCATGTTTACAACGCGACCTCTGTTATTCACGTTGCGTGCGTTGCGATGATAAGTGCATTCTGCTTGTAATCGAAGATAATGGTGCATGGCATAAGATAAAAAGTTTAGACATTATGTAAAGGTAGAATAGAGCATTGCCTGCGATTTTTGGCTGTGTTTATAATTTTTATTTTTTAATACAAATATCCTGGATAACGATCTGTTCACTGGTTTAGGCGCGAAAAGGTAACAGACAGACAGAGTTTTTTTTGCATTTATAACATCGAAATAGATACAGATAAAAATGTAGTTGACGGAACCTAAACCGGATGAACCTTTTTGGCGCAGCCGTGAGGCACACACTTTGTAGGGTTCCGTTGCCAAATGGCAAAAAACGGAACCCTTATAGATTCGTCATGTCTGTCCGTCTGTCTGGCTGTCTGTCCGTCCGTATGTCACAGCCATTTTTTCCGAAACTATCAGAGCTGTGTTGTTAAAACTTGGTAAGTAGATGTATTCTGTGAACTGCAATTTTCAAACAAAAATAGAAAAAAAAAAAAACAATAAATTTTGGGGTTCCCCATACTTAGAACTGAAACTCAAAAAAAAATTTTTCATTAAACCCATACGTGTGGGATATCCATGGATAGGTCTTTAAAAATGCTATTGAGGTTCCTAATACCATTTTTTTCTAAACTGTACACTTTGCGCGAGAGACACTTCGAAAGTGGTAAAATGTGTGTGTCCCCCTGTAACTTCTAAAATAAGAGAATGATAAAACTAAAAAAAATATATAATGTACATTACCATAGTAACTTCCACCCAAAAATTGGTTTGAACGAGTTCTAGTAAGTAGTTTTTTTTAATACGTCATAAATCGTAAACCGCAATTTACCTTTCATTCAATCGACTCAAGTATAAAAATAAAAAAATAAAACCAATTAATTTCATAAACATATATCATCATCCTTCTGCATAAACCTTGACTTCGTAGAGGTTTGTACGGAACCCTCGGTACGCGAGTCCGACTCGCACTTAGCCGGTTTTTATTTTCATGTTTCTTTACTTTGTGTTTTACGAACTGTGCCAAATAAATGGTATTCTTTCTTTTCTTTTTGACTGTGTTAGTCTAGTGGTCGCAAGCGCTACTGCCTAATATGAGACCTTCGTTTTCCAGGCCGGGCAGTGTTATTATGTTTTTCTATCTAACATTTCTCCAGAAGCAGCAAGGTGTATGGTTTTGTGCACGGTTGATATCAATACATGGGCCCCAAACATAACTGGCGAAATGTGGATGTACTTTGGGTACACCTCTGCCCAACCCTTCGGGGAAACAGGGCGTGATGTTTATGTTTAAAATAGAGTTACCTACTCACTTAAACAAACACAGTCATCATCATCATTTCAGCCGTAAGACGTCCACTGCTGGACATAGGCCTCCCCCAAGCACCGCCACTTCGATCTATTCTGTGCTTCTCGCATCCAACGTATTCCTGCGGGTCCATCTTGTGGGAGGCCTTCTAACGCTCCGTCTTCCAGTACGCGGTCGCCACTCCAGAACCTTCAGACCCCATCGGCCATCCGTTCTGCGAGCAATGTGCCCTGCCCACTGCCACTTAAGTTTGGCAATTCTTCGGGCTATGTCGGTTTCCTTGGTTTTCCTACGGATCTCTACATTTCTGATTCAATCGCGTAGGGAAACTCCAAGCATAGCCCTCTCCATTGCTCTTTTGGTGACTTTGAGCCTTCTTATGAGGCCCATTGTGAGCGACCACGTCTCAGTGCCATATGTCATCACTGGCAACACACACTGGTCAAAGACTTTTGTCTTGAGACACTGCGGTATTTGGGACAAGAAGATATTGCGTAGCTTCCCGAACGCTGCCCAGCCGAGTCGGATTCGACGACACACAAACACAGTATTACTATAAACAAAACGTGAATTATTTACGTGGAGATCCATGCAACTTTCCATGGTTACAGCCGTCAAAGCGAATCTATTAATTATATTTTTCAATGGATTCGGAATCCCATTACACCGTTACAAGAACCCTCTAGAAAGATCGATGTACGAGAAGAGCATAAAACAATGCCCCCAGTAATTTACGAGTTCAACTTGCCTCGGACCTCTCTTTACGAGGCAGTAGGTACATCTCCTGTTGATAATGCCTCGCCTTTAAAATGAGCATTAAGATTAAGGGAAATGTAATTGGGGTGTAACAGGGAAGTGAATTTTTATACTTTGATTTTAAGGAGAAATCTGGTTGTGTTGTTAAAGTTTGGTGTTTGTGTTTGGATTGCCAATTTTAACTAATAAGTACCTGTTTTTACCCCACATGGTCATGGCACATTTTTTTTTGTTTTCAAGACTACTTATTGATATCTAAAATATACTATTTTGATTAATAAAACCAAAATAAAGCCTTTATAATCAGCGCATAACTCAGAAGAGTCGATGGAGTCACGATACCTCGTGTATTCATCCAGCTGTTAGGATGCTTTAAATAATTCAATACACAACTTTGTCTTTCCTGCCGCGCAGTTGGGTAAAAATATGAATTACTAGGAACTATAAAAATTGAATTATTTGTGATCAAGATATTATTTATCTATATATATATAAAAATGAATTCCTGTTTCTCTTGGTCACGCCATCACGCGTGAACGGCTGGACCGATTTGACTTTTCTTTTTTTTGTTGTGTTTATAATTGTCAGGAGAAGGTTCTTATGAAAGAAAAAAATTAAAAAATTGCGCGGGAAATGAGAAAATTTAAGAACTCTTATTTAAGAATACTTAACAACCATATAAAAGGACAATGTAAACTTTTTTAATGTAACATTATGACATTTGACATAGAATTAATAATAATATCTTAGGACAACCAACACACTGTTATCTGATCCCAAACTAGGCAGAGCCTGTACTATGGTAACCAGATAACTGATAAATATACTTATATATTTCTAAATACATACATATTATAGATAAATTACACCCAGGCACAGAACAAATGATTGAGCTCATCACAAAAACATTTGTGCTGGGCGGGAATCGAACCCACGACCTCAGTCTTAGCAGTCAGGGTCACTAACCACTAGACTAACAGGCCAGTCACAAAATTGACAGAATGCGTGCTCAAATATCATCAAAGAGACAGGACGTCTGTCGGGTCAGCTAGTTTATAAATAAAAATGTTATACACGTTGTGTACTTTTTGTAAAATGATTACTTTAAAAAAAAAATCGCATCTCATACCCCAAGTTCTTTCAAACTCTTACGTAATTCATAAAAACAATTGAAAAATGGTATTTCAATTTCGCCATAGGCGTTCGAAATATAAATTAAAATTAAAATGGGCGGCGTGTAATTCCGCAATAAAACGCAGCTGCGCTCCAATCAGATGACGATCTTGATAAACGAGCACCGTGAGATTGCACTCTTGCTTGGAACCTGGCGGGAAGTGAAAAACCTATTTCGAGGAAGGTTTTTTTGCATATTTTTGTTTACTGGAGGAGATTTCTTTGAGAACGCGTAAGTGAGATGTAAGAGAGAAAACCTCTTAAAATGGCAAGCCCTCTCGTAGTGTATCTACTTATTTTTATTTATAAATTATGTCAGTATTAATTGACGGTCAGAAAAAACACAACCGTTTCAATTTCATATTTTCTACAACTTGGTTTCTAGTTAGCAGAACTCACAGCGTTGAAGTTCATTCAATAACAATGACTTTATCAATTAATTCGGTCGACCCTGAAACTTACATTACCGTTTCACTCAATACTGTATTTGAACTAAGTATATTTATTTGAATTGATCTTAAAGAGCGCTGAAGTGCTATGATAAAAGCATTTCAGTCCGTTAGCCTAAAAACTTTACCGCAACTTACAAGATAACAAGATGGCCAAGTCATTGCCCTTTTGAAGCATCGGACACATTATGCTGGGAAAATAAAGCTATCTCGTGGGCACTATTATTTATTTAAAGGATTCTAATTTAACGGACACTGTACCAATCTAGGACCCTGTCGCAACCTACAAAATGACGACAGCACATAAAAAATACACGGCAATGACAGAATAGAAATAATTACTTCGTATCCCGGGCAAGGCAGCCGTTCAACTGAAAACGTACGCTGAAAAATATATCTATCCCATTTTATCGTATGGGGATTTCTGTGAGCAAGAAAGGGACAGTACCACGTTGCCTAAATAAAACATAACGGCTGAGAACACGAGCCATATTGCCTCGGTGGAAAAGTTTTAAAAAGTTTTCTTTGCGGACCCATTACAAGTACGTCGACTTTGTGTGTGTGAGTTCGCTCGATACAAGCGGTCGATGGTCCTGTGATATGTTAGAAGACAAGCTCGTAAGAATATTATGTGGAAACATGAGGATTTGTTGAACAAAATCAACAACTTTCAAATCCACGCGAAGTTAAGTAAAAGAGGAGATTCTAAGACAGCCTTTAATTATTATTTCATCGCTAAAGCTTCAAGTAACTGTTTAAATTGGGTACAAAGGTTTTTAAGCACACAAGTATCTTCTGGATAAGAGAAAAGTACCTAGATAGTACATACTTCTGCCGAAGACAATGGTGAACTAACACTTTACTTACTTCGTAGAACTCTGCTTACTACGAAAAATAAAGAACCCATCAGTACTGAAAAACAAAGTCTACATGCACGCTGATCAAATCTCTCAATATTCATAAGACCTAAATCGTCGCATGCATTATTAAGATAATACATGCGACGCTAACGTATTTTCATTTTAAATTTTAATCCATTGAAAACGTGACCTCCAACAGAAGTGTGTGTGTGTGTGAGTGGCCCTGGTTCACGCACACAGACGAGCAGCTGTGTACACAACGAAAGTAGGTTTATTTCCATGAAAAAGTTTTGAAAATCGATGGCTTTAGCTCCTACGCTCGGAAAGTTTTGCGCCATATAACCATAAATACAGTGTACGCCCGTGTTTTGCTCGCTGTAGACATCGACCTACTGGTATTTTCTTCTGGTAATAATTTGCAAAATACTGTATTATGAACATTTTTGTACAAGAACGTTACTTTTTACGTGATATTACGACATCTTTCCCTCTCGTTTTTTGATAGTCACGTGGATGAGGACATGGAAGGCGTGATTAAACACGTTTTTGTGATTGCGTTATGTTGCTGGGATTACGTTATAACAGTGAGGAAAAAAGTACGAAAGTTCTCTCGGCTCGGTTTTGCAATTCTTTAGAAAACGATTGTGTAATTATTACAAGGATTTGGAAATTTCTTAAACGTGGCATTTTCTCGAAATTTTGGTGTGAAGCCTTAGTTTTACATGGGAAACGTGTTTTGTTCGAAGTTTGTGGTCAAGGTTACTTTACACATCTGTGATGTTGGAATTTCACCACTTTATTATATTTTCATTTGTAGGTTGTGATAAAATTTGAATTGAAAAATATTGCTCTTCGGAATCATTGTCAGGCTCATTATTTAAACTGAACAGACTTCTGTTTTACAGAAAACACCCCAAAGATTTAAGCAGAGGGTTATAAATATCCTAAGAATTAATACGCCAAAGGATAACCGTACGGCGCATGACGCATTGTTGCGGGAAGCACCATCTTGAAAATATCGCTTTGATATATTATTGTTTATAAATAATGACTGTTAGACCCTCTTAATTTAATTGTGGCGTATCCCTGAAGCTTATTAACCGTCCGGTTAATATTTCCTTATTGGGTTGTAATTAATTTTGTTAGGCAGGTGCTATGCCCGGAGCCGTTCGGCCCACCTTAAACGGCTATTATCTACCGCATTATTTTGTCGTGGCCAATTTGTTTGAAGCCTTTGACGGTTATAACGAACAGTTAATTAAGTTCGATGAGACGCTCGATTGTTTAAGAAAGGATTTTGTTTATAAGAAAATGGGTTATTAAAGGATTGTTGAAGTCGATTGTCGGATTGAAAATGGTTGTGTGTCTGTGTTCAATTTGACTGACTTTACCGGCTTTTGTTTCAAGGCTCTTTGGCTGGCTTCAAGTGGTTTGTATTGGAGGTTTGTTTATATTATGAAAAATCATGAGAACGGTCATGATATTTAACGTACCGTGTACCGTGTGTTGCCGGACGTAAAGAATAACACCACCCCATTTCTTCCCGTGGGTGTCGTAAAAGGCGACTAAGGGACTTACTAGAGAATGGGCAGCAGCGTTCTCTATGCATTTTACCACCATACTGCGATCGCCAACCCGCCTGCCAAGCGTGGCGATTATGGCAAAGCCCCTCGAATTGGGGGAGGCCTAAGTCCAGCAGTGGACGTCTTACGGCTGAAATGATGATGATGATGATGATTTAACGTCTTAGTAAGACTTCCTTTAGTATATTTTAAGTGTTCAAATCAAGCATTAATGAATTCAAACTTATCAGTTCACAGTTTAAATTAATTAATCGGAAGGCCTTCTACAAGTTGGATCGATGACCTGGTGAAGGCCACAGGAGTCCGCTGGATGAGAGAAGCTCAAAATCAGTCGAAGTGGTGGTACATGGGGGAGAATTATGTTCCAGCAGTGGACTTCTGTCAGCTGAAAAAATGTTGACGAGTTAACAATCAGCTGGTAAATACTTTACTCAGCACCAAACATTTCCAAAAACCAAAACAATATATAAATCAAACATCATTACAAATCAACACCAGCCAATTACCAATTACACTCCGCACAATTACAAACTATGCCTCAGCACAGCCAAACAGTAGTCCAAGTTGTATCCAAGGTCAAATTAGCGCCATGACCCCCAACTGCACCCTCAGTCCGCTGGTCCAAGTAGTTTACGAACAACTGCCATAACTCCGCAGGTTCTGAAACTGGGTGACGGACTAAGCGGCCGGGCCGTTGACTCCGAGAAAAAGTTCCCTTTAAATATCCACAAGTTTAGTTTAGCAACTCAAATTTAGTTTGGTAACAAACAGAACAAACAACAAGTCGCAACAAATCCTGCGAAGTTGCGCGCGAGTCGGTTCAAGTTCAGTTCGGAGTGAACTCGTGATGCCCACGTGGGGCTCTGAATGTATGACGGAAGTGTGTGTCAATGGAAGGTTTAAAAAAGTTTAAAATTAACGTTAAAGTTTTAAATATTATTTGTTACAGGCTTTTTATCTGTTAATCTTAAATTAAACAAAAAATTCGTACCCTTTTTATCAGTAAAAGTTTAGTGACGAAACTTGATATTTCATAATATTTTAATATCGAAGTTTTAAAATTGTCTTGAATATGTGCAAACTTTTTAAATATGAATTGGAATGTCACGTATGAAAATCCTACGTAGCACTTTTCAAATAGTTAAAAAAAAATATATAAAAGAACCGACCTCATAAACGTGCAGTAAAAACTGTATATAAGATTAAATAATCCATTTATATTTCATACTTCGAGTACCTACCTACATTTACGTAGTTTCTTTGCTACGCTCGCGTAGGCTATCCGGGTCGTAGCCGCGGAGCTACGGGCTACGACGTAGGCGGTGCCAAAAGCTAGCCGCTACTTTACTACGCCAGGGTGTGAGGCATCGTATCGATTGCCTCCCCTGTACCCTTAGCATGACCTAACTAATTTTATGACCTTTTCGGATAACATGTATTGCTTCATTGCATTTTAAAGAAGGATACAGATAAATAAAAATTATATCGCCAAAAATTATGACTGAAATAAAAAAGGAAAAAAAATCAATCAATCTGTTAAAATGTAATTAAAAGATCAGTTGTAAGAATCTTAATATTTGTTTACATTACTGCAATAAAGAACATAGTAACGTAATACAAATCGTGTCCGCATTACGTAACTGCGCATATCCTATCTCCGACCGGCCGCATCCTTGCGTCGGAGTCAAAGTCCTGTACAGGACTGGCGCGTCGCCGCTGCGGTGCGCATACCGCGCATGCGTCCCCCGTGCCCCCGCCGCCCCCTACCCGCAACACGGAAAACTTTTCCCCAACATAGCTATAACTACGCGCTTCACCCGTCGGCAACACTTTTTGCCCCCACCGGTGGGTAGGGGAGGCAAAAGTTTTGCCAGCCCGGTTCGGTACTCCGTACACATCGCTCTTCCACTTTTTCCTGTATATTGAAATGGAGGTGCGGAGAAAAGAGTAGAATTTAGAAGCTGTCGTACAAATTTTAATGAGGAGTGAGAAGGTGAATGGTATTTCGTGTAACGAGCACCGCGGCCTTTGTATGGACGTTTTAATATTTCAATAGACGCCGAAGTTGCGACACGAAACGTACAATTTGACAAAACGAACGTTTCATAATGAGGATGTCATTTAGGTGTCACTTGTCAAATTGTAATAGGTAATTTACAGAGTTACAATTTCTATCATAAATTCACGTAAATTGCGGCGCATCATGTTGGTTGCTATCACTAGCTTATGTATGAGCTTACCTCAGATAATTGCAGATGACCAACGTCCGACGGTCACCTAGTTAACGCTAATCACAATTAGGCGAGCCACCACTTCATCACGGCTATTCGATAACAAGGATCCTCAGTGAATGATTAATAACCAGAACCGCGGTTTGTTTGCATTTGGACGGTCCGCGTCCGTCGGCGAGAGTAACAAACTTATGAATAATATGCCGCATAAGTTGAGCCTGACTTAAGGATGAATCGATTTTCTTGAGCCGTCGCCACACGCCTGCTATCCTACCATCTCGATTAATTGCATGGGTTATTTAAAGAGGAGCCGTCAACAGTACATATTTGAGGTCTGAGTGTACATTCATCACGGGCCGGGTTGCAACGTCTGACCCTACGTTATCTTGCAGGAGCAGTGACGCGACCCAAACCTCTTGGTGACTGATGACTCGCCTTAATTAAATTTTATGAACTATCTTTCTGTTGGTCCACTGTTTGTTAGTGCAATTAGTGAAACTCTGTTTATACGTTGATGTTATCGGGTTGAAGGTATACGCGAATAAATGAATGATTCACTAAACCATACAATGCACATGCATTTACCTTAACAAAGTCGTCTCCCCACGACACATCTAATCTAACTGTACCATTACTTACTGTTGAAAAAGTTTTTACAATACACATCGTCAGTAATAGAATGACAGTCCTATTTACGGTAGGTTTAGTTAACGTCCAAAGCAACTTTACAATTCTAACGTAGTTGCGTATTCTGTCCACGTGAAAACCGCCGACGAACTCCGACGTCGGCCACATCCAAAATTCAAGTTATAAAGACAGACACAGGCCACATGTCCGACAGATGTACTCAGTTCCTGATGTGTGTGAATCAAAGACTAGGATTTGGTTCCAGAATTAGAGCGGGATATTACTGCCGGCGGGCCTTAAATAAACAACCGCTGTGAGGTCATGTTTGCACCGAGCTTTGTGTACGAAATTTAAATGGAGCTGCTATGGACTCTCTGTGAATAATTATTATAAATAGAGCGCAGTGTTAAAACAGATTTCTCTACAACTAACTTGTATATTCGTTGATTACAATGTATGGGATCCTCTAAATGTGTTACAAATTTGATTCTGCAAATAAACTTGTTAAGAGAATGTCTAAAAGTATCCAAAATTATTTCTTACTTGTAGCGAAAACGTTGTACTAACGTAAATATATTTAACGAATCCTAAATAATCGATCAATTCCGAATTTACGGCCAGACGCGTACGAGTACCATTTAAAAAGTTACAACAGTTGAATTTCGAAAATAGAATACGATGTTCAAACTTTGCTTTCAACCAGTTTGAGTAAAAACCATTAGTTATACATCGAATGGGACGCACCAATAAAATTATTTCCAATCGATGTTTTGGATTCAATTTTCTTCTAATTAAAATTTATAGGAGTTCGACTTCTGTCGACGTCAATTTTTAACGAATGGCAATAAAAGTCACGAAAGTCTAGACGATTTTACGTGTATGGTTTTCTAACTTTTTCAATAAAGTGCTTTTTTTATGCCAGTGGAATAAAAAATATTCGAATAAAAAGCCTGTTCATAAAAATGGATGTTTATTTTTTGAGTAATAAATAAGTTTGTCAGACGTCAGTCATGTCCATTCAGAGTGTTGTAAAACAAAACAAAAGAATGTAGCGACATTTAGTTCAAGACGGGGCGATAACTCAGACGCCGCGCGTAGCCACTCGCACAGATTTATTGGTGCAATTGACAAAGTGGCAAATGGCCCATTAGAAATTAGGAGTTCCTCGAGAAACGTGCCATGGAAAAATGTACAGCAATATTTCCCCTGTGTAAGCAAAATTGTAAGCAATAAATAATATCCGGGTGTTCTTATGTCGCTTGTGCAAAGTAAATTTGGAAAAGGTTTTTAAAGGAACTGAAAATTTATTTGTGTTCTGGACTTTTTGTGTAAGTTGGTAACTTAGGAGGTTTATCTTTACGCACTAATGCACAAAGCTGTGACAAGAGATAAAAACTATGAACTTCTTTAAGGGCAGGTTCAAAACTGTTACAGAAATTGCTCTCATTTCTTTACAGGATTTGTTATGTCTTTAGACCGCTTTACATAATAATCTAAAGTAGGTAAACCACTTACCACATTATAAACCTTTTTATATCCCAATATTACGCATAAACACCGTACTTTAGCCAATAAACCGAATAATCGTCCAATAAAAAATAAACAGATAATCGAATACAATAATCGTAATAATCGAATAGAGGGAACTAATTCCATGAATGTTTTCAGTCGATAGCTTACGACATGTTTATCGTCATTGAGTAATAAAAACGAGTCTAATGACTCGGGAACTCGGCTCTGCCGGGATTGTCTCTCTATATCATATATGGGTCAATAAAATTTTATGTTCAGTTAAACTTTGTTAAACGCTTCGTATTTTTCTGAGGGAATTAGGAGCCATTTCTTTTTCTATACCTTTACCTTGATGATTGGATTGTTTTTGGAATATTATACCTATACAGTCCCGGTCACTTGAATAGAACCAGCACAAAAGTATTGTGATTAGCTGTAATTTTAAAAGATACAAGTAATGTATGATTACGTGTTAATTTATCTCCCTATGTAAAAACTGTACATAACCCAATTCGCGCATCTAGAAAGATATCTTTCTAGAATTATCATGCGTGCGGCCGAAAGCGCGGTCACTTGAATAGAACCAGCCAGTTTAGATTGAGCTTTCGTCGCGAATAGATGATTGTATTTACAAAATCAGTTCGCTATCATATTGTTAACTCTTGTTAATAAATTTCTGTAGCAAAGTGTAACGCTATTCTAAAATAAAATGGGACGTGGGAAGAAGTTAACTTCAGAAGAAATGATAAGAATTCAAACATTAAAAGAAGAACATTATCCGCTGCGTGAAATAGCTCGACGACTGGGTAGATCGCATCATGTGATCATGAAATATTTAGAAGATCCAGAAAACTATGGTAAACGATATCAAGGAAGAACAAAACGAGCCACAACAGAAAGAGAAAGGCGACGTATACTTCGTGAAGCGTCTAATTCTTCTCTAACTGCTGGTCAAATAGCGCTCAAGGTGGGCACGCAAGCATCTGTACGTACAGTGCGTCGTATAATACACAATTGTTCGACAATAAAACGTTTGAAAATTAAAAAACGACCTGTTTTAAATCGACGACATTATTCGTTACGTTTGGAATTTGCACGACAGCATATGACATGGAAATTAGAATGGTACAAAGTAATATTTACTGATGAAAAAAAATTTAATTTGGATGGTCCGGATGGCTATGCATATTATTTTCACGATCTTAGAAAGGAAGAAAGGTATTTGTCCCGTCGACACAGCGCTTTAGGAAGTATAATGGTGTGGGGTGCTATCTGTGGTGAAGGTGTGTTAGATCTAGTTGTAATCGAAGGTAAACAAAATGCAGACAAATATATTAAATTACTAGAACGACAGAAGATAATTATAAAATCAAAATTAGAAGATCGTCACTTTATATTTCAACACGATAATGCACCTATTCATTCAGCAACGCTAGTGAAAAAATGGTTCACGGATAATAATATTGAAAATCTTGAGTGGCCTTCGGTATCACCCGATCTTAATATTATGGAAAATGTATGGGGATGGTTAACGAGAAAATTGTACGCAGATGGAAGACAATTTGATAATAAAGAAGCACTTAAATTAGCTTTAATGAAAGAGTGGTCGGCGATACCTCAACATTATATTCAATCATTGTACGATTCAATGCCTAGTCGATTATTTGAAGTTATTAGAAATAATGGAAAAAATACGAAATATTAATACACTTTTCATAATTATTTGTTGTTTTATTTTTTTAAATTAGCTAGTGGTTCTATTCTTGTGACCGGCCAAAATAAATAGTACTTCTATACATCCATTCCTTATTGAAATAATTAAATAGAGTAATGTTCAGTAGTATAATATTTAAAGAGTACACGTAACCGTGTTTTAAAAACTGAGAAAGTCATAGTTTTTTCATTAAAAAATTATCTCAAATATCTGTAAACATCTGTGGTTCTATTCAAGTGACCGGTACTGTATGTTTACGTTGAATAGAGTATAAGTAATAATAACGCCGTATATATAGGTATGTTCACATATTTTACTATAGTTTTATCCTGGGCAAATATTACTTTGACAAAATGTTATTCGTATGAGTAGGTATCATGGAGCTTTACATAGAAATATTCCATGCAACGAAATATACAACGTGAATAACAACGAATTTTACCTACACGAACTCATGTTACGTTTTATTTAGTAGTGAAACTGTGCCACGACTTTACAATAAAACATCATAAATGTACGAACTACGACAAATTCGAATAACTCCATCATTCCCAGTGCAACTCGTTTATTATTCGAAATTTTCTCACCTCTAAAATACAGAGATTAATATAGCAAAAGCTTGCCACCTCTATTTCAACGGGATAGGGTTCTAAATTCTGTTTTGAAAAGGGAACATTTGTGGTTCCTTTTTTAAAATCGTGTGCAAACACATCAGCGGGTGTTCAGTATAAAAAGATTATCTAGTAAGAGTGGAAACAAGTAAACAGATTATAAAAAAGACGTTCCGTTCCCGCCGCGACCCCTCCGGCTGTATTCATACGGTACTGGAAATGTCTTTGTATAAAAATATACTTTTCGGGGATTTTATTTTAGGTTAGTGTTTTGAACTAATATTTGTCTCGGTTTTGTGTTTGGTGATTCATTTGTTTTGTATGTTCAGTTAGAAAACTGCTGTATATTTAGTTAAACCAGTTTTCCCGAACTGTTACCTTTTGACGACAGCCACCTGCGACATGTCCGAGATCTTTGACCTTAGACCTTAGGTTTAGCCAAAAGGCACGCAAGGTATCACCTTTCAAGACCTTTGACCTGTATAGCTGTTCACAACCATTCGACAGGCTCTTGTATCGAAAATGACACATTTGAATAACCTGTTTTACCTTGCCCTCGACCGCAAATATCTGTCAGAAGAATAGCGTTCGTCAATTTGATTATATCTGTAATTTTTTTGAGTTTTGCTTTTGCTAACAGCGTTTTGAGGATTCTATAACACTGATTAATTTTCAGTTTGGTACGGGAGCGTATCGAATGTTTGTGAATAGTTCTGCTATTCTTCATAAAATGTCATCACAAACCTTAATTCAAAACAAAAAACCTCACTATCCCACTTTTTATCAACAACCCGGCTAGGTCCCTTAAACACAGTTTCCCCTTTAAAACCTTCTTTTTGTCTCCACTATCTGTCCGGTCCCGCGGGTGCAATGCGTCGGTGTCTCACTGTACCCCTCCCCTCGAGAGCTACCCCACCCCGCATACCCCGCGCGCTCGTGCGTGTCGATAAAAAATAATTGCTTCCGTCACCCTGAATTACAATACAAATAGAGGTTTCTTAGAATAATTTTCTGAGCTAAGATTGTTCATATTTTATTCGAGATTATTTTGTTATTTCTATGGGTAATTGCGACAACATATAGGTTTATTCACAAGTATCATGACCACACACAAGCCAGGCACTGAAAGTTTGTAGCCCGACCACGGACATACAACTTCATATAAAATGTACACAAAGATTATTTTTTGAGCTCCGACAGAGTACGTCCATCCATGTTCAAGACCCCGCTCGCATATTATGTGTGGAGTTGATTTTAAGCTTTAAACGAGAGAATCATTGTTCCTAAAAGATACTTAAATCATCTGTAGTTACACTGATTTAACTGCACAACTTCATCCAGCTTTAGCAGAAGCATTTTGGGTTCTGTCTGACCATTGTGGTCAGACAGAACCCAAAATGGAAACAGACTTTACGATGCTATTTTTTTTTTTGTGGGAATCGTCAATTGACGTCTCCCAATCTGGGTGGAGCGGAAGGGCGTGTCAAACTTTTACTGACTAAAACCCACCCGTGTTCCTTCAGTTACCTAAGGTTCAAAATGTAGACCAAAATAAAAGCAGATAAAATCTTCCCTTTGTTTGATCATCTAATGAAGTATTTTGCATAATCTTTTCCAGACTTCCCAGAAATTTAATATTTACTAAAATACCTAAGCCAGCCGTACGAAATTAACATATTAAGTGGAAGTTCTCAATAGTTAATCTTCGTTCATTCTCGATTTGCTCCGAATGAAGGCGTTATCGACTGGACGGCTCACAATAGATGCACTGGACCGAGTTTCAATAGCCGATCCCGTTTTATATTGCATTTGCTATGCGCTTACGGTGTCGCGATAATTTCATAGTTTATTTGAAATTGAATAGTATACGAATATAATTTACATAACATTAATGATAAAGCTTGATAAACTATAATCTTAATATTATAGTTTATCCACCGGTTTTATATTTTAAAAAAATCGTCATTTAAAATCAAATGAAAATATTTTATTTCACATAAACCTACGTCAGAAGCTAGGTGCACAGTTCCAATTGGTATGGTTCTATGGAGAAGCCGGCTGGTAAGAAACTTCTCGGTTACTCTTTAAAAAATATTTGTCTTTTACAATGGTTTCAACAGTAGGCCTGTCAACAAGTACTCGTACGAGGTACTTACTAAAATAGAAAATGGTTAACAAATGTACAGTCTACATTCATTTATTTCTAACAAATATATTGTTTGCTATTTGCTAACACCTATTTTCGTAGCTCAGTTTGATCATGAAATACCTTTAAAGCCAATTTTAAAATATCAATACGAAATCCATTAACAAATTGCCAAAATGCCAAAACAAAAGCGTAATCAAGATGAAACCAAAGTTTTCTAAGTAATCGTCTTAGTTTCCAACAAATAAGGCAGGGAACACACGTGAGGGCTTCCATTCAACAAGTCAGGCATTGTGGGGACGATCAATCATAATCACAGGCACTTTCAGGCTCTTTCAGGTCGACTAATGGTCCACGAAATGCGTTTAAAATGTGCGAGTGTGAACGCATTGGAAGGTAACCGCTCGGAAAGGCACAAAGCCGGTGTGGGATTGATCCATCATGTGTCCTCACCTCAAACGATACGGTTTTGAAATGTGACATTTTATTTTCCGGCTCAGAATGTATTTTTTTTTTTCATAAATGTTTTGGTTTTATTTCAACGACTGTTGACTCTATGTGTTCTAATATTATTTGAATAAAATTAATTGTTCGAATAATTACTATTCTTCTAATATTATAAATGAGAAAGTTTGTGTGTTTGGCTGTTTAGATGTTTGAATGTTTGTTACTCAATTACGCAATAACGGCCGAACGAAATTGAATGAAATTTGGCACACAGATAGTTTGTAACATATAGGATAATTTTAATCCCGGTAGAACGTTCCCGTTGGATAATTTCCGACATCTACTCGGGCGTAGCCGCTGGCAAAAGCAAGTTCGAATATTATTTTACAGTATGTGTACTTTCTTATAATATCAAATCATCGCGACATTCACATGCACTTCAAAACATGGCATTATTAGCATAATTCCTTTGCCATATCATAAAATAATGTTCTAAAAAGAATTTTTAATTTAACAATCTTTGACAGCGCCACGCCAATCACTCGAAGCGCGGCTCCATTGTACTCTGTTCTGTTATTTTAATTTTTTCCCCGCACAGGAATGTCTTTGAGACTTCAAATGACGCGTGTAATATGGAGGTCTGTGTTCGTTTGATGTAGAAAGATTAGGCCATTTGTGATGAGTATTTTTCACTGAAATAAAAGCGAACAATGGGTGCGTCGATAAGCCACGGATCCCCTTTGCGGTCTACTCTGTTTACAGTGGCTTTTTTTATGTGGCCACTCTGCTTTATAATGTTTAATTCGCTTTGATTTTGCACTGAGGTTTTCTTTTTGGAATATTTGTGTAGAAGTTTCTTTATTTAAGTGGTCGAAATATTTCAAATAATTCTTATTTTATTTATATTGTTTTTTGTACTGGGTGCACTGTATCAGAAAGTGTTAATTTTCGGCATCATACAGTGCAGCTCATTAATATGTTAATTCATCATTGGATAAGTGATTACAGCAGCACAGGTCGAGCCGAAGGTTGAGCTATATTTGCCGAATACAGTCTGTGTATGGGTGACCATCCATTACATACAATGTTCCGTGCCTTGGAAAGCAGGTTGAGCTGTTGGACCCTGGGCACGCCACAATTGCGGCGGTAAGTCCCCTCTTTGAGGAGTGGATTGAGAGGCGCCACGGCGTCCTCACCTTCCGCCTGACGCAGGTTCTCACCGGGCATGGGTGCTTCGGTGGGTTCCTGTTCAGGATAAAGCGGGAGGAAACGTCCGGGTGTTTCCATTGTGAGGATCGTCTGGAGGACACGGTGGAGCATACGGTGGAGGTGTGCCCTGCCTGGGCGGAGCACCGCCGTGTCCTCGTGGAGGCGATCGGCGGCGGCGACCTCTCGCGTCCGGCCCTGGTGCGAGCCATGGTACGGAGCGAGAGGGCATGGGAAGCCGTCACCTCCTTCTGCGAAGCAGTAATGCTCGCGAAGGAGGAGGCGGGGCGCGTGAGGGAGTGGCAGTCTCTGCACCCTCACGTCCCTAGCCGCCGCAGGAGGAGACGCCCCGGGCGTCGGGAGTCGATAGCGGACTCCGGGCCACCGTAGGCGCGAGCTTGCGGGCGGCGAGCAATGGGTAGCTCACCGCCCGGTAAGGATCAGGCTCGGGTCGACGGCGCGTAGTGTTCCACGCGCGCCTCAAAGAGATGTCAGCAGCAATGTAGGGGTCTGCTAGGACCGATGCCTGCCAGGGTCGCGAGATTGTTCGAAAGAGATACCGTGACTCTGGCACATGGGCAACTGAAGGAACACGGGTGGGTTTTAGTCAGTAAAAGTCTAACACGCCCTCCCACTCCGCCCAGAGCGGGAGAAGTCATTTGATGATTTCCCACCCAAAAAAAAAAAAAAAAAAGCTGTAAAGCTGTTGGACCCGGCTGTTATTCAAAGATCTTTGAGGGTAGTTACTACTACGACTACTGACTATCCAGGCAGGAGCCCGAAAGTCCGTCAGCCAGTCTATGAACGTTAAAACCCAGGGTGTTACCCAGTAACTGGGCTGTGGAGGTCAGATAAGCAGTCGCTGTATGTAAAATACTAGAAATCAGTTACATCCGGTTAGACTGGAGCCGACCCCCAACATAGTTGGAAAAAGGCTGATGAATGAATTAGATGATGAGTTAAACATTATTAAAGCCCTTCTATATTTTATGAACAGTAGAACTACACGACAACAAAACACTAGCTACCAGAAATAATTATTTCATTATGATCCAGTCGCCGGCCACACGTCCAAGACAGCACAACTGTCCGCTCCAATACGACGGACACTAAGCAGAAAATTCCATTGCGCCAAAGTTTTGATTGTCCCCGGCAGATGGCATTCCTGCCGACACATTCCCGAGATCACTGAAGAGTGTACGTTTTATTGTGGTCATATTACAAGATAGAACGTTTGTGTGGGATGACCGATGCATCCAGGAAATGGTTCTGTCTATATAAAAAAAACGTGTGGAGTTAGAGGGAACGCCAATAACTGTCAGGAATGTCAGTCTTTACAATACTCATACTTTATGTTCACCTCACTATTAGCTTCAGCGCCCTTGGAAACAATGAAAACTACACCTATGACGAAAACAAAATATTTATTAAAAAGTCGCATGGATGGGGGTGCATAGCACTTTTTCCGTTGCATTACGATTTCTACAACTTTACTCCTACCGCAAGCTGTATTATTTCCAGAAATATTAAGTTTTTGGCAGTTCAATGCAAAGATGAATGAAAGATGAAGCTTCATGCTCAGTGAGTTCACTGAGACATATAAACAAGGACAAACATAGTATAAAACTAAGTACTAAATCCATTTAACATAATTTCATTAAAACCCCCGCTCACATCTCAATTTAACCAACAATTTGCTAACATAAACAAAAGGAGCAAATGCAACTTCCGACCCTCGGTCATTTTTATCCCTCACTAATTGTAATTTCATTGATAACACAGTTTACAGTTTGACCGGTCCATTAGACCGTAACAAGGTGCCGTCCGGCCTTACGGCTGTATTTATAACCTTTAGTATAGTTGCGGCAATAATTTCATTAGCGAGGCACAACTAGAGGCCGGACAAGACAAATGGTGGCCATTAGGCCCCTAACGACTGCCCCCGTCAGCCCCTGAACTTTTAACGACGAGAATCAAAGTAAATACGAAACGTTATCTTGCCGATTTGGCGATCATAACTGGCAAGGGTTGCTAATAGGATGTACGCAGGTAGATTGTATCAGTTTTAATTGATGCTTAATGCACGATTTAGTGACCCTTAACTGGACTTATCAGCCTTTGATTTTAGACTGAGTATCAATCGGTAAAGTCTCTTTATGTCCCTCGCTAATACTGCAGCGTTCATTGTTATTGGACTCTCGCTCGCAATCAAGTGGCTTACCATCAAAACGCTTTTAATGGTGTCCTTTTCCTATTGACACTTTTATTTAAAATCATTTTGAAAGAATGACATTTTTAGGATTATAAAAAGAAATTGAATCTCCGAAATAATCTAGGGAATGGTGGGTGCTTTTGTAGGATTATTCGTTCTCGCAATGGGGTCTATGGTCAGAAGATTGAGCAATTTTCTTCCCAGCAAAACCATAATATCTCCTTATAAACGGAACCCTCCATTTTATTCAACTTTTAGTGTAGCCTCCCACGGGACGAGGCCTCCAAATCAGCCGCATTCGAGGAGGCCTCGCGACTCACACGTTGTTGTGTGCGGCAGTCATTAAGGGCCATTCGTGGCTGGCAACTTCTTCTGACCATAATATGTGGAGGTAAGAATGACGGCAGTAACAAATGTTAGCAGCTGTCTTGTTTGTTTCGTGGTAATAGCAGAACATGTGCCTTGGGTTGGCGAAAATACTTGATTAGAGGTAATTTTGGCTAATATTAGAAACTAGTTTTATTTTGTTGTACTTACAGCTGGTTTATAACATAACATCGCGCTTGTAATCCTCGGAGGAATAGGCAGAGCTTAATCTTCTTCCTTGCATGTTCTTCCTTCTTGGCATGTTTTTTTCTTTATTGGTGAAATAAATCAAGGTGGATATAATTCGTGTTCAAAATTAAAGGAAAAATTGTTAAAAATCTTAGTATATATTTATAGTATATATTAAGCAAAAACCAATATGATGGAAATTTCCATCATCATGCAAAGTTAGATCATTAGCTTAGTACTACGTCTGCCAACTGAGTCCAATAAGCTTCGATTTCCTTCTCATCTAGGGGTTTCTAGAATAATAACAAATAATAAACTATGAGTAAAATATTTTTTCCCATACATTAGGAGATAAGTAACTATTTTTTAAATTAAAAGCAAACTTTTTCAGAAATTGCTCTAAAAATATCAGAAACACAAGTTACAAGCTTTTCTTCCACTCATTTTCATTTTTTTAGCAATAGGAACTCAAATATAATATAACAAAATTAAAAACGAAATCATACGTTTATTGCAACTACAGCAAACAGCGGAACGACAACTTCAAGCTCGTTTCACCGATAGTGACACTTGCTTATTTTTGACAGCTATTTTTTCTGTTATGCAATGGACATTAAAAAGGTATTCAAACACAATCAACTTAAAGGGAACTTGTTCTTTTATATAATTTTTGGGCATTCAATGTTATGATGGAAATGTCCACCATAATGCAATGAAGAGTTAACCTGTAGTACACTCACATTTTAGAGCCCCATGTTATAATACTCCTATTCCCGGCGTTTGGGTACAAATCCAGACTACGAGGTGCTACTGAGAAATTCCTATAGACCAATAACGCTTCGACCGACCTTATGCTCAGAACAAGCGCTTGCAATCACTAGACCAATGACTCAGCTGCTTTATATGCAATAGAAATTCATTTTTCAAGCGATTGATTAGATTAGATCATCACAACATAGAACATTAACAGAAGATAACACAACACATCAACAACACAGATTAAAACATAACATAGAACGTAGATGGAAAAAAGTCAGTACACCTATTATCATACTTTCAAACTCTTCACAAAATTATGCGTCCTCCAGTTCACCTCCCTTCAAAATATAATAAAACCGCTCAAAACGAACAACAGGGCGAAAAGTCAAGTCGGTATATAACACGTCACTCCGTAATCCTAACCGTTAGACATAACAGCACTAATACACGAAATAATGTTTATCGGAAGCAACAGTAACACGTAATCCCGTGAAGACGAGGCCGAGGGCCGCGCTCAATACGCTCATTACCTCCATGACTCGTGTGCGGGGGGCCTAATAATGTACATGTGTTGATCGATTAGTGTTATTAAGGGAACATGTGTCTAGTAAGATGAGTGGTAGGTTTTGGTAGGTATGTTGCATATGACGAGAACTTTCCTTTTTTTCTACTTGAGTTTCATAAGTAAATAATAGACTCTTTGGTCGACATAGCATTAATTGTGCTGGCATAATGAGCCTATTATGATTCCTCTACTGGGATATCGGCCTACTGTCTGGGTTCTCTCAGAGAGGACGCCGATGGCCCAGCAGTGGGCTGTATTCCACCACGCGGGCCCAGTGCGGGATGGTGCTCCGATCAAAGTTATTTGACGTAAGCTCGTGTCTTACCTACGCTTTATAGACTTTCATTCCCATGAGACATGGTTACAAAGTTCGCGACTTTATATATTTTTTCCTTAAGTTATCACCATCATTTCAGCCGAAAAATGTCTACTGCTGGAATGCTTTTCGTCCGGTACCACACGGAAAGATTCCTTAGGTGGCATAATTAATAAATTACTTATGTAGATAGAGCAAGTGCAAATATGGAAAGAAAAGTAACATTCCTACATGCCTTCCACAATGTCAACATCTCAATAACACTATTTACCAGCTCATGTCAAGAGTACCAACATTGCCGAATAAAATCTCGCCCCCGAATTAGGGTAGATGTTCATAAAACGCGCGCGTCCATATTACGCGGAGTGTCCGCCAGTCAGTTCCGACAATTTGTTCCTACACCCTATACTGTTGATGAGTATAAGTTATTACTACGTATACAGGCTGTTCAGAGTTCTTGATTTGAATTAACAAAATGTATGTTAGTGATCTGTTAAAACTTTGCTTCACAGTTGACGTTATGTGCTTGTTTTAAATGAACAAGGATGAAAATATTTCTTAATCACCGCTGCTCCAATTGATTAATCAATAGATTAGTAGTTTAATTATAATTTAAAAGCAGAACGAAGCTGCCTTGGTCACTTTAGCCACCTTTTTTTTTAACACAGAGAGCAAATAAGCAGCCTAATTTTTAGCCAGAATCTCAAGGAAGTAAGTGCCAGTGAGTGATATTGTGTCTGTTGGGGCTTCAGTAGACTTCAGTGAAACACCCGAATCAAGATAAAGGTTTTATTAAGGTTTACTAGTTTTTAACAGAAAATATGCGGAGAGTACAAGTTCGTGTGATGATAAAATTTTGGACAGTGAATATATAATTTATGACGGTATTTCTAAAATAAAATAGGTACCTACGGCGCCTGACCCTATTCAGATTGCACAATGTAACACATACAAAACACAAAGTCTTCGTAATTATAGTGCAGGCGTAAACAGTGTCTGAACTGTTATTGTGTTTTTCCAACAGGAATTTCTCAGTAGCAGCTTGGAATCTGCCGGTTGATCGTAATTAGCTCGCCCTATTATATGTGTAAACGGAAAGAAAATAAACCGCGTAAAATAGCTATACTTCTAACTAATCTTTTGGGTTTTACAGGCGTGAAAGCACGAAATAAAAATATTTCATTTGGGATTCGCACAGGAAATACAAACAAATAAAAAAGAAAACAGTAAAAAAATGCAAACAAGAAAGACCTGTCCGTGGCTACAACGGCTCCAATCTGACCATGATGCTTCGATATTTGATAAAGAAAAAAAAAATGATGGTGCTGGTTGATGTGTAATGTATGTAACCTCATGGAACCAAAAACAGTTATAAACATTCTCAACCTGTATCATCCATATATTTCATACGGCAGATATTGAAGTACAAACATAACGTATTTAGTTAACGAGAGTCATCTCGTCACAGCCGGGGATGTATTGAAGCGCGAGTGGGCTACTGTGATTATTGTCTATACAAGTTATTGTTTCATTAAGCTTTAATAAAGAACACGTTATATATTGGTTTTTGGAAGATAAATAAATTGCCCTTATCAGATACCTACTGAAGATCTCCTATGTCTTTATAATTTAAAGACATGTAATAAAAATAAAAAAACAGTAAAAAAAAATTTTTTCTCTCTTAAGAAGACTTTCTTTTTTTACTTTTCTGTATTATATTTTGATACAGAATATGGGCTGGCTACGACATTTATTTTTAACCACCGTTTCACCTTCAAGAGTTTTATAATATTATGACAAAATAGGTTTTTGAACTGATGTTGTTGAGGCAAACAAGAAAAGAAATACAATATAATGTAAAAAAGAAAAAAAAAATACTGTTACAAAAATAAAAACAAAAACACCACAACAGTCGCAAAGCTTAAAGAATACGCTTCACAAATCATTAACAATATCACTCGTACAGATCGAGCAGACGGGGGCTAAATGGAACACACGGCCCGCTACTTTTTATTAATTTACGAAATAAAGTTATAATCTTGTTAGCGGGCCGCTCCCATTGTGTCGCGTTACCTGGACATTGTAATAGGATCAACTTATTAAACACTAAGTATACAAACATCAAAAGCGTTTTTGCAAAGTGAAAGAATGACGCTTTCGTTAAGAGGATTTCTATTTTTGCATTTTCATTATTCTGTATATATTTTTTTGTACGTAATTTCTCTTTGTTCATGATCAGAAATATTGTTGTTATTTCATTACTCTCTGTTGATAATAATAAACGATTTATTAGGAGTAATAATATAAAACCTCTCTCGGAGTCGGTGTACCGAAAAGCAATAAACATGATAACATCGTTCTGCTATAATGGTTATGGGGCAAAATATTTGAGATCCATTTACCAAGGATATTAGCCGATAAAGAGGTGCTTGAAAGGCAATGGAGCTACCTTTCGGACCCTCTGGGAGGTTCTCAAGGAGCGAAGGAAGGTGTTGTGCCCCGTCCTAAATACGATCTAATTACGAAATAGTTTCTCTTCTTGATTTATAGATTAAGTTGAGAACGGCGGGTCGCACACGTGGCGCACTGGTATACCGCTGACATATTAAAATCCCTTCACATGTGTGTTTAGTCGATCGTGTTTATAATAGTTTTAAAGTGGGTTGTAATTTAACCCTTAAGAACCACAAAAATCTCATGACACTGAGTTTTTTTATCGGAACCACTTTTTGTGTTTAGGATATTCCCACCAAAAAATATACATTTAAAAAAAATTGTACCGACGTGGTAAAGCTAATTTTCCTCGAGTTTTCAACAGATTTGCCGAACCAACTTTACAACTAACTTAAGAATATAATCCCAAATCAATACAACAATTCAATATAACCAGAGCTGTTCATATAAGCGGCGGTATCGAAAGGTGTTAAAGGAAAGACGGGACAATCTCCGAGGCATTATCGGATTCCGCGGGTGCTCGGCCCACAATGGATGTTCTGGCCGATCCGAGCTTACTATGTGGGCCCACTGCTTTGTACCAAATCACTTCGCGTAGATTTATTACCCAGTGTCTCCATTACCCCACTCTCCCCCGTATAAATTGTAGAATAAGTGTTGCCATATTTACTGGTGACGTATTGCTAATCGCTGGGGCCTTCTGTTGCCAGTGTTGCCAGTGGTGAATAGTAATAATTAATCTGGTTGTCCGATGACGAATTTGAATAATTTATATCGGTAATTTATTGGTACAAGGTCCGCGGATCAAAATGAGGAGGAGGCACATGTGCCGCTCCTGAAGGGATCTGAGAAACTAATAATTTTAGTGGGACAGAGTGTCGCTTGAGATAATTAATAATATTATGTTTGGATTCCAAAAGACTGAGCTTGTTTCAACATTTCTTCTCACGGATCATTTCCTAAATGCCGGTGCCATCTAGTTTTACCAACAAAATATTGACGTATAAAAGTGTCTCAAAATACTTCATTTTATTAATGTGGTAATCTGAAACCACTGTGTAGTTATAGGTATCATGCCTCCGAACAACAATTTTTTAAATGATATTTTTTTACTTTATGAAATCACACCGTCATGTTCGTCTGTCATTAGCGCATCACACGTAATTGTATTGAACCACCCCATGGTCACGATAACGTATTCAAAACGACCGGAATTGGGTCGTTTGGTCACGTCTAATCAATCGTCCGCATCGACTGACCGTTGTTGGTCAAACCGACCGCGAAAACCTGTTTACCAACCGATCGGACTGACCGATGACAGTTCACCGCTGGAATGTAATTACTATACCTTCTGTAGGTACATTTTACTAATGGTCCGGATTATTTGGACCCGGCAACACCAAAGTGAATTTGTAATAAGACCCCACAATCTTAAGACTTGTGTCGGCCTCAATAATTTATTTACTTTGATGATGTTCGTCTTGAAATGCGAGTAAGTTTCAAGTTTGGGCTTGGGACTGTATGAGTCAAATGGCGACCTGAATTTATTTGCAAATAATTTATGGCAACTAGAGTTTCCATAATATTGCTTACGTCTCAATATTTGAGTTTTTTTTTAATATTCATTTACTTTCGTAAATGTGGGTGGATGTGGTAAAAATCTCTTTGAAATTGAAATTTAAAATGGCCATAAATTTGTAATTTTGAAGTAACATTTAATCATCACATGAGTAGCTTTTTCCCAACTAAGTTTGGGTCAGTTTTCAGTCTAACCTGATGCAACTAATAGCAGTATTTTACATAAAGTGACAGCCTATCTGACCTCGCAAGTCACACTGGTTGTCAGAATTTTGCGCTTCTAACGATTCGTAAGGACTCTGATAGATATATGTATGAAAGCCGGGCCCAACAGTTTAACGTACTTTCCGAGTCACGAAGGAGTCTCGGTATGTAACCCAACCACGGATATAATGCAATAATCTACAAAAAATGTAAAGATATAAAATTATTATCATTGCCTAGCCTTTTCCCAACTGTATTGGGGTCAGTTTGCAGTCCATTTGGATGCTGCTGAATGACTGTATTTTACAAGGAGCGACAGTCTGTCTAAACTCCAACACCCCTTGATAAGACTGGTTGTGAAACTTACGGGCTTCGATGACACGAGATCACTCTCAAAGATTCAGGAATGACAGCCGAGACCAACGGCTTAACGTGCTTTCTGAAGCACGTCTTGGTATGTAAAGATAGCCCACAGACCAACCGTGGCAAGCATGGCTTAAGGCCCTCTTGTAGTTGAAGACGTTTCGGCGAACATTGGCCGGTCGTTGCGAGCGCTTGAGCTGCTAGATTTTGTGTATAATTGTTTCGTGGAGACAAAATGACAAGGAAATTATAAAATATTTTCTCAGCATGCCCTAAAAAACAATAAAACCTATGTTTTGGTATAAGTTTTACATGGTTTAATCATGGAATCTCTTCAAGGTACACGTTTTAAATGGCGATTTAGTGTCATATTTATGATTATTTTCTATCGAGCCAATTGTTTTAATTCACGTTTCTATCTTCACACAGCGCTTAACAGTATGTTCAATTTTCCAAAATAATATTTTTTTTACGGAAACTAGCCATTTTGCTAGATTTACAGAGGTTTAAAAAAGTTAAAAAGTACTGCAACCTCGCCTTAACTTTATCCATCAACCCGTGCGGCTATACAAAATGAAATTTCTAATCACAATAAAACAAGTCCCTTCCCTTTACTGGAACAACATTGTACTTTGATTCATTTGCAGTAATAACGTAAGTGGTGGGATAAGTACCTCCCATTATACGGGCATACACGTGCAGATGGATTTCTTGTTCTAAATCCTCTGCTAGGGTAGTATATAAAACAACAAGTTATAATGAATGAATCTCACAGTACATGTATTCCATGTTTTGTTTATTCATCAATATATATATATATATAGAAAGATATAACCATCATGCAAGAATGGACATACAGCAATTGTGCAATCGTTTTATACTAATATTGTCAATAGTAGGTAATTTGTCTCAGCCAAATTAAAGGAGACTTAAAATATAAGTAGAAGTTGTAAAACGTCTCAACTTAACATTGCCTGCCTTTAATCAATTTAATAGGTGTTTGACTTTAAATACGGCAAAACTTTGTCATTTTCCACTCTAATTAGTATGTAGTTAATTAATGGCAAAAATTTTCAGTTTGCTTACTAACTTTCAGAGTCCCCTTTCAGTAGCTAATCAGCGCGGTACGACAACACAGATGTGTACGAATGCTCAACTCACTCCATATACTTAATTAATTAAAAGAGTACTCGAGTTCGAGCCAGCTCCGGTGCCATTCCTGTTTACCTGCGCCATGTTTGCACAACTAACGAACTACTTAATCATCATTTATTCGATTGCAAACGAAAAGTTACAAACTGCCCAATGAGTCCACATGAATATATTTCACCGAACACGCCCAATTCGACTGTCCTTCATTATAAATAAATCAAAATTCAATTTTCGTAACGAAATTTTCAAGACCCAATTTTAGCATTATCTGATTAAAATGGGCCCGCATATTCGAATAGCCGACGGATAAGAAAATTGTATTAAACCTTATTAACCGGTTTAATGTGTAGGTGTTAAGTAAATTTGGATGTAATCGGGGTGAGCCTTTTTTTCGGGGTGGGGTTTGCGGAGCTGAGAAAAAATGCGCTCGGATTTATTGGCTTGTTACTGGGATTTAAAAAAAAGGATCGTCGCAGACGGGCCGGGAAGGAAAGGAATGCGTCCCGGACTCCGGACTCCCGGCCTCCCATGCTCTCGGCGCGCGTTTGATGGTTTGAAAAAAGGCCACCCTTGGTGCTCATTTTTGTGATCGTTTTGATTTTTTCTCTTTTTATTTATGTTGGTTGCTAATTTCTATTTCATTTGAGTTCTGAGTCATATTTGCTGCATGATTTAATGGTTAACGGTAAGTTGGGATTTTTAGAAGCTAGTGAAAATTTATTTTAGGAGATCCAATATTTTGTTTTTGAGCATGGTTAGAGTGACGTTGCGTCAAAAAATTTAAGCAACTTTTCTCTATTTTATATTTTATAGAGGAAACTCGGCAAATACTTTTAAAGAGCATGATATTCCTTAAAATAGTAAACATGAATTACGTTGCACACTTTTTTTTAGAGATCTGGTCAACATCAAAGTCTAAAGCTTTATACCATAGTAGGGCTTACCTTTATAAACTGTTTCTGTCTGTAACTCGATTGCTCATCAAGTATTTTAAGTGACTCTCGCGATCCTCTCGAGACTCACTCGAAGCTTCTTAAATATTCACAGACCGTGATTGTCGATCGCATCTTTAGACTGACAGACGGTCGACTTTTTAGGTATCATTCAACTAAGTACCTACGTAGGTAGGTACTGTGTATCATGTTGTTTTAGCGATTTCACAGAAATTTTAAACCTTTGAAAGACGCCAATAGTTATGCGCTAAACATATTTCAAACATACTCGTGGCTTCCCAGTGGTCGAAATTCAACTATAATTCATGTAAATTTTGAGTTTGAATTATACAGAAATAGCTTACTGCACTCCTTCTTCCGTGTGGTGCCAGACGTAAAGAATAACACCACCCCATTTCTTCCCGTGGGTGTCGTAAAAGGCGACTAAGGGACTTACTAGAGAATGGGCAGCAGCGTTCGTTATGCATTTTACCACACTACTGCGATCGCCAACCCGCCTGCCAAGCGTGGCGATTATGGCAAAGCCCCCCAAATTGGAGGAGGCCTAAGTCCAGCAGTGGACGTCTTACGGCTGAAATGATGATGATGACTCCTTCTATATTAACTTTAATTGTACTTTTCATACTCCTCCGTCCGCGTAATTTTCGTAAAAAGGGGTGCAAAGTTTTTGCTTCACGTATTAATACACCGTGACATTTTAGTCGTCTAACAACGGCAACCCACTTCATATAACCAATGACTACTACACATCCATAAGAAAAAAAATAACATTTGAATAACTAAAAAATAAAAATATTATTCGCCATCATGACGCATGACGTGGTTTAAATTTGATAATTTGTCTCATCGAAAATGGAGATGGAATGATCTAGCCGACTCGTGCACTGGATAGGTATGTTCTCTACCGTATGATACGTAAACATTATTAACAAAATGTTTCATAATTCTAATCCATTATTTATTTTTCTTAGTACTCACGCCTTTTTTTTTTTTCTGGATGGGAAATCATCAAATGACTTCTCCCGCTCTGGGCGGAGCGGGAGGGCATGTCAGACTTTTACTGACTAAAACCCACCCGTGTTCCTTCAGTTGCCCATGTGCCAGGGTCACGGTATCTCTTTCGAACAATCTCGCTAGACCTGCCTAGAGGTGTATTTTGTCGGATACACTTAGTGGACAACCTTTGTAAGACGACTAAAATGTCACGGTGTATAGATTTTTGTTTCTGTCAATCGTTTGAAGATGACACAGATTATCACACGGGTTGATCTTTCAGGTTAAGCAAAGCTTACCGCGGTAGGTCCGCGGATGGGTGACTATCGTAACATACATACCAACCCCTCCGTGTCTCGGAAAATAAATAAAGCTGTTGGTCCCGGCTGTCATTTGTAGATCACAGTCGACAGTCGTTACGGGTCGTCAGAGGCCTGAAAGCCTAACAACCAGTCTTACCAAGGGGTAGCGTATTACCCATTTATTGGGTTGTGAAGGTCAGAAAGGCAGTCGCTGCGTACGGATAGATTGGAAGCCAACTCCAACATAGTTGTCAAAGCCTAGGTAGATAAAGATGTTTGAAGATATTATAAAGATATTACAAGATATTATTATAAGATGGCACAGACAAAAGCTGTTGGTAAATTTAATTGGTGCTGTTAGCGCATCAAGCGATTTGTGGTTCAAGCAAGCGTTAATATATTTCTATGCTAGTTGCACAGAAATACATTAAAAAAATGAATGACTAAATTCGAAACACGAATACAGAAGACTGAATTTGAAATAAATTTGAATCTGGAATTCCTAACTAAACGTCAAATATTTGAGATCAAAGTGGCCAGTTCGCCAATTTCATATGTACCAATCGACGAACAGTTTTTATAGCTTGAAATGTGCAGTGTACAGCCTGCGCACATTACTTAAACATTAGTTGCTACATAATTCAAAAACAGGAACCACCAAAAAAACCAGCAAATTGAAACCAAATAAACAATGTCGGAATACAAAAATCTCGTCGGTAACAATCATGAATATTTTATAGGAAAAAAGAACTGACTTTATACTCCTTTTCCCTGTACGTGACGACTTCGGGCTGGCAGGAATAAATGAGTTAAATTAATAAGAGGGGGCGGTTACTTACAATTACGTTTTTAAATGTAAGCAAGCCGGCTCCTTGTTACGATTTGATTTTTCTTGTGCGACACGCCATTTGTCGGCCCTACGGCGGTAGAGGATAGAGCTGTACCAATGTATTTTCTTCTTTTGACATGTTTTGAGCAGTGTAGATAAGAATTATGCATGTCGATGTTAGTGATTACGGACTTATTTTTTGGTGTATTTTTAGTTTATGAATAGGCAGGTTCCGATACTGAAAATTAAAGAGAAAATAATATAGTATGTATTCATCATCATCATTTCAGACGTAAGACGTCCACTGCTGGACTTAGGCCTTCCCCAATTTGGGGGGCTTTGTCATAATCGCCACGCTTGGCAGGCGGGTTGGCGATCGCAGTATGGGGGTAAAATGCATAGAGAACGCTGCTGCCCCTTCTCTAGTATTAAATAGTATGTATTACAAAATTTTGAGACACTAGTATAAAAAAAAAATGGTGAGACCCAGGAAAAATTAAAAATATTCCATAAATTAAATTTAAACAAGAAACCTTTGCCCTCAGTATACATTTCTTATCAAAGCATTTTTCTTTACCATTGTAACAATTCGCATTTACATCCGTTTACAAATTCACCGTTATTAAGCTTTGATTTCGGAAAAGCAAAGGGTTAGAAAATAAAAATCGCGACCCTCCCGCGAAAAATCGGGCCAAGGATGGGGTAGAAAAAAAAAAAAGAAATACCGCGCGTTGTTTTCTAAAGACGGGGGTAACCAGGTAGCGAGCCAAATGAATTGCAAACAGCATTATTATTTCCTTCAGGAAGTCGTATATATTCCTGGGCGCCTTTATTTTAACGTTTCTTGCTTCATTCATTTTTTTTTCTTACCCCTTTTTTATTGCCGACAAGCTCGTAATATATTGTAAACGCACAGCGAGTGCCGGCTGTAAACAACTATTACAACTTAATAGGGAAACGGGGTACCAGTTTATGGGGTTTTATTTTTATCAGTTTTTTTTTCTTGCTTGAAAATAATTTCATATTTATGTTGTTGATATCAGAATTTGGATCCGGTAGATTTTATTATCTATTTGCTTAATAGCTTTTTATTAAAACTAATGAAAAATCCATGAAATTGTAAAATTTTAAATAATAAAATAATTATAAATATATGAAAAAAAATCGTTTTATTTTTGTTTTTATATTTGCACGCCACATTTGGCAGAATTTTATGATACCATTTAGATACTAACGTTAAGATCATATATAGAACCATATTTTGACGAATAAATGATTATGACTAACACGTAGTAGTTAAAAACTCGAGACTTACAGTAAATACAAGTTATTTACTGTAACTGTGAGTCTCGAGTTTTTAGTCTTGCAATTTAGTTTTTATTTTTTGGTTTCAAAATAATTTTATTAAAATAAAACCTATTACAGATTAACACAATATCCTAAAACATTATTACTACCCAAGTAATTAGGTCTAACAAAGGATCTAACCAGATAAGAACGTACATTTCTTGGGTGAATAGTTTTGGTCATAAAATCCGCTATAAAAGGGCGATAACGGCCGATTATGGCCTCTGTAACGGCACTCTAATAATGAATTGTCTTTAGTATAATGTCTGATCGTGATTGTACTACCAGCTATAAGGCTTTTGTTCTAGATTAATAGGATAGAATTCATAATTGCTTGGTTAAATTATGGATCGCTGTGTAAAAGGGTACCTTCTTACCTACACATATTTTATCAGAAAAATAAATGCCATTTCTTTTAAAATGGCTGTTACGTGGTTATGATATAGAAGTACATTGGACGTGGCTGTAAACAAAGGCACATTTATTTATACCAGTAGCCTAGTTTTCAACTTGAACTTACATTTGTAAGGCTACATTAAAATGTCACACGACACTGCGAACAAACTATATGCACGAACGTACGTAGTTTAAACACGTTAAACTAAAATAAATTAAAAAGTTCAATGTAAATACTACCATGTAAATCCTATATGTCGACTTACACACACATACGACATTTACGCATGTAAAAACAGATATTCCGTGTATGTTATTAGTCATATCTGTGGAGGGTTATAAAGCAGCAAGTGAAGCCAATAAACGTAGATTATCGGGAGTTATGATGCGATTCACGTTAATGCGACATGACAACAGGCCCCGGGCTGCGACCCTGTGAGCGGTGCCAGGATAATGGAATAAAGTCACTTACGACCTTTTGCAGATAACAATTTATTTTTGTTGGAATTTTTGGTCATATGAAAATTTTGCAGTTACGCGTTAATTTTTCATGTGCGTAAAGTTAATAAGTAACTACATTCGAATATTAAAGTCAATTTTAGAATATATAAATTGTTATTAAATAATGAATTACGTTCGTTCTTTTCAGAAGTTTGAAGTTTATTTTGTATTTCGATAACTTTTGTAGTTACAAAATATATCTGTCATTTTTTTTTCTCACTACTCTTAATGAAACCTTCAATGAACTTTGCTTAACTTTTCAAAATCTGTCAAATATTAAGCTCTCTGTTGTATTTGATATCCAATTGATCCCCAGAAAGAATACGGGGAGGTCCTACCACTGAGCAAACAGTTCGACATCGAGTCAATGTTGACTTTGCCCCGATCTCCCCTATTCGTATAGCGACAATAAATCGTATAAATAAATTACCTTTGTCAATCTTCGATGATCTTATTTGTTTCGGAATGCAGTAGGTAGGTACGGGAAAAACCTTTTTTTATTCGAAAGAAATTATAATAAATATAAATAAGTAATGAATTTCTCTGAATATATTTGTTAGGCTTGTTTTTCTACACACTTTTTAATCCAAAAGGCTCTCTTAAAAATATTATTAAAAGCTAAGAAATTTAACTGCAACTGATTCCTTAACATAAATACAATTCCAGCTATCAACGTCCCCCTTCCAGTACGTAACAAAAAAGCACTACACTTTTTTGGGGTGAAACGGGAAATAAAGATATGGCTGTGGTCGCAAACAGAACGATATGTTGACCGTGGGTCGTAAAAAACACGTTAACATCCATTCACGTTTATGTCCCCTATTTGCGCGTAACCACCGGCCAAGGGTTACAAAGTAGCTGATTGCTCGCAGCCTAGCATGACCTTTTGTGTGTTTTGGAACGGAACAACTGTGTAAAATACTGAGGAGTTCTATTCTTTTTTAGTAGATTTCTGCCACTGTAAGATAATTACGAAATACATATTTCTAATGTTATGTTAAGTTATAGAAAATAAAGGGCCCTATGAATAAAAAAAATATATATAAAGGATGCTATTGCCAAAGACTTCGTTTGCGTATATTTTATTTAATAATTTAAGCACTCAAATGTACAGAGGCGGACATAATGCCATATATTTTTTTTTATCTGTCAACCTTTGGGTCCTGCTGACAGTGGTAGGTGTTATATTAGATCATTCTCTAACACAATATCCAAACCGAAAAGTAGCCTATGTCTTTCTTAAAGTTCTAGGCTACCTATCTGTCATATTTCGCAACGATCGGTTCTGTAGTGTAGGCGTGAAAAAAAAAACCGGCCAAGTGCAAGTCGGACTCGCGCACCGAGGGTTCCGTTTAAACCTGCAGGTCATCATCATCATCATTCGTCATCATCGTTTATGAAATGAAATGTTTTTTTTTTTTAATTTTTATATTTGTGTTGACTGAATGAAAGGTAAATTGTGGTTTACGATTTATGACGTATTAAAAAAAAAACTACTAACTAGATCTCGTTCAAACCAATTTTCGTTGGTAGTTTTAATGGTAATGTACATCATATATTTTTTTTAGTTTTATCATTCCCTTATTTTAGAAGTTACGGGGGGGGGGGGACACACATTTTACCACTTTGGAAGTGTCTCTCGCGCAAACTATTCAGTTTAGAAAAAAATGATATTAGAAACCTCAATTTCATTTTTGAAGACCTATCCATAGATACCCCACACGTAAGGGTTTGATGAAATTTTTTTTTTGTGTTTCAGTTCTATGTATGGGGAACCCCAAATATTATTGTTTTAAAAAAAAATGATATTAGAAACCTCAATATCATTTTTGAAGACCTATCCATAGATACCACACACGTAAGGCTTTGATGAAAAAAAAAATTTGAGTTTCAGTTCTATGTATGGGGAACCCCAAATATTATTGTTTTTTTTTCTATTTTTGTGTGAAAATCTTAATGCGGTTCACTGAATACATCTACTTACCAAGTTTCAATAGCACAGCTCTTATAGTTTCGGAGAAAAGTGGCTGCGACATACTCGGACAGACAGACAGACAGACAGACAGACAGACAGACAGACAGACAGACATGGCGAATCTATAAGGGTTCCGTTTTTTGCCATTTGGCAACGGAACCCTAAAAAGTAACAGACCAACATACCCCTGCCTCGGATACATACAGAAAAATATAAAATATTTTAAATTTCTACTGAAAGAAGGAAGGTCTTTCAAAACGGCTAATAAAAAAAAAGTATTTTTGCATAGATTTTTTTAGCATTTGCAACAACAATTTTTTTTATATTTTAGTGTAGGTACGATATATTTTTCTCCCATCAACAGTACGAAGAGTCCTTCCTCTAAAAGATAAAGGACAATTTTCGTATTCTTCCTACAGCCGCTGTGTAACATTGCGTTCTATCTGAGGTGCTCAAAACAAAAGTTTCTTACAAGTTTTATCATGGCTCCCCTTAGGAGAAGGGGTCCGTTGACCCATTTTTCTCGAGATGATCCACTGTAGCTGTAGCTAAGAACGTTTTATTACATGAAGCTTGCTGGAATAGGTGTGGGTAGACTGAGGGAAACGTGGAACAAAAGAATGTTCTCAGCAACCTTACCTACTTACGAACGTGCTAAATACGATATAAGTTGAACAGCAGTTGATCTTCTATATATATAAAATCCAAAGTCCTGAATGACTGACTGACTGATATATCAACGCACAGCCTAAACCGCTGGTCCTAGAGACATGAAATTTGGAGGGAGAGTTCTTTGTGAGGAGTAGGTATCCACTAAGAAAGAGTTTCATGAACATCAGAAGCTAGTATAGCTATAAAACTCCTTGCAAGAAGTGTATTATGAAGTGTCTCGATCAACACTTTTTCTTGATTTATAAAAATACTAGCAACATCTACTACGCACGGATTCAATAACTTTACAAAACATCGAAATTTTCTGTGAGTGTAAGTGAGATATATGGAAGTTCAATTTATGTGTGTATCTGTATGAAATTTAATTCCGGATAAATAATGTTCCGTGTGGTGCCGGACTAAAGAATAGCACCATCCCATTTCTTCCCGTGGGTGTCGCAAAAGGCGACTAAGGGACTTACTAAAGAATGGGCAGCAGCGTTCTCTATGGATGTTACCACTATACTACGGTCGCCAACACGTTTGCCAAGCGTGGCGATAATGGCAAACCCTCCCTATTTGGGGATATACATATATATAGCCCCCTATGTACAGCACTGGACGCCTTTCAGCTGAAATGGATGGTGGTGATGTTGGTATAATATATACATATACCTTCCGAAATAAACTGCCTTACGCAGTTTAAAAGAACAACCCCGTTTAATCACACTTTCGATTTTGGTTAAGAGTTTTTGGTGTCTGATCCTTTGAGTCTCAAAATACTTATAACTCTCATACCTACTCTCATAAATCCAAGATGGCCGATCACACATCTAGTCACATCGGTCCTCGCTTATTGAGTTATCTCAGTTGCTCGACTATCGATTGGATATATCTATGAAGATATATTAGGTACATGTCAGTCCGCAGTTATTGTTTTATGTCACGGATAATAAGTGAAATGGACTGATTGTGCCTGTTATATTTTATTTCTCTTTGTTTGTTCTGTGAGAGAAATCGACGAATGTCTACTGGCGTATTATGATGACAGAAATTGGGAGAAATGTTAGAGCTTTCTGCATTTTGTGGAAGTATCACTCTAATGATAGAGGTCTTTAAAAGTTAAATATTTCTGAGAAAACCAGCTAAGTCATAGTATAGTTTTTGTTTTACGATGAAATTACCTATTTTACTTGATGCGACCAAACCCTCAAAAACTAAAATAAACTACAAAAAAGGATTTTAAACAATGCATGCAGTTACAATTGTCATTCAAGGAAGTGACGTCTCTGTTTTAAATTAACAGAATTTAAAGCCAATATGAACATTTAGTACAGCAAATTCTACTTAAGCAAAATAAGTTCCTGCGAGGTTATTAATCAATCCAGTGGAATACCTACCTGAAGGCAGATCAAGGCGAAGCGAATTAGCCAGGCAAACAAGAGTCAGCCGTCCTTCGATCTTATTTATTTTCTCCTCTATAATTCGTTTCCGACCCCGTTTAATGTTGATTACATTCCACTTCCAAGGTTCAACTTTGAGATGGAAATAACTCGTTACTTCTATTAAGTAATTAGTCAGTATAAAGCGATGCTTAAGTAATGAAGCGTAATTATAAGAGAGGACACGTCTTAGGAGTAGAATAATTAAATCAATCATCCTTTCCCCGTGGTGTATAATCTTTTCAGTGAAATTAAGTTTGAATTAAATACTCTTAAACGAATTGAGTCTCTGCTTTGAACTCGATAGCCTTTTGGAATAGAATTTGAGATGTTTGCGAAGTTCGCATCATCTCAACTTATATTGGATTTCGTCGAAAGCAACTAAATAAAGTCTTATTTTGGTGTGTTTTGATCATTTTCGTACGACGTTATTTACAATGTTGTTGATTGCTTGCTTCAGATAATTTCATAGTGTTGAATTTTCCGATGTTTTTGAGAATTTTTCTGTTCTAAATAAGGTGTTCCTGTTAACAAATATTATAGTCAATTAGTATAAAAAATTAATGGGTATTTTTGTAGATTATAATAACAATTGTCAAGAAACGAAATCCTACTAAAATAGTACGGTTTTTGGGCAACCGCATATATAAAAAAAAAAAAAAGATTGATACGCTTTTTCACACACTTTATCAGCCATAACTATTACCAAACCAAACCATTAAAAATATCAATATCGCAACATTTTTACATCACTCTAATAACATTTGATTGGTAGAATAATTTAAAGCGATCGCTCTCCCCAGGGAGGATGCGGGCTGGAGCAAACTTTTAAAGATATTATCCTAGAAGGGTTGAGGCCGAGCCGTGCGTTGTACGTGAGCCGGCGCGCCATCTGTCTTCAGCCGACTGGAATTTGTTTATCTCATAGATATAAAAGTGTTTTAGGATTAGAAATCGTGTTTATTTTGGCCGAAAATGGTTAAGTTTTCTAGTCCAAGGATAATCATAATTTCATCATCTATTTGATGGCTTAGATTGGCACTCTTTTAAGTAAAATAATTTTAGGATTCTCAAAACCTGGAGCTTAATAGTGCTATAGGTAATGAAGATACAAATATATCTCGTTTTCTAACTGAAAACGCCATGATTTTGTCTGCTGATAACACTTCAAAGTATACTTCATTTCGGTGCGCTTTACAATATACTTTTCTTATGCTGTCGCAATAACGTGAACAACACTTTCTGCGGCCTCTACTGTACGGCAAGACGTCGAGCGGTTTTCGAAAGAAAGCGCGCGAAGTGAAGACATTGTAACCATAGCATCATACAAAATGTCCGAGCGACAAAAGCCACTACGTAAAAAACCAGGCGTCACCAAATGAGACAGACAGTGAGAGCATTATGCAAACGTGCCGCAGTAAACATAAAAATCAAGACATTATCCACAATAACCGCGTATCGACGCAGGAACTGGACGCACATAAATTTATCATTTTCCACTGCATAAAGCATAAATTCGAATCATTGGTCCTTCCTTAGGGGTTGAAAAACTTTGTTGCATGGAAGTGCACTACATACATTTGAGTTTTATTTGTTAAAAATAATATGTTAAGAAAAGGTAGGGTTTCACTATTTCGAAACGGGAGAAAGAACAGATTTTAAATAACTTAAAAAAAAAAAAAACAAGGAACCTGCATAATTCGTTTTTTATATTTGTTATCTTAGAACTTCTTTATTTACAAACGTATTTGGAAATTAAGAGTACTCCCATGTGTTGGTGAAGTTTTGATGAGTGGATTTTGACTTGGCTTCAATGATACGTATTTTTTCCACTTAGTGTAAGTATTTTATTTCTTTTCAAACTAACTAAAGGTAAACAGATTTGTGCGGGGATATGTACCACAGTAGAAAGAGAAAAAAAAAAACCGGCCAAGTGCGAGTCGGACTCGCGCACCGAGGGTTCCGTACAAAACTGCAGGTATTCACGGTTTATGTATAAGGTTTATGTTTATGAAATTAAATGTTTTTTTTTTTTAATTTTATATTTGTGTTGACTGAATGAAAGGTAAATTGTGGTTTACGATTTATGACGTATTAAAAAAAAACTACTTACTAGATCTCGTTCGAACTAATTTTCGGTGGAAGTTTACATGGTAATGTACATCATATATTTTTGTTAGTTTTATCATTCCCTTATTTTAGAAGTTACGGGGGGGACACACATTTTACCACTTTGGAAGTGTCTCTCGCGCAAACCATTCAGTTTAGAAAAAAATGATATTAAAAACCTCAATATCATTTTTAAAGACCTATTCATAGATACCCCACACGTATGGGTTTGAGGAAAAAAAAAATTTGAGTTTCAGTTCTATGTATGGGGGAACCCCAAATATTATTGTTTTTTTTCTATTTTTGTGTGAAAATCTTAATGCGGTTTACAGAATACATCTACTTACTAAGTTTCAACAGCATAGCTCTTATAGTTTCGGAAAAAAGTGGCTGTGACATACTCGGACAGACAGACAGACAGACAGACAGACGGACAGACAGACATGACGAATCTATAAGGGTTCCGTTTTTTGCCATTTGGCAACGGAACCCTAAAAAGAACATTAATTTCGGAAGCCGGTGAAAAAAAAAACCAAAGGCTGGTGTCTGATAAGACACCAGTCTTTGGTTTTGTGTTTTCGTTTTTTATTTTCACCGACTTCTAAACTTCCAAAAGTATTTTTTTTCACTTTGAAGTGAGTTTTCTTGAAAGTTGTTTTTTTTTAATTGAACTTTTTTTAAGAACTATCCAGTAGCGTCATTATGCATTTATTTTTTTATCTAACAAATCCTGTGAGGGTTCACGAAATTTAAAAAAAGCCGTGTTATACAAACACAAAAATAACTCAAGCACCTATACAGAATTCAAAAAAGGAAAATAGATTGAATAGGTCCACAGCATTGACAATAGACTCCTCGCCTTTAGCCATACACTTGCTATGCCCACTTGTCACCCACATCGGACCGCGAGGGTTGAATCTACATAGAATATCCACCCGAAAATATCCATATTTTTAAATTTGATTTCAGAACTTGGACAAATGTTTGCTATTGAAAATTGGTGGCGATAGTGACGTGACAGAAATTCAATGCGACAAAGTTTCGGTGCATAATAAAAGATGGCGGACTTATTGAATGTTTTTGGCGCGAATGCGGTCCTATGTTTGGGGTTTTATTAAATTGGACTGCTGTAGCTGCTTTGAATAAGGTTGCTATATTTATATGTAATGTGTGTTGGTCATGTGAATATGAGTGATACTAAGATATTCTAAATTAAAAAATATTAAAAAAAAACTTGCTATCGCCAAGTACTTAGATATTGGCGAAGGCGTGTTCGTTGTTCAAGTATTTTATAGTAAGCTATATGAGTGAGCACTTTGGACATGTTACATTTCTGATAAAAACCGCACCGAAAACTGTTAACACTTTCCATATCCTCCAGCAACTTAAAATTTCGAATGCTACACGTCCTCACGCACGATCCATCAATACTGCAATACCCAAAAGAGATGCAAACAGCCACTGGGCAATACCTTACACGAAATACGGCGCTCCCAGTAAGTAAATAGTCATGTCTCAATGGCCGCTAATAACGCTGGAGAGTAGGCGCGTTTCACCCGGGGCGTAAAACTTTGGACGTTCGTGTTCTTGTATGTACTTGTGCACAGTACACATCTGTGCTGGCCGCAGACCAAGTTCTGGTACAGTGTTGCGGTGTTGACGGCTCCCAGATATGTCATATTTGAAACCCGACCCCCTACCCCCCACCCGAGCTGTGACACCCCCGCACGCCGCATCGGACATCTTCTCGTGTAATGCGCCGACTGATTGTACTTGTACTTGGATTATGTGGTCTTGATACTTAAGAAGATGTTTAATAATAGGGACAAAAGAATAGCTCTTTTTTATTTTTTAAATTGGCTGCACTCCGCTTTACCAAAATACTGGTAAAATACTTGAGTCAATAAATGTTTTTGGGTAAGTTTTACCAAAAACCTAATGTAACACATTCTTTATCACAAATGGTTGATATTTAATCATATTTAGAATTTAACATTGTGATCCTTTTTTGAATTCGGAGTAAAGAAGTCAAATAAGCTAAGGCCCCAGAACAATAAGTTTGTAAATAATGCATTATGGAGAGTAAACATGGTTATTTATGTCATGTATGAAGAGCATTTTCCGACAAATATCAAAACCTACCAGGCGCAGTACTGTACAAGACGATGAATGAAACGAGTTAGTCCGCCCACTCTTGGCAAGCAAGTTTTCTAACGAAGACGTCACATATGCTGCCTACAACTTTCACGCGAATATTTGTATTCGAGACGTTACATACATACGGGACCACAAATAAGTATATACCTATCAATGCAAGCTGGATATGTATCTTGAGGGTTGTTAAAAAGATGATGAAAAAGGTATTCGAGAAATGTTTTTGTCACATCAGAGTCTAGATTGTGAATTTGATTGTGTTTTACATTCTTGATGCTATTGACTTTCGTCCTTGGTAAAAATACTTTCTGCGTTGCATTAAAGCCACTTTATTAAAATTCTTGATCATAATTAATATAGTACATTAACATGTCATGTTTATTTACGCTTCTAAGTTTGCACTTCTTCGTTTTGCTTTGTCAGTATTATGTGGCAAATATGCTCGAAATTACCTAAAGATTTTAAAACACTGACGTGAAGGACCACGTTCATCTAAAATAATTTAAAACCATCACCAGAATGATGTAAACTCCATATTAATTAATTCCCAAACACAATCAAACAAAATCATTGCGAGTCTCACCCAGTGAGTTCGTGGTCCACATAACTACAGGGTGCTCTCAAAGGAGCTATGTGTTTGATTTGGACCCGCTTACCCGCCCGACAACAAATTGTGTTCAAAACTTCGCCTTGCTAGTAAAAACCTTTCGCATACCGTACTCTTTGCACTACATTTGCTAAAATAACAGATAGATGTACGGTTTTATTTGGGTTGCTAGTTGCTTTATATAACTGTAATTAGGTACATGTTTTGGGTTGTTTGAGAAAATTTTGGATGTTTGGTGTAATTTTTTTGCGGCAGATTCATAAATAATGATAACATTTTTGACATGCTAATTAGATTTACCAAATGATGCATACTTTCACCCATTTCTTAATTGTCGGTTTCACACCCAGTCTGGCGACGGTGGCTAATTTTGTTTCGGTTACAAAAATATTTTTACAGAGGAATATAGAAGTTAAAGCAGCTGCACCACAAAACAAAACAACACAAGACATGCACCCACTGAAACCCGGCGCACACGAAATCAAGTTTATCTCAAAAGCTTTTTGAAGTCCGAACTGACCACACGTACTTTAAGCGAGTCGCAAATTCCTAGAAATCCTTTAAAATCAGCGGAGCGATCCAGCCAGCTCGGAGTGACCGCGTCCTGATTCCATTAATACCTCACTCCCTCCTCTTAGAGTACCCCCCTTTCTCAAAAGCAGCGCCCAAACGAAAGTATCTCCTAATCTAAGCTGGACATCACGATAACGATATTATAAACCATTGCCGCCGACTACAATTCGCTTTTAGAGGGGCATTACTAACTTCAACGCATTTAATCCGAACCCCATTATAGTGTGAGGATCTTGGGGCAGCTAGGGTTGCCGGATTAAGTTTTTGTGTCTTGTCAATGATTCCGATATCGGTGGATCGGACAAAGCCAATAAAAGTGAATAAAATGGTTTTTTCATTTGTTTGTCTCTTGAGGATTTGGATTTTGTTTTGCCAATCTAATCTACGCAGATGTCTCTATTTTGTGGACGAGCGAATTGTGAGTTTAATATACTAACGCATAAGAGATAGCAGTTCAGTGATCTCTTAAATATTTTGTTAAAGTCTGGACATACTGTCGCTTTTAAAATGTTAAAGAAATTTCTATTTAAATTAATCGAAGCTTTCTTACGACGATATTTTAAGAAAATGGATACAGTTTTGAAGTGTTTCAACCACACTTTAATGCGTCACCCCTGAACTAGCAGAAAGGGTCTGCGAAAACATCGTAACGTCCACTTCGGCCGCGTCCGCACACCGCGAGGCATTTGCGTAAAGCAATTAACGCGTAATACGGACGGGCCCTAAGGTGATGACCGAGGACATAACACTCCGGAGACTAGGCATTACATGAGATGGAATAGTGAATGTACCTTCTCTAAACTTCTTGAAGTTTTTAGGACACTTGGTTGGTGTGAATGCCTCATGGCGTTAAGTATTGAATGTACCATTCGGCTTGATTTAATTGTGCATAAAAATCTATATGAACAAAAATTAAATGTTGTTCGCTAATGTGCGTATATATTTTTCCCTTCAATAGTTCGATCGATTTGGCGATTTTTTGTTTTTAAATGAACGTAATAAGCCCGAATTAGGTTGTTTTTGAAAGGAATATTGGAAAAGTTGCCCGGAAAATGGGAAAATTCGGGAAAAGCTGCAAAATGTATTTCTATAAGATTGTCGAATATCTCAAGACATTTTGATAGGACCACGTCTGTCGAGTCAGTTAGTAAATAAATATTTTTTTATTGAAACTTTGGAAAATTTTACATGCGATTGTGACCAACCAGTTGATGTTCGATAAGGCTCAACTGGCTGTTCACAATGGTGTGCTGGTGCCTACGCTTATGTATGGAAGTGAATGTTGGGTGTGGCAAAAGAAGCATGAAAGTAGAATAAATGCTGTGGAAATGCGTTCCTTGCGAAGCATGTGTGGTGTGACTATGAATGATGTGATAAGAGAATGGTGTGGTTTAAAGGAGGATGTAGTGACAAAAATTGAAAAAAAACTATGCTTAGATGGTTTGGTCATGTTGAGAGGATGAATGAAGGACGGCTCACAAAAGGTATTAACAAGGCAGTTGTGAGTGGGAACACCGGGAGGAGACGCCCTAGGAGGACATATAGTGACCTTATTGGTGATGTTCTTCAGAAAGGTCAGGTGCGTAGTACTTGCAACCGGCGTGTCTATGACCAATTGTATGAACCTAAACGAGGCAAACAAGTGTGTAGAGATCGTAGCAGGAGGCGTTCCGTGATTTCTGCCTACCCCCAAGGGAAAAAGGCATGAGTTTATGTATGTGTGTATGTTATTTGGAAATTTTACGAAACATATATATTGTTTTCCAATAAATGACAGTACCCGAGCTATTTGTTGACAGTTACGGCGGCGGACGGCTAGTTGTTGACAGGTTTGAATAATACCCATGTATATGAGTCTCCAAATTAGAACATCATTTTATAGCATCCTTTTGCTTTCTCATCTCTTTGCGTCATTCCTGCATAGAATTTCTTCTAGTGGCTAACAAACAATTGATAAGATATTAAGAAATACATCGCAAAGTGACGTTATATGTTCACACTATAGACCAATTTTCTATTATATAACATTCTATAATCCAGCATCCCTTACACCGACTATAAAGCGCTTTAAAGCTGTCTTGCGTTTAGTGGTGGAATTCTTGAGAACGGACGGCGTGCATTCCTTGGAGGGAATGTCTTGTAAGTTTTATTGCAAGATTTTACCATCTCATTCTGCGGCATATACCCACTGGGCAGGGTGTTGTGGTTGCTCGGGATTGTGAAACATGGGCGTTGCTTGAAAGGAGGTATGTTTATTTGTATGGTATATTTGTATATCCGTCTGTATATCCTGTGAACGTGTAGATTAGACCTTAAAGATGTAGGTACTGCCTACATCTTTAAGGTCTAATCTACATGGTCTTCACATGATGAGACCAAGATTATGTCTGAAGATTACATCTGGACTTTAAAGGACACTGAAAACACATCCCTGAGTTTGTTTTGGCCTTTTTTCTCAGAGTAGTCAGGTAGCAAAAGGGTGACCTCATCTAGTTTTAAAAATATTATTGACGTGTAGTGTTTGTACAAATCTACATACAGAAAAAATCTTTTATCATTAATGAGGCTTTAATATCTTGTATAAATCAAGGAAAAGCTCGATCTAAAAAGTACCGAACTCTATTGTATGAAGAAATCTAAACATGACTGTTATTTGACAAACATAAGTTAAAAAACCTAGAATCGTTTCTAGGTTTTTATCACAGGGGCTATTATTTTGTTGAAATAACAGTTGTAAGGCCATAATAATAAAACAGCGTGGCTTCCAATTGCTAATGTTTCTTCGCCGACTCCAAACCTCGAAAGAAATCGTACATCCGCTCTACAATGAAACCTCGAACACAATCTGAACTAAACAATGTAAACAATTCACCTCTATAGCTTATTCCCAATAATCCTTGCAGTGTACATATTATTTATTAGATCAATATTGGCGAGGTCTAGCCGCCCCACGCCATAATGGTTATCGGCCAACCGTTTAATTACTTGCGGACTGAGACAATGGTTAATAAGAAGTGCCCAGCACTATCCCTAAGATTTATTGAGCTGGCAACTTCCAGGAGATTAGATGAATTATAAAGTACTAATAACTTGTGTGGGTTCGTGGAGAGGATTTTGTGTTTACCTAAAGATGTTAAGGTCTCTATAAATTAGTAAATACGAAATAGGTACGGAATGACTCCCTTATTCTATAATGATAGACTTTCTCGAACACATGTTTGTGGTTATTTAGAAAACTTGAATGCAAACCATTTCGGAACAAAAAAATCTATAAAACAGTGACTTTTCAAATATGTTATGTGTTAAAAAATAGCAGCATAATCAACTTGTAATGTGTCCACTGTTCTGCAAGGGTCGCTTGTCGATTATTCAAACGAGATACCGTGGCCCTGGCATATGGGTCACTGAAAGAACATGGGTGGTTTCCTCCTGCTCCGCCCAGAGCGGGAGAAGTAATTTGATGATTTTCCACAAAAAAATAATAAATGTGTCCACTGTTACTCGAGCTTAGGTGTGGCGGAATAAAAGCAACAAAGTTCAATTTTTTTATATTATTCCGATCTTGTTGCGCTCTTTATATTGAAAGTATCTTCAAGCCCCAAGTTAACCTAACACCCCATGAACTCCTCAACTAAAACCACTTCTTAACACAGCATCGGAACAGTATCCATAATTTCCTTGGACAAACTTACAAGCACAAGTACATCAAAGATATCGGCTGAATATTCAAAGGGTCTGACGAGGTATTATGTAGAACTATCGGGTTCACCTAGCCCTCTAATTGATTGAAATATATTCAAAACAGTTGCGATGTGGTGTGCGGTCGACTGTTCACGGGAGTTCGATTTGATTGTAATTGTTTTAGGGATGAGAAAAATTATGTGCTGATAAATTGGTGAATGGAAGAGTTTGATGGATGATGAATTAGAGGGTTTTATGGCTAAGTAATAATAGCTCACGGATCGAGCGATCAGGTTCACCAATTGTAAAGTTGGTGAGGGTAACCAACTTTATATACCAACGTTAAGCCGATGGTCCCGAATGTTATGCGTGGATCTTTGATAGTCGTCACGGGTTGTCAAAAGCCCGAAAATGTAACAACCAGTCTTACCAAAGAGTATGGTATAACCCCGTACTGTGTACCAGGGTTGTGGAGGTCAGATAGGCAGTTACTCTATGTAAATGCTGGTAATGAGCTGCTTCAGGTTTAAATATCACAAACCCTTTAAAACAATAACATCATATACATAAAGAATCAACACACGAGCTTAACTAACGTAATCTATAGTCTAATGACTCACGGTAAGCTGACTCGGAGGCCAAGTATTTCCGAACACTATTCATAAGATATATAGGTACTTGCTTTTATTGTAAAACATTTAAAATAATTACACAGTCTGCTTTAAGCATCAACTCATAAGTAAAGCTCACGTAATCTATAATCTAATGACACACGGTCAGCTGACGCTGCGGCCAAGTTTTCTTATCTCCGAACACTTTTCATACGAATATCTTTAGTTTTACCTAACTATAGCTGTTTATCACCCTCTCAAAATATCTCAAAACCTTTAAAACAATAACAACATGTACTTAAAGCGTCAACGCGCGAGCCAAGCTAACGTAATCTTCAATCTAATGACACACGGTCAGCTGACGCGGCGGCCAAGTTTTCTTATCTCCGAACACTTTTCATAAGGACGCTGCACTTGAGCAATGGCGGGGGCGAGCTTACTGGGGCATAGAATTGTGTGGATATGGTATTGTAGTTTTGCATGTTTTTTTAATAAGGTATCGTTAGTTGTTACGATGAGAAACTTTACAAATAGATTACCCTCCTTTTGGGGCACCCGCAGTCAGATACTGAATTATTAAGAAATTGCAGTAAATCGCTAAAGGACCAATAACATCTTGGTTAAGGTGAATGCTTCAACCAGCCCGCGAAATTCAAATTTTCTTACGTTTTTTGCAATTTGCAGGCCAGTGCTAGGTTGTATGTTGATTAAAATATTATTCGCGCCTGTAAGACGCTCTAAGTTCATAAAGCTGTAGGAATGACTTTTTCTATATTTTTTATTTTGTTTTTAGGCCTTTATGAACTTGGAGGATTGTATTAGCGATTTTGATGATTATAATTCTGTAACTACATATGTCTTACAAGCGCGAATAATATTTTAATCAACATACAACCTAGCACTGGCCTGCAAATTCCAAAAAACGCAAGAAATTTTGAATATCGCGGGCTGGTTTGGAGCATTCACCTTAATAAAATTATTCTAATATAAAATTGAGTTGTTTCTGCCAATTGTTTTAAACTTGTAAAGGAAAACATTTTGTGAGGGCCAAGTTATCAGAGAGTCTGTTATAGTGAAAATTATTGTTATATTTTGAATAGCTTGTTCTGTCTCGGTTATATCCAGAGGTTAATTTAAAGAGTTCTTTATTTAAATTTTTCTGTTAGTTAGTTTGAAAAGGTGGCTGGGACAGACTGGATGCGGAAGGCGAAGGACAGGATGTTGTAGCGCAACATGGGAGAGGCCTATGGCCAGCAGTGGACTGCGATAGGCTGAGTTGATTGATTGATTGTTAGTTTGCGAAGAATTCAAGGGTACTTATTCACCTTGGTATTGTTACTTCCAGTGTTCAGTTACTTTTTAACCGACTTCAAAAAAAGGAGGAGGTTATCAATTCGTCTGTATTTTTTTAAAATGTTTGTTAGCTCATAACTTTTGACTGCGTGAACCGATTTCGATGATTTTTTTTAATTGAAAGCTGGTGCTTTCCGATTGGTCCCATTTTAATTTGGTTCCGTTCGAACAATGGGGTCCATGTGAAAAGCATATAAGTCTTAAATCTGCATTAAGTATTTGCGCGACAAATGAACGAATAACGCGATTAGATTAGTGCGGGGTATCTACCATAACTAAAATGTTAAAAATAAAAACTTTTTACAAAAAAAAAAAAACAACCGACTTCCTTAAAAAAAACACTACAAAGTCAAAAATAACTTTAATTTCGGAAGTCGGTGGCAAAAACCTTAAATACAGATCCTAAGACACCGAATTCCGAAATTAAAGTTATTTTTGAGTTTGTAGTGTTTTTTTTAAGGAAGTCGGTTGTTTTTTTTTTTGTAAAAAGTTTTTTTCATAATAATGAAGCATAACAGGTTTGATGCACTGGGGCGTAAGAAATGTGCTTCGGTACTCCGCAGGCTGCGTGGCAGTCCCAACACTATACTGCAATGGATAGCCGCCCGGGCAGACAGTCCGCTAGCGTGGGCACTCACAAATAGCACCCGATTTATTTTAGCTATATATACTATACATAGGCTAAGCTATTTTGTTAGTAACACTGTAGACTACATTGTAGTCTTAATTAATAAAGGATGATAATAATAATTTCGAAGGCGATTCGCAGATACTATTGCACATTATTCTATAACATTTTAATCAAAGAATGATTTTAATTTTGTTCTAAAGCATGCTCAAAACAACACTAGTTGGTTAGAACCTCCACCATTTCGTAGCTCCGCAGCACAGTTCCATACGTCGCTATTTATTGCGATCGCTCGTTAGTGATAATGCCCGGGCGACATGTTGCGATAGTACGCAGATAAACGATTTTCTTCATCACTCTTTTGTTTTTGGCTGTACACACTTTTATTGTTTGGACATGTTTTTGTTTGGACTCGAGTGTACTCTTGATGTATTGAGGGATGTTGGAATCCTACTTATAATATTATTAACGCGAAAGTTTGTATGTATGGATGTATGGATGTGTGGATGTTTGTTCCTCTTTCACGCAAAAACAACTGAACGGATTTAGATGAAATTTTGCACACAGATAGTTTATAACCTGGATTAACATATAGGGTACTTTTATCCCGGTAGTACGTTTCCTCGGGATATTTTCCTACCTCCACGCGGGCGAAGCCGCTGGCAAAAGCTAGTTACTTATATGGATAAGGAAAATACATGGATGAAAATAAACGACTTTTCAGTTGTTCGAAAATAAACTCTGGGTTACGTTCCCGGTTCGAGCTTATTTGGTTTTTGATTCTGATTCTGATTCTTATTTGGTTTTTGATTCTGATTCTGATTCTTATTTGGTTTTTCCATCTGGAATCTCTCAGTAGCAGCCTGGAGTCAGGATTTATGCTCGGTTGATAGCAATAGCCTCGCTCCCTATAACATGGCACTTAAACATAAGTGTTGAAACTATAGTAGCACCTATGACTAACCCTTGGGGAAATTCGGTCAGTAAATAATAGAATAGAATAGAATAGAATTTATTTGACATAAAGTACACAGATACAGGGTGACACTTAATCTTTGTGCAAATAGACTGGTACAAGGTAAATGATGAATTACCCCTATGCTAGGAAAAACCTGTATTACAGGGGTCATCCATCTGCCCAATATAAATGTTATAAAAGGTACTTACAATTGAGTAATGTGTACATTAAAAAAACATAAACTAGACTAATACAATTGATTTTAGTATAAGAAACGGGGAACAAAGTAAAAATAGTTTCAAATAATTAACAACAAGGAGAAAGGAGTATCTATTTGGGTGCCTTGTGAGTGTGTTGTGTAAATTGTGTATGTGTAGGTGTAGACGATATGTGTGGGTGTGGATATGTGAGAGTGAGTGACGGTGTGTATGTGTGAGTGGGTGCCTGATTTGTTTCAGTTATGGTTTAAGCAATTCTTCCGTGTCGTCATAATTTAGGGTGAGCAGACATTCTTTTAGTTTCTGTTTGCATTGGAATTTGTTAAAAAAAATATGTTTAATGTGCAGTGCAGCTTATTGTATAGTAATGTGCTTAAATAACGGTTACGCCGCCGTGCAAAGGTAGTATTTGTCAAAACTCTTGGACAAATGGGTTTGGGTTTAATACATAGTTTACCGGTGTGTAAGTGGGTCTAATCTTTATATATATAATTCTACTGTACGTGTATACGTCACTGATTTCTTCCTAAACGGCTGGACCGATTTCAATGATATTTTTGTATGCGTTTGGGTGGCACCCTGGATGTTTTGGATTCACAAATCAGCCCGACAGATGGCGCTGCTATCGAGTTTTAGGAAACAGGACAACGTCTTTATGGTCAGCTAGTATAGTCTATAAAAAACAAAAAGTCTACGTACTTGTCCCAACATATTGTTTGACAGTCTGTGCGCAAAATTTTATTCTGTTATTTAATACCAAGCTTTTGCTGATACTGATCAGCAAAAGCTTGGTATTAAATAACAGAATAAAATTTAAAGTGTTATTTCTGGAAAAAAACTTACTAAAAACATCTGGTTTTTACTAAGTTTTTTCCAGAAATAACACTTTTAAAAAACTAGTTGTTATGCACTTACTGAAATAATGAATAGAAGTTAAGTTATACTTATACCAAAGAACTCCTAACTCATTCACTATTCCAGTCTTTCACGTATGTGTTTACTTCGTCTTATTACTTTAGCAATAACATTAAGCGACATCTTGCGGCGCTGAACACAAGCTTCGCTGCAATATGAGTCTTTAGATATTGTAAGAGTTTGCTTAGCACTCTTTTGTTTTAGACTTAAATATCAAACTGTTTTATTCAGATAAGATTAATAATAATATATGCAAAGTCCTAACTTGTTTGATTCGCTCTGCTGTGTTAGAAGATGGTTGCGTTCCTGTTTCGTTTTGCAACTATCACATTTTTTTTTCTATGATAATAAGAAATTTAGTTCTAGAAAAAACAAACTTAGTTCTTTGTTAAAAAGTTCTTAGTTCTTACTATTTTATTACAATCTAGCCTAATACACTAATAAGCAGTTTAACTCTAACTTACACCCACATACACAACTATCAGATACACGCAGTGATCTGACTTGACTGTCATGGGAAAGTCATCATTATTATGTGACTCTTCACAGTACCTATACATATGTTTTCGAGCGTCTTAGTACGAAGAGGGTAAATCTAACGGTTTAAATCATTGACTTAATGGGACTTCTTTACTAAACAAGGTTTTTCTTTAGACAAGTTTTTAACCATCGAGGTTAACATTTAAAAGGTTTCATATACAGGTACATATATGAAACCTTTTAAGAAGCTGACGGAAGACAGTGAAGTTTACAATATTTATAACTAACTTATTCCGGTCTTAGTTTTTCAATTTTTGTAAAGATGTTTACTCTAATTTGTAATACAAAAATTGTCTCGAAGGTTTAGGCCTGAATTAAAGTTAAACCGTGTTTTGTAATAAGAAGAATGAGTGCAGATTTATAGGGCTCATGTATTCATATATATATCGCTCTTGGATTTTAGCAAAACATACGTTAAGTCCACTTTGCAATAACAACTAGGAATACGGTCCATCAGCCAGTTTGTCTAATGAATGACGGGGCGAAAATAAAGGCATTAACAGCCAGCTGCTGCTGCTCGCTCGATTCCGTTTAAATGGTCAATTTATTGACCACGAAAAAAACGGTCAATTGATTAGATCAATTGGTAAGATAGAGATATTTTACGTTTTTTTAAAAATATTGATTTAATGCCTACAATTAGCCCTCCACATACTCGTTACATGAATAAATTAAAGATTATCTTATATATTTTTTTCTACTTTTCTTTTCTAATAGTCATGCATACAAAAGTTGTAAGAAATTCGATCGATAGTACAAGAGACAGTGGAAGTGCACCGTACGCCGTCGCTTATTAAATTCGGTTATTAGTCCCGCAAACTTTGATCAAGCGGGTTGACCCCGGTTCATCGATCCGCCGACTTTCACCCGGATCATAAACTGAGCCACCCACTTTCAAAACTGAAAAAACAGTTCCCAACTCACTTCAAAACTAAGTCTTCCTAATCACGCGGCGCGAACAAACTTCCTCCAAGTTTTTTCCAAGTTCAGTTAAACTTCATCGATGTGGGGATCGTTCACCCTGGCAGGGACACTTGCATACGACTCCGGCCGCCGGGCCATTGAAACAAAATGTGGAGCAAGGTTGGCCGAGATTACTTTCGTCGGGAACTTTTTGCGGATCGATATGGAAGTTAAAAGTTTATTACGAGCGCGACACCGCGACGTCGTAAACCTAACTCTGTCTACCACCGCTCATGCCGAATCGCGACAACAAAGCTTGTAATCAGGTTTCATCCAGAGCTCCATGGTGGCTCCCTATCATGGTGTTCTTATTCTGGACTACGATACCCAGTTCCGCTGCAACATGAAAGCTAAAAAGAACCTTTATTTACTTTACATATCAGCACCCGTTACTAACGAGCGTAATACCTGCTCAGCATTCGTATTCACAAAGGTTTTTCTACCTACGCCGGCGGCGGGCGTAAAATAGGAGGCGAGTCGGGAAGGAGGCATAAAGGAGAAAATAAAATAAAGACGGCGCCAGCGAACGGATGCGAGGTCCGTGAAAAAAGTACGAGGAAAGCAGGCTTAATGGTGTGGCGCAGGTGAGGTGGGCGGGGCCGGGTGGGTGGTATGTTACGATTGGTCGGCGCCGCCCAGCCGCGAGTACGCCCCCCGTCCCCCGCCCCCCTCCCGCGAGGCGCCCCCCACCCCCGCGGCCACCGGCTATCGCCTGGCGACCACCTACAGCCACCCGACGCAAGCTATGCCTGTGTCGTGAATTAGTTTGCCAACTCTCTGTCTATGGCGTAGCTCCGAGGCTGTAAGTATGGACGGCGGACTGAATAATCGATAAAGGTGTTTATTGAAAACGGGTAAGGACGAAGCACTTTATTGCTTCTTTATTATTAAAGCCCGAGCTGGGTGAGTCAACCGCTACAAGCGTAGCGGATTCTGGCGTAGTACCTACAATCATAGGCGTCGTAGCCCGTAGCACGGGCGGCGTAGCGCTCAAGCTTTCTTGCCCAATATATATTTGTTCTAAAGACATTATAAGTTCCACAAGTTTAGAGTTCGTACATATTAGCTGATGTAAAGGAAAAAAAAATAATAGGTAGTTAGTAATTTGCTGTCTTTCTTATTCAAGACGTTGTTTGACGATTCCTGGGTCAGTCGCAAAATGTCTCTCAACATCATTTTTTAATCAGTGTTGATTTACAAAGTTGTTAATTCTAGCAGTTACGTAATCAACAGCTGTTCAACTCAGTGTTTTATTTCACTCAGTTAAAAAAATACTTCTTGAAGTTGTGACCTTGTGCTTTTGGAACAATACAGAACTTATTTAGCCACATTGACTTGTAAAAATATCCTTAGTTTATCCTGAAGTTATTAAATTTAACCAAATGATAAAATCGAATGTTAACAGTGTGTAGCGATAGCGGCACAATTTAGTCAGTGATTGAGAGCTTGGCTGTCTCAACTAGAGGTTGCAGGTTCGATTCCAGCATGGAGTGGACATCTTACTCGTATTTTTTTTAATATTATGTACCCAAAGTTGCGTACCGTGTGGTGCCGGACGTAAAGAATAACACCACCCCATTTCTTCCCGTGGGTGTCGTAAAAGGCGACTAAGGGACTTACTAGAGAATGGGCAGCAGCGTTCTCTATGCATTTTACCACCAAACTGCGATCGCCAACCCGCCTGCCAAGCGTGGAGATTATGGCAAAGCCCCCCAAATTGGGGGAGGCCTAAGTCCAGCAGTGGACGCCTTACGGCTGAAATGATGATGATGATGATGACCCAAAGTTGCCACCGAAATCCTAATACTAAGCCTCCGCTATGCGTCCGTCTGTTTGTCAGCGGGCTGTATCTCATGAACAATACAAATTTCATAGGTCAAATTAAATTACCTAGCAATACTTTATCCACGAATTTCATTATATTTTGATATCGATACCTAACAAGTGGGTAAAGTATTGCCAGCCAATTTCATTTCACCTTAGATAATTTTACTTGATAAAATCTTACATTTTACTAGTCGTAAAATCAATAAAAAGTAACTTTTACACAATACAATTTTAAACCAATACAAAGTTTAAACTGAAAAGTGATGTGATGACCCACCTATCACCACCTACATACTTGTAGGGTAAGCAGGCTTCAAGACATTCCACAACAGAAGATAACAAAGAACGCAATGACTCTGTATTTCACGTTCCATGACACAAAAACGTTCCCCCGTGTGACACGAGCCTAATGTACCGTGAAATAATGACTGATTACCTAGATGACAGACAATGTAGGTGTATACTTAGCTATCTCTGAGACAATAATGTTATTATACAAAAGAATTATGGTGAAATTAAATTGTTTATTCTATAAATATTCATAGATATACCGGCATGAATTTTATAGGTCGTGTTATAAAAAAACTAAGCTAGATGGAGTTGATATTTCCTCTCTGACTACCTCTGAGAAGATGTGGCGAAATAAATTCAAGAGGCCAGGTGTCTTTTATCAAGAGTCCAAGTCTCTTTTTTGAAGTCCAGACTAAATCTTGGTCGGATCATGTGAAGATAATGTAGATTAGTGCTTGAAATGGTGCTTTTGAGGAAATAACCTCATAGATAATTGTGATCCTCACAAGTGATGAAGAAGAATGAAAAAACCGGCCAAGTGCGAGTCGGACTCGCGCACCGAGGGTTCCGTACAAACTTGCAGATATTCACGGTTTATGCATAATGTTTATGTTTATGAAATTACATGTTTTTTTTTTAATTTTTATATTTTAGTTGACTGAATGGAAGGTAAATTATGGTTTACGATTTATGACGTATTAAAAAAAAAACTACTAACTAGATCTCGTTCAAACCAATTTTCGGTGGAAGTTTACATGGTAATGTACATCATATATTTTTTTTAGTTTTATCATTCCCTTATTTCAGAAGTTACGGGGGGGGGACCAACATTTTACCACTTTGGAAGTGTCTCTCGCGCAAACCATTCAGTTTAGAAAAAAATGACATTAGAAACTTCAATATCATTTTTGAAGACCTATCCATAGATATCCCACACGTATGGGTTTGATGAATTTTTTTTTTTTGTGTTTCAGTTCTATGTATGGGGAACCCCAAATATTATTGTTTTTTTTTCTATTTTGTGTAAAAATCTTAATGCGGTTTACAGAATACATCTACTTACCAAGTTTCAACAGCATAGCTCTTATAGTTTCGGAATAAAGTGGCTGTGACATACTCGGACAGACAGACAGACAGACGGACGGACAGACAGACATGACGAATCTATAAGGGTTCCGTTTTTTGCCATTTGGCAACGGAACCCTAAAAATGAACGTGACAGTAAATGTCGCAAAACTGCAGTCGCATAACTAATAAAAATAATGAAAAACTGTTAATTTAACAATGAATGTTGGAAAGCTTCAAACTTCTGGAAGCGTTCATAATGAGTGTGAGTGTTCAAATCCATTTTAAATATTAGATACTCAGGACACAGATCAGTGATGGCCCAGTGGTTACGGCCGCGAATTACGAGTTGTAGGTCGTAGGTTCGAACCCACTCAGGCTTTTTTCTTAGAGTAAATTATTTCATCACCACTGCTCTCAAAACGGTGAAGGAAAACATCGTGAGGAAAGCGGCTTGTTCCAGAGCCGAAAATCCGAAGACATATGACATCTGCCAACCCGCACTGGCCCGGCTGGTGGATTACACTCAACTCTTTCTTGAAAAGAGGAGGCCTGTGCGTGGAAAAAATGAATACTGGTTATGTTGGGAAACTTCAAGCATAGCCCTCTCCATTGCTCTTTGGGTGACTTTTAGCCTTCTTAAACTCTTGCCTTAAGTGGCAGTGGACAGGGCACATTGCTCGCAGAACAGATGGCCGATGGGTTCGGAAGGTTCTGGAGTGGCGACCATGTACTTGGAGGACGTGGCGTTAGAAGGCCTCCCACAAGATGGACCGATGACCTGGTGAAGGCCGCAGGAATACGTTGGATGCGAGGAGCACAGAACAGGTCGAAGTGGCGGTGCTTGGGGGAGGCCTATGTCCAGCAGTGGACGTCTTTCGGCTGAAATGATGATGATGATGATGTTTATGTACGGAGGATACTAAACGAGAAACAATAGAACTTTCATTGTCATTCAAAATCTAATAATACGTTTAGCAACTTTAGAATCGTGTCTGGAATTATTAAATATTATCCAATTACACTCTTCCTATTCACACAGCAATGTATAGGTGCACCGAATACAGACAGGCATTACAGCAACTATTAGAACACTAGATAGGCTGTGACTGCTTTACATAAACACGTTAGGGCTGATAGTTGTCGCCCCCGACGTCTTACCGACCTGCCGAGATGGGGGACTCTAATATTATAATAGTTTCCGCGTCAGGTGCCAGAGGATGCATAATTAAGTGCTGTTTTCGTAAGAATGGTATTATTATGCTTATATTGTGGTTTTACAATGTTTACATGGATATAAAAAGGAATATAAATAAAGGTATCAACTCAAGGTGCAATCCCTAAAAACTCAAAACTTTGACGAATCAAACAATTGATAATACCTACGTTTCAATATCAGTCTGGTACAGTTTCAAACAATCCACTTCACAGTGACAATCGTATTCAAAAATCGAACAAACGCTCTCACCGGCAAAGAACAAAAATTCGCGCGCTCAAAAATGGCGAAATATCCCCGTAGCATTGTCCAGCATCACAATGCCCATACGACACTGGGTAAATAACGTTTTGGAAAAATGTAAAAAAGCACCCGCAGTTTGTGGGTAGCGGGTAAACACGTCGCCGTACCCCTTATTGAGTTGATCTGGCCATTTGTACAGCCCTCGCCCTTTGCATTTTGGAAAAAAAAGAAACTCAACTTGCGAATTCAATTTTCAATATCCATTTTTGACGTGGCGTGATTAGAACGCAGTTTGGTCGTTAGCGGTGTGTCGGAGATGTCGTTTACTTCCATTTTGTATCGGTATCGATTCTAACTGTGAGTTTGTCCGGCTGTCCGTATTTTGTTTTTCGGTTTGCCTTCACTCGAGTTTTAACTAACTGTGACTTTTGCATTGAAAAGAAGTTTGTATGAGGTGTTTGCATTTCTTGTTTCATGACTTTCGTTTTTATTTTATTTAATTTTATTTTTATAACACCTCAAACGGCGCAAATATAACAACCTTTTTGGGAGTTATACGTTTGAGCCGTTTGGGGTTGAAACACTAGGGCCGTGGGGTCCGAGTGCTCATCGAGTATTCCGGGATATTGCCAAGCGGTTGGCCGAATCTTCACGTGACCAGAGGGCTGGCCTATTTTTAGGTCATAGAATCAGCATTGCCATCCAACGTGGCAACGCTGCCAGCCTTCTGGGCACTTTTCCCACCGACAGCGACGCGGACGAATTCTATGATGCCCAGTGAGCTCTTTCCTTTTTTTTTAACCTTTATTTAATTATACATAATATATTTATTTAAGTGTTAGTTTGTATTGTATTGTTGAATAATGTAAATAAATGACTGAACCATTTCGAAAATATTTTCAGGAATATCTGTTGTTAATTTTGCCTTGGATGAATTTTTGTTTAGTATTGACAGATAGCATTGGAGAACTGGTGGCTCAGTGGTAATGACCGTGACTTATGAATTGTAGTTCGTGGGTTGAACCCAAGTAGGCACTATACTCTGAGTAATTTATTTCATCACCACCTGCTCTCAAAACTGTGAAGGTAAACATCGTGAGGATATCTACATGTCCAAGAACTTTTCACCTGTCAGAAAAAATCAAAAACTTGTGACATCTACCAATTATTCACCGATTGCGGAATATGGCCCACTTCCTCTCACAAAAAGAGGTGGCCTGTATCCCAGTTGTGGAAACAGTGGATATGGTCGTGCAGCACGATGCGACTTTATTGTGGTTATCGCTACTCCGAATAGCTTATTTCACTGATACCTCGTTGGTCTTGTGGACGCAAATCCTACTGCTGAGCATAAGGTTTCGGGCTCGATTCTTAGGCCGGGCAAAGTGTTATTGGGATTTTCTATCTGGAATTTTTTCAGAAGCATCCCATAGTTTGTTTGGATTTGTGCCTAGTTGACAGCAATAGTTCTGTGTGGTGTCGGACATAAAGAATAGCAACATCCCATTTCTTCCCGTGGGTGTCGTAAAAGGTGACTAAGGTAGTTCAAGATAATCGGCAGCAGCGTTCTCTATGCATTTTACCACCATACTGCAATCGCCAACCCGCCTGCCAAGCGTGGCGATTATGGAGTACCCCTCCAAATTGGTGGAGGCCTTTGTCCAACAGTGGACGTCTTTCAGCTGACATGATGATGATAACAACTTAATTATAACTGGCGAAATGTGGGTGTACTACAGATAAACCTCTCTGCAACCCTTTGGGGGCCCCTAACCCTAAGGCGTGATGTTATGCTATGTTAGTAGCCGATACATTGTCGGTGCAGCTATCCGCAAGAATTGCCATTACCATTACAGAAAATTACACATTAATCAAAACAAAACTATTACATTTATTTGTTCCAATAAGCACCTCTTAATACATCTCACGAGTGTCTTCCAAAGTCTTGTAGCAATAATAAATATATCATAGTTATCCCCTCGGGACAAATAAAAGGGAAAATAAAGCAAATCGCCAACCCGGAAGGGTCCACAAAGAAAAACGATTAATATTAACTGAAATTGTTATGGCCCCCTTATAGGGGACATTTAATATTTTTACTGCTATTATACGAAAGAGTTTAGTTCGGAATTGAATACTCATAAAATTTGAAGACGCAGTTACAGTGATTTGTGATAATTATAATTGTTGAAGTAGGCTGATTGCTGTTTTTGCTGTCTGATAATTGTCTTGATATTATTTTGGTAAAAAAACAAGTCATTTTTGTTATTTTCCTGAAAATGAGATCTAATAAAGAATGATGTTTTTCTCGTATTGTCATTTAAGACTTTTTATTTCGTTTGTGCAATTATTTGTTGTCAGTATGTAGAGTTGACCTCTGTCTCTTCTCTAAATAGTGTAAGAGAAGAAAAGAGCTACTTTTTTCTGTCTTTTCTTGTCTGCTTCTTCGCTTACTTCCACCACGCAACAGATTTTGATACAGATTTCACTATCCTTTAAAGATTTTTTGCGAAAAGTTGATATGCATTTTCCATGCACATTATAGAATAGAAAAACTGAAATTTCAAAGTTTTGACGACCTCCGTCACAAACATTATGCACTCGTACAAATTCAGGGTGGATATGGTATTATTTTGTAACTTTGCTCAAGTTTTGTAGACGGGACGAAAAAAACTAAAAAATCACAAACAGGGACTCTTTGATAACATTTTATAAAACACCTTAGCGACACATTAAAAAATCCTAACCTCGCTTAATTCTTAACCCTCAAAGGAATAACCTTAAAATTTCAGCAAAAAAAAAAACTTATTGAGGAGGGACCTTAATGAAATCTCAGCTCATTAATAGAGAAGGCAAAAAGACTCGTTTTATGAACACGCGCGTGATATTAACCCTTAACGAGTCCTGGGACACCGGTGTTCTTACATTAAAATGTAAACATTGCCCCTTACCCCTTCCCTCAAGTCACTGTAGGGCCGAATCGTCATTTGTCTGTGACATTAAAATTTTGAGCAGACGGGCGGTTAAAATACTGTTACCTTGTGAGTGTTTGTTTTTGTATTCGCATATTATATTTTCTGTATCCTTTTCTCTATCTGTTTGAATATGAGTGTTGTTTCTAGAATTAAACTATTTTATTTTATTTATTTGAAACGGTAACTTATTTATATATGTATAAAGACTTAAAGAGGAAAATCTTGATGATGCAAATTTTTGGTTAGGTTAGATAAATGTAAATTTTTCAGAAAGACTAATGACGGTTTGTTATACTGAAACATGCTTATTTTAAATCTGCTGATGAATCTCAATTACATGTGTTTCTTCTTCAGGGTATTACTAACGAGTACTAGAAATTTTTGCTTCCGCAGGTATTTCGATATCATAACATCATACAAAAACATGATAACATGATAAATCAAAACATAACCAGCAGAATGTGTAGGTACAGACGCCAGCACATCGAGCCGAAACTGTCTTTCCCAATCAATTTTGAACCTAATACTTTAGTGTTAAAGTTGAAAAACTATGAAAGAAATTTGCTAGATTGCAGTAGCTTTAAGTGGTGGCATCTGTACCTACATCTCTGCCTAACCCGTCTTAATAAACAGACGTGATATATAGTTTATCTATGTGTGCAAAGTCATGTATAAAATAATAAAGCCGAGTGATTTCTTAAATATAAAACCGCGCGTTCCAACCGCCTGTCAAACGCTCGCCTACCCCTCGTTCATAATAAGAGCGTCTAATCTAAGTGTCGAGTACCTCAGAGCGGTCATCTCTGTCGGGATCACTCCCACGGGTCCCCTAGACCCCAGGAATCCGGATTTATTCCATCTGAATACCCACTGTCGCAAACGACACCTCTGCGATGCCTGAATGTTTTATGACGTGGCGTGAAGATGTTAGATTAGATTAAATTCAAACGTGTGTAAAGTTGGGAAGTGACTTTGGAAATAAGGATGTTTAGGTCAAATTATAAAAATAGCAGTTATAGTGTTGTTCGGTGGAGTTTTTTGCCCATTTTTCTCTATACGAAATTACCTTTTATTTTATTATGTTAGGGTGGCTTATAGCTAACAATACAAAATTAGTAGTGAGGTTTTGAGGTGAGGAACTTTTGGAAGGGACAACTAAAATCAATTCCTTTTTTGTAAATTTTGACGTTTAAAAGTGTCTTTTACGTGCATATTTGAAATAAATGATTTGACTTTGGGTTTGAATTTCTTAGATTTCAAGTTTATATTTTCAGAAATCTTTATAAATTACTAAATCAGAATCTTAAGATGTTTGTACTATGGATGAACAACATTTTTTTGACTGGAAAATGAAATAACGTCCATTAGAAAGAAGCAATTTAAAAAAAACAGCTTTATTCTTTATTTTTGCAGATTTTTTTTCATTTCATAGTAAAAAAAAAAAAGTCTATCTAAGTACCAGTAATTCCTGAAAATACTGTATGTTTTCGTAACTACCTTTATTTAAAAGGAATAACAAAAAAATATTGAATGAACTTTTTAAAACTATTTTCCTTTATTGAAATAGTAATGTACTTTAATTAAACGAATAGACTAGTTTGGAACATAGAGCAAGTATTTAAGTCTTCTAATATTTTTTACGTTAACTTCACTTAAGAATTTTATAAGTTGCGCAGTAGTGGTAATGAATCTTGTTTACATGCAAACCCGTAGTTCACACGTCTAGACGAAATTGAAATTTACATTCATAAACTTCGCTAGTTTACAACCTAGCCCACTTAACGTGATGGATTCTTAACTTTTGGAAGAATTTCAATAGAGTTATGATAAAGCAAGTTAGTTATTTTTACCTTAACGAGACCTGGCTGCAAAAATTGTGAACTGCTAAGGAATTAATGGATAGATGAAAAGAACAGATTTTTTAAAGTCCGAAAAATTGGTTTTGTTCATTCTCTCTAATAACTTTGTGGTGATGCCTACATCACTACATACAAAAAAAAAAAAAAACACACACTGACGTCACACAAAATTCCTGAATTGCACAATTGCTTGCGCTATGCAGGATTTTGTGTAACCCGACATAAATCGTCGGACAAATGCCCACTACAACACCCGTCTGGTCGGAGGACCACTAACCAGAGTGAGTCTAAGGAAGATAAGTGAATTTTACACCCTCCTCCCCATGCCCCTGTAATATATGCTATTGGAAATCATAAAATGACTTCTCCCGCTCTGGGCGGAGCAGGAGGGCCTGTCACTTTTACTGATTAAAACCCACTCGTGTTCCTTCTGTTACCTGTGCCAGAGCCTCGAACAATTGCGTGACCCTGGTAGGCACAGAGCTCGCTAAATCGCTATTGGACAAAATAAAGCACGTGCTGATTGCAGAATTGGTCTGAAGAGAGAAGAAACGCGGTTGTGCCTACATAATTCATGTGCTTGCTGACTGTACATGTAATTAGAGAAAAAAGAAACAAAAATACTTAATGCATCTTAAGACTTTTCCATCCAAATTGAAAATACATCTCAGAAAGTCACGAAACGGAAGTTAAAGAACTTTAGGGTACCGTAGTACCTAAATCAAAATTACGAAGTTCCAATGAGCGGTCTCTAACGACGAAGGAGATGGCCGAATTCTTTAATTATTTAGCTCTAATCGCTGCCAACGATGTCCTTTGACGTCGCTTGCTTTAATTTAGGATTCCTCCCCCAAATTAAAAATATAATGAGACTGAACTGAGCCGGTGTTAATTGGAAACCGATCTCAGAGGGTGGTATAGACAGGCTGTTGTTTTGATGTAGGTACCGATGTATATTGATGGCAACGAGATTTAAAAACAGACAAAAAGAAACCTTAGAAATTAAAATAAGTCGAGTGAGTCGATCTTCAGTATCCTTTTACATTAGATGTGAACATACTACGCCTAATGCTGTCGAATTAAAATTAACAAGAAAGATGAAGATTTACCCCCTTTTCAAACCACCCCTGTGTTACGCAGATGTTTTTGCACAAACCTACATTCGTAGGTACCTAAAGGTATTTTTTTCAACCCATTGACATATTTGCACGTTGACTCGAAACACGCTGTAAGTAATCGCGCTCATTTGTCAGCGTGAACACAGCGCTGCAGCCGGTGGATAATCTTCATTCTCATCTTTTCTTTTTTTTTCTTAAAAAGTTTGTATGAGTTAAGGGGATTACGTTGATGCGTATCGCAAATATTATGAGTTGAAGTTGACAATTCATTATAATTGAAACGGCAGTGACGCATTAAAAAACAATATGTAGGTTTACGTAATACAAAAAGGGTGTGTGTTACGAACTTTACAGTTTCACAAGAAATTTTGCAGTTTTTCAAAGTGAAAGCTTAGAAAATGAAACTTTTGCTGCTGAATGTTCTAGTATTTTGTTTGTTTTTAGTTATTTCGTTGTAAGAATTAAACATTTCACTAATACCTACCTCTTTCACAACATTTAAAACCACATAAATAAATATCTGCTGAAGAAACTGAAGATTTTAGTAATCTTTCAAACCAAATATAATTTTAAAAAAATATACGAATTAATATGGAAATATCGGCACAGATACAATATGTATCAAAATTCATCGGCATACGAAACTCCACATTCATATTCATGGCCGCGGTCACAATGACAGTCGACCGGCAAATAAAAACAAATAAAAAACAGTAATAGAATCAGAGAACAAAATCCATCAGCGTGACACGCGTGACGTAGATACATGCGGCCTCTTTGTACAGCGTGATTACGAAACGACGTGACAACTTTGTCTTAATAAAAAATAATGTATGGGAGTGACTTTGCGGTGGGATTAAATTGTGGTGGTCTTTTGATACGTGACAATATTTATGGCGAAAATGAGAAAAATCAAAAATTTTCTAACGTAACCTCCCTTGTGTAAATCTTTCACTAACTCAGTACGTAGTTATTTTAAAACTATATTATTTTAAGGAATCATTACATTATGTTTGTGCTTGTTTTGTGTAAAAGTAAACTGCGTCTTTTAATTTGAAGATTTTTTTTAGTTTTTTTAATTCATACCTTTTTTTTTGTTCTTTTTTCATGGGTACCAGTACTTGATTTATTCTAAAAAAAATAAGATACACATGATGGAAACCCTAGATAAAACAAAATTAAATTTTCACAGCCAACCAGTAACTTGTTACGAAAAATAAATAATTTACAAACTAAAATACCAGCCTGTAGACAATGTCTCCGGGCACTGCAATATTTTGCCCACCTTTGGGGTCTCCACATTATGCATAACTGATAAGGCCCGATTTTGTATGCATGCGATCCTTAGCCTCAACGCTGCGTGGGTATAATGACGTCCCACCCGTGGGAATAGTGAACAACACAGTTTTTAGCTTATGTTTACTTATATCTTATATGGATGACGTGAGAGTTGTTACATGACTATGTTTTATATATGGTACAAAGTAATGTTGCCATGATCTATTGTACGGTAAGGTATGGATACAGGATTGGTTACTTACATAAACAATATGTTAGGACTGGAATATGTCGTCAAGTTGATTAATAGTAAAGGTTTATTTTTTAAATAGCACTACTAAAAACTTTTAGTAAAATCACGGTTGTGATGAGATCAATTGAAATCGTGCACTTAGCTTCTGACGTCTCTACAAAAATCGAATGATGATCTACACTGGCACTTATGACACGTCAGAAGCTAGGTACGCGGTACCAATCGTTTCGTTTAAGTGAAATAAAATATTTTGATTTCCAAAACTAATATACTTATTAAATCGTGATGTTTTTATTTAATTAAACCAAATCAGATTATTTGAAAACTTGCCAGACCGACCACCAAAAAATTACAGGATGTTATTGAATAGAATCAAAGTAAGAGTAGTACAGAGTAGTTGCTACTGAGGTCTGTTCCTCTTTGACGTCTAGAGTGATTCTAATAGGATAGGATTCTGATATTATATGACACCACCCGTCCGCAAAACAAAAACTATGAATAAATTCACCTGCCATGAGATTACGTAAATAACAAATACTCCTACACATCTCACAAATATAATTCAAGCAAAAAACAAGAGACATGGCTACCCACGCCAATCACGAAACGAGTTACCCTCCGGATATTCAATTCCTGGACATGTCCGAACTGGAGCGAAACAAATATTTATCAAAACCTGTAAGGAATACATAAAATGACATAAAACATGTCCGGCCGGACGAACAAACAGCACAGTGATGGATTATTGCCAGTGACCGCCTCTATTTCCTATTGGAATAAGGAATTACCATATGCGCCCGGACACCACACCGGATGCGGGATGCTAGTGTGGAGAAGGATTTTTTGCAAATAATTGGTTCTTCGTTTTTAAATAGTAACTATCGACTAAGTTTTTGTTAGTGAATGCAGCCGCTTTCGTTCTACGTTGTGTCAGTTTAGTTTAGGATAAGCTAAGTTTAATTTATTATTCAGCAATATGATAAATTGTCCATGTGATATGTTGATAATATGACTAGTGTGTTGAAATCAAATCAAATGTATTAAAGTTTGATTGTGTGAGTGAAGAGATTTAAACATTTTACTTTTTTGTAAAAAAAAAAAGCGAATTTGCTCAATCAGAATTGTTTTATTCGTCTAAATTGTCTAGTTCTATATTTTATAATTCCAAATTCATTTTCAATTCCTCCATCCAGAAAAGCGCATTCCACTCCTCCCTACCGCTCGTCCGGGCACCGGGGTCGGCGTCACTCCGGCGACCGGAGACCCTTCAAAAAGTTTGATAATAACACCAGCAACGCCGGTAATGTGACAGCCGATACGTCGCCAAGCCGCTGCTGTTTAAATTTCGAACCTTCGAACCGCCATTGTCCAGCAGATGGCAATTTGTTTTCGTTGGGAAGTATTGTTTTGTATGGGCAAGCCTTTCTCACAGTACAGAATAAGCATGCAATGGTGTTTTTTGAGATTGGCTACTATTGACTGTGGGTTCAAGCTAAAGATAGATAGTGTTTCTTTGCCAAAAAAGGACCTTACGTGCGCTTAAAGTCTTCATTTGTAGCTAGATTTACACAGAAAAAAAATCTAAAATAAGACGCAATGGAATCATTTGGTTCCTCCAGATTAGGTGGAGTCGATGGGTCATATTACCAAATAATGAATTTGCGCATTACATATATTAGATATTCGTCTACCATTGAAGTTTGCCAACGGTCCTAGTTTATCATTTGTGACCTCGCGTTGTAACTCGGGTCGTGACAGTTATGTGAACTTGTTTCAGCATTGCATATGTATGCTGTCACGCCCTTTATGCCAGGAGGCATTTTATTTTGATATAATTCTTTGTATACTTTTCGCTTTTTTTTTACTTGAGCATAGTTTTCATTTTAATTGTTGGTATATTGACATGGCTAGCTGACACATGACAAATGATTAAATTTAATGTTCTGTGTCTCGTAATGTTACTTACTTAGCTTATTGTATGGACTAAAATTTATTTCACAGAACAGAAAGGTGTACAGCTCGGCAGTTTGTTCCGCCACTTCTTGCTAGCTAAAGCATTAAGAAGTGGTGAAGGGCGGCCGTTTTGGGAGACATTTTTATGTCATTTTGATGGTTGGAAAGTGATGATTCTCTGTCTAATTTCGGTTTAAAGATTCTTTATTTATTCTAGAAGAACATACATTGTTCACTTATCGAATAAATACATAATTAAGGAAAGTGTAGTCTAGTAGCTAACAGTTTTGTTTTTAATGCAGGTAGGTACGATGTCGACATTTTATCGTGTCTAAAACTATCTTAAATCGTTAAGATTATGATATTATTATATAACATTTGAATGTAGGTATGCCAACAAAGCAGTAAATTACTAAGCACAGTTGCAAGAAGTAGTTACAGTCTTATTAAAATCTGACTTTATGTAGCCCTCTGAAAATCTAATACACCCTTTTGATATGGTTTCTTTATAATAAAAAAATCCATATGAAAACTTATTTATACAAACTGACGCTGAGAATCACCACTTATTGATTGACAAAATTACATAAGACTGTCCCCGAAAAACGCATCCTTTTCACCACTTTTTAGTGCTTAAACTGGAAAGAAGAAGTGGCGCAACCACTTCCAAAGTAACTCATATCAGAGCATGCAAGATATTATGCCCATCAAAGTCATCATCTTGGCAACCACAAATAATAGTCCATAATTCCTTTATTCTACTATTTTGTGGCTTCATAAACATAATTCCCACTACCTCAGCACCATTACACCATAACTCGCCATCTTTACATCACAGAGGGTCTTCCGGCACATTAGTCCGCAAACGACACATGTGATCCCGCACGGCACCTCATGAATCTATCATTTATCATCACTGAGCCATAGGAGCTTTGTCATTCCTTCATTTGTTCTATTTTTCTGTTGGTTTCATTTCAAGTGTCGTGTTTAGGGATCCATTTATCATTTTGTTGGTAAGTTGGTTGGTTTGTGGTTGTTGAGATAATGACTTCGATTGGTTTATGGCATTTTTGGGAGGCTAATCATTTAGGTGCAGTAACGATATTGTAGATTGGGTTAGGCACAACTTTTCCAGTATAAATATTATTATTAATTCCTTTATTTCAGACATAGTCCATAATTATAAATTCATTAAAATTACAAAAATAAAATCCAATAAAACACAAAACATTAAAATAATCACCAATAAATAAAATTACATATACATATAAAAATTTCAATCAAATTAATTGAAAATAAAAACATAAATTAAAATAATATAATACATATAATTTTTTTTTTATTAAATATAAATTATTGAACATACACAAACCTAATATATAGCAAACTATTTAGTTAGGTACTCAACATAATATTTATTTGGAAGCTCGAAGAGAACTCACTTAGAACGAATAAATTTCTAATGAAACGAAAGTTTTTTTTATGAAACGAAATGGAATATACTCTATATTCCATTTCGTTTCATTAAAAAACCAATACTTTTATGGCAACTGTCAAATGAGATACTTTTTAAACGACATGACTACACTGATACAAATTGATTTGAGGCAAAGCACATACTGTAAATTTTATAAGTAATTAGTATTTAAAATCACTATAAATCTTATGAGAAGACGCTGATGTTAACCGAGTGACGCCGTATATAACATGATTTTTTCGTAACAAGTTGGTAACAGTTCGTCTTTTTAACATGTAAGTATATGCGTATTTAAGTTACCTGCCTAAAGAAAAGTCTTACATTCAAATCTATTTATCAACTTAAAAGCCTGGCACACATACAAAACTTTGCAAAATAAAAATGTCTAGACTAACAAGCGCATATCTCAGAGAAGCAAGTTTAATACATTGATATATTCAATTGTCTGTCCCGCTATCAGATGGCTAATAACTTCGCAACTTGTTCGTGTGCTGCCAAAGGAAAATACCTGGGAAATGGCTTTGTTTTCAACTACATGCACTGCATATGCCCGGGAAGCTTGTAGACAGTGGTGTGTACATAATCTTGAAATTTATTCGTTAGATATGCTGCCAAATGTACGTTATATGTTATGGTGGGTGGATGATTTTGGAAGGTAGATGGAGAGCAGTGGTGGCCCAGTGGTAACGGCCGCGACTTACCGAGTAGTAGGTCGTAAGTTCGAACCCAAGTAGGCGCTATACTTTGTGTAAATTATTTCATCACCACTGCTCTCATAACGGTGAAGGAAAACATCGTGAGGAAACCGGCATGTCTTAGAACTAAAAATTCGAAGACATGTGACATCTACCAACCCGCACTGGGCCCGCGTGGTGGATTATGGCCCACACCCTCTCACCGAGAGGAGGCCTGTGTCCCAGCAGTGGGAACATTTATAGGCTGCTGATGATGATGATGAGATGGAGACTGGAAGAAAACAGGCAGAATTTCATCAGATTAAGCTACGCTTACCGAGGTTGGTCGGCGGATGGGTGACCATCTTTATATACCAAGACCACTTCGTGCCTCGGAAAGCACACTAAGTCGGTGATCCCAGCTGTTCTTCATAGATCTTTGACAGTAGTTACCGACCGTCAGAAGCCCGAACGTCTGACGCTGGCGCTGGTGGAAACACTTTTGAGTTTTTCACTAAGGGGTATCGTATTACCCAGTAACTGAGTTTTGGAGGTAGTTGATCCAAGTAAAACACTGGTACTCAGCTGCATCCGGTTAAACTGGCAGCTGACACCAACAGTTGCAAAAGGCCAAGTAGATGATGAACAATGCAGTCCATGTTTTAACATTTTAAACAACCTGTCTTATATTCAAACCTTTGAATTATAAAAAAGCCTGTCTCACATACCAAGCTATATGTGCTCCAGAATATGACTGTTTTGAATCATTTAAAATCATTTAAACACAAAATTTTAAACTTTTAAATTGCCCCTTGATTTATCAGCCCATCACTAATTTCACATCTCAAATACTCCGAATCAACACAACAGAGGAACAGTGATGCGTCGTGACAAGTCAGATGCTAATCAGTCAACCCTTCAGTCGACAAATCGGAAATTAGGGACGCATGAGCGATACAGGGTTAACCCGAACCGACCGGGGTCTTTTTGGCCCCGGAGACCAGCCGTCTTGTTCTTTGAATATTTAACGCGTAACAAATGTCCTTTCACATTCGTGACGTCACCTGCGACGGTAACAAAGTGGATGATTTTTGTTCGGAACTGTAACTACAGGGGTCGCCTTTACTTCACTTTAGATATATTTTATTAAATTGCTGCGAAATATAAGTTAAGTCAATAATACAGCGAAAATAAAACAAGTTTCCCAGCAATAATTTTTCCTCAATTTTACTTTGATTGATATGTACAGAGTGTGTAGATAGCAGCTATGTGACAGTTCCTAGAAGGAACTGCCCTGAATAGCCCTGTATTATGACTTTTACGTATATTACTCGATATTAGCTATTACTAAATATGCATTTAGTAATGCATATTTGAAAGTATATACGGTAGTTATATCAAACAAACTTTTTTTTTTCTGTCTTTTTGTTCCTGCTAATCTCTTAAACGGCTGGAGCGATGTTGACAGGACCTTAACTGGCAGATAGTTGATGTTATAAGGAGTAACATAGGCTACCAGTTGGCACTTTCCCGTAGGATAATTTCCGAAATCCATGCGGACGAAGCCGCAGGTACAGCTAGTATACTATATAAATATAGGGTCTATTCCATAACAGGTATTATTTATTGGCAGAAATCTATAAAATTATTTTATAATTCTCACGAATAATCTACTACTCCGCTACTTTTCATCGTAGATCGCAGACAAAGTCGTGGACAACAGCTCGTATTATAAATATAAAGAAAGAAGATATAATAAGAAGTATATTATAGTCAGTTCTCAATTTCGATTTATACCAATAGAAGTAGTAGTTGCCTTTTAGCCTCGTACACTAGGACTGTCTCGTTTTTTTTTTACTTTCAAGAAATTTTGTTAAGTTTTAGTTTTATTTTTTATGATTGTGTGTGTTTAGTTCAGTATGTGATCTTCCTGTGCGGGTCACAATAAATACTTTTTCTTTATTTCTAGTTTTCAACGGCAAAACATGTCCGCCAATCCTTAACAAACGTCCGCTCCCGTCTGAACCTACCTTAGCCGAGTTCGTTGTCGATTACAGGCGCAAAGTACGAAACACTTTGATCGCGTTACCGACCGGTAGACGTACCTATCTACCATCCACCGCTTTGAGAAGCATCGACTTAACTTGCTTAAGGCGCTATCGAATACTGTTTGATAATTTGAGCTCTGTTCTGTTCGTAATTGACCGTTTAAATAAAGGAGTGCTGGAGTTTACCTTAGATTTTAATTAAGACTAAGCTTGGTGTTTAATTTGTGTTTTATTTTGTTGTACAACAATATTGTACATGTTCAGTAATCAGGCTTTGTAAAGTACCTATCCGATTAAAAAAAATGTGTGAAAAAAGGAATACGAGGCGAGTAGTATACCTAAAGATACAACTATGATTTAGAAATTTGGTACAAAATGTACATATTTTAAACAGACTCCAAAAAAAGGAGGCCGTTTTCAATACGGTTGTGAATTTAAATTTGCGTTACCTCATAACATAACTCTATCATAATTATAAACACCAATTAAAAAAAAAAAAACTCTTCTTTTGTTTGCGAATACCCAAATAAATATGGTCAAGTCCTGATTCGTTACATTTGAGTTAGTTTTAAATATACGTAATTTTTCACTTAGTGTATGTTGAAGTTGTTATAATTCATATATTAATACCTGCAGCGAAAAATTTATACCTCTTTTTACGAAAATTACGCGGACGAAGGAGCAATTCAGCATTTAAAATTTAAAAGTTTATCTGGAGAAGACGTGCAGAAACCTAATATGTGGATTTAAATGAATTATGATCGAATTGCGAACGCTGAGCGACCATTAGTAATAATAATGACTATCTGTCAATGTTATTTATTTACCGAATTAAAAATAAAACCGAACATGTGAAAAGTAACTTTATTTCAGAAAAAATAAAAAAAACAAAGACCAACCGTCTTTGTTTTTTTTATTTTTTCAACTAATTTCCGAGATTAAAGTTATCTTCTACATGAAATATTATTATGTTCTTAATTTTCTTATTTTATACCAAAAATATTCATGAAGTAGACATAAATACATAAGGACCAAAATTGTTTATTTCTACATAGTATAAAACAAAATAACTGCCCGCATCTGTACACTTAGTTCTTTTTAACTACGCAACGAATTTCACTGCGGTTTTCATCAATAGACAGAGTGATTCAAGAGGAAGGATATGTTTAATACGCGGACCGCTGGCAAAAGCTAGTATAAAACTCGTATAATCCCACATATAAAAGCAGGTAGTCACATAACATCAGCCCATAATTCTTCATTAGCACACATTAGATTCTATTCCGCCGATCCCAAAGACACAGCGCACATTTGCGGACAAGATAATGGCGACACGCACATTTAAATACAGTCATAAATATCCCGCGTCTGTTTGTACGCACAATGTGCATACCTCGGCCAGATGACGGCGACGTCTTAAAATATAGGGACCCTTTCTTAACCCTCGGCCCGAAGTACACTGTAATTAATAAATGACCCACACGGTCCTTAGTGACGGTGGGGGTTAGATTAATATGATATTAGTAGGTAGGCTACTGGTGTTACAGCTGGTGGCTATGGAAAACCTGATTATCGTTTGTTAGATTTTCGTACCTAGAGAAGAAAAAAGAAAATTGGTCATATCATATTAGGTTTAAAGAATATTTATTTCTCATAAGAACATGACACAGTTCACATATATGAGATTTAAAATATAGAATTAATAATCGTCGTCTAATGACGAAGATAACAACCATAACCACCGATGAACGACGATGAACTATAACAACCTACGAGATCAACAACAAACATAGCAAAAAATGTTCATCTTTACACTGCACAAAACAAAGTCGATTCCGCGTCTGTACGCTTAAATTTTTTAAACTACGCAACGGATTTTAATGCGGTTATCATCAATAGATAGAGTGATTCAAGATGAAGGATTGTATGCATAATACGCGGGCAAAGCCGCTGGCAAAAGCTAGTAATAGTATAATTAAAAAAAAAAAACTGGGTAAGCACTACCTCATTGGTCTAGTGCTCGTAAGCACTACCTCGTTGGTCTAGTGCTCATAAGCACTACCTCGTTGGTCTAGTGCTCATAAGCACTACCTCGTTGGTCTAGTGCTCGTAAGCACTACCTCGTTGGTCTAGTGCTCATAAGCACTACCTCGTTGGTCTAGTGCTCGTAAGCACTACCTCGTTGGTCTAGTGCTCATAAGCACTACCTCGTTGGTCTAGTGCTCGTAAGCACTACCTCGTTGGTCTAGTGCTCATAAGCACTACCTCGTTGGTCTAGTGCTCGTAAGCACTACCTCGTTGGTCTAGTGCTCATAAGCACTACCTCGTTGGTCTAGTGCTCATAAGCACTACCTCGTTGGTCTAGTGCTCGTAAGCACTACCTCGTTGGTCTAGTGCTCATAAGCACTACCTCGTTGGTCTAGTGCTCGTAAGCACTACCTCGTTGGTCTAGTGCTCATAAGCACTACCTCGTTGGTCTAGTGCTCATAAGCACTACCTCGTTGGTCTAGTGCTCGTAAGCACTACCTCGTTGGTCTAGTGCTCATAAGCACTACCTCGTTGGTCTAGTGCTCATAAGCACTACCTCGTTGGTCTAGTGCTCGTAAGCACTACCTCGTTGGTCTAGTGCTCGTAAGCACTACCTCGTTGGTCTAGTGCTCGTAAGCACTACCTCGTTGGTCTAGTGCTCATAAGCACTACCTCGTTGGTCTAGTGCTCATAAGCACTACCTCGTTGGTCTAGTGCTCGTAAGCACTACCTCGTTGGTCTAGTGCTCATAAGCACTACCTCGTTGGTCTAGTGCTCGTAAGCACTACCTCGTTGGTCTAGTGCTCATAAGCACTACCTCGTTGGTCTAGTGCTCATAAGCACTACCTCGTTGGTCTAGTGCTCATAAGCACTACCTCGTTGGTCTAGTGCTCGTAAGCACTACCTCGTTGGTCTAGTGCTCATAAGCACTACCTCGTTGGTCTAGTGCTCGTAAGCACTACCTCGTTGGTCTAGTGCTCATAAGCACTACTGCTGAGCATAAGGTACTGGGTTCGATTTAAAGGTCGGGCAGAGTGTTAGAAAGAAAGAAACAATATTTATTGGGATTGTGTTATTGGTTTTCGTAATTTGGGATTTCTCAGTAGTCCGGAGAATGGATTTTCGCCCAGTTTCTAACAATAGGGTCGCCCTCTATTACATGGGACTTAAACATAACTGGCGAAATTTTGATTTATTATAAGTACTCCTCTGCCTTACCTGTCGAGGAAACAAGGCGTGATGTTACATAATTCTGTGGCGTATTAGCATTGGGACATACAGTATCAAGTAGTTATTGAATTTGTGGTCTTCACATGATGTGACCAAGATTATGTCTGGACTTTAAAAGAGAATGTGACCTCTGAATTTGTTTCGGCGTTTCTTCTCAGAGTTGTCAGATAGGAAACGCCAATCTCATCTAGCTTAAAAAAATATGATTGACGTGTAAAAGTGATTGTACAAACCTACTTACAGAAATAAAATCATTTATCATTTAAGGAACATTTAACTTATATTGCTTATCATACGAATATCTTCATCTGGCTCTCTATGACCACCTGGATTTAAACCAACGTTTACCAAATTTTAACATTTTAACTCCTTATCAACAACACCACCAGCACCACCACAAACAAAACACCACACATTATCTAAATGGTGCATAGCGTCCTTTCAGACCACGCAGCACCCATTAATTACTTAAATTTAATTCATACGAGACCCTACACCACTATTTACATTCAAAAACGTACCCTTACGCCCTTGCCCGCATCGCAACCCTTGCTAACAAACTTGGAGACCCCAAGACGCTAACTCCTAAGAAGACTTTCTTTGATAGCGCGCTCTACTGATTTCGAATAAAGACTAAGTCTCGATAGAGTTCTGATCTGTAATTTTATAGCTTTGAGCCGCCCCTAGCTTACGCTGTAAGGATTGTGGCCTATTGATCTGTTCTCGTCTTGTGTTTTTGTTCGCTAAGTACCGCGGAACTAAGGATAAAGCGGGTTGAGTCGTGAATTAGGAACTACTGCACTATTGTGGGGGTTAAGTGGAGGAGATAGCATCGGCGATTTTCGTGGTGAAATTAATTTTGTTCATCGTTTTAATGGCTCGGGACTACGAGTATGTATGCATCAAATTAATCTGATAGGAAAATTAATTAATTGTTAAACTGTTGCTGCAAAATTATTGTAGAAATTATAAACGCAAATATTTAGGTAAGTAATTATTTTGCTCCACAAAACGTTTTTAAGGAAAAAGTGGCACGGTAACCCGTGAAATTCAAATTTTATTCCTTTTTTGCAATTTGCAGGTCAGTGTTTCGCTGTAAGCTGGACAAAATAATCTGATTCGCATTCTTAATTTGTTGTTTTTGTATTTAAATAATTAAATAATTAAATTTATCCATACAATCCTCTTAAGTTCATATAACTGAATCAAATGAGTTTTTCATGAAACAGTCGTAATTTGTAACGATCGCAAATTATATTTTAATGAACGCACATCCTAATTTTGGCCTGAAAATTACAAAAACACATAAGAAAATTTGAATTTCGAGGGCTACCTTAGCGGCAGAACATTCTATTTGAAAAGAAATAAGTTACACTGCATCAAAACACCAAAGCGTGTCTTAACGTCTATTTTAACCTTGTGTTCTTCCCAAGAACTCTATGATAATCTAATAAATAAGGATCACTGCATAGCCGGCGGCGGATTAGCCTTCACCGCGATACTTATATGAGTGCCCCTTTCATTGCATTATAATGCGGGGAAGGGTTGCTCACCGTCTCGAGAGTACGAAGAATTTATAAATAAGTTAAGTAAGCGCCCGCCATTCTTCCTCGCCATCTTACTTTGTTTTATCATATTTAAATTATTAGAGTCAGATGTAGAACGTGTACCTAATTGCTGTACTTTGTTAAGATAATGTACCTTTGGCGCGACTCCACTTTTGTTTTCTTGTTGGTGAACGATATAAATTCCCGGCAGGACGCGGAGGTACGCCCAAAGTTTAGCGTTCTGTTTTTGTTCGGACGTTCGTTTCTTAAGGAAATAAAATTTGTTATGCAGCCATTTGGAGGCCGTAGGTGCTTAATAATAACCAAGATTACGCTTAAGTTAGAGGCGGAAGGAAATTGTAAATTTTGTGTGAAGTTGTGACTTTTTAACCGACTTCAAAAAGGAGGTTCTCAATTCGGATGTTTATATGGTTTTTTTTTATGTATGTTCGGCCATAACTCCGTCATATATAGACAGATTTGCAAAATTCTTTTTTTTTCGAAAGGGGTTTATTCCGAAATGGTCCCATATAATTTTCATATAGATCTGATGATGAGTTCGGGAGACGGACACCGGAACTCTTTTAAAAAATGACAGCAAATCAACCGCGATTTCTGCTATCGCATAAATGTGCATTGTGTGTTTGGAATTAGTGCAGGGTGAATACCACAACTAAAAATTTAAAAATAAAAACTTTTTTACAAAAAAAAAAAAAAACAACCGACTTCCTTAAAAACACTACAAAGTGAAAAATAACTTTAATGTCGGAAGTCGGTGGCACTAAAACCATAAATACAGATCCTAAGACACCGACTTCCGAAATTAAAGTTATTTTTCACTTTGTAGTGTTTTTAAGGAAGTCGGTTGTTTTTTTTGTAAAAAAGTTTTTATTGGTTGTGTGATGAGTAATGATTGAGTAATTGTGACTGTTACGTTATTATTACTGCCTGGGTCATTTATCAGGGTTTGCCAGGGTGGCGGATTCTGCCAGGGTTGCGAATTTTTTCGAAACAGTTACCGTAGCCCTGTCAGGCAACTGAAGGAACACGGGTGGGCTATAGTCAGTAAACGTCTGACACGCCCTCCTGCTCCGCCCAAAGCGGGAGAAGTCATTTCATGATTCCCCACCCAGAGAAAAAAAAACAGACAATTACGTTTTTGTGACTGCTGGGTCGTGGGTCTAGTGGTTGCAAACGCTATTGCCGAGCATGGGGTCCTGGGTTCGATTCCCGGATCGAGCTAAGTGTTCTTTGGTTTTTCATCTGGAATATGTCAGTAGCAGCTCGGATTCTAGATTTGTGCCTAGCATTGTGGGACTTAAACATAAACGGCGAAATGTGAGTGAACTATAACTACATCTCTATTAGCTTGGTTTGAATTTTATTGAAAAAATACACGATAAGATATCTCTTATCATATATTTTTTGGATATTAAGTATTTACATTATCATAATTTCTTTAAATTATATTAAACATTGCAACATAGTTTTTAGCTCCCAAGAAAATAATTTATTTTGATCTTAATGAGTCTTAATGACCGCATTGGATGCAGTTCTTTTCTTAGATAATTCTTACGAATATAGAATTCGAATGCTTTATGCAATAAATCATAGAAAATAAATTACTTTCCTGTAAATCTTCTTATATATTTCCGCAAATAAGATTTATTTTGACAACCGTACACAATTAACCTGAAACATCATCCCTAGTCCCACTTCGGAATAGAAACACGTGCATACAAAATGCCTTAATTTACCAAGAAAACAATATATCTCATCTATATTACAATATTTTCTATCGTAAATCAAGTTTAAGTGTTATTTCATTTCCTTTCTACGCAGCACACGCGTACAACGAATAAGTAATTGAAATGTTGAAACGAACTTTTGATTTTACGAAATTCACCCTATACCTTATGAAATTATTATGAATTTCCTTTATAAGGGAAGGCCCGTCTTGTAAGTTCTTTTCATACAAGGGCAAGAAAATATTTTAATTTTCTTAAGAAATGTGTGGGTTTTGGATTTTAATGTTAGAGTTAAAGGAGTAACATGGTATAAAAGGGAATGGTCCGATTTGTGTCGGAAAGGCAAGCTTGGGCTTATTGACGTATATTGGTGTGGATTAGCAACATTCTTGGATTCAAGAAGATAGCTAGTAGTGTCACATTGGAGACGGTAAACAACGCTTCTGACGTCTGAATTAGCGTGGCCCCCTACTGGGCACAAACAGTATGACAAACATAGATGGACCGTCGAAACGTAAAGAAGAAGACAGTGACGACATGAGAAAACGAGAAAAGAGACGTTTCTGCGAGGTAAGTTAAAAAAATAATAGTTTAAAAAAACTAAAAAACACGCTTCCATTGCAAGCCAAACTAAAAAGTACAAAATAATGGAAAAAAGCGTGGGGTGCTTTTTAAGGTATTTTTTATTGATATCAGGCACCCCACGCTTTTTTTCCATTATTTTGTACTTTTTAGTTTGGCTTGCAATGGAAGCGTGTTTTTTAGTTTTTTTAAACTATTATTTATTTTCTATTTTTAGGGTGTTTCGAATTTTGAGACGTATGTCAGCGTAGTTTGTGACAGTTTTTTTGCTGTCCTGGTAACCCTGGCAAGGATAATGGCACAAATTTATGAAATTATTGCATTGTCATCGGTCCTTGACAGGTGTGCAAAGTTTGAATGAAATCTGGTCGTTTAAAGTGGGTCAAAATCGCGCTATAAGGAGTCAGTTACAAACAAACATACAAATATACAAACATACAAATATACAAACATACAAGTGAAGCTAATATAAAGCGTGTAAAAACGCGTTTCACATTGGATACAGTGAACAACGCGTCTGACGCAGTTGATACCTTTTCACTATGACTAAAATAACAACCGACTTCCTTAAAAAAAACACTACAAAGTCAAAAATAACTTTAATTTCGGAAGTCGGTGGCAAAAAACCTTAAATACAGATCCTTAGACACCGAATTCCAAAATTAAAGTTATTTTTGACTTTGTAGTGTTTTTTTTTTTTAAGGAAGTCGGTTGTAATATTTTTGTAAAAAGTTTTTTGTAGGTTCCTGTAAGCCAATGTTTGATTTCACACTTGATTTGCAACTTTCCAATCTCTTTCTAATTTCACAAGGATTTAGGTATTTATCACTGCAAAAAGTTTTTATTTTTTAGCCGACTTCGAAAAAAAGGAGGAGGTTATCAATTCGTCTGTATTTTTTTTTTAATGTTTGTAGCTCATAACTTTTGACTGGGTGAACCGATATCGATGATTTTTTTTTTCATTTGAAGGCTAGTGCTTCCCAAATGGCTCCATTTTAATTTGGTTCCCTTCAGACAGTGGAGTCCATGTGAAAACCATATAAGTCTTTTATTTGCATTAAGTATTGGCGCGACAAATGAACGAATAACGCGATTAGATTAGTGCAGGGTATCTACCATAACTAAAAAGTTAAAAATAACAACCAACCAACAAAAAAATTTTTACAATAAAATAAAAACCGACTTCCTTAAAAAAAAAAATTACAAAGTCAAAAATAACAGCTCAACCGGTTCAACTAGTCAAAAGTTAAAACAAACATAACAATAATAATAATTTAAAAAAAATACAGTCGAATTGATAACCTCCTCCTTTTTTTGAAGTCGGTTAAAAACAACGTATTCTCAATTTATGCACAAATAAAAAAACGCGGGCTTAGTGCCTTGGGCCGCCCTAGTACACTATTTATTATGTGTATCTGTTATGTTTTTAATATGATACATATGTAGATACATGCATACATTTAATTTTTTTTTTAATTGCTAGGAGAAATAACAGTCAGTAGAGGAGAAAACCAATCCAGAAAATCAGCGCTGGGCAGTGGCGTGCACAGGGTTTTATGATCGGGTAGGCAGTTCAAAAAAAAAACGTCTTTCGTAATTGCTCAAGTTAGTGAAGAAAAACTCACTAGGTGGTTTAAAAGTTTGAAATGGCGATTTCCTGATAATGCTAATAAATGATTTCGGCCACCTCAAATATCTGATCCAGGTGAGTGATAGTTGAAAAAGGCCCTTCATGTGATTCGTATATGTAAATATATTTAATAGGTAAATTAAGTACAGGTAACAGCAAAAATAATAAAGTAAACAAACTCATTTATAAATGACATCTACGCGCCTATCTTTTTTAAATATGATTTTAAACCATCGTGCATCGTCATAAAAAGTTGGTATGCGTCTTCATTCGACCAATAATTCTTTTTCCGTCGAAAGCACAGAAAGATGTGTAGGTACTTGTTGTTGACTTTGTGTGTTTCTTAAATAGGTACGTAAGAATACGTTGTAATGAAAAACTTCTTCGTAATACTTCTCTCAATACGATAATTACCAAAATCTTTGAGCAAGCCGCGGGATAGTAATCATGTAAATCTGCAAATCCCGAACAATTCCACACTGTACTCGAACTCCTAAACTAGCAAGGAAAAAAAAAATGTGTGTAAACAACAACATAGCCGGTTTTAGTTGCTTAATTATTACTATGAAACTTACGAGTTGCATTACCTCTTTGCTGGGTTATAATTCTCGTTACTCAGGTACACATTTCCATTTAGATACACTTTTTAACAAACACACATTTTCAACACAAACCTCACAATCGAACAACATTTTGAAAAAACAAACAAACAGCGTAGTAAGTAAAAATTAAAACAATTCAAAAAACTAATTGAAATAAGCAACAAATCTACCTAAATATTAACGTTTGTAAATGAATTAATCACAAGAAAACTCAATCAAAATAAAAACATAAAACAGCGCGCTTCACATGTACGAAATCAATATGGATCCTTTCGTAAACAAACAATTTCTAAATTTTGATAACTAAAACGTTGACAAATAAAATTGCATCATTGCGAATCGTAATGTTCCTGAGGCTACGTACATATTCAACTTGATCGCATAATACTCACAGCGCGCTGTGATAATACTCACCAATCACAGGGCGCAGGGACGCCTGTGATTGGTTATCCTGCGGCAGGAATTCGCTTTATGTGTGCAATGTATAGACACGAAAATGTAGAAGAAATTACCACTACATGCGTACATTTATGAATGAAATAAAGACACGATCGTTCGCTGCCTGCTTACGTCGCGATCTGTTATGAATGCGTTGCCGTAGTAAATAGAACGGTATGAACGTTGCTATTATATTTACATTAGGCGTTTAAACTTTTTGAATGGTTTTATTACTTACTGTTAGTATAATTCTTTTATTTTTGAAATATTAGTAACTAGTCCTTATCTAGGGTCTAGACCCTAGGGTCTGCAGTGTCTTTTTGCCTATATGGACTGCACGCCACTGGCGCTGGGATGTATCTACAAATTTCTGACGAATATGTGCACGTGCCCCCACTTTAAAAGATAACCCACTGGTCCGTTCTCATGTTCAGAGGAATTGTATTCCAATGAAAGACCACCTGGACAAAGAAAGAAGAATTGATGAAGACAGAACCATATAAATATATTTAGATTGTTTTATATTGAAATTCTGTTTCATTATTATATTTTTGAAAACGTTTTTCATACGTTACGAAATTTATATGGAAGTAAATAGAATTGTAGCTTTTATCAGATATAACAGCTTCTAAGAATTACAAATAACTTGCTTGTAAAAATATTAAAAGGCGTCTAGTTTCCAAAGACCAGATCTCTCCTAGAGACGTAAGGCTTGTCCTTGTTCCTTCCTGGAACTGCCAATCAATTGAAAAGTTTGCTTAGCCTCGCTACTCAGTAACAATCTAGCTAGAAGCTACATCTAACAAAATAATATTTAATTTAGATAAAATTTGGTAAATTTGGGATTTACATTGTAAAATTAATTCGTTGTAGTTGTGAGATGCTACAATTTACATATTGTTAAGTAAACCTTGGGAATAGTGTATCCTATGGAGCAACATAACTTAATGGTAACAACAATATCACTTAAGATTAAAAAAAAACATGATTTCAAGAATTATTTTAGCATGTTTTATTGCAGCGGCTTCGCCCGCGTGGTGGTCGAAAATTATCTCACAGAACGTACTATAGGGATCAAAAGTATATTTATTGTTAATCCCAGGTTATAAAGTATCTGTGTATAAATTTCATTCAAATCCGTTCAGCCATTTTTGCCTGATAGAATAACATACAAAGTTTCACATTTATCATATTAGTAGGAACTCAAATTTACGACCGCACTTTTTTTTCGATTTATATTCAAAAATACAATTAACAAATGAGAAGTGTTAGTAACAATATTTCATATGAGCAATGTTAGTAATCTCATCCTATTAACTTAACCTACACTGTCTTATAGTTAAAAGCGAATCCCTGCTACAAGCTTAACACTGAAGTGGACAGCTTGCAGCATAAATCTAATGTGTAACCTATGTTGTTTGTACTAAGATATTCTACTCACAGCTTCTTCACAACTGTTGCATAAGTAAAACGAAACCATGACCTCTCGAACCCTACAGTCAGCACCTTTCCCTTCAGGCTATTGTCACTCAAAACAAAACACGACTTTCATAGCAACATTAAAACACTTAATAGTTCATAAGCTCAAGATTTCCATTTACAAGTATTATCTATCATTCTCGATGTTACGACTATTGTACCCGAACTATGATATCCCCAGGCCCGAAGTGACAAGACACTGTCATCTAAACCCTTGCTCAAATTGTTCGTACAATGTTCCAAGTTGTCACAGACTCGCTAACAATGTCAGACAACCGATAAATTTGTAACAAAATTTGCTTTTTACTAAATAACATCGCCCGAAGCCTGATATGTTAACGTCAAGCTGTGTTTGTCAAACTTTTATGAACTAAAAAGAAAGTAATGTGAAAAGTTTCTCGATTCTTCCGAAAACATGTAGGTTATGTTTGTAATACATCCATAATGTTAGGTAACTGTTTTCCGATGTATTTACTTACTAACTGTGAGTTTCATAATATTATTTGCAGAATTGGAAGCTACCTTATTAAAATTCTTTGGATACATTGTCAGATGGCAACGGTAGCTTGGTTCTAAATTAAAATAAACAAATGACAAAGTAAAACTAATCACCTGAACAAACCAACGCTCATCACGAACGCTTACAACATTCTTAATTCGACTATTAAAACCCGTTACAAGCAGCAAGATGTTGGCAACATCAATAAACAAGGAGCGAACGCGAGCGCGAACGTTCAAAGTTTGGTGCGCGCGGTGAGTGCAGAGGGCCTTTAATGAGGGTTAGAAATTTCGGCACATTGTGGCCCAAACCGCACCCGGTTTCTTAGCTTATTATTAATTCTGTAAGACGTGTCCCCGATGTCCAAGACGTGCGCTGAGATTCGAGACAAAACTCACAAGGGCGGAAGGGACGGACCCCCTCGCCCCCTCGCCGCCTCGTACGTGTGCCGCGTCGGCAAGTCGCAGGAGTATGGGATTTACAGGTGGTTTTAATAACGGCAGCCACTAATGTCGCGAGATGAATACTTAATGGACGGATCAACCGAGGATTGAGACGGATTGGGAAAGGGCAGCTCCTGTAATAATAGATGCGGTCGCTGCATTAGGCTGTCACGTTGATAAGCTGGAAGAACTTATGTTACCTTCATCAATGCTACTGAAGCATACAAAGTTGTTTCTGTAACATTATTATAGAATCTATGTTATAACAACAGATTCTCCAGAAAAGTCATCGACACTCTTGAGCTCGACTATCCTGGTCAGATCCATTTCTCCAAGACAATTTAGTTACAAAGTGCAAATCCCTTTAAGATGGCGTTCTCTGACAGGGGGTGCTCTCAAAAACTCGTTAGGAGGTTCGCATTCTGCGGTGGTGGGTCACGTTGCGATGCGTGGCGGCTGCTCCAAGACAAAATGTTACACAGAAACTTTGTAGTCACTGTCGCGTGCCATGTTTAAGTAAATTTATTGCTATGCTCTGTTCTAGTTATTATGGAGGCTTGTTTTTGTATGTTTCTTTGTTTATTTTTACGGAAAAAGGAATTCTTTCCATCAAAGTTTACTCACATTCTTGCATGATTAAATGATTAACTACAGCAAAATATCTTGAAATCCGATGCTAAGGTCGAAATATTCCATTATTGAATGATTTTTGCTATGACAAATCCGTCATGGATTTGTAAAACAATAATTTGTAGTGAAATAAGTATTCATAGTTTATAATCTAACGGAAATGAAATAATAATTACATGTAATCTCCAAATGAGATAAGTATTGTCGTCGAAATTGAATTTGATAAATGAAGATTTAATGTCTATTAATTCAATTAAAATTTATTCGAAAACATCCATCGGTTTCCTACTAAACTTCACCCATATCCGAGGACCCTGGTTGCTTATCTTTTATGGTGTCTGTACTTGTGTGTATATAAAGTGATTGTTTAAAATACCTTTTTTTGGAAGTCAGTTGTTTTTTAGCAAAAATGTTCTATAATGAGCGGCCTGTTAGTCTAGTGGTTAGTGACCCTGGCTGCTAAGACTGAGGTCGTCGGTTCAATTCCCACCCAGAACAAATCTTTGTGTGATGAGCTCAATCATTTGGTCTGTGTCTGGGTGTAATTTATCTATAATATGTACAGTATGGTGCAAAACTGAACCAATACACATAGCGATATTGTGGTTCTCTAATGTAAAATGAGAATTTTCGAAGGTGAAAATTAAAATACGGTCTAATTATTGTAGCGTATTTATTATCAAGTATTAGATGACAACATTATAAAATTAGTAATAAAAAATTACAAGATAACACTGAATCACTTTTGCACCGAAATGGCAAAGTTATTAAAATTTTTAATATTTTGTCCATGAGCCCTTAGCTTTCTTTACCGCTGCTAATCTTCTTGGCATACTGTTCACTAATTTTTCACAATAATCAGGTGAAAGATTTTTCCATTGTTCTTCAACTCTATTCCAAAATTCATTTAACATCGATGCCGGTGAATCATAATTATGAACACAATATCCTTAATGATTATAATCATTAAGGATATTGTGTTTTAATTGTGACCACAAATTTTCAATGGGGTTTAAATCCGGACTTTGGGCCAGCCACTGTAACAACTGAAAGTCTCGAGAAACAAGCCAGTTCTTCACTATCTTCGCGGTATGCTTTGGGTCATTGTCTTGTTGAAAAGTTATATTATTTACCGGATAAGGGTTATTCTCCACTGCTTCAATTAAATTGTGCTTTAAAATATCTAAATACATTTCTATATTAATTTTTCCAATAATTCTGTCAATAGGACCCAAACCATAAGCTGACATGCACCCCCAAAGCATAACGTTCCCTCCTCCATGTTTAACAGTTTGAATATAATCAGTTTGATTTACTGGCTCACCTTCTCTTTTCCATTTCCATTGACGACCATCAGTTGTAAATCGATGAATCTTAGTTTTTTCTGAAAAAATTATCTTCTTCCAATCCTCTTCTGACCAGCCTTCATATTTTTTTACAAAGTCTAATCTTGATCTTATTTTATTTTTTTTGCTCAAATATGGTTTGTTTTTTTTTCTATAGCTCGAAAATTATTTCTTCTTAATTCTCGCTGAATTGTCCACTTACTAATTGACATACCAGTACCCCGTTGAAGAAGTTTAGATGCGTGAGACGCCGATAGAGCTTCTTTAGTAGCCATGTATTTAATAAGACGGTGACTGTCCCTGGTACTTAAATTCCTCGGCCGACCACCAAAATTAAATTTCAAAGTATTTTTGCACGTTATTCTTATTCTTTGAATCGTACTTTGACTCACATTAAATAGTGCAGCAATTTGACGCGTACTATTGCCTGTCATTAACATCTCTTTAATTGTATTACGAAGGGAACTTGAAAGTCACTTATGTTTAAAATTTGTTGAAGTTGAAACTGTATTTTTTATGTGCAATCGACAATATAGATATTGTTTATTAAGAGAGGTACAAACTGTTTGCGGTATGGATCTGCGTATTATTATTTCATTTTAACGTTAAAAAAATAATAATGTTCTCTTGTCAAGTTGCGGTGCATAACTGAGTCACATATTTAACGAAATAAACAACTTCAAACATGTTGTTGCTCCATTTGAAAGATAGTACGTGTCATTTCTTAATGCATAAAGTAAGTTAATATGTAACAACAGAATTAAAAACAGAAGAAAATAATAGTTTTTGTTTTTTTTAAAACATTGGTTCAGTTTTGCTCCATACTGTATCTATTTTTAGAAATATTTAAGTATATTTATCAGTTGTCTGGTTACCATAGTACAGGCTCTGCCTAGTTTGGGATCTGATAATGTGGTGTTGATTGTCCTAAGATATTATTATTATTATTTCCTTTATTTCATTGTACAAACATATTATTAATATTTCATAGTTTATAATCAAACTCACCAAATGAGATCTATTATTATTGATCACTTTTTAGTGAGAGTACGCACTCACACTAATTTGTATACCACTATTGACCAGGTAAACAACAGTGACAGCAAGTATTAGAACATTGTCACGATACACAAAGTGGATCAAGTTCGTATATCTGAAGCTAACGCAATTACCACTCAAGCAACGTCAATAAGATTTTTACCGCAAGGAAGCGTGCTTGGTCCAATATTGTTTCTTTTATATATTAATGACATCATAAAAATAACCAATCATAAATGCATATTATTTGCCGACCGATATACCAATCATAGTGACATCAGATAAAAAGAAAAACAAGACTGACCATGAGTTTGACATAAATAATACAATAGACAAATTACTGCTTTGGCTTGACATGAATAATTTAAAAATAAATTTAGATAAATCCGTTTACATTCAATTTAATCAATCAAATAATAATAAAAACAATATAAAACTTAATATTAATAAAATCGAAGAGGCAACCCATACAAGGTTTTTAGGCGTAATAATAGACAAAGATTTTAACTGGAAAGAACATGTAGATAATGTAAGCACTCGAATCAATAAATTTGTATACGCACTGAAGCTAGTTAAAAACGTAACTAACATAAAAACTGCAATTATGTCATACTACGCTTATGTTGAGTCGCTACTGCGATATGGTCTCGTAATGTGGGGTAATGGTACCAATATGGATAGAGCATTTATCGCACAAAAAAAGTGCATCAGAGCAATAAGTGGTATTAAACCTGATGATTCATGTAGACCAATGTTCAAGAGGTTTGGTCTGCTACCTCTACCATGTCTGTATATATATGAGGTATGTATATTTGTAGTTAACAACAAACATTTATTTAAATCAGCAAATGATGTAAATCTCAGAAACAGACGAGATCCTCATAAACTGGTATTAAGTGATTTGCCAAGACTTGCGAAATACAACAAAAATTGCCTTGCAATGTGCGTACGTATTTATAACAAAATACCAAGTCGCTTTAAAATATTGAACTCGAGAAAATTTAAACTAGAATTACACAAGTGGCTTATTGAATGTAATTTTTACAGTTTAAAAGATTTTATGGATGTGAGATGTTGATTCCTTTTGTCAAAATATAAATTTTTGCATGCTATGTTATATCTTAGCGAAACATGTTGAGCTACTGTAATAATATTAACATCAATGTATACTATGTTTTACGCAAATAAATGATTTACTTACTTACTTTACTTACTTACGGGATCACCCCAGCATGCGTAGCATGATCACCGTAGAAACGGATTTTGTCGAAGGAAGAATAGACAAAGTGACAGATTGTAGAAAGATTTCTACCGTCCTAAGCATTGCGATGTTAATACTGAAGAGAAGAAATGTTTCTATTGTTGAGTCGAAAAAAGTCTACAATGTCAAGCATGAAGACCAATGTTTCTCTAATTTGACTTACACTCAGGGGTAGAAACATTTCTTCTCAACAAATGTCAAATAGTCTACATCACATGCACTGGACCTAGATAAGAGTTCAAGTGAATAAAAACTCATTCCTATATTTTCATCTAGAATTGAGATTTTGAAAGAGATTTACTTACTTCTTATTTGCTGCCAACGCTATTAAAATAACTTTACCGAAACGAAACATTTGAAATATTTTTTTTCTTTCACGTTGTGTAACGATGTGAAAATTAACAAATAACCTATTTTTTTTTCCAAAGTTTCATTATTTATTTACGTACGTTTGTTGTTTTGTTTTAAATCTAAATCGAGTCGATCAGTCGATCCGACAGTCAACACAGATTAAAAGTACAACATTTCGTCGTTTCATTGAGTTTCGTTCAAAAGGTTTTAAAACGTAGCGTTTAGCACTTTTTTCGATAACGAAACGTAATATTATCGTAGAATTCTTAACTTAACCACTGCACTAGCATCTATGTCTTTGTCTTCATAGTAACACAGGTCTACGGGTCGCCCCGTACTCGTGCGGAAGTTTAACCTGTCCCTTAATTTTTTTTATTGAAAATTGGTCCAAAATTATTGGCGGAGAAATCAGTGAATGTACATTAAAAATACACACAGTCAGTCGGTTAAAAAGAGGGAGATTTTCAATTTTTAAATCTTGCTCTATGATAGGGAAATGTTAGAAAACTGTCTGTATATACGCAAAAAATGCGCACATGATTTTGTCTCCAAAACATATTCTACAATATTACCAAATATTGTCAGTCGGAGAAAACCTAATCACAAAACAATCAGTCATATTTTTCTGACACAAGTACTATCGCGTACATTCACACAATTTCATTGTACACTGCAAGCCAAATTAAATCACCAGCTATAAACAGCAACAAACCTCTAGCGAGTAGAAAAATTGGCAATCTACGAACGTTACAGTGTCGTGATCCGCAAACGTTAGCGGTGTTTATCGGCAAGTGGCCGCGCGGGAACAATATCGCTCGTTGAATCGCGCGATCCTAATATATTGCAATGTGTGCACTTTATACGGCCCGATGTGTAATTGATTGTGTTTCGGCGTTGCTAGTGTTTGTTTGTTTTTTATTCATCGTATTACATAGATAAGTTAAATCGTGATGGCTGCTTTTAAAATATTTTAAGTTGAAAATAATAAATTAGTTCATAAGTAGCAACATTGAAATGCTTGGCGTAACTGTCATCACAATGCGTGCAATATCCTGCCAGGGTCGCGAGATTGTTCGAAAGAGATACCGTGACCCGGGCACATGGGCAACTGAAGGAACACGGGTGGGTTTTAGTCAGTAAAAGTCTGACACGCCCTCCCACTCCGCCCAGAGCGGGAGAAGTCATTTGATGATTTCCCATCCAAAAAAAAAATGGGTGCAATATTTATTTAGTAATTCAAGCAACTGTTACGTCTCAAAAATATGGTTTTTAAACGTAGGTATGTTTTATTCAAACCTACATACAACTAACTCTTGCCACTTAAAGTAAATATTTATTTTGTATTTGTTAGTCCACGGCGTGAATTTCCACGAAAGTATACCGAAGAAAATACCAAATCGACCTCAAAGCCTTCCCAAATCTACCCTGTACTTGCCCGCCACCAATAAATTACAATTAATGTTAAGGTTTCAATCGGCCGGTGCATAGCGGTAGTAAATTATCACGAAGGTGTTGCCGACCAAAAGAAATATCGCCGTCAACGCCCGCTGTAATGTTCCGGTCAGTGTTGGGGCAGAGGATATCGATAAAAGGTGATTCGAATGGTTTATGATACAATAAACATGTTTTATCTAAGTTATATCGATAATTCACCGAAATGTATGTGATCGATTTTGTTCTCGTAGATCCTCTACGCGCCGTAGCAGTGGTCTACGCTTCGTAGCAACAGCTACGAACTTATATTATGTTGAAGATGACTCATAATATTCAGACGGTGTGTTTGACTGAGTTACTGTCATGTGATGCAGTGATAAGTGATAGTTTCTTTTTACGCACACAGTGAGACGTAGTAAAACACACAATAATTAAATTAAGCAATGTTTAATACTTAGGATAAAAATTTGCCGCATTGCTCACTAGCGTTATTGCTACGTAGTGGCCCTAGGTTCGATACCCGGATCGGACAAAGTGTTATTTGGTATTTCCGTCAAGAATTTCTCAGTTCTGGAGCCCGGAGTCAGTTACGGTAGAGTTTGAATGTGTGCCCGGTTGATGGCAATGGGCTCGCCTACTATTATATGGGACTTAAACATAATTGAAACTTAAACTTAAACACAATTGGTACCCTGTGGTGCCGGACGTAAAGAATAACACCACCCCATTTCTTCCCGTGGGTGTCGTAAAAGGCGACTAAGGGAGTTACTAGAGAATGGGCAGCAGCGTTCTCTAAGCATTTTACCACCATACTGCGATCGCCAACCCACCTGCCAAGCGTGGCGATTATGGCAAAGCCCCCCAAATTGGGGGAGGCCTAAGTCCAGCAGTGGACGTCTTACGGCTGAAATGATGAAACATAATTGACAAAATGTTGTTTTATTACAGATAAGTTTGTTTTGTGAAATCTATCGATATTTCTTGGTTATAATGACCATTACTACGTTGCTAAGTGTTTATAACTGTTAGAACAAATCGGTGCGTAAGAGTCCGCCCCGATCGCGCCGACCGCCCCCGACCGCCCGCCGAGAGCTTAATCACTTAACACTCCCGGATTAACGGGGAATTTATCGACTTAGTATTATGTATACTTATACAATACTTAGTTATAAATAAACATGCTATATCTGTATATTACGCCATTAAGCATATTGAAAATTATCGAGTTTAAATTACTCTTTTCTTGAATTCATAAAATCCAGCACGGAATTAACCAAATATTTCTATGCTATGAAAATAATAACTTCGTCTCCATAATTTCACTTAGGTAATAGGTAGGTACTATTAAGTGAAATTACTAGGTTCAACATACAAGTTCAAACATTTTCTAAACAATAATTTTCAACCTCTGGAACCCGCCCTAAGTTGAAACATTTTATTTTATTGAGATTGTCAAATTTTCTTTAATGTTAATTTGCTTGTACGATTCTATTTTAGTAATTTATTTAAATGATTAGTATTGAATGTAATTTTAAGTAATATAAATTTGTCACCATTTGCTGCATAAAACATGAATATTAACCACCTAAATGGAAGAAGTCACTGGCTCCTGAAATACAGGTACTGGCCAGGGTCTCAAGTTTTCTGTAACCTGTTTTTTATGGCAATAAAGAAATTATTATTATTAAACTCAAAATACTCCTATACTTTTAAAATGTTTGTGAATATGTGAGCACCATGTGTTTATCATGTATTTAATTAATCTCTCATTGCTTTATTTTTAATATTTTTTACTTATTGAGATATGGTAATTTTATTCTAGGTGCCTTTTATTATTTGCCCATAATAAGCTACCTTTTGGAAGTGGCGTCTAGAAATAATTCTAATTTAATTGTAGTGAGGACAAAACTGCCTTTTCGTGCCTTGTTGTCTTTGATTAAAAAAAAAAATTCTATACTCGTATTTTAGAAGTTTCTAGTGGTTCTAATTCTAACAGAAATCTCCAGAAATATTGCTTTAGCAGTATTTATGCGGAATCACGCTGGTTTTTTATGGTCTTGATGATTGTGGTCTTACACAAATAAGGTCAGAAACGTAAAGTCATTCTATGAAATATTTCTTTTTAACCGAAAAATACAGAACAATTTTAAATAGAGCCTATCTCACCAAACGACTTAAATCACATTGCAATATCCAAAGGGTAGTAGACACAAGAGAATTCGACCCCTTTAAAGACATTAATTCTTACAAGAAAGAGAACAAGACAAATGGCCGGTCCGGGCCGGTAGCGGGCCGTGAAAAGAAAACCCTTTTTATGAGACGGTGGGCAACGTATGGACACGGTGGAGAAAGAAGGAATAAAATATGTGGACTAGGTCACTTTAAAGGGTACTTTTTTATATAACACGCAATTGCATATCTTATCTTATACCTTTAAACGAGCAATTCTTGTATATATATATATATAATCTGAATCTCGGAAACGGCCCCAACGATTTTCTTGAAATTTAGTATACAGGGGTTTCGGGAGCGAAAAATCGATCTAGCTAGGATTCATTTTAAGACAATGTCTTTTTACCAAAAAAAAAATACCGAGCAGAACTCGTGCATTCAGGTACTATATAAGTAAACAGAATTTTAAGTGTCTACTCGTAACGTAAAAAAACAGCTTTTTAGTAAATGCATACGAAAATATTAAATGGTTATTTGAGTTTGTTTATTCCGGTTAATCTCTGAATTGGCCGTAACGATTTTAACGAGACTTTCACTGCCAGATAGCTAATGTTAAAATAAGTAATGTAAACTTCTCCCACGTAGCACGTTTGCGTTAACTTCTGATATATACGTGGACAAAGCCGCGGGCACCACTAGTTCGGTATAAAATCAGTCACGTACAGAAAGCCCAAAAACGTGGGAAGTACGCACGGCGACAAATCAAGCTATATGTTTCCATTATAAGCTGACTTTTCACTGTACGAAAAGCCTATACAACGTGAGGTCTGCTAAAACTGGAAATGTATACCTTGATGTGTAGCTGTGTGTACAATGATGCTAAATGTACTTTGATGGGGTTTGTTATCGTTATTTACTTACAAATATTAAAAACAAATGTAAGCCCTCCAGAAGACTGCAATGAGGGGCTTGATTCTCAAATCTTTTCGAGCAGGTTTTTCTTTTTCTGTGTTACATAGTACGAACTGAAATGAACACATTAAGTGTACTGTAACGTCAAAATACTTCCACAGTAACTCAATTAGTGTATATTTATTTACTAAACCGTCCACAGTATTTAAACCGAACGACCAACATTGCAAAAGGTACAGTATCTGCAGACAAAATAAATAACTTAGGACAACCAACACACAGTTATCTGATCCCAAACTAGGCAGAGCCTGTACTATAGTAACCAGATAACTGATAAATATACTTATATATTTCTAAATACATACATATTATAGATAAATTACATCTAGACACAGAACAAATAATTGTGCTCATCACAAAAATATTTTTTCTGGGTGGGAATCAAACCCACGACCTCTGTCTTTGTAGTCAGGGTCACTAACCACTAGACTAACAGGCCAGTCAAAATAATTTCAATTCTACAAAAGCCCTATCCACACTAAACCAACCGAACCCTTTGCAACGACAATCGTGTTTGTACGAGGTCATTCGACGATCAAAGCGATAGCCAATAAATAAATAGTTGATTTGCTTTCACAATAAATACCGAAAGGTCCCGAATAGTTCCGAAGGTATGCGACAGGGGGCGGTAGGGTCAACCTAACTAACGAGAAGTAAGTACGTTTGCTTTTGGATAGGAATTCTGTTTACCTCGTTCGACTGTTTGATTGATTTATTTGTTTGTTTTGGTAATTATTGCGTGTGTTTTCGAAATGACGATGGTTGAAGCTAAGTGGAAGCAATAAATAAATAAATAGATATCTTAGGACAACCAACACACCGTTATCTGATCCCAAACTAGGCAGAGCCTGTACTATGGTAACCAGACCACTGATAAACATACTTATATATTTCTAAATACATACATATTATAGATAAATTACACCCAGACACAGAACAAATGATCGTGCTCATCACACAAAGATTTGCCCTGGGTGGGAATCGAACCCACGACCTCAGTCTTAGCAGTCAGGGTCACTTACCACTAGACTAACAGGCCAGTCAAATAAAACAAACACAAAAATAAATAAATACATAAACATAACTCACGCCTTTTTCTCATGGGGGTTGGCAAGAACTACGGAACGCCACCTGCTACGGTCCTAACATACTCCTTTTGCCTCGTTTAGGTTCATACAACTGGTCATACACACACGCCGGTTGCGAGTACTACGCACTTGACCTTCCTTCCTTAGAAGCAATATCCTACTAATATTATAAACTAGCTTCTGCCTGCGACTTCGTCCGCGTTAAATTTCTTGTTCCCTCGACCTTTTCCGTCGCGTCGAATCGCCTACCCGTGCGATTTTTCCCGTTTTTGCAACATTTTTCATTACTGCTCCGCTCTTCTTGGTTGTAGCGCAATGTTATATAATCTATAGCCGTTCTCAATAAATAAGCTACCCAACACAAAAAGAATTTTTCAATTCGGACCAATAGTTCCTGAGATTAGCGCGTTCAATCAAACAAACATACAAACAAACAAACAAACTCTTCAGCTTTATAATATTAGTATAGATATAGATGTGAAAGTTGGTGAGGATGGATGGATGAATGATTGTTACTCATTCATGCAAAAACTACTGATCAGAATTGGATGAAATTTGGCACACAGGTACTTTATAATCTGGATTAACACATAAAGTTTACTACCGGAACTCTTTGTCCCGGTAGTATGTTCCAGCGGAATGATTTCCGACCTCCACGCGGGCGAATGGGCCTCAATTGAAGGCTGAAAGTCACCCAAAGGGCAATGGAGAGGGCTATGCTTGGAGGTACCCTACCCAATCGAAACAGAAATGAAGAGATCCGTAGGAGAACCAAGGTCGGTTACCTTGGTTCTCCTACGGATCTCTTCATTTCAGAGCCCGAAGAATTGTCTAACTTAAGTTGTAGTGGGCAGGGCACATTGCTCGCAGAACAGATGGCTCATGGGGTTGGAAAGTTCTGGAGTGGTTACCGCATACTGGTAGACGTAGAGAGCAGAGAGCAGTGGTGGCCCATTGATAACGGGTGCGACGTACGAGCAGTAGGTCGTGAGTTCAAACCCAAGCAGGCGCATTACTTTGTATAAATTATTTCATCACTAGGTACTGCTCACAAAAACGGTGAAGGAAAACATCGTGAGGAAACCGGCATGTCTTAGAATCAAAATTTCGAAGACAAGTGACATCTACCAACCCGCACTGGGCCCGCGTGGTGGATTATGGCCCACTCCCTCTCACCGAGAGGAGGCCTTTGTCCCAGCAGTGGGAACAATATAGGCTGCTGATGATGATGATGGTAGACGTAGCGTTGGAAGGCCTCTCACAAGATGGACCGATGACCTAGTGAAGGCCGCAGGAATCCGCTGAATGGGGTAAGCACAAAACCGGTAGAAGTGGGGGTGCTTGGGGGAAGCCTATGTCCAGCTGTGGACGTCTTTCGGCTGAAATAATGATAATGATGATGATGACGCGGGTGAAGCCTCTAGCAAAAGCTAGGACATAATAATCAAGCTATGGTGAAGACTTCGATGAAGTCAGTATAAATACAGTGTGAAGGTTATGTGGCTAATGTGTCGTAGGACAAAACTGAAAAAAGTTAGCAAGGCAGTTAATATACAGCAAGTATGAGGGGCAATTAGAAGTGAAGTTGCAGTGAAGTAGCGGCTCAACTCAAAAGAGAGCTATAATAGGTAGGTACTATAACGGAATTTGAAACACGAAGTTAATCGTTTGTTCTATATCTAAGCCGAATAAAATTGACGTCATCGATCTGTTAAAGGCAAAACAGCTGAATAAAATTAATTTACGTACATATTTACAATCAGAACGATTGGAAAAAGGACTGGTGATTGTTCTACGTCATTATTTAAGAACTGTTGTAATGTAAGATATCACTGTCTATCCAGCTGAAAATAAAGGCTGATTTCCATCTTTCAATAGGCAGAAAACTTTTATCTAAGGCATTTATTGTAGTTTTAGTAAAGAGAATAAATCATGTCAAACTACCATATTATTTATTCATCAGTGTAAAGTTTTGACTATTGAAAAATGTATATTAATTTTCTGACTATTGAAAAACCAGCCCCAGGTATATACACAGAGTAATAGTTTAGTATACAGCGGTATACTAAGCTAAACGCGTTTTAAAATGCAATATATTTAAATAAGCATTATAAACTCAATTTTTGAAAATGTTCTACATAAATAAATAAAAAATACAATTTTTTACTTTATATTTGAATATTTGAAACAGCGCCATCTCGATATTATTGTAAGAACTACTAAAAGCTCATGCTCCCTCACTTAAGTAAGTCTCTTCGGAGGGTTGTGCCGTTCAAACACAACCTCACTAAAAATGTCTCGTATCTCTCGGTGGTCACAATTCGTACTAATCTTTGCAAAATAGTTTTTTATTTCTATCTTGATATTAAACGTTTTAACTTTTTGTTAGTAAAAAATTATATGTATATTTACTGAAATTACGAACTGAGTAAAATAAAAATATGATTTAAACGTAATGCTGTGATTTATTACCTATAAAGTAGATCCTAAATACACCGCTAGGGGCGCTTTCCAGCAAATAGAAAACGAATTAGCTATAAAGTTAACAAAACAATAACTTTCATTAACATAATTTAAAAATAATATCGAAAACAAAAAGAGGAATGTTTTCAGTAGGAACTCCTTTCAAAAGTAATGTTTTATTAAAATATTCTAATTCGAATTTCCTCCGCTAGAGGCGCCACGGTAACGGGCAACTTTTACGACACGATTACTTACACTGGTTGTTTTTCTTAATAATTTATCGTGCTTCCACGAAGTTCGCTCGTTTCGTGCCGGGCACATGTACCTCCGTGTACCGTTGAGTTCTTCAATTATGAATCTGTTTTGTTTTGTAAAGCGTTTGTTTCTCTGATAAGTCAGTTACGAGTACTTTCTTTGAATTTCCACGAAGTTACAGAGATTTATTAAACATATGCTCCGTGAAGAGCCCATTACTTAATGAAAGATTTTATTTAAGTAGGTACTTATATTTAGGTATTTCATTTCAGACATCGTTGGCAAAAAATGTTTCTGATATTAAAATTGTCGTATAAAGGACACTTATTACCAAGTATAGTGCTACATGTAGGCTGAAGTATTTTATATCACTCAACAATTCTGATTTGTTTCTGTGAAACGAGTTGGTCTGGAATCTATTTTCAAACAGTTATTGATATTTCATTTGTTATAGCCTCGACAAACTTATTAGAATGAGAGCAATAAATTCTACAATGCGTTCTCTTTTGTGTCGCAAAATAGCTGACATCGCAAGTCTACAGACCGCGTACCATTCGCAGCTTAGAAACGTTTTTATTTTTATATTTTATAAATATCTCTGCGTTTAGATTTTCAGCCCTCTTACAGTTTTGTATAGGTAAGTATTAAAACTACTTAATTTATAAGAGAGTAGGTTAGGTTAGGCGTGTCAGACTTTTACTGATTAAAACCCACCCGTGTTGCTTCAGTTGCCCATGTGCCAGGATCACGGTATCTCTTTCGAACAATCTCGCGACCCTGGCAGGGAATTCAGTATCTTAGTATTGAATGTGTATTGCATACTACATGACACGTGTGAGCACTATGCAGGGTCACCAAAAGAGAACCAACAGGGTCATAGGATACAGAAAACGATGGATGTTTTCGAATAAAATAAAATTAATAGAACACCAACAGTTCATTTATCAATTTAAATTAAATCGAAAATATCCACAAGTTTCTCACTAGACTTCAACTATATGCGATGACCCTGGTTATTTATCTCTTTTGGTGACTGTACATACTGCAAAGGTACCATTAATTGAGTACGGCTTTCATAGGCTTTAAATATGCCTTGATGGCTGATGGCTGTGGCGCATGTATCTGTTGGATCATTTCACTCCCTTTAAATGGTGGAACTAAATGATTCCAATCCATGCGTCATTTTCGTGAACGGGTGCCTAGTACTGACTGGTTATTTTTTAGCTACCACGGTTTATTTCAATTTAATTTTATATTTCAATTGTCATTTTAATATTTTGATTTAGAAGATCGTCTGAGGAGATTTTTGCCCGTTCTTCTCCAAAGGTACCTAATACGCTTTGAACTGGTAAACTAGATTCATCGTACTGACTGACCAACCCCTTGACAAGTCAAAAGTGTCTGTAATTTGTCAAAAAACCAAAAGTTTAAGTAAATTTGCTCTCAAATAGTCATAAAAGCAGGGTTTGTTATTCGTTCTTCCTAAAACGTACGTCACTTGTTTGATAAAATTTTGAAGGGGCTTCGTTCTCATAACACAATTATTTCAACTACAATCAAACTCTGAAAATAGCTTTTGTTTAATACGGGGTCACGTATATAAAGTTTTTCTCATACTTTTAGATTCATTTAAGGAAACTTCCACCCTTTGCCACTGGCAACAACAAAATAATTTCAACACTGAGTTTCCTTGTAATTTATATTTAGACAACAAAGAGGTTATTCAGCGACAAAAGTAAGTTAACTGAAGCTACCAAAGTTGAAAGTTTTACGAGACATTAAACGCGTGTGTAACATTTTTTTTATTGTACGGTAAAAATTTTGACTAATTTATGCTGTCGGTACAGGTACTTAAAGCAATGGTTATTGATTTCATTTCAACATCAAGTCAATCATTTTTTTAAAAACTAAATCCGTGCGGAGTTTCCTGTCTGAATACTCTGAGAAGAAATGCCGAAATAACCTCAGTGTTCATAGTCTCTTTTTAAATTCCAGGCATAATCTTGGTCAGATCGTGTGAAGACCACGTGGATTGGTGCCTGAAAAGGGCTTTTGAGAATAGAACCACACAGATTGATTGGACCTGTACAATCAGTGCACGCATTTATCAGTAATTATGCAGCTTAACTCAGAACTTAAGGAGCTCAACGATTGGACGAACAATAAATAATTAGTTTGTACGAAAACCTAAAAGACAAAAGCTTTGATCACTTTAAAGCTGCTTTTATCATGGCGAGATATTAAGCTAGGAACATTGCCATTTGCATCGTAAAACACGACGACGTTCTACGGTCAAAATTTTTACACCCAGACATACATCTCAGGTGTCCTCTCGCTGGTCTAAAAATACACTGACCAGTCGGTCCTAAATTAACCACTGACCTTGATGCATGGTGCGGGGGGGTGCGCCGTGGGGGGTGGGCTGCGCGGGGCATTGGGAAGCTGCAGCAGATGACGAATACTGTACCCTTGGCGAGACTTGCGTGACATTCTGAGGAAGAGAAGATATCATTAGCTCCTGGAAAAAGGTATTCTATTTCTATTGATAGAATATTACACGGGTTCTGGAACGAATATTATCGACGTGACAAAATTAAAAACAAATCAAGTGATCTGATTGGTGGTCGATAATTCTGTGAACCAATCACAACAGTTTAAGGGCGCTTAATATATATTAGGTAATTTTTGTGTTGATTTTCGTTCCAGAAACCAGGCTTAAGTAGGTCATATAAAGTCAGTACGTTAGAATATCTTATCTATAATATTAATCTGATAATTCTTGTTAATAAAAACTATCTACCAAGGTAAATATCGCTAATTAGTCTATTTTTGATATTGTTACGGTTACCTATCGGATATGTATCACAAACTAAGTACAATTTTCCTGTTTATATGAGGAAAAACCCCACGATTGTTTTCCGATCCCGACATATTTGCACAACATTGTATCAGTGCTAGTCGGTGACTAAATGACCATTCAGCTTGAATTCAAGTCGAATCTCAAGTTAGCCGAGAAAAATTTATTGTACTTGATACGATCGGGATCACTTTCCGATTATAGTTTAAATCAATATGTGAACATTATGTACCTGTCAATAAATACTCTAAAGTTGTGGCTTTTGCGGACACTATTTTCGCTCTGATTTGTTACAGTTGCAATGGCACTGATTTATGGCATTCATTAAGAAAAATTAAGTGTATTCATTTAAAGGAGGAGGGTAAAGATTAGAACATTTTTCGCCTATCATAGTCATGAAAATTCAAAGTATTTATTGACGTTATGTTATTGTGTTTATGTGAAGTGTAGGTATCGACCTTTGTTTCTATTCTAAAATAGTAAGAAAATAAAATAGCAAGTCATCTAAAAACAATCATCAAACTTGGCAAATTCATTGAAGTTTTGTTATTTTAATCACTTTTTCTAACTTTCATTATAAATAAACTGTTAAGAGCTTTATGCACCAAGACAAATGAATGCTAGTTAAAAAGCCTATTTACTGTAGTAATTGAGAGACTAAAAGATATATTGGTATTATTTTTACTCTCTATAGCTCTTTTTGTATTTTGCGGAAGGTTATATAGGCTATTTAAAATCACGCTACGACCCGGAGACGAGCAAGAAGCAAATATCAGAAAGAATGCTAAGTATGTAGTGTGTGTATGTGTATGTATGTATGTTTGAAGAAATATAGCGGGGGATGATGGGATGCGGCAGGGTGGGGCGGGGGACGCGGACAAACTCGAGGGCAGAGGCTAGTCTTTTATACACTGTGAAACATAATTAATGCAAGACCTCTTGAACCCCAATTAGAGTATTGAATTAAGAGTCATATATATGTAGATAGTTCAATCCATGAAGACGCGCCCCACTCTTTGACAATTGTACTGAGAGCGGTTAAAAACAAAGGAAAGGGGCGCAGTGGGGCGCGTCACCTTGGATTAAACTATCTTATACAAAGTATCTATAATTATCAAAACTTTTTTTTAAACCTAACTTTTATTATTAAGAAAAATCGTGTTGACCTTAGTATTAATTTATTCATTTGAAATTGAGTCTTATTTGCCTTATTTTAAGATTTAATTATCTTCGCCTCTATCACAGGTGAGTACAGTAAAAAACATACTTTTTGAAAAATACATATGTAATAAGTTACGGCAATCGATTCAGTAGTCAATGAATGAACAAACTTCTTTCAGGACTTCAGTCTAATCTTGTCCATCTTGTATAGAATGTCTTGTATTTTGTGAATATGAGAACGTATTACGCCATTATACCGATTTTAATAACACTCTAATTTAGAAATATTGTAAATACTAATTACTTTTAAAAGAGTCACCGTGAAGTTTTTTGCCAAGTTTTTTGCCACCTTTGCCCTCTCCATAGGAAACGACCGCAACAATATTTCATAAATGCCCATGTAGGTATATGAAATAAAATATTTGGTTTCGATTATACTTTTAGTGCATTTTTCTCCCCGATTTTTGCCCAATATGGTCTTAGCAAAAACCAGCGAATTCAAACTAATGAAGAAAATCATTCAGATCTAACCCGAGAACACAAACTGTACGAATATGAACCGATTTTGAAATCGAGTCTGCCCTAGTAACGTACTAGGCGCGCAGCAGTCAAGGTCGAGTCGACTGAGGGTAGTCTTTTGTTAACTGTCACAATTAGATACAGAGCCGTCTCGACCGTGTGTTCAGATTCTCATATCAATACACTGAAGAACAGTGGAATACATACATTAATTTAGTTATTTGTATGCCGACGATATGCTGTCTAAGGAATTTAATTTCTTCAGCATTAATGAGAGAAATCTTTATTTAAAAACATTGGACGTTCACACTTTTTTTTTCGTTTCTTTTATTTTTATCGGCTGTTGTACCCTTTGACCTTTAAATTAACGATGCTGATAACAGATTTGTGCCAGAAATAGATTTGTAGAAAAACATCCCCAGATCAAGCTTCTATAATTAGCAAAAGGGTAACTATAACAAATTCTACATAAATAATATTAATTAACTACTATACCAAAGATAGAAAATAGTTTTGTTTCTTTAACAAATCATTAACTACCTTAAAGGAAAAAAACCTCAATGTTCCACGTTATCTATTTTTCATAGATTACCTCCTGAAACAGTATCGTACCGAACTGATCATAAATAATTGAATTTCGAAGGAAAATGTTAAAGTAATATTTACCTTCATTTATATTCATTAAATACAATAATAAAGTAGGCTACGGATCTATATCGAAGTGTGGGAAGATGCATGTAAAAGTGTATCTTAACATCTGTGACATAAAATGAATTTTACAACAACAGCTCTCATCCTATCTATGGACTTCATCTAACTTATCTGCGCCAGTGAAAACTGAATTCAGTGGCTCTGTCAATAAGGTTTAGTTTGACTTTGTGTTAGTTTAGGGAGTAATAAGCATGAGTTGAATTTGACTTAAGTACTTGCTTTCGTAACTATTGTAACGTTGTCAATCAGGTAATTTGTGTTATAGACCTTGTTATCGTCTTTTACCAATAAAGAAAGTTAACGTCACTTTGTCGACAATTTTTTTTGTTATGACTTTGTTCGGATGAGCATACATAATATTTCAAAACAAGACGTGAGAAACATTCAAATAAAAATATTAAAGACAGACGTTACAAACGTTGTTAGTAACTTGAAAAGTCTAATTGATCAGGGGTTATTAATTCGGGCTTACTCGAAGTAGATTCGAAGCACTTAGCCGTAATTATTTTAATTAGGTACCATTACAGTCCGTAAGACAATAAGTGGACCCTAAAATACAACTTATTCGAGGATACAAAATAACAGATTTTAAGCAAGTAATAAGGTCCAAAATTATCCCACGATTCAAGTTTCCAGTGTAAGCTGACTTCTCACTGTACGAAAAGCCTATACAATGCGAGGTCAGCTAAAACTGGATATGTATAGCTTGATGTGTAGCCGTGTGTACTACCGGGATAAAAAATATTTCAGGTTATATATTAATATAGCTGTGTGCCGCAAAAATACGTATACACAAAAAGATAAGTAAGTAATTTATGTAAGTTCCAAACTCCACAAAATAATTTAAACAGTTAAGGGGATTCAGAGGACAGCGGGAAGGTAGTCCGTGAAATTCAGTTTCTTAATGTTTTGTAATTTACAGGTCAGTTTCAGGCTGTATGTTGGACAAAATATGATTCGCGACCGTTTCACGTATATATTTACAGAATTATATTCAACTATCTGTAGACTGCGGCTTTGCCCGCGTGGAGGCCGGAAAGTATAGATAAAAAAAAATAACCTTGAGTTCATCTAGGTTATGTACTCCAATATGTGTAAAATTTCATCCAAATTTTATTTTGATGATGTTCTAACATCATCAAAATAAACTTTCACATTTATAAAATTAGTACCTATTAAATAGTAGGTTTATTACGTGTAGCAAAAGTTTTATCCTCTTTTTACGAAAATTACGCAGACAGAGGACTATGAAATTTAGGACAGTTAAAGTTTATATGGCGAAAGAATGAGGAAAACTAACATTTTACAGGACAATGCATTAGAAATTATACATTAAGTTTTAAATACATTATGCTTTAATTTTAAGCACTGGGCGATCACTAGTAGATTTATAAGGCCGTGAGTCTAATTGTTCCGCCCTCGTGCCGCCGTGCCTCGCTCTTGTAAAGTAAAATTCAAGTTCTTCTCAGAAAATAAATAATTCTAGTACTTAGCTTCCTATCTAAAGACATTTCCACAAACCTATTATAACAGTAACATTGAAAATCACGCCGGAAGACAAATAAGACCTCTTAATATGAAACTATAATATTAAAATGGTCTCGGATATTATTTTTCATTGTGCGTAATAATGAAGCGTCATCGTTTATGTTATAGGACTCAATAAACCTCTAGGTATACAGTGTGTCCCTGGATAAAGTGCACAAATGAAAATAGGTGAAACTAGACCATAATTAATCGACAAAAAAATATTAAAGACACCTGTATTGAAAATGTAATAACTTTCTATTCATTCATTAATTACAGCCGTAAGACGTCCACTGCTGGACTTAGGCCTACCCTAGGGGCTTTGCCATAATCGCCACGCTTGGCAGGCGGGTTGGCGATCGCAGTATGGTGGTAAAATGCATAGAGAACGCTGCTGCCCATTCTCTAGTAAGTCCCTTAGTCGCCTTCTACGACACTCACGGGCAGAAATGGGGTGGTGTTATTCTTTACCTCCGTCAAGAGGTAATATTCAAAACTAACAACCTACATAAGTATCCATAACAACTATTTGTATAAAGTTATTCAACTCCGACATCCGTGTGAAACTTATCGAATGGTTTCGGCACTAGTTAGTATATCGATATCGACAACTACTGACTGACTATCGATAAGGACGGGCCGTACCGAGAAGTTGAATCAAAGGGTATTGATACAGTTACTCGATAATTTACTAACGGCTATTAAGTGTTCTACGAATAAATGTATTTGTAGTTTGTAGGCCAGTGCTGTAATCAAAAGGATTAATAGAGCTGTTGCTTGGCAAGGTAAGAGTCACGGATTTAATTGAAGCACGAAAGAAAAGCCTTTAGGAATAATATTTTACAGGAGAAATGGTAACTGATATGTTTAGGTATATATTTTAAACCAAAATATGTTAATATAGTTAGGTGACGTTTAACATTTAAAACCTATACTAATTCGTTACAGGAGCCCGACTTTTCACGGAAAACTGCCACCCCGAACATCAGCATCGTATGTGCACGTATTACGAAGGAATAAAGACGCAATTAGCACAAACGTGCCGTGAAAAGCAGTCACAACGAGCCTGGGGTTACGGGATTTTCAAACTAGGACAAAACAATGTAGATATAATAAACATAGAACATCCAACTTTTTAATACAATAACTTTTTAAAGTACTTCAAAGTTTTCACGAAAAATAACAAGATTAGCATTTTATAATCCAATCACGAAACTTTACTAGTATTTTATTACTCTATCCTCCCATTTTTAGGGTCCCTCTGACCTTATATTATGCAAAATAGAAATTTTACAACCCACTCATGAATTATCCAATAAAATCGAAGCCATACTGTTTACGCTTGCATAATATTGCTAAGTCACGTATATAAGACAGTCGTGTATTCAAGACCCATTTATTGTTCAAAGCAAATAAAAAGAAACGGAGCAAAATGTTCTAAAACAAGTGAAAACTGACTCGATAGCGCCGAGCGCTTGTACGAAACTAAAACTTAAACGGAAAACAATAAAGTTCGTTTTCAATTGAGTGCTTGAATGGTGGTTGTTACGTTTCAAATGGCTCGAGTTATTAGGGTTTAATTCAGGAGCTAGTAGTAAATTCTGAATGTGCTCGAATGTATAACATACTATACAATTAAATATGTTGTTACTGTGAGCTTTCAGGTTTCAGGGAAACTTGTGTAACTATTTGCAGTATTATATAATCTTGTTATATATAGCTGTGTGAGTGTCAGGCTTGTGGGATTACGTTTATATTTAGTTATATTTAGGTTTGTATTGTTCTGGTTATTTACATGGCCGCCGTGACAGTAAATTCCTTTGTCTCTATATTTAGAGTGCTTGAAGAGACCGGGGTGACTGCATTTTATATTTTCGTCGAAGCGTAAAAAGTTTAAAAATAAATGCCGTTTAATAGGTTGTAAAATTTTGTAAGGCAGGTGAATATTGGAGCTGTAAATCAATTAAGTTTTGTAAAGTTACTCGTTAATACGTAACATATTATGTAGGTTTGTAAGTGTTCTCATAAGGAAAACCGACAATGTATTTCCATAAAAGAAAATTAAACGAGAAAATATGCTTTTAAAATGAATCCTTTGTTACTCTGTTACGCAACAGTCAACACAGAAGCATACCTACAAATCCTAAACAAATACAATAAGCATACAACATAAACGTACATAAAACGTGATATATTATAATTATTTGAAGCGCTCAAAGTTAATAACGAGCTCGGAAATCGTCGGCAGATCCAATCGAACAACTGTCAAAACTGTGATTGTTACCCATCACAGCTAACATTCGACAATCGATCCACACACCTATAAGCACAGCTGCAGACTACGCCATTTTGAAGTGCTTATTTCCATTATAACATTGTACTAACTACACTGAAATGTTCTACAAAAGTTCGCGTTTTGCTTCGTGAAGTCCAGAACTTTCAACTCAACGGAATACGCCAACTCCCCAATTGGCATTACGCGAAAACAACATTTATTACAAGCGGGTACAGATTGAATTAGCCCGCGGTAGAACTCTGCTTACAACTTTGCGCAAATACGCCAAGTTCAAGTTATCTGAAAAGTTATTTAACAAAGTTTCATAGCTTTCTTGGGCTGTGTGCGAGATTGGGCTCTAAGCGGAGGGGATTAAGTTAATTATCGTTTGGATGTTGTATCGAACGTGGGTCCTTTTGGAACCGAAAGCCATCTGCGTTATCCCATCGAGAGCCGTGACTGTAGAAAGATTTTCCTTCTACAATGGACTGAGACTGGGACCGGTCTCCGAAATGACTTTGTAATAGCGTCCTCAATAAAACGACCCAATATCGTGGGCTTTTTACTTTATTTATGAGATAGTTGGACAGCACTTTCGTAACTAAATAAATGTTTACGTAAAGGATAAAAGGAATGTGCGTATATGAAAATAGATAAATCGGAAATAGGCAAAATAAGTCCTGAAAGTTGTTTACAAGCTGTATTAGCAGTCTTGGTAGTACAGTCAATAAACCAAGTTATGTTGGGAATAACATCGTTCTGTTTAACTTGCGGCTATTGTAGAACGTTGGCAACTGTTCCTCTATGATTTTATAATCTCTCGAAGTTTTAATGAGCTCAATTTAGTCTTCAAAAGCTGATACACGCGACAGGTTATATATACTTAGAGTAAATTCAGTATAAATGGCGTAAAATCTAAAGTTAATCCATTGGAAATGTTGTTAAACTAAATCTCGGTTATAGAATCCACTTCTTTATTGATTTAAGTATAATAATTTAAATATCTGTAAATTTTAATAAGTTAAAGATGTTATTGGCCCTCTTAAACCTCTCAACAAGGTTAGATCCTCCTTAAATATGACTTAAAATTCCTTTTCCGAGAAGCTTCATGGCTCGTGCTCAATGTTATATGATTCCAAGAAAATTAATTCGTTTGATGTTATAAGAACATTATTTGTTTTATTATTTTTATTTAAGAGTCATTAAGGAAATTGTATTCTTCTGACGTTTCCTTTATTATATTATTTTAAAGCTTATTTTCGACTTAGATCCCATCAGCGTATGAATAATAATATTCCCGAATAATAACTCACACAGCCGTTTTTATCACAATTCTGACTATAAACACGCCATTTCCAGTTTAATCTCGCACAAAATCACAACATTTCCTCAGTTTCAAATGATTTCCCACTTCATATAAGTAGTTATAGTAACTCGTAAACACTTTTTGAGCAAAACTTTTCACTGACAGAACTTTTCTACCGGCCACATAAACTAGTGAAACAAACTTTACTACTTATCACCTGTCACTTATTGGAGTGCCTGATCCATAGGCAAGGTCACAACAGAGCTGCGAGCGTCCTCCTCTCTGTTGCCAGAAGTAAACACAAATTACAAGAGCATCCAAAGGCACGTCAGTCGAGTTTCACTTCAAAACAATATCTCAAATGAACACAAACACTAGTATCCAGCCTCCTCACAGTCACAATAACACTAGAACAGCACCTCCGAGTCAGAATACGGTCTATCGTCTTTCAGCATAACCTCAAAACATCTTACTGACACTCCGCGGCCCACAGGAATTAATAAAAAGTTTCTTTATAAAACAAGTGGGTTGTGAGCATGTTCCAAAATGGCGGAACTTTGCGTTAACTTCGGAACGTAGAGCGACGTGAAGTTGTAGGGTGCGCGACTTGTGCCGCCCGCGGTTCAGTTGCGCAGCAAACACTAACTTTTCTCATTGTAAGTCACATATAAAACTTGTAAACACTTCTTTTGGCACCGGTTAATACTTGCATAGGTCACGAAAAGTATCTTGAAATACATGGATATCGACAAAAGTAGTTTTAATAGCGTTTTTGAACAGTTTAAAAGTGGTATAACCTCGTAGCGCTCCCGTACTGCACCGCGAGCCTCGTAGTCGACAGGGGTTCGGCGGGGAAAATCAATAACTTACGGCCGACTCTCTCCGCCGCTCTCCGCGTTTAATCATACACTTTGTGAGCAAAACATTAAAACTTGTCCGTTTGTTTGTCGGAGGCGGATCGTTGTTCGCAGTGAAGCGGGGGGTGGAGTGGAGCGAGCGGAGCGATCAGCGGGAGCGTTCGGCGGCGACGGCTCCCGGCTCCCGACTTAGCCACTTCGCGGAGTTTACTTGCGACAAAGTTTTGCGAGGTGTTCTTACAAAGAAGTACGGTTATGTACTGCAATGTGAGGAAGATTGGCGTTTCCCCGCTCCCTGCGCGGACTGCCACAAGTTTGCTGCATTGTTATCGCTGGCCAAGTTCAAATTAAAACTTTCTTTACAAGTTTGCAGTTGCCATATTGGACTTGCGCGGGCTAGCCACAAATTACTTTTCCGATGTAGGTAAGTATTACTGTAGATAAAGAGTTTTCCTCAAACAGTAGGTCAGTGTAACTTCAGTTTTCAAGTGTTTGGTGTTCAACTAAACAAATGTGGTTTGGTGAGTCACCCAATATAACGTTTTCTCATTTACATAACTTTTGTGTGCTGGTAGGGTGATTGCAGCATAATGTATGTTAATGTGAATAATCACTTTTTAACTGCGGTGGGTGGGACATGGAACATTTGAATTAAATATTCACTTCAATGTTTTAAAAAACTGTATGATCAAAAATCTGCTGGTCGCGAAAAACTGTTGTTTGAACAATTAGCACACAAGATTCATTATCAATTAAAAGCGAACCCTTTCAAAGACAAGGAAAAACAAATAAGTCGTTACTAAAGTCAAAAGTCACCGGACCACTTTAGCAAACACCGTCTAGAGTGATTTAATTCCGTAAGTAGTGTAAACAAGTTTTGTCCTTAGATGACTCCCACACCCCCCGACACTCCGTGTATACGAATTATCCATAGAATTGTGAACAAACAAATCTGGTAGCCACTTTAACTTGACCTCCTTCGACCCCTTCAATGATGTGACAATAAACTACGCTGACATGAAGAAATACAAATTCAAAGGTCTTAATAAATTGGATTGTTGAGTTGCCCGATCTGTTGAGCTACTCATCCAGCTTTGGGAGGAGCTCTTCGTGGAACAATTCCCGGGGTGGAGTATTAACAAGTATTTTACGAGATAAATAAGTTAGCTCGAGATACTGTTGATGTTTGTTGCGAATAAGTCGAGCTATATAATTTAGGTTTATAATTTTACTTAAGATGTATCTATGCTTGTGATGGTTGTTTATTGCTAAATTGTTTTATTGATATTAACGTAGAGGCTTTCCGTTATATTTCTATTGAAGTAAACCTTACTTTTAATGAAACCTTATCTTTATTCGAATAACTTTATCAAGTGAAATAAAACTAAAATCGCATGTTTAAGTTTGATATAACTTTCTCCCTATTTTTTATCCCTCCCGTTTCGGCACGTGCTATACGAATATAGCTCTTATTGTAATGTTAAAGTAAACTGGTCAGTCAATTTTATATCGATGCTGACTATCAGATATAATGCATCACACGAACTTAACCTTATGGTTTGTCTATCAATATTTTAGGCAGTATAACTTAATGTTTGTACGGACGTAAAAATATCGCGGCGACATTTTTCGTGCACTGAAATTTCAACGCACTGCTTAGTGTTGAGAGTCGAAAATTCAGTGCACGATTAAACCCTGCCACGATATTTTTACATCTGTGATAACGTGATATAAGTAAGTATCGCCATTCATGGCAGACATTGAGTGCATTGCTCTATATTGTTTTTTATACAAGACCATCACGTATAAATTAATTTCCACTACATTGTTACGTAATAGAAAAATCGCTTTGTTTTTTCCGCTATTGTTTAAAGTTCCGCGCGTGTATAATAATGCAGAGTAATGTATGAACTAAATGAACTTGCTTCTAATGAAATATTGTTGTGTAATTTTCTACAATATGAAAAGGCCGGGTGGATATTGACCTATTACTGAATTTACTGAAACGGTTTGTGATATAGAACAACCTGGCTCTGTTTAGCCTTTGTTAGTTAAGTACCTATTGCTATCTTAAGTAGTTGGTTTATATTGTAATCAACCAATATTTTCACAGAAAAAAATGTCGTCCATGAATTCTTAAAATATGTTCACATACATAAGTTTCTAAGCCAATCCTATACATATAAAGAATCAAAACAATTTTTTTTTTCATCGTCATTATCATCAGCAGCCTATAATGTTCCCACTGCTGGGACACAGGCTGGGACTCAGTGAGAGGGTGCGGCCGAAATCCACCACGCGGGCCCAGTGTATGTTGACAGATGTCACATGTCTTCGAATTTTAGGTTCTAAGACATATTTTTTTTTAATTTTACGAAAAGCTTTACTATAAGTACTATTTAACCAAACTACCAAATAGAAAAAAACTAATTTCGAACTACCAATTACAGAATAAAAAGTTATCATAATAAACAAACGTAAATGAAAGAAGTATTTTAAGTGTTTTGCTAACCTGTTCTCACGGCCACTGTCGAGTACCCTGTGTAACCCTCGACCGCCCACTCCCACGAGCTACTGCGCATTCTATGATACCTGAAGCCTCGAGAAATTTCCGTCAGCTCGCAGAGTGATCTAATAATAGTAAAATGTATAATCTTTATACTACCTACAAATGACTGAGCGACAGAAATAACTTTCTGCCTTTTTCTTCGAACTTCCAAGAGCTGAGTAGTTTATTTTTATATTATAAGGGAAGGTAGGCCTTTGTCCGTACATTTAAAGCTAATAAAATGTGTGTGTCCAGTAGTGGGAAAGTCAACAAGTGATATATGATATGTTTAAAAAGAACAAAAAAAAATTCGATTCACCTCTACCAAAACACGTTTAAGGTAAGCCTATATAATGCTATTATGATTCTTGTCATTCTATCCATAGATGTCAGAATTAAATAATAATAAATAATGAAATCACTTATAACGAAACACCTATATTAGATTTATTTTCATCCAATCATTCAGAAACTAAATTCAAAATTTAACGTGTGGTACTTAGATGATGGAACGCTAGGAGGTGACGCAGACACTGTTTTGAAAGACCTACAACTGCTGAAACAGCAATTTAAATCTATGGGTCTGGACTTTAACTCATCAAAATGTGAAATTTTCCTTTCTAACATTACTGACAGACAACTGACACTAGATAAATTTAACGCAATAGCCCCACAAATCATAATTATGGAAAAAATTTCACTGCACCTCCTAGGTTCCCCAATTTTAGAACAGGCTTTCCAAAATAAATATTCATTCGGCATTCACCCTAATAAAATACTGATGTTTTGGCCCAAATTTTATATATTTTCTTCGCTCTTCCCCTTTATGGAAGCAGCCACAGCTCTTGGAAAAAATTGACCAAATTATTCGCAGTACACTAACATCCATTTTAAATGTGGCCTTGGACGACCGAGCGTGGCTTCATGCCACTCTACCCATCCGCTTTGGTGGTGTCGGCGCCTGTAAAATTACTAGTATTAGCTTACCGGCATTCCTATCCTCTGTCCACAGCACTGAGAAGTTGACCAGGAAAATTTTAGCTCCGTCCCTGGTTGACTCTGAAGTGCCGTGCTTCACCGATGCAATGATTGCCTGGAAAATGACTTGCCCGGATACAAATCAGCCCGTGAACCCATCTTCCTAGAGACAGTGGGATGAGTCGCTCTGCAGGTTGGTACGGAATAATCTTATAAATACGTCCACGAATACTACTGAGCGTGCCCGCCTTCTGGCTGTGGGCGAGTGGGAGTCGGGCTTCTGGCTTCAGGCACTACCGTCACCCAACATTCCGGATTGCTACATGCCTGCGTCTGGGCGCTCCTTGCGTGGCTCTGCATCGCTGCCAATGCGGTGAAGGTGTCGACTGCCTCGGACACCATGGCCTATCCTGCAGTAGGAGCGCAGGCCGGATATCACGGCACGCCAGCATCAATGACATCATCCGTCGTGCTCTTGTCGCCGCCGGGGTGCCAGCTGTTCTAGAATCCAATGGCTTGGCAGGCAACGATGGGAAGAGACCAGACGGAATGACAATAATGCATTGGAAGTTAGGTCGGTCTTTGGTTTGGGACGCAACATGTGTCGACACCCTTGCGCCATCCCATCTTCTCAGCACGGCGGGCTCCACGGCTGCTGCAGGTGCTGAAAACCTCAAACGGCGCAAATATTTTAACCTAATTGGAAATTATATGTTCGAGCCGTTTGGGGTTGAAACTCTAGGGCCTTGGGGTCCGAGTGCTCACATAGTATTCCGAGACATTGCCAAACGGCTAGTCGACTCTTCACGTGAACAGAGGGCTGGCCTATTTTTTGGTCAAAGAATCAGCATTGCCATACAACGTGGCAATGCTGCCAGTCTTTTGGGCACGTTTCCTATTGACAACGATGCAGACGAATTTTTTGATGCTTTATGATTATTTATTTTTATATATATACATGTATATATATTTTTTTAAGACTTAGATTTTGAATTATGTATATATTTTAAGATATTATAGTCAATAATTATTTGGATTTAGATCTTTAAAAATTTGCAATAATCACCGCAAATATTAAATTTAACAGTAGGTTACTAACAAAGAAGCAAAACATAGAAAGTTTCTAAACATACAACTCTGATCTACCAACACACGAAGGTATAAACTGTTGAACTACTTAGATATCATCCAGGTTGATAACCTCCCTCCCACTGTCGAGTTACCGTGGTAACCCAGAGCCTTCGGCTGATTCATAGCGCACGAGATAATAAGGATATATTTTTGCTTTCATTTCACAGATTTATGAAGTCAATATTGAGATCTAAATTGTATCTTATTGCAAGGCATTAAGCTATTAAGTTTTATCTAACATTGAACAAAGGCACTGTGCACTTCAAAGCACTTACAGTAGTTAGTCTACTTAGACTTACTTAATACTCGAACTGGCTAATGGCTAAGCACCTAAGTAAAAAAAAACAATAAAAACATCGCTACAAGACCTACATATCTTCGCGTGGAATTTCTTGTTCCCCTGACCCACCGCGTCGCATCAAATCAAAATATTTTTACTTCACATAAACCTACATGGGCACTTATGAAACGTCAGAAGCTAGGTGCACGGTTCCAAATTGTTGATTCCTATGAACAGCCGACAAGAAACTTCATGGTTACTCTCATCACATCGCCTACCCGCGCTTTAAAGTACTTCGTTTACGGTCAGCGTTGTTTCTGAGTTTATTATCTTTTTGTTCGGCTTCTGTGGGTTCCGGCCTGATGTTAATAGCCTTTCTCGATATTTGTACAATCAAATGCAAAAATATTTTTTCAAATACGATCGGTAATTATAGATTGGCGCGTTCAAACAAACAAACTCGAACTCTCCTCTATTTTTTTTGTCATGTATTTCCTGGTGTACAATAAAGCATAAATAAATACATTATTTAGTTTTATTATTTAAAATATTAGTATGAAATATGATATAAGGTAACCGGCGTGCGTGTATGACCTGATGTATGAATTTAAATGAGGCAAAAGGAGTACATACGTATATATACTATGAGGATCGTAGCAGGTGGCGTTCTGTAGTTTCTGCCTACCCCCATGGGAAAAAGGCTTAAGGTTATGTATGTATGATACTTCATTCATATCTCTCTCCTACCGGTGAATTACCATAGTAACCCACAGCCTCCAAGTAATTCACAGCGCGTGGAATGATAAGTACTGAAGCCTTTATCGTAGCTTGTAGCTCCAACAACGTTCTTATAATAGTATAATGAAAACTCTGTAGTCATTGGGCAAGGGTACCATAGGTCTTCGAACTCTTTGAAAGATTTCCATTTTAAGGGAATGAGAGGAAATAGGACGGGAAAGAGATGGAACTCATTATCATACCTAGCCTTTTCGTACTGTGTTGGAGTCGGCTTCCAATTTGACCGAATTCAGCTGAATACCAGTATTTTACATGACCTCCACAACCCAGATACTGGGTAATACGATACTCCCCCTTGGTAAGACTGATTGTCAGACTTTCGGGCTACTGACGAAATGTAATTACTGTCGAAAATCGTAACCAATGGGTTTTCGTTCATTCCGAGGCACGGAGGAGTCTACGGAGGCAAGCGTTGCTTAACCTGATATCGATCAGGTTAAGCAACGCTTGCCTCCGTAGACTCCGAACCGTGTGGCTGTTATTATTTAGCCACCAGCCCCTAAAGAAAAAGAGATGGAACTAAACAGTATAAATAGCGCAATCCTTTTTTTATCTAGGAATAATAGCAACAACAAAACAAAGTGTTTTACGTATATAAAACTTTCCCTAGTTCAATTCTAGGAATAATACATACGTAAAGTATATGTAATATGCGGCGAGCAATGGGTAGCTCGCCGCCCGGTAAGGACCAGGCTCGGGTAGACGGCGCGTTGTGTTCCACGCGCCTCAAAGAGATGTCAGCAATACTGAAGGGGTCTGCTAAAACACATGCCTGCCAGGGTCGCGAGATTTGTTCGAAAGAGTTACCGTAACCCTGGCATGTGGGCAACTGAAGGAACACGGGTGGGTTATAGTCAGTAAAAGTTTGATACGCCCTTCCGCTGCGCCCAGAGCGGGAGGAGTCATTTGATGATTTCCCATTAAAAAAAAAAAAAATGTAATATGTAAATCGTAAGTATTGTTGGGCTGGGTGGCCAGTTTATAGTTGTGTGATATATATCAAATCCGGTATACATAGTTTAAGACACCATGACCACCTTAAAACATTAAGGTAGTATTATCCGGAAGTTTTAAAAAAGGGTTGAAAATTGTCCTATTTTTCTAACAAATTATTCATAATTTCAGCTGAAAGACTTCCAGTGCTGTTGCGACCGGTTCTATACTTCTCGCATCCAGCGGACTCCTGCGCCCTTCACCAGGTCATTGGTCTAGCTAGTGGAAGGACTTCCAACTCTACGTCTTTCAGTGCGCACATGCCATTCCAGAACCATTCAGCCCCATCGGCCATCTGTTCTGTGAGCAATGTGCCCTGCCAGTTTGACAATTCTTCGGGCTATGTCGTCGGTTACCTTAGTACTCCTACAGATCTTTTAATTTCTGATTCGATTGCGTAGTGTAACTCCAAGCATAGCTGTCTCCATGGCAATGGAGTGACTTTAGGTGACTTTGAGCCGTCTTATACGCATGAGGCCCGTAGTAAGCGACCACGTTTCAGTACCATAGGTCACCACTGGCAACACCCACTAAGATGGAGACAAAATCGGAAAAAGGCAGAGACTTGGCAGATGTTATTTACAATATAAAATTACAAGTGTGATTAATATAGAACATAAACACGTGAAGCAAAATTTTTGTAGCCCTTTTTCAGAAAATAACGCAGACGGAGGAGTTTGAAATTTGGCATAGTTAAAGTTTATATGGAGAAAGAGTACAGAAATAAATTTTTAATTGATGTTGATTAAAATTTAAATGAATTATGGTTCAATTTCGACCACTGGGCGATAAGTTTCAAAAATTATGAAAAAAATCTGGTAACTGTCGATTTTAATAAAAATTATATCAATATTTCGAATTGTATACTGGTTAGCCATATCGTACCTACGAACAAAGAAACAAGTCAGTTTAGTTACATATATTAAAGAATTTACGTCTAGTTTTCTTAATCCGTTTCATCGTTGAGTTTCCATAGTAACCCAACGCCTTCAGGTAATGCATAGCGCTCGGGATGTTTAGTACGAACGGTTGCTTGTATTTCATTCGCCTAATGTAATTTATGAATTAAGTACTAATTGAGAAATTCCGAGTTATTAACATAAGTTTTAACTTCCCTAACTTAATCAAATACAGCAAGTATTTCACAGCATTAACAGTAGGTATTCTACATAGTAAAAAACAAAAGCCAAGCTCATAAGTTAAGCAATAAAATCAACTATTTTAGGTAAACATAAACAGGCTGGCAGGGACATTGCAAGGATGCACAAACTGTACCATATATTCAGCACTTGCCTCTGGAGTCTATGAAGACGATTTTGCGTAGGTTATTATAAAAGTGCTGTAACATACATTTTAACATAATGTTTGTACTGAATCTACGATAATAGTTTGGGTGTCTATATCCCTGCCACGTTTTAACAATAGTTCATTAATAACTCACTTCTACCATCGAGTTACCTTAGTAACTCACTGCCTTCAGGTGATTCTGAGCGCGCGGGATGATAAGTACAGAAGCCCTGTAATACTTCGTCAGCTCTCAGATTGCGTTCAATTCAATAGAAGACTAATTTAATTTGTGAAGAGTATCGGTAAATATCTAATTACGGGGTATTCAGTTTGTGGGTTTGATCGTTGCGTTGGATCTAAACGAATTAAATTACCTAGAAATCACGTGAAATGTGTTTGAAATTTATCGGAGGAAAAGAAAAATGTGGTCACTTTTTTAATTCTTTGATTTTCCTTTGAGTAACTTTATTTTAAAATATTTTGATCGGACACTAACTTCAATTGGCCAGTGGCCCAGTGGTATCGGCCGCTACTTACAAGATGGGTGTGTGTGTGTGATGTATGCGTGTGTGTGTTGTGGTGTGATTTGTAGGTCGAGGGTTCGAAGTTCGAACCCAGGCAAGCGCTTTACTTTAATTACATCACCAATGCTCTCAAAACGGGTGTAGGAAAACATCGTGTCCTAGAACCAAAAATGCGAAGACATGTGACATCTACCAACCCGCACTGGGCCGGCATGGTAGATTACGGCCCACTCCCTCTCACCGAGAGGTCTCCTCTCTGTGTCCCAGCAGTAGGAACGGTATAGGCTGATAATGCTAACTTCAATTTATTTGAATCTAAAACAGGAACCCTGTTTAACTCTCACATAGGTCAAATTAGATAGTCTGTAATATAATCTCAAGACATTCTAAATAGACTAAGCATTATTAATTTCAATAACCACAACCAAGACCAAAATAACTTCTGATCGAACCACTAGAATTTCTTGCTAACACAAATCGTAGCTAAAAGGCCAAATGTAGTACTTATTAATGATGAACTCACAAATAGACCTCGCCAGTCGCCGTTGCATTAATAAATAGAAACGAGGGCGATACGGTCGACAACTAATTGTAGCCACTTGTAGCTGTGTACGTATTGGTATAAATAGAAATATACATAATATGACGTCTTGTTTCCACGAAATGTTGGACTGAGGAGTACCTATAATGGTATAACCAAAATTTGTCAGTAATATTTCAGTCCCATATAACAGGGTGATCCTACTGCTGTTACGAAGAAATCCCAGATGGAAAAACTCAATAAAACTTTACCTAACATGGAAATTAAAACCAGGATGTAATTGCGTACTACACTATCACTAGGAATCGGTTTCATATTGACAGTTCCGCAACATTCATGGCGTTGTTCACGTTGCAAAGTAAACAATTTTTTCCGCCATATGATAGAATGGATGACAAATAAGCTTCAAAATGATTCTAATTCTGATTAATAGTGTGTTCCACAATTAGGGTGCAGCTTATGCTCCTCATAAATTACTAGCATTTCGCCCGCGACTTCGTTCGCGTGAAATTTTAGCCGCTCGTTGTATTACTTCATTTTCACTCAGCGTTCTTTTCGACTTCATATTTTTGCTCTGCCTCTAAGTCCCGGTATAATGTTAATAGCCTAATAACCTCCCTCAATTATGAGGCTCTCTACGTACTAATTACTGTGTGTGTCATATGTATTCACCTCATTCTATTTAGGTATAAAAAGGAATCTGTTGGGAACACTTAACTCTCACAGAGACGAGGTTTATGTCCCAGCAAAGAGAACATAAAAGCTTAGCTGATTATGCTTAAAATCGTTACTTACCAATAAATAAAAATGGCCGACACTACAGTTATACGTCCTGAGCGCCCTAAGCCAAGATATCACAGTTGACTGTTGATTTTATCACGAAATGAGACATTCTCTATCTACACTCTATTTTAATAACGGGTCCAGAATTAAGTCTAGATATAATAGTTTTGCGATACCTTCGATATTAACCAACCTAACACTTAGCTAAACGGCCAAATGTAGTAAATATCATAATAATGAACTGTTCTTAAATATCCCTCGCCATTCTATTAATAAATAGAAATCTGTGAGTGCGGTCACCACCTAATAAACGCCACTTAGAGTCACACGAATCACAGCTATAAAGATAACGACATTATCTTCATAACATTTTCTGTTCTTAAAAGAAAGCAGAGGAAAACTAAGTACTTGGAGTAATAGTTTTCATTCCAAGACTTCCTTTGTTTTACCCCTACTCAATTACGAAATAATATGTAAGAGCAGTCTCTTATAATATTTTCCGCTTTAATATATCACTGTTGTTGATATTTTCTTGACGGACCGAGCCTTTTCTTGAATAAGGGCTGAAGTAATAAGTGTTTCTATGACTATACGTGGGACACTCAGAAAATTTGCGAAAATAAAAAGAAGAGTTCTATAGGTAAATATTTTTTTTATTAAATCTTTTCAAAATACTCTCCACTAGCCTCTATGCAAAGTTTAATGCGTCTGAATCAGTTTTCGAAACACTTTTTCCAGTCCGCCGCAGACACATCGTTTACAGCCTGCTTGAACGCTGACAGCGCATCTTCCGGCGACGAAAATTGTATTCCTTTGAGCAGATTTTTAATTTTTGGGAATAAATAGAAGTCACACGGTGCTAGGTCAGGGCTATAAGGACGGTGACCCAGAAGTTTGACCGGCGTGCTGTCCAAGAAGTTCTTCGTTTTAAGCGCGGTGTGCGTGGGCGCGTTATCGTGGTGGAGCAGTAGCCCGCGGAGCCCTGTGTTTGGTCGCTTGTTGCTAACAACAGAGAAAACTTCTGCCAATCATTTGGAAGTATACCATTTGGCGTTGATGCTTCTTTGGTTCCGTAAAGGGATTGACACCAAGTAGCCAGTCAAATTGAAAAAGCTCGCGATCAAAATCTTCCCCCCGCTTCTAGATCGCTTCACTTTGGTAGGCGTTGATTCGTTTTGAAACACCCAAACCGTCGAATGGTTCTTCGTTTCTGGATCGTATTGATAAATCCAGGACTCATCACCTGTAATAATGTCGTAAAGACGCCGAGACGAGCCTGCTTCAAATTTGTTTATCATATCACGGCACCATTCCAACCGGGCCTGCTTCTGAGCATCGGTGAGGTTGTGCGGCACCCAGCGTGAAACTATCCTCCTCACGCGAAGTTGCACGTGTAGAATATCGTAAAGGCTTCACGATCCAATCTGCAGTATGTGTTGAATTTCCTGATACGTAATTCGCCTATTGTCTTGGATTAAATTTTTCACTGCTAGCACGTTTTCCTCCGTAACAGCCATCAAAGGGCGACCACTTCTTTCTTCATCCCCCAAAGTTAGTCGACCACGTTTGAATTCGTTACACCAACGATACACAATTGCCTTGGAAGGGCCTTCATCTATGAATGCAATTTGAAGTCTATCGTATGATTCGTCCGGTTTCAGGCGACACTTGAAATCGTAAAAAATCATAGCGTGAAAATGTTCCCGGCGCAAATCCATTTTCCAATGAGACACGGTAATTTAATTAGCTCGCAAAAAATGTGGAGGGAAATTTTGAAATTGGAACATACCTATTTTTACTTATAAATAATCATTATTTTTATATTCGTTTATAACTGGCCAGTCTCTCATACAAATAAACTTTTTTTCGCAATACTTTCTGAGTGGCCTGGTATGTAGAAAGGCTTGTGGCTAAGTAATAACAGCCGCACGGGTTGATCGTTCAGGTTAAGCTACGCTTGCCGCGGTTGGTCCGTGGATGGGTGACCCGCTGTACATACCAAGACCCTTCCATGCCTCGGAAAGCACGTTAAGCCGTTGATCCCGGCTGTCTTTCGTAGATCTTAGACAGTCGTTACGGGTCGTCAGAAGCCCGAAAGTCTGACAACCAGTCTTACCAAGGGGTAGCGTATTACCCAGTAACTGGGTTGTAGAGGTCAGATAGGCAGTCACTCTATGTAAAATACTGGTACTCAGCTGCATCCGGTTAGACTGGAAGCCGACCCCAAAATAGTTGGGAAAAGGCTAGGCAGATTATGATGACTATTGTATAGTTGAAAGGAGGCCATTCTGAAGGACATGATAACATTGATATTTAATATTATAAATGCGAAAGTAACTGATAAGTAACTATGACTGATTTGGATTTCAATTTGGCACGTGGACATACCACAACCACCAATACCACATACCCAATGATCTGAGTTGGAAGGAAATAAGATAGATAGCACTACTTTTTAATTTACTTATCCCGTGGCATAATTCCCAAACTCAACGAGGACGAAGCTGCGGGCAGAAGCTAAAATATTTATAAAAAAAACATGACTGTATGACAAACAACACATGATAAAACACAACAACAACAACATGACAAGAACAACAACAACATGAGAAGATTCGTCGGTTTGCTTACGAAATTTTTTTTCTGGGTGCGAAATCATCAAATGATTTATGCCGCTATTCGTGTCAAATTTTTACTAACTAAAACCCACCCGTGTTCCTTCAGTTACCTGTGCCAGTGCCACGGTATCTCTTTCAAACAAATCTGCTGGCAGGCATCAGCTACTGCGGACCCCTTCAATTGGTGCTAACATCTCTTTGAAGCGCGCATAGCAACACATGATAAGACACAACAACAACAACAACATGACAAGAACAACAACAACATGACAAGATTCGTCGGTTTGCTTACGAAATTTTTTTTCTGGGTGCGAAATCATCAAATGATTTATGCCGCTATTCGTGTCAAATTTTTACTAACTAAAACCCACCCGTGTTCCTTCAGTGACCTGTGCCAGTGCCACGGTATCTCTTTCAAACAAATCTGCTGGCAGACATCAGCTTTTGCGGACCCCTTCAATTCGTGCTGCCATCTCTTTGAGGCGCGCATAGAGCACAACGCTTGCTTACGAACATACGCAGGCGACTGCGTCGGGCTAACGACCCTTATTAAGGCAGGGAGGAAAGATCTATTTTCACTTCTTTCTCGAACGGGGTTTAGGACAAGCAAAAAGTGATTGTCCTCAATATATTATATTGGATGATTTTATTGTATCGCATTTATAAATCCATCAGTATGTCTCCCGTTAACAGTCAGTATGTACTACAAATAAAATGAATTGGAATTGTTTATTCGGTAAATAGGATATCGGAATCATTTTTAAACGTTAAAACAAAACAGCCCCAACGTGTCCCCATTGCTGGAACATAGGCTTCCTCCCGGTGACAGGGTGAGCTGTAATCCATCACCCGGGGCCAGAGCGGGTTGGTAGATCTACGATTTTTTTAATTTTAGGACATGCCTGTTTTCTCACGATGTTCCTCCATCTTTGAACGTCATAGTAAAAAACCGGCCAAGTGCGAGTCGGACTCGCGCACCGAGGGTTCCGTACAAACCTTCAGGTATTCACGGTTTATGCATAAGGTTTATGTTTATGAAATTAAATGTTTTTTTTTTTAATTTTTATATTTGAGTTGACTGAATGAAAGGTAAATTGTGGTTTACGATTTTTGACGTATTAAAAAAAAAAACTACTCACTAGATCTCGTTCAAACCAATTTTCGGTAGAAGTTTACATTGTAATGTACATCATACATTTTTTTTAGTTTTATCATTCCCTTATTTTAGAAGTTACGGGGGGGGGGGGACGACACATTTTACCACTTTGGAAGTGTCTCTCGCGCAAACTATTCAGTTTAGAAAAAAATAATATTAGGAACCTCAATATCATTTTTGAAGACCTATCCATAGATACCCCACACGTATGGGTTTGATGAATTTTTTTTTTGAGTTTCAGTTCTATGTATGGGGAACCCCAAATATTATTGTTTTTTTTTTTTCTATTTTTGTGTGAAAATCTTAATGCGGTTCACAAAATACATCTACATACCAAGTTTCAATAACATAGCTCTTATAGTTTCGGAAAAAAGTGGCTGTGACATACTCGGACAGACAGACAGACAGACTTTATTAAGCTAATAATGTCATAAAATAGTTTTGTAGTTCCTAATGCTATCAATCCGCTATACAAGAGATAATAATTATAGCAAACCATTTTTGTTTCGCAATTATTCGTTGCAGCCTTATTCCACCTAATGGGGCCGTAATCCCTTTTGAACCATACTTCCCTGGTCAGTGTGAGTCTCATCCTGCTCTTCCTCGCGGTTTTCTGTAAGTTTTCAACCCACCTGGACTGCTCGCCATGTCTAGCCAAGTCTTGCCCACTTCTATTTTAGAGCCACTACCCGTAGTCCGGTATAAGTCTTAAAATAGTCTATTATTATCTGTATAATCAAAATTAAAACAAAATCATAACCCATAAACATTTTTTAATATCTAAAATATTTTCTTAATTCAAGCAGTAAGTACTTATTTGTTTTTCGTTTGATTTTGTAGGGTCGAGTAAAACTTTCTCGGAGCGTGCCAAATGCTAAATAAAAGGAATGAACTTTGTATATTTCTCTCTCGGTCAAATCTATGTCAGTAAAGGTTATTGTTAAATTTTGGGGGAATTATGTTATAACACAACAGTACATGTAATACAAAATATCAAATTTAGATTCGCTAGTAACACTCCACAGAAATATCTAAACATTACTACTTTTGAGGTCAACGACAGCAGGTAGACTAGAGAATGAGTTTAAGAGATCAGTACCTATATTTTTTTTGGTGTCATCGTGTTTAGACACTAGGTAATCATTTTAATAATATATACCTGTATTTAAAAACAGAAAGAAAAGAATCACAGGGCATCAAAAAAGTCGTCCGCATTGCTCTCAATGGGAAAAGTTCCCAAAAGGCTAGCAGCATTGCTATGTTGTATGGCGATACTGATTCTTTGGCCAAAAATAGGCCAGCCCTCTGGTCATTTGAAGTGTCGACCAACCGCTTGGTGATGAAGGCAAGGTTAAATTAAATTAGCTAGCCGAGTTCCACAGACGTGATGGGTAAACATATACATGGTCGATTCCTGTCACGACCTTATAAATAGTAAAATTTGTCCAGACAAAGTCTTATTTATTTTGTATTTATAGTATCAGTTAAATTGTAGTTTTCTCTAGCTAATCTCTCACTCTGTCCAACACGTCGGTATCGTGGGTAACCGTAATATGATGTCATAGATGTGGGCAGCAGCGTAGTTGAAAGTGACCTCTCGACCTCTGCCACCTCTACAATATATTATAGATATTGTGCACCATTCTTACAATAATTTCACTTTACATTAATTTTCGCAAATATAACCATACCTTTATAACAGACTTACCTCTCTATCAAGAATTGTTCGCTAATAATATTATTTATAATCTGAAATAAGGCCGTAATATGTGATTATGTTTAAAGGGGTGTGAGCCTGGAGATCTGTCTTACAGGTCCCGAACCTAATTCAGACTCTCAGCTCTCGCAAAAGTTTTAGCATAAAGCAAAATTGGATAAAAAAATACAGTAACAATGTACCTTTTTGAAAGAAATAAACTATATATTACTATTACTATATGGGGTCACCACAATTTATAAAGCGTTCAGCGATTAAGACGGTTCTCTGTAACGGGTCGTCACAACAGTATTTGCCCTCCAAATGTTCAGAAAAAGATTCCGCTAAAGAAGATTATTTCTTTATCAAAAAAGATGACCTTAATAATGCAGTATTCATATAGTTAACTAATAAACCTGTTACTATTAAACCTTCTCTCGTGTTTTCCTTATAATAATATCCGACAGAACAAAAACTACATAAGTATCTATTCCTATAACATTCAGTGAAGAGCTCTACAGCAATAGGTATTTTGTTCCGCTCAGGAACCGTGTATCGGGTAGTCGGAAAATATTGTGTTTATTCCTGTAGTGCGGTTCAAGATGGCTCCCGTTGGAAAATAAATGATAAAATCTACCGGTGCATTTCATGTCGAGCATAAAAGTGGAATTGTGTACTGGTGTTTGAATATTAATAGAGTACAGGAGAAGTGAGTTAACTGTTTTGTCATGGCGAATGATTCCGATTGACGGACGCAGCTGTTTAATCATTTTGTGCTTAATTACTTTCATTTTCGCAAGTCATCATATAATCATCATCATCATTTCAGCCGTAAGACGTCCACCTCTGGACTTAGGCCTCCTCCAATATGGGGGGCTTTGCCATAATCGCCACGCTTGGCAGGCGGGTTGGCGATCGCAGTATGGTGGTAAAATGCATAGAGAACGTTGCTGCCCATTCTCTAGTAAGTCCCTTAGTCGCCTTTTACGACACCCACGGGAAGAAATGGGGTGCTGTTATTCTTTACGTCCGGACCACACGGTACCGTCCGGCACCACACGGTACCATATAATCACGGTACCATATAATAATCAGCCTATATTGTTCCCATTGCTGTGATACAGGCCTCCTCTCACTGAGAGGGATTGGGTCGTTATCTGCCACGCGGGCCCAGTGCGGGTTGGGAGAGTGTACTACGTGAGCTCGACAAATGGATGTGCGAATAACACTTGTGCGACAAAACTATACTGCGACTCATCATAGGTCGAACGCACGCTTGTGCGACACACTGAATCTAGTCGTTTCTAGCACTCGCCGGCCGCTGCCGCGGCACCGCTCGCTTCGCTCGCTCGGCTCGTGCGTAGGAGGTCACAGTTTTAACCTAACCTAACCTAGTGTACTACGTGAACTCGAGTGTGTCGCACAAGCGTGCATTCGAACTATCGTGAGTCGCAGTACAGTTTTGTCGCACAAGTGTTATTCGTACATCAATTTGTCGAGCTCACGTAGTACACCCGGGTTGGTAGATATCACACGTCTTTGAATTTTTTGGTACTATTTTTTGTTTTTTTTCTGATGCCAGTTTCCTCGAGATATTTTCCTTCGCCATTTAGATAGCAATGGTGATTAAATTATTTACACAAAGTAAAGCGCCTGCCTGGGTTCGAACCCGCGACCTGCAACTCGTAAGCCACTGCCACCACTACTCTCCAAGTTTTTCACAAGTCATTTTATTGTAATTCTCTGAAATTGGACCAAGGACAAGATTAGACATTAGCTCCAACCTCATCACGCAGATTACGAACAACTTTTTTACTAGTTCTCTAATTATAATATTTTGCTTGCCATTGGAGTGGATAATCTACCCAACTAAAATAGCGTTATTTTTGCTGCCCCCGTAAGCATAAACAACTAAAATAGAGCTGTTATTGCTACTCTCGTAAACAAAATATGCACCAAAATGTTCAAACTATAACAGTAAGTATAGAAATTATCACGGTAGATGATAGCTGCACCGTTATTTCCATTTACCCCTACAATAATTGTTTATGTCTATTTTATTTGGGTTTCCGCCCCAGATAAACTCAAACTCATACTAAAATCATTTAAGTATTTCAAATAAACCAATTACAAGCTCTTTTGAATTGTCAATTAGCGGTGAGTCAGACAAATGAAGTTAGTTGCCCATTCCAAAGTGTACGTACCTATAGAGAAGACCGAGCTAGAAACTCCATGGACAGTTGGACATTCTTTTTACCCGCTTTATATTAGCTTCACTTGTATGTTTGTATGTTTGTTTGTAACCGACTCCTTATAGCGCGATTTTGACCCACTTTAAACGACCAGATTTCATTCAAACTTTGCACACCTGTCAAGGACTGATGACAATGCAATAATTTCATAAATTTGTGCCATAATCCTTGCCAGGGTTACCAGGACAGCAAAAAAACTGTCTTCGAAAACTACGCTGACAAACGTCACAAACTAATTTGTGCCATTACCCTTGCCAGGGTTACCAGGATAGCAAAAAAACTGTCTTCGAAAACTACGCTGACATACGACAAACTAAAAAGTACAAAATAATGGAAAAAAAGCGTGGGGTGCTTTTTAAGGTATTTTTTTATTGATATCAGGCACCCCACGCTTTTTTTCCATTATTTTGTACTTTTTAGTTTGGTTTTCAATGGAAGCGTGTTTTTTAGTTTTTTAATAAATCAACAATTTCGTTACAAAAAGTTGGTTACATCATTTGTTGAAATTATCAATGTGAGAACGATCTAAAAATACGTGCACATACGACGCTTTTAGCGTCCGCAATTAAACAAAAATAAAATAACAATTCAGAAATTAAAATAAGCCGTGGCAGCTAAGAGAAGACTAGTCCCTACTGATGGCTCCCGATACTTACATAACCTTTAGTTAGTAACTCATATAGGTACTGACTACAGACTGTGCCTTTTTCTTCGTAGCTACTGTTTGCCAACCTGTTGCCGCACTCTAGGTCGAGGTCAGTTTGCAGTCACGCCAGTATTCAATTCTAAGTCTGCAGACTAGTTAGATAATCTTTATTTTATGATTCTACTAGCTGTTGCCAGCGGCTTCGCCCACGTGGAGGTCGGAAATTATTCCGCGGGAACTTACTACCGGGATAAAAAGTACCCTATATGTTAATCCAGGTTATAAACTATCCGTGTGCCAAATTTCATCCATATACGTTCAGTAGTTTTTTCGTGAAAGAGGAACAAACATCCACACATCCATACATCCATACATACAAACTTTCACGTTTATAATATTATAATAGCTTTTGCCAGCGGCTTCGCTCGCGTGGAGGTCGGAAAATATCCCGCAGGAACTTACTACCGGGATAAAAAGTACTCTATGTATTAATCCAGGTTATAAACTATCTGTGTGCCAAATTTCATCCAAATCGGGTCAGTAGTTTTTGCGTGGAAGTGGAACAAACATCCACATATCCATACATACAAACTTTCGCGTTTATCATATCATTTGTGACTATCTCAATTTATCTCACTAGTGACGCGTCACATTGCTAGTAAATATACCTTGAACTCTTCACAAGGATATTTATGGACTGCCTCGTTGGACTAGGTCGCAAGCGCCTCTACTGAGCATGAAGTCCTGGATTCGAATCCTAGGTCAGGCAAAGAGTTTTTGGGTTTTTTTATCTGGAATTTCGCAGTAACAGCCCGGAGTCTAGATTTGTGCCCGGTTTAGGCTCGCCCTTAAGGGTGCAGTGGTGTCCCAGTGATAATAGCCGCGACTTACGACTAGGGTCGCGAGTTCGAACCCAAGAAGACGTTTTACTTTGTGTAAATTATTTCATCACCAATGCTCTCAAACGGTGAAGGAAAACATCGTGAGGAAACCGGTTTGTCTTAGAACCAAAAATTCGAAGACATGCGACATCTACCAACCCGCACTGGGACCGCGTGGTGGATTATAGCCCATTCCCTCTCACCAACAGGTAGCCTGTGTCCCAACAGTGGGAACATTATATGCTGCTGCTGAGGCTCGCCGCTATTTCATGCGACCAAAACAGAACTGACAAAATATGTGTGTACCTACTATTGGTTCACTTTTGCCCAACTCTTCACCGTACAAGGCGTGTTGTTGTGGTGATGTTCATCATAACATATTCCATTCCAACGTGCTTATTTATCTACATATTATAGAACAAAGTCGTTTTTCTTGTCTGTCTATGTGACCGCGTTGTAGTTCTAAGCTAAGCAACGGTTATTCAATGTGGTTTTCGCCATAATTCAGAAAATCATGCATGCTTCTTTATGTGTATTATCAAACTTACGTATAATGAAGGATTCGTCATGTTTTGCTTTGAAGAGGCAGGTTTCAAATAAAATAAAAAAAAACGTTGGATGAGCCTGCTCTTGACCTCGATTCTTCCTGATAGAAAGCAATTAATGAACTCTATGAGGTTTGCTAGTCTAAATTAATATTATAAAGAGAAAAGATTTCAAGTATTGTATGTATGTATGAAATGTAAATTAAGATAAACTCGAAAACTACTGAACTGATTTAAAAAATTCTTTCACCTATAGAAAGCTACATTATCACCAAGTAACATATACTACTTTTTATCCCGAAAAAATGCACAGTTCCTGTGGGTCACGCGGACGAAGTCGCTGGCAAAGTGCTATTAATCTATAAAATAAGTATTTTTACAGCGTCCACAAATAACCTTAGTCATTCATACCTCTGCCTTCAATTCCCAGAACAGTATTAAATTCCTCAAATCGTCATGAATAATTTAAAAACATGTGTTTCTCGGTATACCTACTATTAATGTATGTTTTTACCATTTCTATTGAAAAGGAATCAATATCTAGTCAGCTCGTTTGGCGTCCAATAACAAATACTCAGAAGGAATATTTTCCGCTACTTTGGCGAAGTTTCTCGTGACATCATTTCAAATGAAGTGCTCTACTATTTACCTTAATATGGTATGCTAGAAATGTTCAATGGCAACTTCGCTTAAATTATTATAATATTATATTACAGGACCTGTCAAACGCAGTTCATAGCAATTTTCTTTCAACTGAAAATTGTTGATGAACTAGCTGCTGTCCGCGGCTTCGTCCCCTTGGATTTTAGAAATTATGCCTCAGGAACGTGTTACCGGAGTACAGGGACAAAAACAAATAATAAAAAAATTATAAAATCCCATAATACTCCTTATAACATTAGCTATCTTGCAGTGCATGTTCCGTCGAAATCGGTACGGCCGTTTCTGAAACTAGCCGGAACCAACAAACAAAAAAAAAAATGTTTTTTTTTTTGTTATAAGAGCACCGGAAAAACTTTCTTGCATTTAGAACTATTTTAACTATTTTTTTTTAAAACCTATCATTTTTAAATTTCTATCAGATCTTTCAATTTTATTTATTTGTATAGAACTTAATCGTTCAAATCCCACAAAGTAATGGACTTATCTGACAGGACGACTGGTAGACTTCCCACAAGCTGCCCACCGGTGCCGCTCGATGTTCAGTTTCTTTTCCATTCGTCTTTAAACTTTTAATTCTTCACAGAGTATTTTATTCAAAACATACATAGAGACATGCGCGTCTTTAAGTGTGATTTGAGGCCTGCTTTTAAGTACTTTTTTTGTTACCACTGACTGTATCTACGTGAAAGTGCAACAAAACACTAAAATTCACTTTAACATTTTTCATTCATTAATTTAATTATTTATTAACCCGTTTTCGGTCCCCCATACCTATCTATTTATTTCTGACAACTGACAATCTTAACCCTTTCACTGACCGTGTTAAATTATTTCACGTAATTTAAATTATATTCTTAAAATGTTGATTTATTATGCATCACAGGGGTTGGGACTTGGCCCCGGTGGAAATAGAATCCATTTGGAAATATGTTATTTTCGGGAAATGAACCTCATTAATACGTCTAGGAAATGACGTAAAAAAGCGTCTGCCTTTTTCGTATTGACCTTTTTATTTTTTATTATTGACCGTTTTATTTTGATCTGGTTTTCAAAGGTTATGGTAAAAATACAAATAGAATCTTGTTTTTTATGGGCAACGAATAGAAGCGGTGTAACGGGAACCCTGCGCATGGGGTTGTTACAAAAGTAACGTGATATTTTAAGCGGGTTCGGATATTCCCACGGGTTCATAAATTATAATGATATGTAACAAAAAAAAGATTGTTATACCTACGAGTAGTCTACAATATGTATAAATATATTTGGTCTATCTAGGTTTATGTTTAGATGGTTTGAACATGTTGAGAGGATGAATAAAAGCTGACTAAAAGAAGGTAACAAGTAATAAGGTAGATGTGAGTGGAAACGCCGCGCGTCCTAGGAGGACGTACAGCTAGCCTAGACTAGATTTTTTTTGTCATGTATGAATCTACTGTCTCATGCAAAAGTGCAATATCTACGCAGTCAAAATGAGTGAAACAGCGAATTTTTTGGTCCAGTATCATATATGCTGAATTCATAGATTGCACGTCAATGTCCCTGACACTGAAGGGGTCTGCTAGGACCGATGCCTGCCGGGGTCGCGTGATTGTTCGAAAGAGATACCGTGACCCTGGCACATGGGCAACTGAAGGAACACGGGTGGGTTTTAGTCATTAAAAGTCTGACATGCCCTCCCGCTCCGCCCAGAGCGGGAGAAGTCAATTGATGATTTCCCATCCAAAAAAAAAGTGTCCCTGACACCCTGTATAGTGAACTGTTGTTGGTGATGTTCCCCAGAAAGGTCAGGTGCGTAATATTCGCAACTGGTGTGCATTTATGACCAGATGTATGAACGTAAACGAAAGAAAAGGCGGATGTAAAGACCAAATCAGGTAGCGTTCTGTAGTTTCTGCATACCCCAATGGAAAGAATACGTGAGTTTATGTACGTAGCTCGAGTAATCTACATATAAGTTTAATATTAACAATCTTTTGCCAGCGGCTTAGCTCGCGTGGAGGTTGCACAGGAATAAAAATGTGTTGTTAATCTAGGTTATATAATATATTTGCGTGCCAAATTTCAACCAAATCCGTACAGTCACGTTTGCGTGATTGAGTGACAAGCATCTAAATTTTCACATTTAAAATATTAGTGGGACGAATTAAATTATTAATTACGAAAATATTCATATTCCTACAGGTTCCTAACAAGACATCGAACACTAAGCAAACCCGCTGACCGGAATATTTCAGCCATATTGAATGTATACGGACAAGGTACCTAGTACATTTCTAAGAAAACGAACTCTCCTCTTACGTACCCTGCCTCTTGTGCCATATATTTCAATTTGATCTAACATGTTTTTCTTAGAACGTAGGAAAAGCTGAAGAGTAACGTAAAGGGTACTACGTTGCATGGCGACTGACAGTTTATTTTTATTTTATAAGCTATTATTTAACTTGCAATGTTTATATCATCATTTCAGCCACAAAATGTCCACTGCTGGACATCCGTCATAGGGAGGGGTTTTGCCATAATCGTGGTGCTTGGCAGGCGGGTTGGCGATCGCAGTATGGTGGTAAAATGCATAGAGAACGCTGCTGCCCATTCTCTAGTAAGTCCCTTAGTCGCCTTTTACGGCACCCACGGGAAAAAATGGGATGGTACTATTATTTACATCCGGCACCACATGTTTGTATGTATTTTTTTTCTGGGTCAAACCTTGCAACTGGATTAAAACAAGTTCCTCTTATTGTACGGAGTTGAAATTTTACGAGTAGGTTCAGTTTTAAAGGCAAACCATTTTTATGATACGTGACTTGATTCTACACTTAGGATTCACTCCAAAACGAAGGAACTCCTCAACGGTACAAAGCTGAAATTAAATATACGCATTTAATTACTATAGTAAATAAATAAATAAATATCTTAGGACAACCAACACATCGTTATCTGATCCCAAACTAGGCAGAGCCTGTACTATGGTAACCAGACAACTGATAAACATACTTATATATTTCTAAATACATACATATTATAGATAAATTACACCCAGACACAGAACAAATGATTGTGCTCAAACACAAAGATTTTTCCTGGGTGGGAATCGAACCCACGACCTCAGTCTTTGCAGTCAGGGTCACTAACCACTAGACTAACAGGCCAGTCAAGTATAGTCCGTCATAAAGTCCACCATGACCTGGCTGCCCCCAGGATTGCGTCCAGACGAAGAAAGTCCTCAGCAGTCAACATCACACCAAAACTATATACACAACCAATTATTGTAGCTCGTTCTAAAGTCCACAGTCTACCATGACATAAGTGGTGCACCGAGGCATGACTCCAGGCGAGGGAACTCCTAAGCGGTCAGCAGCACAGATACTTATACGCATTCATACACCATGACCTGTCCGCTGATCCAAGTTTGGCTCTTGAGAGATGTCCTCAGTGGTCAACTGAATAGCCACACAATTTTATAACGTATCCAATTATGATAGCTCGTTCCGTTTTAACGAAAGCCAGTGTAATTAATGGTATGGAATATGAACCTTAAACGCAGCTTAGAAGTGCTGTTCGCGTTCATTTTCATTAGTGAAACCAGTACTCAGTTTGATGTACATAATGCGTAGTTTCCCACTATGTGATATGTTTTGTTGCACCAGGGTGTAAAAGTTGGGTTTATACAAGTATGAATCCAACTTTATCAAGAACTCGATGTAAAGTGCCAATGATATTCCTGCTTTCAGTTGGCTCGTTGGTCTAGTGATCACAAGCGCTATTGTTGAGCATGAAGTCTTGGGCTCGATTCCCGGGATAAGCAGACTGTTTTTGAGTCTTTCTGTCTTGAATTGCTCAATAGTTGCCTTTTTTTGGATGGGAAATCATTTAATGACGTCTCCCGCTTTGGGTGGAGTGGACGGCCTTGTCAGACTTTTACTGACTAAATCCAACTGTGTTCCTTCAGCCGTCCATGCCAGGGCCACGGTAACTCTTTCGAACAAATCTGGCAACCCTGGCAGGCATCGATCCTAGCGGACCTCTTCAGTTGTTGGTGACATCTCTTTGAGGCGCGCGTGGAACACTACGCACCGTCGACACAGGCCTGGTCCTTACCGGACGGCGAGCTACCCATTGTTCGCCGCCCGCAAACTCGCGCCTACGGTGGCCGGGAGTCTGCAATGGATTTCCGACGCCCAGGGCGTCTCCTCCTGCGGCATTACTGCTTCGCAGAAGTAGGTTACGGCTTCCCAATGCTTATCGCTCCGTACCATGACTTGCACCAGGGCTGGACGCGAGAAGTCGCCGCCGCCGATCGCCTACACGAAGACACGGCGGTGATCCGCCCAGGCAGGGTACACCTCCACTGTATACTCCACCGTGTCCTCCAGGCGATCCACGCAATTGAAACACCCAGGCGTTTCCTCCCGCTTTATTCGGAACAGGAACCTCCCGAAATAGCCGTGTCCGGTGAGGACCTGCGTAAGGCGAAAAGTGAGGACGCCATGGCGCCTCTCCAGCTACTCCTCAAAGAGGGGACTTACAACCGCAATAGTGGCGTGCCCATCCTCAATGGAGCCTGGAGTTTTATTTAGTGCCTACCTTGGCTCACCCCCTATCACATGGGACCTAAATATAACTGGCGAAATGCGGGTACGTCTCTGGTTAAACCTACAGGGAATACAAGCGAGAAGTTATGTTATTTATATCCGGGTACTGGAAACGGTTTATAATAATACTCATTGTATGTTGTTTGCTGCAGCGCGACGAGCGAGCTTCCTTTTATTGGAAAAGCGAACGATTTAATATGAAAGCATTTTAGCTCTGGAGTTTATTGTTCTTTTCACTTAGGTTTGGACGTTTGTAGAAATTTTTCATCGTTATTATTATAGGTATTTGTTTCATAACAAAGTCTCCTGCTTCTTTGTTGGAAAAATTTAAATCATCTTAATGTCAATGGGTTTTTTGAGAGCTTCAATTGCGTGCGCTACGCAAACGGTTAAAGTAACGCAACAATCATATATGACGGAAATGTTCCTCTTAATAAGTTTAAAAAAAAGTATAGTATGTGCCTATCTTTTAAGGTTTTTAATTGTAAACAAATCTAATCGAAATATTATAAACCTGAAGAGTTTGTTTAGTTGAACGTACTAATCAGAAAACTACTTTTAGTGTTAGATAGTCCATTCATGGCGGAAGGCTATAGGCTATATAACATCACAATGCGGCCAATAGAAGCCGAGCAAGAAATTTTGACGCGGACGAAGTCGCGGGCTAAAGCTAAAGCAGTTGCTCCTGGTAGTCATCTGTAGATATTTGACATGCGTTACGAATAGGTAGACGCCCAAAATTCTGACAATCAAAAGTCTCACTAGGATTACCTAGTAACTGGGATGTGGAGCATAATTAATTTCAATCAATAATTTATTTTCTAAAACATAGGTATGGTTACAGATAGAAAATTGTTTACATTATGTGCACTATGTTTTGCCAATAAATGGCGTACAAAATTAACATAAAAACAAGCTTTACAATTTATCTATGTTACACGTACTTGTTTGTGTGAAGAGCTTGTGGCTAAGTAATAACAGCCGCAGAGGTCGATCGTTCAGTTTAAGTTACGCTTGTCGCGGTTGGCCCGTGGATGGGTGACCATCTTTATATACTAAGTGCCTTGCATTCCGTACCTCGGACGTCCGTGTTTGGGTCTCAGAAATTTATATATATATATATACGGCATTTCAACTTAATCAGTCCTATAGATTCGGAGCAAATTGACTGTGACAGGCGGACATATAGACATAGTTATCCTATAAGGCTTTAGATTTTTCAATCGAACGTACGCAACCTTAAAACCATCTAATAAATATAGTTAGAGCTAGTAAGTTTTCCTTGAAAGCCTTTTAACAAAATTTGCACTACCAACAAAATTCAGGCATACATAGTACCGTCACAATAAAATTCAGGGCTCAATACCGACCAATACTGTCGTATTTTCCTCAATGTCACAATAAATAGAGTTTGTACAAGAGCACATGACGTAAATAAATTGAGGACGATTGGTCCCTCGCTCCGGAGAGCTTGTCTGAGTACTCACTAGCTTAGACCCAAATAAAACCTTTTTTGTAACAACTTTATCTATCTGGATAAGTTTTGGCACTAAGTAAGTAAAGTTCATTTATTTGTACAGTTTCCTGAAATACAATTATAACTTACAAAACATAGTTTTGCTGCACAAGACTACAAGTGTACTCAAGGCAATTGCTAAGAAATGCACAAACTAGCTTTAAGTGTTTTATTTTTTGCTCCGTGGGTACGACGATTTATCAAGATGTTGAAATATTTAAGAAGACTGGGAGAGCAGTGGTGACCCAGTGGTAACGGCTGCGACTTACGAATAGTAGGTCAAAAGCAAACCCAGACAGGTGGTATACTATGTGCGGATTATTTCATCACCACTGCTCTCGAAACGGTGAAGAAAAACATCGCAAGAAAATCGTCATGTCCTAGAATCAACAATTCGAAGACATGTGACATCTACCAAGTTACCAACCCGCACTGGGCCCGCGTGGGCCATAACGGCCCACCCCGTCTCACCGAGGGAAGGCCTGTGTCCCACTAGTGGGAACATTTTAGGCTGATTATACTTTGTTTATGCTAGCAAGACTGACAAACACTTTCGCATGTTTAATTTAAAAAAGGATGTTAGGATTAAGTAAGTTATAAGATTACCAATCTCAATTCATCATCATCTGCCGAGCCTTTTCCCAACAACATTAGGGTTGGCCTCCAATCTTACCAGATGAATACGAGTATTGTACATGAAGCGACTGCCTATCTGACCTCCACAACCCAGTTTCTGGCTAATATAGTACCCCTTTCTTAAACAAAAAGGGAGGGCGTATCAGACTTTTACAGACTAAAACCCACCTATTTTCCTTCAGTAGCCTGTGCCAGTGCCACGGTAACTATACGATCACGGAGGAGTCAATTACCAAACATTAAAAGCTTCACCAATCTATCAAAATCACGAAGACTATCCTACTTAACTTCCAACTTCGTCCATGTGCAAATATGTTCGGAGCGAGTGTATTAAGGTGTTTATCATAGGTACCTACTCGTCGCAGTCCGTCGGAATCTATTAAGAGGATTACGAGATGCAGCCAGGAAGACGAGGGTCGTATCCACGTCTCGTATGAATTATGACCGCCTGTTACACCGTGGCGTAGCGTCTGCATAACTGTAAGGTTTGACGAGTGGAATAAGTTTTCGGAGGAAAGATTTCCAAGTTTAAATTTAATTGCTTTAAACTCTTTCAAACGATTACTACACGACTTAAGGAAAATGTAAGGTTTTTTAGAACGAAGTTCCTTATCGCGCGTTGTGAAAGGGGGCTAGACGGAAAAAATTCGTACGAAAAGTTGTCACGACACTTTTTAACTGACTTCAAAAAAAGGACGAGGTTTCTCAATTCGACTGTGTATATTTTGTTGTTTGTATTTGTTTGTATATTGTTGTTTTTTTTGTTGTGAGTAGAGAGAGAGAGAGAGACAGGGAGAGAGGGAGAGAGAGAGAGAGAGAGAGAGAATATTTTTGTTGAGTGTATACAGGTTTTTTGTACATAATAAAAAAAAAATATAAAAATTATGAATCCTGGAAAGGAACTTCGTTCCATCCGGGTGTCCCTTGACACCTCTAAAGTTTTTTTTTTTAAATTGTATTCGCGAATCTAGGATAGTAATGTCTTAGCTTCGCGGAAACCAAAAAATAATAATTATATTATACTTACAGGTTAAATTGATAGTAGTTTCATATCGTGAATTACAAATTACCTGTGCCGCAAACTAACAAATATTTCTTTTGACAAACAATATTCTATTATACCTATCTCAAATTGACTTATTTTACGCTTCATTGTAAATGCAGCCTTCCCTAATCCACCGTCAGCTAAATTATTTATGCATTTAAAAGGATTTACTCTTAATATGAGGTGTAGCCGCGCGGTCACGACTCTCCGACGCGCACTGAAAAGCTAATTAGACGCATCATAATGAATATGTATTTAAGGGTTAAGTTCCCGAGGCCTGATTGAGACGGGAAGCTATTTACTTACGTGTTTTTACCAAGTATTAACCATATTTTTTCACGAGATTGAAAACAAAAGAACCCACAGACATTTTATTTTCATTCTTAGAAAAACATCACGATTTCAGCTGAAAGACGAAACAACAACACGCTTGGCAACCGGGATAGCGATCGCAGTATGGTGGTAAAATGTATAGAAAACGCTGCTCATTTTCTAGTAAGTCTCTTAGTCGCCTTTTACGACACCCACGGTAACGCGTATTCCTAATTCTTCACAAAAGCATAACCGTACCTAAATAAAGCTGATAAAACATAACCCAAATCAAACAACAGATTAATTTCTATCTAATTATCCGCAAACACCGTTAGCTCATCTTCCCAAAATAATCCAATAACAAAATATGAAAACAAAAGGAAGCCAACAATATCAATCAAGGAATAATGAGCCACCAGATTAGATAAAACGTTGTTCGAAGTAAACTCGGCGAGACAAGAAATAATAAATCTTTCGGTACCAATTATACGTATGATTGTACCTAAGGCACCCGCGGTTTCGGACGGCCACCAGCGGAGAATGGCCCTACTGGGAAATAGAGACAATTGGGGTGAATCTCAACCGGTTATGGAGAATTGGAATGCATTGGATGTGTCGAAGGCTGAATCGATTTAGGTTAGATTTGTTGGGGGCTTTTGTGTTCGTTTTCTACGGAGAGTATTCGATTTGCACGAATAGGTAGACTTATTAATTTAATACTTGGTTTTCAAACAGGTTTATAAACGCTGAAAATGATCTTCACAGTATGAAAGCAAAAGCCACCACATTACTTTTAACCTTCCATTTTGCCCCAAGATGCGGTTACAAAATACTTATCCCTGTACAAAAATAAGCTCGCCACGTACCTGCCCCGATCCGGGGACGTGACGACTAAGATGTACCTTATAACTTTTAAGTTATTCGTCAGTGCCAAGCCCCCAAGGCTTTGAAACTTGGATAAGTCGCGGTCGCGCACCGCATCAAAAATACGCCGCTTGCAAAGTACGCCGGTCACAAAATACGACGGTTGCAAAATACGCCCTTTGCAAAATACAGAATGTCTTAATCTAATAAGAAGTGATTCCGCTTTCGCTTGAGGTTGGACCGCGGTCGGCTAATTGAGTTAAAATCTTGCTAAGAGTCTGTGATGTTTGTTGTGGTTTAATTTTTTACTTATTTTCGTGCAAGGAAAGCTGGAGATTCTCATTTAATTATAAATGTTATAAGTATTTCCATTACCTTATGTTTTCAAACCTTATCCGACTTACCGATCCGAAGTTTGTCTGTTTTGGTCAGAAAATCCGGAAATATTTCATCCAAAGATATAAAAAAATCCTTTTCTGAAACATACAATGTAATGAAAATAAACTTTACCTACGCAGTAATACAACAAGCTACAAATAATCAGATTTAACAAAGCACATTGTCAGATAGGCTTTTAGAAAAGCGTCAATCAATGACACCTCGGTAGGAGACAAGGCAATTTGTTAACGGCGTACTGAAAGGTGTGTGCTAACTTTATAATTGGTGTCGGCGGCAATATGAGTCTTTATAAAAGAACAATGAATCGTCGAAGGTGTGAGGGACAAAAGTATTTGTGGAGCAAAATTTAATTGGGTCGAATTTATAATAGAGGGTAGCAGAATATGGCAGTGTATATTTTGGTTGTATAAGCCCGTATTGTATAAATGAACTGCTGTCATTTAAAAGGACATTCATAATAGCTGTTTTAGGTAAAATCATTTTATTGAGGACGAAATATTTTATTGTCGTTTTCATTAATTCATATTTCTTATTTTTTACTTTACGTACATTTGAATTATCCTTTTTTTGAGTGCGCTGAACAAATATTTATTTAAAAAATATTCCTTTTACCAGCGGCTTCGTCCGCGTCCGCGTAAAACTTCCTCTTGAATCACTCTATTGATGAAAACCACATTGAAATCCGTAGCGTAGTTTAATAGATCTAAGCGTACCAACGGGGAAATCGACTTTATTTTATACTATGTAAAGAGAAATAAATTTAATAAGGTAATCATAAAGTTTCGTCTTAATAATTTCCTACTTCGGCTGCATCAATAAATTAGCAAAACTCACTAAAAGGCAAGTTTTAGAGCTAACTCAACAGCGGAAGCTTTAAGGTAAATTAATTACTTATGCCTTAAATACTTGGAGAGAAAACTTAATAATTCTGAATATCTTTGAAATATCTGATCTAATTTTACTACAGTAGGTATCTTCCGTGTAGTGTCGGACGCAAATAATAGCACCATCGCATTTCTTCCCGTGGTAGTCGTAAGAGGTCACTAAGTGACTTACTCGAGAATGGGGAGCAGCGGTCTCTATGCATTTTACCACCATACTGCGATCGCCAACCCGCTTGCCAAGCGTGGCGATATTGGCAAACCCCCCCCCCAAATTGGGGGAGGCCTATGGCCAGCAGTGGACGTTTTCAGGCTGAAATGATGATAAGGTATGTACATTGAAAAATAACGGGTGTAAAAACTCACTTATACCATATTTGCACGGACTTAAAAATATCGCAGCGGGATTTTTCGGGCACTGGAATTTCAACTTTCGGTGTTAAGAAGCCGAGAATTAAGAATATAACCAAGTACATCCCAGCTCGTCAAAATAATTCACCATTCGATTTTCAACTCTAGCGGCTAAGGCAGTACGTTGAATTTTCAGTGCGTGAAAAAATCCCACCGCGATATTTTCCCATCATTGGAGTGTGGACTTAACGAAGTCATCTGTACTCCCCGTTACTGTAATGATTTTTGCAGTACTGGACCACACCTGGGAGCCGCTTAGTCTGATATTGTAGGTCGAATTTTTACTAACAGTTTTTAAGAAACAATTTTAATAGGTTTTTAGGAATGACATCTCGCAAGTCAACCTATAAGGTTGTCAGTTGCTTAACCGGACTTGCCTGTAGCTACTTTAATAAGTTAAGGCCTCTAGCCAGGACTTAATAACTTAAAACTAGAGCAACTCGCTAAGGGCACTCTCCGTAGGTACGGACTTCGGCTTAGGGAATCGCTGGTAGAAAGCAGCAAGGGGCGAGCTGGATCGGAATGGAAACAGGTTTATAAAGTTAAAACAGAACTATAAATATCCCCACGATCCCAGTACCATTGCACCGTTGCATAGCACCGTTGCATGCAGCCAAAAGCAAAATGTGTCGCTTGCATTACGGTGCACACTATCGCAAACAGCAAAATTTCACTACAAAAATAAAAGTCATTTCCCAGCAACATTTTTTGCTAACACTACTTAGTTCGGAGTACAGAATGCGTAGTTGAAGGCTGTGATGGGTCTTTTTATACCCTGTATATTTATTGGTAGCTGCACGGGTCGATCGATTAGGGTAAGCTACACTTGCTGCGATTGGTCTGTCGATGGGGGACCATCTTTACATACAAACGCTTAGCGTGCTTTCCGAGGCACGGAGATATCCGTGCCTTGGAAAGCATGTTAAGCCTGTTGGCTCTGGCTGTCATTTGTGGATCATTGGCAGTCGTTACAAGTCTGCCGATAGTCTGACAACTAGTCTTACCAAGGGGTACCGTACTACCCAGTTACTGATTGTGGAGGTCAGATAGGCTTTAGCTTCATGTAAAATGCTGGGAAAAGGCTAGGCAGATGATATTTATTGGTTGCATCGGGTTCTGGCCAGGTAGTTTTGAATATCTACATTGGTTGCCGTCGTTGCTCTAGTGATCGTTGTATAATAATATTCTCTTGTTGTTCTCGTCTGGCTAACGGCGAATACTTGCACAGGCATAACCAAGTAGCCAGGATTATTCACCAGCAAGTTGCTTTGCAATACAGACTAGTGGATTCTGAGGTACCGTATTACAAGTATGTGCCCGACCCAGTTCTCGAAAATGACCATGTCACGTTGTACTGGGATCGGTCTATCATTACTGACAGGACTATTGTCGCCAATAAGCCTGATAAGTAGTGATAGACCGGTTAGTGCGCCGCACAATGATAGTCGATGTTACCATTCCGCATGATGGCAACCTCGTGAAAGCTGAGAAGGAGAAACAGATTAAATATCTCGACTTAGCACACGAGGTTGTTGACATGTGGAATGTTGACTCGGCTGTCATTGTGCCGATTGTCGTATCAGCCAATGGGCTGATGGCCGATACCCTCGACCAACACCTGTCGAGGCTATCGTTAGGCGGTTGGATCAAGAGCCTGATTCAGAAGGCAGTACTCCTTGACACGGCTCGCATCGTGAGGAGGTTTCTGTCTCTGGAGCCCTATCCACCGGTAGCTTGGACCCTGCTCCCGCTACTGATGGATTTTTTTATATTTTTTAATGTTTTTTATTTTATTTTTTGTAAAAATATTTAAAAATGTAATTAAATATGTTGAAAAATAGATAAAAGAATGATAATATCTTAAGACAACCAACACACTGTTATCTGATCCCAAACTAGGCAGAGCCTGTACTATGGTAACCAGACAACTGATAAATATACTTATATATTTCTAAATACATACATATTATAGATAAATTACACCCAGGCACAGAACAAATGATTATGCTCATCACACAAACATTTGTCCTGGGTGGGAATCAAACCCACGACCTCAGTCTTAGCAGTCAGGGTCACTAACCACTAGACTAACAGGCCAGTCAGTATGACTGCTGAGCATGGTCCTCAAGGGTTCAATTCCCGGAACGAGTGACAGTGCTGCTGGATTTTTCCATCATGAATTTCTAAGTACCGGGCCAGAGTCCGGGAGGGTGATGGTTATAAATAGACTTGCTCCTATTACAGGTGACTCAAACATAACCGGCCAATGTAGGTGTACCTACTAATATAGGGAGACCTACCTTTGCCTAAGGGTGCTTTTCCACCAGAGATGTGCTATGCAGCTATGCTGCGAAGATGTGAAATCTACGCAACGAAAATATGTGACTGTTTCCACCAATACTACGCTAGGTAGCTGTGCGAGGAAGACACACTACGAAGATGCGCCGCCGCACAGTAGCTGTGCGAGAAAGATGCGCATCTCGAGCTATGCTATGTATCGATAGTAGGGAAACGGCGGGGCGGCGCGGTGAGGGGAGAAGTGCTCACGGTCTGCACATAGCTATACCAATCGCGACGGCTCATAGCAGGCATCTATAGCACGCATCCATAGCACACATCCATAGCACGCATCCTTCCATATAAAAAACATATCTTAGTTGAATCCGCTTCCACCAGTGCTAAGCTATGTGCACCAATGAATATGATTGGTGGATTTCAAACCCATCCATAGCATCGTAGCATAGCACATCTCTGGTGGAAAAGCACCCTAACTCTTTGGGAAAAAATATGTGTTGTTTTGTTGTTGTCATAAATATAATTTTACCACGTTTTTCTTAAAGCATGTAACGGTCAGTTCTGGCCCATTCTCCTCAATACGAAGCCACCTTTTTGAAAGGGCAACTAAAATCAATTCAATTTTACTCTAAATTTTGACGTTCAATAGTGCCTTTTATGTGCCTATTTAAAATAAACACTGACTTTAAGGACATGAATTTAAATTTATTAATTTATTATTTACTTGTTACCTGCTATGTAATCTTCATATACAATGGCATGTGAGGTTAAAGGAGTTATTCCATGTCGTTAACACGGTTTTTCTACCATAGCAACTCTGTTCTGTAAGTTAAATTTGCTTTTATATGGTTTGCTCGTGGGCGAATCTGTAAAACATTTATGGCTTCTGTGACTACCCACATACATTTACATTTTTATGAAAGGTGAGGTCGATCGGTTTGCGTCTAAAGTTAAACAAATTATGTAATCAAAGGAATTTTATAATGGAACAGACTTCTAGAAAATTAAAGTGTGATTTTCATTCGATTCCAAAGTTTTTTCAGGAAGTAAACTTAGCTATTTTTTTTCATCATGGGGCAAGGGTTTTTTTTTTGGATGGGAAATTATCAGATGACTTCTCCCGCTCTGGGCGGAGCGGGAGGGCGTAACAGACTTTTACTGACTAAAACCCACCCGTGTTCCTTCAGTTGCCCATGTGCCAGGGTCACGGTATCTCTTTCGAACAATCTCGCGACCCTGGCAGGGGGCAAGGGGTTGGACATTGTTTAATATCGTCAAAGTGTTTTTTAACACTTCTATTTTAATGTTCCTATTTATTTTTTAAATCTAATCTTTATAGCTAATTCTCAGGAAAAGAAAATCCAGGTTTCTATTCCAACTGCACCCTAATTGTGTAACAACTTGTTAATTAGAATCTGAATCATTTTGAAGGGTATTGCTCATCCATTATTACATATGTCCGAAAAATGTTTTTGCTTAGCAACGTAAACAACGCCATGAATGTTGTGGAACTGTCAAAATGAAAATGATTCCTACTGACAGTGACGTAATAACCCCTCTGAAGTTTCTTAAGACGGGATTTCATGGACAAGTGGAACCGTGAAACAGTTTATAAATCTCAGTTTCCACTGCAACAGTCTATTAAAAAGTTAAAGTAACATTTCGTGACCTAGTTCTGTAATTCAATACTTTTCAATGGTTGCTATTTAACTTGGCAACTTGAAGACTTAGTAACTACGCTTTCAAAAGAAATGTCTTGATTTACTTTTCCTAGTACTCTGTAGTGGTGGGGATGTTTGTTTTTGCAAAAGTGATCCTATGATAAGATGGCAGATATAAATTGATGTGTTTAATTAAGACCATCTCAATGTTACTGAGGTGAAAATTTTAAAATGTAAAGAAAGAAAATTTACTTTGTTTGTCGCAGAAACACGTGTATTTAAAAAAGAATAAGTAAGTGATTTGTGTAAGGTCCAAGCTGATCTGGGTTATGAAATTATGGTTACAGTTTGCGCGTTAATGTATCATTCTGTATAGTCCTACTAATATGTATTATAAACGTGAAAGTTTGTATGTATAGATGTTTGTTCCTCTTTCACGCAAATACTACTGATCCGATTTAAATGAAATTTGCCACAGAGATAGTTTACCTGTAGTAACCTGGAGTAACACATAAGGTACTTTTTATCCCGGTAGTATGTTCCCGCGGGATAATTTCTGAACTCCACGCGGGCGAAGCCGCTGGCAAAAGCTAGTGTCAAATAATATCTAATATGTCCTTAGACAAAATAATTATGCAGTCTACCGAAATTTAATCGTAAGTTTAGACTTACGATTAAATTTCTCTTTAATTCACCGTATTTAAAAATTATCCTTCTCAGCTACCATTTTTTTTTTGCAAAGTAAAATAATATCTAAAGATCCGTGTCCCGACTGTTTTGTTTTGCTTTCCCGTAGCCTTGGGGTTTACGTTCGCCATGCAAATTGCTATAGAAGGGAGGGGGGACACTTGCTTACGCTACGATTGTTCCTTGATAAGCCAATTTCTTTTTTTCAGGTGAGTAGCTTTGTAAAATGCTCTTTTTGGGATGATTTTGTATTTGGTGTACCTAGAGAATTTTATTGTTGGAATGAACTTTTAGCTACCTAGATTTCTAATTTATGGACGGTGGAAAACTTATTTTTAAATACGACATGAGATAAATATACCACGATTACGGTAAAGGCTGTTTGGGAGAGACGAGGCGACGTGACATTGTACAGGCAAGATATAAAATAACTTTAATGACAGTCAAACAGTCGAAACTAACTTTGAGATAGAATAGAAACAAAACAGTAGACGAGATCAGGATGGCAAGCTGAAGGAAGAAGTTAAAAATAAGATTCGTGGAATGATTTCTAGAAATAATTACACATGTAACACAACCATGATGTTTTATGGCCCAATCCCATACACGATACACGAGAACTTCAGGTCCTCACAGTACAATACGTAAAATACATACATAAAGTCACGCCATTTTGCATAGGGGTAGGCAGAAACTACGGAATGCCTACTGCTACGATGCAGAGAAAAGAGTACTATTGGCTCGTTTAGGTACGCCGGTTGCAAATACTACGCACCTGACCTTTCCAAAGAACATCACCAATAAGGTCATATGTCCTCGTAGGGCGTTCCCTCTCGTCGTTTACACACACATCTGCCTTGTAAATAAATACCTTTTGGTAGCCGCTGTGGCCGCTCTTCATTCATCCTCTCAATATGATCATGACCATCTAAGCAGACTCTTTAAAAAATTTGCAACGAATTTGCTACGTTTTTTTTTTAATCCTCGCTGTTGTTTTATCACATGTCATTCCTTACCCTCCATAGTCACACCACACATGCTTCGCAAGGATAGTAAAATGGTTTCACTAAATATGAAAGACCTTTATTTCTGTCTCAAGCTGTACAAACTAAAATTAACCACCGTCCGTTTTTCTTTAAAAGCCAACAAATACCACACCTCTACAAATAAACCACGACAAAAAAACTTAGGTATACAAAAAACATAATAAGCGAAAAGAAATCATAATAAATCCGGCCCAAATAAATGAACTAATCAGGGTGGGGAGGGCAACTTCGCTCACTCAATAAAAACAACACTTGAATGTCAGTAAAAAAAAACTCATTTTCCTTTATTGCATTGAGCCTAATTTGAATTGAGTGCTATGCAGTTATGATTCAAGAGAGCGGATAATTTTAAGTAACTGTGGACTGGAGATGTAAACAAGGTTGGGTGGTAACTGTAGGTAGGTATGGGGTATGTTGAGTTAAATGATAAATAATTTTATTTCTGTAAGTCGGTTTGTACGAACACTTCCACACGTCAATCATATTTTTAAAACTAAATGAGGTCGCGTGTAAAACGTTTATAGTATAGTCGACAACGAATTCCATGGGGCGCAAAGAATAGCACTATCCAATTTCTTCCCGTGGGTGTCGTAAGAGGCGACTAAGGGACTGGAGAGAATGGGTAGCAGCGTTCTCTATGCATTTTACCACTATACTGCGATCGTCATCCCGCCTGCCAAGCGTGGCGATTATGGCATCCCTTTTGGGGAGGCCGATTTCAACGTGTGTGTTCAATAGCCTTAATTTTCTTAGGAATCAAATCGTGTAGATTGTTACATGAATTCAGGGTACGCCGGGTATACACGGTATGTCTCATGCATTCCACAGTTATGAACCAAAAAGAAAATAATGTAAGTTATAGAAATTATAAACAAAATAGTAAATCAACTTGTTAATTAAAAAAAAAAAAACTTAGACAGTTAGAAAAAAAAATGGTTAAATTGTGATATGTGACAACTGTATATACGGTGTATTAACCCCTTGACGTTGGACCATTATTTACACCAGACCCAGTATATCAGTTTAATAACAGACAAATAACAATACTACACAAATAAACAGTCTATAATCCCCACTAAATCTCTTATAATTAAGTCCACAAAGATACCTAGAACACCTACAGGCGCCACTGGAGTCTTGTCATGAACTTAATTTATGTGTATTGAGATAAGACGTTATAAATAGGCACAAGGAATAACGTTTTAAAATAATGGCTCTAAATTGCTCCGTGAACTGAACGGGAATTATGGAGGGATGCAGTGAATGATCAGGTTTCTTTTAAGTTTGTTTATTTATAAGATCAAACGTGTAGATTAAATCGAGGTATAACTATGTGTTGAAAAAAGTTAGAAAAATAATCTGTAGATTTCCGTTCATTATCTTTTAGGGTTGCTGTTTATTTTGGCTTAGTAAATTCCTCATATTATTGGACAAAATATTTTCATACTTGCTTTTGCCAGCGGGTTCGTCAGAAATTATCCCACGGCAAAGTACTACCGGGATAAAAGTATTATATGTGTTAATCCAGATTACAAACTGTCTGTTTGCCTAATTCCATCAACTTCCGTTCTACCGTTTTTGCGTGATTGAGCAACAAACATCTAACATATAAAGTTTTACGTGAATAATCATATTAGTATGATAATTAGATTGTCGTGTCGTCTCTGAGTAGGAAAGTTACGTCTCTATTACTGTATCGTCACGAAAACGTAGGTAGCTTTTTCCCAAAATGTCAATAGTCCCAATTTATATGTAGGGTACATCAACAAAACCAAAACTTAATAATCTAGATGTATATTTAGAAACTCTTCGAAAATAAAAACTATTTATAGACTGAAATTCACGACTGTATATCAAGGTAGCGTTAAATTACTATAAGTACGCACCTACAATTTTATTTTATTTTAACTTGATGGAGTTTCTTAAGCGCTTTTGAGGCTTCGCCAAGGAATTTCAGCAAAAAGTTGAAGTTTATCCGGCTACGGGGAAACTTAAAACAAGCATTTTATAATTAGAGACAAATAAATAAAAAAAATTGTAAAAAGAGTTTCTTGAACGCGTGTTATATTTGTCTTTTGTTTAAAGAAAACAAAAGGTCCGTAAGTAATTGATGATTTTAGACTTTAATTTGATTGCTATAAGACTGAGTTCTGGGTGACGTTAAAAGGCTTGAGTGGCGTGGGTGTGACTTTGAACGTTCTAGCAAGGTAAAGAAGAACGTTAGCTAATTTTTTCTCTGTAATTTTCCATCAATAACAAAGCCTTTCCTTCGCAGCTAAATGTTAGGTAAATACATAATAATAACATTGAACGCTAGACGAGAGAAAAATAGTACAATTCTGGTGTTATACGAAGTAGGTACGTACCTAGGTAGACTTTCTTTTACACAAGATTTTATAGAGGACATGACCAAAGACTTAGTTTTATGAACAATTGTAAGATCAGAAAATTGTAAAACCTATAGAAAACCCCATCATCCAAAAACTAGCACCGCTTTGCAATACATTAACAGCCTCAATAATTAAAACGATGTTTAACAAACTTTAAAAACTGAAAAGCAATCAAAGAAAAAGGGACAGCGATAGAAACGCGAAATAACCAAAGTTTGTACAATCTTTCGGCGAGGAATTTAATTAACATTCCGGGGTAAGAGTGGCGATGCTGGACATTGGGCGGGTCCTAATTGCGGCCTGTCACTTCCAGCGCTGGTCACCCTACTCTAGCGTTACCAATGCCAAAACATTGCGCTAGCATTTAAAGTGAAACTTTTTGTTGGTTTGTCAAATGCAAGGTTTGTTACACCTAGTCTGAGATATTTCTGTGTTGGTAGTTTGTTCAAATTATAATGAATTACATAAATACTTGTGTACTACGTGTTCGTTGTGCTTTCGGACGAAAAAAATAGCACCATCTAAGTACTTCCCGTCGTCGGTGTCGTAAGAGGCGAATAAACGACTTACTAGAGAATGGGTAGCAGCGTTCTCTATGCATTTTACCACCATACTGCGACCGCCAACCCGCCTGCCAAGCGTGGCGATTATGACAAAGCCCCCTAAATTGGGGGAGGCCTATTTCCAGCAGTAGACGTCTTTCGGCTGAAATGGTGATGATGATATAAATACTGAAATGCTTTCTATAGTACCTGAATATGGGAAGCATATTATAAGCCGACTCCAATACGATGATGATCTATACCCAAGTATCCTTCGCTTTCAAATACTTCATAAAAAAGTACACAATGCTCTTTCAAAGAACAGATTTAAAATCATTATTTAACAAGAAGACAGTAGGTACTTAGCTCGCTTAGCGAATGGCGCACGAATTTTATTTTAAGAAGTATATGTATAAGAAGTATATAGGTACTTATCATAAAATTCCAGACAAAAGGCGAAAACTGTAGGTCTTCCACCCGAAAGATTTAATCTTATGTTCCTCTTTTCGCATTATCCAACTTGTCTGTGTTATAATTACCTACGTATTATAATATTTAAGTAAGTATATAATCATGGTCTTATAAGCATGAAAAAGAGTACCGTAGTACCATTGTCCGCTTTTTCGTACATGGAAACTTACACAGGACCCTCGGCCAAGTCTCCATTATCATCTGCTTCTAGTCTAAATAAATGCAGCTGAGTACCAGTATTTTATATGGAGCGATTGTTTATCTGACCTCTATAACCCAGTTACTGGGTAATACGATACCCCTTAGTAAAGACTGGTTGTCAGACTTTCAGGCTTCCGACGCTCCGTAATTAGGTACTGTCCAAGACCTGAGAGTGGTAGCTGGAACCAGAGGCTTTACGAGCTTTTCGTGGCAGGAAAGGGACTTAGTATTTTAAAAAGGTCACCTATCCACGGACCAACCGTGAACACTTGATCAATCGACACGTGGAGCTGTTATTATTTAGCCACAAGAATATTCTTCAGGCAACTCAAAAGTAAATAACAAAATAACTAAAATACACGTCATAATAATCACTCAAAATATTACCTTCCTAAACATAATCATGTAGCGTACACCACAGTCATAAAAACGCAGATAATTCCCGTTGGATCATAAAAATGCGGATACAGGGCTTTTAAAAAGTAGTAAAAACTTTCAGTCATAATCCGGTAACAGTTGGCAGGTGAAGTCGGATCGATGGCCGCTTGCTGTCTTATTAAAATAATTAAGAAACTTTTGCCCGTTCTCGATATTTAAATAAGTATCTTAAAATTTGTTTCTGGAATATCTTTTGTAGACTGATTTTTATTGTCTTGGTATGAAACGTCTTGAATGGAAAGAATTTCGTTTTAGTACTTGTTTATCAAAGATTTTCTTCTAGGAATCTTTAGGAAAAAAGGTTTTATTGGAATCCTGTAAGAAGCTTTTATCGTTTTTTTTTAGATTTCTCGTAACATCTTAAGGAGTTCTTAGTACGGTGCCCAAGATATTGTTTTTACCTTTTGTAAATAGGAAAATTTCTCTAGTCGTAAATCTTTTCTTTTAGTACGACCAATAATATAAAAAACAAGAATTGAATGTTCGCATTAATATTATCAAAACTTTCCCACTTCTCACATTTTAAAAACTCATTAATATATCTTATTCCGTTGTAGGTTTCAAGAAGAAAACTAAGGAACTTCTTACCTTAGTTAAGACCGTTGCGTCGCGCTAGTTCGCATGAGCCTTTATGCAATCTCTACAGAAAGGTGAAAGACCTTTCCTCCTTCAGTTCAGAAAATCAAACAGAATGGGAAAAATGGCCGCATCTGTGATTTATGACCAAATTAATCAAACCCATCGCCTCAAAACGCAACCATCTCTTCTTCTGAACACAAATATACAGTCATGATCTACGATTTTATATCCCTTTGCCCCTAAGTATCGGACAGATGCGCATTCTATGTTCACCGTAAAAAACATATTATCTCGTCCCGCCCTTGGCCTGGGTGTATTAAGCAGTCGTAAACGAAGGCATGGGGACGGTAGGTTACCTATTATGAGTGAGAGTTACTGTTGGTCTGTTTATGTTAGAGGAGACTGACTAACATTATCAATGTCCAACCTAAAACACTGAGGTTATTTTGATAACTTTAAACTATGACAGAATAGTTTTTTTATTTTATTTAGTGTAGCAGGAGTAATAAGTATGTAGCTACAATTTACCTAAAGGGTACACTTTATACCAGTTGGGTTGGAATTTTATTCTGTTTGATTATTTGATTTATTTGTCGATATAGCTCATATAATTTGCAAGCTGAAGTGGCAATGGGCCGGCCACATTAGCCGTAGAACCGATGACCGTTGGAGTAGACGTGTTCTTGAGTGGAGACCGCGAATCGGCAAACGTAAGGTAGGACGCCCTCAGGCTAGGTGGAGCGACGATCTTCGCAGGGTGGCTGGTAGCAGCTGGATGAGAGTTGCCGAGAATCGAGCTGAATGGCGTGCAACTGGAGAGGCCTATGTGCAGCAGTGGACTGCTATAGGCTGATGATGAGAATTTGATTTATTTTAATCATCTAATTTTGTGGCGATTCAAATTACAACAAAATCAGCAGTTTCCCAAGCCCGGCTTTGCTGATTGCTTTTTTTACACGTAACATCACGCCTGTTTGCCCAGAATGGTTAGGTAGATGTGTACTTATAGTAAACCCATTTTGCCATTTATATTGTGATGTTGGGAATTGGAGCGAAATGATTCCAAAGCGAAAGATGAGTAAATACTGACTTTATTAAAATAATGTTACATATTTTATACTGTAAGACACCTATATAAAATAATAATATAAAGGTGCCTACATACACACGACAATATTATACATAGATTAGAACTAGGTATTAAACATATTTTTCTAAAAACTTTTTTACAAAAAAAAACAACCGACTTCCTTAAAAACACTACAAAGTGAAAAATAACTTTAATTTCGGAAGTCGGTGGCAAAAAAACCATAAATACAGATCCTAAGACACCGACTTCCGAAATTAAAGTTATTTTTCACTTTGTAGTGTTTTTAAGGAAGTCGGTTGTTTTTTTTTTGTAAAAAAGTTTTTTTCACTTTGTAGTGTTTTTAAGGAAGTCGGTTGTTTTTTTTTTTTGTATAAAAGTTTTTATTTTTAAATTTTTAGTTGTGGTATTCACCCTGCACTAATTCCAAACAAACAATGCATATTTATGCGATAGCAGAAATCGCGGTTGATTTGCTGTCATTTTTTAAAGAGTTCCGGTGTCTGTCTCCCGAACTCATCATCAGATCTATATGAAAATTATATGGGACCATTTCGGAATAAACCCCTTTCGAACAAAAAAAGAATTTTGCAAATCCATCTACATATGACGGAGTTATGGCCGAACATACATAAAAAGAAAAAAAACATATAAACATCCGAATTGAGAACATCCTTTTTGAAGTCGGTTAAAAATATAATAAATGGCCAGGCCAAAATGATTAAGGCTGCTTTTTTTTTATTAAGCAGACAGTAGAGTGGGTAAGAGCCCACTCTAGTGTCTGCTGAGGAATCAATTCTCGATGTCAACGAGTATGTCTATCTAGGACAAGATATCTTCTAACTCCTGATCGATAAGGAGTTGTACCTTCCATCATCAGCTCAACGGAATATAAGAATACAAGTAACGGTCTAAACGTGCCTATAATATTCAAAGAATTATCCCCTAACCTTCTAACCTTTCACTGTAAGTTCCTATATGTACTGTTCACCGATGAGGAGTTCCATGCGGTATCTTCGAAGACTATAACTAGTTCACCACGGATGGATAGATAGAACCAGCAATTATTTTTGATGTTTAGTACAATATCCAAATCACATTACGTGTACTGTTTGTTTTTGAGGAGTTCCTTCGTTTATCTCCCAAAGTATACATCAAATCTTCACAAAATTAGTATGGGACCACCTCAGGAGTATACCCTTACGAATAAAAAAAGAATTTTCAAAATCGGTTGACAATTGGCGGAGAAATCGGTGAACATACATAAAAAAAAAAAAAAAAAATACATACAGTCGAACATATAACCTCCTCCTTTTTTTGAAGTCGGTTAAAAATGTAGTTGTGTATCTTGATTCCAAATAAACATGATTTCCTTTATTGTTTACCGTATACATCTGCCAGGGTCACGAGATTGTTCGAAAGAGATACCGTGACTCTGGCACATGGGCAACTGAAGGAACACGGGTGGGTTTTAGTCAGTAAAAGTCTGACACGCCCTCCCACTCCGCCCAGAGCGGGAGAAGTCATTTGATGATTTCCCATCCAAAAAAAAAAAAAAAAAAGTAAGCGGTATAAACCCCGTTCGTGTCCCCAGCCGAATGGCACAAATCATTGCATTAAATTTAATTATGCTTGATTTGCGGACATTTGAGTTTAAAGAAGAAATTGCACTTTATTTCAGCCTGAAAGTAGTTCAAGGCTTTTGAGCATAGTGAATAGTAAAACGAAAACTGTACAAATGGGTAGCTACGATATCTTAGGAATAATTATTATGAAGAATTAAATAGGTACTTTAAAATTGACAAAACGTAAAATTGTAAAACGAAGCATTTGGGATGAATATGAACGTCAATAAGACGAAGGTAATGGTGTTTGAAAGAGAAAAGATTTTTTCGGTATGTTATGTGAAAATAAACGATAAGAGTGTGGAGCAAGTGCGTTCGGATATTTGGGGAGTTTGTTTACAAGGGATGGAAATATTGACAAAGATGTGGAAAGAAGAGTAAATGCGGGAAATAAAGTAAATGGTGCTCTACATGCGATTGTGACCAAACAGTTGATATCCGATAAGGCTCGACTCAATTCGGCCGTTCACAATGGTGTGCTGGTGCCTACGCTTATGTATGGAAGTGAATGTTGGGTGTGGCAAAAGAAGCATGAAAGTAGATTAAATGCTGTGGAAATGCGTTCGTTGCGAAGCATGTGTGGTGTGACTATGAATGATAGGCTGAGGAATGATGTGATAAGAGAACGGTGTGGTTTAAAAGAAGATGTAGTGACAAAAAATTAAAAAAGTATGCTTCGATGGTTTGGTCATGTTGAGAGGATGAATGAAGGTCGGCTCACAAAAGGTATTTACAAGGCAGATGTGAGTGGAAACACCGGGAGGGGACGCCCTAAGAGGACATATAGGGACCTTATACCAGGTGTGTAGTACTCGCAACCGGCGTGTGTGTATGACCAATTGTATGAACCTAAACGAGGCAAAAGGAGTATGTAAGGATCGTAGCACGTGGCGTTCTGTAGTTTCTGCCTCCCCCCAAGGGAAAAAGGCGTAATTTTATGTACATATGTATTTTTATAAATTATAAGGTACATCATCAATTATTTTACTCCAGGAACAGGTTCTCTGGGTTTAAACCGCACTGTTTTCCGAACTGGGCACTGTAGTGTGGTAGGCCAGTCCTCCTAAAGGCTCGTACAGACTTGTGCGAAGCGACGGTCGCGCGCGATTTGGCGATTTATATGCGTAGAATAATAATATCTATGACCGTGTCGCGGCGCGACAGATCGCCCCTGTGTGAAGTGCTGCGCGCGTTTTCAAAGAAATTGTGCGCGACCGTCGCGATAGTCTGCACGAGCCTTAACACTGTTGCGTACGCACTTAATCACGTATTTACACACTTCGTCGTTTCAAGCACTATCGTATTGTTGTCTCACGAAGCGACGCGCGCTTTACTTGTAGTTACCAAATGTACAAACAAGCTGTGTATGTGTGTGTAAGTACAGGAGCTTATATACACATGTATACGACTATGTTGTTCCGTGTGGTATCCAACGGATTCCGGCGGCCTTCAAAAGGACATCAATCTACCTTGTGGGTGGTCTTCCGGTACGTGGTCGCCACTCCAGAACCTTATAGCCCCATCGGCCATCTGTTCTGCGAGAGATGTGCCACTGGCAATTAAGTTTGGTAATTCTTCAGGCCGTACCTTCGGTACCGTGTCGTGCCGGACGTAAAGAATAGCACCATCCCATTTCTTCCCGTGGGTGTCGTAAAAGGCGACTAAGGGACTTACTAGAGAATGGGCAGCAGCGTTCTCTATGCATTTTACCACCTTACTGCGATCGCCAACCCGCCTGCCAAGCGCGGCGATTATGGCAAAGCCCCCCAAATTGGGAGAGGCCTAAGTCCAGCAGTGGACGTCTTACGGCTGAAATGATGATGATGATACGACAATGTGTGCATGCGAGGTTCGCGTAAGAAACTGCTTTTCTGCCGAGAGACAATATTCGGACAAATAAATTATTGGAGTTAATGATATCGGCAAAAACGACTTCCTGTAGAGACAACATAAGGGTACCTAATAAGACTAGGTACTAACCAACTAGTAGGTATTTCAGAAAAATAGAAGAAAATAAGTGACCATAAAATATTGTCTTAAAAACTCAGCTTACCTACTTCTATCAACTTTACGATGAGTCTGTGCTAAAATTTATTAAACAAGTATTTGGCTGTGTGCCCGCTATGATGGGCGATTTCCGTTTACGGTGTTCCAGATTTTCACTTAGTTTTCATTATCTAACGCTATCGTCGGATGTTTACTTAAGTTTAAAAGTTATATTCTGAGTTGTTTAAACCCACTTTAGTTTTTAAGAGCGCGGAATTCCTAATTTAGGACTGTTGATGATAAGTATGGACAGAACTTGAGGACGGTTATGAGTAATTCAACTGGGCTTGTGATAAACAGTACCTAGTTTATATGGCCTAAGTGAACCTTAACCCTAGATTACTAAACTATCGTAACGTAAGACGGCAAAATCAAGATTCCTGGAATAAACAAAGTTCGCGTCGTTCCCGCGTCCCGATTAAACTGTGCAGAGCAAAAAAAAAAAAAAAAAATTAAACTATTTTCATTATTATGTGATCTCTTAAACCCAAAGAATAAGTAATTGTAATTTCTAAAATAATTAAAATTTATAATTCGTAGGTTTATTGTTTTATTTTCCTGTCGTATTTTTTACGAATGTTTCGTAACAACGTCACTTGTAGGATAGTTTAGTAATCTAGGGTTAGTAATAATTTGCTCAAACAAACAGTCCGTATACAAAAAGTATATTATCGACCCCTGAACGTCATCATTTGACTAATAAACAGAATGTAAGTACCTACCAATCAGGACTGGTTTTCGAAAAGTTTCCAAAGGACATTTGGTAATTGATTTTTTTTTATTTCAAACACAATTTTCAATGTTTCCAAATCAAAATTCAGAAAATTTTCTAACATTGCCACCGTCTAATGTGTGACGAGTACTTCTGAATGAGCACGAGGAACAGTGGGCATTTGGTCGCGCAACACCTAATGAAAAAACTTTGTGACTACTGTAACCAAGTTCTGAACGTATGTACCGAATATGTTGCGATGTTGCAATCACGACATCGTTGGAACAGCTTTGCACTTCAATATGACAAAACTTTAATGTTGCTTCGTGATAGGGTGCGCATTTTGAAGAAGATTTTTTTAAATATACATAGTTATCTTAACCTTTTTAGGGTTCCGTAGTCAACATCGTCAATCGTTAAAGGTTCGCCATATCCGTTCGTCCGTCTATCCGCAACTTGGCTCAGAGACTCTTAGTACTAGAAAGCTGTAATTTGACATGGATAGGTAAAATAAAATATTGTGTACGTCATCTTCACGTAAAGTTGGGATGTTTTTTTGAGTACGGGATCTGTTTGCGAAAAAATAAGCTTGAAAGTGCTCATTTTTGTTACAATCAATTGACCTGAATTGAGTTTGGATATGTGAATAACCTCACGGCAGTACTATACATAACGCAGTTAAAAGGAAAACTATCACGGCTAAGTGGGCTTTACAAATTAGCAAGTAATAGTCGACTAACTTACATTTGCAGTCTAAATATAAAGGAGAATATGTTTTCCAACTACAATGTTAAGTTTGTTCTTAGGATAAACTCATCCACACTACAGATGCCTTCATTGTGCGTGGTCCGACACTCACTTGGTCGGTTTTATTTTTACGTTGATTATCATTTAAAAACATCCTGCCGGGATGAGAAATATGCTATGATCCTTAACGTAGAAAATTATGTGTCGAAGCAACGTTTGTTGAAACAATTTATTATCTAGCTACCAAGGTCAATTCTAAAAACAAAAGATGCTCAAGTCGATTTAAATGCAATTTTATTACATACTAGCTTTTGCCCGCGGCTTCGCCCGCGTGGATGTCGGAAATTAATGCAAGAGGACGTACTACCGCGATAAGAATGTGTTATTCCAGGTTATATAGGTAATATAGACTGTGTGTGCTATTTTCGATGCAGATCCATTCAGAAATTTTTGCGTGATTGAGAAACTAACACCCAATCATACATATTTTCATATATATAATATTATAGCTTTTGCCCGCGGCTTCGCCCGCGTGGATGTCGGAAATTAACGCAGGAGGACGTAGGTACTACTGCGGTAAGAATGTATTAATCCTGGTTATATAGGTAATATATACTCTGTGTGCCATTTTCGATCCAGATCCATTCAGCCATTTTTGCGTGATAGAGAAACAATCACCCAATCATAAATATTTTCACATAATTTATAGTATTAATAGTAGTAAGTAGGATTATAATTCATATTACTTCGGATTCATAGTTTATGAGAATACATGTGTGTAAATAAAACTAATAGTATTCAGAGTAAGAAGACTGCGGCATAGGGATTGGTTTAGTTGAATATAAGTTTTCCTGGTTTTTCTTGACGCTCGTATTCTACCTATACAGACACTCAATCATTTACCAGACACCAAATCGATCATAGGAATAATAGGAACAGTACTTTTGCCAGTGGCTTCGCCCGTATAGCTGTCGGAAAATATCACCTGGGAACCTACTACCGGGATAAAGTATCCTATATGGTAAGTATCCAGGATAACCGAAAATCCAAATCCATCCAAAAATCTACACATCTAAGCCATACTTCGCGGTCTCTTACTTGGAATAATATATACTATTAGGTGTATTTTGAGTATAACGAACACACATAATATTCGCATTTACTTTGAAGCCTATGTAATATGAATTACAATCCTACTTATCCTGCACTACCCGACCGCTACCAACCGGGACGGACGTACCTACGGCCTGCAAGCCGCTCCGCCCCCGCTTTTTAAATCTCTGATATCTTCTAAGATATTCATTTAAATTACATGCTGTCAAGGGCCATATTGATTTATATAAAATGCACAATATATTTAAGGTACTTAATTGGATATGGATTAATGCTACATTGCTTAAAATCGCTTCGTAAATATGCCATTATTTCTCGTAAAAGTAAAGGATAAAAAATGGTTATTGTGGGTTATCCCTAAGAGATGGACGTATACTATTGCGGACTTTTTTGTAGACCTGTTTAAGGTGTATAATACTGTAGTACATTATTTTGATCTATTTTGTAGGGTTCAGCCAGCGTTCGCAACGTAAGCGCAAAAAAATGAGTTTATTAGTGACATCACATTAGAAACCTCTAAAATTATCAGCGTTTATTTACTACATTATGCATGTTATACGCATATAAACCTTCCTCAGGAATCACTTTATCTATTAAAAAAACCCGCGTCAAAATCTGTTGAGTAGTTTTAAAGATATAAGCATACATAGGGACAGACAGACTGCAAAGTGACTTTATTATTTTATATGTAACAAACTTTCATCCCCTATTCCCTATTGTTATTTTATCCCCTTAAGGGTAAAAATTTAACAAACTTTAAATATAATTCATAAATATAAATAAAAGCCAAATAAAAAAGTTTCATCATTCTAGCTTTAAAAATGACAATACTTCCTAACATCATTTCATCCTCCCTTTCAACCCCTTAAAACCCCTTTTCCGCAATAAAAAGTAGCCTATGTCCTTTTTCAGGCTCTTAACTATCTGTGTACCAAATTTCATTTAAATCGGTTCAGTAGTTTTAGCAGGAAAGCGAGACAGACAGACAGAGTTAGTTTTGCATTTATAATATTATATGTGTGGATATTAGTGTGGATGTAATAAAAGCCAAATAAAAAAGTTTCATCATTCTAGCTTTAAAAATGACAATACTTCCTAACATCATTTCATCCTCCCTTTCAACCCCTTAAAACCCCTTTTCCGCAATAAAAAGTAGCCTATGTCCTTTCTCAGGCTCTAAACTATCTGTGTATCAAATTTAATTTAAATCGGTTCAGTAGTTTTAGCAGGAAAGCGAGACAGACAGACAGAGTTACTTTTGCATTTATAATATTAGTGTGGATTAGTGTGGATAGTGTGGATAATTCTAAATACATGTTATAAATAAATTACGCACAGATACAGAACAAATAATTTATCGTGCTCATCACACAAAGATTTGTCCTGGGTGGGAATCGAACCCAGGACCTCAGTCTTAGCAGTCAAGGTCATAGTCGATTTGGTGTAGCGGTATCAACACTGAGTTGAAAGTCGCGCCAAGTGTCCCGAGTTCGATCCCAAGCAACTGAAATTCTTTCACAATGCACGGTTGGCCTAGCGCGCCAGGCGTCCGGCACCAGTCGGGGATCGCGGAAGACATATTGGTTCCCGTGGTCCCCGACGTAGGTGTGGGACGGAACACCGGGGTGGTTTTAGTCAGGCCCTGGCATATGGGCAACTGAAGGAACACGGGTGGGTTTTAGTCAGTAAAAGTCTGACTCGCCCTTCGGCTCCACCCTAGAGTGAGAGAAGTCATTTGATGATTTCCCACCCACAAAAAAAGCAGTCAGGGTCACTAACCACTACACTAACGGGCCAATCATAATTATTAATTATAGCTTCTGCCCGCGACTTCGTCCGCGTTAAATTTCTTGTTCCCTCGACCCTTCCCGTCGCGTCGAATCGCCTACCCGTGCGATTTTCCCCGTTTTTGCAACATTTTTTATTACTTCTCCGCTCCTCTTAGTTATAGCGTGATGTTATATAGCTTATAGCCTTTCTAGATAAATAGGCTACCCAACACAAAAAGATTTTTTTAATTCGGACCAGTAGTTCCTGAGATTACCCCGTTCAATCAAACAAACAAACTCTTCAGCTGTATAATATTAGTATAGATAGCTGTGCCCGCGACTTCGTATACAATCTTTACTTCGTACTTCAAACCAATGACCAAAGTTGACCAAACGAAACCAATAAGATAAGCCAATACTTTTTTTTTCGACCAATTTAGAAAATCGATAAACCAAGCAACCAAAGAACTTTTACGACACACGCAAGAACTTCTAAGACACCTAACAAAACCCAATTTGCCTAGTAAACACGGTGGACGTCATTCTCACGCGGAAAATACACCGCGATTCAGAAAATGACGTCATTTGCACAACGCCATCTATCGGATTTGGATTTCAACTATCAACATTAGTACTATACTGAATTGCGTAACGTAATATTTTACTTCTTGAACTCACTAAATTAATCATATCTTTTGATAGAGTGAACCGATTTCGATGAAACAAAAACTAAGTTAAACCTCAAGTTGCGTATAATGTTTGTATATAAACATTATCAGCATTGAATTCGTAGATTTTACGTGATGTGCGCACAAACAAACAGACAAACCGACAAACAGACAAACCGACAAACAGACAAAAATTTCAAAAATGATGGAAATGGGTTCTGTTACTTATCTTTTCACATGCTGGCTATTTTTTGTTTCAATTTCTTCAATGTACAAAAATTATTTTTCTACAGATTTATTATATGTATAGATATCACACAATATTCACTAATAGAATCAGACAATGCCACCTACCGTTCATTATTTTCCTATAATAAGAATTATTATTATTTCCAGCCAGCCAATTCTTAGAAGGGTTATTCCTGCCACATTTGTAAATCAGAACTAATGATAGAGGGCAAACGATGAACTCCGTTAACCCTACAATTTGCTGTATTAATACACTCGACAACTTTCGTATTCCGACGCATACACGTAGTGTCTACATTTAAGTTCACGAACAATAATTATCGACAACAGTTCACTCCTTAATAATTACAACTTCGAACTAATACAGCCACGCGAAAAACAACTTTGTGATTAGACAAATAGAGTCTATACAATCAAGGTTTAATTACTGCCGATCGTCACATGGGAAAAGACCGAAAACCATTTAGCTTGCATTAAATATACATGAGCAAATTTCTCGATGATTGCTGGGTATGAACCGTGATTTAGAAACTCCCGTGGGAATTATTCATACGGTTTAATGTCGTCTGACTGTTTCTAGTATGTATAACTTTTAATTAAGGATGCCCATAATTATTGGGATTGATAGAAAGTTGTATTTTTGATGTTAAATAGCGCAAAAGTGTACAACGCTGGGGTCTGTTCATGACACTGTGACAAGCGTAACACAGTGCTACAGTTTCGTAGAATTGCTATGCGTTAGTAGCATTCGTAGAGGTACAAAGTACCTGCCAGGGTCGCGAGATTTGTTCGAAAGAGTTACCATGGCCCTGGCATATAGGCAACTGAAGGAACACGGGTGGGTTTAAGTCAGTAAAACGTCTGATACGCCCTCCCGCTCCACCCAGAGCGGAAGACATCATTTGAAGATTTCCCATTCACAAAAAAAGAGGCACAAAGTAGTTTATGTAATTTACTATACTCTGGTTTTAATTTGCTAGACCGAAAATGACAGCTGTAACTATCTCTTAGCTGTCATGTTAATAAAAACAGGTCGGTGGCAGCTGTCATTTTAGTCTAGCAAATAAAAAATCAGTTTTGGTATGTAGTTGCAAATATATTTTACTGTTAACGATCATAATCATAAAATATTAGGAATAAAAAGGGTCTGTCCAGAGAGGTAGCGCGTAACCCACTTACAGTAGGAATGGCTTTAATTTTGACAGTTCAACAACATTCTTTGCGCCTTATACGTTATTGAGAGATTGTTTTTCGAACATATGAACCGATGGATTACCAATATCCTTCAAAATGATTCAGGTTCTGATTAATGATGTGTTACACAATTAGGATACCGGACAGACTGTCCGTGATGACGCTTGTCATGGTGTCATGGAACACCATAACTAGAGAAGCGAAGTAAAAGACCAACTATCTACCAATACCCATTGCAAATAAATGATTGCTTATGTGCTACGATTTCGTAGGCGTGCTACGCACGTAGCTTCGTAGAGGCACTAAGTGATTTTGCTACAGTGTATTTGCAAGTATTGTTCGAGATTAGTTAAAGGTTAGTCGTATCAACGATTTCGTTCGTAACTAAGGTAAAAGATAAAAAACTTTTTAACAAAAAATTAAGCGGTTTAATTTTTTGTTAAAAAGTTTTTATTTTATGATTTTTTGTAGCTTTTATGTACTAATAATACTTGGCAAGGTATACCCTATCCAATGAAAAAAGAATTATCAAAATCGGACTACTCTGTATAAAGTTATGCGTGGTTATACATTACAACCAGTGAGTGAACAATCAATCATCCCCTGTTTTCCGACCCTTAGGGTTCGATTTTGTTTTCCAAATTTATATGGGACCACCCTCGGAGTATACTCTTTCCAAGAAAGAAAGAATTATCACAATCGGACTACTATGTAAAAAGTTATGCGTGGTCATACATAAAAAAAAAACATAAAAATATATACGCGTCGAATTGATAACCTCCTCCGTTTTTTTTCGTCGGTTAAAAATATAAATCTGTTGCGCGTCATCTATGTTCGCTGAGGCACGTACCAACTGCTTCAATGCTGTACGTCGTAAGAAGGCGGCGTCGCTGCTAAACGGACTCCGTGGCAGGCTGCCACTGGCAGCCCCAACAGCATTCTGCGCGCTATAGCCGGGAGACATGACAGCCCGCCGGTGAATTCACTTGTGACCTGTACACTCTCTGTGTTATTAGTTAAGTACTAACATAGGTTAAGACTATTGTTACTACCTGGATCTTTGTTATCCGAACAAATAAAATTATAATAAAGCATTGTATTCAAGCAATACCATTGGTTATGGTTATGATTTATTAGAGTCTCCAATAAATATAACAGACACCAATTACCAACTACACCCAAAATTCGCCTATAGAACCCATCATCCCTTCACATAATTGCACAATTACAGGGTTCGCAACTATTTCACGTATAGCCAAGTCGAAGTTAGTGCAAGATTAGTGCCGCGTGCTTCAGTCTAAGTCCTAATTGTGCATAATAACAGTCAGGACAAAGGTGTACGGGGAAGTTGCGTGGAGCGGTTGTGTGGTCGCTTCTACATAGGTAGATGGATATACGCGAACAATTTGCGGCCTGGCTGAGTTATGTCGCCTTTTGCTGATGTCTACATCTTGCTCTCGTGTTAGTTCGAAGTTTAGATAGGTAGGGTATAGGGAATTTAATTTGAATTGAGCGAAGATTGATGTGGTTTTGTACTCTCTGGAGTACTGATATTATTGGGTAGGGACGTAGGTTTTGTTGGGACATGACGCTGAGGTTTTAAGTGACTCAATGTTTGTAGCTACAATATTTAATCGTGCACACATGTGAAATTAAAATACGTTAAAAATAAGATGCCGTCCAGTTATAAGCTATCATCTACCTAGCCTTTTTCCAACTATGTTGGGGTCAGTTTCTCGTCTAACCGGATGCAGCTGAGTACCAGTATCTCATACGGAGCGACGACTTATCTGACATCGACGACCCAGGTAAGACTGGTTGTCAGACTTCCTGGCTTCTATAAATCTACAAATGACAGCCGTGACTTAACGTGCTCTTCGAGGCAAGACCTTGTATTACTACAAGGTCACACAACCAGGTTAATTTCACATACGTGTGTACTTTAAACCGTCTGAATGTCAATAACCATCATCGTATTATGAGGTTATATTTTGGTGTTATACATATACAGCGTGGGAAGGCAACGACTCGCAGAATGACGACATGGATTCAGTAAATGATTCCGTGTTGACATTATTTTATATTATGTTGTTTGATCAAAATGGCTGTTCCATACATTTTCACCGCGTAGGTATTGACTTTTATATTATCAGATTTTTTTTTTATAACCGACAAAATAATGTTCTCCAGTGTTCTCTTGTGCAAAATTAATGATTTCAGTTTGCGCGCCGAAGTCACTGCCAGCGTGTAGCATGCTTCCTCTTTCCACTTCAGACTTACTCACAAAAAAAAGTTTGTGATCACTAGCATAAGCTGATATTTTTTTTGAAGTGAAAACTTCTTTAGCGGCGTTGAGCACTTTTTCTGTAATGGGTATAAAATCTTAAACTCGCGTCAGGACACGTGACCTGATCGAAAAAGCGTAGGACGTAGCGTAGGGTTTTAATTTGGAAAAGCGCCATCTATTAAAACGAATACGAATCACTTGGCTAGCCTTGGTTAGTATGGTTATGGAATCATAGATGACGCTAATATAAACTACTAAACACGAAGAGTTTACAGTAAAATATATGTCATTAAAAGTGTGTCTAATTCTAAAAAAATAAAATCGTAATATAGCATAAGCCATAAAATAAATATTACTTATGAATTAAATAATTGTAACAAATAACTTTTTCTAAGACAGCAACTCGATTATAGATGGCGCTCAAACTAATCATTCAATTTTTGAAGTGAAAACTTCTTTAGCGGCGTTGAGCACTTTTTCTGTAATGGGTATAAAATCTTAAACTCGCGTCAGGACACGTGACCTGATCGAAAAAGCGTAGGACGGATGGAGAGTAGACAGCTATCCCCTCTCTACGGCGCGGCGAAAATGTATGCCTGGGCCTACTGTTTCGTTTAGGCGGCGCAGGGCGCTTGCGCGAATGTTCGTCTATGTTACAGCGTGCCACGCGCATCCATGGATGGTGACAGCTGATGGCTCGACCGTCTGTGTAGTGATCACATTGTTGTGTATTCGTAAAATTCGTGAATATAAAGTGCTTAAAATATGGAAATTGAACAACAAATTATTCCCTAACCATTCCAAAATATCAAACATGCTCAACGTTAATAATCAAGTTTTCACTTCTGCCGGCACTCCCGGAGTGCAATTTTTTTTAAATTGAACTTTATCAAGAAAAATTCTTTGTTGCGTGTTTTCTCTAAGTAGAAATACCCTGTTTGAAATTAAAAATAATAAAAAAAAAAACAAAATTAGTAATGAATCATAATGTAATTGTAACAGAAATTTGTTATACAGAGAAAGACTGGTCAACTAAACTTAAACAACAATTTATGAATAAAGGGTTTATATCCTCCCTTGGCTCGAACACATGCAGTGATCCTCCTGGGCATGCTGGGATTCAAGTTATCCAGCATTTCTTAGGGTAACCTGTCCCATTCTTGAATAGCGGCTTCCCTGAGCTCTGGCACTGTCTGGGGACGTGGCTGACGGTTCCAAACAGCTCGCTTAAGCATCCCACGCGTGCTCTATTGGGTTTAAGTCAGGCGAGCCGGCGGCCAATCTAACCTTGTAATGTCGTATTCTCGGAGAGCAGCATTGACTCGTTGAGCTCGATGGGCGGGCGCATTATCATCGACCAGTACAAATTAGTGCCCATGGTTTACTTGGAATGGTCTGACAATTACATCAATTGCCGCGTTGCTGAACTGTTCTAGTGGCAGTTCTTTGCCTTTCACGGTCTGCTGGTCTTCTCCAGACACGGACACGTCGGTTATCTGGATGAGTAGGTACTGATTCGCGATTCGTCAACGAAGAAACAGTTTTGCCAAATCTTTTCTTCTTCTTTTGCCGAAGCCTAGCCCACTGCAATCTCCGTCGTTGTCGTTGCCGGGAATTCAGAGGAGCTCGCCAAGAACTCTGTGCTCGTAATCCAGTCTGGTACAAGCAATTCTGAATGGTTTGAGTGCTAACTTCAAGCCCAGAGGCGGCCCGAACTTCTGCTTTTATTATAGTAGCGTTGATTGTTAGGTCACGGGCTGCCAACAATCTAATACAGCGCTTTTGGGCAGCAGTCAAAACAGTTGGGCGACCACTGCGAGGTCGGTCAGCATAATTACCCATCCCGTGGTACCTCTGCACCGTGGTCACGACACAGGATTGGGACAGCAAAATAGCAACTCTGCGTGCTATTTCTCTCGTGGTGTAATCCTTCTTCCCTCAGTTACAATTCGTGCTCGTAAAACTTCTGACAATCCTCTTGGCATTTTTTAAATCACAACTTTCCGCGAAAAAGTATTTTAAATCCATTAAAATTGACTAAATCAGGTTTCTGAATGAGTGTAAGCTAGGACTGAAAGCCTTTTTATATGGAAAAACAATTGGACTGTTTTATTGTTTTATATTCTAAATCTATATTTTTAAATAATCTATATTTTATATTTTTTTGTGGCTTTAGTGTACTAATAATACTTGGCAAGGTATACCCTATCCAATAAAAAAAGAATTATCAAAATCAGACTGCTCTGTATAAATTTATGCGTGGTCATACATTACAATGAGTGAACAATCAATCATCCCGTTTTCTAACCCTTAGGGTTCGGTTTTGTTTCCCAAATTTATGTGGGACCACCTTCGGGGTATATCCTTTCCAATAAAAAAAGAATTATCACAATCGGACTACTATGTAAAAAGTTATGCGTGGTCATACATAAAAAAAATACGCGTCGAATTGACAACCTCCTCCGAATTTTTTCCTCGGTTAAAAAGAAGAAATTATAATAATTTGTAATCTACGGTGAAGTCTACCGTAACATAAAAGATTTCGATTTTTCAAAGTGATCGCAAACCTTTTTTGATGTGTGTTAACCTATACACTAGTATTTCCTCAACTTGTTTTCTTTGAATTTAGCCTTAGTATTCGGTTCCATGTGAATGTTAATATTGTTATTCGTTACACGCTATCAAAGCTTCTTCGTTCGTAAACTAAGCAAAAGGAATTTGTAAGGTTGTAGGCGGCCTCTGTAGTTTGTCATAGGAAGAAGCGTGAGTTAATGTAATATGTATTATTATTATTTTCGCGTCCCTCTGACAGAGAAGAGGCCTGTATCCCAGCAGTGGGAACAATATGGGCTGAAGATGATTATTTTCGCAAAAAATCTGCGAAAATAATCGATGAGATCATAATGTATGTATCAAGGTTTTCAGTGCGTATAAAGGTTTGTTCATGAAATAAAAAACATCATTATTTTAATTAAGTTTAGTTTATTATCCATACAGAAATGGACACAAATTGTGACACTTTACGAATGTCTCCATAGTCGAGTCGATATAAAAACATCGGTAAAGTCGATTAAAATATCAAATAGAAAAAAAATATATAAGAGGATCCTAAGTGGACAATGAAGTAAATTATTATAAATCTTATATTAAATGATTACATTATACTAAGATACATTCTTCTAACGGTTTAGTGCTTCTCTAGTTCCGTATATCATAGGATGTGCAAATAGCCGATATTATTGGTACAACTATAGTAAAAACGTACTTCATCTAAGTACCACTCTCATAAAATAATTGAAATAATAGAAAAAAACATGCATGCATTCATATCAGTAAAGTTTCGCTATTAGTCCACGTGAATTGAATACATAAAATGTTATGCTTAATCTCACTACTTAATCTACTTCAGAGAATATCATTTCTATTCTCCTCAACAAATACTAAACTTAGCCTACACAATAAAAAAAAAATCGTACTCATGGCTACCTTCGTTCTACAGTCCTAAAATTTGGCCTTGCTTAGAAGGGTAGGATAAAAAAAAATGGCAGTCAAACATTAAAATTAAACTTCGAAACATGACTCACTCAATCAAACAGTCTTATTCATCATTAAAATAATGATTCATACAAAATTGTAACAAAATAATAAAAAAAACACGATCATTCTTAAATAAATCCAATACTTTAAATGCGCATTACTAATTCAATTACAAGTACTAAGAAATACGATTTTAAAGCCTATAAAAGAATCTTAATCTTATAGTTCAGAGTACCCTATTTTCCGATTAAACGCATTTTATACGTGTGCGTATAAAACAGCGATATAACCAATGCAGGGTTTGTATTCCGAATAATTTGACATTTTACGCTGATGTTTAAACATAAACAAAATATAAAATAAAACATCTGTCGTGTATAATTTCGCAATCAACATTCATTGTTGTTTTTATAGCACCAATGTAAATAAACTCGAGTTTCTGTTGTAATGATTTCTGCTTGGTAACATTTCAAGCTTAGTATTGCATTTCTTAGCTGCTCGTCATCACAGATTTTAATAACATTGTAGTTGCGTCAATTAATTACTGATTTTGAACATTATATTTATTATTAGTATATAGGTATCAAATTGATAAAACGTCGTCAGTTATCTCCAAACTAGACTAAGACATAACTTAGCGTAACTTGGAACTTTACACGACATAAACACTGGTAAATTACACGAAGTGTAATTCATGAACCCTTATTGCATGAAGTTCTTTGAAAGGGAAATGTATAAATGTTTTGTTTACTGAAAACATCACTGACAAAGTTGATATTGATCTCATTGCGATGTTAACGGAATTTTCCATTTACGTATATCATTATTATAAAATAGGTAGAACTGACACAACACTAACAAAAACACACTACATATACCTTAAAGTAAATTGAACTGAATTGCTCATAGAATATGTCTGTTTAGCTACAGGAGGGCAGGCATACCGCCTAGAGGTCGGTGTCGTACCAGGCAGCAACGTTGTTGTTGTCATGCGGAGGCTCGGGGAAGGCCAGGTCGGCCGAAGCAGCGCCCGCACCTTCATTGTCCCCTATATCCATGTCCATGCCGAAACCGCTGCCGATTTCTAATCCCTGCATTGAGTCTATCGGTATTTGATCGTAGCCTGCGAAGTAGAGAGAGTTTTTAGTAAGTGTTTTTGTGATTAGGTATGAGCAATTATTGGGTATTTAGTTTGAGCATCGGGGACACACGGTATGGATGGTTAATGCATGGAAGCAGATATTGTTTTATATTCACAAATAATAATTAATAATACAGGATGCTAGGGGATAGACGCACAACGTGTAACCATCAATTCAGTACATGAACTAACTGAAATTAACTGAAACTGTAACTGAAATTTCACCCCGGTTATTATAAAAAAAAATTGCTGTTCCATACATTATGACCGCATAGGTGTTGCAGTTTTCTATGAAACAGCAGTTATATTTCTTTGTATCCGACGAAATATATTTACGATATCCCTGATGATATCTATACGTCGATGTCCCTGACACCCTGTATACGGACCTCGCAACGTGATATGAGCTGTGAACCCGAGTTATAAGAGTAAAAAATCAAAGAACATCGCTGTGTAGCAGTGGATCAATGATTATTTGTAGGAATGTGGAGATTTGTCTGCTCAGGTTTAATTGCGAGGATTGTATTGTTATGATAAACTGCTATCAGTTCGCTTTCGAAATGTTATTAAGGTGGTAGCGATATAATTATTTAGAATATCCTCTGCCATCTTTTCTAATGACTGGGTTTGTGCGACTAAATATTGAAATTGACTAACCTTGAAATTACAAACCATTTAAAATCTTTAGATGAAAATTGGAATAACTATTTTAAAAATATTTTCCTAGGTTACCCATTTGTCAAAAGCAAAAAACATGATAATATTGTCATATTTTCTTCCTAAAGGGAAATCTTACCTGCCGGTATGAATGAAACATATAATATTAAATATTAATAATGTGACATGCTGATAGCAATTAAAGGAAACCACAAATCCTGTTACATCACAAATAGAGACCAATATATAAAAATATACATGATAGGTTAACACAAAAACAATAGAAATAATATTCCCATCACCTGTGTTTAGTGATAAATAGGTCCCGGGTTAAGCTGCGTGTAAAGAAGAGAGAAAATCGTATTTATACAGACACCTTAATATTCATATGATAGGAACATAGTACAGTGCTATAAAAATATACAATCGTGATTGCTTGAGAAGCATTTTTGTATGGAAAAATGTCCAGAGGTTTCAGTGATAACAAAAATACTTCTCAAGAAATTTTCAGATATTACATAACCTTACTCTATGGTGTGAAATATTTTTACATAGGTGTGTTTGAACGGTATACTTTCAAAATAAATTCATGTAAATACTGTTTTCATGACTAGACAGACACTACATTTGAAAACACTAGTCTTTATAGATATACTATACTCTAGTAGTAACGAGAAAATATGGGGAAGACTGAATGAACCAAGAAAAAGGGTATCTGTTCTGTTCAAGATTGGTTTAGAGCGAGATGCAATACATTTTTCTATGAAAAAATGTGTATTTCAAAATTAATGCAAAATTTTGTCAATTACGTAGCAAGAGATGACGTAAAACTGAAATTTATTAGATTTGGTCGCAAACGTTTTTACAATAGTTTAAAAAGACCCGATTACCGTACAGAAGAACATGTCTACAAGTGCAAAAGGTGTATATAGCCACTAAAAACAAAAACTAAGTGAGGTTTTGTAACATCATTGTCTACACAGTTCTAAGTGTTAGTCGACCAAACTTCTACAAATGCGTTCCCAACTTACCTTGCTGGTGAAACGATGGTCGTGTGCCATACAGCCCCTCATAGCCTTGCTCAGGCCCGAGCATATCCTAGTGAAGGGATTTCGGATCAAAATTAAATAAAGTAAGGAGTAAAATTAAAAGGGGGAAGCCACATTCACGAATACACACAAATACGACATAGGCGTAAAATTGGTACAATGAGATATAATAATCTTTTCTAATCCATCAAGTATACCACAAAACATCGAATTTACAGTTACTGTTAACAATACTGATTCGCAAACCATAACTATAGGGTTTATTAATTAATGTTGCGTCAAGTTAAGGTGGATGGATGATTATCTCAGATGCCATTTTGTCGCTAGATGGCGCTAGATCCACAATTTGGAACATTTTCAATTTTTACGCCTAACTTAGAAATCTTTAAGGTGAATGCCTAGATAGCCCTCGCCATACATTTTTCAGGTGTGGAAATCTCGGTAAATAAACAGTTTCTGCAGAATAAAAGCAACTGTAATGAGACTTTATAATGTATTATGTTCGCGTATAGCCCAAATTTTATAAAAAAAACAGTATTTCTAGGAGAATTAGACCGAATAAAAAACGAAAAATCTTTACATGTGTGAGTGACCTGAATCGCGCCATCTGACAGAAATTTATAGAACCACTGAGAAAGTTGGTTGCTGTTGTGTTACGAGTTTACGATTAGTAAACATTCATAATAGATGGCGCTGTTTGATATTCGAACATTTTAAAAGAATTTATCTTTTAAATTCGATAATGCGACGTTGCCATTCTAGAGGCAGCGCGCGCACACCGCGTTGTTGCCATACCGTCAATGCGTGATTACTTGAGTCTTGAAAACTTGCGAATCGTTTCCAGAATATTGTGTTTCTAGCAAGTTAGCGCCGGGCGCGCGGGTTTGCCCGCGGAGTTAACATTTTATGATTGATAAAATGTTTTTTATTATGGAATGAGAAAGAATGCTTTACATAAAGTGAAAAAAATATCTCTGCGATCTGCCCTTGGTTCACACAGATACAATACTAATGTAATTATTGTATTATCTAGTTTAAATATGTAGTAAGTAGTTACTAGTACACGACTTTCCAGATTTAAAAATCTTTTTAATGTATGTAAGTAGGTACTGATAACATTCTGATACGCTTAGGTACTAATCCATTGGTTTGGGTTGAATAAAATCAGAGAATAGAATTTGATGTATAAGTAAGTTATAACTAAATCAGGCGATCAGCGAAGCTACCTACACAATGGTGAAACGTAGGTACTACGTACATCTATTGATTGAATCATATTTATTCTTCTATTCTTTTATAATTCATGTGAAACCAGCAAGATTAGTGAATACACAGACAAACCACTTTGATTTTTCATAATTGCTTATTTTACTAGTATTATTAGCACACACAAAATGCGTCAAGCAGGGTTGCCAACTTTATTTTTTAGAAGATCGTACCATACATTTTAAAAGATCGTACTTTGCTAAGAATTCAAAAATAAAAATAGTACGCATTGAAATTTCAATAAAATAAATGGTAAACAAATGTGGTGGGTGTTACTATAACTTCAACGCAAAATTTAACATTTTGGTATAATATTTAAGAATCTGGACACCAATTTAGCAACTAAACTTTACGACGAGGTTTTTTTATTAAAGAAAAGGGGCTCGGAAGAGACTTTGTCATGAAATCCACACGAAACAATAAACACCAGTATCATTAGAACTTAAAACGAGATATTTACCATGTTTATTATTACTTAAAAAAAAACTGTGCTACCTACTACTGAGAACCATTCAAATGAGTGCCATCCGTGAAACAGTTTTCATCAGGGCTTGTTAACGTTACCAAATTCACACTATAAGTATCGTTAAGTAACGTTATTTTCATAAAGTTAATATTTTAACGGTAAAACGGGTAACGATACTTTGGTATCGAATCTATAAAATAACGTTACCAATTAACGTTACTAGTATCGATACTTTTACATACATACATACATAGAATCACGCCTTTTTCCCATGGGGGTAGGCAGAAACCACGGAACGCCACCTGCTACGATCTCTACACACTTCTTTTGCCTCGTTTAGGTTCATAAAATTGGTCATACACACACGCCGGTTGCGAGTACTACGCACCTGACCTTTCTGAAGAATATCACTAATAAGGTCCCTATATGTCCTCCTAGGGCGTCCCCTCCCGGTGTTTCCACTCACATCTGCCTTGTAAATACCTTTTGTGAGCCGACCTTCATTCATCCTCTCAACATGACCAAACCATCTAAGCATACTTTTTTCAATTTTTGTCACTACATCTTCTTTTACACCACACCGTTCTCTTATCACATCGTTACCTAATGCGTTGTTGTCAACCTGCGCAACCTAAGCGGCACGCCATGGGCGGCGGCGCTCTACGGCAACATCGCCAATCAAACGGTGCAAATGCAACTTCAATAATGTAGACGAAAGAAAGAGATGAAAGAAAATAAATAAAAAATTAACGGTACTCAGTTACCGGTAAAACGTATGCCAAGTATCGTTACCAAGCATTACGTGACCTCTACTAATAACGTTATCTTCGTCCGATGAAAGTAACGATACCAAATTTTTAACGTTATTCAAAGCCCTGGTTTTTATTCAAAAGTGAAGCGTTTTTGTGTTTTATTGACGGTAAGTGTTATTTTTATGTGCAATGAATGATTTTCAAGGTGATATAGAGTATTATTATAATGGTAATTAATTACCCTTAAAACTTTACAAAAGTGTAAGATTTAGAAGATGAAATACAAAATCAAACGTTAGCAACACTCGTTGATTGTCGTCACATGACATACTACAAATTTCAGATATTCTCTCTGAAAACAACAGCTTGATGGTGGTGTTATTTCTGTTTCTTGAAACATTTCATAAATAAGATACATTTGCTGTTGTTTGTAATTATTCTTTTTGATTTCAGATTGAATTGCAACTGAACTGCCTAAGATGAACCCGACTAATAAACTTGCATAAATGTATACGACATGTGTATTCAGGACCGCGAAAATCACGGAAAAAAGTGCAAGCTGTATTGAAAAGACATCATGGAAGTTCTTTTAGTGATCTATAGTGAGTAAATTAGATTCCCATAAGATTTCGAATCAGATTTACGTGAGTGGAGGTTATTTGATACTCGTTGGTTCGTGTTGTAGTCTTCGTTTACAGCCATTTTTCCTTGCAGCCGAAAGCAAGCGAAGGAACAACAAGCATGCAAGCATGGCGTAACAAGAAACAGAAGGTAGTGGAAGAAACCGCGGTTTGCCCTGTTGTATTTAGGTACCTACAGACCTATCAATATTTTTCTGTCTCTCAACACTGTTTTTTTAACATATCTTTTATTTCAGTCCACATTCAACTCAAGATCGTCATCAGCTGTCCAACCTTTCGACAGCTTAAGATACGCCCTAAACCTATTCGCGTGGTATACCAGAAATTCGATACGAAGCCATAGCCTGCAGCTCTAGCTTCAATACAGTTGAATCTGTTACAGAGCAAGTAGAGACTGTTGATTTTGATTGGCCACAACCCGATTCAGAGACTGAAGCTTATCAACTAACTGTGGAAAGAACATCAAGTGACAACTTATCAGGTTTGGTAGGGTACCGTATTGTTGACTTGAAGAAGGTCATATGGTCACAACTTTGATTCTTCATCTGGAATGGTAAGTCCCAACTTGATACCATATTTTTGTGTTCATTACATTAGTACGCTTTTGCTTGTTTGTTGTGATGAAGTTTATGTTTGACAATACCAAAGTACAACATATTTTACACAATGTTCAGTGTAACAAATATCATTATTTCTTGGTATGTATGTATAAAAATAATGTATTTCTTGGATTGTTTCTTTTTAACAGCTATTATTATTTTGATTCTAGGTCCAGGGTCAATTGCAAATTACCAAAATGAATAAATGTTACTTCATTTGCTTTATATCTGTCACCCAACCATTGACTGTCATAGAAGTTAACCGGGATGAGGAAGTTATCAACGCTATGATGCCGAAGTTGGTAACATTTTTTAAAACGTGTACTGCCAGAAATTATATTGAGAAGAGTTGAGAAAAATGCTAAATGTCTAGACATCAAGGAATTAAAAGGTATAAAAATATAAGTCTTACTCATTTCCTAACTTATTCCGCAGGTCTCTGAGGTGTGGGTTCAGTAAGAATAGTCTAACAAAACTGTGTAAATTCATTTGTTGCAGCGAAAACTGCGTCTTCCAGCATTTGATTCAGATCGCACGGAAATTATATAAATGGAAGTAAAAAGTGACAAGCAGAAGACTGATACGGCGCGGCGGCGGCGGCGACTGCAAAAAGTAGCGCGTAGAAAAGAAGATATTTTATTATAATATTTATAAGTATCTTTGTATGGTGGTACGAGTCGATGGTTCGAATCCAAGCCGGCACTGTGCTGAGTGTAAATTATTTCATCACCACAGTTCAGAGGAGGCCTGAGTCTCAGCAGTGGGAACATTATAGAATAATTAATAAGCTATTTTTGCACGTAGCGATGTATAGTTTGTGTTATTTTGTTAGTTCATAAGATTTTTCTGTGTAGATAAGTTTCACTCATGTATTTAGGTACCAGCCTAACAATTCAATTGTAAAAGAATATTTATTGCAGTTCAAAATTGTATCATAAGTAGGTATTCTTGAAACATTAATAAATGTTATGGTTAGCTAGCAACCCCTTTGTGTTGTTATGTAAGATACATGTGCCGTTATATATAGTTACGTATGATGTTATTTATATTGTAATCTACATACATAATTCTTTCTAATACTAAATTCAAAATCATAATTGTAAATATCAAAATATTTAAAAAAGTATGTTATCTTTGTATGGTGGTATGACTCGATGGTTTGAATCCAAACGGAAACTATCTAAGTAAATGTAGTGAGAGTAAATAAAACATTATTTTTATGAAAATATTAACCCCTTTTTACTAAATAAATATTATTAATTTATAGTAGGGTACAATAAAAAGCTTTACAATGTAATAAATAGTCTTTTATTTATTTAGTACACGTCACTATTTACACTTCCATTCCTTCTTCTGCCTTACATTTCTTCCCGTGGGTGTCGTAAAAGGCGACTAAGGGATTTACTAGAGAATGGGCAGCAGCGTTCTCTATGCATTTTACCATCACACTGCGATCGCCAACCCGCTTGCCAAGCGTGGTGATTATGGCAAAGCCCCCCAAATAGGGGGAGGCCTATATCCAGCAGTGGACGTCTTGCGGCTGAGATGATGACTATTTACACATTACAATTTAGGTTCAGTCACATTACTACAACTTATAGGGACAGTGTACCTATATTAATTTCATTTTAAACTGTTTGAATAAAACGACATCTAGTGGTGTCGAAAGTTACTACTATTTACTTTGCATGTGTGTGTAAAGAGTAAAGTCAAGCGGCTAAATCTTTAGAATGTACAAATCTTTGTATGAGACCAGTTAACAAGCACAGTGACTATCTAAAAAAATCAAGTTAATGCCCTAGGTTTCGCATATAATAAAGTTATCTATTAAAGATTTCTAAGTTAGGCGTAAAAATTGAAAATGTTCCAAATTGTGGATCTAGCGCCATCTAGCGACAAAATGGCATCTGAGATAATCATCCATCCACCTTAATAGATAACTTTATTATATGCGAAACCTAGGGCATTAACTTGATTTTTTTAGATAGTCACTGTGCTTGTTAACTGGTCTCATACAAAGATTTGTACATTCTAAAGATTTAGCCGCTTGACTTTACTCTTTACACACACATACAAAGTAAATAGTAGTAACTTTCGACACCACTAGATGTCGTTTTATTCAAACAGTTTAAAATGAAATTAATATAGGTACACTGTCCCTATAAGTTGTAGTAATGTGACTGAACCTAAATTGTAATGTGTAAATAGTCATCATCTCAGCCGCAAGACGATCACTGCTGGATATAGGCCTCCCCCTATTTGGGGGGCTTTGCCATAATCACCACGCTTGGCAAGCGGGTTGGCGATCGCAGTGTGATGGTAAAATGCATAGAGAACGCTGCTGCCCATTCTCTAGTAAATCCCTTAGTCGCCTTTTACGACACCCACGGGAAGAAATGTAAGGAAGAAGAAGGAATGGAAGTGTAAATAGTGACGTGTACTAAATAAATAAATAAAAGACTATTTATTACATTGTAAAGCTTTTTATTGTACCTTACTATAAATTAATAATATTTATTTAGTAAAAAGGGGTTAATATTTTCATAAAAATAATCGTTTTATTTACTCTCACTACATTTACTTAGATAGTTTCCGTTTGGATTCAAACCATCGAGTCATACCACCATACAAAGATAACATACTTTTTTAAATATTTTGATATTTACAATTATGATTTTGAATTTAGTATTAGAAAGAATTATGTATGTAGATTACAATATAAATAACATCATACGTAAGTATATATAACGGCACATGTATCTTACACAACAACACAAAGGGGTTGCTAGCTAACCATAACATTTATTTATGTTTCAAGAATACCTACTTATGATACAATTTTGAACTGCAATAAATATTCTTTTACAATTGAATTGTTAGGCTGGTACCTAAATACATGAGTGAAACTTATCTACACAGAAAAATCTTATGAACTAACAAAATAACACAAACTATACATCGCTACGTGCAAAAAGCTTATTAATTATTCTATAATGTTCCCACTGCTGAGACTCAGGCCTCCTCTGAACTGTGGTGATGAAATAATTTACACTCAGCAAAGTGCCGGCTTGGATTCGAACCATCGACTCGTACCACCATACAAAGATACTTATAAATATTATAATAAAATATCTTCTTTTCTACGCGCTACTTTTTGCAGTCGCCGCCGCCGCCGCGCCGTATCAGTCTTCTGCTTGTCACTTTTTACTTCCATTTATATAATTTCCGTGTGATCTGAATCAAATGCTGGAAGACGCAGTTTTCGCTGCAACAAATGAATTTACACAGTTTTGTTAGACTATTCTTACTGAACCGACACCTCAGAGACCTGCGGAATAAGTTAGGAAATGAGTAAGACTTATATTTTTATACCTTTTAATTCCTTGATGTCTAGACATTTAGCATTTTTCTCAACTCTTCTCAAAATAATTTCCGGCAGTACACATGTTTTAAAAAATGTTACCAACTTCGGCATCATAGCGTTGATAACTTCCTCATCCCGGTTAACTTTTATGACAGTCAATGGTTGGGTGACAGATATCAAGCAAATGAAGTAACATTTATTCATTTTGGTAATTCGCAATTGACCCTGGACCTAGAATCAAAATAATAATAGCTGTTAAAAAGAAACAATCCAAGAAATACATTATTTTTATACATACATACCAAGAAATAATGATATTTGTTACACTGAACATTGTGTAAAATATGTTGTACTTTGGTATTGTCAAACAAAAACTTCATCACTACAAACAAGCAAAAGCGTACTAATGTAATGAACACAAAAATATGGTATCAAGTTGGGACTTACCATTCCAGATGAAGAATCAAAGTTGTGACCATATGACCTTCTTCAAGTCAACAATACGGTACCCTACCAAACCTGATAAGTTGTCACTTGATGTTCTTTCCACAGTTAGTTGATAAGCTTCAGTCTCTGAATCGGGTTGTGGCCAATCAAAATCAACAGTCTCTACTTGCTCTGTAACAGATTCAACTGTATTGAAGCTAGAGCTGCAGGCTATGGCTTCGTATCGAATTTCTGGTATACCACGCGAATAGGTTTAGGGCGTATCTTCAGCTGTCGAATGGTTGGACAGCTGATGATGATCTTGAGTTGAATGTGGACTGAAATAAAAGATAAATAAATGAAATAGGTACAGTTAAAAGTACACAGTTAAGACACAACACGAACCAACGAGTATCAAATAACCTCCACTCACGTAAATCTGATTCGAAATCTTATGGGAATCTAATTTACTCACTATAGATCACTAAAAGAACTTCCATGATGTCTTTTGAATACTGCTTGCACTTTTTTCCGTGATTTTCGCGGTCCTGAATACACATGTCGTATACATTTATGCAAGTTTATTAGTCGGGTTTATCTTAGGCAGTTCAGTTGCAATTCAATCTGTAATCAAAAAGAATAATTACAAACAACAGCAAATGTATCTTATTTATGAAATGTTTCAAGAAACAGAAATAACACCACCACCAAGCTGTTGTTTTCAGAGAGAATATTTGAAATTTGTAGTATGTCATGTGACGACAATCAACGAGTGTTGCTAACGTTTGATTTTGTATTTCATCTTCTAAATCTTACACTTTTGTACCATTATAATAATACTCTATATCACCTTGAAAATCATTCATTGCACATAAAAATAACACTTACCGTCAATAAAACACAAAAACACTTCACTTTTCAATAAAAACCAGGGCTTTGAATAACGTTAAAAATTTGGTATCGTTACTTTCATCGGACGAAGATAACGTTATTAGTAGAGGTCACGTAATGCTTGGTAACGATACTTGGCATACGTTTTACCGGTAACTGAGTACCGTTAATTTTTTATTTATTTTCTTTCATCTCTTTCTTTCGTCTACATTATTGAAGTTGCATTTGCACCGTTTGATTGGCGATGTTGCCGTAGAGCGCCGCCGCCCATGGCGTTCCGCTTAGGTTGCGCAGGTTGACAACAACGCATTAAGTAACGATGTGATAAGAGAACGGTGTGGTGTAAAAGAAGATGTAGTGACAAAAATTGAAAAAAGTATGCTTAGATGGTTTGGTCATGTTGAGAGGATGAATGAAGGTCGGCTCACAAAAGGTATTTACAAGGCAGATGTGAGTGGAAACACCGGGAGGGGACGCCCTAGGAGGACATATAGGGACCTTATTGGTGATGTTCTTCAGAAAGGTCAGGTGCGTAGTACTCGCAACCGGCGTGTGTGTATGACCAATTTTATGAACCTAAACGAGGCAAAAGAAGTGTGTAGAGATCGTAGCAGGTGGCGTTCCGTGGTTTCTGCCTACCCCCATGGGAAAAAGGCGTGATTCTATGTATGTATGTATGTAAAAGTATCGATACTAGTAACGTTAATTGGTAACGTTATTTTATAGATTCGATACCAAAGTATCGTTACCCGTTTTACCGTTAAAATATTAACTTTATGAAAATAACGTTACTTAACGATACTTATAGTGTGAATTTGGTAACGTTAACAAGCCCTGATAAAAACTGTTTCACGGATGGCACTCATTTGAATGGTTCTCCGTAGTAGGTAGCACAGTTTTTTTAAGTAATAATAAACATGGTAAATATCCCGTTTTAAGTTCTAATGATACTGGTGTTTATTGTTTCGTGTGGATTTCATGACAAAGTCTCTTCCGAGCCCCTTTTCTTTAATAAAAAAAACCTCGTCGTAAAGTTTAGTTGCTAAATTGGTGTCCAGATTCTTAAATATTATACCAAAATGTTAAATTTTGCGTTGAAGTTTTAGTAACACCCACCACATTTGTTTACCATTTATTTTATTGAAATTTCAATGCGTACTATTTTTATTTTTGAATTCTTAGCAAAGTACGATCTTTTAAAATGTATGGTACGATCTTCTAAAAAATAAAGTTGGCAACCCTGCTTGACGCATTTTGTGTGTGCTAATAATACTAGTAAAATAAGCAATTATGAAAAATCAAAGTGGTTTGTCTGTGTATTCACTAATCTTGCTGGTTTCACATGAATGAAATATGATTCAATCAATAGATGTACGTAGTACCTACGTTTCACCATTGTGTAGGTAGCTTCGCTGATCGCCTGATTTAGTCATAACTTACTTATACATCAAATTCTATTCTCTGATTTTATTCAACCCAAACCAATGGATTAGTACCTAAGCGTATCAGAATGTTATCAGTACCTACTTACATACATTAAAAAGATTTTTAAATCTGGAAAGTCGTGTACTAGTAACTACTTACTACGTATTTAAACTAGATAATACAATAATTACATTAGTATTGTATCTGTGTGAACCAAGGGCAGATCGCAGAGATATTTTTTTCACTTTATGTAAAGCATTCTTTCTCATTCCATAATAAAAAACATTTTATCAATCAAAAAATGTTAACTGCGCGGGCAAACCCGCGCGCCCGGCGCTAACTTGCTAGAAACACAATATTCTGGAAACGATTCGCAAGTTTTCAAGACTCAAGCAATCACGCTTTGACGGTATGGCAACAACGCGGGGTGCGAGCGCTGCTACTAGAATGGCAACGTCGCATTATCGAATAGATAAATAAAATTCTTGTCTAAATGTTCGAATATCGAACAGCGCCATCTATTATGAATGTTTACTAATCGTAAACTCGTAACACAACAGCAACCAACTTTCTCGGTGGTTCTATAAATTTCCGTCAGATGGCGCGATTCAGGTCACTCACACATGTAAAGATTTTTCGTTTTTTATTCGGTCTAATTCTCCTAGAAATACTGTTTTTTTTATAAAATTTGGGCCATATGCGAACATAATACATTATTAAGTCTCATTAAAGTTGCTTTTATTCTGCAGAAACTGTTTATTTACCGAGATTTCCACACCTGAAAAATGTATGGCGAGGGCTATCTAGGCATTCACCTTAAGGTGGTTATCTTTTAAATTCGATAATGCGACGTTGCCATTCTAGTAGCAGCGCTCGCACCCCGCGTTGTTGCCATACCGTCAAAGCGTGATTGCTTGAGTCTTGAAAACTTGCGAATCGTTTCCAGAATATTGTGTTTCTAGCAAGTTAGCGCCGGGCGCGCGGGTTTGCCCGCGCAGTTAACATTTTTTGATTGATAAAATGTTTTTTATTATGGAATGAGAAAGAATGCTTTACATAAAGTGAAAAAAATATCTCTGCGATCTGCCCTTGGTTCACACAGATACAATACTAATGTAATTATTGTATTATCTAGTTTAAATACGTAGTAAGTAGTTACTAGTACACGACTTTCCAGATTTAAAAATCTTTTTAATGTATGTAAGTAGGTACTGATAACATTCTGATACGCTTAGGTACTAATCCATTGGTTTGGGTTGAATAAAATCAGAGAATAGAATTTGATGTATAAGTAAGTTATGACTAAATCAGGCGATCAGCGAAGCTACCTACACAATGGTGAAACGTAGGTACTACGTACATCTATTGATTGAATCATATTTCATTCATGTGAAACCAGCAAGATTAGTGAATACACAGACAAACCACTTTGATTTTTCATAATTGCTTATTTTACTAGTATTATTAGCACACACAAAATGCGTCAAGCAGGGTTGCCAACTTTATTTTTTAGAAGATCGTACCATACATTTTAAAAGATCGTACTTTGCTAAGAATTCAAAAATAAAAATAGTACGCATTGAAATTTCAATAAAATAAATGGTAAACAAATGTGGTGGGTGTTACTAAAACTTCAACGCAAAATTTAACATTTTGGTATAATATTTAAGAATCTGGACACCAATTTAGCAACTAAACTTTACGACGAGGTTTTTTTTATTAAAGAAAAGGGGCTCGGAAGAGACTTTGTCATGAAATCCACACGAAACAATAAACACCAGTATCATTAGAACTTAAAACGGGATATTTACCATGTTTATTATTACTTAAAAAAACTGTGCTACCTACTACGGAGAACCATTCAAATGAGTGCCATCCGTGAAACAGTTTTTATCAGGGCTTGTTAACGTTACCAAATTCACACTATAAGTATCGTTAAGTAACGTTATTTTCATAAAGTTAATATTTTAACGGTAAAACGGGTAACGATACTTTGGTATCTAATCTATAAAATAACGTTACCAATTAACGTTACTAGTATCGATACTTTTACATACATACATACATAGAATCACGCCTTTTTCCCATGGGGGTAGGCAGAAACCACGGAACGCCACCTGCTACGATCTCTACACACTTCTTTTGCCTCGTTTAGGTTCATAAAATTGGTCATACACACACGCCGGTTGCGAGTACTACGCACCTGACCTTTCTGAAGAACATCACCAATAAGGTCCCTATATGTCCTCCTAGGGCGTCCCCTCCCGGTGTTTCCACTCACATCTGCCTTGTAAATACCTTTTGTGAGCCGACCTTCATTCATCCTCTCAACATGACCAAACCATCTAAGCATACTTTTTTCAATTTTTGTCACTACATCTTCTTTTACACCACACCGTTCTCTTATCACATCGTTACTTAATGCGTTGTTGTCAACCTGCGCAACCTAAGCGGAACGCCATGGGCGGCGGCGCTCTACGGCAACATCGCCAATCAAACGGTGCAAATGCAACTTCAATAATGTAGACGAAAGAAAGAGATGAAAGAAAATAAATAAAAAATTAACGGTACTCAGTTACCGGTAAAACGTATGCCAAGTATCGTTACCAAGCATTACGTGACCTCTACTAATAACGTTATCTTCGTCCGATGAAAGTAACGATACCAAATTTTTAACGTTATTCAAAGCCCTGGTTTTTATTGAAAAGTGAAGTGTTTTTGTGTTTTATTGACGGTAAGTGTTATTTTTATGTGCAATGAATGATTTTCAAGGTGATATAGAGTATTATTATAATGGTACAAAAGTGTAAGATTTAGAAGATGAAATACAAAATCAAACGTTAGCAACACTCGTTGATTGTCGTCACATGACATAGGTACTACAAATTTCAAATATTCTCTCTGAAAACAACAGCTTGGTGGTGGTGTTATTTCTGTTTCTTGAAACATTTCATAAATAAGATACATTTGCTGTTGTTTGTAATTATTCTTTTTGATTACAGATTGAATTGCAACTGAACTGCCTAAGATAAACCCGACTAATAAACTTGCATAAATGTATACGACATGTGTATTCAGGACCGCGAAAATCACGGAAAAAAGTGCAAGCAGTATTCAAAAGACATCATGGAAGTTCTTTTAGTGATCTATAGTGAGTAAATTAGATTCCCATAAGATTTCGAATCAGATTTACGTGAGTGGAGGTTATTTGATACTCGTTGGTTCGTGTTGTGTCTTAACTGTGTACTTTTAACTGTACCTATTTCATTTATTTATCTTTTATTTCAGTCCACATTCAACTCAAGATCATCATCAGCTGTCCAACCATTCGACAGCTGAAGATACGCCCTAAACCTATTCGCGTGGTATACCAGAAATTCGATACGAAGCCATAGCCTGCAGCTCTAGCTTCAATACAGTTGAATCTGTTACAGAGCAAGTAGAGACTGTTGATTTTGATTGGCCACAACCCGATTCAGAGACTGAAGCTTATCAACTAACTGTGGAAAGAACATCAAGTGACAACTTATCAGGTTTGGTAGGGTACCGTATTGTTGACTTGAAGAAGGTCATATGGTCACAACTTTGATTCTTCATCTGGAATGGTAAGTCCCAACTTGATACCATATTTTTGTGTTCATTACATTAGTACGCTTTTGCTTGTTTGTAGTGATGAAGTTTTTGTTTGACAATACCAAAGTACAACATATTTTACACAATGTTCAGTGTAACAAATATCATTATTTCTTGGTATGTATGTATAAAAATAATGTATTTCTTGGATTGTTTCTTTTTAACAGCTATTATTATTTTGATTCTAGGTCCAGGGTCAATTGCGAATTACCAAAATGAATAAATGTTACTTCATTTGCTTGATATCTGTCACCCAACCATTGACTGTCATAAAAGTTAACCGGGATGAGGAAGTTATCAACGCTATGATGCCGAAGTTGGTAACATTTTTTAAAACATGTGTACTGCCGGAAATTATTTTGAGAAGAGTTGAGAAAAATGCTAAATGTCTAGACATCAAGGAATTAAAAGGTATAAAAATATAAGTCTTACTCATTTCCTAACTTATTCCGCAGGTCTCTGAGGTGTCGGTTCAGTAAGAATAGTCTAACAAAACTGTGTAAATTCATTTGTTGCAGCGAAAACTGCGTCTTCCAGCATTTGATTCAGATCACACGGAAATTATATAAATGGAAGTAAAAAGTGACAAGCAGAAGACTGATACGGCGCGGCGGCGGCGGCGACTGCAAAAAGTAGCGCGTAGAAAAGAAGATATTTTATTATAATATTTATAAGTATCTTTGTATGGTGGTACGAGTCGATGGTTCGAATCCAAGCCGGCACTTTGCTGAGTGTAAATTATTTCATCACCACAGTTCAGAGGAGGCCTGAGTCTCAGCAGTGGGAACATTATAGAATAATTAATAAGCTTTTTGCACGTAGCGATGTATAGTTTGTGTTATTTTGTTAGTTCATAAGATTTTTCTGTGTAGATAAGTTTCACTCATGTATTTAGGTACCAGCCTAACAATTCAATTGTAAAAGAATATTTATTGCAGTTCAAAATTGTATCATAAGTAGGTATTCTTGAAACATAAATAAATGTTATGGTTAGCTAGCAACCCCTTTGTGTTGTTGTGTAAGATACATGTGCCGTTATATATACTTACGTATGATGTTATTTATATTGTAATCTACATACATAATTCTTTCTAATACTAAATTCAAAATCATAATTGTAAATATCAAAATATTTAAAAAAGTATGTTATCTTTGTATGGTGGTATGACTCGATGGTTTGAATCCAAACGGAAACTATCTAAGTAAATGTAGTGAGAGTAAATAAAACGATTATTTTTATGAAAATATTAACCCCTTTTTACTAAATAAATATTATTAATTTATAGTAAGGTACAATAAAAAGCTTTACAATGTAATAAATAGTCTTTTATTTATTTATTTAGTACACGTCACTATTTACACTTCCATTCCTTCTTCTTCCTTACATTTCTTCCCGTGGGTGTCGTAAAAGGCGACTAAGGGATTTACTAGAGAATGGGCAGCAGCGTTCTCTATGCATTTTACCATCACACTGCGATCGCCAACCCGCTTGCCAAGCGTGGTGATTATGGCAAAGCCCCCCAAATAGGGGGAGGCCTATATCCAGCAGTGATCGTCTTGCGGCTGAGATGATGACTATTTACACATTACAATTTAGGTTCAGTCACATTACTATAACTTATAGGGACAGTGTACCTATATTAATTTCATTTTAAACTGTTTGAATAAAACGACATCTAGTGGTGTCGAAAGTTACTACTATTTACTTTGTATGTGTGTGTAAAGAGTAAAGTCAAGCGGCTAAATCTTTAGAATGTACAAATCTTTGTATGAGACCAGTTAACAAGCACAGTGACTATCTAAAAAAATCAAGTTAATGCCCTAGGTTTCGCATATAATAAAGTTATCTATTAAAGATTTCTAAGTTAGGCGTAAAAATTGAAAATGTTCCAAATTGTGGATCTAGCGCCATCTAGCGACAAAATGGCATCTGAGATAATCATCCATCCACCTTAAAGACGTTTACTTCGTTTAAATTAATCAGTACCTAACTTTGAGCAGCATTTAAATAAACCCTTAATTACACAATTGCCAAAAAGTAATAGAACGGCTAGTTAAATAAATAAAAACCTCTAAGCACATCTTTATTTATCTAAATATTTTATGGAACAAAAACATTTATGATCGCTCATATTTCAGATCTACACAGTAATCCTACATATTTTGATCAAAAACTCCTTACCTGAAGATCGGGCTGCATGGCCAGATCGTTGGGCCACATCTGATGATCATCGCGGAACAGAGAGTTGGTTAGCTCCATGGAGAGTCTCTTCTTGTAGTCATGAGGCTTGTCTTCGGACATGCGGAATAGTACCGCTGCTGCATAAGTCGCTACGCCTGGAAAACAGGGAAGGAAAATAATGTCAGGATACTATGTCAACTATTTTCTTGGTAAACAAACATCACACAATACAATAGGTGCAAGATTGCAGGCAGCTAACTATGAATTATTCTGATGACTACATAAATAAATAAATACAGTATGGTTTAGATATACATGCATGTAAACTAGGGTACTTTACTGACTGATATAATTAAAATTGAATATTGATTATCATGTTTATTAGCCAGGTTAACTTAGTAACGTGATTCGACAAATTTCGATTATTTTCAGTAGTTGTATTACTATGAGTCAACATGCGCTTGCATTACAATGCTGAATCAAATTATGAGATGAATTGATGTTCAATAATCAATAGAATAAAAATACTTTGTAAAAACCACAAAACTATCAAAACCAACTCTACACGAAAACATGAGAGGAGCGATAGACATTTTTATACGCTGACCCAATTTGGTTGTCCAACCTGACGCATTGACTGATCAATCAGGATAGCGTGTAAATGTCTGTCTATCTTGCCCTAAGAAATATAATTACTTGAGTAGCAACCTTCGTTTCGTGAATGCAGTAGTTCGGTAAGCGGAGCCGTGGCGCCTTCGGCTTCTATCATCTCGGCTCCTTCCTTCTCGACAGCCAGTTCGCAAAGTACTCCTGCAGCCACGCGCTGAAAGGATTTGAAACAAAATAAGTATAGGTAAAAGTAACATAGTTGTATCTTAATGTATATTGCTTATAGATAAGTTAGGATTGAATATGGTTTAAGCTATAAGACCGCCCATTGTGTCACCCAAGTAAAATTTGTACATGTAATATTACATAAACATTCTATCTGTAATTTATATTAGTGTTCATAACAAAAAAGAATAATATCCTACATTTTTCCTAATAAAACAGAGACATTCTTTAACGTCCAAACATTTCAAATTACAAACAAAAAACACAATCATAACTTCGACACACAGAAGCAATTATGTGGAATTTTATCTTCTGCTTTCAGTTTAAGTATTTGACTAGTGACAATACTCCAGGTAAATTTGACTAGGCAGTCAACCTTGCTAACTGACTTTCACTTGAAAGAACATTGTCCAGTTTGCTATGCTCGTAACTGTTCCATGTTTAATTTCTGTTGAATGTTTGTTCAACATTAATGATGTAAATGTCTGTGGAGTTTCTTGCTTGTTCTTCGCCATAGGTACCTACTATACTTAGGAATGGGCTTCTTATGTAGCTTATGGAGCTTCTTATTTCTGAATGAATAACCCCTTGACAGTTAAATTTCAAAACAATTTGACCCTTGCCTGTTTATTTGGTTGTATTAGTACACTGGTTTATTTGAAATAAATGCTTTGAGTTTGATTGTTATGAGTAACAACGTGATTCATCTTTTTCCATAATTAATTATACCATTATCATATCATACTCTTACCTGTATGTTCTCAATCTCATTGAACAGCAGCTGCACGAAGATCGGAATGACGTTCTGTTGACGTATAAGCTGCCTGTTGACGCTCTCCCTCGCCAGGATATGCAGAGCTCCCACTGCACCTTCCACGATCTCTTCCATACGCACTCCGTCGGCATAAGCCCCGCCAGCCGCGCCTCCGCCCGAAGAACTGCGTTGCTGGAAAATTTATGGTACGGGGGAGACGTGAATGAGTGTTTGTTAGGTAAATTGTGCTATATGTAAGATAATATTTTAGTGTTCTTCTTTTTTGACATAATCATGGTGGAATGACCAGAGGGGTAATTGCGGAACTTTTTATCGGTAGGAATTGGTTTAATATTCATAGTTAAACAACATTCATTGCGTTATTTACGTTGCTGAGCCACAATTTATTCGAACAAATGACGCAATCATTTAGAAATAATCTTCAATCCCATTCAGATTCTGATAAATTTTGCGTTTCGCAATTAGGGTACTGGGTCCTTGAGTTTGATTTTGAAAAATAAAGTTTTTTTTTAATTTCTGTGTTAGGCGCTGACCAAACTATGCACAACTTGTCCGGGATGATAGAATGACGGAACAGAAGCATGAGGAACAGGGTGGAACGTACTCACTCATCCTTCAAAGAAAGACGATCTTCTGATCAGACCGGTATTGTGTCTGGTGGGCAACTGTTCGACGATTGACGTCGGGACGTTGTAAATTTTTGCTAGTGGCGCGGCAAACTTCTTGCGCGATGCAGGATTGGTGAAAGAGGTGGCGGCACACAGCGCCAGGTTGCGGCCAGCTCAACCACGTGCAGCACTACACTACACTACACAGCACACTTACTCTCTGCGTATCGTTGAAGGCTCGCATGAGCAGCCGCACGAGGTGGTGCACGGCGCCGTGCTCGCGCAGCGGCGCGCAGTTGGCGGCGCACAGCGCCAGGTTGCGCACCAGCCCCACCACGTGCAGCACTACACTACACTACACAGCACACTTACTCTCTGCGTATCGTTGAAGGCTCGCATGAGCAGCCGCACGAGGTGGTGCACGGCGCCGTGCTCGCGCAGCGGCGCGCAGTTGGCGGCGCACAGCGCCAGGTTGCGCACCAGCCCCACCACGTGCAGCACTACACTACACTACACAGCACACTTACTCTCTGCGTATCGTTGAAGGCTCGCATGAGCAGCCGCACGAGGTGGTGCACGGCGCCGTGCTCGCGCAGCGGCGCGCAGTTGGCGGCGCACAGCGCCAGGTTGCGCACCAGCCCCACCACGTGCAGCACTACACTACACTACACAGCACACTTACTCTCTGCGTATCGTTGAAGGCTCGCATGAGCAGCCGCACGAGGTGGTGCACGGCGCCGTGCTCGCGCAGCGGCGCGCAGTTGGCGGCGCACAGCGCCAGGTTGCGCACCAGCCCCACCACGTGCAGCACTACACTACACTACACAGCACACTTACTCTCTGCGTATCGTTGAAGGCTCGCATGAGCAGCCGCACGAGGTGGTGCACGGCGCCGTGCTCGCGCAGCGGCGCGCAGTTGGCGGCGCACAGCGCCAGGTTGCGCACCAGCCCCACCACGTGCAGCACTACACTACACTACACAGCACACTTACTCTCTGCGTATCGTTGAAGGCTCGCATGAGCAGCCGCACGAGGTGGTGCACGGCGCCGTGCTCGCGCAGCGGCGCGCAGTTGGCGGCGCACAGCGCCAGGTTGCGCACCAGCCCCACCACGTGCAGCACTACACTACACTACACAGCACACTTACTCTCTGCGTATCGTTGAAGGCTCGCATGAGCAGCCGCACGAGGTGGTGCACGGCGCCGTGCTCGCGCAGCGGCGCGCAGTTGGCGGCGCACAGCGCCAGGTTGCGCACCAGCCCCACCACAGCCTTCACCAGCGGCCAGCGGGATGGAGGCTGCAGCAGCTTCACTATCACCTGCCAAAACAACATTCGTCATTAGCTCATCACTAATTGGATGGAAACAAAGTATATTATTTGTCTGCCAGGGTCGTTAGATCTGTTCGAAAGAGGTAACGGGCCCTAGCATATAGGCAACTGAAGGAACACGGGTGGGTTTTAGTCAGTAAAAGTCTGACACGCCCTCCCGCTTCGCCCAGACGTCATTTGATGATTTCCCACCCACAAAAAATAAATAAAACAGTTTGTTCTAATGTATGCGTTTGCATTTTGCATGAGGTCCCGAGTCTTCCATCTCAACCTGGATAGGTTCACCTCAAGCTTACCCTTCGAACAACACATGTGACATGTTATCCTATAAGTGGTACTAACCGGCAGTCCGTAATGCAGGCGCACGGCGTTCTGCGCCATCTCGCTCTCGACGTGGCGCGAGGTGAGGTGGCGCAGCGCGCACACGGCGGGCTCGGTGATCTCCTCGCGGTCGCCCGCCGACACCACCGTGCGCACGAGTGCGTCCACGCCGCCCGCCTGGCACACTGTCACCTGGGGAAACACTTGTGTTACAATCATCTCCAGAGTTATAATAATAATAACGTTTATTGGGACTCAATAAAAAAAGTTTTTACAAAAAAAAAAAAAAAAAAACAACCGACTTCCTTAAAAATACTACAAAGTGAAAAAAACTTTAATTTCGGAAGTCGGTGTCGTAGGATTTATTTTAACTTTTTAGTTATGGTATACCCCGCACTAATTCCTATACCAGTACTGTCCAGGTGAATTTTAACACTTATATGGTTTTCTCATGGATTCCATTGTCAGAACTGAACCAAATGGGACCACACAGGAAGCACCAGGTTTCAAATAAAAAATAATCATCAAAATCGGTTTACCCAGTCGAAAGTTCTGAGGTAAAAAACAATTTTAAAAAAAACAGTCGAATTCAGAAACTCCTCCTTTTTTTAAAGTTAGTTAAAAATATAGCCTAATACACTAATGTGCTTAAGAACTAGGATACAAATGAGAGTACAAATGCATGTCGTTGTCGCTCGTAAGTTGTCGTTCTCATTACTGACAAATGCGTGTACTGACTGAACAGGATGTTTCTTTCCTCAAAAGATACACAGAAAGATGTCATGGTCCTATGATCAGACCCATATTTTGTCTAGTTTAAAAAAAAAAAAAATTGACATCTGAGTTTATATCACTGTTTCTTCTCAGAATAGTCAGAAAGGAAACACCAACCTAATCTAGTTTTTAAAATTTATCTACGCCCCTATTCTAACATAGTACAGTCTATCGGATATTTCTTTTTTTGCTTTGTTATTTTACGAAATAGCTCATAGTGCTCCAACATTAGATTTGATTAACTTATAGACTAGAACGTAGCAAGGCGCATCTGTAGCCGAACTAGGACCAGACCTGTTTCTCGGCATACAGCGCCAGATCCCTCAAAACAGACAATAATACATATCAGCCCGAAAGACATGCAAAATGATGTATTATTGAACGATGTTCGGATAATTAAATGGGATGTTGGGTAGTATAAATATGTCATACTGAAAAACTACTTTCTTCCATAAGCAGATTCTGTGTTTCCTCATTGGAAAGGGCAATTAGGTGGTTGCTTCTTTAATAAAGATTTGTTCAGGGGATATAAGTTGTTAAGATTTTATTTATTTTACTGTAAAGTAGGAATAAGAGAGAAGAAAAAAAGATGGTTCTTGAAAGATGTTTTGGGCTCCAGAGGGGTATTTGCGTAACTTTTTATTGGTAGGAATTGGTTTCGTATTGATAGTTAAACAAATATCGTTGCGTTATTTACGTTGCTGAGCCGACAATTTATTCTAACAAATGACGCAATGGTTTAGAAATAATCTTCAATCCCATTCAGATTCTGATAAATAGTGCGTTTCGCAATTAGGGTGCAGGACCGTATACATACTTCGTGCTTTCGGCGCTTGGCGCAGTATTGGGTCTTAAACGAGTTTACTGTGTTTCTTCTTCTTTCTATGAACAACTGTCTAAGTAGGGTAGAGACCTAGCCGGACGTGCTAAGTAGACTTGGCGGTACTGATAAAGTGTTCTTGTCAAGAGCAATATCGGCTTAAAATTACTCAAATGCTCAAAGTAGAAAATAGTGGAAAAAAGCGTGGGGTGCTTTATGAGATATTTTTTTATTGATATCAAGCACCTTTTTAGGGTTCCGTTGCCAAATGGCAAAAAACGGAACCCTTATAGATTCGTCATGTCTGTCTGTCTGTCTGTCCGAGTATGTCACAGCCATTTTTTTCCGAAACTATAAGAGCTATGCTGTTGTAACTTGGTAAGTAGATGAGCTATGCTGTTGAAACTTGGTAAGTAGATGTATTCTGTGAACCGCATTAAGATTTTTACACAAAAATAGAAAAAAAAAACAATAATATTTGGGGATCCCCATACATAGAACTGAAACTCAAAAAATTTTTTTTCATCAAACCCATACGTGTGGGTTATCTATGGATAGGTCTTCAAAAATGATATTGAGGTTTCTAATATCATTTTTTTTTTAAACTGAATAGTTTGTGCGAGAGACACTTCCAAAGTGGTAAAATGTGTCCCCCCCCCCGTAACTTCTAAAATAAGGGAATGATAAAACAAAAAAAAATATATGATGTACATTACCATGTAAACTTCCACCGAAAATTGGTTTGAACGAGATCTAGTAAGTAGTTTTTTTTTAATACGTCATAAATCGTAACCCACAATTTACCTTTCATTCAGTCAACTCAAATATAAAAATTAAAAAAAAAAACATTTAATTTCATAAACATAAACCTTATGCATAAATCGTGAATTCCTGCAGGTTTGTACGGAACCCTCGGTGCGCGAGTCCGACTCGCACTTGGCCAGTTTTTTCCATTATTTTCTACTTTTTAGTTTGGTTTTCTATGGAAGCGTGTTTTTTAAAAATATTGTTTTTTTTCTATTGTTTGGGTGTTTCGAATTTTGAGACGTATGTCCGCGTAATTTTTGAAGACAGTTTTTTTGCTATCCTGATAACCCCGGCAAGGATAATGGCACAAATTTATAAAATTATTGTATTGTCATCGGTCCTTGATAAGTGTGCCATATTTCGAGTTAATCCGACGTTTTGAAGGGGGTCAAAATCATATTCAGTTTCAGTTACATAGACACATACTAACATACATAATAATAGTTTCATACAGCTAATAATAGCGTGTTAAAAAACAGAAATATTGACGTGAACGCGGTCGCGGGTAGAAGCTAAAGAATAAATAAATATCAACAGAGCTTTGTTTAAAAGCACAGTCAGCAAACTTATTTCTGTATCCTCAACTATCTTAGTAAACCTGCAACATAAGTAAAGATACAATAAAGTTTTGTAATTTATTGATAAAGAGTTATGTTTGTTCATTTTCCAAGAATACTTAACCTAAGGATAATTGCATCAGCTTTTGACCATCCTTTTCCGCATCTCATTTCCTCGTGATATCACCAAAGGGTTCCACTGAGTTATTTTTGCGCCTAAACTGGTAGGCTAAATAAAAATTAAAAATGAAGATCATTACCTTATTGCGTTGATTGTTGCAAGTCAAGTTAGACAGGATGCCAGCAGCACAAGTGACGATGTTGACGTCAGTAGAGGCGAGAACTTGCACGAGGCTTTGCAGCAGAGCTTCCAGGCCCTCCACCTCATGAGAAATTAAAATAAAATCATTATAAAGTTCACACAAATTCACAGTTATACTGTCCAGGTAAAAACTTGAACAAAAGCTCAGTACTTTAATAATCGAATTTAAAACTGAGAGTTCCAATATAATAAATGTAAAGTAATAACATAGAAACCATAATTTTGTAATACCTTAGTGGCTGCATCGGACAGATTCCTCAAAGTCCAGAGACAGTTCTGCACGAGACGACCGCTGGGGTTGCCGAGGTGCATGGCCAGGGCTTGCATGCCGCCAGCCTCGACGATCGCAGGTTTGTTGCTGGAGCAAACTGACAGAACCTAGGGAATAAGTTAGTATTACATTAACAGTGTGTAAAGCCAAGGATCAACTATTATGACTCTCGTTGGGTTAACAACAGTAGTTTTACTAGTTTATGAAGGTAAAATACTTCAGCACTAACAACATATTACATGCAGGATTTTATAATAATACTGAATTATCCTCAGTTGAGCTTTTTTAAATGGATTTTCTTTCATTTTTTTACTCACATTCCAACAACCAAACCCTCCTATTATGTTTTTCTTAATAACTTGAGTTTAATATTATATTGTACTTACTTTCAGAACCCTGGAGGTAGTCCACAGCAACTTTTCGTAGTCGTACGAGCGCATAATGCGGACCAATTCGATAGGTCCCTGAGAAGCCAGAATGATCAACTTCGACTCTTGGTTTCCATAGGCCAAGATCTGCAGGCAATCGGTCACAATGGCCAGGAACTTCACGTTGTTCCTCTGGAGTAGGGCCACCATCTTCTGGAGACCTCCAGCAAGACGTACAGCCATCTTGGATCCATCCTGATGTAGGAGTAAGTTATGCAGAGTCGTGATAGCGTAGAACAGCACAGATTCTACTGGTGAACTCAACAGTTTCACCAAAGCAGGGATTCCCCCGCTCTTGAAGATGGCAAGTAGACCTTGACGGTGGTGGGACAAGTTGTGCAAGGTTCCCACAGCCCCCTTGGTAGTCTCCAGGTCATTGGAGTTAGAAATAGCGCGCACTAAAGCAGCGACCATTTGAGGCGAGTTCATGATGGCATGGCGAGAAGCCTCCTTCTTGGAGAGCTGGTGCACCATCATGGCAGCCTGGGAGACTACCACTTGATCCTCGTCGTTGAGTAGCTTGATCAACTCTGGTATAGCCCTGGAATGAAGGTGTGTGGTCAAATATTGCTGTCTTTAAACATCAACGCATGATTTGAATTTTAATATTGTATTACTGATGCACATGACTGACAATGCTGTTGATCAATCATTATTTTGATGTTTATTGTCTGGGAACCTCTCAGTTTAACTGTAATCCAATTTGTCTGTCTGCCTTTTTTATAATTTTTTGGACTGCCTCATTGGTGTAATTGGTTACAAGGAGCATGGAGTTTAGGTTTCATTTCTTATGTTGGGAAAGTGTTCATTAAATTTTTCTATTACGATTATTTTCTTATTTCTCAGCTGCATCAAATCTCCAAAGTTTGGATTTGTACCAAGTTGAAAACTAGTGGCTCATTTGTTTTGACATTACTGGTGAAAAATCCAACATTTTATCGTTTTCAATATTAGAGCTTAACTTACCTGGTAGCTAGGTCAGCATCATCCTGATAGTTGATAAGGTTGACCACAGCATGTTTGAGCATCTGCGACGGCTCGGCAAGGCGCTGCACGGCCGTCGGCTGGGCAGGATCCAGTTGAGTGGAGGGGATCTCAATTCCTTCCTCTAAGGTCTCAGGGAACATGGCAGCTCGGACACGCTGGGAGCGCGTCTGGGATAGCTGCTGGTTCATGTCTAAGAGATAGATTGTTTTTTTTTTTAATAAGCAAAATTAACAAACAAAAACAAACTTCCAGTATGTTTTGATTATATAAGTATGTATAGGACAAATCTAGTAAATATAATCTACTTGTATGTTAATTTGTTGGAAAATACAGTGCAGTCTGAGGATAAAATAAACAGTTCTAAGCAGTAGAATATGGTTGGTATATGACAGAAAATACCAATTTTAAATATATCTTCCAATTTCAATTTGATTCTTTCTTTAAAATCAAGGTGGTATATATCAACAGCACAACATACTACAATGCTATCATAAACCTAATGAGTCATTAGTGCTCAATTAATATGTTGACAACTTGACTCCTTTGACTATCATATTTTGAATTTAAGTGACGTTACCACATCTCATATTACATAAATTCTTACAAGTGATAACTTACTTTATAATTCATTATCTAACTTACCATCAACTTGCTCCTGGGTAAAACCCTGAGCGAATCCCTGATCCAGGTCAAACATGAGCTGGTCTCCCTCCATCTCGTCATCTTCTTTGCCAGTAAGTGATGGGACCTATGAAGAGAAGATAACTTATAATAGGTATTCTATAAACTATGCTTTATTTAGGGAAACATGTCTTATGCCCATATTCCAAGTTTAGTGAGTAAGAAATCATATAATTACAAGTGGCTACATATCAAGCTAAATATTTCCAGTTTTAGCTGACCTTGCATCATAAAGGCTTTTTGTATAATGTGAGGTCCGCTAATCCTGGAAATGTATAGCTTGATTTGTCACCATGCATACCATGGCCCTGGCCTGACCTAGCCTCATCAGAATAAAAATCATTCATCTTTGAATGAAGGATATTAAAGTTGATAAATCTCGTTATATCCTTTGTCCTTACATGACAAGATATTAGATGCACTAAGAAATGATGAATAACTGTCAATCACAACAAATATTAGGTACTCTACCAAGAAATTCAACAAAGAGTTTTGTCATATTGTGTGAATGTTTTCTCTTCAAAATACTCTAGACAGTCCTTCAATTTATGGGAATCACAACCAAATATGAAAACAACTTTCTCACTAATCCATTTAAATATGAATGAAAGAAAACTAGTCTTACAAACCCTTTTGGAATTATAAAACATCAATTGAAATTGTTTAAATTCATTCAGTTTTAACTATAATTTTAATAAGAAGAATGTAAATGTTTTTATTGATCTGAAGATTTGCATTGCAATCCAGAGAGAATATTGTCATTATTGTCCCTAGTTCTCACACTTTCAGCTAATATAATCAACAATTAATGACAAAACATCCAAGAACTTGACATCTTTCACTAGGTACAGTAAGCATCAAAAATAACTGTTCGAAATGAGCTCAATAACTGAGAAAATCAACTTTATGTCAATTTGATACAGTTATTGCCAGAATTGCAGTTGTCATGTACTCTCTTCATTCTGAAACATTCCTTGCATCATGGAGTTAATATTTCATTTTCAGAGTTATTTAGATAATTTTGAACAGTCTGTTCTTCCCAATATTAGTGACATTGTCTGTACTTATATGAAACAAAATCTATAGTATTGGCTCATAACTCATGATTACTGATTGCACTCCACGATGAATCCATACATGATTTAGAGTGCCTGATATATCTTTTCTTGACTATACCTACAACCATCATATGCAAACTTAAGGTGTATTGAAAATACCTGAGTAGCAGCCCCGGAGTTGATGCCAGAGTCAACCAGGTAGGAGTTCTGCTGCCACATGAGGGTTTGCTGCTCCTTGCTGGGTGCCATCGGCACATCGGAGCCTGCATAGTTGCTGTGAGACACTGGAAAAGAGAATTACAATGTTTGTAGTTACACTTTCAAGTTGTAACTAGCTAGGAATGCAAGCACCTGAATTAAGATAACTGTATATTTTCAGAAAATATATTGGATTGGTTGGAAATAACTGATGAAAATAGAACATGGCAAAACTAGAAATTATTTTGGGAATTCAACTAATGTTGCATGGAGTGTGTCTTACATAGAACAATAGATTTAATGATAATAAACACTTGGAGTTAAATCAAGGTGACATACGAGTAATATAACCATTCTATGCAGTTCTGAATGAAATGTATTTGTTAATACTGTCAAAACTCCAGTCAATACCTTTGATATGAGTCACATCACAGTCACAACGATCTGAAAGTACCTACCTAACTATAATCAGTATCTAGAACACTTCTCTATTTTATCTACTACTGCATACTTATTGATTGGTATTATAATGAATATTAAATTATGTTTGACTTACTCGTGCGGCTCTGAGACGATGGTATCTGATAGCTCATGGTTCAGCGGATGCAACAATGCACCCTGCGCCTGTAAAAAAAACACCATGATTTTTACCGATCACTACGCGGCCATGACTATCGATCTAAGGTTTTGAGTAAACAAATAGCTTGGGTTCTTTTAATCACATAAACACTTCAATCTGCACCGTGTTTCATGCATTCAACGGCTGTAGGAAACGTATAATAAAACAAAACAAACAAGTACTCCATGAACTAAATACCAATACCACACCCGACCCCATAAAATGTTTGGTATTCGATTGATCGTTACACTTAGTTTTTCTTCATTATATTACCAATTACTGTGACGCGGATAATACTTGCCTTGACTACCGTAAGCTGTAAGAGATTAATACAATTAATTTACACTACTATTCTGACAAAATGATGCACAATGAACCCACCACCGTCACAAAATTGACATGACAATATGGCGGCCATGCAATCGTAGCTTTTCGTTCGTTTTCGGGTGTTTTCGTAGAGATCGGTAGCCGAGTTAGCTATATTGGTATCTCCTTTTAACTTGTTATGTTTACGTAAGTTTATCTTTCTCTTTCATCAAAGCAACAGTGCACAACAGAAGTACCAACTGAATGATAAACTGGCCCACGTTTTGTTTTACGCAAAAACCTTGTTGTTATCCCATAGTACTTTTTACTCCAATAAAATAATTCCAATGATAAAATTCACTACCAAAATGGTCAGTGATAATAATCGGTGATATTCTAGAATAGGTACTCCCAAAGTGATTTATCAAAGATGTATACAATACAATATAAATTTATTTCTCTCTTTACAAAGGTTGGCTTAGAATTAACATGATAACAAATGACTAGCCATAATCAGTACCTAAATGTGATCAAAAGCTCCTTTGCGAGAGACTGCATCGAATTGCCTGCCAGTTTTCGTCCATTTTCCGTTTGCTGCCCCGCTCCTTTTGACCGTAGCGTGGTGTTATGTAGCGTTCCTCAATAAATGGGCTACCCAACACAAAAATAATTTTTCAATTCCGACCAGTAGTTCCGCCGATTCTCGTCATTCCCCTTTTCGTACAAACTTTCATCTCCTATTCCCTATTGTTATTTTACCCCCGTAAAGGTAAAAATTTAACAAACTTTAAATATAATTCATATATTATGTAATATTACATTACCTACTTGGTGGCTATTTTTAAGTATGAATTATTTGAGGGTTTGGCGCTGATATCCGAAATACAGGCTTTTGCCTAGTTCGTCTATAGAATGTCTAATGAATTTGTTAAAAGAAAACTATAGCCTATAAGATGTATGTAAAATTTTAAATTATTATTGAAATAAACATTATTATATTATTATTATATTTATAATAAAAGCCAAATAAAAAAGTTTTATCATTCTAGCTTTAAAAATGACAATACTTCCCTACAACCTTTCATCCTCCCTTTCAACCCCTTAAAACCTTTTCCGCAATAAAAAATTGCCTATGTCCTTTCTTAGGCTCTAAACTATCTGTGTACCAAATTTAATTTAAATCGGTTCAGTAGTTTTAGCAGGTAAGCGAGATAGACAGACAACAGAGTTACTTTTGCATTTATAATATTAAGTGTGGATAGTGTGGAAGTGTGGACTAGTTCTACCGTAGGTACGTTAAGTCTACAGTACTAAAGATACAGCCCTATAAGATTGCCGGAAAAGCCCATTTCTCTGAATGTCATTGTGACCGCTAATTACAGAATCAGACAACCAGAAAGACATTGAGGTGTTCGTAGCTGGTTACGAAAATTCAGTTACGAAAGTGGATGAAAGGGTACGATCTATTCACAGTTATTTCACCTCCGACGGCAGCAACCTTACAGCAACCTTATTGTTACGAGAATAAAGACTAGGTACTGTGATAGTGACAGACTTGTTATTGGCATCAACCCAGAAGCAACCTTATTGTATCGAATGCAAAGATCACTTTGATTTTCATTCACAGTTATTTTGCCACCGACATGAGCAACCCAACAGCAACCTTATTTTAACGAAGTTAAAGCTATATTGACTTGTTAGTGGCATCAACCAGAAGTAAATTTATTGTAACGAAAACAAAGACCACTTTGATTTTGACAGTGATGCAAAGTCAGAGGTAAAATAAGTGTGAACGGGCTGAAGGATACGTGGATCCCATTGACCCCCCCCCCCGTCCATTGTACAAAAAAAAATGGTAGTGACGGATTGACCACAGAGTACCTACTTTTGTATGGTATTGACGGATGACTTTTCTGGCTGTCTTTGCCTCAGTTGGTAATAAATAAATACAATGCTCTGTGCTTTGCCTGCTTTTAATTTTGCTTGGTTTTGCTACATTGATTCTTTAATATAGTTACGATAGTACGACTACGAAATACGTACTTGAACAGGATATCTACCTAACACCAGCTGCAATCAAACAATCGTTGAAAAACATCGCATGGTGTTCGATTATTACTGAATTTAATTAGGTACAGGCATTTCAGCGCAAATATGTCTTCACAAGGCGTTTCCAGCTATGGCCTAGGCAAATCAGCTTACAGCCGTTATAATGTTTCTGAAAGCATCTCAGACATCAGGGTCTTCGTCGGTGAATTTAGAGATCGGTTAATGCATTGCCTGAAACGCGAAGAAGATCACGGTAAAACTCCATTTCATTCATTTGCTGAAAGGAAGTTCAGTGTTGCTGAAATATCTTGGTTACAAGATAACACTGAAAGATTTCTTAAAGATACTGAAAATCAAAGTTTAGTGGAGAAACATTATTTAGCTGAATGTGGCTTTATTTGCTGCATGATGTATTCACCTGATGGAGAAACTATCATCCTGGGACATTCTTCTGGCTTGATTCAGGTATGTGAGAAACATTGGGTGGAACCTACCCAGCCTCTAATTGTATAAATTTTTAAAGTAAGTACAGCTGACCGTATTGAGAGGTTGCAGTCGCAATCACTAAGCTTGTGTTGAGCTCGATAACAATTTTTTCGTCCTGGGCTCGAGGCCCAAGTCGGATTTTTTAGGGTTCCGTTGCCAAATGGCAAAAAACGGAACCCTTATAGATTCATCATGTCTGTCTGTCTGTCTGTCTGTCCGAGTATGTCACAGCCATTTTTTTCCGAAACTATAAGAGCTATGCTGTACTTGGTACGTAGAAACTTGGTAAGTAGATGTATTCTGTGAACCGCAATAAGATTTTCACACGAAAATAGAAAAAAAAAACAATAATATTTGGGGTTCCCCATACATAGAACTGAAACTCAAAAAAAAAATTCATCGAACCCATACTTGTGGGATATTTATGGATAGGTCTTCAAAAATGATATTGAGGTTTCTAATATCATTTTTTTCTAAACTGAATAGTTTGCGCGACAGACACTTCCAAAGTGGTAAAATGTGTGTCCCCCCCCCCGTAACTTCTAAAATAAGGGAATGATAAAACTAAAAAAAAATATATGATGTACTTTACCATGTAAACTTCCACCGAAAATTGGTTTGAACGAGATCTAGTAAGTAGTTTTTTTATAATACGTCATAAATCGTAAACCACAATTTACCTTTCATTCAGTCAACTCAAATATATATACTTATATATTTTTTTTAACTTTTAATTTCATAAACATAAACCTTATGCATAAACCGTGAATACCTGCTGGTTTGTACGGAACCCTCGGTGCGCGAGTCCGACTCGCACTTGGCCAGTTTTTTTAATCAGTGATTTATTGTGTCTCAATCTGTGCCTAGCTATTGACTTGTCCTCCTAATAAACACGTTAATATTGTTATTTTTATTTGCTTCGAAATCCTATAGGATTTACACTTTAACTGGTGATATCTTAACTTACCCGTACGAGAAACGTCGAACGGTCTGGTGCGATAGGTTATTATCGGTCTTCACTAGTCAGCCTGTGAAAGTTCATCTATGTATATGCAGGGTAGATAAGTCGGAACGTACACCGCAAAATCTTTCAATTTGCCGATAAACAGGTAGGTCACGCCAAAATGCCAGACCCTGAACTAAAAGAGGTTATACAGGAATACGCAAAGAATATCAAAGAATATTTTCGCAATGAATTACACCCGAAGATATGGTATCCTATGTTCTATCGGGAGAAATCTAAAGAAAGGTACCCATGGAAAGAGTGGGTAGAAGAGAATAATAACAAGTACTTGAAAAATACTCCTAACAAAATTTTGCAACACAGATGGTACTGTTCTGAAAAAGGTGCTATAACTTCTATGCAATTTGCACCCAATGGATTTCATATTATTGTTGGCCATGCCTCCGGCTGCATTGAGGTGAGCCTTATTGTTTAGGCTGCCCAAACACTTCTGAAGCTGCTAAGTTAATAGAAAGAGGGAAAGCAGACGGATGATATTGTAAGCTAACCTAAAATAACAGCACCAAAGGACCCAAAAATTCGTGCCTTTTGAATTTGATGTGCGGTACACGAACTCTCAATACTCAATACTTTATGCAATATACCATAATGTGTACATATAACAGTTAGTATGTCAAAACATCGAATCAATTATGGATTCTGTCGGGCACAGCAAAGTTAATTTTTAATAGGAGAGATGATGAAGGCGCTTTTTGTTAAGAAAACAATTAATATTAAAATAAAATATCATCATTAAAATAGAATTATTTGCTTTTATGGTATTTATATATTTGGTTTTAAGTTATATTTATGTATTTATTTTAAATTGCGTATTGCAAGAATTACATTATTAACAATTACACTAAGTTAAATATTATTTATGTAATTAAGGTTAACTGAAACGACCATGACCATGAAAAGCTGAAACAGTTTGTGTAATTATAATAGTCCCATTTAATTCCTTTTGAATAGGAGGGTACTTTTAGAGGGAAGATTTCAGAAATATTCAAATTGAGTCGGCCCATTTTCTCGAGCTGATGGATTTACAACTTTCGGCGCTGAGCGGAGCGTTGAATATCCAACAGCGCGCTTATCTATGCTGGCACTCATTTAAGTGTTGCCTAGTGTTAGCGAAAATGGGTATTTGTGTCGATATTTATTAAAAGTTTTTTTTAGTAGGTCCCTACCTAAAACATCAACTCGGCCTGTCGCAGTCCACTACTGGATATAGGCCTCTGTTAGGCTGCGCCACAAGACTCTGTCCTCCGCCATCTACATCCAGTCGGTCTTAACCACCTTTTAAAGGTGGACAATAGAGAGAAACCAACCGGTATCGGGAACAAGGTCATGACTACAGAGAGAAAAACTTCCTAACATTGCAAACAGTGTCCAGAAGCATTGCTTTCTGAATCAAACCCTTGATCCAACTGCTCAACGAGAGTCTGCCCAAGTGTTTGTCGAGGCTCTTGGCTATTAAGCCATTGGCACTACGACTACTGGCACAATGATCGCTGAGTCCATGTCCCAAATGTTGACAACCTCGCGAACCTCCACCTTTTGTATTTACCTAAACTATAATCTTTGGAATTTCAGATGCGGCACGGCAGTACAGGCACGGTCCTTTGCACGTTACGAAACATTCAATTCCCACCGAAACCTGTGCATGCTTTAGCGTACAGCCCAACTGAACCAAATATCTGCTACGCGGCCTGTATGGACGGAGCCGTATATCGAATCGAGATCCCACACGTATGTGAAATCCGAATCTATTGAAAACAAGCTTCTGTTTAATTGGAGGGTAGGTACGCTTCGCTATGGCTGAGCTTTACGTTGTGAGGGCAATTTGGAATTGGAATCTTTAATTATGGGTACATTTACACTATTGTACTCTATAACGTAAATGGAATGGCTTGTGGGACGGCGCGGCGGTACGGTTCGATCGATCAGGTTAAGCTACAATTGCTGCGGTTGATCCGTTGAGGGATCATCTTATACATATCGAGACCCCTCCGTGCCTCGGATAGCACGTTAAGCCGTTGGTCTCGGCTGTCATTTATGAATCTTTGACAGTCCTTACGGGTCGTCAAAAGCCCGAAATTTTGACAACCAGTCTTACCTCCATGAAAAATACTTGTATTCACCTGCATTCGGTTAGAGTAGAAGACGTCCGATGTACCGTGTGGTGCCGGACGTAAAGAATAACACCACCCCATTTCTTCCCGTGAGTGTCGTAAAAGGCGACTAAGGGACTTACTAGAGAATGGGCAGCAGCGTTCTCTATGCATTCTACCACCATACTGCGATCGCCAACCCGCCTGCCAAGCGTGGCGATTATGGCAAAGCCCCCCAAATTGGGGGAGGCCTAAGTCCAGCAGTGGACGTCTTACAGCTGAAATGATGATGATGATGAGAAGATGTCCCTAAGATAGTTGGGAAAACGCTAGGCATATTTATTGACTCTAAATGTAAAGATTTTCAGCGAACCCTGCCTGCAAAACACCATTTCTACCAATCATCTAAATTGTTCTTTTTGATCGCATCAGGTTTTGTTTGAAATATGTTTTTACAATAACACCAATGCATAACTCAGCGAAACAACGAAGACCATCCATTTTTTATCATCCGGATACGTAGGTACCTGTGAAATTCAATACTCGTATATTGTTCTCTTTCACGCAAAATCCCTGAGTGGATTCAATTCATCAAATAGAATTATTTATCGGAGCACAAAAGCGCGTGTATTCATTTCCGTTGTTGCGATGTAGCAAATAACAACAGGGAATAACGAAGATTAAAATGTTATCCTCCATTCCCATTGGTATTAGCGGCCTAGCGGTTTGTGTGTAGATAGACTTTCACCAGAAATTGTTCCTGCGAGGCTTTAAAACAAGCGATGCGATGAATTGCTACATTTGCTGTCTCCCGACACGTATGGCACGGCTGGATGGGTTTGTTACCTACACGTCTAAAGGTATTTTCATACCTTGCGTAGGAGTACCCAAGTTACTTGTGGTCCTTATCTGATTATTGGCATATTATTTCATCAGGCTAGGCTCAATGTGGTGACCCAATAGTAATGGTGCTGACTTGTGAGTTGTAGATCTCGGGTCAGAAATGGGTTCTGGGACAGGACCTTGATTTAATTTCATCGGTGAAGAAAAACTTTGTGAAGAAATCGAAACGCCGAAGACATGTAACATCTACCAACTCTCACTGGTCTCTCGTGGTAGATTACAGTCTACTCCCTTTCCAAGAGAGAAAGCCTGTGTTTCCGCAGTGGGAACATTAAAACCTGAAATCTGGTGATGGATAAGCAATCGGATGATGCAAAATAAGAAATCTTTGTTCGGAGCTTGTCGTGTACTGCTCCGAATGATCTTTCCGAGTCTGAATGGGTAGGTGATTGGAAAGTACAAATAGCTTCATGATTATTATAGACTCGCTTCTGCCCACGACTTCATCCGCGTAAAATTTTTTGTTCCGGGCCCTTCCCGTCGCGTCCAATCGCCTACCCGTGCGATTTTCCCCGTTTTTGCAACATTTTTCATTACTGCTCCGCTCCTCTTGGTTGTAGCGTGATGTTATATAGCCTAAAGCCTTTCTCAATAAATAGGCTACCCAACACAAAAATAACTTTTCAATTCGGACCAGTAGTTCCTGAGATTAGCGCGTTCAATCAATCAAACAAACAAACGAACTCTTCAGCTTTATAATATTAGTATAGATTTGGAAAAGAAGTCAGTGTTCTTTGATGTGTATGACACATGCTTTGAACTTTATTCTACTAAGAGAGAGCGTTTATTGAAAATAAGCAGGTACTTACTGAGCCAATCCAACAATCGCTAACTTCATAGCCACATCTTAAGGGCAGACCTACATAAATCAACTCAAATTGGCTGTCGGCCCTATCGATTAACATTGTCCATTTATTTGTGAAGATAGATACGTCCGTGACGGACCCTCCTGGGTTTTGCATCAGACCTGACCCGATGCTGGATAGCCTAAATATGCAGTTTTATGGAAGCCCCGGGATTTCGTCGTGTGCGACACCGTTTATAACACGTTAGTTTTTCTTCAAGCTAAGTATTTAAACCTTACGTTATAGTCAGGGACATAGTGGTTTATTAACAGCAGTGAACCTTTTTGTAAGTTGATTAATTAGACCACATTGAGGTAGTGGATAGCACAACTCGTATACAGGGTACGCAATGTGCCAAATACAAAAAGAGTGGGTGTTGAGAGTGTAGTACCAAAAATAAATTCTTGTTGTTTTAACGACGCGTAATGTCATATATGATTTCATTCAACTACAACATACAACTTATGTAAATATATATTAAACTAGTACATAATAATTTTTATCTGAATTAAACTAAAGCCGCTAGATTAAGTTCACGTCCATTGTATACACGAAGCCTCCGATGATCAGATTTCGCACCTGTCTGAGCCCAAAATGATGGTAGAATCATGTTCAACGAACAGTGGGGTAGTTGCGGAACTTTTTATGGGTAGGAATTGGTTTAATATTCATAGTTAAACAACATTAATTGCGTTATTTACGTTGCTGAGCCGACAAATGACGCAATGGTTTAGGAATAATCTTCAATCCCATTCAGATTCTGATAAATTGTACGTTTCGCAATTAGGGTGCAGGCTGCCCAACGGTATTACTTAATCCATGGGTACTGAAAGCTTCTACAGTCGAGTCATATTAGCAATGCAACTGGGTGCCGGCACCGGTCGGTGGAACTTTCAAATGCAATTAATGCTGTCAAACAGAATCAACGAATGTTCTTGCTTGTAGCATAGTCGCGTAAATGGATAGATCATTAAGCGTATCTGTAGTTACTGCTGTTGTTATTTAATTAGTCTTTAGCACTACACTGTAGGACCGCTTGGATTATGGCCCACTCCTGTCACAGAGAAGAGGCCTGTGTCCCAGCTTGCAGCGGTGGGCCAATTATAGGCTGATTATGGCTATACTTCACTGTAAAGGCTTGCCAAAAGAGCTATAAGTAAAAAAATCAAGGGATGTTATGAAGCGTTTTAATTTTTCTTTATTTAATACATGGCAGGAACATTGACGTGGAATCTGAAACCATAAATTCAGCACATGATGCTAACCCCTAGAGTACACATTTTTGGTCGGTTATCAAACAGCTGCTTAATAAATAAGTGGCCCTTAAAAACCTACGCGGTCAATATTTGTATGTAACAGCTACTTTTTTTTAAATAGCCGATGAAAGTTTTAACGCTCGGGTTGTGTATTTAAATTCATGGTAGTAGGTCGCGTGCCGATGTTCTTTCCAGCCTCTATACCTTTGCAATAATTCCAGTTGAGGTCCTTATGTTTGAGTAGGAGTTAAATGTTGGTATCACAGAAATGTTGAACCCTGAATGTGAAACTGACCCCAATACTTTTGCGGAAAAGGCAACGCAGATAAAATAAATCTTTACTGACCTGTGCTTCATGTCATTTGTTAAAATACGTATTCTGTAACAACATTTCCCTTCTGTAACTAAAACTTCTGTAATTTTTCTAGAACGTTACGCGGCACTTTCATTGGGTTTAATGTCGGACGCGAAGACAATGGCCGTCGGCTATGGAGACACATCGATCAAGGTCTACGATATGGAAACACAGGAGGTGCGTTGATCGAATATATGGGTAGATAGACCATTTATTCGAGGTCAAAAATAGACACAACCTGCCAGGGTCGCGAGATTCTTCGAAAGAGATACCGTGACCCTGGCACGTGGGCAACTGAAGGAACACGGGTGGGTTTTAGTCAGTAAAAGTCTGACTCGCCCTCCCGCACCAAGAGCGGGAGAAGTCATTTGATGATTTCTCATCCAAAAAAAAAACAGATACAATCAGCAAGAAAAAAAAAGTTGGACACACAAAAGACAAAAAATATCAAATTACATGATAAAAAAAATAATAGTTTAAAAAAACTAAAAAACACGCTTCCATTGAAAACCAAACTAAAAAGTACAAAATAAAGGAAAAAAAGCGTGGGGTGCTTTTCAAGGTATTTTTTTTATTGTATCAGGCCCCCCACGCTTTTTTTCCTTTATTTTGTACTTTTTAGTTTGGTTTTCAATGAAAGCGTGTTTTTTAGTTTTTTTAAACTATTATTTATTTTCTATTTTTTAGGGTGTTTCGAATTTTGAGACGTATGTCAGCGTAGTTTGTGACGTATGTAAGCGTAGTTTTCGAAGACAGTTTTTTTGCTGTCCTGGTAACCCTGGAAAGGATAATGGCACAAATTAGTTTGTGACGTATGTCAGCGTAGTTTTCGAAGACAGTTTTTTTGCTGTCCTGGTAACCCTGGCAAGGATAATGACACAAATTTATGAAATTATTGCATTGTCATCGGTCCTTGACAGGTGTGCAAAGTTTGAATAAAATCTGGTCGTTTAAAGTGGGTCAAAATCACGCTATAAGGAGTCGGTTACAAACAAACATACAAACATACAAGTGAAGCTAATATAAAGCGTGTAAAAAACAAGGTGCCAATAAAAAAAATAAAGAAAGTCATGTTGACGTGACTCTACACCTGTATATTTGAGTCCCATGTAATAGGAGGCGAGCCTATTGCCATCAACCGGGAATAAATCCAGACTCTGGACTGCTACTGAGAAATTCCAAATAAAAAAAAACCCAATAACACTTTGCCCGACCTGGGAATCGAATCGAACTCAGCACTTCATGCTTAGCAATAGCGATTTCTATCACTAGACCGACGAGGCAGTCGAAAGGTGGGTGTACTATAGATATACCTCTGCCCAACCCTTCGGGGCAACAAGGCGTAATGTTGTTTTATTTTACGTCTTTTGTGACTCAAATTAAATCAAATCAAAAGTCATTTATTCAAATTAGGCTGAGGATCCGCACTTTTCGAACGTCAAAATTACAAAAGACAGTCCCCCCAAAACGCCCACCCGTCGCGCACTTCCTAGTGCTTTAGCTGGGAAGAAGAAGTGGCCAACAAACTCCCCAGCAGCACAGCTGTCTGTCCAGTTAGAAGAACTTGATTCTATACAATGGTATATAGTAAAACATTAAGAGACACAAATTAAATTAAATGATTTGCTATATGCCAGCTAGCCAACCCAATATACCAACAAATAAAATGAGAACTATACTCAAGCAAAAGCAAAAAAAATATGTATATAGAAACATGGCTGCAAAAATAAAAAACTGGCATAAAGGGCGTGACAGCTTACATATGCAATGCTGAATGTTCACATAGCTGTTACGACCTGAGTTACAACTCGAGGCCACAAATGATAAACTAGGACCATCGACGTAAAATAAATTAAACAGGTAAGTAATATTAATAATAATATCAACATCAAGGTCAACAAGACAACCAGTCCCCACAAGCAGCACCCGTTCACGAGCATAACGCAAAGATCAGTCATTACCCCCCTCGCCATATTTGAGGGAAGGGGGTAACCCGACCCCCGACGCTACCGCAAGCATTGACATCTAAGGGAGCATGACGAACTTGCTGCCGGTTGCTCAAGCAAGAATTGAATGATTACTTGTCGAGGTCGCTAGCTAACCACACCACCACTAGACTCTACATCTTTAAGTTTAAGCCAAATAACAAACATACAAAGTGCGGTGTGCGTCTCAAAATTGCACCAAATGAGAGTCCAGCTTAGCATGCGTTAGAAAAATAGCTTCACCCATGGTGTACCTACGAGTATACCTACCTTTTTTATTTTTGGATAGGAATTCATCAAATGATGTCTCCCGCTCTGGGCGGAGCGGGAGGGCGTGTCAGACTTTTACTGAATAAAACCCACCCGTGTTCCTTCAGTTGCCCATGTGCCAGGGTCACGGTATCTCTTTCGAACAATCACGCGACCCCGGCAGGGAGTATACCTACCTGAGGCTGATATTCTGCTGGAACCCTGCAGTTACATACGAGCAGACGATTTAAGTTCATGAATTATTAATTTGTGTTTTTATAAGTTTCAGCTTTTGTGTAATGATTTAAGTAAATTCTATCTTGTTTGGGGCAGAATTTTAGGACCATAAAAGGGATGAACGAAAGGCAATTGCATGTAGCTTAGATGATAATCTAAAGAGGATGTGGAATTACAAGAATGTATAGAAAAAGAAATAAGTACTTACATAAGAGGAAATCTGAAAATAGCACCAATAACTGAAAAGCTATGTAGAAATTGGTTGTCATGGTATGGCTACGTGATACGGAGGAATGAGGAACAAATCGTGGGAACACTTTTGAGTACGAATATCGATGGCTATGAGAGTAGGAGAAGACCAAAAGAAACGATTGATGAACTGTGTGAATGATGATATAGATAGAAAGGGGGTGATTACTGAGCTGATGACTAATAGAGAAGTGTGGAAGAAAATGACATGTTGCGTAGACCACTTATAAATTGGGATAAAGGCAGGAGAATAATTTTGGCTAAATAAAAACAACCGCTCGGTTCGGTAGAACAAGTTAAGCTACTACTTATTGATAGTAACCAGTTTTTGCTGCAAAAAAGTATGTGTGTAAAGTATTCCTGAAAGAAGAGAAAGCTGCAAGAAAAATGAAGTTAACGGTTAAATTGATATTACCTATCCTTAACTTATAATATTATAAATGGGAAAGTGTGTGTGTCTGTTTGTCCGTCTTTCACGGCAAAACGGAGCGACGAATTGACGTGTTTTTTTAGTGGAGATAGTTGAAGGGATGGAGAGTGACATAGGTTACTTTTTGTCTCTTTCTAATCCCCACTTCCCTAAAAGGGGGGGGGGGTGGAATTTAAAGCGAGCGAAGCCGCGGGCAAAAGCTAGTAACTAAATACTTTGTGCTTGTACTTTTTTAACATAGGGTCAAGAGTAATACTTTCTTTATAATATATATTATGCATAATTTATTACGTCTGCAAATTGCATTCTTTACACCCTCATCTCTCAAACTCTCGCAATATATTTAAAACCAAAAAAAAAAACAATAAATCTGTTTTCAAGCACATTTTTCTTTACTTAAGTTTTTTTTAGGGTTCCGCACCTCAAAAGGAAAAAGCGGAACCCGTATAGCAGCCTTCCCAAAGTGGGCGATAACGCTCCCTTGTGGGCGCTGCAGGCCTAAAGGGGGGTGGTAAGAGACCCAGAAAAAAATGGGGGCGTTGTGTAGACTCTACACTTTCTTTCTGGGTCTCTTACCACCCCCCCTTTAGGCCTGCAGCGCCCAGTCTACTGTCCCTTGGAGCTGTGAAAAAACCTAACTTCTAAGCTAACCCAATCAAAAGATATAGCCGTTTATGCCGCATTATTTCCGCAAATTTTCGAAACTCGCAAGGGAATCAAAACCTAAAGGGTACTTCCAGTCGATCTAGAATTTTGAAATTTGGTACGAAGCAACGTATTATAGCACGGATAAAGGAAAAATTGCGAAAACCGTTTAGTTACATCATATAATAAAAATATTTTTAATAATTTTAAAGGTACTACGCCTTTCCATTGTCGTGATCGGTGAACTTTTACTTATATCTACAGGTTTGTACGGAACCCTCGGTGCGCGAGTCCGACTCGCACTTGGCCGGTTTTTTTTTTGTAAAACACCTGCCATTAACTACAGAAAGCATTATGTACTAAAACGTACTGAATATGCATAGGTCTAATACATTAACAGCACATATAAGTCTTGTGAAGTGATTTAAACATTTTCGTTTGTATGTTTTAGTAAATTTATGTTCATTGGATATTTCATTACGTTTTGAGGCGTTTATTTACTTTCTCTGCAAAGAAAAAAGCTCTGAAAGTGAAAAGCGGCCGTTCGTTTCTTTATTGTTATTTGGGAAAAGTAAAATATATTCTTTTTGTACGAATTTTTCTACCCTAAGCCTTTTGATAATCTTTATGTGTTTATAGAAGCTTGCATTTTTATTTTGTTTTGGGAAATGAAAATTGATTTTGTAAGTATGGATAGATTTCCTTTATACCAATAATTTCAACCTCCTAAATACTAGTAGATACCAGTAGGTACATATGTGTTCAAAAATCATACTGCAATTTCTGTTTAGGCTCGTGCAGAGTAGCGCGACGCGACGGTCGCGCGTGATTCGGTGATTTATATCCGTAGAACAAGTTCTATGAAAACGCGCGCAACATTTCACACAGGGGCGAGCTGTCGCGCCGCGAATCCGCAACACGGTCATAGAAATTGTTCTACGGATATAAATCGCCGTATCGCGCGCAACCATTGCGTCGCGCTAGTCTGCACGAGCCTTACTCAATAGTAGAAAAGGTATCGCGTATTACATACCTACTACTTTTTATGAGAGTGTGGATAGAGTGAGTGCACCTGTGTCTGCGCACACACTCGTGCACTATAATATCTCCCGCGTAGTTGGCTAGTTACCATTGAAATTAGCTGTCACGGCCAAAATTCGGTCTGAAGGACTGGATGAATCTAACCATCAAGCAAAACTAACTTTTCGGATTCCTATACAAACCATAGTTAGGTACTACAATAACTTTACAGATTAACCGATACCCAATTCTCTAAATTGAAGTTTATCTTTCAAATAATGTATACCATCTATTTCTTGCGGGCATCGTGTGGGCGAACTGTCGAGATATTATGTTACAGTACAGTCGTAACATAAAACTGTACGCAAAGCTTATAATTAAAGGGTTTTATGTGATATAGAGCCTTCATAATTTAATTTAACACGACCAGATACACACTTGAAACTCTAGGACTGCTGATTGGTCAATATTGGCGTCTCACTTCAGCCGTAAGACGTCCACTGCTGGACTTAGGCCTCCCCCAATTTGGGGGCTTTGCCATAATCGCCACGCTTGGCAGGCGGGTTGGCGATCGCAGTATGGTGGTAAAATGCATAGAGAACGCTGCTGCCCATTCTCTAGTAAGTCCCTTAGTCGCCTTTTACGACACCCACGGGAAGAAATGGGGTGGTGTTATTCTTTACGTCCGGCACCACAAGGTAGATACATATTGGCGTCTACATGACGTGAAAATTATATATCATTCATTCTACTTTCTCGTTCATTCATCTTTCTCATGCATTCTTCTTTCTCGTTTATTCTCCTATCTCATTCATTCTTCTTTCTTTGCCCAGCCTTCATAATTTAATTTAACACGACCAGATACACTTTTAAAATTCTAGGACTGCTGATTAGTGAATATTGACATCTACATGACATGAAAATAATTTATCATTCATTCTTCTTTCTCATTCATTCTTCTTTCTCATTCATTCTTCTTTCTTGTTCATTCTCTTATCTCATTCATTCTTTTTCCTTTGCCAGGCTGTCTTTCTTTGTAATGCGCTCCCTATAAACATCTTTACGGCTTGCAACCAGGCGCATTTCTATTAAAGTGAAAGCACTTCAACATAATTTCCGTCAGAAGTTGGCCAAAATATTCCAGCGGTGATTTTCTGGATTTGTTTTCTCCTCTACCGATTGGTTATCTCTTGACAAAGTTTATATGTATGCAAGTATGTATACATGGGCGTACCCAGGTTCTGGGCCAGGGGGGGGCAATTCAGATTTTTTATAAGCAAATAAATAAACATAAATTAAAAGAGGTTTTTTTTCAAATCTTTTTTTAATATACTTAGTCATTTTAAAAGTAATTTTCGAGGGTCTTCAATAAAACGGTTTATAACGTCTTTCATGAAAGAATCGCCCATAGCGTTAACAAATATTCTATGTATACTGAGCATACAAAGCCCATTTAATGTACTTCGATCATGGTCGATCTTAGGTACGTTTGTACGCGTCTGAGTGTGCTGAATGACCGTTTAATTGTAGCGGTGGAATGAGGCATTGCCAGTAAAATTTCTAGGGCTGTCTTCACCTTCGGGTAAAAAGATTCTGCTACTCCGTTATTAACTCTGTTATTCCAATATTTTAAAAGTCCTGCTCCTGCTTCATCCAGTTCGGCTTCAGATGTGATCCCTTCTAATTCATAATAAAATGTAGAAACTTCCTCCATAATGTTTTGGAATTTTGGAACTGTAATTTCAATTATCTGAGCAGGGTGCAACAATGAAAGAGTAAACGTTGATGAATGGTCTTTGCTGAATCTCGCCTCTAATGAAGAAAGTAACGATTCCAAATAGGGCATGCAAAACGAGCGACGAAAATAATCGCTAAGGGGCTGGCCGCAGTAGGCAGCTGGTTGATTTGCCTTCTGTTGTTGGTGGCTTGCTGTCTTAGGTAAACGCAGCTCAAGGTTCAAAGCCACAGCAATTTTTTCAGCAGATTTGATTAAATCTTCACTCCTTTCTTCCGCGGAATGCCTTTTTTTTTGTGGGTGAGAAATCATCAAATGACGTGTGGAGGGCGTATCACACTTTTACTGACTAAATCCCACTCGTGTTCCTTCAGTTGCCTATATGCCAGGGTCACGATAACTCTTTCGAACAAATCTCGCAACTCTGGAGGCATCGCTTCTAGCCGACCCCTTCAGTTATGCTGACATCTCTTTGAGGTGCGCGTGGAACACAACGCGCAGTCGACAGGGGCTTGGGCGTTCGGGGCACAGAACATATATTACTCTAGGGAGGTCCGGGGCGTCTCCTCCTGCAGCACCAAGGGGCGAGAGGGTGCAGAGACTGCCTCTCCCTCACGCACTACGCCTCCTCCGTGAGCATTACTGCTTCGCATAAGGAGGTGACGGCTTCTCATGCCAGAAGGCATCTCCGTACCATGGCTCGTACCAGGGCCGCCACCGATCGCCTCCACGAGGTCATGGTGGTGCTCAGTTCCGGCAGGGCACTCCACCGTATGCTCCACCGTTTCCTCCAGACGATTCACGCAATGGAAACACCCGGGCGTTTCCTCCCGCCTTATCCGTATTGGTTATCCGACCGACCGACGAACCGAATTGTATTTGTTAACCGACTTCAAAAGAGGAGATGGTTCTATGTTCCACTGTATTTTTTTTTTTCAAAACAATTTCTCCGTCGATTATGACCCATTTCTATAAAAATCTTTTTTTAACACGCTTTTATTAGCTTCAAACATGTGTATGTGACTATGTAACGGAAAATTTGAACATGATTTTGACCGCCTTCAAAACGTTGAATTAACTCGAAATTTGGCGTACTTATCAAAGACCGATGACAATACAATAATTTTATAAATTTGTGCTATTATCCTTACCAGGATAGCAAAAAAACTGTCTTCGAAAACTACGCTGACATACGTCACAAAATTCGAAACACACTAAAAAATAAAAAATAGTTTAAAAAATGTCTCAAACTATTATTTTTATTGGATAGGTTATGCTTCAGGGGACCACTATATAATTTTTATTGACTTAGATTTCGTATTTAATTCACTTTGTTCAGCGTGATGATATTCTAATACCTCCTGTCACTGCTATTGATTAGGCCAGTAATGGTATACGAATTAGTGCAGGGTAGATAAAAAAGTTTTTGCAAAAAATAAACAACGGACTTCCAAAAAAACACTACAAAGTGAAAAATAACTTTTTTTCGGTAGTCAGTGGCAAAAAACTAAAATAAAGATCCAAAGACACCGACTACCGAAATTAAAGTTATTTTTGTATGCAGCGCTGCTTGCGAGTAGGTAGAACGGGCGCGTCGCATGATTTTTAAAAGTTGTAAATTGTATTACAAATAGAAAAATGTTATTTTTACTTATTTTTATCGACAAATGTAGATAGTTAGTAGGAACATTCACAAACTCCAGGGGGGGGCAGCTGCCCCCCTCTGCCCCCCCCCCCCTGGGTACGCCCATGTATGTATATATGTAAGAATATTTCATAGTTGTTTCCGAGCTATATATCGCGTACACCTGTCATGTTTTCTCTCAGCATCACCCTTAGGTTGATTGGTAGAAAATGCCTTAGGCATAAATCCGCCTTTGCCCCGTACTTAAAAAAAAAAACTGTTAATTTTACGTGTGCATAAAGTTTTAATAAATTAATATAAATAGGTACAAATTAAACTTTAGCCTATATATGCCTGTGTGACATTTATGTTGCGTGGCAAAGCGGGTTACAAGTCTGTAACTTTCCTTACGGCTTTGCATAAAATGTAACCAGTAAAAGGTTACGGCTTAATCTCGTTTGAGTGCGGCAATAAAATTGACATTTCTGCATTGGATTTATTATAACTTTGATGGCCTTGACATTAAAATTTGGGTCGGAGATTTTAAATGTTATTGGAAAGATGAATCGTTAAGCTGTGTCGAAATGGAAAAATATGTGATTTCCTTAGCTTTTAAATGGGCGCCACATATGGCATGAATGAGAAGTTTTAAGTCGAATAATATTATGAAATTGTTAATGTTTTGATGGTTTGATGTTTAGATGTTTGTTACTCAATCACGCAAAAACGGGTTAACAGATGTCGATTACAATTAGCGCACAGGTGACCTTATTTAGTACGACCACCACACGGGCGAATCAGCTGGCTAAAGTACTTATCTAGTAACTAGTAGCAGTCTTGCCTTTGGTCTTTTGACATAATTTTGAGTAAATACTGGATATAAAGGTGAAGTTTCCACCAATATCCTTCCGTAACAGAAGGCTCAAACCTCGGACTGTAGCACTGGTAGAGCAAAATAATAACTTATAGCAATAATTTGTTTTACGTACACGGGAGAGCAGTGGTGGTCCAGTGGTAACAGCCGCGACTTACGAGTAGTAGGTCGTAAGTTCGAACCCAAGTAGGCGCTATACTTTGTATAAATTATTTCATCACGACTGCTCTCATAACGGTGAAGGAAAACATCGTGAGGAAACCGGCATGTCTTAGAACTAAAAATTCGAAGACATGTGACATCTACCAACCCGCACTGGGTCCGCGTGGTGGATTATGGCCCATCCCCTCTCACCGAGAGGAGGCCTGTGTCCCAGCAGTGGGAACATTTGTAGGCTGATGATGATTATAATGATTTGTTTTACAAACGTATTAGGTATGTATGCCTCATTTTACGCTAGAAAAAATAAAAAAAACTTAACTAACAGTGCCCAGCGCTACTAACCCCTAATAGAAAGTATGAAATAAAGCGTCATTACCAACTACTGGCAAAGATGTATAGAAATCAACTCATAAGACGACTTGACAAAACATCGAGATTTATTTTTAATATTCAAATTTAATAATTAATACAAATAAAAAAATAAATAAAATTAATTTACTATACACCTTAGAGGTTGACCAAAAAAAAGATGGGTGGACTGTGTGAATGATAATATAGTTAGAAAGGGGGTGAATACCGAAATGACGACTTTGTGAGAAGTGTGGAAGAAATCGACATGTTGCACCTATGCCAAATACATTGATTTTGATTGGATGGACAGAAGGACACATAAACCGTTTCGAATAAATTTTCGTAATGATGGTTTAAACCGCATCAAAATCCGTTCCGTAGTTTAGAAGTACAAAGCGGTTACACAGACAGACACGATAATTTATAATAAGTAGGTATTTATTTTGATTAATTTCTTCTTTCTGTTTCTCATTGCAGGCTTTAATCACATACAAAGTGCATAAGTTGCGGCTGCAGTTTATACCGAAGAAACTGCAAAGGATGCACTTTGGTCAGGTGGTGGCGTTGAGGACTCATCCGCAGAATCCGGTTTTGTTCGCCAGTGGGGCCTGGGATAAGACCCTTAGGGTGTGTAAAATATTTTCTATTTGAAAACAATATTTGGATACTTCAACTTCTTACTTCCGCCCGCGGCTTCGCTCGCATGATATGTCAGTAAGTCGTCGCACAGCTTATCCCTAGCGGACGATCCAAATGCTTCCAACAGTACCTCGTTTGTTAAATTATGACATGAAGTTTAGAAGTTATGAAGGAACACATAAATTTATATACCGGTCAAAATCATAACCCTCTTTTTTGTTTCTCCGTAGTCGAGTGAAACGACACAGTATCTAGCACTAAGAAGGTGGAATCAATGCAAATTGTTGATGACTGACAGCAACTTTGGTACCTCTTATACATCTTAGCAAATCTTTGTTACCACGATTTTCTAGTTAACGAAATCAGTAAAGATAGGTACTACTATCGACAGCTTCTACAAAACATGTACCTCCGTAAACTACAATGGATATAACAGACAAAATCTGTTGATAGTTCTAATTATAACGACCTTCTTACACCTCTGTAAACAATTAGAACAATTTCAATCACTTTGACAGAAACTTGGTGAACCTTAAAGTCACGTACATTTGTAGGACTGAAGCAAAGCAATCATTTTTGAGTAATTGTGAATTTCTGACAGATTGTTAGACAGCCTTTGAGCAAAAAACTGTATCATAAAGATGGAGCTATAGCGGTTAAATAAAGCTTAAATTAAACAGATTTCAACTCTCAACTTTATTACAAACGAGTAAACAAATGTATAAAAAAATAAAATTATTCGCACAGTTGCAATGAAACTTACTTTGTTATGAGGTACAACAAAAAATAACAATACAGTTGGGGATAACTTTGAAAATAGGGGTGCAATTTGACCGCAGAACGTTTAACCCTGACGTCCACTATTTAGACCTCAGGCGAAGGTGAAAAAGGAATTCTAAACGTGAAAAACATAGAGCTACTATAGTTTGGTCGTCATGGCTATTAATTGTGTACAAAGTGTTGTTATGCTCCGTTTGAGCTTAGCTTTTGGTTGTTTTTGTAAATATTGTGTAGGCATTGTTTGTTTGTTTGTTGGTCTTTTGTTTTCATTTAGTTCACCTGGCGTTTTAATGAATGTTTTGAGAATTTATTAAAACTTAGGGTCGTGAAGGTGACTGTAAGTAAACTTTCTCTTGCTTATTTGTCGACTCGCCCGAATCGTTTCGTATTTTATGTAATAAAGTTACTGTACTTTTATCTTAACTTTTCGTTGTTTCCGTAAGTAACGTTATATTCAAAACGTGTCTGTTGCCTAATACGAACATCTGAAATTGTCTTATACATTAATTTCGTGGGAGTCAACTAATAAGCCTTTTCTCTTTGGTCCGGAATACGCTTAACAAGCGTGATAAGCGTATTCCGAACCGTGACCGTGACCGGACGTGGGTGTCTGACCAGACTTCAGGCTCGCAGAAATACAACACACAGGCTTCACTGAAAAGTGCTTAGTTGACATGTTTTGTAAATAAACATCGCCACATAGGTCTACAAGTTCTATCTATGTATCATATATACAGGTAGCAGCACTCCAGTAAACAGTTTAGGTGATAGTTTTTTAATACCCCCACGCTCACTGTCGTCGTCCTATAAATGTATGAATCCGCTGTCGGCGAGTACGTGGGGCGAGTAACTTACTGGAAGCTAGTAAACACGTGCTGAATTAAACATGGCGGACAACGACCGCGGACAGACTGAAAGCATCTCTGTCGAGATTAAAATATTTCTCTCGGCGGTTAACTGCTCAAATTATTTATGAAGCGCGTTTTAACAGACGGTACGGTATTGTTCGCGGGTTATTATGGAATATTGTATTCTTATTTCGGTTGTATTGCTTCGGGGCTTTGATGTTGGTAGTTTTATATTCAGACTTTCTCTCAACTATAGTTATGTAAGAAATAGTAAAGATGTATGTAGTAGTAATTCGTTAAAGCGTTTGTATTGTATAAGAGCATTAATGGTTTGCATTGAGTTTACCTAAAGTAAAATATGAGTTTCATTTTCAATAAACTCATTTATCCAATGTAATGTGTTGTGGCCTATTAGCCTCATTGGCTCTTTACTATTTTCTGGATAAATTACATTGACCTTTTATTTAATAAGAAAGAGAAAAACTCCACCGTGTCTCAGAAAACATGTTAAACCGTTGGTCCGCCTATCGTCTATATATCTATGATAGTCGTTACGACTGGGGGTTAGAAGCTCAAAAATCTGACATCCAGTATTAACCATGAGGTATCGAGTACTTATTAAAATATAAATATTTATATTATGATTTAAAAATTTCGTTCAAATTCAAAGAAACAATGAAAAATCAATGAGCCGAATAAAAGTAATAACGTTTACAATTAAAATTTATGATTACTAAACCATTTTGATTCCATTTGCGGATAATAATTTTCCATCACCTGGATAATAATTTTAATCCTAAATGGGTTTGGACGTTAGTACTAGATAATGGATGATATTCATTGTATATGAATGACCTATATAGTACTTATGTAATAAATTATTATAGACATTTATAGGTCTGATCGCATTAAAGTTAGGATCGCGTAAAAGCTCCGAATGCTGTGACCGTGTGATAGATTTTATGAAGTGGATCGCAGACAGGCATCAATTTAATTTAACTCCCTATTTAAGTATCAATTTTATACAGTTTCTGTGCTAAATAATTCATCATAATCATCATTTCAGCCGAAAGACGTCCACTGCTGGGCTTAGGCCTCCCCCAAGCTCCACCACTTCGACCGGTTCTGCGCTTCCCGTATCTAATGTATTCTTGCGGCCTTCACATGGTCATTGGTCCACCTTGGTCTCAAAAGACCTCTCGGTCTTCCTACTCAACGTTTTTTTGTACGCGGTCGCCATTCCAGAACCTTTCAGCCCCATCGGCCATATGTTCTGCGAGCAATGTCCTGCCCACTGCCACTTTAGTTTGGCAATTCTATGGGCTATGTCGGTTGCCTTGGTCCTTCCGCAGATATCTTCATTCCTGATTCGATCATGCAGGGAAACTCCATGCATAACTAAATAATTATAGGCATGATATTATAGCGAAAGAAAGGATTGTAGAGAGAAAAGAGTGAATGATAACTTAACGGTTGACCGGCGAGAATGGCCGAAGAAAACTTTATGCGACCCCAAGTAAAATGGGGAATAGGTAGGTGAAGATGATGATAACGACATTATTATAGCGAGAAGAATCGTGGAAGATTGTGTTGAATCTTTGATCGAGTCAAATAAATGTCTCTGTCATTAAATTATAGTTTGCAATCATCATATATACCATATTTATATACTAATGATAAAGCAGTTTGTTTAAACGCCCTAATCGCTTAAATTACCAGTCGGATTTGTCAAATTCTTTATGCATTTGATAGCCCTATTCTTGAGAAGTGCTGGGTACTACAGTGCCCCGTGGTGGTCTACTCGTTTTAGCCTTATTATGCTAGCCTATTAGCCTAGCAACCCTTAAGAGTCGAGCAAAAACAAAAAAAAGTCAGTTAGAAAGCTGAGCGGAAACGAAGTACCTAATAGTCAGAGCAGACGATATAATGCGACGCGGTGGGTCGGTGACAAAAAAAAAATTACGCGGACGAAGTCTTGGACAGAAGCTAGTCATTAACTTAGTTTACAAATAAGAAAATCTATGTAGTTATGTGTGATGAAACTTTGTCCTTTAGTTTTACTTTGATGTTTTTAAGACTCATAAGAGAAAATGGAAATGAGGAAAATGTAGGAACTTTTCTTAAGTTAGTGGGCATTGCAATGGGTAGAGGTATACTCGTATATTCTTTGCAAAGTTCAAAAGTTCTTTGAAAAGTATTTAGTATTACTTACAATATATAGTCCGAGTGTAGATTTCGTGTGGTGCCGGACGTAAAGAGTAGCACCAGCCCATTTCTTCCCGTGGGTGTCGTAAGATACGACTAAGGGAGTTACTAGAGAATAGGCAGCAGCGTTCAGCTATGCATTTTAACACCATACGGATACCTGCGATCGCCAACCCGCCTGCCTAGCGTGGCGATTATGGCAACCCCCCCCCCCCCCCCTAATTGGGGAGGCCTATGTCCAGCAGTGGACGTCTTTTGGCTGGGATGATGATGATGATATAGTAAGTTCTATTTCGTAACCAGAATTCTTCCAATGGTTCACATTGTAAGAATTGTAATAATAAGAATACATTAATTAAACTACAAGCCGTGTGGCCGGTTGGGATTCCCCGTCGGTAAATGGCGGACTCCCATACAAGCTGTCATTTCTTGTAAAAGTAAAAGTCAATATGTAGGCAACAAGATTACAAGATCAGACATCTATTGAGCGTCAAAACACAGCAAACATATCTGGCGAAAATATAGTTCGTCAAAAATCGAGCATTATCTGTAAAAGCATCTTAATGTCTCATCATCATCATCATTTCAGCCGAAACACGTCCACTGCTGGACATAGGCCTCCCCCAAGGGGGGGGGGAGGGGGTTGCCATAATCGCCACGCTTGGCAGGCGGGTTGGCGATCGCAGTATGATAGTCTGCAAAGCATAGAGAACGCTGCTGCCCATTTTCTAGTATATCCCTTAGTCGCCTCTTACGACACCCACGGGACGAAATGGGGTGGTGCTATTCTTTTAGTCCGACGCGACACGGTACCCTTAATGTCTATGTTTACTCATTTTTAATTTCAATGTGCAAGCTGTGGTTGCCTATAATTGAATGTATATTTAGTGTATGCTTTATTGCTGAAATCTAATCTATGTAATTATTTAATGTAACATTTGTTAGCAATCCTTAAATAAATAAATAAGCACCTTTATGACCTTTATGACCGGCTTTGTCACCTAGATTTACCTCAAAAGATTTCAAATGTTTTTGTAAGATTATTTTGTAAAAATAATATTTTCATTTTATTACAAACTCATTCATAAAATTACGTTGCTTTATAAGGGTTTTAAGTGCAATTCCTTGTTACTTTTAATAAAATTTCACCTATTAATACTATGTTTCAGTCATACAATAAAAGTATTTTCTTACTTATAGACATAAACCACTTTTCAGCGTTTTCTTTTGCTCCTATTGTTCTCATTTTTCCCTTTCCGATGTTTATAAATAAAACGATGAATGGGCTCTGTGAAAGATGATATTATTTCCTATAATAAATTTAAAAAGAAACATTTAAAATTATCTTTTTAAATATTAGAATATAAAAAGTTATAAAAATATAAAAAAAAGACTTTTTACAAAAAAATAACAACTGACTTCCTTTCTTATAAAAAGTTTTTATTTTGAACTTTTTAGTTATGGTAGATAGCCCGCACTAATCTAATCGCGTTATTCGTTCATTTGTCGCGCAAATACTTAATAAAAATTTAAGACTTATATGGTTTTCACATGAATCCTATTGTCCGAATGGAACCAAATTAAAATGAAATCATTCGGAAAACATCAGCTTTCAAATAAAAAAAAAATCATCAAAATCGGTGCACCCAGTCAAAAGTTATGAGGTAACAAACATTAAAAAAATACAGTCGTATTGATAACCTCCTCCTTTTTTTGAAGTCGGTTCAAAAATCGTACCCTACCAGTATAATATAGCTACCGGTGGTCAGGGCTCCTGAGAGAGAAACCTTCTTACAATACGCAATACGCGCCGTGTCGAGGGTACCTCTATCTGGATGAAGTCCTTGTTCAGGGCTGCTTAACGAGAGCCTCCTGAAATGTTGATCGATCTGTGGCCTATTATGCCATTGACCGTCACGACTATCTGCTGAATGCACATCCCACATGTCGACAATCTCGCAAGCCAGGTCAAAAAATTTGATCTGCCTATCTTTTTCAGCTTTCACGAGGTTCTCATATTGTGGGACCGCAATATCAATAGAATCATTGAGCGACCTGCCAGGGTCGCGAGATTTGTTCGAAAAAGATACCGTGGCTCTGGCATATAGGCAACTGAAGGAACACGGGTGGGTTTTAGTCAGTAAAAGTCTCACACGCCCTTCCGCTCTACGCTAGAGCGGAAGAAGTCATTCGATTATTTCCAACATACAAAAAAAAAAAAAAAAAAATGAGCAACGCTCTATTCGATCTAACACCACTGTTTGCGGCTTATTGGCTTATGATATTTTTATTATTATGTTTAGAAAGGAGATGACTACCATTATGACGACTAATAGAGACGTATGGAAGAAAAAGATACGTTGCACCAACCCGAAATAAGTTGGGATAAGGACAAAGATGGTGATGATGAAATGCAACCTTTCTTACTAAGGTCTGCCATGTTTGCTCCAGTGTTCGTAAATGGGACTGCTAAGCTTGGGGTTCTGGGTTCCATTCCTAAGTTATGAGTATTGAGTAATTTATGTGGCCTACCCAAGTCGCACCTCCGGTGCAACAACGTCACTTATGCAAATTTTGGCAAAATTAATCTGATTGTGATTATGAGAAAAAGTAGCTAATGTACCCCTTTATTAAATGTTCGTTTTAACTTTAATATAAAGTTCAAAGTTGTAGTTTAAATATTAACAGTTAATTTCTTTAGTAAATACATTATAATAGGATGTGGAACTTTAAAACGCTTCTCCTGAAATATTACATCTTTTGAAAAAGTGACGTTGTTGCACTGGAGGTGCGATATGTCCTTTCTTTGGTATTATTCGTCAAAGCGTTGGGCTTCTTTTGTTCCGAGTTGAGCTAAACGATCAGTGATAAATGCTTGCACTAACTGGACAGATCCACTTAATCTGTGTGGTTCTTTCCTTAAAAGACCATTTCAGTCACCAATCTACATGGTCTTCACATGATGTGACTCAAAAGAAACTGTGACATCTGAGTTTGTTTCAGCCTTTCTTCTCAGAGTAGTCAGGAAAGGCCGAATTCATCTAGTTAAAAAAAAATATTATTGACATTTTGTACAAACCTACTTACAGAAATAAAATCATTTATCATTATCATAAAGTCGGAAAATTTCTCCGCAGCATCCAAGAGTTTGGATTACTGCTTCAAAAGTGGCAACAGGATCGCCTGATACCGATATTGTAATTAAAAATAACTGGTTGACAATGGGTGCCATGCTTTGCCTACCCCTTTGAGAGAAGTAATCGTTAGGTTATTTCAAACTTTTCAATTTGATCATTTTGTATTCCTTACAGATCTGGGATGTGAGATGCCATGTTGGTTGCGTCATGACATTTGAAGGCGTTGACATTTGCAGCGATGCCATTGACCTCAACGTACGTATCTTTTATTTTAAACTACCTCTCAATGACTACCATTTTCCCATGAAACTAGGATGTAATGTAGGCCCTTGACTTTCCAGATAGAACGTGCCTAAGAAATTTGTAAGTCCCAAAATATTAGCGTAGTCAAAGAGACGTAATTGTTTCGAATCTGAATTTAAATTAAATAACTTAAAAATGTTCCTAAGTTTGAGCCAAACAAACTGGAACCGTATGCTTTCAAACTACCTACGACTGCCTTAGTCGTAATTTTTAGGATTCACAATTTTTGTTAAAATTAAGAGGCTATTTGGTTGGAACACATATTATACTAACACCAAAAATAACAACGACTTTTGCTCCTGTAGATATGGAACAGTTTTGTAATGACAGATTCTAAAAAGTTTAACTTGAATTTTAAAACACTGTTACGTAGATATAAATAAATCTCTCGTAGTTTTTCTTCTGTACATCTATGTGGGAAATTAATTATTTCTGGTAACGGGTATATTTTTTATTTAATTATTTCTATGTAACTAATAAACCCACTCGTAAATCTGTTCCTCGATTAGTTTTTTTCTGAACATTTGTGTTCATATTAACAAAAACGAAAAAAATACATGACGCACCAAGACCGTTTTTAATACATTTTTTGCAACTAGAGGGCGTTGGCGTAGAATTAGATGTCGCTATGGTTTCGTTACCGCGGAAAGTACAAGTACCCTGAGTGTAGGTTTTCTCAACTATCCACGAAAGCTGGACAAAGGCCTTTCTTAATTACTATTTTTGATAATAGCAATTCTCACGAGAGTGACGATAGCTATTTATTAATCGACAATAACGAAACCATAGCGACATCGGATTCGACGCCAACGCCATCTAGTTGCAAAACAGGTACTAAAAGCGTCACACACACGTACCTATACCGACAGGGCGAAATCTGCCCTCCTTGTATTTAAATATTCTAGTGAAACCACTATTTATCCTTAACTTTAATTTACCTACATATTTCGGTGTTCGTTTATATAATCAACATTTTTTGTTCACTTGGTTTTCGTTTAATATTCATAAGTTTTCGGGTTTCGTTTATGTATGTGAACCAAAATAATATGGCGTTTTTGTTTCTTTATTTACGCGTACATGTTGTTTTTATCCATTTTCATATTTAGAAATACACAGGCAAACGGGTAGAGGCGGGTATGCATTTTTTGCCGCTTGACGTGGTCACGGGACGAGGGCTGCGAAGTATGGTCCTAGGTTCAAAACCGAAGGTTTTGGAATCTGGACATTCTATTCTTGGCAAGTGAAACATAAGGTCGCTAACGAACTATTCTATCACACATAGGGATGTGTTTCCTGATTTTATGAGCCAGTGAATTTGCACACACTTCTTCTCACATTTAGACGTAACTAAAACTTAGTGTGTTAATTCATATAAGACTTTAAGTCTGTAAATTACAATTTTCCATCTTACTGGTGCGTGTTATTTCACCTACACAAGTGTCTTCCCTGACAACTTGATCCGTGACAGTGGAACAAGTCGTAGCAACAGCACCAGCCATCTCTCATTACGACATAATTGTACATATATTAAGTCTTTTCTAGTAAGGAATTTCTCGTAGTAAAATGTTATACATAGTTAAAATTCTAACGAAATGTGTTCGTGAAGTCAACCTCCTACTAATTTTAAATTGCTTTTTACCGTGCTAATATTTTAAAACAAAATTTTCTTTGTGCACTTGTGTAGAATAAAATTATGCAAATCACGTTCACTTTAATACATACGCATTTATCTAATCTTCAAACTAAGTGCTAGATTTAATAAAACTCGTATAATGTCTTTCAACGTTTCAACGTCAACTGCATGAAATAATTTAGAACTCAAAATGTTTTCATACACTCTAATGTTTTTAACAGTAAAACGGTTTTGGGCATCATAATTTTATTTAAGGCCATTAAAGACCGCTTAAGTGGTTGTAAATAAGTAATGCAATACCAAAATATGCATAGGTACTTAATGAGCTTTAGCTCTTTAGCTCTGCTGTTAAACATTCCATGTTTGTTATCACTAAGAAATCTGCACAAATAATCTTTGTTGCACAAATAATAATTTTGCATACGCTTTTTCAGATAGTACATAAGTTATCATTCTGTGCGGCGTGTTTTTGGGTAGTATTTCAAGGAATTACCTTGAGATCCGTTTAGCACATTCCTATTCCCTAAAGAATTTTCGTCTAATCATTCATTTTATTTTTAATAACTATACATGAGCAGACTAGAAAAATAGCACCAAAGAGTGTTTGTGATGTGTGTTTCTTTCTTGTGTGTGAGGTCAGGAACAAAGCAGGGACATTTCAATGATTGGTTTTATTATTATAGACGATATTAATGACGGTTTATTTTACTTTAAATGTACAAAAAATCGACGGTCCCTACGTACATAAAGACATGTCAAAAATGGCATTTTTTTATTGCACAATTGCGTTTAGATTTTCCATATGCACATACCTGTATATTTTTTTTTTAATATTACTTATTTAATGCCATTTACGAATCGTATATGAGAACAATGATAACATGTCTGAAATGCTTTTATTTTAACATCAGCGCAGAAAGTCATCTATCATTTTTCCAAGAAAATATAAAAACGGAAAATGTGTGTTAAATACCATTAGAAAGTTCCTAAAGCTAATAAAACATTATATACAAAAATAATTAAATTGTACATATAATTATTTCTAGAGCGGTTTGAACATAAATAACGCTCTCCTGTAAACCTCTGTTTTTGACATGTCTTTATGTACGTAGGGACCGTCGAAATATACACCGTGACATTTTAGTCGTCTTAGGCGCTGTCCTATTGCCATCGCTCGCACGATGGTGCGATGCGATTTCATCGTGCGATGAAACCGATCGCGCGATGAGAAAACGTATGTCCTATTGCCATCGCTCGCGCGATGGTGCGATGCGATTTCATCGTGCGATGAAACCGATCGCGCGACGAGTTTTGTCCTCTGCGAACACTCTCGAAATGGCTCTTAGCAAAGATGCACAGTTTCTGCTGTCGAGCAATATTTCTTTAATTGTAAATAACACCATGTACCGTGTGGTGCCGGACGTAAACCATAACACCACCCCATTTATTCCCGTGGGTGTAGTAAAAGGCGACTAAGGGACTTACTAGAGAATGGGCAGCAGCGTTCTCTATGCATTTTACCACCATACTGCGATCGCCAACCCGCCTGCCAAGCGTAGCGATTATGGCAAAGTCCCCCAAATTGGGGGAGGCCTAAGTCCAGCAGTGGACGTCTTACGGCTGAAATGATGATGATGACGTATCATATGGTAGAGAACATACATACCTACCCAGCGCACGAGTCGACTAGATCATTCCATCTACATTTTACATGAGACAAAATATAAAACAAACTACGTCAAGTGTCATCATAATGAATAATATTAAAAATTTTTAGTTATTCAAATGTTAATTTTTTTATTATGGATGTGTAGTAGTCATTGGTTACATGAAGTAGGATGCCGTTCTAAGACGATTCAAATGTCACGGTGTATAAAGAAAGTAGGTCTAACAGAGCGACCAGCCAGTACAACGCGCTGTCGATGCAGTGTCGTCGCCGTCCGGAGTGGTGTCAAAGTCAAAGTCAAAACGTTTATTTCAATTAGGCCCAAAAAGGCACTTTTGAACGTCAACTATTACATGAAAAAAAAAAGAATTGATTCTAGTTGCCCCTACTCGCCCGTTACTCTTTAAAAATAGTTTTCAGTATTATACAATATTTATACAATTATATGTGAAGACGATGCACTTATAATAAAAATTACCATACCACAGCAGGTAAAAGAACTGAAAATGAAGCAATGAGAGATAAATTGATTATATGATAGATTCATGGTGCTCACAAATTTACAAAAACATTGTAAAGGCAATAATACGAATTTCCTAATATATTTACAAGTTACAAGTATATGAGTTACAGTAATTACAGAATGTAAAACAGTGTCATAGAAGAAATAATAATAATAATAATATCCATACAATTATGTTATCAACTAGTTTGATAACTCTAAGACAAAAACATTGCAAAGGCAAGAATACGAATTTCCTAATGTTTTTACAAGTTACAAGTCAGTGTATGAGTTACAGTAATTACAGAATGTAAAACAGTATCATAGAAGAAAAAAAATTAAAAAAAATATCTATACAATTAAGTTATCGTGGGCCGCGCAACCCGCTCGTGCCCCCCGCTCCCTCGTGCCACCCCTCGTCCGCCTGTCGGCTGTAGTGTGCGTGGATCACGGCGTATGCGCGTGAAAAAAGACCAGTGGTAACCCACAGGCGTTACCATTGCACATTGGGTCGAAATATATGAGTGACAGGTCGTAGGTTCAAACCTAAACAGGCGGTTTATTTTGGGCAAATTATTTCATTACCACTGCTGCACTCCTCTCTAAACGGTGTAGGTAAACATCATGAAGAAACAAGCATCTTATAGAAGCAAAAATTCGACGACATGTGAAATCTAGGCCCGACTGAGCTCGCGTGGTGGATTACGACTCACGCCTTCTCACCGAGAGGAGGCCTGTTTTCCAGTAGAGAAAATTTGTCTTATTATGCTTATGTTAAGCTATAAATAGAAATTAAATAAACACAGACAAACACATCAGTTGCCTTCTGTCTTCATTTCTTCTTGTTCATTCCCAATAATGTCGGAGGCAATTCCGCAGCGTTTCTTCAATACACCACTTTTCCTCTCCTTTCCTAGGTAATAGTAACCAATATGTTGAACATTTTCAAATAAAAATTGCTTAGTCACAAAACTCCATTCTATTCGAAAATGGGGCGATGTATTATCTGAAACATACCTATTATATTTGTTGTTTAATTTCCGACGAGCGTGTTTTTAGGGTTCCGTTGCCAAATAGCAAAAAACGGAACCCTTATAGATTCGTCATGTCTGTTTGTCTGTCTGTCTGTCCGAGTATGTCACAGTCGTTTTTTTCCGAAACTATAAGAGCTATGCTGTTGAAACTTGGTAAGTAGGTGTATTCTGTAAACCGCATTAAGATTTTCACACAAAAATAGAAAAAAAACAATAATATTTGGGGTTCCCCATACATAGAACTGAAACTCAAAAGTTTTTTTTTCATCAAACCCATTCGAGTGGGGTATCTATGGATAGGTCTTCAAAAATGATATTGAGGTTTCTAATATCATTTATATTTTCTAAACTGAATACTTTGCGCGAGAGACACTTCCAAAGTGGTAAAACGTGTCCCCCCCCCCGTAACTTCTAAAATAAGGGACTGATAAAACTAAAAAAAATATATGATGTATATTACCATGTAAACTTCCACCGAAAATTGGTTTGAATGAGATCTAGTAAGTAGTATTTTTTTTTTAATACGTCATAAATCGTAAACCACAATTTACCTTTCATTCAGTCAACTCAAATATAAAAATTAAAAAAAAAAAAACATTTAATTTCATAAACATAAACCTTATGCATAAACCATGAATTCCTGCAGGTTTGTACGGAACCCTCGGTGCGCGAGTCCGACTCGCACTTGTTTAAGCTACGATTTGTATTGTTGTATTTAGATTTTAGTTAAACCAAGCAATTTTTTGCAAAAAAATCGAAGACATGTGACATCTACCAACCCGCAAATGACTGACTTTATTATTCTATAACTATGATTTATGTTCGAATTTAATATCTTCATTTATTTTATTAATGTTATCAATTACTTTGCATGCTAGGTTTAGCGAATTGTATTAGATACTGTAAAATAACCCGACCATCTGTAATCTATCTAAATATTATAAACGCGAAAGTTTGTATGTATGGATGTGTGGATGTTTGTTCCTCTTTCACGCAAAAATTACTGACCCGATTTAGATGAAATTTGGCACACAGATTTTTTATAACCTGGAATAACACATAGGGTACTTTTTATCCCGGTAGTATGTGCCCGCGGGATAATTTCCGACCTCCACGCGGGTGAAGCCGCTGGAAAAAGCTAGTGTACTATAATTCTTGCAAATAAATTTCATTTCATTTCATTTCGCACTGGGCTCGCGTGGTGGATTACGGCCCACTCCCTCTCGTCGAGAGGAGGCCTGTGTCCCAACAGTGGGAACAATATAGGCTGATGATGGAGATGAAGCATTATTTTCCGTATTACTTTAAAAACATCAAAACAAATTATCTCACATCAAACTCCAGGTCTAAGGCAGCGGTACAAGTCGCTTTAATTAAAAACTCTAGCTTTGTCGTGGTGCAAGTTCGCGGTGTTTCATCTACCTACAGCTTAGCCGTTGCTTGGTACAGTTAACAAAACATACATGGCAAGAGTTTTAATCTAACAACGCCGATATTTCTTAGTATTAAGGGTGATTTCTTTGTACAAGTGTTACCTTAAAAGAGCGGTGGACTGTACCTCGTTATGAAGTTTGATGCTCCTATATAGTTGTTCTTTGCTTTGAAGAATATTATTATTCCACGGCTCTCGATATTTTTAGTTTGTAAAGCGGTATAACTTTGCCTGTGGCCTGGGTATTGATATTGGTTTGTTGTAAACACTTTTAGGTGTTTTTTTTTAATATCTAAGTAACCAGATACCTATCTATGTAAGTGTTTTGTTATCTATACTAATATTGTAAAGCTGAAGAGTTTGTTTGTTTGTTTGATTGAACGCGGTAATCTCAGGAACTACTGGTCCGAATTGAATCTAAAGTAATATCTATACTAATATTATAAAGCTGAAGAGTTTGTTTATTTGTTTGATTGAACGCGCTAATCTCAGGAACTACTGGTCCGAATTGAAAAAATCTTTTTGTGTTGGGTAGCCTATTTATCGAGAAACGCTATATAACATTACGATAAAACTAAGAGGAGCGGAGCAGTAATGAAAAATGTTGCAAAAACGAGGAAAATCGCACGGGAAGGGTTGGGGGAACAAGAAATTTAACGCGGACGAAGTCGCGGGCAGAAGCTTGATGGATATAGGTATTACTTGGGTAGAAAATATATTCTGACGATATTTTTTTCATATTATCATCACTCTCTTGCCCTTATCCCATTTAATTTGGGGTTGGTGCAACATGTCGTTTCTTCCACACTTCTCTTCTCAATAGTCAAGCCCTTTATGTCCATATCATCATTCACATAGTCCATTCATTGTTTCTTAGCTGTCCCTCTACTCTTTTAGCCATCCACACTCATACTCAACACCTTTTTCACAACGTTTTCCTCATTCCTCCGTATCACGTGACCATACCATGACAACCGATTCCCACACAACTTTTCAGATAACGGTGCCACTTTCAGACTTCCTCTTATGTACTGATTTCTTATTCTATCCATTCGTGTAATACCATACATCCCTCTTAATATTCTCATCTCAGCTGCTTGCCTTGCCTTTCACTCATATTTTATACGATATATTTTTTCATATAAATCACTTAAAATGTGAATTTCCTAGTAAGATCACTTCTTATATCTGTCTCTTCTCTTTTCTTCTTGTTCTTCTGTCAACTTGTTCTTTTTGTATTTTTTCCCAGCGTCATGTTTACCGCAATTTGTTTACCGTTTATTCACGTATGGTCACTTGTATACGTAAATAACTAATATCAATGCTATGTATCTCAGGACGTAAACTGTTTTACTATCGAACATACTAGATACCGAAAAAACGTAGGTGTATCATCAGCTTCACAATAAGTATAAATAGTCGATACAAATGTTTTGTATAAATAAATAATTGTATGTTAGGGTAGAATTAGATACATAATGTGACTTTTTAACTTTATGCGGGTAAAACGCCCGGTAACTTATTAATTTTTAAAAAGGTATTAATCTTAATCAAATAAAAAAAATTGCGTTCATCTATCATCATCAAAAAGAGATGTGATATTCTGCGCTAGAATTTGTCTATTCGGTAAAATTCGATCAAAGGTATTAAAATTATAGTAGCGTTATACAATATGTAACATATTTAACACAAAAAGAAAAATAGTAAAAAAAAAAACTAAAAAACACGCTTCCATTGAAAACCAAACTAAAAAGTACAAAATAATGGAAAAAAAGCGTAGGAAGCGTGTTTTTTTGTTTTTTTAAACTATTATTTATTTTCTATTTTTAGGGTGTTTCGAATTTTGAGACGTATGACAGCGTAGTTTGTGACGTATGTCAGCGTAGTTTTCGAAGACAGTTTTTTTGCTGTCCTGGTAACCCTGGCAAATTTATGAAATTATTGCATTGTCATCGGTCCTTGATAGGTGTGCAAAGTTTGAATGAAATCTGAAATCGCGCTATAAGGAGTTGGTTACAAACAAACATACAAGTGAAGCTAATATAAAGCGTGTAATAAATTAATGTGGGTCAAAATCGCGCTTAAAGGAGTCGGTTACAAAGAAACATACTAATATACAAACATACAAGTGAAGCTAATATAAAGCGTGTAAAATACTACGCGACGTACCAAGACCGCTTTTAGTACCTGTTTTACAACTAGATGGCGTTGGCGTCGAATTAGATGTAGTTATGGTTTCGTTACCGCGTCAAGTACTAGTACCCTGAATGTTAATTTTCACGTTATCCACGAAAGCTGGACAAAGGCCTTTCCTAATTAATATTTTTGATAATAGCGATTCTCACGAGAGTGACTATAGCTATTTATTAATCGATGACATCATGACAATTTCATTCATCGACATCGATTCGATGTCGATGAATGAAATTAAAGTATGATATTGTATAATAGGTATATTAAATTAATTACAAAAGTAAAAATTTAAACAAACCACATTCTGTTTCGTTGTGATGGTTTTCAGTAATAAGTTTATTTTTTCATATGTGACGTCGTTTCTGACTTTCCGCGGTAACGGAACCATATCGACATGTAATTCGACGCCAACACCATCTAGTTGCAAAACACGTACTAAAAGCGGTCTTGGTGCACCGCGTAGTATTTGTTTCTTTTTTTTAACCGACTTCAAAAAGAAGGAGGTTCTCAATTCGGATGTTTATGTTTTTTTTTTTTTATGTATGTTTGGCCATAACTCCGTTATATATAGACAGATTTGCAAAATTCTTTTTTTGTTCGAAAGGGGTTTATTCCGAAATGGTCCCATATAATTTTCATATAGATCTGATGATGAGTTCGGGAGACAGACACCGGAACTCTTTAAAAAATGACAGGAAATCAACCGCGATTTCTGCTATCGCATAAATATGCATTGTTTGTTTGGAATTAGTGCAGGGTGAAAACCACAACTAAAAATTTAAAAATATTTTTTTTTTTACAAAAAAAAAACAACCGACTTCCTTAAAAACACTACAAAGTGAAAAATAACTTTAATTTCGGAAGTCGGTGGCAAAAAAACCATAAATACAGATCCTAAGACACCGACTACCGAAATTAAAGTTATTTTTCACTTTGTAGTGTTTTTAAGGAAGTCGGTTGTTTTTTTTTTGTAAAAAAGTTTTTATTTTATATAAACACAAATGTTCACAAAAATGTCTATCCGACGAACAAGTTAACTGAAATAATTAATTTCCCAGAAAGAATATAACGTAATTAAAGAAGAAAATCTACATACATATATACGGGCACCAGTTTCTCACAAATGTTTACTATATATTTTTAATTAGTTTAAGCACTTTATGTACCTACCTGCAACATTTGTGATGAGAAAATAAATTTAATTTAAATTTAAAAAAAATATATAGAAACACGTCACGCCTTTTTTCCATGACTCACGCCTTTTCCCATGGGGTAGGCAGAAACTACGGAACGCCACCTACTACGATGCATTTAGCAAATTGGACGTCATTATCAGCCCTAACGACAAAATGTCTGAAGTCCCGCCTCTCTTGGGTGGGCAATACATAACCAGTATGTACTGCTCACCATGACGAACGATGCTGAGATATGGACGCACTCGTATAAGGCTGTGAATAGCGTAAGAATCTTTCTAGCCATAAGATACAAAAGTCGAGATCACCCTAATTGCGAAACGCACTATTTATCAGAATCTGAATGGGATTGAAGATTATTTCTAAACCATTGCGTCATTTGTTCGAATAAATTGTCGGCTCAGCAACGTAAATAAGGCAATGAATGTTGTTTAACTATCAATATGAAACCAATTCCTACCGATAAAAAGTTACGCAATTACCCCTCTGGATGTACAAAGATTTTCGATAACTTAAAACGAGTTATGGAACTCAAATGGCGTTGAGCAGGACACCTGACAAGGTGTAGTCATGGTAGATAGAGTAGGGCAGTGACCAATAGATGCCCAAGAACAGTAAGACGAAGTGTCGGTCCGTCAACGGCGAGATTTGCGGACGATCTTGTTGCTTTCTCGCGAACCTGCACCCTAATTGCGAAACGCACAATTTACCAGAAACTGAATGGGATTGAAGATAATTTCTAAGCCATTGCGTCATTTGTTCGAATAAATTGTCGGCTCAGTAACGTAATTAACGCAATGAATGTTGTTTAACTGTGAATATTAAACCAATTCCTACCGATAAAAAGTTCCGCAACTACCCCTCTGGATGAAGCCGGCACACGAGCGTGGGGATTAGCACAAGAAAAGGGAGGCCCATATCCACCTGTGGATGAAGTAGATCATTATAATGGTGATTTTTGGTCCTTCAGTAAACAGGCAAAAATAACAGGCATCGTTAGGACAATTTACTAACTAAAGTTTAGAATAAATCACAACAACGATAGGCAATTCAAGGTCTCTAAAATTCTGAAAATGATTCGATATGTGTCCCTCTATATATCGCACTGTTTTTTTTTTGTGAATGGGAAATCAATGAATTACGTCTCCCCCTCTGGATGGAGCGGAAGGGCGTGTCAGACTTTTACTGACTAAAATCCACCGGTGTTCCTTCAGTTCCCCATATGCCAGGACCACGTTAGCTCTTTCATCTTGCGACCCTAGCAGGCATCGGTCCTAGCAGACCCCTTCAGTTTGCTGACATCTTTTTGCGGCGCGCGTGGAACACTACGCGTCGTCGACACGGGCCTGGTCCTAACCGGGCGGCGAGCTACCCATTGCTTGCCACCCGCAAGCCCGCGCCTATGGTGGCCGGGAGTCCGCAATCGACTCCCGACGCCCGGGGCGTCTCCTCCTGCGGCGGCTAGGGGCGTGAGGGCGCATAGCTTGCCTCTCCCTCACGCACCCCGCCTCTTTCTTCTAAAATTCTGAAAATGATACAAATGATTCAGTAAGTGTCTCTCTATATTTGGTATTGTTCAGCTAGTTTCTCGTCTCTCAAGTGTCAAAACATAGACATCCCATTCAATCAGTGTCCAACTTTAAATGGATTGAATGGCTTCAATCCGATTGTTTCCAAATCGGGTCGAAATCCAATGGTCGGGTTTGAAGTTCTTTTAGACTAGACAGATCTTAATAAAAAAATGTAAAAGAATACTACTGAATAGATTTCAGTAAATTTTAAAATGGGTATTTTTCAAAAAGTATGTGAACTAAGTAGTTTAACTAAATACTCTAATTAATTAATTATTATTATTTTACTCATTATATAACGCTACTATAATTTTAATACTTTCAACGAATTTAACAGAATAGGCGAGTTTAAGCGCAGAATATCACATCTCTTTATGATGATGATAGATGAACGAAAAATTGTTGAGTTAAAAAGTCCCATCATACAGGATGTCCCAAAAGGTTACGTAGCTGGGAAGGGGGGTGATAGGGGTGGTCACAATGGTCACCAGAAAAATAAAAAATAAATTCCTACTGGGTATTTAAAAAAATAAATGGCATTTTTTTTAAACTATATTGCTGTATTTAAAAAAATGCTGTTTTGTAATCGTCAATAACCCTTTATCAAATTGAAATAAAAAAAAACAATACATATCTAACCAAGATTTTAAAGAAAATTATGTTCTTGTCCTTTCATGGACTTAGTAATTACGATTTCACTCAACTTCTTCCAAGTGTATTGGAAAAAAAAGATTTTTATTTTTATTTTTCTGGTGACCTTCGTGACCACCCCTATCACCCCCCTTCCCAGCTACGTAACCTTTTGGGACATCCTGTATATGTATTTCTACCGTAACAGTTTCCTGGTAATCACTCAACTTCTGCACAAAAGGGTACCTACCTACCCAGAACTTAATTAAGGCTTTTCTGCTAATGTAAAACCTTCCAAGGGCACAAATGTATGTAAAAATAGGTTGGCACTGACAAATTAACTGAATTATTCATTCACGAAAACATACAATTTATTTGTACAAAACATTTGTGTCGACTATGTATTGTGAAGCTGTTGAGACACCTACGTATTTTCAGTGCGTGCAAGTCCGGTATTAAAACATTGTACATCCTAATGTAATTATTTCGAAAAATTGTATACGTTTATTTATGTATAAAAGTGACCTTACGTAAATAAACAAATAAAAGAAAGTACGTATATTTGCGGTAATCTAGTGCCAGGTGTCCTGCCCAACTCCATTTGAGTTCAGTAACTCGTTTCTCACTATAGAAAACCTTGGGACGTCCATGGATCTCAACGTCTGGAATTCGGTCTAGACCCTTATGGCAAGCATGGAACGCTCCATGACTTTCTGAGCAACTCTTACTCTGGACAAACCTCCTGCGTGGGCATCTACGTCTCATCACCATACGTCATGGTGGACAAAACACACTTGGTATAGAGGTAGGACTTCAGACATTGTTTAATTTCGTCTGATATCAGAATGTTTTCCAATTTACTAAATACGGACCGTATACCCAAGCTGTATTCTTCTCGATATCTCTGTTTGTAAACGCTCTTGGTTAAATGACATAATAATAAAAATTATAAAACATGGCAGGGAAGTGAAACAACTAGGTATCTCTTCATTGATTTGTTAGTCCGTCACTCAAGTCGCTATAATTTTATCTTAGATAAAACTAACCTACATGAAATTCGCTCTCTAGTTTAACTTCAGAGGGCGAAGTGTTATCATACCTCCACTAACGCCATCTTAACCCGGATATCTTTTCCCGTAGCTCCAAGTTATCTCATATCTGATGTTATGTAACGTATGTTATTTATTTCGGGCCCTCACTTCTTTTTACCAACAGGAAAGTGTGCAATACAAATGTAATATGCCACATTTTTATCTCAATTCCGGAGGGGAAAGATTTACACGCGTTTTGGGTTTACGTTTAGGGTTTGCGTTTGTGGTGGTATAACGTACCCACTTACTCACACATAGGCAGCTAACACGTGTATTGTTTAGCTAAAGGTTAAGGGTAAATCTCGTTTAACAGAATTCAATTCGGCGGATACAAGCAGACGTTTCATTAAAATTGAAATGAATTTATCAGTGGTTTGGAAACATATGGCGTCCAATTGACATTAATAAAAATAGCATTGTATAACACTTTAATTGGTGAACTACGGGATCCCATGTCATCAGAAAGAAAGAAAATACATTTATTTAGCACAAACTCAAAAGGCACACAAAATAATATAAAAAATACATAAATTAACAAAAAACAAAATTTAAAAGAAAATCAATAAAAGTGTGATGTTAGAAACTAGCATTTAAGTGTGCCCCACGGCTGCGCTAAAAAGGTTCAGGTCAGCAAAAATGCCAGACAACTAGTGCCTGACGCTGATTTTCAACTGGACCTGAAGTGTGAACGGACGGATGTAAATCAGTTTTATACAAATACTGCAATGTGGCGATTGTATACATACTTAAATAAAATAAATTAATAGTGAAATGTTGATATATATACTAAGTTTAGTAAGTATCTAGTGTAAGTACTTACTATATTAAAAAAAAAAAAACAAAGTAAACTAATTTAAATTTAACTTTGAACAATCAAAGATCAAAGTGTTATGTGGGGACCATAAGACATACTAAGGCGCATAAAGATGCCTTTGATAGAATGAAGTTCGGTCCACTTGTTATACATTACAATACAATCCTTTATTTCAGGCAACTAAGGCCCATAAAAACAATACACAAATAATATAAAAATAAAAATAAATATACATATCTTCTTCTTCTACAGGATGTAAGGGTAAACACCGTTATCCTTGAAACCAGTGATTTGGTTTCGTTAATAGAACGAAAATCAATGAAAAAAGCAGCCTTTTTTTTAAAGAAAATCTTCATTTTTCCACAAGAACATTTCACCTTATGCGCGAGGGCAACAAACTTGCGTCTCAATACGCCACGTTGCCCGACGCTGACGCACAGGTCGCGAGCGCGACCCCAGTCAGTCAGCTGTCAGTCTCGCTAGCGAGCGCACGTAACGCCGCGTCGTAGTGTCGCTCATTTCTCGCGCGTAAATTCATTCCAAACCTTTTTAGGAAAATATTTTATTTTTATTTTTTTTAACTCGCTCTTTTATTTTATATTTAAGTCAAACTACCCATGGGTTAAGTGACAACGGTGTTTACTCTGACATCCTGTATATCTAATATTCTGTCCTGCTAGTTTTTTCACTTGAACCATAGACATACGCTATAGGTCCATGTAGTGTTGCCACATTATTGCACAATGCTAACCATAGATTATAATTAGATTGGCTCGCCACACGTTATTATAATTAATCATGGAGTACAAAACCAAACTCAGGATGAGGATGGATATAACAATTTTGATAAATCGATTCTCTCCTATTAGAGGATCGGAGGAGGAAGCAACACACCATTGCCGGACGTAAAAAATAGCACTCTCCCATTTATTCCTGTGGGTGTCCTAGAAGGCGACTAAGGGACTTACTAGAGAATGGGCAGCAGCGTTCTCCATGCATATTACCACCATACCACGATCACCAATCCGCCTGCGAAGCGTGGCGATAAGGGCAAACCCCCCCAAATTGGGGGAGGCCTATGTCCAGCAGTGGACGTATTTCGGCTGGAATGATGATGAGAGGATTAGAAGCTTTTTATATCGTAGTTTGGGAAACAGGTTGATGGCCCACCTGATTTTAAGTGATCATGGTCAACTATGGACAACTACATTACCTGCACGCGTAGCATGCCCACCGTAGAAATGGGTTTTGTCTATTCTTGGTAGGATAGAGATAGAATTGTCATGCTACGCCAGCATAAAACGGTACAAATCTTTCTACAATCTGTAATTTTATCTATCTTCCGTCGACAAAACCCATTTCTACGGTGGTCATGCTACGCGTGCAGAGGCATTTATCTGATTAAAGGATTTATTGTTAGCAGTTCTGCTAACATTAGATCAGATGCTGTCGTCCCGTTGATCTCGAAGTAGCTTTCTCCCATTTATTTATATATACTTTATTGTACACCATTAAAATACAAAACAAAAAAACATTACAAAGACTACAAAATATACAATGGGCGGCATTATCGCTTTATGCGATCTCTTCCAGGCAACCATGGAATGGACAGTGATAAGTCTGGACATAAAATGGGTATGTCAATGGTGTAAACATACAATGTACTAAAATTGCTACACAAATATTTATATTCTAAATAATAGATACATAAATACATACATACTAAATATATAAGGCACAAAAATAAATGAAGACAGTACATAGAAAATTACAGTTAGATTAGGAGAACAAGATCACAACGACAAGTAGTGTTCCTTTACGAGTCTTTTAAAAACATGTAACGTCTGCGCGCGTTTAATTTCAACAGGCAATGCATTCCACAACTGAGCGGCTTGGACAGTAAAGGAATGGTCGAGGAAAGTTGTGGAATGCATAGGCATTTTAAGCTTCAAGTTATCTGATGACCTTAAGAATTTCGTGTGGGAGTCACAAAGAAACTGAAAACATTTTTTGAGATAGAGAGGAGTAGAGGGCGTTTTGAGATAGAGAGGAGTAGAGGGCTCCCATTCTCACAGAATAAGACAAAAGTCGGCCAAAACATGTCAAAATGTTCGTGTTCTTAAATTTTTTAAAGGTGCAGGTGACATCGATGCAGAACTGTAACTATGAAATCAGTACATGATTCTAGACGTAGATTAAGATCTTAGCGTAGAAATGTTTCGTCAGCAAAGTGGAATATTTACGCGGTCACAATGTATGGCAGCGGTTATTTTATAAATGACTAGCATTTCGCCCGTGCCGTCCTCCGCGTGAAATTTATAGCTCATGGTACTCCGGAAAAATAGAGCTTTACATAGGTAAAAGAATTTTTTAAATCGGTAAAGTAATTTTGTATTTATCCATTACAAACAATCGAATCTTTCCTCTGTATAACGCTAGTGTAGACGAAAATATCATCGTAGGAGTACTCAGAAACATGTACCGCGTCGATGTCCCTACCACTCTGTATAATTGATGCATTGACGAACGTAATATTTATAACTAGCTTCTGCCCGCAACTTCGTCCGCGTGTCAATCGACCCAGAGAATAAAAAGTTTCACAGAAAATTCAAACCCCCGTTTCACCCTTTTAGGGATGGAATTTCAAAAAACCCTTTCTTAGTGGATCTACCTACTCTTCACAAAGAACACACCCTCCAAATTTCATGTCTCTAGGACCAGCGGTTTAAGCTGTGCGTTGATATATTAGTCAGTCAGTCACTCAGGACTTTGAATTTTATATATATAGATAAATTTATAGATATATTTAGTTTCGAAACACTGTTTTGTTGTGAGCGTCTTTGTGTCTTTGAATAAAAACATCTTTAAGCCTTTCCACAGAGAGAGCAGTGCATAGCTGGGAGCTGGTCGCCAACTTCTGGTCTAAGTGTGTGGGACCTCACAGCAAGAAAGCTGCAGAGCTTCATCAGGGTTCAGAATCGAAGACAAGATGTTGATGGAGAATATGTCTACGCTTGTCGGTACTGGCGCTCCACAGATGTGGGTATATTTTTGTTCATTATTCTATACCTTCTCTATATAAAACCCTTGCCTGGGGCATATAATTAATTTAAAGCAACAAAAGAATTGAAACTTCTATACACTATTTTGATGGTGCTACTTTTATTTTTGCTTCGACTCAATTAAATTGCACCGTTTTACTCAGGATTTCGGGTCATTAATAACGGCCATCAGCGGTCCAGAAGTACTGGCCACGACTTACGAGTCGTGTTGTGGGTTCGAACCCAGACAGGTGCTTTCATCATCATCATTTCGAAAGACGTCCACTGCTGGACATAGGCCTCCCCCAAGCACCACCCAGGTGCTATAGTTTGTGTAAATAATTTCATCACAACTGCTCTCAAAACAGTGAAAAATAAACATCGTGAGGAACCGGCATGTCATAGAACCAAAAATTCGAAGACATTTACCAACCCGCACTGAGCCTGCGTGGTGGATACGGCCTACTCTCTCTTACCGAGAGTTGGCCTATTTTCCAGCAGCGGGAACATTGTAGACTGATTGTGCTAAAATCTCCAAGCCTAAAATATTAACCTATTTAGGACTGGTGCTTTTTAAAAGTCAGTAATATAAACGATAGAGATAACTAAAGGCAGTGGTTTAGGAAGTTGGTGTGGGGAGAGGACTGAAAGATACTTTAGAAAAATAAAACTGCATTTTAGATTAATCTTTTCTGGTTCACTCAGTAGGTATAAAAGGTAGGTAAACCATAATTTTATTTCCTTAAGATAGAAAATGTTTCACTGGCACATTTAAAACTGAAATATTTTAGTTTGTACCAGTAACAAGTTTGAAAAGAAATAAGCTTCCAACGCTACCGGTGAAATGTTGTCAAAATCGATTCAGTGCACAGCGCATATTCGAATACACAGAATTCCTTTTACTGTACATATTCGTTGATTCGACAAAATATCTGAACAGAGGTATGTACGGTGAAACGAACACAATCTGTGTGAATTTAATGGCCTGGATCTCTATTAGATTTGAGCAAAGATAAAGTAAACTATAATTATTTTTGCTACAGCCGTAAGTAATGCCAAAGCCGTAAGTAATGCTAAAGCCGTAAGTAATCCATAAGTAACGACATTTTTTTTTCACTCCAAACTTTTTATCCGGGGTTACATGTCATCATTATCATAATTCAGCCAAAAGGCGTTCACTGCTTAACATAGTCCTCCCACAAGCTCCACTACTTCAACCAGTTTTGTGCTTCCGCATCCAACGGATTCCGGCGGCCTTCAAAAGGACATCAGTCCACCTTGTGAGCGGTCTTCCGGTACGTGGTCGCCACTCCAGAACCTTTCAGCCCTATCGGCCATCTGTTCTGCGAGAGATATGCCACTGGCAATTAAGTTTGGTAATTCATCAGGCTATGTCGGTTACCTTGGTTTGCCTGCGGATCTCCTCATTCCTGATTCGATCACGTAGGGAAACTCCAAGCATTGCTGTCTCCATTGTGATTTGGGTGAATTTCAGCCTTTTAATAAATCCCATTGTGAGCAACCACATTTCAGTACCATAGGTCATCTGGCAACACGTACTGTTCAAAGATTTTCGTCTTGAGACACTGCGGTATGTGGGACGAGAAGATATTGCGTACCTCCCTGAACGCTGCCCAGTCGAGATTCGACGACTGACGTTTTTCTCGTAGTTGAACCTACCTAACTGGACAGTCTGTCCTAGGAAAACATACTCGTCCACAACTTCGAGCGTATCGCCTCCGATCTTCATAGGTTAAATGTAGAAGAAATTAATTTGCCCTTGGTTTGAATCAAGCTCTCGTTGAAAGTAATTGTTATCTACTAGAGTATTTACTATGCTCTATATTTTTGTGACTATTTTGCCACATAAAGCAGCATAAATGCGTTACTGTCACGATTAGGTGAGTGTTCCCTTTTTCGCTCGTAAAACGCTGAACAGATTTTCCGAATAAATTGATGACGAGCAATTTCATGAAACCAGCTGCTTTTTTGTTATACCTACATATCCAAGTTATCTCAACCGAAAAAAACGGTGTGCACAAAAAAATCCAATTAATAAAAAAGATCTCTATCCGTTTTAGCGATATTTTCCGGGATACCCTAGATATTATTTTTTTGTTCGCATATAATTTTACGGGCAGTTTCTCTAGCGAAATTTTCCTCCCAGTTATTAACTAGAGGTTCAAATCTAGTTTAACTTTCGCTGAGATAACCCGAGTGTCACGACACGTCGCGTTGGCTTTGTCATTTCAGTTCGCTATCGTTTTAGATCCAGGCTAAATTTCCGTGGAAGCTGGAAATGTGTTGTAGAATTACTAAACAGTACTAAATGTGTTTTATCAAAACAAAGGCAATTTCAGAGACAACTTCACTCTAGTTGAAAGTTAATGAAGCGTATTTCTAACGTACTAGTTTATTGTAACAATGTATTGTTTGACATTTTAATTTAAAGACCAGAGTAAGGCTAAGGCTAAGGTTTTCAGTTTAAGTGTTAATGCATCCATATAGTTTCCAATAGTATCACAAATCTTTGAAGATATGAAATTCAGAAGTTAACATTTAAAAAGGTTTTTAAAAACATTGCTAATTTTAGAGAAAGTGGTAAGGTTGTCCCATTAAAGGACTTATCTTGAGTAATTCCAGTTTATTTATTTGATTGTGTAAATTATCAAATTATTTGAGTTTTGCAAGATTTACTTGAATACATCAGCTTAATGAAAAGTAAGTAATAGCAATAATCTACTCAGATAAGTGCCTATTTAGAAATTCCAGGGATACAAAATCGACTTGTAAAGTCATCCAACCTTATCCGTACAAGTAAATTTCCTTACAAAACTCTTGTTTGGTAAGAAAATACAATTACCGCAGAATAAACCTCGGATTTCGGGGTTGCCAGCCTGTCAGATACACTTGACATTTGTCGGTACCGTTGTTAACTGGATCTTACGAAAGGTCAAAGATATTTCTGAATTTTTTTACTTCGTAAGATTTAGTTTGTGGTCACTGGCTTTTTTTCCGAAATTGTATCCAGTAATTGTCATGACCTTTTAGATGGAAATCATCATCAGTCTCCTGCCTGTCACATTTCATTATTAAGCTATGTAACGTATCTTTTTAAGCCGTCCTTTCGGTTTTCACTTGCTTCCACTAGGCGCATCCTTGAGGTACTATTATTGATAAACCATTACCTTAACTTTTGATTTATTTTTCACGAAATATGTATGTCCAAATACACTATATCCTCCTGAGACCCAGATATTTTTCGGGCCGAATGAAGAGTGACCCAAAGTACTAATAGTATCACAAACTAAACTATACCGGATAGACCCATAGACAAAATTTACGATATTTTCTTTACTGTTGGGTATTTTTTCTCTTTGTTTTAAATGGCCGAACGAATAAATGAACTAACCTCAAGTCAGTGCTACTATACTGACAAACATATTTACAGAGCGACCAAAGACAATTTCCTGATCTGGCGCGCAATTTGAAACTATTGTCTTACAATTAGTTCGAATAATTTGTCCTAATACTAGTACGCGGGAACATAGTTCAGTAAAAAATAAATAAAGCCTGGGCCGACATAGTGATTTTGTTCTAAAAAAATCACGCGGGGTCTCAGGAGGTTATTATTTCTTTCTTTCTAGCCAGTAATAACGTATCACTCAACCTTTCCATCGTTTTCTAAGTCTACCTCAGCCACAATTTACTTGTGGAAATAATCATAGAACTTTAATGAGTCAGACATCTTACAGCTCCAAATCAGTACGTAGCCAACTTAAACAAAAGAACAATAGTACCTTTACTTTAGCACTGTATTTATACAGCAGGTTTCTCGATTAAATCATAATAATTCTAGCCGTAATTGTGTTTCATTGTACCTAATGTAAGCGAAGGTAATGTTTTTCTTAAATACCTCGTAGATATAGGGTGGGTTGCAGGTAGCGTTGCCCTCAGATAAAGTCGACTCATGTCAGGGTTTTCATGTAATTTGCTGTCGTATTTAACATTAGCAGGTTCAGTACACTGCTTTGTTTTATAAGGATAAAAGATTTTAAGTCGAAGCTAAGTTAACTTAAAGTTATTCTTTAAATTAACTTACCTTCCTCTTTAGCTGTGATTTAAATTTATGGACAACTAGTTTCTGCCTGCGACTTCGTCCGCGGCAAATTTTTGCTCCCGTGACCCTTCCCGTCGCATCGAATTGCCTGCCACTTTTCGTCCATTTTTCGTTGCTACTCCGCTCCTTTTGATTGTAGCGTAATGTTATATAATCTACAGCCTTCCTCAATTAATAAGCTACTCAGCAAAAAATATTTTTTCCATTTGGACCAGTAGTTTCCGAGATTAGCGCGTTCAACCAAACATACAAACAAACAAACTCTTCAGCTTTATAATATTAGTAAGTATAGATATATATATATTAGTATAGATTTAAGTTCCAGTAGGTACTAACTTAAACTAAAAAAAAATGAGTTGAAATCATATTTGTCATTCTTTGATAGTTGAATGAAGTGGCTGTAACATGGTGAATCGACATAGTGTGTCAAATTGATTTCCAATAACTTTCTTAGACTGTTCAATAACAATCTTAATCCATTGCCTAGTTCAATTCCTACAGAACGATGACTGCGTAGGCTCCTTTCCAGGACAATCAATCTTCAAAACTTTGGTAATAAATAGGGCCATTTTGTTAAGTGTTCTTTTCGTCATGACACAACAATAATGAACAGAACGACTGGAGTAAACATCCTTGGGTCTAATAAATATCGTAATTCGGAAAGAATATATTATATAGACCCACATTGTAACACAGGCCATGTCTGGTACAATACTCGAGAAAAAATCGAACATTCTGTTTTTGAAAATTTTATATTATGGATCACCGTTGTTTTTGCCACTAATATTCTGTGTGATGGTATTTTCCTATAGCTGCGTATGTCGATAGAACTTATACCCCGATATTGTCCCTCGTATTTATCTCCACGAGATTCATGGATTAGCACATGATTTAATAATAATATTACATACATCTATAAACTTAGAAGACAAAATTCATAAGCAAACTGAAATGGCAATGGGCTATTCATATTATTCGTAGATACTGTGAGTCAAGAACACGTCTATTCCAATGGATTGGACGATTTCTTGAGTCATCATCATCATCATCATTTCAGCCGTAAGAAGTCCACTGCTGGACTTAGGCCTCACCCAAATTGGAGGGCTTTGCCATAATCGCCACGCTTGGCAGGCGGGTTGGCGATCGCAGTATGGTGGTAAAATGCATAGAGAACGCTGCTGCCCATTCTCTAGTAAGTCCCTTAGTCGCCTTTTACGACACCCGCGGGAAGAAATGGGGTGGTGTTATTCTTTACGTCCGGCACCACACGGTACCCATGGTATGGATTTCTTAAGTGGAGCCCGTGAATCACCAAACCTAAGGTAGGACACCCACAGGCTGGGTGGAGCGACGATCTTCAAATGTTGGTTGATAGTAGCTGGATGAAAGTTGCTGAAAGTCGCCTTAAATAGGAGAGGCCCATGTCCAGCAGTAGACTGCTGTATGCTGATGATGATGACATAACCTCAAGCTTTTTCCCATGGGTAGAAACTGCAGAACGCCACCTACTTACAACGATCTGCACCCTAATTGCGAAACGCACAATTTATCAGAATCTGAATGGGATTGAAGATTATTTCTAAACCATTGCGTCATTTGTTCGAATAAATTGTCGGCTCAGCAACTTAAATAACGCAATGAATGTTGTTTAACTATGAATATTAAACCAATTCCTACCGATAAAAAGTTCCGCAATTACCCCTCTGGTCATACACGTACGCCGGTAATGAGTTTATCACAATAATCCAAACTATATATAGTGTTATAAATGCAAAAGTAACTCTGTCTGTCTGTCTGTCTCGCTTTCCTGCTAAAACTACTGAACCGATTTAAATGAAATTTGGTACACAGATAGTTTAGAAGCCTGAGAAAGGATATAGACTACTTTTTATTGCGGAAAAGGGGTTTTAAGGGGTTGAAAGGGAGGATGAGAGGTTGTAGGGAAGTATTGTCATTTTTAAAGCTAGAATGATGAAACTTTTTTATTTGACTTTAATTACATCCATACTAATATTATAAATGGCGTGTGTGTCTGTTTGTCCGTCTTTCACGGCAAAACGGAGCGACGAATTGACGTGATTTTTAAGTGGAGATAGTTAAAGGGATGGAGAGTGACATAGGCTACATTTTATTCCGCGACTTCGTCTGCGTCCGCGATAACCGACATTTACGCGAACGAAGTCGCGGGCAAAAGCTAGTAGGTGTTATAAAGTTAAGGTTTTAATACGTCCTAATTTTGATCAGAAAGTCAAACGAAATATTTGAAGTAATAACTTTAAATCCAAATTCTTTCTGGATCGTTTGAACTGATTTGCTGTAAATCAAATAAGTTTAGTTTTTGAACACCTGCGAGTTACGGATTGGATCAAGAATTTCTTTGCTAATGAAATTATTTGGCTGTGCTTTTAAATTTATAGATTTTCCACTCGGTTAATTTAATTTTCAACCACCTAGTCTAGAGTGAATTCAGGTATTTCAAAATTAAGGTTAAGTAAATCAAAATAAATACCTACATCTTTTTGAAAGAGATTTAGGTCGTTCAGGTCATAAGAATCAAATAGTTGTTGCTAAGTGAAAACTGTTAGTAATCAAAATCATAAGTCATATAATATACCGGATGACATTTTTTACCGTCTCGACCTTCATATGGTGTGTTGTGTAACTAGAATAGAAGGCAGGAAGGCCTTCAGATTCATCGTAGCTGACTAAAGGAGCGCGGGACGCGGGTGAAAAGGGATGCGTGTGCGGCTCGTGCGCCTGCGAAAGATCAATGAGGCCGCCTATCGGCCGGCTTCAAAGGGTAGAACCGCGCTCCGAAATCAATGATACATGCCGCGCATTGAGTAGGGTGCGTATGATTTGAGTTTCGATAGATTTTAATTATTATTTTTTTGGTTTTTTTTTCCAAATTTCTGTTTTTGTTGTTCTAGTATGAAAATGTTACTTTAAATGTGTAGTACTTATTGCTAGATCAATTTAATTACATGTTATTCAAAAATAAAAATAATAAAAATTTCTATGCCAAAAGCTTCTACTCCGTTCACCTATTACCCCCATTTTTTTTCAAGACGCTAAAAAAAGTCACCCAGTATTCAAACTAGGCTGAGAGTCAGCACTTTTTGAACGTCAAAGTTACATAAGACAGTCCCCCAAAACGCCCGCCCTTCATGTAAGGCTATTTACTAAAACGTATGAAAAACTCATTTTATGATATGGCAACAGTGTTTTCTTAAAATGCTTCTAAATTGAGGTATATTATAGTATACAGAATAATGTGAAGTAGTTCATTCATTTCGAAACAAGGTCTCATTGAATATCACTCACATTGAATTATTTACATTCAATATAGGACTATCAGAGCGGTACATCAAAGCTGATATAACCTTATTACAGATATAACTACAATCCCTATAATTTACATCAAATACTAACAGCAGGACTATTCACTCTAAAATTGAGACAGAGAGTCTCTCCGTATCTTTCTACAAATAAATTAACAGTTAAATTTCATTTCAGTACAACCGAAAAGGTAAGTACGCCATCATTGGTGGAAGTGGCACCAGCTGCCTGGAAGTCATCAACCTCCACAACAGGTACATCACCTGTTCATACCCAACCACGGGCGCCATCTTGGCAGTCACCAGTCACCAAGAACGCATCGCCTTCGGAGGCACTTCCAGTGCATTTAACATCGTCTCCTTTTACGACCCTAAGTACCAAAAGGATAAGTATAACTTGGGTAAAACGGATTCCGATTACTCAAGACCCGTCCTCGGCGTCATTACCTTATATCACGACGATGAGAGTATGTTTTCGTCGTCCGTAGACCGTGGCGATACAGAGACGCCAGGCACCCCATCGTCAATAGAACCAAATACACCAAAACCGGGTGACGTAAGACCTGATACCGTAAAACAGGATATCGTAAAACTGGATACACCAAAACAGAGTGACGTAAAACAGGATGCACCAAAACAGGCTGCCGCAAAACAGGTTGTCGTTAAACAAGCTGACGCAAAACAGGAGACACCAAAACAGAGTGACATAAAACAAGACGCACCAAAAAAGGGTGACGTAAAACTGGATACACCAAAACAGAGTGACGTAAAACAGGATACACCAAAACAGGCTGACGCGAAACAGGATACACCAAAACAGGGTGACGTAAAACAAGACACACCAAAACAGGGTGACGTAAAACAGGACATACCTGAAAAGGGTTACGTCAAACCGGATACGCCGAAACAGGCTGACGCAGAACTGGAGACTCCAAAACAGGGTGAAGTAAATCAGGACACACTAGAAAAGGGTGACGTAAAACCGGATACACCAAATCAGGCTGACGCAGAAGTGGAGACACCAAAACAGGGTGAAGTAAATCAGGAGACACCAGAAAAGGTTGACGTAAAACCGGAAACACCAAAACAGGCTGACGCAAAATTAGAGACACCAATACAGGGTGAGGTAAAACAGGACGCACCAAAACGGGGTGACGTAAACCCGGATACACCAAAACAGGTTGACGCAGAACTGGATACACCAACACAGGGTGACGTAAAAGAATAACTGATTTTATACCCTTTTTTAGTTTGTAAATCTACACATACCTATTTACATCTTTCCATAACGTATGTCTTTAGAAGATAGAATCCACTGTCTTATCTAGAAAAATAAAAACACGATGAAATTTATATAACTGTATCGTTTTCAACATCATTTGGAGCATGTATTTATTCCGGGATGCACATTTGAGTAATTTTAATAATTAATTTAGATGTAGCACATAAATCTCGATTATTCGACATATTGTAATTGCACCCGTCTGTAGGAGCGGGTCGCTAGTGTATTTTATAATAGATTTCTTTAATAATAGCGTAGATTAAACCCTTTTGTTTTATTTATGAACAACCTTCATTTAACTATTTACCTAAAAGCTTTCAGCCCACCATATGTACAGTAAGTACGACAGATGTATATGATGATGATAGATAGCTCAAATTACATCGACACGCGAACAGCCCATCACCCAAATAGTAATCCGTTTCAATTTCGTTAAAGAGATACTCGTGTCCATTTCACATTGCCGCCGTTGCCAGGTCAACGTATCGTCGCGCGTCGTCATTGCAATGATAATTTGCAAAGCTTGTTTCAACCGAATTGAACCGCAACTGCAATAACCATAAAACCCATCCAAATACGTGTCGAAATTCAACGGCGCCAAATTGAAAATCCTGAAAACAATTGCACAAGTTTCCACAACAGAAAAACGGGGCTCGGCCAACATTGAAAAATTAGAGTCGGCATTGCGAATTCAGCCGAGACTACAATGGCGAACAAGTTGCAATAGAATTTAAATAAAGAAGCCTTCCCTAACAGCGCGAACTCGTGTGCGGGGCGTTGGTGAACTTTCAACTTTTACCCGCTTATGTAGCGGGAACGTACCTACGCCTCCCTGCCCCACCCGCGCCGGGGGTGGAGGGAGCTTTTCCGTACTTGGACCGAATATTTACAGCGCAACCTAAATATAGCGTGCCGCTGCTCAGCTGGCACGGGCGGGGGGAGTGGGAGGGTAAACATTCCCCCTGCCCCCTCAGTAGCTCGACGGTGTAGAAGGCCATTCGAGCGCCGGCTCCGGAGGTGAGCGGACATCTCCTGTATAATGCAGGGGTCGTCGCGACCATGACCGTTTGGAGTCAGGAGGGGTTGTCGCTCGCTACGGCAATAAAGTCATTCTCAAGGCTATGGTGTACGAATTGACGTGACAGAGTTGTATGAACGGATGTATTTATAATCAACGACTAATACCAATTGATGATTATGAGTCTTGAACACGCTTACCTACTAAACTATAACATTTACGTGACGTATTTGTCAGCTTCATAAGAAATAAGAAACAATATAAACCCGAACACATGTTTATAGATATATACGGGTAGGTATCAATAGATAGTAGTAACCATTCAAAGGACTATTGAATAGGTCCGCAAATAGCGTTATAACTCTATATTGGTACGAATAGAATTCCGTAAGCCGGACGAATAGTTAGTATGTTTCTATTGACAAACGTATTTGTAGTATAGGACTATATTGTAGGCGAGTGTTACCCATTCGAAATATAAAATAGACTATATTTCATCACTATCTAAATGCTTTTATAATAGACGGGAAATATCTCTAATCTCATGTCACAATAAAAGTTGAAAATTATGGCAATATTCCGTAATGGCTGTATGACTAATTACTAACTTTGTAATAACATCCAGTAGTATGTAGATATAAATAATTAAATTAAAACTACTTACTTATGAGCTTGTTTGATTGCACACGATTTCGTTCAAGTTTCAAGCGGCCTTAAGTCTTAGAAAGAAGTATAAAGTCTTAAAAATCCACTTCAATTTATCAAATGAACGTTAACTAAACTCAGATAAGTACCTTGAAGACGTAAATCCTTCCTAAAACTAATTAAGGTTACAAATTGCCCCAGTAACGGGAGATTTACTAATCAGCTTGCATTTTTCACGTGGGTTAGCTTAACAAATGTTTTATTTAGACTAATCTTGCGCCGATAGAAGATTTGAGCCTGACAAAACATCTGACAGGCTTTTGAAAACAGAACGTTCGTTTATTATTCAACCAGATTTATTTTTAATTCGCGAAGCCTATAAAGTTGTTTTGCTAATGTAACAAGGGCCGTTTGGACTGTACGGGCGTTCTATATATCATTTTTGTGGCGTTTTTTGTTTTCGCGAGTTTGGAACAACGCCATTAGTTATTTCTCGCTCGCGGCTGCTTTTTTGTTCAAGTCGATTCTGTTTTACGTCCATAGGTACATTCGTTTTAAGGTCAGGCTTAATTTTCCAACCAAAAAATATAATTGCCTCATATTTTAACGATGATTATGAGGGCCCAGATATGAAATTAATGGGCGTCATTAAAGTATCCTGTTAATTAATTTTACTCAATTTCTTTTTAGAGCCGTCGTGTCTTTAAAAGTTTTACAAAAAACAGACCGTAGACAAAAGAAGATAGCTGTGAGGCACGACGCGCGAGAACAATAGGCTCTACGAATAAAGAGCTTCGGGATGAAATTAAAATACTTATTATATAAAGAGGCTATGCCTGAACTATATTTTGCAACACACGAAAACCGGAAATTAAAATACCTCGAGTCACACAAAGCCTCAAATTACAGTGTTTTGTACAATGACGTACGACTTTCTATTGTCGGCACAATAAAAAAGATTAATTACCTCGCTTCACTGACGAGCTAACCACTTCAGACTCGTTCGCTCAATTTAATGTTCAGCCAATATTTATTACTTAACGTTATTCTCCAATTTCGTTAAAGAAAATATTATTATAAGCGTGCGGCTAGAACTCGACACGTTATGACGTCAAAAAGAGCGAATCAAGATTTGCGGAATTAAAAAGCGCTGAGAACACAAACTTTACGGATTTGGAGATTCGGGCGTAGTGGCCTAGCAGGGCGAGGGCGGCGTAGCGGGACGTAGCGGGACGTAGCACGGGCGTCGTAGCTGCATCGATCCGCGGGCCGTGACCTTGACCCGACCGCGTTCCCGGATGTACCAGCACTTGCCTAGTTGCGCCATTGTCGCTTTATTCAGCTTCTGCTAGCTTTTATTAGCCTGGGTTTTTATTTCCCTTACCTCATATTAGCTTTGAGAAATATAGGCGCGTCTAGACAAGTTTGTTTTTCTCGTAAACATAATGGATTACAGTTCAGTCTCAAGGTTTAATGTTTGTTCCAGTTTGCTTACATTTGATTCACAGTGTGAATATTTGATATTTGATGTCCTTAAATCTTACCCAGTTTTTATTACGGCTCCCTGTTTTTTCTTTTTCATATTGTTTCGTTTTTGTTTATGTTTCATGAATATCTGAGTTCTATATTTGCGGAGACGTCAAATATTTTTGAATAATAACCTGGTTTGTGACTACTATTCAAGGTAGAAAATGTCCTTATATTTATAAGAACGATCTATTTGATGAATTATTTATTTGCTGAATGTAAATTTCAAATTATGAATGAATTGCTACTTAAGTAATTCTTTGGAAGTTTTCATTTCTGAGACTTCTTATAAAAAATGTTCTCGAGAAAATCAGGAGAACAAAAAGAAATGGTTTTTCTTTTAATATGTTATTAGCATTTATATTGAAGTCTATTAATAAACTTTAATAACAATTTACTTAAAATATTCTCTGCAGGAAACAGTTATTAAAATTTACAATAAATTTTGTCGAAAGGGGCTGAAGTAGAATTTTTATTTAGGTTTTCTTTTCTGTGTGGCACTAAGTTCCGAATATGTAAATGTTTACGTTGAAAATTTTATCAAAGGACTTTTTTAATAAAAAAATCAGTACCAGAAAATCTTTCTAAGGTAAAATATACAACTCAGTTTTAATTTAGAATCGGAATAGCTGTGGTGTTCCAAGATTAACATCACAATCTTTAGTGTAGATAAATAATATCTAAACAGAATTGAATGTCTACAACAAACTTTGTTTAGGGTCGGATTCCATAGAAATTTAACAATCGTTTATTGTTACCTCAGTCTTCATAGGTCTTGGAAAAAAAAGAAAGAAAGAAGTGTACTCACACTTGAAAATCAAGAATAATACACACTTCTACCTACAATTATAGACATTACAGCCCACTGGGGCATTTGCAATCCACACGGAGTTCTAAACAAAATTATGCAGATACATGCAATCTGGTCGCTAGGACGGTGGCCAGCGCATAACAATATATGCTAATCAAAAGATAGCTCGCATGATTTAAGTGCACAACTGTGTTTTCGCTTTAGTTAAGGCCTTGAATTTAGACTGAGAATTTTTGGCGAGCGAGCCGAATTTCGAATTTTGGAGCACTGTGCTACTGCTTTATTGCGTCAACGAAGCTGCCAATATTAGATTTGCAGATTATTTTATGAGTGCAAAGATGCAAGATCGGAAAAAAGCATCTGTGGGTCAACTTTAGTGTTTTATTTCAAATCATATTCATGGATACTTTCAGAACATATAGAGAAATGAATGCTGATAGTGTATGCTGTCATCATCATCACCATTTCAGCCAAAGGACGTCCACTGCTGGACATAGGCCACAATTTGGGGGGCTTTACCATAATCACCATGCTTGGCAGGCGGATTGGGGATCGCAGTATGGTAGTACAATGCATAAAAAACGCTGCTGCCGATTCTCTAGTAAGTCCCTTAGACGCCTCTTATGACACCCACGGGAAGAAATAGGATAGTGATTCTCTTTGTCCAGTACCACACGGACAGTGTATGCTGTGGCTACCTAGAACTGACAGTGAATTACAGAATAACGTATTTATAATACAAGTTTTGTTAATGTAAAACTAAATTGTAAAGAATCTCGTTTGTAATCCTCAATTAAAATAATTGTGGGTGCTATACACATCGCCCAATTTCTCAGACAGATACGGAATAGTAGTAGGTGGAGTCTGCAGTTTCTGTTGAACCCCATGGGGGTAAAACGGTGTGAGTTTATGTATGTGTCTATATAAAAGGAATGTCTAGCTAAGTTTATGGTATTTTAATATGCAAATATGTATTTAGTGTCTATATAAAAGGAATGTCTAGCTAAGTTTATGATATTTTAACATGCAAATATGTATTAATTTTTTAAGTTGTAGTTGTTGTTGTATTGTTGTAGTTGTATGTATTTGTTTCTAGTTGTTAAGTTTTACTTGTCAAAATAATAAACATTTTTTCATTTCATTTCAATTGTTATGTGCATACATACATACATACATAAACTTGCGCCTTTTTCCCATGGGGGTAGGCAGAAACTAAAGAGCGCCACCTGCTACGATCCTTATATACCTACTCCTTTTACGCTCGTTTAAGTTCATACATCTGATTATACACGCACGCCAGTTACCAGTACTACACACCTGACCCTTCTGAAGAACATTGCCAAAAAGGTCACTATATATTCTCTTAGGGCGTCCCCTTCCGGCGTGACCAGTCACATCTACCTTGTAAATAGCTTTTGTTGGGCGCCCTTCATTCATCCTCTCAACATTACCAAACCATCTAAGCATAGTTTTAAAAATTTTGTCACTAAATATTCTTTTAAACCGCACCATAGTCTTATCACATCATTCCTCAGCCTATTATTGCTATTTCTTGCAAATATATAGAGTTGTTCTTCACGAAGACAATAACACACACTATTAATTCAGAGATAAAGGAACACGAACAATTATTTCAACGAATTAATACCTATCCCTGTAAATTATTCTTCTCTTCGGGATTTACGGTCGTTTGGAGACTAGCTTCATGAAATATTCGCTTTATAATCTTTATAGAGTAAATTGTGCGAACAAATCCGTGATCAAAAGAAATTAAATAGAATTATATTCGACAGGAAATGGTAGCTTTGTAGTTTATTTTATTTCTATTGTGCTTTGTTCTTCTATTCTTCTGTACTGTTCTTAGTTGGAACCTGTTAAACAAAGAGAATAATTAATATTGTTTAGAGCGGATGATCAAAGGATCGTTGTGATAGTTTATAAACTTGTTTATTTGGCTTCCAGAACTCGTTTTTTGATGAGTAGGTATTCAGCTCGGGAAATGATTACGGTCAACCTTTTGCAAAAATTAATTAGATAATAAAATGTCATGTTGAAAGAGAACTGTGTGTTTTTCTGGCTATTATTGGAACAAAAAGGAAGACCTAAAAAATAAACAGCCGGTTTCCACTTATAATAAATAGATAATGTAAATTAAGTAAGAAATTAATTTCAACTTAATCTTAAACTTCGAAAACACTTGTGAACTTTTCTGTTATCATTTAGAGGAAACCAGTAGGCTTAGGAAAAATACAGCGGCCTTCTATTCATGGATTATGTTAATAACGTACAAAAACTAATTCCAACTCAAGTTTTACTTCCAATATCCATCAAATGAAACCTTATTTAATCACGAAAACAAACTTCAGCAAAACATTTTATTGACAAAGCCGTTCGAGATCCCTCTAAAAATATCGAAGGAAGTCGATGGCCCAAACATTATTCCTAATTTTATTATCGTTGAAATACCATCGCCTATCTAGGACGGGTTTCGGGTTTATTTCGCACATAAATAGACGACATTTTGGGCCCAAATGGCCTTCATAAATTATGTTAGATTGTAGTTACAGAAATTACGCGTTGAATTTTAATGTGGGTATTAGTTCATGTATTTTGCTTTGGGTTATGTGTAGGCAGGATGACAGGATAGGGTTAATTGCTGCACGGGGGCGGAAGCGGTAGGGTTGTTTTCTTTTTTTTGGGAAGAAAATTTTTTTTTTAACATAATAAAGAGTCTTTGCTAAAGTAAATCAAGAACGGGACAAGCCAGACTATTGCGTTCCCTTTGATTGTCAGGTCTCTCTTCGTTTTTTTTTATGATTTCCAAATAAGTATTTTCAACCATGCCATTTCTTGTTATATCAGACAACGAATTACCTGTTTAATCAATAATTGTATAAACAAAAGCTGAAATAGCAATACGATCTCAAAAGCTGGAAAAATAGATCAGTTCAAAAAATCTCTTCTTCATGTTTCTTAATTTGTTGATTAAAACCACCAACTACAACCTGACAACCACGCTTCGCACTCTTAACCTCATTGCTGATGACGTCAACACATTCTGTAGCGCTTTAAGTGAATTTGATAATGTGAAAATATTTAATTTTTAAATGTACTACAATGTTGCATTGGGTCTAGCCCGTAAGGATATTGTATGTTTGGAGTGAATAAATAAATAAAAATAAACAAACTTTCTTTCAATCTTCCTTCAAAGGGTTTTCTACGACCACGCAAAGCAATAATATAAGGGATTTGCAGATCGTCATGGTACATACGTAATAAGGGGTGCATGGGGATCTAAAACGATTTTACTCTCTCCCTTAGCGAATTGGTTTAACACATGTTTAAATTATTAAATAGGTAGATGAAAAAAGGCTACTGTGATGAGTTTTGTTATTAAATATTAAATGAAATTATGTTTCACCTGCACTTTTTAACTCACTAAGTGCTATAAAATTCCTTCAAGTTTCATGCCTTCAAATAAGGTAATAACAATCTAGTTTAATAGACTATAAATATGTATATCTTTTTATTTTATAGTACCAATTTGCACTTTTAGACATTTTCTTAAGGTCTGATTTTGATTTGAAAATAATCTAAATTATTTTTATGACAAAAATATGAATAAGAACTGTGACCAATTAAGGCTGACACAATTTGTACGGCAGAAGTGTCCTTATCTCCTCTTATAATACGTTCAGGTAAGTAGTTATTTTGCTACTAACGTACTTCTAAGATTAAACGTAATGAATTCCAATTAAATCAGTTTCTACGAGTGAAGCAGAGTACTTCGCAGTAACTCGTGCAGTCGGCCATCGCTTTATATTGACTAATCTTTTCGCCACGGCAAAACCTGTCTTCGTTTAGCTGGTACCGTAATAAGGGAGTATTAACTAATACTAGCTTTTTTGCGAAAACTATCTATCCATACTGGTGACTGCGTCGTTGGTGTAGTGGTTGCAAGCGCTACTGCTGAGCATGAGGTACTGGGTTCGATTCCCAGCTCGGGCAAATTGTTAAATGATAAATGATTTTATTTCTGTAAGTAGGTTTGTACAAACACTTTTACATGTTAATGATATGTTTTTTAAACTAGATGAGTTCGGCGTTTCCTAACTGACTACTCTGAGAAGAAAGGCCGAAACAAACTCAGAGGTCACAGTCTCTTTTAAAAGTCCTGACATAATATTGGCCACAACATGTGAAGACCATGTAGATTGGTGACTGAAATGGTATTTTGAGGAAAGAACCACACAGATTGAGTGGACCTGTAACCCAACGCTGTTATTGGGTTATTCTATCTGGACTTTCTTAGAAGCACTCGGAGTCTGGATTTTACCTGGTTGATGGTAACACCGTGTGGTGCCGGACGTAAAGAATAACACCACCCCATTTCTTCCCGTGAGTGTCGTAAAAGGCGACTAAGGGACTTACTAGAGAATGGGCAGCAGCGTTCTCTATGCATTTTACCACCAAACTGCGATCGCCAACCCGCCTGCCAAGCGTGGTGATTATGGCAAAGCCCCCCAAGGGGGAGGCCTAAGTCCAGCAGTGGACGTCTCATGGCTGAAATGATGATGGTAATAGGCTCGCCCCCTATTACATGGTATTTAAAAAAAAAACAGCGAAATGTGGGTTAACTATAGGTACGCTTCTGGCCAACCCTTCGGAGGAACAAGGGATGATGTTACGTGATGTTATGTGTTAATTATCCATACTAATATTATAATTGCCAAAGCAACTAGAGAGGTAACTGGCACGCAGACAGCTGTCCACCTGTTACCTTCTGACGCTTTTAACGGCTGAACGGATTTCGATGAACTCTTTAACACATGACGGGTTAAGACATAGAATGGTTTTATCCTGGTAGTGGCAATGGTGGACCTCTGTGATGCCATCGATAATGCTGTGGAAGTGGCGAAGTTGTGGACCTACAAAATACTATGATTGCCGTGGCAGCGACATGAAGAAGATGAACATCCTGGTAGTACGTTTCTGTTGCACGATTTCCGACCTCCACGCGAGCCTAGCCTTTGCAAATAAAAGCTATTCCTAAATAATTATTCAAAGAATGTCTGTTCTAGACGTTTATCTTTTCATCCGAAAGACGACTACTGCTGGAAATAGGTCTCCCCCATTTTGGGAGAATTTGCCATAATCGCCACGCTTGGCAAGCGGGTTGGCGATCGTAGTATGGTAGTAAAATACATAGAGAACGCTGCTGCCCATTCTCTCGTAAGTCCCTTAGTCACCTCTTTCAACACGCAGAATTAGGATGGTGCTATACTATACCTCCGTCTCTACACGGAACGTTTTGGTTGTTCTAGAATTTACCGTAAATAAAACCGAAAAAATGGAGAAACAGAAACATCACAAAGGCCACTAAAATGCGACTGGTCAGGGCATTAGTGTTTCCCATATTTCTTTACGGTGCTGATACCTGGACTTTAAGGGAAAACGAGAAAAAGAAGATAGATGCTTTACAAATGTGGTGTTGGAGAAGGATGCTTAGCATAACATGGACACCTCCAAGAACTTGGCATCAAACAGCGTCTTTCTTCCATCGTCCAAAGTCGTATTCTCGCTTTCTTTGAACACATCACACGCCGAAACGACAAATCGGTGGAACGACTTGTCGTGCAGGAAAAAGTTGAAGGCACAAGTGCTCGTGGCAGGTCGCCCATGCGTTGGACCGATCAGGTCAAAACAGCACTTAATGGTCCACTTCACGAACGTACGAGAAGGGTTGCCGTACGAGAGGAATGGCGACGGATTGTGAAGCTCGCCACCACACCAGATATGACGACCACGACCACTCTGTCAAGAGTGTAACGACGAAGAAGAGAGAATTAACCGTACATAAATAAAATAAAACTTTTCAAGTGCACCGCAAAGTTCGTTGCTTTGTTATTTCAGTTATTATCTTAATGTGGCTGTGGAATAAGGTTTTACTGGCTACTGACTGTTGGTGGCAGTATAATAAACGGTTTGTGCTCAAAATGGCGGAGTTGTTATTTTAGTTTTGCTTTTTCACTGTCACTGTTTTTTTTTTGTTTGGGGACATGAGCCAGGTGTTTTTATAAATTGTAGGGTTGTTTTTTCGTTAATTCGTGGTTGTTTTGTCTGAACCGCGAGCTTGTTGATAGTGTTTTGACTATGGTGCGTTTAATAAACAAACACATTTTGCTAGTTATGTTTAAGTGTCATGTTTGTCCAAATAAACGATATTCTTTCTTTCTTTCCATGTACTCATCTGTAAATGTACCTGTTGCCATCATTTGGGTACAAACATCAAGACTTTGGCGTGATATTGAGTTTTTTTTTTGGATTATCCCATGGTAAATACATTAACGAAGAATACATTGTATAATAAATTATGGATTTTTAGTAAAGAAAAAGTTTTTGTAAGCGCATGTATCGCGTAGTGTTATTGTGTAAAGTTAGTAGATAAATAAATAAATAAAAACACTGTCCAAATCTAGTACGTCGTACTCAGCAATCGCACTTTCGACCGCTAAACCAACGAAACACTCAATAAACTACGTAGGTGTTTGCTACGCCAAGCTACGTAAATCTAAAAACGAAGTACGAGGGTGCTACGGCGTAGCCTCGTAGATTTGGTTAAAACAAGTATATTTTGATAATTCAATGGTACACTCGATATATGAAACAGTACCAAAAACTGCTTGCACTTTCCTATTATCTAAAATGTAATAGATGCATTACAAAATAAATCCCTACACGTAAATAGCTAGTGATATTCACATCCTATCCATTTCACCGCAGTAGGTTAAAAGTAGGAAATCTTTTAAAGATTCATATCCAAAAAGCATTCAAAGGGCTTACCCTCTTGGCTACGTTTAAATATAAAATACATTACAGCGTTTTCAAGTTCGGGAATTGACGGGTGAACTTGAACTATCAATTTTGGGGGGCGAATTCAAGGCGTTTGTTTCAAGGTGATATAGCTTAACCTCGAATTTTCATGGGCTTTTAATTATATTGATAGACCTTGATTATTCGTTGAATAGAACTTAGATATTCATTGTACGTACTCAAGAATAATTACCGATAGTGAATTAATTATTAAATTTGGAAGAGATAAATAAGAGCTTTCATTATTCCTTTGCCTCCAGGCACTCAAATTAATATTCATGAACCTGTTTATATAATAGACTTGCTAAGGAAATTAACAATATATTTACATCGAAATAATTTTTGGCACGTAATATCATCTTAATTAAAAACCGGCCAAGTGCGAGTCGGACTCGCGCACCGAGGGTTCCGTACAAACCTGCAGGTATTCACGGTTTATGCATAAGGTTTATGTTTATGAAATTAAATGTTTATTTTTTAATTTTCATATTTGAGTTCACTGAATGAAAGGTAAATTGTGGTTTACGATTTATGACGTATTAAAAAAAAAACTACTTACTAGATCTCTTTCAAACCAATTTTCGGTGGAAGTTTACATGGTAATGTACATCATATATTTTTTTTAGTTTTGTCATTCTCTTATTTTAGAAGTTACGGGGGAGGGGGGGGCACACATTTTACCACTTTGGAAGTGTCTCTCGCGCAAACTATTCTAATAGAAAAAAATGACATTAGAAACCGCAATTTCATTTTTGAAGACCTATCCATAGATACCCCACACGTATGGGTTTGATGACAATTTTTTTTTTGAGTTTCAGTTTTATTTATGGGGAACCCCAAATATTATTGTTTTTTTTTCTATTTTTGTGTGAAAATCGTAATGCGGTTCACAGAATATATCTACTTACCAAGTTTCAACAGCATAGCTCTTATAGTTTCAGAAAAAAGTGGCTGTGACATACTCGGACAGACAGACATGACGAATCTATAAGGGTTCCAAAATCATGTGATCAAATATGACCGGTCTACCAGGGTCACAAGATTTGTTCGAAAGAGACACCGTGGCCCTGGCATAGGCCACTGAAGGAACACGGGTGGGTTTTAGTCAGTAAAAGTCTGACACGTCAAATCAAATCAAATCAAATGTTTATTTGCAAGAAATACATTTTTAGGGAAGGTGAGATCTTATAACTTAAGAGTAATTGTATTCTGCCTGCGAGCAAGCGTGCAAATATTAATTATATAAATTATACACATAGCACATTGATTACATTAATTACATTAATTATTGTACAATTATTATTCACTACATACTTAAATTTTAATTTATATTGATTATATATTAATAATTACACTAAATTTAAATTTGTATTTGTATGTCCCATAAATTCTTTAATACTATAAAAACAACACTTTAGAAGCCATTCTGTCAATTTTGTCTTAAACACATTACCTTTTACTCATTTCAGTTCATTCGGTAAGTTATTATAAATTAAAACACACATATTATACACATTTTTCTTATACACATCTTTATGACAGGGTGGTTGATACAGTAGGTTGCAAAATGTGGAGACGTCATTTGATGAAATCCCAGCCACAAAAAAAATATGAATGGAAACGGAGTTCACGAAATTAATGATAACCATGTCGCTAATCTTTACCGTACAGTGAAGGCATACATACATAACCGCAACATTTTCACTCTATGTACTTGCGGATCGCCACGGAAATTACCTTCGAGCCCACCCAAACACTGATCGTGCCCTGCTTAATGTATTTTAAATGAACGAATCAATTATTTATATACCGGAAACCGCGTCATGTGAAAATGAAAGGGGAAACGAAATTTTTGTGACGCAATAAACCTGTGACGTAGTCTGCGGATCGAGGCAGCTGTATTTATTAAGGCAAGTTTGACTTTTATCTCTTTGTTTTGTTAAGGCTTCTATTTATTTCGTGATGCTTAGCCTTTGTTCTAGTCAGACGTTTCAGGTAGTGAGCAACCCTTTTTTCCAATTTACAAATAACAAGTTACATTTGCCAAACTATCTGGAACACCTACCTACATAAATCCTTTCGTATTCGGCGCACGCACGAGTGGTGTGAGCTATCTTTTTCGACGAATGTAGGCCAATTCTACTTTTCGCATCTCAATAGGAGAAAATAAGATGGCTTTTTGAATGAATTTTGGCAATTTTATAGTCGATTTCTCCTCGTGTCCTTTATGTGTAGTATTAGTGGTTCGTTATGTTATTTTAAAAGCTGTGACTTAATACCTACTTTTGTGTATGTCGCATATATAAGGGCGCTTCCACACAGCGTAACTAATGCAAGCTGTGTGGGAAATATGTGGAATAAACGTGAGCGGAAAGCAGATAGGAACACCCTAAATGGATTAAATTGAAACATACAGACTAACCCTTTAAATAAACGTTCGTTACCTGTATATTCCCACGCAGATGTTTCCTGCATAAAACGTTTTATTATTTTCCGGAAACACTTTCTCTTTAGGTTCAATATTGAATAACGCCAGGTACAGGTACGCATCTTCATCTTAAAATCATTCATCTTTAATAGCTTGTTTCTAGGATAAAGGAAGCCATATTAATTCTCTAGCCATACACTCTAAACACGTCAACAATGTTGTTAACTGTACACTTTAGTAGCGTGTTTCAACATGTCGTGTCACCTGTGTCTCACTACACAGTTCCTGATTAGGAACATTTGAAACACCTCACACCTTCATGTCAATGTTGCTTAAACACGCGAGCTCTTACTATACCATATAACTACTTGGTACCTACTTGGATTAAACTGTTTTCAGGATTACATAGTGTCAATGTTGACACGTAATGTGTTTCTTTTATACAGGATGAAAGGGTAAACACCGTTGTCACTTAACCCATGGGTAGTTTGACTTAAATATAAAATAACAGAGCGAGTTAAAAAAATAAAAATAACATATTTTCCTAAAACGGTTTAGAATGAAATGAGCAACGCTACGACGCGGCGTTACGTGCGCTCGCTAGCGAGACTGACAGCTGACTGACTGGGGTCGCGAGCCGTGCGTCGGCGTCGGGCAACGCGGCATATTGAGACGCAAGTTTGTTGCCCTCGCGCATAGGGTGAAATGTTCTTGTGGAAAAAAGCAGATTTTCTTTAAAAAAGGTTGTTTTTTTTTCATTGACTTTACGTTCTATTAACTAAACCAAATCACTGGTTTCAAGGATAACGGTGCTTACCCTTACATCCTGTATAACACTTTTAATAAAATGCCCAAATCGTGGAAAACATTAAATATTTGTGCTCTAAAGAGTAAATTGAAGAAAATACTAACTGAAAAAGCGTATTATAGTATATCGGAATTTATGAAAGAGGACAATTTTCTCCGTTTTTGAGATGACAATGTTGTATTTTGTACATTATTTTTGTTAACCATTGTATTTTATGGACTATTTGTAATTTTAGTGACATTTTATTTTATTTCTTATTTTTATTGACCAACTAATTTAATCACTACTTTGACATTTAATTGTAATAAAAATACCTAATCTTTAATGAATAATGATGAAATGTAATTTTGATGAATATTATAACGGTTCATGCACCATCTCTTCCTACCAATTTGTACGCCACGGTATGCGGCTGAACATGTCTGATCTTTTCTGTATCTCCATATTATCTTGCATGCAATGTATGTACACCATGTTTAAACAAATAAAATTTACTTACTTACTTACTTACTTACTGGGTAAGTAACGTCTTGATCAGTATTTTCTAATGATTCATAGGTATATGACCAATGAATCATTACAAAATACTAAAACCTGTACTAAAAACAGAGTTGTTGATATCAGCCCATGATTCAATTTGTTAGGGGGCTGGGATATTGACGTGCAAACTGAAATCCTACTAATATTATAAATGCGAAAGTTTGTGAGGATGGATGTATGTGTATGTTTGTTACCCTTTCACGAAAAACTACTGGACAGATTTGGATGAAATTTGGCACACAGATAGTTCATAACCTGGATTAACATATAGGGTACTTTTTATCCCGGTAGTACGTTCCCGCAGGATATTTTCCGACCTCCACGCGGGCGAAGCCGCTGGCAAAAGCTAGTCAGTACATAAGTCTGAACCCCAACTTCCGATTTCAAATAGAAGTTCGAGTTCGAGTTGAAATCGTCGGTCACTCTCTAATCGATTATTAGAATAAAACAGCTGTTCCATACATTTTGACCGCGTAGCTATTTAATGTTTCTATGCAAATTTTCTTTTCAATAACCGACGCAAAATTTCTGCGCTTAGAATCATGCGCTTTTATCATGGTTTCACTTTGCGCATCAATTTCCCTCATCATTTCAGCTGAAAGACGTCCACTGCTGAACATAGGTCTCTCCCGAAGGGGGTATGTGCCATAATCGCCACGCTTGGCAGGCGGGTTGGTGATCGCAGTATAGTGGTAAAATGGATAGATAACGCTGCTGCCCATTCTCTAGTCCCTTAGTCGCCTTCTAGAACACCCACGGGGACAATGAGATGGTACTTTATTAAAGTCACCACACAGAATAATCAATCAATGTCCCTACCACTCTGTGTTTAACAAATACACTGAAAATTGCTGAGTGAGAAGCATTGCGAATCATACCTACACAATAAAAATAATGCACCATACTCGACAAGCAAAAAGAACACTTCCCTCGATTTGTTTACGTGAGCAAATGACATGCATTTTACTCGACAGCAAAATCAGAACTCCACAGAGCAACACAGCACTACTTAACTTTTCCCGCATTCCCTGATAAGAGCGTAAATTTTACTTGTTTACGTTACTCAAAAAATTTGTCGTTCCAAACGAGTTTTGCCACAAAGTTGTGCACCGAAAGTGGACATGTTGACAAATTTAGTGTACATCACTAAGGCTGCTGTCCATGAACATTTGGGAGTTCGCCAACTTTGACTATTCCATGAAACAGTTCATGCGTGTAATAAACATCGCCTGGGATGTATTTACATGATAATTTACCCTATTTTGGCCTAAATAGGAAGACAAACATGACTAACCTTATTTTAGTTTAAGGATATTGGGTAAACGGGCTTCCTTCCGTCCCAATCTCCTCCGGATGATAGTACGTTGGTTCGTTTCTTTATATTTCTTCGGTGCGTTTTCTATCACGTTTTGTTGTGAAAGCGCAAGAAAATATAAAGCTAATGAAAATAAAGAGCAGTTTATCTGAGGTTGTTTTGTTTTGAAGACTTGGAAGAAAATACTAGCAGTGTTATAAAGTGTAGAACTGTTTGTTATTGTGGCTATAATTTTTATATAATGTTTTGAAAAATAGCTAAATATTATATGGTTTCAAGGGCAATGTGACTCACATTAAGAAATAAGTTAGCGCGATGCTTGCATGATTGCTATTGTAATCTGGATCGCGTAAGTATAGGCACGCAAAGCTTACTGCAATTCTTGCTAACTTATATCGATTATATTCGATCGAATATACCTATGTTAAGTTAATACTTTAGATATGCGTAGGTGCTACTAAAAGTGCTATAAAAGAAAAAGATGCGCATAGTGGCGATAGAATACGCCTTTTTTCTTCGTTCTGGAGTTTTATAACACGGCTCTCAATATCTACTTTATAGTATTATTCTGAACTGGACACATAATCTTAAATGTCTGCTATTTATCTAAAGTTTTCAACGTCGCGAATGTTGAAGGCTATCGATTTTTTCCCCTTCGGGAGTCGAATTTTATCTCGTGTAGAAACTCAGGGTAATAAATGAACGATTTCAAAAGGGTCCTTTTATTTCTATTCGATTTAGGCTGGGTTTTTCTACATCAAATTGAAATAACAGCTATTCGGGGAAAATCTATCATAGTTTCTTACTAGTTTTAAAGTTAGAAAGGACCAGTTAGGGGCTCTGTCCACACGTGATGTTTTAGTCCTATCTTTACGTCTTTCTTCGGCTTTAAAACATCGTTAGAATTATACAGTTGCAATACAGAGAGAAAATGTTTTTAAGTAGCAACTAGCAAGAACGGGGTGAGAATCTTAATATAATATTATGGCTTCCACGAGGCGCTGTTGTGTGAAATGTTCCTTATTAAAGCGAATGAATTTTCACTTTCCAATAATAATATATTTAATAAAAACCACCGACTTCCTTGAAAACACTACAAAGTGAAAAATAACTTTAATTTCGGAAGTCGGTGTCTTAGGATCTGTATTTATTGTTTTTTGCCACCGACTTCCAAAATTAAAGTTATTTTTCACTTTGTAGTGTTTTCAAGGAAGTCGGTGGTTTTTTTTTTTGTAAAAAAGTTTTTATTTTTAAATTTTTAGTTGTGGTATTCACCCTGCACTAATTCCAAACAAACAATGCATATTTATGCGATAGGTCTTACTGGATTTTGCTAAAGGCCAAGTTTATGTTGCGCTAAGTCGTGTAAAGACTCTGGATGGTATTGCTCTTTGCGACTTAGAGCCAAACAAATTGCTCAAGAAACCGCATGACGAAAGAGCATTGCGTGAAATGCAACGATTAAGGCAATTGTAAATTTGTATAAAAATATAATAAATGGCCAGGCCAAAATGATTAAGGCTGCTTTTTTTTTTATTAAGCAGACAGTAGAGTGGGTAAGAGCCCACTCTAGTGTCTGCTGAGGAATCAATTCTCGATGTCAACGAGTATGTCTATCTAGGACAAGATATCTTCTAACTCCTGATCGATAAGGAGTTGTACCTTCCATCATCAGCTCAACGGAATATAAGAATACAAGTAACGGTCTAAACGTGCCTATAATATGCAAAGAATTATCCCCTAACCTTCTAACCTTTCACTGTTAGTTCCTATATGTACTGTTCACCGATGAGGAGTTCCATGCGGTATCTTCGAAGACTATAATTAGTTCACCACGGATGGATAGATAGAACCAGCAATTATTTTTGATCTTTAGTACAATATCCAAATCACATTACGTGTACTGTTTGTTTTTGAGGAGTTCCTTCGTTTATCTCCCAAAGTATACATCAAATCTTCACAAAATTAATATGGGACCACCTCAGGAGTAAAACGACTTACCCTTACGAATAAAAAAAGAATTTTCAAAATCGGTTGACAATTGGCGGAGAAATCGGTGAACATACATTAAAAAAAAAAAAAAAAAAATACATACAGTCGAACATATAACCTCCTCCTTTTTTTGAAGTCGGTTAAAAAAGGGTTTTGACTTTCACAAACATGTACCATTTCGCTGCAATTATCGTAATTTTCTTCCCATTGAATCCTCATTTGAAGCCAGATAGTCCAAACGTTTTGGTGCCTCAAAGATATTAAGTCGGTAAATCGTAGAGACCAAACAACTTCCTTTTGTATAACACCACCGATCAATTCAGAAAACAAATTGCTTACAAAGCCGGGCTATATTTGTTCAATATTTCAGCCGTAGGAAGTTTCCGCCTTCACAATTATATTTTGTTCAGCACGGAGAGCTCCCAATCGATTTGCCTACACGGACACATTTGGCACAGTGCCAAGTGTTATTGCATCGAATTCGGGTTGGAATCGTACGCCACGATTGCAGACACGTTATGAAACTGGGACCTACGTGTTTTACGGTTTTGATCTAATTTGTAACTGTGTTAGGGAGTCAAATTGTCTCTTGAATGTGTCTGCTCTAACGCCAGGTGGTTATTTGTCTTAATTTTGTACTTTGAATGCTTGGCGCTTGAAGCAGGGTCGGCCATAGACGGTATCAGAGGCAATATTTGAGCAGATATAATTTTTAGCCAGACACATATCTAATCCAGTTTTGTACAAGGGCTATGTGTAAAGCACAGAATGCCTATCTGTTAGCTTTTATACGTTTATTTTTCTTACTAAGAAACATTGCTTAGATGTGTCCAATTATCTTCTTCCAGAATGATTAAATACTTTCTACATACAATCTCCAAAAAACATTAACACTGTTCGCGATTACTCTTAGTCTAGACCTAAATCGAAAATAGGACAGAAATCTAGCCTTTACGACACTTAGCTATATACACAATAAGATTAATGGTGCTTATCCTACTTACAAGTTATTTTATCTTTGGCTTAACAACAAAAGAACAAAGAAAACTAATCCCCGATTGAGTAAAAGCAATATTTAGCATGAGTTGCTTGTGTAGAAAAGGTCGTGGAAAGAAATTGGCCTATTTAATTTTGTGTTAGGCTTCCAATGTTTTTAAATGATATCAGTTGTATCGTTACTTTCTATATAAAAGTTAAGTTACTTAATTTTATCACTTTTTGTAAAAGCTAAATTAAGTTGTGATCACAAGTGTTTCCAAGGAATATTGGATTTCCCATATATTATGTGTAAAATAATGGTATTCAGCTAGATTCGCACACTGCATCCGACACCAGCATGCACCAGACGCGCATACCTGTTCATCACCTTTCGCTTCATCAGCAACCTTGTCACAATGCACTTTGGGCCGATCCACAAGCTGAGCCCTTAAACATTCCTTTAGGTCTACGCCAGCAGTTAGCCTCATCCTCGCACTGTACTACAATCGACGCTCTGGAGCATAACGCAACGCCACCTCGACAAAACCAAGACTGCATGGATATTACTATCAATCTATTGAGTGTATACTATACTATAAACAGGGTAATACTATGTATACGGTTCAGTATGGTGCAAGACGGAAAGTATAGCAACATCTCATTTCTTCTCGTGGGTGTCGTAAAAAGCGACTATGGGTCTTACTGGACTGCCAGGGTCGCGAGATTGTTCGAAAGAGATACCGTGACCCTGGCACATGGGCAACTGAAGGAACACGGGTGGGTTTTAGTCAGTAAAAGTCTGACACGCCCTCCCGCTCCGCCCAGAGCGGGAGAAGTCATTCGATGACTTCCCATCCAGAAAAAAAAAAATTTAAAAAAAGGGACTTAGGGAGAATGGGCAGCAGCGTTCTCTATACATTTTACAACCATACTGCGATCGTTAAACGGACTGCCAAGCGTGGCGATTATGGTAACCCCCCCCCCCCCCCCAATTGTGGAAGGCCTATTTCCAGCACCAGAAGTCTTCGGCTGAAATGATGACTGTACCTACTATAAAATGTTGTCCTACCACATAGTGATTATAATGCTCCTAAAACAATTTAAGACAAGGTGAATCGTAACCTAAAATGAGCTATGATATTCAAAGAACCAAAAATAAACTCAAGCACCTAATCCTGGACTTTTAAAATTCTAAACACCAAGTTAAAGCCTATTTGACAAAGTCTTATTTCTGAATTAAACTCCAAGTACGAATTTTCTTCGTGAACACTTACAAATGCTTTGAAAGCATAAGGGTGCTCGTATCTAAGCAGAATTCATGAGAGCACTTATATTTTAAGCACCTACCCTACATTGGCATTCAGTGAATATCATCGTACCCGATGCTTTTGTCTAAACTAGCTTTTATATATCGCTTCGTTGGCAAGAATTCAATATCTTTACTGTGTATTGAAGTTATTAAGTAAGTACATTTTCACTTGTTTGTGAAGATAATTTCTTTTTTTTAAATTATTTTTATTAAAACAATAGCATTTAACTCATAAATTATGGTTGTAGTTATGATCAGATAAAAGAGGTTTTATCTGTTGTGGTTGGAATTGTTGTTTGGGCCCTGTTTTCACTTCATCATCATCATCATTTCAGCCGTAAGACGTCGATTGCTGGACTTAGGCCTCCCCCAATTTGGGGGGCTTTGCCATAATCGCCACGCTTGGCAGGCGGGTTGGCGATCGCAGTATAGTGGTAAAATGCAAAGATAACGCTGCTGCCCATTCTCTAGTAAGTCTCTTAGTCGCCTTTTACGACACCCACTGGAAGAAATGGGGTGGTGTTATTCTTTACGTCCGGCACCACACGGTACACTACACACACGGTACTATTTTCACTTAAGTATCTTAAATTTAAAATAAATATGATAAACCTGTACGTATATCAAGCGCATAATATTCAAATTATATTATGATATTATAGATAACAAACATTAAATAATTAATTTAATTTTAACGAATATCAGCTGTACAGGTCGATCGCTCAAGTTAAGTTTCCCCTGCTACGGTTACTCCGTGGGTGGGTGACCATCTTTCCATACCAAGACCTCTCCGTGCCTCGGAAAAGACGTTAAGCCGTTGGTCCCAGCTGTCATTGTTGGATCCTTGATAGTTGTTGCGCGTCGGCGGAAGCCCAGAAGACTGACAAACAGCCTTGCCTACGGGTATTGTATTACCCAGTAACTGGTTGGGGAGGTCAGACAGGCAGTAACTCCATGTAAAGTACTGGTATTCAGCTGCATATGGTCAGACTGGAAGCCGACTCCAACATATTCGGGAAAAGTTTAGACAGATGATTATGTGAATATAATTTCTGTAACTTTGTTATCCTGTAATTGAAATATCGTGGTGATTTTCGATATTAGTATCTAATATCAAAAATATTATGATATAACGCACGAAGGGACAATTACACAGTTGTAAACAAGCATTGTGATTTTAAAATTTTGAGAAAAGTCCAAAACACAGTAGGTACGTTTATCCCTTCAGCGTTATATCATAATATTTTTGATATTAGATACTAATATCGAATCAAATACTAATATCGATATTAAACGAATATTTTCATTAATTTCATATATCGATGCTACGGCTAGTGGATTGAAATGTTTTACTGAGAAATATTTGATTAATTCATAAATTGTAAGCTTATATTCATCCGAGGATATTTATAGGATGATAATAATATTTTAATTAAGTTATTTAAACAGTCTAAGAGTAGGAATGTATACAATAACCTGCTTAATTATATTTTTAAACCGTACATAAAGAAATAACTAAATAAAAACCTATGAACCAACTTTTATTGATATTCTTTGTAATGAAAGTCTTAGAGCATTTTTTCTGATAAAATCTCTTTTTTTTAGGATATTACATTCGAATTCATATTCATTCACTATTATAGAATGAATTGAAAGGAGGTAGGGTATGTATTAGAGCCCAAAAAGGTATGATGGGATGATTGTTAAGAGGATACATAGAAAGAAACTTTACTTTGATCTAAAATGATCCCGTATTTGAGTTAACTGTTATATGTAGAAGCTTTCGAGAATATTATTTTTACCAGTTTCCAAGTATTTCTATGCTTAGTGGAGACTTCAGTCGAATAGAGACGAGTCTTAGGTTCTATTTATAAAATCCATAACAACTTCTCTGAGGATATTATAAACAGTTAACAGGTAAGTATTTTAATTTTTACTAAGACTTCACCAAAAGAAATATAAATAAAAAGTAAAGAAAATACGTTTATTTGCGGTAAACATGACGCAAAGAAAGACTAAACACAACAAAAATATAAAAAAGCTTGGGAAAACATGTGTCGCATTTAGCCATAACGGCCATCGCTCAGCATAATGCTGCGAGCCTATGCGAAACAGCGCTGGTTTTCAGCGACAGCCGGCGCTGACGTGATGACGAGAGCTGGCTGGTTGGCTGAAAAGATGGCCCTAAACGATATTTCCGATTTTGCTGACTTACGTGATTTTACGGACGTAATTTTATAGTTCAAATAATGTACATATTTCTATAAGTTTTAATCCGCTACATGAGAGATTCTTCCAAGTACGATCTAATTCATGAACGATTTTTTATTTTTTTGATTTTGATTAATTCGTCTCAAACCGTTTCGTGAATTTTGTTTTAAGAGGTTTAGAATTTCACATATTTATGAATCGTTATGAGGTGTACACGTTATGAAAAAAAAAAAAAAAACTAAGTATTATTGTGAAAGTCATCTATACAATGTATGATGAACTTCTTAAAACTTTAATATTAAAAAAAAAAAACAGTAAAAATCTTAAATGAATTAAAGAAAATTTTAGAGAAAATTGGCTAAGAATTTGTTTAGATTTCGGCACGCTGCTTTTGGTATTCAGAACTCTATCATAAAATTAATTTTGCGAATGAGAGTTCTGCGTACACAAAGCTCAAAAAACTGTGAAAACACAAATTCAAATTACTAACATAACTGGCAAGATGTGGGTGTAAAAAAAGTAAGCCTCTGCCTAAACCTTTCGCGAATAGAGGTGTGATGTTATGTCATGTCTTTTATAAGTTCGTTTCTTACATAAAAACTTCTACCCTCGTCAATGATAAAAAGTTCTTCAAAGACCCAACAATGTTACCAATCAGCCTTGCAGTAAGAAAGTCGGGGCTGTAGTGTGAACAACGATTAATGTAGGGGGCGACACTGTAGCGCAATCAAGGCACTAGTTGGCGACCAGCCAGAAACTGACAAACCTAGATGGAGTCGAGATAACGTAAGAGAAATAACTTAGGACGTGAGGTTGCAAACTGACGCCGGAAATGCTTCTTTTTAGTAACTTTTCAGTGCAAACTATACCAACCTAGTTTTGAAATAATCCTACTAATATTATAAAGGCGAAAGTTTGTATGTATGGATGTGTGGATGTTTGTTCCTCTTTCACGCAAAAACTACTGACCCGATTTAGATGAAATTTGGCACACAGATAGTTTATAATCTGGAATAACACATAGGGTACTTTTTATCCCGGTAGTATGTTCCCGAAACCTATCCTTCTGCAGCGAGGGGTGAGACAGGGAGACGTGATCTCTCCGAAACTGTTCACCGCTGCACTGGAGGATGTCTTCAAGGTTCTGGACTGGAAAGGGGCTGGCATCAACATCAATAGCGAGTACATCACTCACCTTCGATTTGCCGACGATATAGTAGTCATGGCTGAGACTATGGAGGACCTCAGTACAATGCTCGATGACCTCAGTAGAGCTTCCGAAAGAGTGGGTCTTAGGATGAACATGGACAAGACAAAGGTCATGTCCAATGCTCGTGTGATACCCACTCCAATGAAGATCGGAGGCGCTACACTCGAAGTTGTGGACGAATACGTGTACCTAGGACAGACTGTCCAGTTAGGTAGATCCAACTTCGAGAAAGAGGTCAATCGTCGAATCCGACTCGGCTGGGCAGCGTTCGGGAAGCTACGCAATATCTTCTCGTCCCAAATACCGCAGTGTCTCAAGACAAAAGTCTTTGACCAGTGTGTGTTGCCAGTGATGACATATGGCACTGAGACGTGGTCGCTCACAATAGGCCTCATAAGAAGGCTCAAAGTCACCCAAAGAGCAATGGAGAGGGCTATGCTTGGAGTTTCCCTACGCGATCGAATCAGAAATGAAGAGATCCGTAGGAAAACCAAGGTAACCGATATAGCCCGAAGAATTGCCAAACTTAAGTGGCAGTGGGCAGGGCACATTGCTCGCTGAACGGATGGCCGATGGGGTCGGAAGGTTCTGGAGTGGCGACCGCGTACTGGAAGACGGAGCGTTGGAAGGCCTCCCACAAGATGGACCGATGCCCTGGTGAAGGCCGCAGGAATACGTTGGATGCGAGAAGCACAGAATAGGTCGAAGTGGCGGTGCTTGGGGGAGGCCTATGTCCAGCAGTGGACGTCTTTCGGCTGAAATGATGATGTTGATGAATATGTTCCCGCGGGATAATTTCCACGCGGGCGAAGCCGCTGGCAAAAGCTAGTAATATAATAAATTGTAACATTGTCTTCATCGATCACTGGGAGATTTTATTTGTAATACTGGGAACACTAGTGTTGAAAGAAGGACGTTCCGAAATGACGGTTGAGGACACAGGGTAGCACTCGGCCGAGTCAGCCTATTCCGTCCGAATTCGATGCTGGCCCCAACCAACATCGAATACAAAGTAGTCAAAGCAAAGTAGTCTACATTGATGATCTACTACTTTATGTTTTACTTGCTTCTGCCCGCGACTTCGTCCGCGTTAAATTTCTTGTTTCCACGACCCTTCCCGTCGCGTCGAATCGCCTACCCGTGCGATTTTTCCCGTTTTTGCAACATTTTTCATTACTGCTGCGCTCCTCTTGATTGTAGCGTGATGTTATATAGCCTATAGTTTTTCTCGATAAATAGGCTACCCAACACAAAAATATTTTTTCAATTCGGACCAGTAGTTTCTGAGATTAGCGCGTTCAATCAAACAAACACAAACAAACAAACTCTTCAGCTTTATAATCTTAATCTATATATATAAAAATGAAACCCATATTTCCCTTGGTCACGCCATCACGCGTGAACGGCTGGAACGATTTCACTTTTTTTTTTTGTTGTTGTGTTTGTAATTGTCAGAAGGCTCTTATGAAAGAAAAAAATTTAAAAATTGCGCGGAAAATTAGAAAATTTAAGAACACTTATTTAAGAATACTTAATGTAAACTTTTTTAATGTAACATTATGACATTTGACATAGAATTGACAGAATGCGTGCTCAAATATCATCAAAGAGAATGTTCAAAACAAATGCGTCGATCGAAGTTATTTTATTGATAGAAAATACATGTAAAATATTTAATTTATTATTTCTCACAAAAAGGAAGTAAAACTGTCAAAATGAAAGGGATTCCTACTGATAGTGTATTACGTACCCTCTGGGTATGTATCAAGTAAAAAACGCTTTATGCCGACGACGTACCAGGTTATCAGAACTTGGTAGGAGCTTACCAAACATATGAGTGTCAGCTAGAAAACGCTTACCAGACCACCACCGCGTACCAGGTTGTCAAACTTGGTAGGTTTATTACAACATTTATTGAACCTGAGGCGATACGAAGTTCGCTGGGTCAGCTAGTATTAATATAGATTTTACTTTATGAGAAATATAAATGAATAATAAAATATGTTACTCGTAATTTTCCTTACCCTGTTATACCAATAAGTTAGTTTATAGTTTGTGATTTTCCGGTTCTGTACTTTATTTGTTTCTACTTTGAGGTTAAATATATTCGTAATTCAATGTTTTAGGGCAAGGGTAGCTCTTATACAACACTAGTTTAAATATTATACCCAGTTACAGAGCAGTGCTGGCCCAGTGGTGTCGGTCCTGACTTACGAGTTGTAGGTCGTGTGTTCGAACACAAGCAAGCGCTTTACATTATGTCAATAATATCATCACCACTGCTCTCAAAACGGTGTAGGAAAACATCGTAAGGAAACCGGCATGTCCTAGAACTGAAAAATTCGAAGACATGTAACATCTGCCAAACCGCACTGGGCCCGCGTGGCAGATTACGGCCCACGCCCTCCCACCAAGAGTAGGCCTGTGTCCCAGCAGTGGGAAGAATATAGGCTAATTATGACCAAGTTACAACAAGGGGCTCATGGCTAAATATATAGTAGACTAGCTGTGCCCGCGGCTTTACCCGCGTGGTGTTCACAAATTATCACACAGGGACGCGCTATTCAGACAAAAAGTAGCCTATGTTACTCCTTATAACATCAGCTATCTGCCAGTGAAAGTCCCGTCAAAATCGGTCTAGCCGTTTCAGAGATTAGCCGGAACAAACAAACAGACAGATAGACAGACAGACAAAATGTAAAAACAATGATTTTTTGATGTAAGTACCATATATACTTTCATATACATTTAGTGAAAAACTGTTAATTCGAAATTACAAACAGACACTTCAAAGGAGATGTTTCATTTTTATATGGGGCTCCGGCCATAACGTGTACCGTTTAGCGAAGATGGGTAAATTACTCATGAATAGAATAAAGTAACATTTTTTTCATAATATCAAATGGTTTTTATGTACAAAATAAAAATTAAAAATGTTTGACGTTTGTCCTAAGAGTTAGCAAGTGGTTATTTTGAATTCGTTTAGAAACACACTTCAAGAATGGAGACTAAAGATTTTTGTAACGATGCAATGGTCACACTTAATTATGTTTACTCAAAAATATTTACAAGAGAATAATAGTAATTTATTTTTAACACTACAAGAATACACACATTTTTTAATTATTTTCTACTTAACATTGATTTGATGAGACATGATTTCAGAACGAATGAAGTCTGCAAGCAAACGAGACGCCATGTTGAATAAAACATGGTAATAATTGAAAAACTATTATTTTTTGTACACAACAACTCAGGCGCAAATTAACCAGAGAATATTTTTCTCTAATTTGTGGTATTTTTTCCTCTTTCTTGATAAATGTACATCTGATGGCCGAAAATGAAACATCTCCTTTATTTATTCGTATGTAGGTATAGATGTATAGATAAGAAGATAGTAAACAGCTAGTTAAGTTTCGCTTGCCTTGGTCGGTACGTGGAGAGGTGACCTACCATAACATATTGTCACTGGAAAGGCAAAATTACTTAACCGCCAAATTGGGTATATTGAGTTACATACATGCTTCAGTAATTGGAAAAAAAATACGGGTTACTGAAACGCCACAAATGTGCTTCGATTGTACAGCTACCTAAACAGATCGATGCAAAAAAAAAATCGCATATTCCGAACATTTATGTAACTCAATATGCCCAATTTGGCGGTTGAGTAATTTTGCCTTTCCAGTGACGATAGAGACCCCTTCGGATCTGTGAAAGCAGCCTAAGCCAACCGTCCCGGCTATTATTCGTAGATACTAAATTGTATGTATGATGTATTTAAAAAAAATACATAATATAATAATAATTTATCAAATAATATAAAAAAACAAAAATTAAATCAAACAGAAATAATTATAAATAAAATTAAAAACTTAATAAATTTAACAATATAACTAATAATTATTGTTGAAAGAACAACAATCCATATAAATGAATAAACAGAATTATTATAATACATAGATACTTATATAAAAATCATATAAATTATGTTAATACATTTTATAGATAAATAAGCGATATATTGGTTTATGCTAGGACATCTCCTGACCAAATGATTTTCAAAAACAGAGCTTCCTCTCTCCTATCCTTTTGCTGTGCCCTACAGGGTCCATAATGATCTAAATTATATAATTACCACCTAAGTTCACATTATGGTAAAGCAATAAAGATATTGAGTATTGAGTATTGATATTTGAAAGTCGTTACGGGTACTCAGTCAGAAACCCGGAACTCTGACAGCCAGTCTTATAAAGAGGTAACGTGTTACCTCATCATCATCATCATTTCAGCCGTAAGACGTCCACTGCTGGACTTAGGCCTCCCCCGATTTGGGGGGCTTTGCCATAATAGCGACGCTTGGCAGGCGGGTTGGCGATCGCAGTATGGTGGTAAAATGCATAGAGAACGCTGCTGCCCATTCTCTAGTCAGTCCCTTAGTCGCCTTTTACGACACCCACGGGAAGAAATGGGGTGGTGTTATTCTTTACGTCCGGCACCACACGGTACCACGTGCTATCTAGACCAGTCTAAACTGGAACCTGACCCTTACATAGAAGTTAGGCAAATTGACACGAGAGCATGTTAGAGAGAGCTCTAAATCTAAAACTTGTCGGGAATGTATCATGTGTGCTTAATTTTATTTTGAAATAAATGGTAGAAGAAAACATGTTGCGGCGACCCCAAATAACATGTGACAAGGGCAGGTAGATGATGATTTTTCATCATACCATGTACTATGTAGATACCCTACTTTACGTATCCTCTGCTATATTCTACATTTGACGATTGTTACTGCTTACGTAGATCCAAGGTACCTTATGTCGTGCACTAGCTAATGTCGTGGTCTAAATATTAGTTAGCTGCACACCAAAGTTCACGTTAACTTACAGATTCGAAACATTAAATACTTAGACAAAATGTTGGTAAATATTGCAATGTTGTGTGATGAGCACAGTCATTTGTTCTGTGTCTGGGTGTAATTTATCTATAATATGTATGTATTTAGAAATATATAAGTATATTTATCAGTTGTCTGGTTACCATAGTACAGGCTCTGCCTAGTTTGGGATCAGATAACGGTGTGTTGGTTGTCCTAACATATTATTATTATTATTATATATTATTATATTATCTTAGTTCCGTTAAATTGGCAACTCACTTCGCTAATGGATTAGTGTTAAAACAAGTACATGCAATAAAGTGCAGATAATTCAAAATGTGCTAATTGCCCCGTATATATTTCTGGAGTTGTCGATTCGCCCACAATTGAACTAACGTCGTGCGAGTCGCCTATAAACATTAGGATATTATTTAAAAGTGGCTATTCACGCGAAAAAAATGTGCGAACCGATAAGCCATTCAATCAGATTCTGTTTTCATTTTCTGATGTTTGTATTACGGATGATTGCACTTTAAATTCCGATATCTAAAGAATGTCTAACTGGTTTCAATCCCTAACATCAAATGTTACCTATCCGAACAAACAAATTGACCGCATTCAAATTAAAAAAGGGGTTCGGTAGTACCAACAAAAACAACCTCAAAAAATCCCTTTGAAGTATTCATTTGTCCTTCAATATTTACATACCTGGGAGTACAACATGTATCAAAAGAGGAATTCCCTTAAAACAGAGGGGGAGTAAATTTCCGGGGTTACTAGGGACGTATTTACCGTGTAATGGTGACATCTATCACATCCCTTTCTGTGTACGGAAACCGGTAATTTTCCAGCCCTTTTACCATAAATGTGTTCCCATTGGTCCATTCTTGTTTGAAATTTTACAGGTTTTGTGTGTTACTTGAAGTTTATGGGGTATGTGTTAACTTTTGTAGTAGCTGAAGAAGCATTGTAGCCGTGGCAAATAAATTTTTCGTTTGTACTTTTTCGCAAGTGTTTTGGAGGAGTTACGACGTCGTAGATGATGGAATACTTTTTTGTATTTCACATTTTAAAGGCGTATAGATTTTCTCCTTAATAATGTGTAACTGAAATATTGCACATTATGAAAGTAGTTTGTTCAGAATCGCTTACATTGTTCACAAGTATAGTATAGTAAAGTTATCTCTATTAAAATGAGAGAAATAAATTAATTATTTCTCTCATTTTAATAGAGATAACTTTTTACTCCGAAAGTAATTTAAACTATGCAAATTACAGTGATACTTCCGCTGTACAGTTTTATCAAACCAAAATGGACGAAGCACCGCTAGACGATTTGTTCGATAGATCGATTTGTAATGTGGACCAAATTTTTTCTCAAAATCAGTATCACTAGTTAATGAATAAACCATGCTTTAAACATATTAGTAAAAATTCATCAATGTATATTATAAATATAACATTTTGTTCTATAAAGGGTGTTTTCATTCCGGGACATGGTGTATATTGTCTGTGCATTTGCAGCAAAAAAGTAAGTAGAAACCACAGAAACACAGAGAAGAAAAATCCTTGTCATCAAATTGTCGGGATGGCCTTGTGATAACGGTTTCTTCTCTCGTGCACGGTTGGGGGTTCATTTCTAGGCAAAAAATTAAAAAGTCATATATATACCAATAAACCTTTTTCAAACTTCTTAAAAGTTTTATTATTTATTTTTATTGCTGAATGGGTGCGCTGATGGAAGGAATTGTTCAGGTCCATGACGGAACGAGCGTAGCCAGATTTGTCGTGTTCACCAGTATCGTTCACCCAAATAGTTATGTCTCCCTTCTTGCCAAGTAGCGATTAGTATACATTCAACAACCTTGACAAAACAAACAATATGATCGAAATTCCGTGTTAATAGTAGCCAGTCAGGCTTTCTTGCAGTGTTACAAAGTGGATGTTTGACTCAGCTCCAAATGTTACGGTTCTATCTACCAAGTCGACACCCGCTCCTATGTGTACACTTAAGTTTAAGTTTTAATTAACTTAGTTTCTTACTTAAAGGACTTTTAGCTAATTTTTAGACAGTGTTAATAGGATGGGAAGGTTTGTTGCATTGTAAATTAGTTAGTGCGTTTAAAGTTACATAGTATCACGCCAATAATCTCGGAAAGGTTAGGCAGGGTTGTGTCTGTAGTATAGCTACATATCGCCATTTATGTTTAAGTCTCATGTAATAAGAGACGAGTCTGAATGATTTTGAAGGATATCGCTAATACATTGCTTAATTTGTTCGCAAAATTGGTCTGTTCAACAATGTTAATAACGCAATGAATGCTGTTACACTGCAAAAATGAAAGCCAATGCTACTTTTAGTGTTTTACGCAATTAACCCGCCAATCATACAGTAAGAGACAGTCACGTGGTAAATGACGATTCTTTTGCTTTTTTCTAAAGCGGGATAAAACAAGATAAATTAAAAGCCGTCACCTCCTTCTGCGAAGTAATAATGCTCGCGAAGGAGGAGGTGGGGCGCGTGTGGGAGTGGCAGTCTCTGCGCCCTCACGTCTCTAGCCGCCGCAGGAGGAGACGCCCCGGGCGTCGGGAGTCGATTGCGGACTCCCAGCCACCGTAGGCGCGAGCTTGCGGGCGGCGAGCAATGGGTAGCTCGCCGCCCGGTAAGGACAAAGCTCGGGTCGACGGCGCGTAGTGTTCCACGCGCGCCTCAAAGAGATGTCAGCAGCACTGAAGGGGTCTGCTAGGACCGATGCCTGCCGGGGTCGCGTGATTGTTCGAAAGAGATACTGTGGCCCCGGCACATGGGCAACTGCAGGAACACGGGTGGGTTTTAGTCAGTAAAAGTCTGACACGCCCTCCCGCTCCGCCCAGAGCGGGAGAAGGAGAAGGAGAAGGCTTTGATGATTTTCCATCCAAAAAAAAATACTGCTTTTAGTGTTTTACGCAATTAACCCACCAATCATACAGTAAGAGACAGTCACGTGGTACATGACGATTCTTTTGTTTTTTTCTAAAGCGGGATAAAACAAGATAAATTAAAAAAATAACAATCAAAATATTTAATATTTCACATTAACCAACATGATCACTTATGAAATGTCAGAAACTATGTGCATGATCCCAATTGGTCGTATCCTATGGAGAAGAGACGACAAAAAACTTCAGGATTATTATTTCAAAAATGATTGGCTTTTACAATGTTTTCATATTACAGTGTTCATACGTTCGGACGGATAGTGTAAGCCTGTCAGCAAGTAACAGGTATTTAATAAAATAGAAAATGGTACAAATCTACAGTCTACAATGCCTACAAGATTCTCACATTCATAAAATACTTATAGAAGAATCTACTTAATATAAAAAGCTAAATAATATATAAACCAATAGGTTTACATGTAAACCATATGGCATGAATGCCACTACAACCATTAATAAAAAGTTGAAGTTAGAATTGCCAGTATCTAATGCCCAAATAAAAATCAAATACAAATAAAAGAAGTAGATACTCGTATCTACACTGCTACAAAAAAAAATACACAAACAGAAAACAGGTAAAATGTAATGTAATTTGCTCGTTAAATAACAGTAGTAAAAACAGATGTTTAAGGATCCCAAAGGGTTGAGTTCACTGCCCTTGATCCGTGTTTCTGACGATCTAATCGTTTGGTCAGCAACTCAGCCCGCCTCCCAACTGTTTATTTAGGACTCCCTTTATTAATTAACTAAATGACGAACAACTTTACAGAAATACTTACAGGTAATAGAATCCATCCTAATATTATAAATACGAAAGTATCTCTGTCTATCTGTTGACTTTTTTTACTGAACCGACCGTTAAGAAATTAACAGGTAGGTAACTCAGGACACAGAAAAACACATAAACTAATTTTCATCCTGGAATAAATAAATAAATATAAATATCTTAGGACAACCAACACACTGTTATCTGATCCCAAACTAGGCAGAGCCTGTACTATGGTAACGAAACAACTGATAAATATACTTATATATTTCTAAATACATACATATTATAGATAAATTACACCCAGACACAGAACAAATGATTGTGCTCATCACACAAAGATTTGTCCTGGGTGGGAATCGAACCCACGACCTCAGTCTTTGCAGTCAGGGTCACTAACCACTAGACTAACAGGCCAGTCAAAATCTATGTACACACATAAACATATATAAATTAGCCTAAAATATTCCCACTGCTGGGACACGAGGCTCCTCTCTTCGAAAGGGATAGGGTACTATAGTCTACCACGCTGGCCCAGTGCCGGTTGGCAGATGTGACATGTCTTTACATGTTCTAGGTCATTTCAGAATCAGAACCAGAATCATTTATTCGTAAACATAGGTGATAATTATATACAAGATCTTAAAAATTAGGTAGTGCGCTATGTTTTGCGAATTGACATACAAATTTTTAAGAAAAAAAAAAAACTATTAAATTGAAATATAAATTCGTCATAATATGATTATGCAAGCAAGTAAAATTTCAATATTCATAATCAATTTCATTTCATGTCAAAATTTATAGTCAATTCAGAAGATTAATTAAAAAATAAAATATATTAAAAATGTCAAATAGGTATAACTCAAAATGTCAATATTATAAAGTTACAGAGATTCGTCATTAAGAAATTCACCTAGAATATAATAACATTGTTCAAGTAGTAACCCATTAAGCGTATTTTTAAACTTCTGCACTGGCATACATTTTATTTCATCGGGTATTTTATTATATATTTGCGGTGCAATACCAAAGAAGCTTTTCCTCATAAGAGAAATTTTACGTTTCACAAGGTATAAATCATGATTATATTAAGCACGCATGGGTGTTTTCTTTACTGTACTTAATTTCTTGAATAAATGTGGATCCATTTTTAATAATAATGCAATTTCTAAGATGTATAAAGCTGGAAGAGGTAATATTTTAACTTTTTTAAATAAGGAATTCAACTATCTGTAGTTTTTAAACCACACATACACCGTACACATCTTTTCTGCATCCTGAAAACAAGTTCCTTATTTGTTGACTGTCCCCAAAAAATAACACCGTATCGCAGAACTGAGGCGACAGGTCCATAATAATGTCGGTTTCCACACGTTTTCCTTTACCGATTTTGAGAGTAGTGGTAATGAAATTATTTTCACAAAGTATAGCGCCTGACTGAGTTCGAACTAGGCCATCCTTGCTCTCAAATCTAACGAAAATAGAAATGATGGAATATGTATAACACACAGACATAGTTCATCATCATCATCATTTCAGCCGTAAGTCGTCCACTGCTGGACTTAGGCCTCCCCCAATTTGGGGGGCTTTGCCATAATCGCCACGCTTGGCAGACGGGTTGGCGATTGCAGTATGGTGGTAAAATGCATAGAGAACGCTGCTGCCCATTCTCTAGTAAGTCCCTTAGTCGCCTTCTACGACACCCACGGGTAGAAATGGGGTGGTGTTATTCTTTACGTCCGGCACCACACGGTACCAGACATAGTTGCAAGTAAGTAATTCAAGTAAGTATTAGTAAGTAAGTAAGTATTTTCATCATAAATGGAATAAGTTACCTACGTTTATTTCGCGGAAATATCTATTCATTTATAAAACATTTCGAATAATCACAATTGACAACTTTGTTAAAGATAACACAATGGAACCTTCCCAGAATATTAGATTACCGTTCTACTTCCAAGAAAAGCACTTGATGATGTTTGGTAGTACACAATCAACCGAGTCCCAGTTGCTAACTTAAATCTAACATCCGCAAGAAAAGGTCTTACAATAAATGCTCGAATTGAAAAAAAATATAATTCTAGACAAGAAATCCACTTATTACCACGTTATTGAATTTCCCGACATTTCACCTCGCGTAGAAAATACCAACGGAAAATCTTTTCCTCCCCTGTAACGATATTATTCACATAAAAGGTTTTTGGAGAGAATTGACTTAACACGAAAGTTATATACCTTCAGGTATCTTATCAGCTACTGAATCCAATTGCACAAATCCTCGTGATAAGACGGTTATAAGGAACTAGCTTCTGCCCGCGACTTCGTCCGCGTTAAATGTCTTGTTCCCCCGACCCTTCCCGTCGCGTCGAATCGCCTACCCGTACGATTTTCCCCGTTTTTGCAACATTTTTCATTATTGCTCCGCTCGTCTTAATTGCAGCGTGATGTTATATAGCCTATAGCCTTTCTCGATAAATAGTCTACCCAACACAAAAAAAAATCAATTCGCACCTGTAGTTCCTGAGATTAGCGCGGTTAATCTAACAAACAAACAAACTTTTCAGCTTTATAATATTAGTATAGATTTTCTTCCATTCATGTTCACGTTGACCCAGAATTAAATAAAAAATACGTTCCATTTATTATTTGGATTACCTCGTATTACTTCCTCTCCTATTACCTATCTGAAATAAATATTGCAGGAGTGAATAGTGAAAAGCTCGTGGCAAAATAATTACAGCCGCACGGGTCAGTGGTAAAAGTTAAGCTTCGTTTGCCGTGGTCGGTTCTTGTATGTGTGACCAGCCATAATATTCAGAAACTCCTCCGGGCCTCGGTAAGTACGTAAAGTCGTTAGTCTCAACTGTTATTTGTACATCTTTGACATTCGTTTTGAGTAGTCAGAAGCCCGAAAGTCTGACAATCAGTCTTACCAAAGGGTATCGTATTACCCAGTAATTGGGTTTTGGTTGCCAGATAAGCAATCACTCCATATAAAATACCTACATTCGGCTAAGCTGGCAGCCGACCCCAACATAGTTAGAAAAAGGATAGGCAGAGTGACTGATTGAAGGAAATAGTGAAGGTCGATCAGCCAAGGTAGATTTTTGATTCAAAGAAATTATAAGTATGATAATCTATGGGTATTTACTTGATGTTTGCAATGATAATGATAAAGACCACACTCAGCAATTAGGTTCGCGATTCCGAGGACAAAAAAAACACCAACGAATTTTAATTACAAAGTGGATGATGCTGAGCAATTATAAAACCTACTCACTTATTGTAAGGTCTACTTTACAAAATTAATAAAGCGAAGTAGGTACAAGGTATTTAATAAATTAAGAAAGTCGGACCGTTAGCGCCTTTAAAAAGTTTAATTGACCTTACAATAATATCTTTTGTTTGAAGTAAAAAACCTTGGCTCTCTGTAAGGGTCCGATTTCAGGGGCCCACAAAAAGAGCTTCTTTGGGTCAAATTTTGTCATTGTTTCCTCAATTATTAACATAAAACTTCGTTAAAAGTAATTGCTTCTAGCCAGTATTCTGGTCATTTAAGTTTGTCATTATAAAAAGTATTTTCTAGAACGTAAGATTGCCTCTTTCATTAGTTGTGTCGGGGCCTAAAAACCCACTTTTAAATAATAAGTTTGTATTTATTTTACCTGAAGATATATTGTCCGGTTTTATAAAACAGCTCCTGTAAGAAATATAAACATATATTTTAACCCAATGAATCAAATAATCAATACTTACTTTTCAATATTCCACACATAGACATACAAAGACGAAAACAAAAAACATATTAGTGCCATTCCAATCAAGTAAAATGTGAAAATGGAACGAAGTAAAAGTCGATATTTAATTAATACATTCCTCGGGCCACACACGAGATATTTTCCATTCATTTAACTTCTCTTTATATTAGCAAGATTTATCGTGTGTGTTTAGATACCTACATAGCTCATTCATTTGAATATTCGAAGTAGAAAGTAGCATGGGTAAATGATTACTAATTCTAAAATAAAAATGCCAACTGCTAAAACATGCACAAAACATTTTTTATTAATTCCCCGAAATTCATCACTGGGAACATTTTGTACCAAACAAAAGAGGAAATAGGTACGCAAGTGAAATAACTGGGACGAGATTACGAAGTACAAAAGCATTTTCCTCAAACGCACCCAATTCCGGAACAATAGCTAAGATAAATGGGGAGGCCCCCAACACTCCCGAGCTCCCAAGTTTCCTTGTTTTTCTTCAATGTCGCCCCACCTGGGCAGCCCAAAATTGATATTTGTGACGTCACAGATAGACGTATCAATGGCCAATCGATTGCTGACGATGACAATAGATTCGTATTTAAGATGAATAGTGAAATTTGGTGTGTTTTGCATTAGAAATAAGAATTTGGGCGTTTATTCGGGTATTTTTGTCAATGATTTGTGTGTTACGGCAAAACGAAAATAAGAGTTTTGTTTTCCTTTGAAAGCGAAATATTATTTTTTAGATTAGGGGGATACTCGAAGGTCACGCACAAAATTTCTATAAATTAGTTTTTTTATGAAATAGGTATTTCAGTGGCATGTCCATAACGAAGCTATAAACGTAATAAATTCTTATTTACATAATAGGCTCCAATGTGCAGATATTAATGGTGTAAAATCTGCTGGGCTACCGGTTCAGTTAGGTGTGCCTCAAGGCTCTATACTCGGCCCATTCTTGTTCTTAGTGTATATCAATGACCTACCATTATTTTTAAAGGGTATTTGTGACGTTGTACTGTTTGCAGATGATACTTCCCTTTTTTTTTAAAGAAGACAGAAACAGACCAGATTTTGAACAGTGCTCTCTCAATGGTTACCGATTGGTTTACGGCAAATAACCTAGTTCTCAATGCCAAGAAAACGAAATGTGTAAAGTTCGCCTTACCGAATGTTAGAAATCTAGATCCCAACATCGTCTTAGATAAAGAGGTGCTTAAAAATGTAGACTCGGCAGTTTTTCTGGGCATAACAGTGGATGGCAAACTTCAGTGGGGCCCTCATATTTCAAGCCTAGCGGGAAGGCTCAGTTCACCTGCCTACGCCGTCAGAAAAGTAAGACAATATACTGACGTTGATACAGCTCGGTTAGTCTATTTTAGTTATTTCCACAGCGTTATGTCTTACGGTATTCTACTGTGGGGTACAGCAGCTGATATTCAAAATATTTTTATCCTTCAGAAACGAGCTATTCGAGCCATAACATTGTATAGAATCAAGTTCTTCTAACTGGACAGACAGCTGTGCTGCTTGGGAGTTTGTTGGCCACTTCTTCTTCCCAGTTAAAGCACTAGGAAGTGTGCGACGGGTGGGCGTTTTGGGGGACTGTCTTTTGTAATTTTGACGTTCGAAAAGTGCTGATCCTCAGCCTAATTTGAATAAATGACTTTAGATTTTGATTTGATTTTGATTTTATATTATAATCCCATCATGTGAACTTAGGAGTTGCATTAGTAATTTTACTTATTATAATTCTATAAAACCATACATGTTATTGTTGCGAATCATATTTTGTTCAACATACATTCCGACACTGACCTGCAAATTGCAAAAAAGTTAGGAAATCACTTAAAAGAAAAATCTTTTCATAACCTGTTATAATGAAAACGGGGTTTCTTTCACAAATTAAGTACTTAGTAAAGTTTAAGATAAAGAAAGTCTTAGTTTTATGACATCTCATTTCGATCGCAAAACGCTGATCTACGCTATGAACTAGAGAAATTTGTAGAAAAGAAAACAAGAAACATATTGCAACAACAGCGAAAAAAGATTTACGATGTACAACACTCCACATTTTTACTCCTGTAAGCTAGAATCTATAGCAGTCACAAAGAAAAGCGTTGAGCTGTGATTCCTAGTGTTTCGGCAAAACTAGACTTGCTTCGAACCTGCCTAGAATTTAATCAGGATGAAATAAAGGGGCTAAGGCAAGGCGGATTTATTTACTAGGTGAAGCAAAAGTATTACTCAACTGATATAAGTCTAGGTACAAAGTTTAATGTGTGGGGGAAGACAGACTTTTACATAGCAGCTTGGCGAAAATGAACTCTAACTGAGAATATCTAGTATAGATGTCCTACTATAATATATTTTTTATGATACTAATATTATAAATTCATATAAATTAATTTAAGCATTAATGTAATACTGTTTTTTTTTTCTTTCTATTTTTGTTTGGTAGCTGTGTTGTGCTGTGTACACTCTTTCTCTTTTTGATGACTTATAATCGGCTGTCAGGCTCACACACTATTTTTTATTCTGTTTGTTTTAGCTGTAAGTTATCCAAAGTTATCAAATAAATGAATAAATGTAAAAATTATATGTTTGTTACTCAATGACACAAAACGGCCAAACGGATTAGGATAAAATGTGGCACAAACATAGTATATAAATTGGATTAACGCATAGGATACTTTTTATCCCGGTAGTGTATTCCCGTGGAATAATTCGTAATTCCAATCGGACGAAGCCGTTGGCAAAAGCTAGAAATATAATATGTAATAGTTTATACAAATAATGTTTATTTTGCTTAACCTAGATGTGACTAAATTACAAAGCTTAGCACAGCTTAAACGTGAGGTATGCCAACAATTATTCATGAAAACATGCTGAATTCTTTGAAAATTTGGTCGTACTTTAGAATAAAACATACCTCCACATTATTTTTATATTTGAAAAAGGTATATAAACCTAGATGTTGGAAACCTACATTTTCATTTTACTTGTATTAGACCAGGCGTAGCTAAGAAGTTAAAAGTTCTCGATAACTAATTAAAACTTTTATGAAACAGCTCGAAGAAAACACTCTCAAGAACTGCAGCGCAGTTGTTACTCAATTTAATTAATAGGTATTTCAATAAATAACATTTCAAGTTCGAGGTTTTCAATGAAATGCACATATTTAATTAAGTATGTACCGTGTGGTGCCGGACGTAAAGAATAACACCACCCCATTTCTTCCCGTAGGTGTCGTAAAAGGCGACCAGGGGATTTACTAGAGAATGGGCAGCAGCGTTCTCTATGCATTTTACCACTATACTGCGATCGCCAATCCGCCTGCCAAGCGTGGCGATTATGGCAAAGCCCCCCAAATGGGGGGAGGCCTAAGTCCAGCAGTGGACGTCTTACAGCTGAAATGATGATGACGAATTAAGTATAGCTTTGATCTGGAATTCACAGAACCATTTTGTAGTATAAAGAGTAATTAAAAAAACTTTTTTACAAAAAAAAAAAACAACCGACTTCCTTAAAATCAATACAAAGTGAAAAATAACTTTAATTTCGGAAGTCGGTGTCTTAGGATCTGTATTTATGGTTTTTTTGCCACCGACTTCCGAAATTAAAGTTATTTTTCACTTTGTAGTGATTTTAAGGAAGTCGGTTGTTTTTTTTTTGTAAAAAAGTTTTTATTTTTAAATTTTTAGTTGTGGTATTCACCCCGCACTCATTCCAAACAAATAATGCATATCTATGCGATAGCAGAAATCGCGGCTGATTTGCTGTCATTTTTAAAGAGTTCCGGTGTCTGTCTCCCGAACTCATCATCAGATCTATATGAAAATTATATGGGACCATTTCGAAATAAACCCCTTTCGAACAAAAAAAGAATTTTGCAAATCCGTTTATATATGACGGAGTTATGGCCGAACATACATAAAAAAAAAACATATAAACATCCGAATTGAGAACCTCCTCCTTTTTGAAGTCGGTTAATTAAATAAACACGCCGACACGACGGCTCTCATGATGAAAAGTGGTTATCATGCACCGGAGTTGGGAATCTGCTAAACTTTGAAATGAAATGCAGAAACTCGTATGACAATTTTCTCACTATACTATGTGTGAATGAGTTAAATTCATCCTTCATTATTTTTTTTTGTGGGTAGGAAATCATCAAATGACGTCTTCCGCTCCGGGCGGAACGGGAGAGCGTGTCAAACTTTTACTGACTAAAACCCACCCCTGTTCCTTCAGTTGCCTGTATGCCAGGGCCACGGTAACTCTTTCGATCAAATCTCTCATTACTTGTGCTCCATATTGGTTTACTACTTCCAAAGTAAAAAGTTTATCTAATGCTTTTATCTTGAACAGATTAAATTAACACAATTAATCGTTAATGGTTCTTCGACCCTTTTAATCAAGACACCAAATAAATCACTGAGAAGAGCCAACACATCATTCATTACCAGTAATTATAAAGTAGTCAAAGAACTAGAAGCTATAACTTAAAAAGTCGCACCAACAGGCAAACTTGTCTCCAAACTCGGGCAAAGTCGGGCAAAGTTGAACGCAATGATTTCACTGTTACGCGATTTATTTGTTTGTCTGTAACGCTGCGTAATGCGGAAAGTGGGACGCAAATGTTGGGCAAAAGAGAGTAAACTCCTTAAAGACATCTAATTAAAAGCGAGAGACGCAAAATTAATGAGTCTCCCGGATTTTCTATGTTGCTCTTGTGCGCGACTGAGGAAATGGTAACTAGATTGAGTAGATGTAGATTATGTTATGGTTTTTAAATTAATAATGGTAAATGTCCGGTAGGTAAATAAGTCAGGGTAGGGAGTGTCTCATTAAATTCTTGGATGAAAGTTCCTTTCCGTATCTTATAGGTAGGTAGGTACTCTGCTCATTTGACGAATGAGAGAAAGACAGAAACAAAAGTAACATTTTGAATGTCACAACAATTTTGTTACGTAACAAAAGTGTCGTTTTTCGTAATGTTTCGCCAAGTGTGCGAAAAGCGCGGCAGCTTGTGGCTAATAACAGCCGCACGGTTCGTTCAATTAGATTAAACTGCGACGGTTGTTGCATGGACAGGTTTTTTTTTTTTTTGGATGGGAAATCTTCAAATGACTTCTCCCGCTCTGGGTGGAGCGGGAGGGCGTGTCAGACTTTTACTGACTAAAACCCACCCGTATACCTTCAGTTGCCCATGTGCCAGGGTCACGATATCTCTTTCGAACAATCTCGCGACCCTGGCAGGCATCGGTCCTAGCAGACCCCTTCAGGATTGCTGATATCTCTTTGAGGCGCGCGTGGAACACTACGCGCCGTCGACCCAAGCTTGGTCTTTACCGGGCGGCGAGCTACCCATTGCTCGCCGCTCGCAAGCTCGTGCCTACGGTGGCCGAGAGTCCGCTATCGACTCCCGACGCCCGGGGCGTCTCCTCCTGCGGCGGCTAGGGACGTGAGGGCGCAGAGACTGCCACTCCCTCACGCGCCCCGCCTCCTCCTTCGCGAGCATTACTGCTTCGCTGCATGGATAGGTGGAGATCGCTCTGTGCCTCGAAAAGCATGTTAAACCGTTAAACCCGGCTGCCGTTCGTCGATCTTTGACTGTTACAGTCTTTGGAACCCCGAAAGTCTGACAACCAGTCTTACCTAGGGGTATCGTATAACCCAGCAACTAGGTTGTGGTCAGATAGGTAGTCGTTCTATGTAAAATATTGGTACCCAGCTGCAACCGGTTAGACTGGAAGCCGGCACTAACATAGTTTGGGAAAGGCTGGGAAGATTGAAGTTTAACAAAAAGTGAAAGGAACTTTGTTTTTTTGTTTGTGTCCTTCGACACTTCTTGACTGCTGTTTTTTATTCATAATTTTGTCAAGAATTATTGAGTCAGCGCTAACGATCAGGTGTGTAATTTGACAACGTCACATCTTGAATGCAGTTTATATTAGATTTGTCCACGTCAACAACAAAAAAACTGAACAAAATGAAGGTTACCTAAAAGTCGAAATATCTTTTTGCAGAATTCCAATGACGTGTTCCCTTTCAACCACATGTCAATATGTGCTACATGAACACAAAAACAAAACATGAACAAACATATACCTTTACATATAAAACAATGGAACTCACATTTTATAGGTAGGAAACCGTGTGCTCCAATGTTAACAAAAACGAAGCACACATCATATTCCTGTACCTATATTATTAACTAGCTTCTGCCCGCAGCTTCGCCCACGTGGATGTCGTAAAATATCTCACAGGAACATACTACCGAAATTAAAAGTACCCTATATGTTAATGCAGGTAAACAATGTCTTATCGCACTGCTTGCTTTGTCTTATCCAACCCAGAGAGTAAAAAGTTTCACAGAAAATTCAAACCCCCATTTCATCCTCTTAGGGATGGAATTTCAAAAAACCCTTTCTTAATGGATACCTACTCTTGACAAAGAACACACCCTCAAAACTGCATGTCTTTAGGACCAGCGGTTTAGGCTGTGCGTTGATATATCAGTCAGTCAGTCAGTCACTCAGGACGTTGAATTTTATGTATATAGATAATTTTATGTCAAACAGTGTATAATGGAGCTTTATTGTGCCAAAATGTATAGTAAAATAACAAATGGTATCAATGGTATTTTCGAATAATGTCACAAATTCTCGATCGCAAATATTCTGGTAATTTGGTCCTATCGCCATTTCGAACCTGATCGGAAGACGCAATGTGGCATCCTGATAATTTTGTAAGATAAATTCCTGGTTTGGTGTTAGTTATTTGTATTGTGTTTATTATTATATAATACAATGAATAATACGCTCATAGTAACAAGCTCACTATGCAGCAAGGCGGTCGGGTATCCCTTGATATATTTTCAGCATGATTACCGAAGGAAAAAAGAATTATCAAAATCGCCGATCGCTGCTTCGAGTGATCTTTGTTCATTGATTTTTCAGCGCCGACTCATAATTTTAAGGTTTATTATTTTTTGCTTTTCTGTTTTTTCGGCGGTTTAATTTTTTGGTAAAAAGTTTTTTTTTGTGGTTTTAATGTAATAATACTTAGCAAAGTAAACCCTATCCAATTAAAAAAGAATGATCAAAATCGGATTACTCTGTACAAAGTTATGCGTGGTCATACATAAAAAAAAAAAACAGAAAAAATATATATATACGCGTCGAATTGATAACCTCCTCCGTTTATTTTTTGTCAGTTAAAAATCGGTCTACTTTCTAAAAAGTTATGCGAAAAAAAACATACATAAAAAAATATACGCGTCGAATTGAGAACCTCCTCCAATTTTTTTTTTCGTCGGTTAATAATATGTTAAACATGTTCCATTTTAATAAAGTTCGCCAAAGGCGTGTTTAACATAATCACGTGTATTAATGCAACCATTGAGACGTGCGGAAATGAAGAGAATTTAATGCGACGTACCAGGAGAGTAGAGTTACAAGAAGCTGGAGAAACCTCGGCTGTTCCTAATTAGTGCGAACCGTGGCTCGCTTGTTAACCTAGTTAGAAACGCCGCCGGCGACCGCTCAACACCCACAGTTTCTTTCAAATACTTTTTGATTTAATGAATAGGTACCCCAGCTATATACCCAGTAACTTTCCGAAAATATTCTCTAGGAAAATTTATACACTTTACAGGAATATTTTTTACGATAGCGCGTTTTAATAACGTGTTATTCAAGTTTGGTCCTTTTATACCTACGTGTGCGTGAAAACGTTATTTTTATCGTTGTAATTGGCTTCGAACTACGCCTGACCTAAACTTCAATTCTCATTTCGATATATTAAACTTTTTTCAATATATCAATGTATTTTTTATCTCTAAGTGTTTTTAGCTCTCAGTGGAGATAGTTATATACGACCTACACAAGGTTATTTAATTCCAAATAAATTAACTGTAACAGAATTTTTGTTTCAAAATTACAAAAATGTTGAAGAAGACTAATGAAATCTGTAAAGCCTTTTCGGTGTAGGATGAATTCGCGTACCAAACAACATATACGCGGTATCCGCGATGTGAAATGGGTTAAAACTGTCGCACGAATTTTGTTGATATACATTTTACTTGGTTGAAATAAATTGCGTTAGTCGTTACTTTATTCTCGAGGGTTAAATATTGAGTTACATTCATCTCTTTTACACACCGCTGGTTTTTATATGTATCCACATTTTTTTGCTCCCATCATATATATTCCTGGAACATCCTGTTTTTGTATCGATGTTGCCACCGCTGCAAAAAGGGGTAACTTTTTATAAAAGTGGGAGTAGACACAGAATTGAGTAATGTTGTTCCGCATAAATTAACATCGGAGGCATGGCGTAAAGGAAAATTCTTTAACGAAATGAAAGAGCAGTGATGGATTTAAAAAAATCCAGGTATTTCGCGTAGTAAAAATGTATAAGGCTGTTTTAAAATCTGTTTGTTTATTACTATACCAATTTGGATAAAGAATATCGTCAAGAATCCGCTCGCAACAATTTTGCCGTCTTTCAAACTGAATATATTTGTGAAAATTCCAGTATAAACAAACAACAACAACAACACAACACAATACAACTACACAATATAACTGCTAAGTAATTTTGATATCAACCGAAGGTTTTGGGATACCTACAGCTGGTCATCTGTCCTCATAATCATCCATTAAAAGCACGATGTAGGACGGCTTATCCTAGCCACGGATCAAATGCTCAAGTCCAATACTTTATAGATTTAATATCTAGGTATTACCGTACTTAAAAACACATTTAGGTAACAGGCAGGTGACTAAGTTTAAGTACGCTTTAAAAGTGTTGAAATCGTAAAATCCACCGGCGACATCGACGGTAATGTCAACCGCAGGTATCTTTTATACGGTGAGAGCCACTTTTATATGACTTTTAAATTTCAACTCATAATGTAATCTTTTGTATGGATATTTAAAAACACATTATGAACAGGGTGCCTGCTTAAAAAAGTTAATTTCAGTTGGTAAATAAGGGGAAAATTATTTTAATGTTTATCAAATCGATTACCAATTGAAATGGTTCGTAAATTCCAATCACAACTGTCATTCTTTGACAGTTGCATGAAATAGCTAGAACACGGATAATTGACGTATTGTGGCAATTTGGTTAACAGTCAATTTTCCTGACTGTACAACGTGTATGCATGATCATCGTCTGCCTAGCCTTTTCTCAACTATGTTGGGGTCGGCTTCCAGTCTTACTGGATGCAGCTGAGTACCCGTATTTCACATGGAGCGACTGCCTATCTGACCTCGACAACCCAGTTATTGGGTAACACGATACCCCTTAGTAAGACTGGTTGTCAGAGTTTCAGGCTTCTGACGACCCGTATCGACTGTCTAAGATCTACGAAAGATAGCCGAGACCAACGGCTTAACGTGCTTTCCGAGGCACGGAGTGATCTTGTTATGTAAAGATGGTCACCCATTCACGGACCTACCACGGCAAGTGTAGCTTAATATGGGTGCACGATATGTTGATATATTTATCTATCTATATATATAAAAATGAATCCCTATTTCCCTTGGTCACGCTATCACGCGTGAACAGCTGGACCGATTTCACTCTTTTTTTTTTGTTGTGTTTGTAATTGTCAGGAGATGGTTCTAATGAAAAAAAGAAAAAAAATTGCGCCGAAAATTAGAAAATTTTAGAACACTTATTTAAGAATACTTGACAACCATATAATAGGACAATGTAAACTTTTTTAATGTAACATTATGACATTTGACATAGGATTGACAGAATGCGCGCTCAAATATCATCAAAGAGACAGGACAACGTCTGTCGGGTCAGCTAGTTTTATAATAAAACTAACTTCTACCAGCGACTTCATCCGCGTTATATTTATTGCTCCCCCAACCCATCCCGTCGCATCGAATAACCTGCCTGTGCGTGGTCCTCGTTTTTGCAACAATTTTTCTTTACTGCTCCGCTCCTATTGATCGTAGCGTAATGTTATAGCTATATAACATTACGCTACATTTAAAAGTAGCCTATAGCCTTCCTCAATAAATGGGCTACACAACAAAAAAATATTTTTTCAAATCAAACCAGTACTTCCTGAGATTAGCGCGTTCAACCAAACAAACAACTCTCCGGCTTTATAATATGAGTATAGATTAGTGTACATTGTATAGTGATGCCTGCATCATAATGTAGTATCCTGTATCCTGATACAAGATGCTACTTTATTACAATTAATTAGCCACGTACAATGCACCTCTACACCTACCTACTTACATATACCGGCCGAGCTGAGTGCCCTATATTGTACATACTGAAGCTCGCACAAGATACACGTTTAGAAAGAAACAAAAGAATTTACACTATACTTTCACTATTTCCTGTTAACGTACCTAGCATTTTAGTTATAATAGGTAACTTGAATCCTGAATTCAATTAATAAAGTAGTTGAAACCCTAACAAAGTCACCCTACAGAAAAAACAACGACCGTGTCGCCTTAATTTGAAAATATCAATTTCTTCGAAAGCTTTTAAGGAAAATCCTTTTAAACAACTTTTACGAGACCCCATTATAACCTTTCTTTTTAATTTATTTTCTTTACGGTAACCCAGTTTTTCAGTAGCTATGCCGTCTTCCTTCGAACTACATTGATACGGGAATCGTGGGTATACAAATCTTAAAGGTGAAAGGAATGTATAGAATAAATCCTATAGGGAATCCTCGTTGTAGAGTGTAAGTATAAGAGCTTTAGAGTACCTTCTAATGCTTTCTCTGAAATCGACGCAGATTTTTGTAAGAAAAGAACGGTGTTGTAAAGTAGGATTGTTAATACACGTGGGTATAATTGTAATAAGTTTTACTTTGGTACCCCCACGTAATTAATTCCCTTGGTAATTTTTTGTGTTCCGTACTTCAAAATCTACAATTGGAAACCTTATAGAAATCACTTTTATCCGTCCGACTGTACGACCCTTTTTCTCAGGAACACGTAAAGGTATCTTGTTGAGTTTAAATCAAATACGTAGGGCTACGGTGACCGCAGACCTATGTACCCTGATTTATTTAGAGCTTCATGTAAACTTGGTACGACCCCTACGAGTTAAAAAAAAAATCAAGCTTCAAAGTCCATGAAAAAAAAAAATATGGTCATTTATTTCAAGTGATGTTGCGAGGAAGAGCTAGTCTTTCATAAGGCAAGATTGTTGTTTTTCCTTTTGAGCTTTCATATTACTAATGAAAGTTTCTTCGAATGATGCTTTCTTATTACAATTTCTCAGGAATGTCTTCCAACATGGATGTAGATTGTAGGTAGGCAGATAGCAACCCCAAAGCATTTGATTTGTACAGCTGTACTGTTATGTTTGTGTTCGTTAGTAGCGTATGTTTGGTGTTTACTCATGTTTGTATTTGAATTTGCAAGAGGTACCAGAGTTTGTATGTGTGTTGGGAATACTGTGTCTTCTTCCTGTTGTTCCCATTCGCAAGGATTCTAAGAATTACTCATATTCATAGTATATTTCATTCTGGTTTTTTATAAGTTACGCAATTTTATCTCTGTTCAATTAAGGCTATGTTTTTATATTAATATAGTATTAGGGTAAAGATACTATTCTTCAAATATTAAAATGGTTTTAAGAAAACCTTTGAACAATCCCTTTGTTGTGTAAATGTACAAAAATAATCCATTCACTTTTTTGCGAATAGAAGGATCAATATTTTGCGCACAAAATTGTCCCATTTACCCATTGTGTACAGAAGCAATAAAAACAATTTTCACCAACAATATCCGCTGTCTCCTACAGTTTGTGCCGCATCTAGGGATGCGGATGCGGGCGTAGGCGGCCGCTACATCGATCGCGACCCCTGACATTAAATGAAAGACAGGCCGCTCGTTGAGGGACGACCGTAAGCCCCGTTCATACCGTGTGCCGATACAAAGCACTGTAGAGACTATACAAAAGATAAACAAAGAAAATATACCCTTTAAAAGGGACGACACTTTCACATTTGAGATAAAGAACGCAATAAGAAAGGAATTTCAACATTGAAACAGAAAACATTGTCCCTGAAATATACGAAACGACATAACAGAAGTGTTTATTGTCATCCATAAAACGGTTACGTATAAAACGAGATACATTCCAGCCCTTTGGAACGCAAACGTTCAAATGTAACCATCAGTCAAGCTGCGTGTAAACCTTTAACGTCGGCAGTATTATCTGCTATAATACGGAGCTGCCAGCCCTGCGAATGTAGGGCACTCACACAGCCGCGATGACGCACACGCGCGTTGCCTACGTCACTGAGACTACGCAGTTCGGGCTACCTGGCCCGATCGCGGAGCACACAACATCGCGTCTACGTCACTACACCCTACTTATATTAAACTCGGCAGCTTAATGCTCTGCGCTCCTGAATCAGGGGTGTGCGTAAAGGAATTTATAGCTTTTCACGCTATTGAGTAGGGCTTTAATAAACCTTTTATGGGACTGTTACATTGGCGTTCAGGCAGGTCAAGTTTATTGATTTAGTTGGACAATTTGCTTTATGGTGTACGTGAAATGTCACGCGATTCTGTTGGTTGTTCAGGTGAGTGACAGTGCTTCGATTTTTTGCTGCAGACGTTTTAAATTGATTGTTTGGTAGTGGTTGGTAGCTATTGGATGTTTTCCAGAACTTACTCGAGATTTTAAGAACAGGCGTTTGGCACGTTTTCTATGTACCTACAGTACTACTAAAAAAAGATGTTTCCGAGTCTACAAAAATTACTCTACAAACAACCTTATTTTATACAGTTATTGTAAAAAAATAAAAAGTAATTTTACATGAAAACAAGGGTATCAACAAGGAGATAAAATTTATGTTTTTTAAGAAGTTTAGTAGTTTCACGGACATTGATATTATGATATTATTATGTAGAATAGTGTGGTGCCGGACGTAAAGAATAACACCACCCCATTTCTTCCCGTGGGTGTCGTAAAAGGCGACTATGGGACTTATTAGAGAATGGGCAGCAGCGCTCTCTATGCATTTTACCACCATACTGCGATCGCCAACCCGCCTGCCAAGCGTGGCGATTATGGCAAAGCCCCCCAAATTGGGGGAGGCCTAAGTCCAGCAGTGGACGTCTTATGGCTGAAATGATGATGATGATGTAGAATAGGTACTATGTTAGGTAGCAAAAAGGACAAAATCAATTGGTTTTTGGGATACCTTGAGGTATGAAGTTGGGAGGTACTTACATAGGGACTACGATAAATCGATTTGATTACGATGTGACCTATGGGCTTTGACTGAAGAAATTCTTCCTATTTTGTTTCAATATCATGACTGCCTGCTTGGTTCAGCAGTTATCCGAACGGATTTCGAGCCAAATGTCAGAACTTAGTTGAAGTAAGCTATCAAGAGGGACTCGTAGCTAAGAAGGGGCTTGTGGCTATTTAATTAGCGCACGGGTCGATCGATCAGGTAATGCTACTCTTACCGCTGTTGGTCCGTGGATGGGGGCTATTTTTACATACCAACTAATCTCCATACCTTAAAAAGCACTTTAAGCCGTCGGTTCCGGATGTCATTTGTGAATCATTGACAGCTGTAACGAGTCGTCAGAAGCCTGAATGTCGGATAGCCAAGCAAAATGTTATTGCATTACCCAGTTAACGGGCTTGTGGAGGTCAGTTATGCAGTCACTCCATGTAATACATGATATTCAGCTTCGTCCGATTTGACTGGGAGCCTAGATGAGTTACAACTCACCGCGATTTCACTTCACTTTAGTCTTTACGGCGAGTATTATACAGAATAGTCCCGCTTGTTTCTAAAAACAACATATCGACGTCCCCGGGGAATAAACTGGTAATCGCAAAAATCAAATTTTACAGGAAAAATGATTTAGTGTTTTTGGGGTATATCTCTTCAACAAAAGGTAATTTTGACAACATTGTTATATTACGGAAAAACTAATTTTTAACCGAAAAGTTTAAAGTATTAAGTGTAACTATTAAATTTACACAGAATTAGTTATTCACCAAAATACATATTACCAAAAATGGTTTCATACAATTTTTAGGGTATTGATATCTTACGATCCGGACTTTTCAATATTATTCCGGTAATGTTAGCTTACCGAATTATTCTTGTAAATTTCTTAAAAATCATAGGCACAATATTACTTTACTGGATTATTAACCGTGTTTTTTCATTACAGAGAGAGATTGTAATGTTCAGTTACCGACTTTTTATAGGAAAATTTTAAATAACCATAAAAGGGTAAAGTAGTGTAACCCGTATTTTATAGAAAAATTTTGGTAGTCATATTATCGTAATCATTAAAAACCGATTATGTAAAATAAATTTTTCGTCGGTAGTTTCGAGGGAATAATTAAAGAAAACTCACAAAATGTATTAAAATTATAACGTTTATTGGGAACAAAGTTCTTATTGAGATCACAAATTACAATCAGTAAAAGTATAAAGAAGTAGCCAAGTAAAAACATTAATAACTATAGGATAACTAGATACTAAACTTAAATTTGCAAATTGCTTTTCTTTATTGTACTGGACAGCATCAATTGTAGAACTATGTTCATTATTTATTTTATAAATGGTGAAATGGTATGGTATGGTATGGTATGGTAGAAGCGGTGAAATCGCTGCTTGTTAAAAGTAGCGATAAATTAGAAATAGTGGATGGAGTATCAATTGTTTTTGAGGCGTTCAAAATTCTATCTATGCATTGGGAATCTCCGCTATGACCCAAAAACGTACTTGACGCTATTGACTGCAATCTTTTCTGAACAATCTGGAGAAAAATCTGCATCACTCACATCTCTATCACAATCAGCGTATTTTTTCTTTGGTAGATCTGAAATCAAAATAATATTATTGAATAAATAATTGCCAAAAATTCTAAACAAAAACTCAAAAGATTTTGAAAAAAAAAATACTATAAAACAGTTGGGAGCTTGGGAGCAGACAGATATTTTAAATATAAAAAAATAGTAAACCCTTTAAATTGGCGTCGCGATAATGATTAGAATACAATAAGCTGGTGTGATGTAAATATATTTTTTTGTATCACAACAGGACAACATTTTCTTTAAAAATGTATACGTATGTACAGATATTAGTAAGAATTATATTCTCACATACCTCGTAAATTATAATCACTTATTGTTTGGATGGACAGTGATTCTACAGATTTGCTCTCTTGCACGATATTATCACAGTTCCTCTTTGAAGAAAGCCCAGAACTTGAAAACACATCTATATTAATATTATAAAGAGGAAAGATTTAGGCTCCGAAACTAGTGAACCGATTTAAAAAATTCTTTCACTGTTGGGAAGCTACACTATCCCCGGGTGGCATAGGCTATATTATATTTTCAAAATCCGTATATCCGATCCGATCCGTAAGGAAAATCACGCGAACGAATTCGCGGGGAGAGTGCTAGTTAAGTATAAGTTAGTTTGACGGCACAGTTAGCGCAGTAGTTAAGCAATTGGCTCCTGCGCTCCGTGTCGCGGGTTCGATTCCCACACGGAACACATGTATTTGTATGACCTACAGATAGTTGTTCCGGTCTGGCTGTTTGTGTATGTAAGTTTGTAAACGCACCCGCGATACAAATGAAATTCCTAGCGTGGGGCAACGTTTAAAAAAAGATATTAACTTAACTAGGTAATAGCATCCCGTTTTTTCCCTGAAAGGGTAAAGTAGAACAGTATCACACTAAATTCTCGCCAAGTATGTTATGGTACGGGGCGACCCTATTGTCATAATAATGTGTACAATTCCTTACTTCGGGCAAATACTGAGTTTTTTTCAAAAAGCCCAATATCGTTTTATACGACCCGGGAATTGAACCCGAGACCTCTTGCACAAAGTAGTACAACTGCTTTCTACAATCTTACTGTGTGCGATATTCGAACACGCAACACGCAGGGCAGCAGTTAAATCGCTGAGTTAGTGGGCTAAAACGTTAATCAAAATATAATAGATCTATCCTTTAATTAAAATTAATACCGCTACTAATGCCAACGAATGTACATAATTATAAACTTAATACAATTAATACTTACTTGTTGCAACCTGATCGTCCGTATCGTCAATCATCAACAACATTCTTCTCACTCGAGGGTTTTTCAAAGTACGATCTTGTTTCGATGCCATAACACTTATTTTCTTTAGATAATAAAATATAATAATAACACGATGTAAGACGCTAAACTTTGCAACAAAAATCACGCACAATAGCTTTTACATTAATAAAGTCATGTCACTTTAAAACAGCTAATACACCAACTCTCGTGATTCACGTAAACAAACAATTAGCGCGTGCGCAATAATCAGCATGCGTAGCATGACCACCGTAGAAAGGGGTTTTGTTGCCGGAGGAATAGACAAAATTACAGATTGTAGAAAGATTAAAGACAGAATAAAGATTGTAGAAATTATTTGTACCGTTTCATGCTAGCGTAGCATGACATTTCTCTCTCGTTTCTACCAAGAATAGACAAAGTTCTTTCTATGGTGGTCATGCTACGCGTGCTGTCGCAGTTTATTTCCGTGTTAAGAAAGAGATGCACTGAAAATCGTGGATCCCGCATGTTAGTATTAGTGTGCGTAATGTGCGTTACATGTAGAAACGCGTTCTTGACTTGCCGAGACCGAGCAAGTTACCGCCAATACGCATAGTAGGTGTAAATGTATGTCCCGGATGATACCTGTAACAGTGCATTACCGAAAATGTATACCACAAAATTTACGATAATAAACCTGTAATCGCGTTAACCAGAAATTTTGCTGAAATATTTTACAGTAATATTTCTTTACCGAAATGTAGCCACAGAATTTAATTTGTAATAATGTATTTCGTTATTTTTCTAGTAAATAAAAAATGGGAAATTTTCCAAAGAACAAAAGTGTTATTAGGAAAAACGTTGGAAATTATCGCAGAAAAAAATTGAAAAAAATTGCATATGTGTATCTCGACCCATAGATACCGTAAATGGTATAACAGTAAAAAGTCAGTAATAGCATAATACAGGTTTATTCCTTGGGGGCGTCGATATATACAAACATAAACTCACGTATTTTTCCCATGGAGGTATGCAGAAACTACAGAACGCCACGTGCTATGATCCTTACATACTCCTTTTGCCTCGTTTATGTTCATACATCTGGTCATACACGCACGCTGGCCTGTTAGTCTAGTGGTTAGTGACCCTGACTGCAAAGACTGAGGTCGTGGGTTCGATTCCCACCCAGGACAAATCTTTGTGTGATGAGCACAATCATTTGTTCTGTGTCTGGGTGTAATTTATCTATAATATGTATGTATTTATTTATTTGGAAACTCAACAGCTTATTAATAAATTACATGCGTTATGATGAATGTTCACCTCACTATCAATGAACAGCCCAATGCAATTGCGTCAAAGTTACTAGCATGCACTGCACATTGACAGTGAGATGATAACAATTATCTCTTAAACCAATTACAGAGTTTCACGGCATTGATAAGGCTAGGTTAAGTAGAAAGTGGCAAATAAAGAGAAGAAAAAAAGAAAGAAAGTTCTACAAGTACATCAATACAGCAATTATATGCGACTGTGGACAAATATAAAGTTAAAGTTAAAAATTTGTACCTAAATACTACGGCAATATTAATAAAAAACAAACAAAATAAAATATAACAAAACATTAAAATAAATTTAAAAAAAAAAATACATTGTGAATATTTTTACACTAAGTAATTGGAACGTGTTTTGGTTGAGATATAATCTTTATTAGATTTCTCCTTTAAGGATGAGTTGAGGAGAGTATAAGTATATTTATCAGTTGTCTGGTTACCATAGTACAGGCTCTGCCTAGTTTGGGATCAGATAACGATGTGTTGGTTGTCTTAAGACATTTATTTATTTATTTTATTTATTTAATTTTAACGCTGGTTACCAGTACTATGCACCTGGACCTGACCCTTCTGAAGAACAACGATAGGGTCACTATATGTTCTCCTAAAGCGTCCTCTTAAATTTTCTATTGTACCTACTTTAATACAATTTTGTGTGGCAAGCAGGAGTTTCAAATGGTGGACCGAGTACTGACTAACACCAGCAAAATTTGAAAGCACAAGCAGTTTTAAATTATAATTAATCGCTCCCAGTCCGGGTCATACTCACACATAATGGCGACAATATCCACACAATATGTATAGGAAAGGACGTCCCATACCACAGTCAACCTTCATTAATATTAACTAGGCTTTACGAGCCTCCCCCGCAATCAATTCCCTCACCGAATCCGTTGACAAACTGACCAGAATATTTATACGGCCGTCTTATTTAGTCTCTAATAAAGTTTCATATATTTTCTTTGTAGTTTCATTAAGTAGAAAATGGTACGTGGTCGATTAGGTCAGCAACATTTTGGCAATGAGTCTGTGGCACAACAGAAACTAGTTTTTGTGAGATCGTGTCTAGTTTTGGGTACTAGAATTACTTTGAATGTCTTGTGTTTAATGGTCAGGCAAAAGATTCAGATATTCAAAATAGTTACGACGTGACTTCTATAAACCTCTGGGAATGTGGCGTTTTATGAGAGCAAATTTTCGAACAGTTACTATCTCCGCAAATTACCAGTTTATCTCTGCTGTCTATTTTAACACCAATCAGATGACCTAGAAAATGTTAGGCCCCTCCCTGGTTGAGTCTGAAATGCCATGCTTGACCGACGTGATGAACGCCTGGAAATAGCCCGGATATAGATTGACCCGTTAATCCATCTTTCCAGAGGCAGTGCGATTATCCGCTCGGCAGGTTGGTACGGAATAATCTTATTTATGCCTCAACAGTACTGGTGAGCACGCATGCTGGCCGTGGTTGAGTGGGAGTCGCTGCCCCTTCGCTACCGACACGAAACCTATGTACCCAAACTACATTGGTTGACCCACCTTCCGGCTCGTTACTTGTCTGCGTATGGCTCTGCATCGCTGCCTATGTCGACTACCACTCACATGGTGAAGGTTTCGACTGCCTCGAACACCATTGCCTGTTGTGTAGTAAGAGCGCAGACTGGATAGCATAGCACGCCAGCATCAATGATATCACCCGTCTTCCTCTTGCCGCCGTGAGGGTGCCAGTTGTTAAAGAACCCAATGACTTGGCTAACAACAGGAAACGTGACCAGAGAGCTGGCAGATTTTTTGGCTGGCTTTTTTTGGCCTACAATCAACAACGCTATACAACGTGGCAATGCTTTCTTGCCATTTTGCCTGTTGACAGCGATGCGGATGAATTTTCTGATGCCATTGGATTATTTCCTCTACTTTTACATATACCGTGACGTAAATCAATTCGTGAAAACTCAAATTACATTGAAATAAAAAATGAATTATTTAAAGTCTCGACTAAAAAAGACCTTAAAATCGTTTCCTTTGTGACAAACACGCTCCCAATCAGCTTATCAGGACCATTTGTGTAAAAACAGCACGGTGGAATATATTCATGAATAAGTAGAGTATAAAACGAAAAACATCATATATTTATAAGCTGCTTACCACCAAGAGCTAATGGCTGTCAGAGGGTACGCATTACTGTTATTGAAATAATACGTAGGCAACGGATTTACAATAATTACATATCTGTAGGCAGATAAAAGATATAGGACAGGTAAGTTTATACAAACACGTCAAATTAAAAAAAAAATAGGTCAGCGTTTCCTTTCTGACAAAAAACTTGAAACAAACTTAAAGGTCACAGTATCTTTTATAGTCCAGACACAATCTTGGAAAAAAATATTGCTTTTCACTTACTTTTTATTCTTAAGCGCCGCGTTGCCAGCCCTTATTGAGACTTTCTTAGAATACTTTACTTTTATAGTGAAGATTAGTTAGGGACATGTCACAGTGCTTTCACTATATAAGTAGCTTAATCCCAACTATTAATTATTTATTTATAATTTCATACAGCACACCCTAACAGCTATAAAGCGCCAATTCGATTTTACTACCATAAATATAAAATAATAAAATACATCAAAATTAACAAGAAATTGGCTTCTCAATATTTTCAATGCACTTCATTTCTGCTTCTGTGAACCTCTTCAGGCTGCACTGAAATATATCTACGTTCATTGAAATAATATTCACCAATCTTATGGTCCGTGAGATAGGGGCAAACTTGTTCAGATTTGAACATTAACATGACTCCAGTAGCGTAGGCGTCGGGAGACACGCTTCCCCACACCCTTGCCAGCAGTTAAGGGTGATGCACCCAACCGCGCAGCACCCTAAACACCGCTCTTACCAGATGTAGCTAAATACTAGTTTTTTACAAGAAGTGACTGCTTATCTGACCTCCACAACCCAGTTACTAGGTAAGACGATACTCCTTCGTGTGACTGCTTGACAAACTTGTGGGTTTCTGACCACCCGTAACGACTGTTGATTCATCAACTGTGATTGACAGCTGGGACCAAATACTTAACGTATTTTCCGAGGCCCTGAGATAGCACTATGGATATGTAACTGATGGTCACCTATCCATGAACCAACCGCGGCAAGCTCAGCTTGATCTTGGATCGACCCTTGCAACTGTTGAAAGAAAAGAAAGAAAAATGTGTTTATTGGCATTATATCATTAAAATAAAACTTAAAACTGTATAAAAACTTTTTTACAAAAAAAAACAACCGACTTCCTTAAAAACACTTCAAAGTGAAAAATAACTTTAATTTCGCAAGTCGGTGTCTTAGGATATGTATTTATGGTTTTTTTGCCACCGACTTCCGAAATTAAAGTTATTTTTCACTTTGAAGTGTTTTTAAGGAAGTCGGTTGTTTTTTTTTGTAAAAAAGTTTTTATTTTTGAATTTTTAGTTGTGGTATCCACCCCGCACTAATTCCAAACAAACAATACATATTTATGCGATTGCAGAAATCGCGGTTGATTTGCTGTCATTTTTTAAAGAGTTCCGGTGTTTATCTCTGGAATTCATCATCAGATCTATATGAAATTCACATGGGACCATTTCGGAATAAACCCCTTTCAAACAAAAAAAGAATTTTGCAAATCCGTCTATATATGACAGAGTTATGGCCGAACATACATAAAAAAAAAAAAAACATATAAACATCCGAATTGATAACCTCCTCCTTTTTGTAGTCGGTTAAAAAGGAAGCAGAAAACAAAACAATGATAATAATGCCAAAAGGATCTCAGCTCAGCATAATGTCAGATGACATTACAAGGTGTGCCACCTGACGCTGATTTTCAGATGCAACCCACGAGTGCTATACGCAAGAGTAATAAATACATAGTGTGTCCGTAATAATAAATGAAGAAAGTCAAAAATCAAATAAGTTATTGTGGTGTACATGTGTGTGAATGTGTGATGTCTGTCGATTAATAAAATATTGCCATGAGCCCTTACGTCACAGTATCTATGTGTTGCTAAAATAACTTTTTTCAGCAACCATTCCAGTGGACATACAGTTCAATTTTCGTTTTTGCCAAATGGCAGATATCACGTAAAAAACCGAAAAGTTGGTACCTATATGGTATGAAAACAAAGCCAAAGCCAAAATACTTTATTATTTCATTAATTGTTCATCTCAATGAAAGCATCTGCCATCTAATCTTTTCACCACCCTTAGTTGACTGGTAGAGAATGCAGGAGACATTAAGTCCGCGTTTGTACCTTTTTTGTATCTGAGAAGTTTAAATAAATCAAAATCAAATGTCATTTATTCAAACTAGCCTGAGAATCCTTTTTGAACGTCAAAGTTACATAAGACAGTCCCCCAAAACGCCCGCCCTTCTCCACTTCCCAGTGCTTTAGCTGGAAGAAGTGGCGCAACAAACTCCCCAGCAGCACAAATAAATAAATAAAACGGGAAATTTCTAAATATATATATATTTATTTATTAATGTGTTTTGGCTCTTTGGTCTGAATTCATTTCATGATGTGATTAACTAAACATTCAAAGGTTTTCGAGGAAACATTGATATCAAAATAATAATTAAGTACCACTCCCATTTATTGTGAAATCAGTACAAAGCTTTGTATCGAACACAGGAATATTATTTAATGCTCTTTGAGCTGAAATAACGGAAAATTCGGTGAAAGATAATTCAGTGATTGGTTTTCAATAATGACGTAGTTTGTGGTTATTCAATAAATTCACTGGTTATTAAAATAATGTTTTCCATGCGATGATGAAAGTACTTACACTTGAACAATTACGTGAGTAGTATTTTTGTTATTATTTTTCACATTATTTATGGTTGAGTTTCTATGCATTAAAGTTCCAACGATTTTCATTTTCACTAAACTTCTCCTCGTCTGCTTCTATTTTTCGTTTTTCTTCTTTATTGATGTTCCAAAAAAAAGCGCGTTTGTACCTGATGATGTTTGACCAGATGTATGAACGTAAACAAGGCAAAAGGAGTATGTAAGGATCTGCGTTTATGTGTACGTGAATTTATGTATGTACGTGATTACTTCACATACAACTCTCTTCTTTTTGTTTTTTAAGTCATGAATACATTTAAAGTCACAGTTTCTTATCAAATTCTTCAGGTGATAACAAAACGTGTACGATTTTCCTTAGCTCGAGTACCTTCAACACTTGGCTAATTTACCCAAAATTTTAATGTTGCTAGTTTTTATACGTATTGAAATGCAGAAATTATTCAAGAGACGGACGTTGCCAGAATTATTAAAACAGAATCCTTTGAAATGTATCATGATATGTTTCAAGATCAGATCGAAAATTCCGCTTAAATCGTATACATCTGCCAAGGTCGCAAGATTGTTCGAAAGAGATACCGTGACCCTGGCACATGGGCACCTGAAGGAACACGGGTGGGTTTTAGACAGTAAAAGTCTGACACGCCCTCCCGCTCCGCCCAGAGCGGGAGAAGTCATTCGATGATTTCCCATCCAAGTAAAAATAAAAAAAACCCGTATACATTCCATTGTTTCTGAATCTGTACTGGAACGTTCAATGAGTATTAATTCTCATTGCGATGAAATATTTTACAACGCACGTCAAACGTTTTCATCAAAGGACCAGTTCCATTTCGTGGAAATTGAATATTTACTATCCATTTTGGAATTTCGTGCAAGTACATTCGTACTGAATGTAAATGAATACCATGTTGATTTTATTGGCTGTTACAAACAAGAATATATTAAGTAAAATATTGTGACTAAGTATCCTATTATAACAGATTTAAACATAATTGGCGAAAAATTAGTGTGTTTTGGGTTAACCTCTGTTAAACCAGCCCGCGAAATTCAAAATTTCTTGCGTTTTTTGCAATTTGCAGGCCAATGCTAGGTTGCATGTTGATTAAAATATTATTCGCGACTGTAAGACTCGATACCTTTAGGCTCAAAGGGCGTAACCACCATTTTGGCCAAAATGGGCTTTTAATGCAGTCATACTTAGCTTTTCGTCCTCTTTCGAATGGTATATTAAAAATTTCGATATTCGCAAAAAAGTGGTGAATACAGCCATAATATTTGGATCACTAAACATTGATTTTCTTTAAATTTAGGCCGTAAATGATAAATATTCAATTTTTCATTTCCGCAAACGTCGTAACAGGTAAACAAAATTATAAACTTGGAAGTATATCCTGTGATCTGACTCTTTTGGCGTTTACGCCTCTAGCTGTTCTAGAATTTTGTTCATACTTGTCTTATACAACCCGAGATCTTATCAAGTTTGGTGGTTACGCCCCAAAATTTACTAAAATATTTACCATTTGGCTTATACGCCCTATTAAAATACTTTTGACGAAGCAATCATCCCAAGGTTTTGTAGAGGTCGGTGGTTACGCTTCCAGATGCTTTTTAACTATTAACAATTTGACTGTTTTGTGGTTAAAATCGTTGTTACTCAATACTTTATTGCATTCCACAATGTATATGCTTAGGTGATAAAACATTTTATTTAGAAACAATCGTGGACCCTATCGGGCACAGCAAAAGAAAATACAGTAGGTAGAGATGAGGACCTATTGATTATCTTATAATGTAACTTATTCTAAAATAGAAATTAAAAATAAATTAAATACATGCTTTGGAGTTTTCTAACCTAGTTTCAGGGATTTATGATTTAAATATTCGTGGATACTATAGTAGCATTTACTTAATAAAAGCTTTTTTAATTTACTAGTGAATAGATGGCTTTTTTTCTCTGTTCTTATGGATTCTGGTAACTTATTGTATATTTTTATCGACATAACCAGAGGGCTTGATGAGTGTATTTTTAGGCGGGATGTTGGTATATTTAGTCGTGTTTTGTATCTAAGTGTGTATCGTGTTTGTATGTCTTCTCGTTTAGGTTTAGTGTAAAAGTCTTGGTGTTTATGAGCAAATTTGCAAATTTCGATTATATATATGCATGGCAGAGTTAAAATATTAAGCCTTACAAAATGGGGTTTGCAGCTATCTATTTGTTGTATGTTTACTGCGATGGGGTTTGCAGCTATCTATTTGTTGTATGTTTACTGCGATACGAACAAATTTCTTTTGTATCGTAAACAGTGATGGTGCATCTGTACTGTTGCCCCACATTATTATTCCGTAACTAAGCCATGCATATACATATGCGTAGTATGTTATAAGGGCTGTCTGTAAATTTGTGATTTTTAACTTCGCGAAAAGCATATATGAATTTGGATAGTTTTAATTTTTTGTACGTGTGACTTCCAATTTATATTTTTGTCTATGGTTATGCCTAGTAATGTGAATTCGTTGACTGTTTCTATTTCATGATTATTAAAAGAAAAAACTACATTTAAGGGATTTTTTTGGTGGGGGTGGAATGTTATGAGATTAGTCTTTGTAAAGTTAATTTCTAGGTTGTGTTCGTTCATCCAGGTTATTATTTTGCTAAATATGTCGTTAAGGGTACTGTTTAGGTTGTCATGACATGAGGTGAGAATGGAGATGTCGTCCGCAAATAAAACGCATGGTCCAGATTCTGCTATGAATTTTGGGAGATCATTAATGTAGACGAGAAATAGAAGACATTCAACAACACTTCCTTGTGGTATTGATGCGTTTATTGACTTTCTGTCAGAGCGGAACTTCTGAAGTTCGTTCATTTTGCTATTAAAGTATTCTATTTCTATTAACTGTGTTCTATTTTGTAGATAAGATTTGAACCATTCATGTGCTTTACCGCGGATCCCTATTCTATAGAGTTTGTTTAGTAAAATGTTATATTGTACCTACTATTGTACCTACTGCGTATTTTTTGTTATTTAGTATGTTTAAAGCCTCCTGGATAAATTTATAGACTGCTAATGCTGTTGATCGATTTTTCCGAAACCCATTTTCGGATTCATCGAATATTTTATATTTTTCGCAGAAATTGTATACGCGGTTACACATAGCTTTCTCGAAAATCTTCGAAGCTGTAGGAAGTAGAGCTATGGGGCGGTAATTACTTGGCTCTGTTTTGTTATTTTTCTTATGTATAGGTTTCACTAATGCTAGTTTCAGCTGATCAGGGAATATGCCTTCTTCAAAAGACTGGTTTAGTAATTTATAAAATGGTAGTGTAAGTTCATCAGCACATCGTCTTAGTGAACAGGGTGGAACGACTATTATTATTGCACAATTATTGTTTTTACGATGACATATTCTATTACAATTATTGCTGTGATTAAACATTTATGATACAATATTAATTCATTTATTTTTTAATGCTATTTTTGGACTGCTCTATTATTATGAGTAGGTGTAGCACTAAACTATAAAGCAAAGAACCTGATCGGCAAAATTCAACTTATTTACCTGAGATTATAATAAGAAATCATTGATAAGAAATGCCACCACCGTCACTTACACCACATATTGGACAAAATGTTTGCAGCTTACATCATTTGTTAGATAGTAGAATACAAAGAGATTGTAACTTACATCATAAATGGTTAGTTAATGTCGTATGAGTTGCTATTACACCCTTAGCTGTTTGTACAGGAGCTTATTTTTTTGGCGTAACCGACAGCTTTATTTATTTTTTAGGGTGTATTCGAAGTCTATTTTTTTACTTGTTAGATTTACTTTAAATATTATTCTACGATGTTCTTTATCTCCAAATTCTAACAACTTTTGTCTTTTGCTTTTTTTTTATAGCTGTAAGCACAAAAAAGTTATATCGGAAAACTGTTTTGTTTTTCTGTTTAATGGCTCTCCTGAAAAGTCGTGTTTTGGTGGATACGCCCTTTGAGCCTAAAGGTATCGAATGTAGTTACAGAATTATAAATCATCAATACAACGCTCTAAGTTCATAAAGCTGTAGGAATTACTTTTTCTGTTTTTTTTTTTGTTCCTAGGCCTTTATGAACTTGGAGGGAAAATTTGAATTTCGCGGGCTGGTTGGAACATTCACCTTAAGAAATACAAGCTTGATCTTCCTAGCCTTTTCCAAACTATGTTGGGGTCGGTTTTCAGTAGAATTGGATGCAGTTGAATACCGTATTTTACATGGAGCCTATACTCCGATACTCCTACGATACCTCTTGGTAACTGGTTGTCAGACTTTCGAGTTTCTGACGACCCGTAACGACTGTCAAAGTTCCTCGAATGACAACGAGGATCAACGGCTTAACGTGTATTCTCCAGAGGGGGCATAGAATGGTCTTAGTATGTAAAGATGGTCACCATCCATGGATCAACCGCGGCAAGCGTAGCCTAACCTGATCAATCGAACTATAACACAAGCCTCCCCCCGTCCTCCTCGAAAAACCAACTTAACGTTATGTTAAAATTAAGATTTCCTTTCAGTCACTCTCAGAAAAGGAGAGAGATTTAGATAATGTAAGCCTACATACAAATCCTTGTTCCTTCACCAGTCCTAGCAGATAGATTAAAAATCACCTTAGCGGAAAACAAACTACAACGATCTACCTATAGATGCTACTACCAGGTACAACGCCCTACGTCATTACTAATAAATGTATAACTAATACAATTACTAATAAATGTATAACTAATACAATAGTATATAAAATCGATACAGCTCGTAGTACGGGTCAGGGCAACTCCGTAAAGTGCAAAGGTAAATGCAGCGCTGGTTCTATTAATAGCTCACCCGGGGAAATCCCTACTACCGGCTTCATATTCATGTTCAAATCGATTGTGAGTTTTATGTAAGAAAATAAATTAATCTTAATTAGTTTTCCGATTAGGAATGTGTATTTTATTTGAGTAACTTATTAGTTAGTTTCTGTTTGTTGTTGTTTTTGTTTTTTATTCTGTGGAAGTTCTAGAATCGTTTTGTGGGTAGCGTTAGGAGTTTTCATTACCGAGTGAATTTGGTTTGTTTATTTTAATACACAAACTATATTTTAGGGCACATTTTGATTTGCGATAAAATATGACTCTTCTGATGTTGAGTAAATACTGCCTACATATATGCCAAAGCAAGGAATTTGTCGATGTGTGATCATTCATTAAAAATATCTTAATGTGCCTATTTCTCATATATTATTGACATCATATCCTTCACATTGCAATAGAGAAAAGTTAATTACGATTTTAAGGGGCATCCCCCTAAAATTTCCCACGAAATTAGGTCGGTAGTGTCTGGTTATAAGTTTATTAAAATATGATTTACGATTTAAAAAAATATGGCTTTACCGAATTATAATCATTAAGAACATCATTACAACCCTAAGTTCATTTAATCCTATTTCATGAAAAAGTCAAAGACTGTAAGAAAATTTAATAACACGGACGACACTGACGCTTTGGCCTTAATTTATAACTCTGAATGTAATTCATTTTAATTCAAACTAGTTTTAAATACAATGCAAAAATATTGCAAATTTTAACTCACAAAGAACTCTAAATAACAAAAGAGTTTTATACAAAATGAACCAGGTAAAAACTATTCTTTGTTTGAAACATAAAAACAAAGAGCCAGTACCAACGTAACAAATAATATGAAAAACGAATTGTAAAACGCTGTATCCAGTTTTGAATTTCTGCGAAAGGTCAAATGCGTCCCTCGGCGTTCCAATTTGCGAAACGGGCTAGCTTGCTTCCCCGTTCGAGCTATCTATCTCACTCGTCAGGTCCCGGGCAAACTGAGCTGCCTAGTGCTCAATGCACAACAGTTGGCGGAACTAGTGCGGACGATATTCAACTTTATTGCTACAAAATTAAACGCAACTAGGAAGAAATTTTCCATGCATGCCTGACCTGTTGCGTCCCCCGTCATCGTATCGGAATCAAATCGATATTACGTGGGATGCGTCGGCGTAAATTGGAAACGGCATGTGAGTTGTTATGTACAGAGCATATGTATAGAGCTAACTGTGAAATATGAATATTATCGCTCAGGGTAGGTCTGGGATGACCTTAAAACAAAAAACTGGGCTGGCTAAGCATTCAGCCTGATTTATCGTAAGAGGCTAATATATTTTCATGAACTTGAGAGTGGGTGATATATCTTTTAGATGAGTTAGCCCATTTTGCGATAAAGGAATCTTAATGAATCGTCGGAGAGCGTGCCAGTTGCGTATAAAATACTCACAAAACAATTCTAATTGTTTAGGAGCATTTCATTTGTACATTAAGGTTATTCATTAGTGTAAGTGGCTTTATTTAGTTAATTTAAATAGTCGTTTGTTTGAACTTTTTGTTAATGCTTAATGCGAGACGCCACATTAATCGGCTTTTGTTTTAAAATTGTTTTAATTTTTGTGACTGAATTGGGAATTAGGCTATTAATTAACTTGAACTTTTGAATTTTTCTGTCTATTTAGGTATACGCACTATGATATAAGACGGGGTTGGACCTTTTTTTAGTAGAATATGACTAATTAAAAAATCTCAAACGAACATAACTAGGTATCAATTTTATAGACGTAAGCTGTGCTGGTAGATCGAGAATATATAGATTTTTAATCCATGATAAAAATGCGTACAATTGCATACAGCTGAGATGAGAAAGTTTGGAGGGATGTGTGGTGTTACACGAATGGATAGAATAAGAAATGAGTACATAAGAGGAAGTCTGAAAGTGGCACTGATGACAGAAAAATTGTGCGGAAAGCGGTTGTCATTGTATGGGTACGTGATACGGAGGAATGAGGAAAGTTTTGAATATGAATATCGATGGCTATAAGAATAGGGATAGACAAAAGGAACGATGGATGGACTGTGGGAAAGGGGTGATTATAGAGATGACGAAAAAACCATATTGCGTCGACCCCAAATAAATCGGGATAACGGTTGCAAAGTTTACGGTAGATTAATACATAGATAACTGCAAACAAAGAAAGCACAGCGTAAGTATAAAAAAAAACTTGCTAGAAAAAGAAATATTGTACCCTTATGCATGTAATGCTTCAGAACAATTCGAACATCACTCAGCTCGCCTCCAAAGATAAATAAAATACTCTCTCAACTAATTTGCAGTAAACTACGCCAAGTAGCTATGCCATTGTCATCTTTAATAAGTGGATATAACGTCGATAATAGCGTGTATTAGTACAATTAATTCTTGGTTATTTTGCCACATTGAGCTTCGTGAATGGTTTCAGTTTTCCGTGGTAAATGGATTTGTTATTTTCCTATATAGTTTCAATATTTTATAATGGGATCACAGAATATGGTTAACAACAGCTTTTTTGAGCTAACAGAATATTTTAAAAGCTTTTATATTCTACTCTGTTGCAGGGATTAAATTCCGAAAACGCTCTTTACATGTACATTTTGTAAAAAAAAAGCTTAAACTTCTAGTTTTGAGTACGTTTCTTCACCATCTCCGTATACATTCAGATGTTCTTAATTATCATCATTGCAGCTGAAAGCCATCCACTGTTGGACATAGGCCTCCCCCAAGGCCGACCACTTCGTCCGGTTCTGTGATTCGCGTCTTAAGACGAAAGTCTTAGCCATGGTACGGAGCGAGAGGGCATGGGAAGCCGTCACCTCGTTCTTCGAAGCAGTAATGCTCGCGAAGGAGGAGGCGGGGTGCGTGAGGGAGTGGCAGTCTCTTCGCCCTCGCGTCCCTAGCCACCGCAGGAGGAGACGCCCCGGGCGTCGGGAGTCGATAGCTGACTCCCGGCCACCGTAGGCGCGAGCTTGCGGGCGGTGAGCAATGGGTAGCTCGCCGCCCGGTACGGAGCAAGCTTGGGTCGACGGCGCTTAGTGTTCCACGCGCGCCTCAAAGAGATGTCAGCAAAACTGGAAGGGTCTGCTAGGACCGATGCCTGCCAGGGTCGCGAGATTGTTCGAAAGAGATACCGTGACCCTGGCACATGGGCAACTGAAGGAACACGGGTGGGTTTTAGTCAGTAAAAGTCTGACATGCCCTCCCGCTCCGCCCAGAGCGGGAGAAGTCATTTGATGATTTCCCATCAAAAAAAAAAAAAAAGACAAATGTCTTTAACCAGTGCATGTTGCCAGTGGTGACCTATGGCACTGGATTATGGTCGCTCACAATGGACCTTATATAAGGATAAACCACCAGATATCAGATAATTTCATTCAAATTATTTTCATTCATTTATTTAGTAGACAGTGACTTTGTCTATAACAGGCTCTTTCGACATATTTAAATTTAAAAGACGTTCTTTTTCCATCAAACCTCTTTGATGTGTAATACTCTTTCATCATTTCATTATTATTTAGTACAATACTGTAAGCACATTATACTCGTATGTATTTCCTTTGTTGTTCTCTTGTTGCATCGCTTGTTAATTATTATCATGTTGCTGGTGTTCTATTTCACTAGTTCAACATATTGTTGGTTAGATTTAGCTATGAATACTAGGTATATTGATTTTCAACTTGGAAGTGGTAATTGTCGTGTTGGGAATGATATTCGATATCAAAGGTGAAAGAAGTGTAAGATTAAACCTGTTTTATCTTACACTTCTTTTTTGCACTTCTTTTTACACCCTTGTGTAAAAAGACTCATAAAATAGCCGCCAACTACGCATTCTGTATATTAAACTAATTAACAGTGTACAAAAATAAATGCTGAATTTTTTTGTGTAAAAATGTGTACACCAAATATGCGTATACTACGCGAAAATTGTTCGCATGCACCGGTACATGGTAGGATTTTTAAAGTTATGTTATAGTACTCTCTGTGACTTGGCTCACTCCTAAAGTGACGTTTTCCACCATAAAATTAACCAGAAGCCTGACAGAGTACTTTAACCTCTTTTCTACACCGAAAATTCTCATCACGTTAACATTTCCTAGAAATAGAAACACTGATTCTCTGAAGTGAATTTCTATGAATCCCATAAATTATTTAGACATAGTGTTTCCTGACTCGATGTAATAATGAGAACTAAAATAAATTTAAAAAAATAGTCTGGACTGAAGAGTAGTCAACTTTGACGCCGCGTAGAGGCAGCGTACCGGGCAGTGCTACGACCGACCGTAGCGCGGCCTCCCGCTACGCGTTCATGCTACGCAGACTGACAACGTACAATAGGTATATATTCGATTTTCCCCTTTGCCATGAAAAGTTCCCTTTTAAATTCACCATTTTTGCTCTGTGTTCAAAGAATCTAACTTTTATATTCCAATAAAATACTAAAGTCAACTGCGACTAAAAGTTTATTCCTGAATTTTTGAAAAGGCTTCCACTGTTGTTTTGTTTGTTTCTCCATAACCCAATGGCTGACTGGTAGGAAATGCCTATGGCATTAATTTTAGTCCACTTGTGTGCTTGAAGTATTAAAGTGTTTGTTTTTTGCTGGTGCAGTGTTAAAAGCCGGAAAGAATTGCTACTTCCAAGTATCTATGTATATTTGATTAGTTTTGCTCACAGGTTTTGCCCTACAATCGTGTAACTTTAATCTCAATTCTCGTTATTGAAAACTTTCAAAATCTAGTCGCAGTCTCATCTCGACGACAATCAAATGTAAAAAAAAACCGGCCTAGTGCGAGTTGGACTCGCGCACCGAGGATTCCATACAAACCTGTAGGTATTTACGGTTTATGCATAAGGTTTATGTTTATGAAATGAAATGTTTTTTAACCGACGAAAAAAAACGGAGGAGGACCACGCATAACTTTTTACATAGTAGTTCGATTGAGATAATTCTTTTTTTATTGGAAAGAGTATACTCCGAGGGTGGTTCCATATAAATTTGGAAAACAAAATCGAACCCTAAGGGTCGGAAAACAGGAAATGATTGATTGTTCACTCATTGATTGTAATGTATAACCACGCATAACTTTGTACAGAGTAGTCCGATTTTGATAATTCTTTTTTCATTGGATAGGGTATATCCTGCCAATTAGTATTAGTACATTAAAGCTACAAAAAATACAAAATAAAAACTTTTTAACAAAAAATTAAACCGCCGAAAAAACAGAAAAGCAAAAAATAATAAACCTTAAAATTTTGAGTCGGCGCTGAAAAATCAATGAACTAAGATCACTCAAAGCACCGACTCATAATTTTAAGGTTTATTATTTTTTGCTTTTCTGTTTTTTCGGCGGTTTAATTTTTTGTTAAAAATTTTTAATTTTTTTAAATTTTTATATGATTGATTGATTATTTTTTTGATTGAATGAAAAGTAAATTGCGGTTTACGATTTATGACGTATAAAAAAAAAACTACTTACTAAATCTCGTTCAAACCAATTTTTAGTGGAAGTTTACATCGTAATGTACATCTTTTATTTTTTTTAGTTTTATCATTCTCTTATTTTAGAAGTTACAGGGGGGAGACACATTTTACCACTTTGGAAGTGTCTCTCGCGCAAACCATTCAGTTTAGAAAAAAATGATATTAGAAACCTCAATATTATTTTTTAACCTATCCATAGATACCACACACGTATAGGTTTGATAAAAAAAAAAAATTTTAGTTTCAGTTCTGGGTATGGGTATGGTGCGTATTTCTAACCCCAAAATTTGTTGCTTTTTTATTTTTGTGTAAAAATCTTAATGCGGTTCACAGAATACATCTATTTACCAAGTATCAACAGCATAGCTCTTATAGTTTCGGAAAAAAGTGGCTGTGACGTACGGACGGACAGACAGACAGACAGACAGATAGACAGACAGACAAGACGAATCTATAAAGGGTTCCGTTTTTTGTCATTTGGCAACGGAACCCTAAAAAGGGTGAAAACTTGAGGTATTTTTGACAGATTGAAACTGAGATCAGAATCTGAACGTTCTTAAAATCACGAGAAATGTCCCTTTGGTATTTTTCATACACTTATATACTTAGTAGTGCTATCAACATGAGCCATCGTAACACATTGCAAACCGCCGATCAATATTGTATCGAGTTTACATTAAAAGGAAAACGTTGTTTCCTATTAATATGTTTAAAATTATTAACACTGTTAAGTTTTAAGCACCAACTCGAAAATCGAAAACTCTCATCCTACTCTTGATTACCGTAACGTTAACGTAATTACATTCATTAATCATAAGCACAAGATGTGTACACAGAAGACTCGTTCAGGTTAAGCTACGCTTGCCGCGGTCGGTCCGTGGATACGACCATCTTTACATACCAAAACCCTTCCGTGCCTCGGAGAGTACGTTAAGCCGTTGGTCCCGGCTGATCTTAGACAGTCGTTACGGGTCGTCAGAAGCCTGAAAGTCTGACAGTCAGTCTTATCAAGGGGTATCGTATTATATAGTAACTGGGCTATGGAGGTCAGATAAGCAGTCGTTCCATGTAAAATACTGGTACTCAGCTGTATCCGGTTAGACTGGAAGCCGACCCCAAAATAGTTGGGAAAACGCTAGACAGATAATGATGATGTGTACACAGAAGAAAAAGAGAGTGAAATTTTGTTCTCAGAAAAAAAGGAGACCAACGTTGCTTGTATCTATACTAATTTTAAAAAGCTGAAGAGTTTGTTTGTTTGTATTGAACGCGCTAATCTCAGGAACTACTGGTCCGAATTGAAAAAATATTTTTGTGTTGGGTAGCCTATTTATCAAGGAAGGCTATAGGCTATATATCATCACGCTACAACTAAGAGGAGCGGAGCAGTAATGAAAAATGTTCCAAAACGGGAAAAATCGCACGGATAGGCGATTCGACGCGACGGGAAAGGTCGGGGGAACAAGAAATTTAACGCGGACGAATTCGCGGGCAGAAGCTAGTTTTTAAATAATTTAATTTTGGTTTCTCCACGTGTAACTATGTAATTTATATGCGTAATTTATGTGTGGGAGTTATTTACTCTGATTCAAGTCTTGTGTTTATATAGATATTTCCAGTTCGTAGTGCTCTTTACACAGTAATTTTTGTTTCTCATAATTAGTTTATAGACTTTAGTAGCTTTTGTCAGTAGGCTTGCCCGCCTGGAGGTCGATAATTAATCCACAGGAACATATTGTTAGGATAAAAAAGTCTTATAAGTGTTAATCCAGGCTATTTATTTATTTAGGGACAACAAAGAACAATCTATACTATAATATTATAAAGCTGAAGAGTTTGTTTGTTTGTTTGATTGATTGAACGCGCTAATCTCAGGAACTACTGGTCCGAATTGAAAAATTCTTTTTGTGTTAGGTAGCTTATTTATCGAGAAAGGCTAATGGCTATAAACAGATGTCGAGCATTGGAGGAGGTCAATTTGAACAAGTTTTATAACTTTTTTTTTAACTAGCCTATTCTGTCCCACTGCTGGGCAAAGGCCTCCCCCATTACTTTCCATCTCTCCCGGTGTTTTGCCTCCTTTTTTATAACTTTAGTTTAATAAAAACAAAATAACCTTAAAAAGTCTGTTCTTAACCCTGACTCTCCTAACTAGTATTTTGACTACATAATGAATAATTTCTATGACATGTAGCATACCGTTAGAAAGGGTATCAACTAAAGAACTTTTAAAATAAAGCTAAGTTCAAAATGGCTTTTAGTTTTTTTTTTATAATTAATTTAGAAGTTGTAAAATTTCATTCATTAAATAAAAAAATTAACTTTGGAAGCTTGTAAGGACTTTTTTGAAACCAGTTGTAATAAAACAAAGATGTTTTTAGATTTAAAAGACTTTGGAGAATGCAACAAAATTTGTTTTGTGCCACTACACCCACAAACAAAAAAGTTATTTCGAATTAAAGGAAACATTTTGGGCATTTTTTTCATTAAAAAAAATCATATGTAACCAACCGTGACATTTGGGACAAAGGGTGTGTGGGTAGAACCTAGCTAACGACCTCCCAAATTCCTGAAAAAATTGTGTCGGTCCATGCACCAAACACCCTGTATAAGTAGGGTTCACTCTCTTCACATTAAGGAATATTATATTCTTTTGTATGAATATCCCTAATGATGTCTTACGTCTCATTAAGTCTGATTATATTAATAGAAGGCGCAACTTTCCCTGCAAAACTCTTCACCAATATATCTTCATTACGACGCTACTTTAATTTTAATTCCGCATTCGGCTCCCAGACAATGACAGGCCATCATAACGCTAATCTTTTACCAACTCCAGTATTTTACGTTCCGCAATTTGGCAGTTTAATTACTGTAATAAATACAGCCTGAATATTTGAAAAGTTGAGCTATAAAGTGAATCCATGATTAAGAGATTTAACTGCCCTGAAATTTTCATGGAACGAGTGAAATAATGGATTTTGAACTTTATTACTTACCTTTTCTATTTATAAGTAACCTTTATCTTGGGTTCACGTTTATGAACTTTGTAGAAGTAAGTGGGTTTGAAAGACAACAACATTAATTTCACGAACAAAACTATTTACGTCTCGTTTCACGTGTATTAAATGGTTTCTAAATCAAGCGCAGAACCAGCAAGCTAAATTGGTACTGGGCTGGCCATGACTGTGTGCCGATGGCCAATGGAGCAGACGACTCGTGGTGTGAAGACCGCGTACCGGCAAGCGTAGCCACATAGCTAGATGGACCAACTACCTAAAGAAAGTGGCTGGGACAGACCGACGCGGGAGGCAGTGAATATAGTGTTGTGGCGCAGCATGGGAGAGGACTATGTCTAGCAATGGACTGCGTCAGGCTAAGTTGATAAACTGGTGATTTAAATCAAGCTCTTGTCAAAATCTAACACTTTCAGTAAACGCCCGCGAAATGCAAAAAAAGATGAAGATATTTTGAGTTTCGTGGGCTACTTTAAAGAAATCACCAAATCTTCTTACGTTTTTGCAATCTGCAGTTCAGTTTCAGGTTGATTGATATTTAATAAAATAATCATTCAATAGCTCTATATGAACTTAGAAAGTTGTATTGATGATTTTAATTATTAAAATTCTGTAAAGATATAGGTACATCATGACTGTACCGTGACGAATCATATTTTGTTCAACATATTACCTTAAACTGACCTGCAAATTGCAAAAAAACGTAAGAAAATTTGAATACCTAGCTACCCTAGCACTTCTTCCGTTTTTTTTGTGGGTGGGTAATCATCAAATGACGTCTCCCGCTCTTGGGCGCGCTTCTCCCTTAAAGTGATTTTTTCAATGTAGCCGGCTAAATTTTGATCTTTGCGGGATACCCTAATACTCCCCTCTAAAGTAATGTTAGAGTTAGATACACTCTCAACTTCAAATTCTCCGGGTGATAATTTAAGCTCGTTATTATGTATTAAAATATTGTCAAAATGTTACTTATATAATAACAAAGCATTGCCCTGGTGTTGTGAACAGAACCAACGTCCATTTCTAACATTAGAAACTCAAAGAAAACGTATATACACAACATAAAGACAACATCAGAAGCTGGAATAACCAACAAAAAAATATATCAATACTCTATTCCTGCCTTAAATCAACCGTTTCCTATTGTATTCTGAACAAAATATGAGTATTGCTTGAAATAAATATTATTATTATGGATTCTTCAAACATATTTGTCGACCACAAGGATAAATATTTGACTTCACTACACTCCGCCATGACAGATGTTTTCACTTCGTCTTATATATTATAAAGACAAAAACAACACAGCCTATAAAACCGTAGGCTAATGTATGACTGAATAATATATAGGCAATACAGTAGAAATATGTAGAAGTTCCATATATTTAGAAAATCCTAAAACCAAATTGCCCACAATATTTGTAAATGGACGTTGAAAAACACAACTCTTGTTTAGATAGTTAAGAACAGCTTTCTTTTGTTTTCCAAAGGTGGTGCTGCGATGTAAAAAAGACTCAAACACCGAATAAAGAGCGTGTTTGCGACACTTAATGACAACCGTAAAATCACCATCGTCCAATTCTAGTGATTTTTAGACCTCCACAACCGCTTAACCGATCACGACCTTATAACAAGACAAGGTGGTTAAATTATCCTGCCAGGGTAGCGAGATTTGTTACCGTGGCTCTGGCATATAGGCAACTGAAGGAACACGGGTGGGTTTTAGTCAGTAAAAGTCTGACACGCCCTCCCACTTCGCCTAAAGCGAGAGACGTCATTTGATGATTTCTCACCCACAAAAAAACGTGGTTTAACCATACAACCAACAATTTTTTTTATGATTTCGAAATTAAAGTTCAAATTAACAAAACTGACGACAAATAAAAGCCTAAGTTGTCATTTTTGTATTAAAAACTTTAGTTTTCTTGCAATAAAGTTCCAAATGTAATAACTGCCTCGAATTTGGAATTGAACTTATAAAAGTGTAATATCGTTTTGTAATGAGACGGCTTGTGTTCATAGAAGCTTTAGAAAGGGTCATAACCAAAGCGATCATCGCGCGACTGTCACGTTCATTTTCTTCGGCAAAACCGAACGCGTGGTCGCGCTGTGAAAAGAGGCGCTCTTCGGTATTGATCGCATCGATCGCGTACACGCGCGAATGATCATCTTGTTAACTTAGTTAGGACGCAGAGTTATATGTAAAAGACTGGTACTACTGAAGACATTTCTTTATTTAGTTATTACATATATTGCCGTCAAGTCTAGACTAAAAGGACGATACTAATGTTGATCAGAAGTTTATCTAATACTATCGACTAAGAAAAGTTACAGAGGGACTTATGTTGATATAACTTGTAATATAAGTTGACGGAGTCTAATAGAAAAAATTGATGTTCATAAGTTACTATAACAGATGAAAGGTGGATCTGTATGTCTGCAACTTTAAAATTAAAGATGTTATATTGCTTATGCGTAAGCCATAAAAGTTTATATTGATACTTTTACATGATAAGCTGATATAAGTAAAGAAAAGTATTGATAAAAAAGTTTGTAATACCTACTGCAAGCGAGGTATAATATTTTTTGTTAATAATAATATGTTAATAATATAATTTGTTAGGACAACCAACACACCGCTATCTGATCCCAAACTAGGCAGAGCCTGTACTATGGTAACTAACAACTAATAAATACACTTATATATTCCTAAATACATACATATTATAGATAAATTACACCCAGACACAGAACAAATGATTGTGCTCATCACACAACATTTGGCCTGGATGGGAATCGAACCCACGACCTCAGTCTTAGCAGTCAGGGTCACTAACTTCTAGACTAACAGGCCAGTCAAAGTCAAGTCAAGGTCAAGTCAGTTAATTTTTAGATACAAAGCGTAAAATGAGTAAATTAAAAACTAAAACCCAACTACGACAGAAACGATAGCTAAAAAGATAAACAAGACATAGTAATAAAGTAACATCGGTTTTCGTCATACATCGTTACTAAATATGTCATGTAAATCTAAGAGCATTTAACCAAAGGTCTAAGTGTAAAATCCCACAAACAAGGACCTTAGTACGATACATACTTATTTAATGCGTACATCAGGTCACCCTTGACCCTACGCCAATTTGTTATAGCCATTTCATAAAACAAATTTATGGCAAATCCTCCAAAAAATTTACCGGTCAAATTGATGGTGCATGGGGGAGGCCCTTGTCCAGCAGTCGACTTCTTACGGCTGAAATGATGATGATGATGATGATTTAATGCAACTGTCAAAGAAATACAGTTGATATTTGAATTTTCAAATATCAATCTTGCGCACAATTCAAGTTGGAGTTAGATAATTTCACTTTAAATAGACCTTAGAAGGCAACAGTGGGCTCAAAAATAGAAGCGCTCCCAATAACATCATATTGAAGGTCACATTGGCATTGTTAAGTAATTCATTTAGTTCTGGATTACTTAACAATGCCAATGTGGTTAGGATACTAAAGAGAAACCACCTACTTGAATTGACATCAAGGCGTCGGCCTGATAAATATTTAAAAATATTAAAAATGAATGAACTAAGTTGATCACATGTTTACATAATGAGATCTATCTACCTGCTCTAGAGGTAGAACAGTGGTAGCCCAGAGATAATAGCCGCGGATTACGAATTGTAGGTTGTGGGTTATTAATTCATCACCTTTGCTCTCAAAACGGTGAAGGGAGACATCGTGAGGAAACCGGCTTGTCCTAAAACCGAAAATTCGAAGACGTGTGATATCTACCAACTTGCGCTGGGCCCGCGTGGATTAATGCCCACTTTCTCTCACAGGGAAGAGGCTTGTGTCCCAGCAGTGGGAACATTATAGTCTGATTATGCAACGGCCTGCTGCAATAGCCTACATTCACACAACACAGATGATACAAGTCGGGCCACTGATTGCAAGTAAATAAATGGAAAAATATCAACCATACATGATGCTATAAATTGTTTTCAGCTGACAATTTAATGGTGCTGACATAAAAGATAGAAGAAATATATAAAAACACACAATTTGTAAGTATGTCAACGAGTAGTCATTTTATAGGTTTACTAATAGTGTCTACGACCCCAATAACATAAGAAGGCAAAGTAAATAAGAGTTGTAATAACACTTACCTTTATGTACCACTTAGTGTATGTCTCATAACTAAGAACTTTATTAATTAGGTTGTCATACTAAAGCCTGAAATTACGTTTATTGCAGATTGGACGTATTTTCGCCGTTTTATGGACACTTGTATGTTTGCCTAAAACATTGATGCCTTCGGACTTTATCACGTTACACTCGATACTAGCTAACGTAAAGGTGTGTCCAAGCAATGTGAGGCATGTGCATTTCTGACTGCCTTGAAGCCCTCGCAGCTACGGGCGATTTTGTATACGCGTATTGAATTTTCAACGTACTGCTAATTTATGTTATGAGTTAAAAAAGTCCAGCATTCTTTGACACGTTGGAATGCACTCTGTTCTCAAAGCTTGAGTCAACACCGAGAATTGGAATACAGGGCGTGATAGAAAAAATCGCCCATGCGTACCCGGGTTATTGGGTAGCTGTGCATATGACGCTTGTTTCAGGGTGAGGCATCTGACGTTTGATAAATGCCTTTGTAGCGCATGCTCTTACTGCCTAGACGCATTTTTGACGTTGCCATTTTCATCGTATCCTAATAATAATAAAAATATGAAACTTTATAAGGATGTAGGGATGTTTGTTCCTCTTTCACGCAAAATGTACTGAACGAATTTGTAAGAAATCTGGCGCACACATAATTTATAATCTGGAGTAATACATGGGGTATTTTTTATCCCGGTAGTCCGTTCCCGCGGGATAATTTCCGACCTCCGCTCGTTTGAATCTGCTGGCAAAATCTAGTATCTAATATTTATTTATTTCTTTTTTCTTTAATTAAAACCAATTACAGAAATTAAAGACACTGTAAGACACGTGCACAAAAAATAAGACAAAATAATATTTAAAAAAAAAGCTAACGTTAACATCACTTTCATACATCCCTCTCGCAGTACTTCTGACATGCCGAATATTTCTTCGTATTCTAAGGTTGTCGTGTATCGACCGAACTAGTAGCACCACGTGTCATGACACGTCTAGCACTTTTTCGGTCTGCCTCATCTGAATACCTCGTTGGTCTAGTGGATGTAAGTGTTACTGCTGAGTATGAGGTCCTGGGTCGGATTCCCAGGTCAGCCAAAGTGTTATTGGGTTTTGATATCTGGAATTTCTCAGTAGCAGCTCGGTATCTGGATTTGTACCCGCTTGAAGGCAATAGGTTCGACCCGTATTACATGGGACTTAACATGACTGGCGAAATTTCACCTCTATGAAACCCTTACACAATACGTGATGTTATGGGTACAATAAAACGCGAAAACGCTCGACAAATAGTGAACACACACCGTGCCACCATGTTTGAATACGCGCTTTCGCTTATGATCAAACGCAAATGTTTACTCGTGTCATACGTGCGAGCAAAACGTAGACGTTCTGGCGTACTGAAAATACGCCCAATCTGTAATGACCCTAATACAGATGATAAGTATCTAGATAATGATAAATCTGTGTGTCAAACATGAGCAGCTTATTCATCGCTGGGTTTTAGTCCAAAGTGCGTTGACACTATAAATATAAAATTCGATATGAACATAAAATTTCCAGACACGACTAGAATACTAATGTGGGCGAGACTAGGTTTATATATTTCAAAAGATACGATAAATAGAATAAAGAGCAGTGTACTTTATAAGCTGACCTCCAGATAACGGGCAAAATAACTGAGCAAAATAATCATATTTTAAGACCATCTATTTTCACCAAGACGACTATCTTTAAGGCTTTATTTTAACAAATAATCGACTACAAAAACAAATTAAACAACCAATAAATAAAATCTACAATGAAAAATTCTTCAGGATTATTTTGGTCCACTTTACATAAAACCAAACGCTTACATTATAAGCTTCTTTAATGCTGCTTAATATTTATGAACCAATTTCTTCTGACTAATGGTTCGTTGTTTTGTTGATAATATTTAATATATTGCCTAAATTAACAGTCAGGAATACGAAATTAAAGGTGCCTTGGAACACGTCCCTGAATTTATTACTCGGTTAAAATTATCCCGGTTTCTTAAATTATTTGCACGTGTAAGAAGAATTCTCGCGATTCTCGATAAGACTTGAATATGAAAGTATGACGGGAAAAAGAAAAAAAAAATCCCAGAACGTTGTGTTATTTCTACATAAGAGGCTCTCGATCTTATGAATTTTTTGGTGAAATGTAGCTTAACTGCTGCCTAACTCTCACCCGGGGGAGAACTTAGAAACATTGTATGTTACGGAGCTGGTTTTGGGATCTAACAATTTAACTCTTGAGATTACACGACACCTACACAAGTTATAGAGACCCACATAAAGTTGAACAAGACTGTCTGGAAATGGTCCCTAGTTTTTGGCTACAAAAACATTAACAAAGAGTAACGCACCACGTGTTAGATCTTCTGGCATAAGTCCACCTGAAATTACCTTTTCTAACACTACTAAAAATGTCACGTAACTTCACTCCTACATTTTAGTGTCGTCTAACGGTTGGCGCACATTTCAGCTGGCCGTACTACAACGCAAAATTCTCCTACAAATGAGTTAAAATGCATTTTATATGAACAATCGTATACTACATCGCGCTTTTTTGTATAGATGCGCTGTGGCCCAATGCATTTGTAATCTGCGTTTGTCTATAGTAGCATTATATGTAAGTATAATGGCATAGCACAGGTGTGTACTATGTTCTATAAAGCTACCATTTACCTGATAATATGTCTTTCATTAAGTTGAATGTGCCCTGGCGGCTATAGTTCATGCTCACTCAAATTTCTCGCTGAAGGTGGCGCATATGTTGGATCATTTAGCTCCAAATGGTTAAATTGAATGGAATTTCTAGCGCATTCTTCTCCATAGGTATGTATTACGCTTGGGAATAGACAGTTAGCTTACTATCTCTGACCCACCGACTCCTTGACAATTCACAAGTGCCAGTAAATGGTTTATTCTAGAAATTAATTGGTGGAGCAAAAACTTTGTATCGTTTTTTACGAAAGTGAAGCGGTTGGCGGAGTATAAAATTTGGCACCGCAAAACTTTATGAGAGCAGTGGTAACTGCCGCGACTGACGAGTAGTAGGTCGTGAGTTCAGACCCAAGCAGGCGCTTTACTTTGTGTAAATTATTTCATCACCACTGCTCTCATAACGGTGAAGGAAAACATCGTGAGGAAACCGGCATGTCTTAGAACTAAAAATTCGAAGACATGTGACATCTACCAACCCGCACTGGGCCCGCGTTGTGGATTATGGCCCACTCCCTCTCACTGAGAGGAGGCCTGTGTTCCAGCAGCGGGAACATTGTAGGCTGCTGATAATGAAAATTTTATGTGGAAAAAGAGTGCAGAAAGCGGACTTTGGACTTTTATTACAATAATGCATTAGAAATATAAGTGAATAATGGTTGGATTTCGCGCAATTGGCGACCACTAGTTGACATAAATGCTTTGATTTTTATTTGTGTAGGCACTTTCTCAATTTCCTTTACCGAGTAGAAACCTTCATTCACTTTACCTTCTATGTCGAAAATATTTTAATACAAGGTTTTAAGATACATAAAACTTTTGGACCCAAGAGGCGCTGTCATCAGGTACGTACTCCGGATTTCGATCCTAATCAGCAGTCGAACTTAGTTTAATCCTTAATCCAAGTTTTCTGACAAGGGACATCCGAAGCAATTTCCAATAAGGACGGTTCGGCTTGAGTATAAGACTCGTGTCAAATCTTTTTTGTTTCTGTTCAGTCATGTATAAGCTGTGAGGATTATTTGTTTATATTTAGCGTTATTTTAAGTGTAATGGAATGGATTGTAAAAATGGAAAATTTAGAATTTATATGTTCCTTATACTTTATTTTGTAAATTGCAAACATCAGGAAAGAAATATTGAGAGTTTACTTTTGGGCATAGAAAGATTTTGCTTCCATAATTATAAAGTTCAAAGGAAATCAGCCATTTTGGATCCAAAATCCAAACCAGCCATGTGTAACCAGCGAAGTTTAGGGAAGTGTTCCTTACATTTTTTACTAATGCGCGAAATCTCTACGAAAACGACCAACTTTGTGTAAACGTGACTGGTCTCCTTACTGACACTACACGCAGTTTTAAGACCACCTTTTCACTTTCATTCCCCATTAACTTTAGATGCTATGAGTTTCAAGGAAAATCCAACAATTTATGTCCATATATTACACTTGAGTATAAATCTCAACATTATACCAAATTAAAATCGAACGACCCTACTTACAATACGACCTCTTAACCCTTCATTACGAAATGAAGCCGACGCCAGACGAGAACGTGACAGTACATAACCCACATTCCCCCAAGTTATGTTCAACATAACCAACACAAATGTGGGTTATGAATCCTGCTTTTACGACAGTTTCGGTACACTCGTCCTCGTGGTTTGTACCAATAAATAACATCTGGTGCGCGCGAAACTTTGCAAATGCCGAACCGAAAACAATTTTATGTCGGTGCGGGAGGATATTGATTATCGCTCTGTGTGTACGTTTTTTACTGACCTACTTATTTGTTGAATAAGGTCTTGTTGTTTATCGATTTATTGGCCTTGGTTCAGTTTTTTTAGTGACGACCAAATCTTTTCTATTTATATTATAATACCTGGACCGCTGACCTGGTGAAGCTGTAGTGCGATAAAAGAATTGGAGGCCATCCAGCCAGAGTGATCGCTGAAGGTAGCTTAGAATAACGGTTGCAAAAGGTAACAGTGTTATAAACAAAACAATAACGATATTATTGTCCAACTATCGGAGGCCTTAAACGTCTAAGAGCATGAATGAGGCCTTTGCCTTGAGCCTAACAGTAGATTTTACAGATTATTAGCTTTTGCCACCGACGCGGAGTCGGTATTACACATATACACCATCCTCTTGAATCACTCTGTCTATTGATAAAAAACGTTAGAAAGATTTAAGCGTACAAACACGAAATGCGAGTTTATTTTAAGCGATGAAAAAAAACGGAGGAGGTTCTCAATTCGACGCGTATTTTTTTTTGTTTTTATTTTTTTTCTTTATGTGTGACCATGCATAACTTTTGATAGGGTAGACCGATTTCGATAATTATTTTTTATTGGAAAGGGTATATCCCGAAGGTGGTCGCATGTAAATTTGGAAAGAAAAGTCTAACCCTAAGGGTAGGAAAACAGGGGATGATTGATTGTTCACTCATTGATTGTAATGCATAACTTCTTTTAGAATAGTCCAATTTTGCAAGCACGTAGTAATTAGTAGTTTATAGCCACAAAAAATTATAAAATAAAAACTTTTTAACAAAAAATTAAAACTCCAAAAAACTGAAAGCAAAAGCTTTTAGTCATTTTGAGTCGGCGCCAAACAATCAATGAACAAAGATCACTCAAAGCGCTGACTCAAAATGACTGAAAGGTTTTGCTTTCAGTTTTTTCGGAGGTTTAATTTTTTGTATACCATCTAAATAAAGATTATAATGTGAATATCTTTACATACTAAAACCCATTCGTGTCTCGGAAACGACAATAAGCCGTTGGTCCTGCTTATGGTGATGTTCTTTAGAAGGTTTAGGTACGTATTACTCACAAAAGGCGCACGTGTGTGACCAGATGCATGAATGCAAACGAAGCAAAAGAAAGAATCTTAGCAGGTGACGGTCTATAGTTTTTGCCAACCCCCATGGAAAGAAGGTGAGATTATGTATGTATATGTGTTTATATAATATTGCCAATAACGTATTATTGAGGGGCTAGTGGTTAATTAATACCAGCTGTACGAGTGAATCGATCAGGTTAAGTTACGCATTTCGCGGTTAGTCTATGGAAGGGTGACCATCTTTACATACCAAGATCCCTTCGTGCCTCAGAAAGCACGTTAAGCGGTTGGTCTCGACTGTTATTCGGGGATCTTTGACAGTCATTACAGAAAAAGTCAGAAGCTCGGAAACGAAAATCAGTCTTCGGTCGGTTAATAACTTTAAATAATGAATCAGATTAAATTATTTGAGAACATGCTGTCCGTAAATCATTTGCATTTAATTACAAAGTGTTATATTTGTTTTCATGGCGTTAGTACAAAAATAGGATTAAATGGGACTGGGCGGGTTACATTACCTGTATGCATAATGACCGCTTGGCGAAGGTCTCCACACAATGAATGCCTGAAGATGGACGACGCCGCCGCGGTCGGCCTAGAAAGCGGTGGCGAGACGACTTAGATACGTACCGCGACGGCTGGTTTGAGGTGGCGCGGGACAAGAGTTCCTGGAAGAGGGGAGGCTTTTGCCCAGCAGTGAGACGGTATAGGCTAAACAAAAAAAAAAAGTTCTAAAATACACATCATTCTACCTATTTCAAATAAATTAAAGACAAGAAAATTATGTTGTAGGTCTAAGATAACGTAAGGAAGGTGTGTACAAAATATAATCGCATTTCACCAGTTATATTTAAGAGGCATGTAATAGTGGGCGACCCTATTGCAATCCACCAGGTCCAAATCCTGGCAAAAAAATCTATTTACCAACCCTAATAACATTATGCCCGACCTGCACCCTAATTGCGTAAGGCGCCATCAAGAAGAATCGGAATCATTTTGAAGATCATTTTTTAACCCACTGCGTCATATGTTCGAAAAAATTGTCTGCGCATCATCGTAAATAACGCAATGAATAATGTTGAAGTGTCAAAATGAAACCGATTCCTACTGATAGTAAGTTACGCAATTACCCCTCAGGTAATCGAACCTGGAATCTCAAGCTTAGTAGTAGTGCTAATGACTACTAGACCAACGAGGCATTGTAAGTATTATAATATTTAATTAATGTTCGTTAAGTGCTAAATTCCTCTGGGAAATTCAGCCTTTGCGATAAATTAATACGTAACTTGGCAAGCTTCTTACCCAAGTATTCTAGTTTTTTTGCTTGTAATAAAATACGGTACCTACATTATTAAAGAACTAGACGTAGTTTGCTATCTGTTAATTTTTGGTAAAATCTTATGAATATTTAATGCTGAAAAATGTTGATCCTAAAGTCTAGACGAAAATTAATATAGGTTAAAAAAAAGATAATTTACTAGGCTACCGAAAATTTTTCTTCTTTTCTTAAGTCTTTGTTAAGGTTCTGTAACCGAAGAGAATCAACCCTAAACCTCCGCTGTTCGTCCGTCTGTCTGGCAGCGGGCTATAATCTTATAAACCCTAATAGGCAGACAATTGAAATTTGCACACAAAAAATTGTAAAAATAAAATAAATTTGGTAAAAATGAAAGGGGGTCTCCCTACTAGGGCCACCTTTTTCGGCGATTTTTGCCTTGTAGTTCCAAACCTTTCGATCGCGAGTCCGACATGTGCTTGGACGGTGTTTGTGTTATTTGTAGATGTCAATGTTTGTTTATTTACACGTATGTTCTGCCGAACCTGAAAGAATTTCACAAGATGAAAAAATAAATGATCTTATCTACACTTTAATATTATAAATGCGAAAATAACTCTGTCTGTCTGTTATGCTTTCACGACTAAACTACTGAACCGATTTTGAGGAAATTTGGTGAGTAATATAGTATTTTAGTCAGTTTCAACCCCAAGACAGAACATCTAAGGCTACTTTTTATTCCTCAATTTCGTCTGCATCTGTGATAACTGACATTTAAGTGGACGAAGTCGCGGGCGCAGGCTAGTCTTATTATAAGATACATTTCCACGTCCACTCTTTAGGTCAATATTTAAAAACTAGATGGCGCCAGATTTCTTTGCTGATCCCTGAGAAAAAATGCTGAAACAAACTCAGGTAAAGTTAATCACTTTGAAAGTGTAAACATTTATATTATTAGGACTTTATGTGAGTCTTACAAGGGTTTTTTTGCTGAAAGAGCCATTGCAGCTTTGAGTTGACCTGTCTCAACAGACAACATGTATCTATGTATCAATCATCCTATAGATTAACCTTAATTTAGGGAGCTCAACGCCCCGTCACAAGATGCTACCAAACCTTTCGAAGTTGAGGGCAAGGCGATGCGCCTCAACTTGGGCAGGACATTTAGTTTGAGAGGAGATAGCTGATGGAGTCAAGCTATGACCGAATGGTAGCCAAGGTTATGCGAAGGAAATCAGGGCCGTCCAAAAGAGCGTTGGGTTGATGATATCGTCAAAGTCGCGATTGAGAAACCCACAAAGAGAAACGCCCGGTTTGGAGTCGCATGGAGCCAGAGGCCTATATCCAACAGTAGGTGATTCCGGGCTGAAATAACGATAATGATAGCGATGGCAATATACTCACTATCTGGTAACATAGGACTTAAACAAGACTGGTGAAATACGAGTGTACTATAGGTACCTACACCTTCTTTTTTTGGATAGGAAATCATCAAATGACTTCTCCCGCTCTGGACGGAGCGGGAGGGCGTGTCAGACTTTTACTGACTAAAAGCCACCCGTGTTGCTTCAGTTGCCCATATGCCAGGGCCACGGTAACTCTTTCGAATGACTCTCGCGACCCTGGCAGGTACCTACACCCCTGCTTAGCCCTTCAAGGAATACAGGGTTAATGTTTTGTTATTGAATATTTTTGTCTACCCTTAAACCAAAAACAAAGCCCCGTGTAAAACAAAAGCTAAACAAAACTGCGTGATAATAATGTAAGAAATTCTTAACAACAACAAAATTGTTTTTACTATTATACCTACTTAATAAATTATTATGGCCACAAAGCGCTGTTTGGGCTTTAATATAACTTTATTAAACCCTAAACGCTTCGAGGTTTTTGCTGTGTAGGCACCTGTCTGTAGACGTGTTTTATATTCTTAATGAATGTGGATAATGTTTTGGAAAGATGTTTTTTGTTTAGTTGAGGGTTTTAATGAGAAACTTTAATAGGCTAAATGTTATATAAGACTTTTCGGCTCGAGTATTTATAAGTTTTCCCATTTAAGAAGATGAGTACAGCAGACCTACCATTCTACATCGTTCACGATGTACAGAGTAAATGAGAAATTTGTCATTCAATTAGGTCAAGTAGGTGTTGAAGATTTGTATTGGACTGCAGTTTTTTTTTTTGGAAATTAAGATGGTGGTCCTATTGAAAAAAAATGTTTACTTTGATGGTCTGTATCACACCCACAAATATGACCGGACATTTTCTATACATGCTGTATAGGTAATAATGATTATAAAAATAAAAAAATATCTTAGGACAACCAACACACCGTTATCTGATCCCAAACTAGGTAGAGCCTGTACTATGGTAACCAGACAACTGTTAACATACTTATATATTTCTAATTGCATACATATTATAGATAAATTACACCCAAATACAGAACAAATCATTTGCTCATCACACAAAGATTTGTCCTGGATGGGAATCGAACCCACGACCTCAGTCTTAGCAGTCAGGGTCACTAACCACTAGACTAACAGGCCAGTCAAATAGTTCATAGTCATATAGATTAGATATACTGACTAGCTGAGCTCGCGCTTTCGCCCGCGTGGATGTCGGAAATTATCCCAAAGGTAACTAGCGGGACAAAAAAGTAGCCTGTGTTACTCCTTACAATTTATATCAGCTGCCAGTGCCGTTAAAATTGTTCCGATATTAGTCGGAACAAAGACACGGAGAGAACGTCAGACAAAAAAAAAAACCGGCCAAATGTGAGTCGGACTCGCGCACCGAGGGTTCCGTACAAACCTGTAGGTATAAAGTTTAAAATTTAAAAAAATATTTTTATTATATGATGTAACTAAAAATTTACAGTTTTCGCATTTTTTCCTTTATCTGTGCTATAAGACGTTGCTTCGTACCAAATTTCAAAATTCCAGATCGACTGGAAGTACCCTTTAGGTTTTGATTCCCTTGCGAGTTTCGAAAATTTGCGGAAATTTGCGGCATAAACGGCTATATCTTTTGATTGCGTTAGCTTAGAAGTTTGATTTTTTCACAGCTCCAAGGGACAGTAGACTTGAGTATTTGATATAAATTTCAGCTTGTTACACTTACGCGTTCCTGAGAAAAAGGGTCTTGACAGACGGATGGACGGACGGACGGACAACAAAGTGATCCTATAAAGGAGGTGCGGAACCCTAAAAACGTTTGCCAATTCGCAGTTTTCACTCAAAAACACGTCTTCCCATCTACCCGTTTACGATATGGTCAATTCACATTGAGTCTGGACGGCCAATTTTGCGTACTTATATAATTTAAGTATCGCTACTCGTGAGGCTTTTCATAGTTTGGCATGTTTCTAGTCATTCCATTTCAGAACATTCCCAAGTATTGCAGACCTTTTCAGTCAAAGTTCTAACTTTGTAGTAACTATACTTAGCCAACGAATTACTTACGGTCCCATTGTTTCTTAGATTATGTTTTAGAACAGCTGTTTCTACATTCAACCATTGTGTGTCTATTTTTGAGAACAGAGATGGCTGAACAGTGAAGAAAAACATCGCGAGGCTTGCTTGCTTACCTGTCCTTGAAAAAAATCGAAGACATGTGACATCTACAACCTAACACTTGGTGGATTTCGCCCCCACTCCCTCTCACACAGAGGAAGCCTGTATCTTAGCAAGGGGAATAGTATATACTGTTTAGTTTTAGACGCTTTATAAAAACACCCACATAAGTTAGGGAAGTGAAGCATTTGAACTTCTGGTCACCCACGTTCTGAGGAATGTATTTAAATGTCCTTGCGTGGTAGGAATAGTGCCCTAAAATAAACTCTTGAACACGAGGCTATAATAGCCGTTACTAAAACAACATAACCTTTCAGCTGCACTAAAAACTATTAAGAAGCTTATCTTACTAACCGGATCATAGTTTCTCTGAAAATGTTAGCGTACTTGACGAGCCGTTATATCACACGAAAGTCGTCATTCAAAATTGAGCTATATGTTTCTTGTGTTATGATTGAAAACTGATTCTTTCAAGATAAGCCGTCTTCGCTTACGAATATTTACGTAGACGAAACATCGGTGAGGGGTTAAATTAGGGTGAATATAGGTCAAGGCAGGGTTTAGGCTCGGGAAAGTTGAATAACGGTGGAGCGTAAAGGTTAAATTTGTTACCGTGCTCCCATTATCGGATATCTAATTGTGTGGAATTCCGTATTAGGTACAATCGATAGGTTTTTTCGTAGAGGGAATAAGGAGTACATGATTGTGGTGGGAGTTTCTATGTATTGATGATCAAATCAAGGTCAGTTTATTTGAATTTAGGTCCTTAGTGTTTGCTATTGTGTATTGTGGCGTTTTAAAAGTCTATAAAGCATAGCTGGATAAGTTTCTAAATGAAATTGGTAAACAAAGATGGTTTAAAATAGAAATGTTCTTAAAAGATATGGCATGAATTGAATGGGTGAATTATAAAGTAAGTTATGTTCAGTAAATGTTCGTAAACGAGCACCGTCATGTGGGACTGGTCATCTGTTAGCTACGAAGAACAAAAAAACAATACAAAAGTAAAATTATTAAAATAAGTTAATCATTTTACTTTTGTATTGTTTTTTTATTGTTCTTATTTGCTGTACTCAGGACGCTTTTAATGTGTATTTCTTATATATTTTACTTTCTACACATAATTATAAATTCAACTATTAATGTAACTAATATTTTTGTAACAACATAATTACTTTCCCGTTCTATTCCATAGGTAACCTACTCTATCTATTATAACACAACAACAACTGACAGACAACTACTTCGTATTTCTGACTAACCGACTTCTTGATAATTCAAAAGGGCCTGTGAATCATCATCGTCATCATTTCATCTGAAAGTCGTCCACTGCTTGGCATAGGCCTCCCGCAAGCACCGCCTTTTCAACCTGGTGAAGCCCGCAGGAATCTGTTGGATGCGAGACGCACACAACTGGCCTATTAATAATTTAATTGTAATAAATGCTTTAAGTTTATCACTACATAGTACAATATAAAACAAAGTCGCTTCCCTCTGTCTGTCCTTATGTATGCTTAGATCTTTAAAACTACGCACCGTATTTTGATGCGGTTTCTTGTAATAGATAGAGTGATTCAAGAGAAAGGTTTATACGCATAATAGGCGGGCGAAGCCGGCAAAAGCTAGTAAGGTATAATATGGTTTAGAAAACCTCCAGTGACGGATTATGAAATGGTCGAATTAATATAAAACAAACTGAAATCTTTAGTACAGTGGTTAGTACCTACAACGAAGCCAAAATGTTATGAATTTAATTATTTACCTGCCTAAGTTTTAGCCGTGCCCGTGTAAGTTTTATAGGAGCAGGTATGTATGTAACTTTCTCATCCAATATTTTACAACTTACGAGAGAAAATAAGTTTATGCCTCCGGACCAACTCGACCTTTTTTATTATTCTCTAAGTTTTTCAAAACTCTCATTAAGCTTTAGCAGAAAGTAGGTTAGTAGACATTAAGTTTTACTCAAGATAATTAGTTATGAGGCGGCTTTTTTTTCATTTTTCATACCCTAACTAAAAGAATGTTATTCAAAGAAGATTTTTTTTTCTTTGGATACATATTATATTATGTGGAAAATGAGTAAGGCAGCGGTTTTTAGTTATTCCCCGCCAGTTATAGGTGTAGTCAGAGTAGGTGATCTTGTTGCCAAAAATCAAGACTAAGCTACTGATTAATTTCTAATGAAAATCTCAAAAAAAAAAGTTCGTTCAACTTGAGGGCTGAACCTAAGACACCATTCTTAACAATCGTGATTGCGACCACTAGACCAAAGACGCAGGTTGCTTAATTTATGATGGCAAAAAAGAATATAAAATAAATTAATCTGCCCAGTCTTTTACCAACTATGTTAGGGTCGGTTACTAGTCTAACGGGATACAGCTGAATACCACTGTTTTATATGGAACGACGGTCTATCTGACCTTTTTTTTTTTTTGGATGGGAAGTCATCAAATGACTTCTCCCGCTCTGGGCGGAGCGGGAGGACGTGTCAAACTTTTACTGACTAAAACCCACCCGTGTTCCTTCAGCTGCCCATGTGCCAGGGTCACGGTATCTCTTTCGAACAATCTCGTGACCCTGGCAGGGTCTTTCTGACCTTCACATCCCAGTTACTGGGTAACGTGAAATAAAAATGAGATAAAGTGTGAACTCAAAACAAAGTAATATTACAGTAAACGTCCCTATAATTTTCTTGAAATGGGACATCAAAAGATGCTGACAAAGATTGTCTGTTCATCTCAATTGCGCCAGTATAGGAACTTCGCCCTGAGGAATTGTTTCCCGAGTTTGCCGACCCATATTATACAAAGTTAGTCTTAGTACTGCGATTCATATAGGCGGCTTACTAAATAAAGCTTTATACATTGAGATGTAGGGTTGTTTAAACATGTTCAAAGAGTGAATTATAAATAAGAATAATCAGTACAGCATCAATAATCAATAAAGCAGTCTATACTAATATTATAAATCTGAAGAGTATGTTTGTTTATTTGATTGGAAGCGGTAATCTCAAGAACTACTTGTCCGAATTGAACAATTCTTTATGTATTGGGTAGCCTATTTATCGAGGAAGGTTATACGCGAAGTCGCGGGCGAGAAGCTAGTATAGTATACTAGCTTTTGCCAGCGGCTTCGCCCGCGTGGAGGTCGGAAATTATCCCGCGGGAACATACTACCGGGATAAAATTACCCTATGTGTTATTTCAGGTCAACTATCTGTGTGCCAAATTTCATCTAAATCGGGTCAGTAGTTTTTGCGTGAAAGAGGAACAAACATCCACACATCCATATATCCATACATATAAACTTTCGCGTTTATAATATTAATAGGATATGTCTTCAAATCATCATTCTTCTTCCCTTATCCCATTTTATTTGGGGTCTGTGTAACGTGCCTTTTTCTTCCAAATTCTCTATTAGCAGTCATCTCGGTAGTCATACCCTTTCTAATTATATCATCATTCACACAATCCATCCATCGTTTCTTTAGTCTCCCCGTACTCTTATAACTATTCACATTCATACTCAGAACTTTCCTCATGACATTTTCCTTAATCTTCCGTATCGATAAATGATTTTATTTTTGTAAGTAGGTTTGTACAAACACTTTAACACGTCAATGATATTTTTTAAACTAGATGAGGTCGGCGTTTCCTAACTGACTACTCTGAGAAGAAGGGCTGAAACAAAGTCAGAGATGACAGTCTCTTTCAAGTCCATACATAGTCTTGGTCACATCACGTGAAGACCATGTAGATTGGTGACTGAAATGATAACATGTCCATACCTGTAGTAATAATTTGTTTGGAATAAACTTCCATTTTTTGTATAAATGAGAATGTCTCTTCGAATGAAAACATTATTTTTGACGTACTTCCTGTATTTCTTTCATGATGCCTTATTAAGCCAAATATTTTGAGGAAAATAATTATATTTGTAACCTTTGACGTTATTAGCGTAGGCGACTGTGACGAGGAGAAAACGTATTGTTTGAAGAAAGGTCTTTTGAAATTGGCTGGCTTTAAGATAAATAGGAAGAAAGACAATATTATTTTCTGTCTTATTTTTATCAAGATACTTATAAGAAAATATCTTCAGTTTAAGAGCTCACAGCTTCCAGTCAATGCCTTAACCGCACAACACTGCCGCTTAACTAACTTATGATATAATCTTTAACCCAGCACTTACCGGGTTACAACCGAGGGGAATAAGTTTATTTTGATTCAATTTCCACCAGTCCCCGCAGTGGGACGAGTGTCACTGCAATTTCCAGACTGCATTCGGTTGCAAACCTCTTTATTATACATGGTGTAACAGAATACATGCAATTCCTGAGACTAGTTTGTTCGTGATTGACTACTGAATAGATTTTAGTGACTTCAAAAGTTATGGTTATTGGTATTTTTTTTTAATTATGTGTTTTTCTATACCTACTACTGATTGAGTAAAAAAAAATCAATCTTATGTAAAGTCATAATTCTAGAGTCAAAATATTTTATTTTATTTTAACAGGGGGTCTAAAAAGGCTGCCTTGGGAGAATTATAATAGGATAATATTATTAATCATATTTAATCGTAAAATGTTCACAAACTGACGAATCATACTTATTATCTGCGTACACAGCGCAATTCATTAGTTTGCCGATTTTGTATGGAAGTTCGTAAAATTGTCCTCAAATTATTAGAAGTTACATGTCAAACATCGGATCCATAAGGGAGTTCCGGAAATGAATTAGCTTTTAGAAGAATTGCTTAATGTGGCGTTTATAAGGCACACAGTTTAAAAAAATTAGTGTTCATCATTGTTTAAAGGCTCGTGCAGACGCGACGCGACGGTCGCGCGCGATTCGGCGATTTATATCCGTAGAACAATTTCTACGACCGTGTCGCGGCGCGACTGGTCGCCCCTATGTGAAGTTACGCACTAGTCTGCACGAGCCTTTATGCTTACTTTTTTGCTTTTCTTGCTTAAACTAATATCTTAGGACAACCAACACAACGTTATCTGATCCAAAACTAAATTTGGGGTGTTTGAGGACTTGGGAAAAATGTTTCACGTTGTATACCGCACAGTGCAGCAACAACCCAAATGATGAGGGTTCCCAGATATTTGCAAGAATGTTAGCCCCGGGGCTCGTAGTATTAGCATTTTTATTGCTTCGTCGAGCACCAGTATCAGCCCTAGAAGTTTCGTAATAACAGTTAACACTGAACAAAAGTAGAGCAGATGAGAGTTTTCTTGATGTGAACGTTCGCTACAATTGTCTCATTCAAATCTTGAAGATCTTGCCTTTATTGTTTTCTGTATGGAGTTTTATGATTACGTTTTGGATGGAGATTCTGATTGTAATTAATATGTCTATGTGAACTGGTTTTGTTTTTGGTAGCTTCGGTTGTTTTAGATGAGTTGAGGAAATTTTATTGTTTCGCTTATCTTTTTGGTTGTCAGTTAGACCCTAGCTGTTGTTTTAGGATTTTAACGGCTGGTTGAAATTTTAGTCATAGTTTTGTTTGTGGTATTTCGCTGTTTTTATGAGTTCAAGGACCTTAGATTGTGTTAATCCTAGTATTAATTGAAAAAAAAAATGAATGTTCAGATGTGTGTTACTCAATCTTGGCCAAACGGATTTATAACCTAGATTAACACATAGAATGCCTTTTATCCCAATAGGATAGTTCCTGAGGGATAATTTCCGAGCTCCATACGGGTAAAGCCACTAACACAAGCTAGTATACTTTTAAATGTTTCATCAACTACGTAATTTAGTATTTTTTACTCCTCTTTATAGGTGTAGTAAAATAAAGAAAAAAAATTAAAAAAAAGGAGGAGTAATGTCCTTTGAGTATCCGTGTTAACCAGATTATCTTTGTGTTATCGTAACATTGCATCGACGAGATCATTTTATTAGCTTATTTAAGGAAGTTTACCAATTCACATCATACTGCTGCTAAAATAGGTAATCGTATCATAGGTACTTTAATAACTCCTTACCTATTGCGACCCCAAACTGTCACCCCAAAACAAAACAAAACCTACAAACAAAAATTTTACACTTCGCGCGTGCCAAACAAAAAGCACATCCACTAAAAACTGCGTTTCCTTCTCTACAAAACAAATGAGTGTAGATTCACTTCGATACAAGTCGTTTAATGACGTCACTAACGGTGATAAATCTTATAAGAATCGGTCCAGTGAGCATCGGCACTAATGATTATTATCTATCTCCTTGGACCGTCCTACATTCTTCAGCTTCCAATCAGATCAAGTACTGCAGTGCCTACAGCAACTTGTAAATCAAAGTTGTATGAAAATAATTGGATGATAATTGAAAATAGAAGTGATCGAAGATTCAATCAGTACTTTTATAAAAGGACTGAATTTTAAAAATAGAAACTATTGAAACTTCTGACAGTACTTTTATAAAAGGTCTGAATTTTAAACGTACCTATGGTTACATGTGATACGGAGGAATGAGGAAATGTCGTGACGAAAGTATTGAGTATGAATGTCGATGGCTATAAGAGAAGCGGGAGACCAAAGAAACGATGGATGGACTGTGTGAATTATGATATGGATAGAAAGTGGGTGACTACTGAGATGACGACTAATAGAGAAGTGTGGAAGAAAAAGACATGTTTCGCCGACCCCATATAAATTGAGATAAGGGTAGGAGAATGCTGAGTGCTGCCTTGAATTTCTATTTTCTATTAGAATTTTCTGTTTAGAATTAGGTTTCAGGGAGACCCCTTTACAGTCTCCACAGAGATGTGCCCTAACAGGCGTGCACAGAGAGGGTTTCCGATCGGTCTTTTGGGAGGTAATGGAATCCCTTCCATATGTAGATAGTGACCACCAGGGTGGTTTTAGTGAGGTTAAAATCCCATACTCCCCAGTCTTATCCCCAAAGCCCGGCCGCTTTTTGAAAGTTTCATCATCATCATTTCAGCCGTAAGACGTCCACTGCTGGACTTAGGCCTCCCCCAATTTGGGGGGCGTTGCCATAATCGCCACGCTTGGCAGGCGGGTTGGCGATCGCAGTATGGTGGTAAAATGCATAGAGAACGCTGCTGCCCATTCTCTAGTAAGTCCCTTAGTCGCCTTTTACGACACCCACAGGAAGAAATGGGGTGGTGTTATTCTTTACGTCCGGCACCACACGGTACAAAAGTTTACCCCCGAAAAAAAAAGGTAATACCTATACCATATTGTAGATAAGTTTACTTTTTTTCTCGATCTTCTGCATACATTCACAACCATTCAACAGGCTATCGTATCGATAATTTAGAATGACACATTTAGATAACCTGATTTGTCTTGCCACCGACAGAAAACAGCTGTTGGCAGATTAGCACCCGTCGATTAGATTTAAACTCACAAAAAATTTGGATTTGTGAACAGCGTTTTGAGGACACCTACGATAATATTGGTTATCTTCGATCTTGTGCGAAAGCGTATCGAATGGTTATGAATAGCTACGGTCGATTTACCTATCAATGTTTTACTGTTATATATTACCAAACTATATTTGTACTTTTCGGGCACTTTTTGAGTAAAATCGGCTTGTTAGGGTTCCGTTGCCAAATGGCAAAAAACGGAACCCTTATAGATTCGCCATGTCTGTCTGTCTGTCTGTCTGTCTGTCTGTCCGAGTATGTCACAGCCACTTTTCTCCGAAACTATAAGAGCTGTGCTATTGAAACTTGGTAAGTGGATGTATTCAGTGAACCGCATTAAGATTTTCACACAAAAATAGAAAAAAAGCAATAATATTTGGGGTTCCCCATACATAGAATTGAAACTCAAAAATTTTTTTTTCATCAAACCCATACGTGTGGGGTATCTATGGATAGGTCTTCAAAAATGATATTGAGGTTTCTAATATCATTTTTTTTTTAAACAATAATATTTGGGGTTCCCCATACATAGAACTGAAACACAAAAAAAATTTTTAATCAAACCCTTACGTGTGGGGTATCTATGGATAGGTCTTTAAAAATGAAATTGAGGTTTCTAATATCATTTTTTTCTAAACTGAATAGTTTGCGCGAGAGACACTTCCAAAGTGGTAAAATGTGTGTCCCCCCCCCCGTAACTTCTAAAATAAGGGAATGATAAAACTAAAAAAAATATATGATGTACATTACCATGAAAACTACCAACGAAAATTGGTTTGAACGAGATCTAGTAAGTAGTTTTTTTTTTAATACGTCATAAATCGTAAACCACAATTTACCTTTCATTCAGTCAACTCAAATATAAAAATTAAAAAAAAAGACATTTAATTTCATAAACGATGATGACGAATGATGATGATGATGACCTGCAGGTTTGTACGGAACCCTCGGTGCGCGAGTCCGACTCGCACTTGGCCGGTTTTTTTTTTTGGGTGGGAAATCATCAAATGACTTCTCCCGCTCTGGGCAGAGCGGGAGGGCGTGTCAGACTTTTACTGACTAAAACCCACCCGTGTTCCTTCAGTTGCCCATATGCCAGGGCCACGGTAACTCTTTCGACCGAATCTCGCGACCCTGGCAGGCATCGGTCCTAGCAGACCCCTTCAGGACCCATTCATTCATATTATTAACACAGCAATTTAAAGTCACAAGTCATTTACATTTAATTCACAAATCAATAAGTGGACCATGTTTTTTCTATAAAAATGGAACAATTTGCTATGTATAAAATATACCTATCAACTGCAAAATATATCATGCGTACATATCCAATCGTAGGTGATCTTTACCTGACCTTTAAAAATAATCATATTTCCTTCCCTTCCCTTCAGGCGTATATTTTACTGAGCTAGATATTTCTAGTTTGGGGTATTTCTATTCTGTTTTACCTAGTTTAAACGGTTTTTTATCTATTCACGTAAGGTAGATAGATAAAATACATAGATACCTTATTCGCAACAAAAAGCCTCTAGTTTTTGCACGTTTATTTGTATTTAGCTGTCCTCGCGACTTCGCTCTGGTGGATGTCGAAAATGAACCCTTTGGAACGTAATACCAGGACAAAAACATCAGCTATCTGCAAGTGAAAGTTCTGCCAATACCGTTCCAGTCGTTTCGGAGATAAGCCGACAGAACAAACAGACAGACAAAAAAAAATCGTTTTGTTTTTATACTTTCACCATAATAAGCATTTAATATAAAGATATTATTTTGACATTACAAATAGACAATTCAATTGTAATTATTTGAATGTAAATGTATGTATAGACAAAGTAGCCAACTAACTGAATTTTTATTTTTCTAAACTGATATGCCTGTCGACGAATAACAACAGCTTCAAACCTTTTTACTTAAAAAAACTTGTCGTAAAGAATCACAACACCATCCCCAAGATGCAAAACAATCCCCATTGCTCTATTTCTGCAACACCGCCATTGAAAAGATTGATGGTAGCGCGCAATGGAATGTAAAGCAAAATTAAAGACATCGTTTTTCATTGTCGTCCCAGTCATTCTTTTACGTCACAGGAGTTCCTGAAGCATGGCTTTTAAGTATTAAATATGTAAAACTTAAAGCAAAACACAGACAGACTAAAGGTGGCTAAAGATGATAAGCCTTGTAAAATCCGAAACCCAAGTAATCCTACCGTACCTTCAGAGCTAGAATCAATTGATGCCATTTAGATTTTAGGTCAAGATTTCCGATAATCTTGGAAAAATAGATGGTGTCCGATTCTTTGTGATTTCAGAAGATATATTTTTGGCTTCGGGTAACGAACGGCATGGTAGGGCCCCCAAAAAACACGTAAGAACCCCACGTTAGTTGGGAAGAAAATATTAAAGATCGCTGGAATAAACTAGATTGAAACAGCCCTGTCTAGAGAAGGCTATATATCTTAGGAAGAATCCTTCGTTCTTGCTGAATACATTTGTAATGTAGCATACTTAGAAAATAAATCATATAAACTCACTTTAACAATATAATATAAAGTGACTTTTACAATATAATTACTAACAAATAAGAACATAACAATAATGAACAACACACGTTCACAATAATAACACAAACAAAACAACAACAACAAAAATAAAAAACAAACACACACACTAACAACACACACACACAAACTAACAACACATAGGTACACACACTAATAATATCATTTAGTTTAAGTTTTTTTTTTTTTTTTACTGTGTAATCTAGTTCAGGTTGGCTAGAAATGCAAGGCTTTTTACACGCTTTATATTAGCTTCACTTGTATGTTTGTATATTTGTATGTTTGTATATTTGTATGTTTGTATATTTGTATGTTTGTTTGTAAGCGACTCCTTATAACGTGATTTTGACCTACTTTAAACGACCAGATTTCATTCAAACTTTGCACACCTGTCAAGGACCGATGACAATGCAATAATTTCATAAATTTGTGCCATTATCCTTGCCAGGGTTACCAGGACAGCAAAAAAACTGTCACAAACTACGCTGACATACGTCTCAAAATTCGAAACACCCTAAAAAATAGAAAATAAATAATAGTTTAAAAAAACTAAAAAACACGCTTCCATTGAAAACCAAACTTAAAAGTACAAAATAATGGAAAAAAAGCGTGGGGTGCCTGATATCAATAAAAAATACCTTAAAAAGCACCCCACGCTTTTTTTCCATTATTTTGTACTTTTAAGTTTGGTTTTCAATGGAAGCGTGTTTTTTAGTTTTTTTAAACTATTATTTATTATTTATTTGTAAAGCAGGGAGGTTATGTAGGACACAATTTAGCGTGTATATGCTAATTAATTACTCGCTTGTGCCAGCAACTTCGCCGAGGAGGATCGATAATTATCTCACGGGAACGTACCAACGGAATAAAAAGTATTGTATATGTTAATGCAGGTTATTCTGTCTCAAATGCCATCCAAATTTGAGCATTTTTGCGTGATTGAGTTATAAACATCCAAACATACAAACTTTCACGTTTCAATTACTGGTCTTCAAACATACAGAAGTTTATTCCACATTTTTAATATTAGTCTTCTTCTTCATCATCATTCCATCAACGCTGAGGGTCGTGACCACATACAATGCGTCTCCAAGTTATGCGGTGTTTTGCAGTGTGAAGTGCACGGTAGATGCTGCCTTCAACAGCCCTATTGATTACGTTTGACCATCTTACCGGTGCTCTGCCTTGATCTCAGGTTATTTTCATCCGCCCCAATATAACAAGCCTTTCCAGACCATGCTTTGGTGAAAGCATATTTTTTCCGAAAAAGTGGAGCGCTGGTATATTGTACATAGCCGCTTGATGATGTTGAGTGTATGGATTCATTCGTTCTCATGGCGGACCATGACCACGGTATACGAAATAGTTTCCGCCAAAACTTACTGCTTTCGATCTCGCTTAGCATCAATCTTACTGCATTTGCGGCTGTTGCACCACGTTACTGTGCCGTATAAGATAGAAAAATCATTATTTAATATTAGTAGGATACCGGAATAAGCAATCTCATCATCATCATCATCATCATTTCAGTCAAATGACGTCCACTACTGGACAAAGGACTCTCCCAATTTGGGGGGGTTTGCCATAATCGCCACGCTTCGTTGGCGATCGCAGTATGGTGGTCAAATGCGAACGCTGCTGCCCACTCTCTAGTAAATCTCTTAGTCGCCTTTCTACATCCATGGGAAGAATTGACATGGTACTGTCCTTTACATCCGACACCACACGGAACAAACAACAATCATAAGCAATCTATTGCGTCAGGTGTATCTTAGAAGATTTCACTGATAAGAAACAGAATAGGAATCACTTCACACACAATCAGTGACATGTTGGAACTAAGTCAACTTTCCTAAATAAACAGTGACCAAAGTAAGCAACACAACACACGTCCGAAGTTCACTCACTTCCACACAGACACGTAAACTAATACCTATCTATAACTTACTCCAAATATATTCGCCATTCCGTAGTTCCGTACAGAAACATCGTCCCGTTTTACTCTACGATATCTTTTACTTAGGCCACATATGTGCCAAGTCCCAAGTCCCAAATCCCCGTGTACCAAAATCGGGTCAAGGATCAAAGGACCAAGTTATTCCCAATGTACGAAATCGTCTGTACTCGAGACTTTGCGGTGAAATTGGGACGAATTCGTCACAATTGCGGGTGGAATACTACCCAATTCAGACGCCTGAGAGAATTTTTAAGAACAAGAATTTCTAGCCGTATTCGGTCTGCAGACGGTCAATTTATTTGTGGGATAAAAAATAATGGCTTCTCTTACTTTTCGTAAAAGGGGCGAATTGTTGAGTTACTTTGTTGAATGTTGGGTTTAAGAACTTGTTATTATGTTTATACAAAATTAGATTGAAATGTTCTATAAATGGGTTCAATTTCAAGTTACATTATTGAGAATATTTTAGCTGAAAAGTACACTGTTCTGCCCACGCAATGTTTTTGCTCATCATTATTTTCGCTAAATGTCACGAGTTTAAGATGAGTCCGTTCTTTGATAACTTTGTTGAATAGACAATTTGTATACGGTTCTAAATGAATCTTTTTAAGAATAAAACATTTTTGACTCAGATTGGCCGTCGCTTTCACCGATAGTTTTAGTAACATACAAAAGTGTTTTCTGAATTCGCGAAAATTTGGCTGATATAAGAAGTCATCTTTATATATCGGACAAGCGTTTACATCTTTTTGTGGGATATAATGTAAAATAGGCAATTTTATGTTAAAAAAAAATAAGTTGTAATAGCGGCAATAGAAATACATAGTGTGAGATTGTTAACGGTGATCAGATACAGCCCCGCTCACAGACAAACGGATTGCTAAGGCTTAGTAACAGCGTTCCGTTTGGACACTTTGGGTACGGAAACCTAAAGAACAAGTAGGTATGTAGCACGTTTCAAAAGGATTTTAAATATTATACTCTGAGTATTATTGTGAGTATATATACTTTACCCATTGTACTGTAAGTTATAACCTTATCTGTGTCGTTTCAGACATTTTGGTGGACGCGTGGCACCCCGGGGGGTGTTCGACGTAACTTTTAATAGACATTCTACAAAAATATTACGAAAGTCTTGCAAAATATTTTTCATTTTTCTCTTTATTGTTTTTATCAAAGTCATTATTATTATGTGTAACAATTGCCGAGAGCTCCGTGAAAAACGACCTGTTTGGAGTACTTTCTTGGAGCTAAGGGTAAACAAGATCCCAATGCGGATTCTTCAGAAGCTTTTGTGTTTGAAAAAAGTTGGTTAGACTGCAGTTCCGGGCTGTTCTAGGAAACAAATAACAATGATTTACTAAGAGGAGGAAAAATAAATTAAAGGTGAATCTTGCTTTATGAAGATTGTAAGTCAACAATGTTAATACAAGTTTAAAATGTATATAATCGATAAGACTCAACATTTAGTAATTGGTTTAACTATGGCAAAACTATATAGAGACTCAATCGTTACACTCCCATTGAGATTAGGTACCTACCTCATATTGTTTTTTGTTTTTTTTTGGACGGACATCATCATAGTCTTGGCTTTATCCCCATTTATTTGTGGTTGGCGCAACATCTTTTTTTCTTCCATACTCCTCTATTGATTGTCATCATGGTAGCCATCCCCTTTCTAACCATATTATCATTCACACAGTCCATCCATCGCTAATTTAGTCTCTCCTTACTGTTATAGCTATCGACATACGTACTCACAGATACAGTGACGTTATTGGTGGTGTTCTTCAGAAAGTTCAGGTAGGACTCGCAACGCCATGGGTGTGTGACCAGATGTATGCACGTAAACAAAGCTAAAGGAAGGGTCACTGCAATCCGGTTAATCCGGGGATACCGCACGGTCTCCTGCGAGGCGGCGAGCCTCCTTGCCGGAGTGCCGCCATGGGATCTGGAGGCAAAGGTCCTCGCCCACATGTGGGAGTGGCGCGAGGATGCGAAACGCCGGGGTGAAACTCCGCTGCCGCGACATATCGCGGCACGGCGGACAGAGCTCCGGCAGGATCTCATGGCGACATGGCGGGTACGATTGTCGCAACCCAGCGCAGGGCACGCCACAATTGCGGCGGTAAGTCCCCTCTTTGAGGAGTGGATAGAGAGGCGCCACGGCGTCCTCACCTTCCGCCTGACGCAGGTTCTCACCGGGCATGGGTGCTTCGGTGGGTTCCTGTTCAGGATAAAGCGGGAGGAAACGCCCGGGTGTTTCCATTGTGAGGATCGTCTAGAGGACACGGTGGAGCATACGGTGGAAGTGTGCCCTGCCTGGGCGGAGCACCGCCGTGTCCTCGTGGAGGCGATCGGCGGCGGCGATCTCTCGCGTCCGGCCCTGGTGCGAGCCATGGTACGGAGCGAGAGGGCATGGGAAGCCATCACCTCCATCTGCGAAGCAGTAATGCTCGCGAAGAAGGAGGCGGGGCGCGTGAGGGAGTATCAGTCTCTGCGCCTTCACATCCCTAGCCGCCGCAGGAGGAGACGCCACAGGCGTCGGGAGTTGATAGCGGACTCCCAGCCATCGTAGGCGCGAGCTTGAGGGGGGCGAGCAATGGGTAGCTCGCCGCCCGGTAAGGACCAGGCCCGTGTCGACGGCGCGTAGTGTTCCACGCACGCCTCAAAGAGATGTCAGCATTAACTGAAGGGGTCTCTAGGGCCAATGCCTGCCAGGGTCGCGAGATTGTTCGAAAGAGATACCGTGACCCTGGCACATGGGCAACTGAAGGAACACGGGTGGGTTTTGGTCAGTAAAAGTCTGAAACGCCCTCCCGCTCCGCCCAGAGCGGGAGAAAACATTTGATGATGTCTCATCCAAAAGAAAAAGCCTATGGTCCTGGCTATCATTCATCGATCTTAGACAGTCGTCACCTGTAGTCAGAAGCCCAAAAGACTGATTACCAGTTTTACCAAGAAGTATCGTGTTAGTTAGTAACTGGGTTGTGGATATCAGAAAGACAGTCGATCCATGTAGAATACTGGTACTCAGCTGCATCGTATGAAACTGGAAACCGACCTCAACATAGTTGAGAAAAGGCTTGGCAGATGATGTTGCCAATTACGTAATATTCATAACGAATGTTACTCAATCTGGAGCAAGAACATATTCAAATAAATACCTTAAGACAACCAACACACCGTTGTCTGATCCCACACTAGGCAAAGCCTGTACTATGGCAACCAGACAACTGATAAACATACATATATACTTCTAAATACATACATATTATAGATAAATTACACCCAGATACAGAACAAATGATTGTGCTCATCACACAAAGATTAGTCCCGGGTGGGAATCGAACCCACGACCTCAGTCTTAGCAGTCAGGGTAACCACTGGACTAACAGGCCAGTCGGCCATATTACGAATTATCAGCAGCCTACAATGTTCCCACTGCTGGAAAACAGGCCTCCTCTCGGTGAGAGGGAGTGGGCCTTAATCCACCACGCGGGCCCAGTGCGGGTTGGTAGATGTCACATGTCTTCGAATTTTTGGTTCTAAGATATGCCGGTTTCCTCACGATGTTTTCCTTCACCGTCTTGTTGTGTTTTCCGTCACCGGTGATGAAATAATTTACACAAATAAAGCGCCTGCTTGGGTTTGAACTCACGACCTTACTACTCGTAAGTCGCGGCTGTAGTCACTGGGCCACCACTGCTCTCATATTACGAATATTACATTTCAAATGGAACACACTGTATTCAGAAGAAAAATTTAATCCATTTTGTCTAACAATAACACGTACTAACAACCAAAAATATGAATGTATGGAAGCTCATACATTATGCTATGAATAATAATCTTAATATATGTAAGTTATGGAAGAAAATACGTTTAGTTTTTTTGTTCTAGAGCCGGCTATAAATCAGAAAACGCGTGAGTAGTGTAATAAAACCCACATTTATGTCTTTTTTAGGGTTCCGTTGCCAAATGGCAAAAAACGGAACCCTTAAAGATTCGTCATGTCTGTCTGTCTTTCCGTCTGTCTGTCTGTCTGTCCGAGTATGTCACAGCCACTTTATTCCGAAACTATAAGAGCTATGCTGTTGAAACTTGGTAAGCAGATGTATTCTGTGAACCGCATTTAGATTTTCACACAAAAATAGAAAAAAAACAAGAATATATGGGGTTCCCCATACATAAAACTGAAACTAAAAAAAAAAAAACATCAAACCCATACGTGTGGGGTATTTGTGGATAGGTCTTCAAAAATGATATTGAGGTTTCTAATATCATTTTTTTCTAAACTGAATAGTTTGCGCGAGAGACACTTCCAAAGTGGTAAAATGTGTGTCCACCCCCCTCCCCCCCCCCCTCTCGTAACTTCTAAAATAAGGGAATGATAAAACTAAAAAACATATATGATGTATATTACCATGTAAACTTCCACCAAAAATTGGTTTGAATGAGATCTAGAAAGTAGTTTTTTTTTTAATACGTCATAAATCGTAAACCACAATTTACCTTTCATTCAGTCAACTGAAATATAAAATTTTTAAATTATATATAAATTTAGAAATATAAGTATGTTTATCAGTTGTCTGGTTTCCATAGTACAGGCTCTGCCTAGTTTGGGATCAGATAACGGTGTGTTGGTTGTCCTAAGATATTTTTTTTATCTATCTATATCATCATTCATACAGTTCTTACATCGTTCTGCTAAACTATATATTATTAAATTGATTATTTTTCGACAGTCTTACGGAAATATGAGGAGCTCGTGGCTAAATAATAACAGTCACACGGGTCGATCGAAAGTTAAGCTACACTTGTCGCGGTTGGTTCGTGGATGGGTGACCATCCATAATATATTGAAACTCTTACGTGCTTCGAGAGGCACAATAAGTCGCTGGACCCATTTGTAGAAAAGATAATCGTAATGACTGTCAAAGATGTAAATATTTTTAGGAAATGTAAAACTTGAAATGTTGTCGTGCGTGCGAATTTTTTTTTTTTTATGGGAAATCTTCAAATGACTTCTCCCACTCTGGGCGGAGCGGAAGGGCGTGTCAGACTTTTACTGACTAAACCCAAACCCACCCGTGTTCCTTCAGTTACCCATATGCCAGGGCCACGGTATGCCGTTTGAACAATCTCGCGACCCTGGCAGGTGAGCGTACAAACCTTTACACTTCAATAATATTGTAAAAACTAGATGAGGTCGGTGTTGCCTATCCGACTACTCTAAGATAATAGGCAGAAACAAACTCGAAATATTAGCCAGAAATTTTATATAAAGACGGGCAGCAAGACAGGAATCTGACATTTACAAGACTTATTCTGCACCGGATAGTTTCAAATGTCTGCCAGTTAAAACAACTCCTTTTAAAACTAAAATGTTAAAGTCTGAATACTTCGTGCTTTCCCTACAAATTGTGGACTTAAATAGTGACTTAGGAGTAAGTTTAAGACGACAGGGACGCTTCAGGTAGACACCGCAAGCAAACTTAACCCTCCAACCACCGGTGGGGGATAATAGACGATCTTTAGAGAGCTCGAGATCCTGCAAATTGCCTTTTGTTAATGTAACTGAGGGTTAATGTAACTAGCACAAGAAACGCTTAGGCAGAGTTTTCTTTGTAAGTAATTGGCAATAGAAGTAGGTTGCATTGGGCAGAGGATAAGGTTTAAGTTTTATGTTATAGACTAGCTTCTGACCGCGGCTTCGCCCGCGTGAATGTCGTAAAATATCCCACAGGATCGTACTACCGGGACTAAAAGTACCCTATGTGTTAATCCAAGTAAACAATGTCTTAATATCGCACTGCTTGCTTTGTGTTATCCGAGGAGCGGCGCTCGGATTGATAAATGATTGTTGTAGGATAAATAAATCCTAACACGTAACAATAGTAACGGAATATATAACAGAACGGCAAATTACCTACTTGCATGCCAAATTTGAAGGCAACTTGCGAAAATATAAATCCTCTTTATTCCCTACATAGTTGTTCACAGGCAGGGTACAGGTTAATATATATTTTTGAGTTTATTCTTAAAGTACCTCTTTATATACTATTCAAGAAGTTCTGCCCTCAGGTGTTGATACAACCAGGCTGCTAGATGAGCTCACTCTCGAGCATGCCACTGGCCGTGCGAATAGTAGTCCCCTCTAAGATCATATCCCGCTGATTTCACGC